>JAQPPZ010003280.1:3922500-6322500 GCA_028583015.1 Wollemia nobilis
AGGGAGGAAAGATATGGGAAAATGGCCATAGCCATAACTCACAAAGATGGGTATAGCTGCATCAAGATACATGTAGGCAGCATATCATAGGAAAAAATATATAATCAAAACCTAATAGATGAGTTGACGATGCCTTCATAAAATTCTTCAGAGTGGTGGATAGAGGGCTAATTCCAAAACCAGCAAACATGTGCATGAAATATAGGATGTAAAATTAGAGTGCTCCTACTCAATTAACTTTAACAAAATAAACCCTCAACCTGTATTTACGAATGTAAACTCCTACACCATTCAATGAATCTCACAAAATCTAGATAGTAGAATAGTATGAAACTATGTAAGTAATTAAAACATAAATAAACATTCATACATTTGATGCACTAAAAGGAAGGCAAAATCAGAGACCAAACAGTGCTAAGCTTGTATTTACACGGTGGTGAACACCTTACATATGAATTGTAATAGCTAAAGAGCCACCCTTGGGAATGACCATTATTCCACTATTTATAGGTATTTTTACATTAAATTCAAAAGTTGAACATTAATGATGGTCTACGGGAAGAAAACTCTTGAAGTTGATAGGCGCTCAATTGGTATGATGTTTCTTGGGATGGCACTGATCTTCTAGAAGGAGGTAGATGCATCTAGTTTGATCTGGGCCATTAAAAATTTTGATATTCCTACCCAATTCATTAATTCTCATCTACCTCATCCTTTTACTTAGCCATCGATCCCCTAGTTAGGTGGTGCATGACTTGCATTAATCACCTTGGGAGCAACACACCTCAAATATATCACTTTTGTGTATGAGCAAATGGTACTAGAGAGCTATGGTGGTGAGTACATCTTCTATTTAAATTTTGGGTGATGGTGAGAGCTTTGCATGCTAGGTGGATGTTTTCTTTATCCTTCTTTCCACCTGTGGAGACATCAGGGAGGAGGGTAGACATTTATCTGAAGTTTTGCTCAATTTGTGTTCACATCTCCTGCCTGATATCGATGGAAGTTTCTTTCCTCCCCAATGGTGGGGTTATATGACTTTTCCACCCTTGCTAGCCATTTCAAAGGTTCACCCAATAATTGGATGAGTATTTTTGATAATTTTTTCCAAGGCCAAGGGTGGATTGTCTTCCCAATTTATTATCTGCCCTACTTCAATCCACCATCCGCCCAATGCTTAGGATGCCCATCATCACAACTATCACCACTTGATATCTTTCGCTCATCCATCAATGTTCTCAAAATTTGGTGGACTATTTTTGAATAGAGGGAATCATTTCCATAAGGAAATATTGGGTGAAGGGTGTAAAATTTCACCCACACTTCTAGCGACTCATAGGGGTTTTCCATCTTGTAGAAAAAAGGAAACCCATAAGGACTAGAAATTATAACAACCAAAACAAAGAGACAAAGAAGAGGATAGAAGGACTGAGAGGAAAGGAATACACAAGGATAAAAGTAACACAAGAGGAATACTAGGCACGAAAATATGTCAGAAGAAGTGATACACTCAATATGATGAAAAGTAGAGTAGAGGAAAAGAAACCAAGACACAGCTAATAAAAGCATAAAAGAAGGACAAAGCAAATAAAGCCTAAATAACAAAGGAGAAATGGATAACATGGAGAGGATTGTTGTAGACAAGAGCAACAGGAAGAAAAATAGTGGAAACAACAAGCAAATACACGAGAATCTTACTAGAATATAAGAAGGAGAAGAAGGGACAGCAGGAAATAGTTGAGACAAATAAACCTTTGTCACCAACCAAAAGAGTTACATACAACAAAGGGAATAAGAATACCTATGAGAGGGTAGGGTGAGGGAATGGGGAGACATAAAGGGAAAATAAATCCAAGGCCCATTGAGTGAAACTGATAGGTCATAAACCCTACTTCACGAGGTATTCTTTCAAATTGAATATCCTTAAACATAATCCATCAAGGATATAAGACATTCCAAGAGCATATAGGTTGCCATTGTTCTTTATATCTTCTATCCCAAACCTTATTTTTCACACAATCCAATAATGATCCTCTTTTATTGATTGTTATCAACCAGGAGGTTATTTTGTTTCAACCATAATTTATGGTTTACACTTCCTAGTCGCATCTGGCATCTAACCATAGGGGGATACTTCTAGAACACTCACCTTATGCTATGCTTGTGTCTATGATTTCTAAATAATTCTTTTTGTAGCTCTTGAGGATGAAGTAAGAGGTCTTGAAATTTGCTTGATGAATCCATTGGGCTACGAGGTCACGACAACAACACATGAAAGAAAAAATACTAGGAAAACAACATAGAGATGGAGGAGGAATATTACATTTCCTATTAAACTCCTAAGAAATCTTTTCCTGATGCTTCCCGATGCCTAACCAATTGGAAAATTTTCAAGGAATTTTGTTGCACTAATGGTCGCTGATAAAATTTGTGATACCCAATGCATTGGTTGTGCATAATGCAAGGTCTTATTTACTGGATGTAAAATTATGGTGTGATAAGCACACCCGAGCTAGGATGTCATATGAAAATCATCCTATGAATCTAAAGTGGCTAAAATAGATCACATTATATTTAATGCATCGTATGTAATTCAGCGTTATCTGCACTAGCTCAGAATTATGATAAAATTGTAATCCTTGTTGCTTTGCCTAAGCTTTCAAACACTTAGGCCCTTGAAAACTAGGATCGAAATAACTTTTGCCACTATATTCTACCTCTTGAGCGATGATCTGTTAGGGACCAAATTTTTATGTTGTCCCTTTTTTAATATTGGCCAACTGTACCAATCTCGTTGTTGTCTTCTTCTCCACCATTGGACCATTCTCCCACTAATGGGTATCCAGATACTTACCCAAGCTAATTTTGGGATTGACCTATCACATTGTCCTTGTGGATGTGGTCATCAAGTCAAACCTGCTCTGAATGTGTGCCCATTGCACGATCTGGCACCAACTCCTAAAAGAAACTAATTGGATGAAGCCTCCACATCAGAACTTGATCGACTCTGATGGCTTCCTCATAAAGTTGTGAGAATATATTTTCTTCAAACTGGTGTAGAAGAAATTTGAGTTCAAGACCAAGAGCCCGAATGTAGAATAGATATTCCTGGGTGGAGGTTGGAAGGATTTGTCATGGAATCATTTTCTAGCTCTTCTCAAAACAAACATTAAAGTCTACCACACTTTTAAGAGGGTTCCACTTGATAAATGTGAATTGATCTAGGGGCTGGAAGAAGTTCTCCAGTTTTCTAAATATATCTATGAGAGGCTCTACTAGATTCACCCATGTAGAAATGCTCTTATGTTGTAGGGTTTTGTACCAGATCCATGCTTTACCCTCAAGAGAAGTGACCAACAACCTGATCATTACATCCTCATGCATGATATTGTGAAGGGTGGCTAGAGAAGCCACATTTTCAAGGTGTTCCTTCACATCTCCCTTGATGCCACTATATTTTGTTAGGGTTTTGAAGGTAGCTTCTAGAATATCATATCGATCAGGTAGACTAAGGGGACCAAAATAATTCCAGTGCAAGAAATTCATGGTGGCATTGGTCTTCAAATATCTAATCAAGATCGAAGTTGTAGTCAGAGTCACTAGATGAACATATTATCTCCGCTAATGAGATCAATTTTGTTCATCATACCTTGAGTCCTCTAAGATGTTTGGGTCTTCAACACGGGGAGGTGACTAATCTCATAATCTAAAAATGTTGTGCCATAGAAGTTTCCAGGTGATTTTGAGAGGATATGGGTAAATAAAAGTGTCACCAAACTCTGACTTCCTAAAACATGGAAACTCAATGACTTCCCCAATAGAGTCACCAAAAACTATTGATCAAAGATCTAGTACTATGTGGAGGGTAGGGGCAGACCTGTGCCAACATCAAATGAAAACCATGTTAATATGGGGCAGTCAATATCTGGAGGAGGCCGGTTCCTCAATGGTGGTTCCACCTATCTATGCCACAGAGTGATAAAAGGGAAAAGGAAGGAAAGAGATGGGGAAATGACCATAGCCAAAACTCACAAGGATGGGTATAACTGTATCAATACATATGCAGATAGTGTATCATGGGTGGAAACACAGACTCGACACCTAACAGATCATTCGATGATACCTTCATCAAATTCTTCGGAGTGGTGGGTAGAGGGTGAATTCCATAACCAGCAAACAAGTGCATAAATTTCAATATACAAAACTAGAGCACTCCTACCTGATTAGCTTTAATAGAAATAAACCCTCAACATGTATTTATGAATGCAAACTCCTAGACCACTTAGTGAATCTCACAAAATCCAGATAGTATAATAGTATGAGACTAAGTAAGTAACTAGAACAAAAATAAACATTCATACATTTGATGCACATAAAAGAAGGTAGAATCAGAGACCAAACAATGCTAATCTTGTATTTACACGATGGTGAACACCTTACATATGAATTATAATGGCTAAAGATCCACCCTTGGGAATGACCAACATTCCACAATTTATAGGTATTTTTACATTAAATTTAAAATTTGAACATTAATGGTGGTTTATGGGAAGACAACTCTTGAAGCTAATAGGTGCTCAACTGGTACATTTTTCCTCGGGATGGCACTAATATTCTAGAAGGAGGTAGATGTATCTGGTTTGATCTGGACCATTGAAACTTCTAATATTTTTACCCAATTTATTAATTCTCATCTACCTCATCCTTTTACTTGGCCAATGATACCCTAGTTAGATGGTGTATGACTGATATTAATCACCTTAGAAGCAACACACCTCAAATCTATCACTTCTACGTATGAGCAACTGGTATTGGAGAGCTACAGCGGTGAGTATATATTCTATTTAAATTTTGAGCAAAATCAAGAGCTTTTCATGCTAGGTGGGTCCTTTCTTTATCCTTATTTTCACTCATAGAGACATCAGGGAGGAGGATGGACATTTGTCTGAAGTTTTACCCAATTTGTGCTCACATCTCCCACCCAAGATGGGGGAGAGTTTCTTTCCTCCCCAAGGGTAGGATTATATGAATTTTTCACCCTTGCTATCCATTTGAAAGGTCCATCCAACAATTGGGTGGGCCTTTTTGATAATTTTGTCCAAGGCCAAGGGCAAATCGTCTACCCAATTTATCATTTGCCCTACTTCAATATGCCATATACCCGATGCTTAAGCCACCCATCATTGATGCTATCACCACTTGATATCTTTCACCCGTCCATCAATGTTCTCTAAATTTGGCGGACTCTTTTTGAACAGAGGGAATCACTTCCTGAAGGGGGTGAAGGATGGAAAATTTCACCCATAATAACACAAAATTAAAATCTATATGATGATTAAGGGCCCTGAGATAATCACTAAAGAAATACCCCATTTGAATGCTAATTCACTTCATCATTTGGATGAAAAAGACCTTGTAATGTTAGGATCTTGGATATAAAACAATGATTTTTTAGTGGGTAAATTAACACCTCAAATAGCAAAAGAATCATTATATACCCAAAAGAAATATTATTACAAGTCATATTTGGTATTTAGGTATATAATGCAAGAGAACATTTTTCTTAAAGTACCGATAGGTGTAAGAGATCGAGTTATCGATGTGAGATGAATCCATAAAAAATATATGAAATAAGTCCATTTAATAATCCCCTTCTTCTCCCCAAATAGCCTCCATATAAGGGCCAAAAAGCCACCAGACAAGGGGAGGGATGGTCGACCACCACCATGATCCTCTTCACCACTTCCCTTGAGATATCATATTGTTGTGCAATTAAATTAACACACCAAGAACCAAGCTTCGATTTATTATATATTATTTGAAAATATTGGTATTTAATTTGAAAGCCCCAATAGAAGGCCAATAAACCAAGGAAATGGAAGAATCAGTTACATTTTTAATACACTCTCCCCTCATAGTTAACATCATTGAGAATGGAACCATCCTTTATTCTCATTACTTATTATAAGTATATTCTCTTATGTGTATATGTGTGTTTTAAACATTGGATGACTTGTATTAACTGCCTTTTATATGTTTCGTATGTATTTACTTACTTTTGAAGGGGACTTCCGTATTAATTTAGTTAATTCATATGACGACCATATTATGCTCTATTCCACTTCTATGTGGGGAGTGGGGGAATCCAGCGCATTCAGTAGAACTAGAATGGATTCTATATCGTCTCAATTTACAGGAACGAAGAACTGCTTCTCCAAAGAAACATTGAAAATTTCAGATAAGATGGGACAATTCTCTAAAAAGAAGGGGAATTTGGTTGCCCCTTATCCTTTCTTCAATAAAGGATATTTTGCATACCCAAAAGAATCGGACAATACAATGCTATTCCCGTTAGTTGTATTAGGAATATTTACTCTGTTCGTTGGATTGATAGGAGTTCCTTTTTTTCGAGGAGAAATGAGTTATGATATATTAACTCAATGGTTGACTCCATCGATGAACCATTTCTATAAGAACCATCCGGAGAATTGGTCCGAATCTTTCACAGATGCAATCCCCTCAGTTGGTATAGCATTTCCCGGTATATTGATGGCCTATGGTCTATATAGACCTATTCATTTCTTACCACAGGATGTACAGGATAGAACACATCCTCAGATGAAGAGTATCTGGGACCAATCGATCAATATCATATATAATTGGTCATATCATCGAGCTTATATAGACATATATTATGACATAATCTTGACTAGAGGTATACGAGGATTAGCTGAACCAAGTAAATCATTTGATCAATGGGCAATTGATGGAATACCAAACGGAGTAGGTATTTTAGGTCTCTTTGTAGGCGAAGGAATAAGATATTTAGGGGGGGGACGTATATCTTCCTATATATTCGGGTCTTTATTCTGTGTATTAATATCTACATTAATCTATTATTTTCCATTCTAACAATAAATATTTCCGCTCCATCCATATGAACTAATAAAAGAAAGGATATAAAGATTTTGACTGATCCATTAAGATTTCTCGTTTTGTGTTCAGAACAGTCCATCCTCTATGTATAACTCCCTAGGCTAATCAATTCTCATATTGTATAGAAATATATATTTGTGAATTAAGATGATTCATTGATTTCATCAATTCATTTACATGGAACTGATATAGAGAGAGAAATATTACAAAAAGGATTACTATTAATTTAAATCTTTGAAAAAGGAAAGAAAAAAAATAGATATTGTATTTATGTTGAAGATATGACCTACATATTTACTTAATATGTATGGATTGGAGGGAATTTTTTTGATAGATACGATATATCACATTGTTCGTTTTTGTTAAATATTTTATATACATAGGGGAGTTGGTTACAACCACACTATTTTTAGTAACTATCAAGCGCAAGGTTCAAACCACAGGGTTTTGTTAAATGTTATCTTGGTGAATGTGGTAGTGTAGCAAGGTCTATAAGGGAATATTGGATAGTTTGATTTGTTTGATCATCAGTGGGAGGAATTATTTGAGGTTCATCATTAATTTTTAAAATTTTAATATTTTTATTACTTGTGAAGAAGAAGGAAATTCATTTAGAGTTATAGATGGATAAAAAAATTTCCAAGCTTGGTCTGCCTCAATCATTATACAATTTTGAAAGGGATGAGGATCACCAAAAATGTTGAAAAAATATTTTTTGAATTCATATTTAAGACATTGATGAAGAGTTGATGGGATAACCTTCATGGAATGAATCCAAGATCACCCAAGAAGGATGTTAAAGGAATTTGGACAAGATACTACATAAAAAAGAGTGTTAAGGATTATGTGTCCAAATTTAAGAGGTAATGTGATGATCCCACAAGATTCTTGGGCTTAATTATTAAATGCTCTTATGACTATATCAAAGTTTTCAAGATCTTTTCCCATTCCAAAAAACTGAATGAATTAAAAACTACATATATTTAAGGAGGATCCATTGTCTACCAAGATTATTTTGATAAATTTATCCCCTATGTAGCCTATGATGTAAAGGGGAGAATCCCCTTGTATGGTTGGAGAGGGAGATAATATTTATAAAATTTAATATTATTTGCCCCAAGATATTGAACAACATTAGCAAGATTGTTTGGTGGAAGATCTTTAGGGACTACTTGTTGACTTAACAATTTGATTAGAGCTTCTCTATGAATAGAAGAGGTTTGGAGAAGCTCAAGAAGAGATATTTTAGCGGGTGTATTATCAAGTTGTTGATTAATATCAAAATATATTTTAGGTTGATATTTAAGAATTAAAGGTGGTTCAACAACATTAACAATTTTATTATTGTTATTATTATTATTTTACATTAATGTTGGTTCAGAAGGTTGATTAGAAATTTGAGTTTCTTGAGTTTGGGGTTGTTGAGATGATTGACATTGGTATCGTTGTCTTGTAGTGATAGATATCATCCCAATCATGTTATTGTATTGTGGGGGAACAACATGATAAGAAACTTGATTAGTTTCTTGTTGATCATGATTAGGTAAAGGGTTTTGAAATATCCCCATATCTTGATTGGTGGAAGGAGCAGGTTTATAATCACCTAAGACAAGGTGGCCTTCATCCAATAAATGTTGAATAACATGTTTATGTCTCTTATACTAATTAGTAAGATTTTCTTCCACTCTATGGTAGTTACAATGTTGATTTGCATTATAACAATTAGTAGTGGTGTCAAGTTGTCTTATATTTGGAAGTTTGATCATCTTAGCATCCAAAAGTTGCTTAAGAATTTATGAATAAGGTTTATTAAACTTAGTGAAGTTTTTTTTGTGGCTTTTGAGATTTATTAAGAACCAATTTTTGCAAGGTGCTTGTGGTATTGACATTATTACTTTTAAGATTATCAGTGAAATTATCACCTACCACATGCTTATTTTTATATTGAGACTTAGTATATTATTCATCTTCTTTCTATGGTTTTAATATCCTTTTTTACTCTTCTTTCCAAATCAACTGCTTGTTCAAAATATGTGACAGTTACGGTTACTAATTCATATGATAATTGATCTTGCAAATTATTAATGAAGATTTCCAACATGTCCTTAGGTGGTGGGATGTTGGACAAACATTTTAGTGGTTTCTTCAAAATTTCTAATAGAATGGTGGGGTATTTGATAATACCATTCAAATGCTAAACCTCCAAGTATTTTAGGGAATGTCTTTAATAAACGTATGTCATCATAGGTAATGTCATGGCAAGCAGTTCGAAACATAT
The DNA here is from genome assembly GCA_028583015.1 of Wollemia nobilis. Taxonomy (NCBI): domain Eukaryota; kingdom Viridiplantae; phylum Streptophyta; class Pinopsida; order Araucariales; family Araucariaceae; genus Wollemia; species Wollemia nobilis. The sequence continues at coordinate 3,931,715 of JAQPPZ010003280.1, forward strand.
TTAAATGTTCAATTGGATCCTTCGTACCCTTATATATTAGAATTTGGAGTGCCAAAAAAAAATTGGGTATGGTCGATAAGCTACCATAGGATCCAAAGGTTGATTACACATTTATTTATATGAATAGCTGAAACTTGGTGCTTGAATAGTATCTATTTGTTGAGCAAGTTGTTTGACTAAGGTTGTTAAATTTTGAATTTCAATATTTTGATTATTATTTTGTAAAATTAAAGATTGGGTTGTAGGTACATTCATTCCAAAATTATTAAGGGGTGGATTATAGTTATTGGTCATAGGATTTTGAAATGGAATTTGATTTATATTTGAAGTGTTCACATTATTATGATAAGGATTATTATGCATATTAGAATAGAAAGGATATTGTGTATTATCTTGTGGAGGAATTGGAATGTTATTAACATTAGGTGGAAAAAAAAATTATTAGCGTTAGGAGGAAGAGAAGAGAAATTATTAACATTAAGTGGGATAGAGGAAAAATTATTGACATTAGGATTAATAGAAGGGTTTTTAAGAGGAATAGAAGAAAATTTATTGTTATTGGAGGGAATATTATTATTTAGGGATGATTGAGAAAATCCCCCTAAAATGGTTATGACAGTTGTAGCATAATTTGGATTTGAAGCAAATGGATTAACATTTTGATTCATGGAAGGTTGATTAGATAAAGAATTATAATTTAATCTATGAAGTGACATAGAACTTAGGTTAGAATTTTATTGATTATTAGGAACTCCTTCATTAAAATGAATGTCCTTTTCTAAAAATTTTGTCATAATGTGCCTATTTTGTCTTAGAAAATTCATAATATGATTGTGATATTTAAAGGTAAGATGACCATGGGGTCCCTCTATAGGTTCAAAGGATATTGTGGTTGAAGTGTCATAATATTTTCCATCTATGTTTGAATTTTCTCTATCAATTTTCTCATTATCATCCCATAAGATATTTTCATTGGGGTCCATGTTTCTTTTTTTTACTATGAAGGATAGGAGCGATGGTTTAATAAAAGAGGGGAAGATTAATTTTTAATCTAACTAACTCTTGATTAAAGAAAAGTATCAAATTTTGTAATCTTACCATAGTGGTAAGGGATTTGGCCTCTCTTTGAGAGGTCCAAGGTTCAAACCCCACTCAGTATGAGGGGATTTGGACCCCTCATAAAAATCTATGTAAACTCATTGAAAAAAGAAAGGTAGCAAAGCTACACATATTGATTTCAATTAGTTGATATACTTGAACTTGTCGATATACCCATCGGTACTAGAGGTGACTCGGTTCCCTCAATATATGTGATTATATGTGAGGGAAAACCTTGAGGTACTAGACTAGAAACGATACAAGGATCAATATTTTTTGGATACACGACTCAGTATCAATATTACAATGATGAATTGAGGTAAACATTCTTAAGTTTTGATTAGTGATCTAATCTATGCAAACAAAATTAAGTGGTCTTACTCAAATTTAAATAAATTTTTATCTTTATTTATGTGAATTTTTTGAATATTATAAGGAGGTATTCACGACAGGTTCACCAAAATGTGAGGAGGTCCATGAAAATCCTATCATATCTACAAGGGCTAAAATCCCCATGGGTTTTCCTCATCTCAACTGGTGTGTTTTGGGTTTGAGGGGTTCACCAAGAGTGTTTTAAATATTCACTCCAAATCCTTTTGTTTGATGTGTATTTTAGAAAAACACCTAATTTTAAGTTTAAAATAAAAACTTAAATATGAAATGACTATAATCTACAAATGCATAAGATAAATAATGCATAAAACAAGAGCTATTCCTAGTATGAGATTTGCATTGTATGAAGACTAGACCTAAAGTACAAGAAAGTAAATATTTTGTTTTTGAGCAAGGGTTCAAGAGAATATATAGACAAGTTATCCTAGATGTAAATCTACATACAAGTTGATTTCAAATGTCTAAAAAATTCAAAGGAGATAAACAAATCAAAATTTAACCTATGTTCTTTGCTTATCCTTTATTTTTTGAGTTGAAACTTAAAATAACATAAGAAAAAAATATTACTTTTATTATTTTGACTTTTCTATAAAAAATATATCAGAGAATAGTAGCAGATAATATTTTAATAAAAATACTATAAAACCAATAAGGGAAATTACCTCAACCAATGACTGTCATGATATCATCCTCTATAAAGTTTGATCGCAAAATCAATCTCACGCTCTATAGAAATTGACTGTGATTTCATGAAACTTAAAAATTATGACTTGAAAGAGGATGATCAGTGTTTGGGAGTTTTCTATAACCAAGGGTGAAGCAAGGCTTGCAAGTTTGGCAATAAAACCCTCTAGGTCCCTTTATATGACCAAAATGAAAAAACAAATAAATTGACCTTGGTATTATAGAGAAAAATCATGCTCTATGGACAATGAGCACGCTATTGCATAAAACACAAGGAGCGACAGAATATAGATTTTTAGAAAACAGAGGAAAAATATGATTTCATAGCAATACCATGTTCAGTTGGTACGGATCATGATATCATTATAAATGAGAGATTTTGTGAGATAGGTTAAGCCAAATTTGTTGATTTAAATATTTTAAGATTAGAAGAAAGTTTATTATTCAAAGATAAAGTGAGGGAATTGAAAAGAGGGCTACATGAGTGAATCATGTTCAATAGGAAATTGGAATGAACCATGATATTGCTCTGCTAGGACTTATTTTGTAGATAGAAAGGTAATATGGATGTTTTACACTGAATCTAAGGATGACCAACTAAGAAGAGAATAGTGGTAGGGTTGTGAAGCAAAAATGAATATAGGATGATGTAGATTTTACCTCTAACTTGAAGTAAAGCAAAATCATGGCCAATAAATATGAACCAAAATATTACCATGTGTAAAGGTTCAAGGCCTAACTATGTCAAAAAAAAAGGGTTGATCTAATCCTAGTATGCAACTTTAAAATAGCTAGGAGGGTGGATTAGAGTAAGAAAAACCAATATTAAGCTTAAAAGAAAGGAAATGCAATAAAGAAATAGTAAATTTAAATAAAAATTAAAATGGGAAAATATAAGAAGGAAACCAAAAGAGGAGTTGCACCTCTTAATCTAGCCAAGTAGACCTACTCCAAGAGCCTCTCAAGTAGTGTGCAATTGTTAAGAACTTTGAGTCACCAAATTGCTAGAGTTTCTTTACCATTGGAGAGCTTGATGAAAATGGAGGTCCGATGCCTTAATTTATAGAATTTTTAGGCATGGAGGGGTAGAGAGAATTCATTAAAGACAAAATAGGTAAGACAGAAAAATTTGAAATTCATAATGCCAAATGGAGGAAGCACCTTGGGATTTGGAAGCAGGGTGAGGATGTTGAAGGGGTGGCACCATAAATGGCCCAAAATACCTAGGAGGGTAGAGAATCCAAGATTTTAAGTCCTTACCTTAGGAAAGCAATATCATAGTCTATTTTGGATGACCACAATATCATTGACATGATCATTGGGGGTCACGTTGAATAGTGCTAGCTAGTTCTTGAAATCTGGGTAGGAACGATTTAAAATGTAATATTGTGGTCGATCTTATAGGGGCGCTATATCATTGAGAGAAAAATATCCTTAGGGACTAAGGATTCGAGAGGGAAAATTTGAATTTTAGCAATTTTAAAGGTTTACTTAGGCATCTATGGGAAAATTGACCTAAATGACTAGGTCAACTTTTGATTTATATAGTTTTAATTCATCATTGTCTTTACTATCTCCACCATTTATTTTATATTGAACTCACATCAGTATAAATATTTACTGGTAGCCCTAATATATGTTGTGACATCCTTCACAACGACCACAAATTTTTGGGACCCACTGAGAAAATTTTAAAATTTTATTGTTATGTTGTTGGTTGTTTTTTATTGTTTCAGGTATTGGTATGATGTGGAAGAATGGGATGGTTTATTATTTCTATTTTTTTGGTCTTTAGTTTCAAATGTTCTTTTAGAATAAAAAATTTAATTAATTAAATTATAAATTTTTTTAATTTAATATATTTAAAATGGTTTTTTTTTAGTAATACTTCTTATACGCATCTATCGTGGGGGTTGAACCCCGGTCACATCATCGATAATGCAAGTGGCATCCTTACCGTAAGACCATACTCAAGGGGATAAAAAATGGTTATTTTATAAACTTGTTTTAAATTAATTAAATTATAAAGTTTTATAACTTTATAATTTAATATATTTAAAATTGTTATTTTATAAACTTGTTTTAAATTAATTAAATTATAAATTTTTATAACTTTATAATTTAATATAGTTAGAATGGTTATTTTATAAATATGTTTTAAATTAATTAAATTATAAAGTTTTATAACTTTATAATTTAATTATATTTAAGAAGATTATTTTATAAATGTTTTATATTCTAATTAATATTTGTCTTGTTGGTAGGATTATTAAAGTATGTTGAATAGAGGATGTGTTCGTGGGTTTCATGGGCATGTCTTAACTTTAATTTTCGAATGTCAATGAGGAGAAATATTAAATCCTTTGAAAAAGGTATTTAAATGAAAATAATACGATACCCATGAGATCATTATGAAGGCTAGCCGAATTCAAATAAATGAGTTGAGGATAATTATAATTATAATGTATGGTTTAAATGAAACCCATATGTTATAATGTGAAGGCGTTGGTGACATTAGGGTTTCGTTAAGAATTCATTTTTACAACTGTATGGAAACCATAATGGAACAAGAAAGAACCAACCATATAACGAATTATTCAAACTATAAATGGAGAATGAAAAGCCAAGAGTAAAGGAAGGAAAAGGTGAAAGTGAAAGATCTACAAAGATTTAGATTTACAGAGATTTTAGAAATCTTTATTATAAGATACAATAATTATATCAAAATTATTTTTGTTCAGATAGTGTGAATACGGTATTTGATTTTAATTAAATGATTTTGATATAGATTTAATTTAAATTTCCATTGAAGATAGCACCATTTTTATTGTCATACTGTGTGATTATTGGTTGACATAAATCTGGTTTTTAAGTTTCTGTGCATTCCATTCTATAGTTATTTGTTTGAGATTTACTTTATTTCCCTTAATTTAAACTTTTGAATTTTATTTCATATTAAATTTGTGAGCATTTAACCTAGTTTGATTTTATAAAGTTTAACTTTATAACTAGGTTTTAAATTTATTTATTATTCAAATGTTAAATTTAATTAATATTTGAAAAAATAAATTAACCCGAGGATAAATGATTATTTGGGTTTCAACTTTAATTTCATAAAGTTGAGAATTCATAATTGATATCTATTTACATTAAAGAGTTTGGTTTATTATAGTTTTATTTCAAATTATCAAAGGATCCAAACCTTATATTTGAGACTCATATTTATTCTTAAATATTTAATTCAATAAATATTTGAGAAATAAATATCACAAAAGGGATTTTTTTATGAAATTTAGGTTAATATTATAAAATTTAAAATGTTCATAGATAAAATTTACATTAAACCCTATTTCCATAATTATTAAGGTTCGAATCCGCTCATGTAGAGGAGTTGGAGAGCAAGTGGGTAGCTAAAACTCTCCAGTTGTAATCGAGAGGCCCAGGTTCAAATCTCTCCCCTCACATGTTGCGGATATGCTATGTAATGGTTATATCCTGGCCATATAATAATATTTACCCCCTTTAAAAAAAATAAATAAAATTATTAAGGTTCGAAACCTTATAATTAGGGTTTAATTATTTTCACATTTGTTCATTCTTCAAATATTTTAATTTTAATTTCATATTTGGATGAACATATATATATATATATAATAAAACCTTAAATTTGAATATTATAAAGTTTAAACTTTATAATTAAGGTTTATATTTAAATAATTTTATTAAAGTTTTATAAATTCTGATTTTATTAAATTTTATTGAATTATGTTAATTAAAAATGCTAAGTTAAAATATATTTTAAAATACTTTAAAGCATTTTAATTAACCGTTGTTTTGAAGTTGTAGAATAAGTTTGCATAGTTTTTAGGATTAAACTCAAAAGGTAAATTTATTTATTATTCATTAAAAGGAAAAATTTATTGAAGGTGCATAGCACATGATGTATTTAAAGTTAAATACTTGAATTCCAGGCCCCTTGTTATCAGTTACTTGCAAACCATTAAGATAGTTCAAGCACTTATTTATAATACATACTAATGATACATAAAAAAATTAAGTGGAAGAACCTTGGAGAAATATGTTTTCTTTGCAAGAGAGGATTTCGATCCTAACTGTAGGGTGATTTTGTAATTGGACAAAATCATACCTCAACAATATCATCATGAGTTTATGCCTTCCTTGTCACTACATTTATGCTCTAAATGTGTGTAGAGCAAGAAAATATCTATGGAGGGTGATGGAGTAGATAGGACAATAGATTAGAGGATTAATAAGGATAGTGGTAGGTGATTTCAACACCCATATAATGCTAGGAGAAAATAAAATGGGTTCCAAGGGATTCTTAGAGAGCATGGAAGATTTCAAAAATTTTATTTTAGATTCAGTTATTTTTGATGTGGAATTAAGTGGAAATTGTTAGAGTATATTACATTATTTGGTACATGTCAATGTACCACCTTTGGTACATTATTAGATTAGGAGTTTATCTTATATTAAGTAGTTACTTGGGGAAGAAGTAATAAATGCACAAGTGTTAAAATGTGCAATGATGTAAATGTGCATGTAGTCCACATGTACATGAGTCTTAGGATAGAGTCATAGGTTGAGTAAAGCCCAAGGAACTTATCTTCTATATATATGTACCTTGAGCTATAGAGTGGTAAGGAAGCATGCATCCATAGCATGCACTAGTAGAGTAGAGAGAAAGAGCTTCATATATTGTAACAAGTTCAATTTTTTGTGATTTTACATTAATGGCTATTGCATGAGTTATTTCAAAATTTTCTCATGCTATTTACTTACTTATTAGTTAGCCATTATCATATATATAACATAGCTTACTTATTTCATCACTTGTGGTTGCATTTCCTTCAAGTTTATAGCTTCAAAAGCTAATAGTGGTATTATAGCACAAGGTAGATCAATAGGAAATTGAGAGAGCCACAAGATTGAAGATAGAGAAGGACTAGCATAGGTCCTATTGTAGATTTCAAAAGTTGTAATATTGAAGGTCCAAGGAGAAGGCTAGGAAAGCCTCATTGGAGGAGATATTAGGAGCAACTCCTGATAGTGAAGAATTTGGGATAATTGTCATCATCCAACAACAAGCCTAAGGGAGAAGGATTTGGCAAGAAGTTTTTCAAATTTTGAAGGAAAAATTAATTGTAGTATACTCTAAAAATTTTAGATTCATGGGCAACAATTCAGGCAACTTTAATAGCTGCTAAAATTCTAGATTTTTAGAGAGCATCTTGGTGGAGGTTCAAAGCCATAAAATCATAATATTAGGTAGCAAATTGGAGGATTTTCAAGGCTCTAATATAGAAAAGTTACAGGCAGCAAAGTAATCAGGATTAAAGCTGCAAAATGGTGAGATAAAGATCTATTTTCGATAGGAAGGCAGAGCTGTAATTTCATCAAGTTTGAGGTAGCATTTGGGTGATCCAAATCACCAAGAACTCCATCATCAAATTGAGGTTGAAAAGGTATGCAACTTAGGTGCAAAAGGTTCATTAGTTGAACTCTTATATTTGGTTCATTATTAAGTTTATTAAGCACCAAATTCAAGGATTAAAATTTGCATGAGAAAGTTTCATATTTTAAGTCTTCAAGGAAGTACAGAATATAATTTATACAAGGTTCAAACCTACATAAAATAATAGGAGTTAGATATAGTGAAAGCCAAGAAGACACTATTTCGAAAGCATAGAGTGCATATATTATAATGCAATGTTAATACATCCAAAGAGGTATTCTATTTGCATGATTAAAAGGTTTGGAATCAATGTTATCATTACTTGTACCAAAGAGAAGAGAACTCTATAATTGAAAATACATCAGTACTACTTTCTAGTAGAGATTCATAGGAGTATTGGATCGACACCACCATAATAGGATCTTATGAATTTGTGCATCTATCTAAGTTGCAGCATAGAAGGCTTGAAATGCAAAATATAACAACTGAAGAGCAAGCACCAAAACTTAGAAATGAAGGTAATATTGATTGCATTATCATGGCTAAGGAAGACATTACAACTAGACATTGTTTAAAATTGTAGAGGATATGTTGAATACAAGCACAATTATGAGAAAATCACTAGAGAGTTAGTCATAGAGTCATTACTCATTATAGTCATTACAAACCCAGGAGGCAAATATCACTCAAGTGCAAGCATTACAAACCCAGGAGATGTTATATTCATCACACATAATTTGGTAGAAGGGAGACTTTGTATCCGCTATTGGAGTTCATCATGTGAAGGAAACTAGGTAACAAGAGTTATTAAATATTACAGTGAGCACATTCAAAAAGTAACATCACCTAAAGAGGAAATCTATTTATTGCACATGTTAAAAGGACAATGAGCACAAGGAATCATATCATTAACCATTACATAGCTCCAGTTGCAAATTAACACATTAAGATAAGTCACTAGTCATTTTAGGCATTACTATCCATTGGAGGTTGAACACCAATTGAAGTCGTTACTCGATTGCACAGTAAAGAAAGGTTAGTTGTGTTAAGAAAGGTAACTCATAGTCGATAGAACACTTACGCACCTAATAGGGCTACTATGATTCATGTAGTAGGAGAATGTTGCTCTTAACATGGAGGATAACGTACCCAAGTGTTTTTTGAGTAATACTTCATATACACATCCACCATGGCGATTGAACCTGGGTCACATAATCGATGATGCAAGTGGCATCCTTGCCAGTAGACCACACTCACGAGGATGTACCCAAGATTTTGCAGACATCACCCAACCATAACAGGATATAAGGAGATATATTTCTCTTATAAAATTCCAAACCTAAGCAAGGACTTAATCATGCACCCAATCATATAGTCGAGGTCAGGTTGATGTGTTTATGGATTAAATTGTAAGACATCATCGAGAAAATATTTGTTACAAGCATGTGAAGGTAATACATTGATAACAAACATCATAAAAATCTAAAGGAGGATTTTTACTACGTTGAATTCATTCACTAAGAGGAGAATGAGTCATTCAATGCATGTGGAGGAGCATCGTTAAAAATCACATAAAATAACTCATCAAATAAGTGTGTGGGGAAAGGTATTAGTTGAAATTTTGAAACCATAACACATATTTGTTAAGGATATCACTAAGGGGTAAACAACACATGGAGGACCATTAAGATAACACTAAACTGGAATAAAAATAAGGGCAACTAGCAAGCATCAACTTGACCAGCGAAATTGCATGAGTTAGTAATAGTAGATCATCATTTTTTGAGAATCCATTGGTACCATCATTCATTGTTAGAGAAGGAGGAAATAGTCATTTGATGCTTTGAAAGGAGTGTAGAGATTTGAAGGAACCTTTGTGTTAGAAAAGTTAGGGTTATTCCCATGCAAGGCAAATTTTTGTGAAGAAAGCACACAATATCACGTTCATATGTGCTGCAGAATCACATTGGCAACTATTATTAAAAGTGAAGGCACAAATTGGGTATCAATAGATACTGCACAATATTCAAGGCACAATTGACTGGGAGGATACAACAATGTTTAATTGTTAGAAAATTCATTACACAACAAATAATCGAGAGAGAAAATGTGAGAGGTTGTGTAGCATTCAAAACCTAGGAGAGCAGTTGGTTTTGGAGACCACACAGTAAGGAGAGATATGTTCGTGAGATTGATATCGTTAGGGTTCATTCTAATTACCTTGATTCATGCAACAAAGGACATAGCATAGACTATTTCAATTTCACTTAAGTAGCCATTACAAGACTATATGAATAGTCATATCTAGAACCAAGATTAATCCTACAAGTGGTAAGCAACACACGCATCAGTTTGGAAAACCTTAATAAGTGTTTGTGAATTCACCAATAAAACAACTCATCAGCTCTAAATTATGCAATAATTTTTTAGGAGGTCAAGCATTAGCCTTGATCATAGCCTTGGTACTCTGAGTTGTGCAATATTATTGAACGAAATGGATATCCTTTATAAAGGTAAAAATATATATATCAGCCTTTACTTATAAAAGTACATTATTGAAGGAAAGGTTGAGTTTATTACATTGATGAAATTTAAACTTTTGCAAATTATTAAACTAGGAGATATAAGGCTTGCAACATTGGAAAATTGAAACATTAGTTTGCAAATATCATTACATTCTAAATTTTCAAATTAGGGAGATATGAGGAGTTCTACACCAAACACTAAACTATTGAAATTTAGAAACTATCCCATTAAAAATTAAAGGTTAAAAAAAGTAAAAACATTAATTGCTTAGAAGTTGGAAATTGCATTTGCATTAGTCTCTGACACTAGCTTATGAGACATTAATCCAACTAAAATGTCTTGAAGGAAAAAACCTTATCAAAATTTGAATGGTTCATTATATTTAGCTTTCTATTTATCCATTAATAGGAGAAATAAGGTGAAAAATAATAGTTGAACATTAGGGAGATAAAAGGAATTCAACCCAAGGAAACTAAGAAAGCTAAATATACTATCAAAACATATTGCACTCAAAACCATTTGGTAGATCCAATTTCTATACAAAACTTGAAGAATTAAAAAGATCTTAGTATCTATTAATAAAACTACTTGGGAGTTAAAAGGTATTCTACCTAGAGTATTACAAGTTTTGTAATCAATCAATTAGGTTTTGTAAATCAGATTTAATATTTACAAAATTGATAATATTGGAGAGATAAGGTCTACTACATCAAATTAGGATATTGAATTTTGTAAATATAGTTTACAAAACTCTAAATATCTTATCTAGGGAGTCATAAGGTAGTCTACATCAAAGGAATATGGCAAAGGAAAAATAAATAAAAAAGAAAACAAGTAATTCTAAAAATAGAAACTCAAAAACTAGAACTTCATGAGTTGACCGAATTAGTTCAAGAAGAAAACCTATGTCTACAAGAAGAACTAATCTACATTGGAGAAGACTTATGTTTTCAAGAAGAGCCATTATACATTGAAAATGACCCCTTTGAAGAAACTAAGGAAATGTTACAAAATTTGAAATGTTGTATCAAATACATGATACCAAACATTGAAGGACAAAAGGGTATGCCAATAAAGGAAAAGAAAATCTTACAAACAATCATGGAAGAAGCAAAAGATGAAAACTTTTCAATGCTTCAAGAATATATAAATTCAATCTTGAAGAAGGAATTGAAAACTCTAAAAAAAATCACATTACCTATTGGTATAGGAACAATAATAAATATAGTATTACTTTCAAATGAAGTTTTCAAAGGCAAGATGAGAAAACAAGGAAAATTTGAAGTAGGGAATAAAATAGTGATGAAAGATGCATCTAGTGATACAAATGATTTGAAATCCATGATGATAGATTCATGTTGCAATACTATAGAATCTAAACCATTAATGATTGATGCATGTTATGATAATAGTGATCTTATTCAAAAACAAATATGTAAATCATAATTCTTGAAAAAATGAAGGGAAATATTGTAATGAAGCAATGGCACTAGTGATTTAGAATCCATGACAAATATATAAGAACATATTTCAAATATTGATGCTATATGTGATACAATTTATTTAAATATAGTTCATAATTGTGAAAAAAAACCTATTCTATAATGATTGATGAAGCCATATATGGTAGAGATAGTGATGCACATAATCATATTGATACTAACAAAGATCATTCTAATGATTGCATTGGTCATACTAATGTTTTTTTTTGAATTTGATAAGATATGAAGATACAGGATTAGAAAAATATGAATAGGGAATGAAAGAACCAATAACATCAAAAATTAGATCAAGGTATGAAGGTCTTGAATATACAAGTCAGACTAGCAGCAATAAGCAGGGAACTAAATTTATAACAAAACACAGTGATACCAAATCAATAATAGAGATTGATAGGAACAATTGCTATTAAGGATATATTGGTCAAAGGAATATGGTAACATAAAATAGGTGCAATAATTATAGAAGATATGGGCATAATATAGAGAGATGTTGGAATCTCCATAGTTGTAAAATTTGTGGAGGAACTAATCATTCTCAAAGCCATTGTTGGTACAAAGAAAATCATTTATTTGATTGGATATATATAATGACAAGAAAATTCATTAATGGATTTTCTCAAACATATTTCTCAAGGTATAGATATGGGCACAATAAAGGTATGAACTTCTTCAACAATAGAACCAAAAGGAAAATAGTAACAATGCCAAAGTCAGAATACAAAGTCAAGCAAAAAGATAAAGCTCAAGCAGAAGATCAAATCCAAGGTCACTTGAAGAATGAAGACAAATACAAAGATCCATATTGAAGACTAAAGTCTTCAATAACCAAATAATGTAATACATGGGGGTGTTAGAGTATATTATATTATTTGGTACATGTCAATGTACCACCTTGGGTATATTATTAGATTAGGAGTTTATCTTATGTTAAGTAGTTACTTGGGGGAAGAAATAATAAATGCACAAGTGTTATAATGTGCAATGATGTAAATATGCATGTAGTCCACATGTACATGAGTCTTAGGATAGATTCATAGGTTGAGTAAATCCCAAGGAACTTATATTCTATATATATGTACCTTGAGCTATAGAGTGGTAAGGAAGCATGCATCCATAACATGCACTAGTAGAGTAGAGAGAAATATCTCCATATATTTTAATAAGTTTAAATTTTCATGAGTTTACATTAATGGCTATTGCATGAGTTATTTCAGAAGTCTCTTATGCTATTTACTTGCTTATTATTTATCCACTATCATAGATAAAATATAGCTTGCTTATTTCATCACTTGTGGTTGTATTTCCTTCAAATATATAGCTTCAAAAGCTAATAGAAATATGTATACATGGACAAATAGGAGATTAGGAAAAAATTTGATCCAAGTGAGATTGGACAAAGTGTTTTTATCTATCAAGTGGCTTGAGAAAAACTATGAGAACTCATTAGTTTCAATGCCAAGGATGGGATCAGACCATAAGCCTCTTATTTCTTGGTGCAATTGGAAAGTAAAAAGAGAAGAAGCCCATTCAAATTTGAACATATGTGGCTTCATCACCCAAACATCTATAAAAAATGGAGACATGGGGGAGACATCTGATCTAATGATATAAGATGTATACATTGTATGAGAAACTCAAATATGTGAAAAGAGGTGAAAAAATGGAAGCTAGTATTTGAAAATATCATTACACAAAAGAAAAACTAAAGGTAAGAATTAAGCTTGCTTGTGGAGGAAGTAAGTAAAATTGATGAATCTAGTTCTTTATAATAAAGAACAAAGTTTATGATAGAGTTTCTTTTTGCTTCCTAGATAAAGTTCTAGATATGTTTGGGTTTAGTAGAAGATGGAGAAGATGGGTGAGTAACTGTTATGGAGGGTCAAGTTTCTCAGTAATTCAAAATAAATATTTGATAGGGTTCTTTAGGATCATTAGGGGTCTACAACAAGAATATCCTCTATCTCCTTACCTCTTTATTATTATGGATAAATCTCTAGGTATATGTATAACTACAACTCAAAATTCAAGAGCATTAACTAGGCTAAAACCTTCCATATTTATACGAGGTATCGCTCACCTACAATTTGTAGATGATAAAATTTTACTTGGGAAACCTATGATGATAAAATACAAAGAGCTAACATGGAAAATAGTAAAGTGTTCTTCATTAACACTTTAGAGATTCATCAAAAAAGTATAGCAGAAGTAGTTGGATGTAATATATCAACCCTTCCATATATATATTTGGAAATGTTGATGTTTACTAGTGTGTGCAAAGATCAAGTTTGGGACACATTGATTAATAAGTTTCAATGCCAGTTAACAAGTTGGAAAGGAAATTTATCAAGTTTGGGACACTCTCCAAGCCATATAGGTATCTTTTATCTTTTTTTAAGATTCCATCTAAAGTTGCAAATGTAGTAGAAATTATTAAAAAAAATTATGGTCAGGATCTTAGTAGAAGAGTAGAATCCCCCTTGTTGTGTGGGAGAAAATGTGCAGACCAAAATCAAAATGAGGTTTGGGATTAAGGAGAATAAGAATCATAAATAAGGTCCTAGCAACAAAATTAGGATAGAGGATAATGAAGGAAGGTTAATCATTATAGGCTAGAATTGTAAAGAATAAGTACGTAGATAGCCTAGAATAAATAAGATTCATAACTATTTTATATCCTTGTAATGGATCTTCTTTATGTAACCATATTCTAAAGAGAAGAAATATGTTATGGAAATATGTCCAAGGGATTATTGATAATGGCAGGTCAGTCCACTTTTGATAGGATGCATGGTTGGAAAATCACCCTCTAAGAAAGGATGAAGATATAATCAAATTTTAAGAAGATCTAGAGAAAATATATGGGAGTTTGGTTAGTGACTACTTGGATTGGGAAGATGGAGAGGTAATATGGAAGGAACTTATGAGCAATAACCAAAATGTGGAAGCATTAAGTAAGCTCAAAATCAAACTAAGGGCCTACCATAAAAGTTTTAATATGGGGAGGAAAACATAGTATGGGAAGCAACTCAAGAAAACTCCTTTAGTGTTAAATTGACCTATGAATTACTAACATTATATTAGGAAGGTGGATTTCAATGCAGTAGATTATGGGGGAGGAAGGCTACACCTAAGATAGTAATTTTTCTATGGTTGGTTTTTCAAAACAATATCCTTACAATAGATAACTTGCATAAGATACGGTTTTAATTTTCAAATAGGTGTTACCTTTGTGAAGTACAAGAAGAGACAGTGAAACTCATATTACTAGAGGTAACTACTCCCTCAAGATACTTCAAACATTAATCAAGGATATGGGAATTAAATGAGTTATGCCAAATAATTTGGTAGGATGGATTGGGAAATGGAAAAATCCCTTTAATAGTACTAGATTGAATTAGATATGGGACCTTATTACTTTCCATTATGCATGGGGTGTATTGTTGGAGCGAAATAGAAGAATATTTAAGGGGGAAAAGAGAGCTACATACAAAAATAGTTAGATTATTTAAGTTGCTTTAGTGGAAAACATGAAATCCCTAAGGATAAAGGTAAAAATAGAATTAGTAGAGGAAGCAAGGATAAGTGAACAATGGGATCTAAGACTAATAGGGATGGAGAATAATATCCAAGTAGATCCAAGAAGTACAAAATGGCTAGCACCCAAGGAGGGATGGCTAAAGATAAATTTTTATGGGGCATCTAAAGGGAATCCTGGAAAGGCAGGGGGTGCAGCAATAATAAGGGATAGTAAGGGAATCCAAACTAGAGTTGTTAGTGAGTATTTAGGAACTAGGACAAATCATCAAGCAAAATCTAGAGTAGTATTAACTAGAGCAAAATTTGTGAGGTAGTGGGGAGTGAGAAAGTTGATAGTGGAGGGACATTCACTTAACATTATCAATTTTCTTAATAAGAGGGCTAAGGTGAGTTGGTAGGTGTTAAGTGCAATAGCATATACTATGAGGATTCTAAAGTCATTGGATAGCTTTGAAGTGGACCATGTATTTAGAAAATAAAATAGGGTAGTATATTGGTTAGCAAATTGGGGGGCTCTTCATGAAGAGGATAAAATATGGGTTCCCCTAAATACTACTCATCCAAATATAATTCAGCTAGAGGAAAATGAAAGATCTAATATCAGGGGTAATTTATGATATTTTAAAAATCTATATGGAGAGGGAAATTCAGAACTATTAGATGGTGATTGTTCCCTTATTACTATTTTTATGTTGGGGTTGTAATATGGTACTTAATGACTTTAGTGTGAATGATAGAGAGATGGATATTTATAAGTTTAGGATCCTAATTATCATTGAGTTACTATGTTTTGTGTAGGTTTTGGATATCTTACACAAGGCAGTGAAACTTAAAATACAGGAATTTAAGAACACAAGCTTATACTGATAGGGGGTGAAAAGTATAAGATAAAACTTTTCACTTTTCTTTCCAAAGCAATAACTTCAAATAATATCAGTGCAATAATGAAACAATGCACAAATCACCACATATATAAGAGATAAATATTTTATGTGGAAACCCCCTCTTGGGATAGAACCATGGAAAACTATTGTTTATATATTTCTTCAATAAATTTCATAGGCGCCAACCCATAGGAGACACCAATACCCTATTACAATGTTCGTGGGCACCAACCCACAGGATTCACAATCTCCTCTACTCAAATTCGTGGGCACCAATCCACAAGAGACGCCAATACCCTCTTCTCAAGCTCGTGGATACCAATCCATAGAATACACCAATCTCCTCTGCTCAAGTTCATGGATACCAATCCACATGAGACACCAATACCATTGCTCAAGTTTTGCTCCAAATTTTGCTCAAATATGCTCCCAAAATTTTCTCATAATTGATGATAAGTGAACTAAAAGAAATATTATTGATATTCCAAAATATATAATAAATGTAAGGCTAATAAATTAATATCTAACCTACTAACGTAATCAACTTGAATACGTAGACTAACCTACCGACTAACTTGTCATCCATAGGGAAATGATGGTAAGGTAAGTCACTAACCTAGGTAACTAGTAAAAGTAACTACTAGTGGTAAAAAGTAACAGACTAATTTTTACCATGCGGTAAATAAAATCTACCTAGGTGAATATTACAAATTACCTAAATGAGGTAATAATCATAGTTACTAACATAGTAACTCTAACATCCCCCCTTATTACATTATTTGGGTAATGTATATAACTGTCCCAATACAGTGAAAGGTGTTGATCTGCTAGTTGTTGCTCTGGATGCTTCTAAGCAAAAAATGGGTCATTCCTCACTTTGTCTTCACATCAAAAAATTTCCTTATTGTAATCTTGTCATCCAACCGAATTGCATGGGTAACTAGCTACTGCAATCGCTAGGTGTAGTAGAGTAGATCACTTCATACGAGGTTCATTTAGTTACAAAATGAGTTTGCAAAATATAAGGTAGCTAAGGTGTCGGTCACTGCCAAAAATGCACCCTTATAAGTCCCCCCCTTATTGCAAAACATGTAATTTCTGAAAGAAGTTTGACTAAGGTGTTGGTCGCTATTGAAAATGCACCCTTATAAGTCTTCTTCTCTTTTTACAAAAAAATTGTGAAGAAAAGAAATGAATATCCCCCTTAATTGCAAAATATGTGCAACTTAAGAAATTTTGTGAAGGATTGTACAAATATTACCTCCTAGGAAAATTTTACACCATAAAATTCCCTCCTTTTGTTACAAGTACTTCAAATAATGAGAGTTTGCTATTTATGAAGCCTAAAAGAGGTACAATCACCCTTTTATTTTTAGTACTTCAAACAAAAAATTATGCTATTTATGAAGCCTAAAAAATAGAGAGAGGAAATGGTGCTTGCTGAAGGTGACAAATTTGCTTTCCCTCTACAATACTATCTTTGCCAAGAGTACTGTATGTGCTTTTTCTGAACTAGAATCAGAATCGAAACTAGACACTTCACTAGCAATATTGCCTTTGTTTTGCTTCTATGATGTGCCTTTGCCTTTGTTGTTTTGCTTTTTTTTAAACCAACATTGGTTGGTGTCATGGTTATCCTTTTTACAATGTGAGCAAAACTTATTTTGAGTTTTCTTTCCCTTACGTTTTAAATATGATCCTCCCTTATCAAATTTTCCTTTCTTCTTGTACTCGTGATTGTTTGAGTAAAGTGCATTGTTTGACACTTCATCGCTTTGGAGTTGATTTGCTTCCTTTGTTTGAAGCAAATTGACTAACACCACAAAGGTGAATGATCTGTGTGATACATTAAGGGATGTAATCAACATTTTATAGGATTCAGGAAGAGCCCTCAATATTACTGAAGTCAAAAGGGTATCTTCTACTTTAGCTCCTAAAGCATTGAGCTTAGACTTCAGTTCTGACACTCTGTAGAGGAAGAGTTCTACTGATTCACATGACTTCATATGAAGTGTATGAAGTTGTGTTTGAATGTTTAGAACAGTTGATTGATTCTTACCTTCAAAAATGGTACAAAGAGCATCCCATGCTTCTTTACCAGTTTTAGCTTCACTTATGTGAGGCTGGATCTCATCAGCAGTAGCTAGGAGGATCAACATAAGAAGATGATTGTTCTTTTTATCCCATGCTTTTTGATATGCTCTTGGTGTTGCGGATCTTGATTCAGTGCCATCAACTAAATCCCATATTTCCTCTACAGTCAGGATGGCTTTCATCTTAGTTTTCCATGCTGAATAGTTAGGACCTTTAAGCAATGGTGTATCATTTAAGTAATTATTGATAGTTGTCATGATGAAGGTCCTTAAAATTGTATTGAGATGATCTTTCTTTCACTCTTAAGTGATATTTAATGGCACCTACCTGAAAATCCTCTTGAAGAGAAATAATCAGTTTGAGGAAATTAAGCCAAACAAATAAGAGCGAATTAGGGGTTTTTTATTTTTAGGAGAGAATATCAAGTGAAATTGGCTTTAAATCTGTGCAATGATTAACACAAATTTATTGTGAAATTTTGGGGTTGAGTGTTCTTGATTTTATGACTTATAATTGCAAAAATAAATAATGCAATAATCAAACAAGAATGCCCACAAAATTCTTATCACATAGGTGTCGGATGCAACCGAAAATGCACCTAATTTGCCAATGAAGGTGTCGAGTAAAATCGAAAATACACCTTTTAATTTTTGTAACAAAATATGAATGTGTTGTGAAAAAATTTTGATATTTTATGTCTCCTTGTCTTACAATTTTACAAATAATGTGGCATAAAACAATTGTCTATCCTTTTTTATTTTGAAAAATAAACAAGTTTTGATTTTTTTTTTATAGTGCTCCTCACTATGTATTACAAATTTGCAAAGAAATCCAATTGCTTGTCTTTCCCCCATTTGATTTGCAAATTGAACAAATAGCACTCCTTTCAATACAAGTTGACACACGACCCGCGTTTGAAAGGCTTCCAGACCAGTCGACACACGACTTGGTTTTTATGGACCCACTGCATCAAATTCTTCTCAATTTTACAAAAATAATGTGCAATTTTATGTCTTATATCCCCCCTTGGAGAAAACAAATGCACACTTTGCCTTTGAATGTTGCAAAAAAATTTAAGTCTCCTTGTGTTACAATTTGCAAGAAAGAATTCAATGTTGAACCTTTATTTGTATGCTAAATGAACAAGGTTTGAGAAGAAAGTAGGGCATTCTAATTTACAATAAAAAATAGGTGATCTTCGATGTCTTATATCCCCATTTGGAGGAAAACAAAATCTCCTTCTTTAATTTGAAAATTGCAAAAAAAAACTTTTTCTTTTTAATTTGCAAAATTTAAAAATAAATTTTAATGAAAAATATTTTAATGAATAATAAAAATTATAATTTTTTTTGTTTAAAAATCAATTTAAATAAAAAAATTGATTAAAAAACTTTAATTATATTCAAATTATTTAAAAAATATTAACAAAAAACTTTAATAATAAAAAAATGCATAATAAAAAAATAACCTTGGCCTTGACCCTGACAAGGATCGATCCCCCGAACTGGCGTGCCCGAGTGTCTTAGTGACGGGCTCCGACCAGCCTAGATGTTGCGCTGGCTAGGAGAAAAAAGGAAGTAAATTCCCTTTATTTTCTTTACGACGTGCGTTAAGCCAAAAAATAATTGTTGTGGCATGCGCAGGATTTGATCCCATGTCGGGTGCTAGGCAGCGCCCTAGTGTCAAGGGGGTCTGACCGTTCTGTCTACAATGCTGGATGGGAGTTAAGGGAGACCATATCCCCTTTGTCCTTCTATCTGGCCACGTAGTGCAAAAAAAATAATGGGATATTTATTCCACATTCACCCCATGGTGCACTTTTCTTTACTTTAAAACCAAAAATCCTCCCATTAACAATCGACTGCCTTTGGGTAGTCAACAATGATGATGAATATTTTTTTGATGCTAACAAAAAATCAAAACTTAACATGTATGTGCAGGAGATAAATCACAACATGCCATCTAGCCCTCATTTCGCATTCTGTCCTCCAGCTCAGCACTGCCATATCACCAAACCATGCAACCAATCCATGAACGCCACGTCACAATTGCCACAAGAGGGTTTGGTGCTTGCCACATGTTAGCCAATTCAATTCCATGTCAGTGTCAGGTGTGTATTCCATGAAAATAATTCAGCCAACCTTTTCTAGCTATCTGCCACATGTATAGCCAACTAAGTAGTTGTCAGGTCCACGCTTGCCTCGAGGTTTGTGCCAGTTAGAAGGTCACCGAGATATGATTTAGATTTAGCCTCATTATCAGCACCAAAGGAATTTAGATTTAGTTTTGATAGATCATCGATCAGCGTGCTTCAGATCACATCATATCAACAATTTTTAGGATTTCACAAGAGTCCCGTCATCAGAGATCCTCTGGTAAGAGCAGTAGGGAAGCTCGTTAGATGTAGTCAAGTGGTGTTGTTCTAACTTGGAGGTGTCCCCCATCTAGGTTGCACATTGTTTTATAGGGTTAGGTTCTTTTAGGGTTGTCCCCCTATCAGTTTATTCTATCGTCAGTGAGCAGTTATCTATCGCTTGTTGTTGTTCACTAGCGATCGAGACATCTCATCTCGTCTGTCACTAGTCCTAGCTTAGGGATCCCCTATAGGGATCATGTATTATGCGTGCCTTGGCACCATCTGCAATCTTGGCCAAAAATTTGAAACTACCTCTCCCAATAAAGCCACTAGACTAGGTCTTGTCCACCTATGGTGGAAACTGGATCAAAATGGAGCAAGGCATTTCGCTTGCTCTGATACCAATGATGAGAGGTGAACTAAAAAATGTAGTATTGATGTTCCAAAATATATAACAAATGTAAGGCTAATAAATTAATATCTAACCTACTAATGTAATCAACTTGAATACGTAGACTAACCTGCCATCCATAGTATCTGTCGTCTATAGGGAAATGATGGTAAGGTAAGTCACTAACCTAGGTAACTAGTAAAAGTAACTACTAGTGGTAAAAAGTAGCAGACCACTTCTTACCATGCAGTAAATAAAAATCTACCTAGGTGAATATTACAAATTACCTAAACGAGTTGACAATCATAGTTACTAACACAGTAACTCTAACAATAATATTGCTCAAATTTACTTCAGAACTTGCTCATAACACTGCTCAAATTTATTCTAAAACATGCTCACAACACTGCTCAAATCTGCTATGCTCATCTACTCTCAAACCAATCATAAACAATTCACAAATCTGCTTTGCTCATCTACTCTCAAACCAATCATAAACAATTCATAAATTTGCTCTGCTCATCTACTCTCAAACCAATCATAAACAATTCATAAATCTGCTATATAATTTTTCTTTTTGCTTCTATATCACAAACTTCAAATCAGACCAAAACACTTAATATCCCTTATTACTCCTAATAATTGTAAAATAAAACTTTATAAAAATTACACCTTATAACTCCCTTAGTTCTTTAATCAATTTCAATTAAAGAACTTTACCATCACTAAAATTTACTCACATACCTCTTAATATTGCATGCATTCTGTCTCTAGCTCCAATCATTTTAATCTTCAAAAATCATTGAACAAAAACTCAATGTGCTACCAAGGAGATTCGAACCTCTGACTTGCAGAATGTAGTGTCCTCAACATTGCTGGAAACCGATTGGGCTAGCCCAACGGTTGGGAGTTAAAATGCAATATGGTGTATTTGAATGTTATGCTTCCTCACTGCACATCTTTCATTGACCATTTTGTTGCCTTCCTTGCTTATTTTTCAATGTTGGACCAATGCACCTTTCAGACTTGACAAGGCTTCAAATCTCCATCATGGACAGTGATGTCTCTCCTGATTCACTTGACTCTTACACCAAATGGTAGCATTTGTAATGGCTAGCATGTGCATGGCCTCCTTATTTGTAACTATTATGAGCCATCCCAAGACTTTACCAATAAAGCTCCAGAATTGTGCCCAAGCACTTTGCTTGAATGTTTATCCTTCCTCGATCTTCAACTACGCTATGGCTGCTGAAACTACCATCTTCACTTTCTAGGAAACCACATCATATCCACATGCCAAAAGCATTCGGCTTCACAAATTTTTCTACTGCAATGATGCCCAATTGTCTCAGCAAAACTTTGCTCTTCTTCAATGAATAATTTGACCTTTGTTCTCTACTTCCCAAACTAGCTTGGCTTCTTCAAATCTCACTTTGGTACCTTCTACCATTGCTACCTGCCATCGGGCTTGGCTACTGGATGTTCATGGACCTCCCTTCATCACTACCTCTAAGCACACCATAGTTCTCCTATCACCATCGATCCTCAATGCTTCCTCTTCATTTAATTTCTCATCTACGATCTTCAACACCTCCACTTTATCTTCTCCTTCACCATCGATCACAAAGATATTCGATGAATGCTCACTTTGGAATGAATTTCATCATTGTATATATATGCAAATCTTATTACTTTCAAAAATGTCAGCCCACCTTACAATATTTCAACCTTTATAATATTTAAATTAAATATTATAAATTTCATCCTTCACCTTTCACTTTATAATATTTAAATTCAATATTTAAATATTATAATACTTTACTTATCATATATTTGCCTTGACTCACTTGAAATATATTTGCCTTGCTTTTCTTGAGATATATTTACCTTGGATAGTTTTCCCTTTTGACATCAATGACAACTCAATATTTCTAACAAACTCCCCCTTTGTCATTGATGGCAACCCTACAAAGAAGCTTTCCTTTACTACAACGGGATTCACAATCTGCTCCCCCTGACAAGCTACTCCCCCTTACTGAAATTCCAAACTGCTTCTACTTACTAAAATTCTCCCCTTTGACATCAATGGCAAAGGCTCCTTGGGGCTTGAAATATAAGACACTTAACAATGCCCCCCCTTCCTACCTACTCTTCTTGAGACTTCAATGATGATATGGGAGTGAAATTACTCCCAAATTTCCTCTGAGATACTCAAAAGTCTCCTTTGGAAGTGGCTTGGTAAAGATGTCAAAAATTTGTTCCTTTGTAGCAATGTATTCCAACTTAACTTGTTGATCAGTCACTTGCTCTCTCAAAAAATGATATTTGATCAAAATGTGCTTGGTTCTTGAATGCATCACCAAATTCTTTGAAATATTGATGGCACTTGTATTATCACAAAGTATGGAGATAGGATGATCATGCTCTATTTTGAAATCACTTAAAGTTTATTTCATCCATAAAACCTGTGTGCAACAAGCAACTACTACAATGTACTCCACCTCTATAGTAGATAAGGATATTGATGCTTGTTTCTTACTTAGCCAAGAGACCAAACAATCTCCAAGAAAAAATGCTCCTCCACTTGTGCTTTTCCTGTCATCAACACTACCTGCCCAATCTGCATCTGTATATGTAGTGAGAGTGAAATTATTGCATCTGGGATACCACAATACAAACTCCATAGTTCCTTTTAAATACTTGAAGATTCTATTTACTGCCTGTACATGTGTTTCCTTTGGTGCAGCTTGAAATCTTACCACCAATCTGAATGTCTGCATTATATCTGGCCTTGTAGTTGTGACATACAATAAACTTCCAATCATGGATCTATATAATATCTGATTTGCCTCAGGAGACTCATCATATTTACTTAACTTACATCCTATAATCATGGGGGTACTCACGGGATTGCAATCCTCCATCCTAAATTTTTTCAACATTTCTTTTACATACTTGGTTTGAGAGAGAAATATACCTTTATCTGACTGTGAAATTTGCAAACCAAGAAATAAGGATAGCTCACCAAGAATTGACATCTCAAATTCACTTTGCATGCATTTTACAAATTTTTGACACATCTTGTCATTACTACCTCCAAAAATGATGTCATCCACATAAACCACTACAATTAATAGGTCATTTCCTTCATTCTTGATGTACAGGTTGCTATCAGCTATACCTTTTTTGAAACCCTATTCTTGGAGATATTTATCCAACCTTGAGTACCAAGCCCTAGGGGCTTGCTTTAGTCCATAGAGAGCTTTATTCAATTTGCATACATAGTCTGGCTTATCTATCAGGCTAAAACCATCTGGTTGCTCAATGTAGACCTCTTCCTCTAAGTAACCATTAAGAAATGCTGATTTTACATCCATTTGGTACACTTTGAAGTTTCTAAAACTTGAGAAGGCCAAGAACATTCTTATGGACCTCAAGATGAGAAATAGGAGCAAATGTCTCTTCAAAATCAATTCCCTCAACTTGTGCATAGCCTTTGCACACAAGTCTTGCTTTGTTTTTGACAACTTGACCATCTTCATTCAACTTATTTCTGTAGACCCATTTGGTGCCAATTACATTCTTATCTTTTGGATGTGGGACAAGTTCCCAAGTCTCACTCTTCTCTATTTGGTCCAACTCTTCTTCCATTGCCTTAATCCAATATTTATCTTCACTTGCTTCATTGAAATTCTTGGGCTCAACTTTAGATAGTAAATAAAAATTTGCATGTTCACTTTTTCTATTATCTTCCTCCTTGTTTGTCTCTCATCTAGATTCCCAATAATCAGATATTTTGGATGGTTCTTTTGCACATACCTAGATGGTGTCTTAGGTGGTGCCTTTCTTGATATTGTCTCATCTTCTTCAGTTTCTTCACCTTCTTCTTCTTTGCAACTTTCTCCTTCTTGATACACAATCTCTTGAGTTGGTTCTCTTAGATCTATTTCTTCATCAACTCTTACATTTGCACTTTCCACAATTGTATGTGATATTTTATTGTAGCATCTATAGGCTTTGCTCTTAGTGGAGTATCCAAGGAAGATACCCTCATCACACCTAGAATCAAACTTGCCCAAATTTTTCTCTTCTCATCTAATGTAGCATTTGCTTCCAAAATATTTGAAGTACTTCATAGTAGCTGGTCTTCCCTTCCAAAGCTCATACGGGGTTTTGTGGTGATTTACTCTTACTTGAGCTCTATTGATGATATAAATAGTTGTATGAATTACCTCTCTCCAAAAAGCATCAAAAATATTAGACTCATTTAGCATAGCCCTGGCCATACCTTGAACAGTTTTGTTCTTCCTTTCAACTACACCATTCTATTGTGGAGTTCTTGCTACTGAGTATTGTCTCTTGATTCCATGTTGTTCACAGAATTCTACAAATTCATTTGAGGTGAATTCACCTCCTCTGTATGATCTTAGACACTTGATATTTTTTCCTGTTTCATTTTCTACAAGTGCCTTGAATGCCTTGAATTTTTCAAATGCTTCTGATTTTTCTTTTAAGAATGTTACCCAAGTCATTCTGGAAAAATCATCAATAAATAACATGAAATAATTTTCACCTTGTAAAATCTTTGTCCTTGTAGGGCCACATAGATCGGTGTGAACTAGCTCCAAAGGCTTGGATGAAGAATACTCCTTAGTTTTAAAACTTGATCTTGTTTGCTTACCATGCTGGCATTGTGCACAAATTGTGTTTGGAGGTTTTGCTATCTTGGGAAAATCTTTGACTACTTGTTTGTTGCTTATTTTCACTATGTTGTCAAATTTTAGGTGACCCATTCTCCTATGCCATAACCAACTCTCATCCTCTTGTGATAAAAAACATTTTTCTCCCTTAATTTCGCTCAACATGTAGAGATTGTTTGCAGTTCTACTAGCATCTACAATAAGCTTTCCTGTCTTGGATTTCTTGATCTCACATCCATTTGGGTGAAATGTGAGTGTGTGCCCCTGATCACATAGTTGACTTACACTTAGTAGATTATGCTTCAATCCTTCAACATATAACACATTTTCTATCCTTGATCTTCCATTATCCAAGCTCAAGGTCCCTTTTCCAATAATTTTGGTAGAAGCATTATCACCAAATTTCACTGTTCCTCCATTTATTTCCTTGAGAGAAAGAAATTTGCTTTTATCACCTGTCATATGGCTTGAAAAACCACTATCAATGTACCACTAATTTCCTTCATTTTGTACATGAAGAGTCATTTGTACCAACATGGAATTCTTCTTTTCTTGTTCCTTTTTCTTTTTCTAAACTTTTGAGGACACTTTCTTTTGAACTGTTTGACCTTCCTCCTTTTTGCTTGATTTCAGAAGTTTAGGGAACACTATTCTACACCACTTAGATTTGTGCCCAAAATTATCACATTTGTAACAAATGATATTGTAATCCATGAGAGGTGCAAATGAATTGAAATTTCTATTGATGAAACCAACATCATTTTTCATACGAACCATGCAATGTACAACTTTATGACCAAATTTGTTACATGAAAAACAATAACCATGGAAGAAATGTTGAAACTTGTTTGATTGCCTTGGATGATATGGTCGCATGGTTCTCTCATTGTTGTTTCTATGATTGAATTTGGTCCATGATGATTCTTTGTTTTCTTTTGAGCTTGACTCCCCTTTCTATTTCTTTTGACCTTCTTCAAAACCAAGTCCAATATTTATAGAGGAAGATATTTGTGCTTTGATAATATCATCCAATATTTTTGTGCTTTTCTCAAACCTCATATTTTGCTATAACTTATCCTTAGATTTTTCCACTTCCTTCCTTAGAGTAACAACCTCATGTTCTAGTCTTTCACATTCTAGCTCTTTTGCCTTTAACTACTCAACCATACCTTCTTCAATTCTCCTTGCCTCTTCAACTTTCACTTTTAAGTCGGTGAGATCTTGTAGAAGCTTTGCTTTTGTTTCCTCATCCTCTTGTACTTGAGCCTTCAATATTGAGTTCTTCTTTCTGACCTTCTTCAATTCTTCAAGAGCAACAACAAGTTCCTCTTCTATGTCAATTGTGGCTTCCTCTTCATTTTTTGGATCTCTCTCTTTGATTTCAACAATAGGGGCATCTTCTTTCACCTCAGTGGCCATATGTGTTCTTGTAAGATCTTCCTTCAAGTTTTTAGGCTTTCATGAAGGAACCTGCTCTGATACCAATTGAAGAACACAAGCTTATACTGAGAGGGGGGTGAACAGTATAAGATAAAACTTTTCACTTTTCTTTCCAAAGCAATAACTTCAAATAATATCAATGCAATAATGAAACAATGCACAAATCACCACACACATAAGAGACAATGATTTTACGTGGAAACACCCTCTTGGGAGAAAACCATGGTAAAATATTGCTTATATATTTCTTCAATAAATTTCATGGGAACCAACCCACAGGAGACACCAATCCCCTATTACAATGTTCATGGGCACCAACCCACAGGAGACACCAATCCCCTGCTACAAATTCATGGACACCAATCCATAGGAGACACCAATCCCATCTACTCAAGTTCATGGACACAAATCCACAGGAGACACCAATCCCCTCCACTCAAGTTCATGGACACCAATCCACAGGAGACACCAATCCCCTTGCTCAAGTTC
Organism: Wollemia nobilis; assembly: GCA_028583015.1. Taxonomy (NCBI): domain Eukaryota; kingdom Viridiplantae; phylum Streptophyta; class Pinopsida; order Araucariales; family Araucariaceae; genus Wollemia; species Wollemia nobilis. The sequence goes on from JAQPPZ010003280.1 coordinate 3,959,285, forward strand.
TACTCCAAACACTGCTTAGATCTGCTCCCAAAACCTACTCACAACACTGCTCAAATCTACTCCAAAACATGCTCACAACACTACTCAAACCTGTTCCAAAACCTGCTCACAACACTGCTCAAATATGCTCTGCTCATCTACTCTCAAACCAATCATAAACAATTCATAAATCTGCTCTTCTCATCTACTATCAAAACAATAATAAACAATTCATAAAATTGCTTGCTCATCTACTCTCAAACCAATCATAAACAATTCACAAATCTGCTATATAATTTTTCTTTTTGCTTCTATATCACAAACTTCAAATCAAATCAAAACACTTAATATCCCTTATTACTCCTAATAATTGCAAAATAAAACTTTATAAAAATTACACCTTATAACTCCCTTAGTTATTTAATCAATTTCAATTAAAGAACTTTACCATCACTAAAATTTACTCACATACCTCTTAATATTGCACGCATTCTATCTCTAGCTCCAATCATTTTAATCTTCAAAAATCATTGAACAAAAACTCAATGCGCTGCCAAGGAGATTCGAACCTCTGACTTGCAGCAACGTAGTGTCCTCAATGCTGGCTGAAACCGATTGGGCTAGCCCAATAGTTGGGAGTTAAAAGGCAAGATGGTGTATTTGAATGTTATGCTTCCTCACTGCACGTCTTTCATTGACCAGTTTGTTGCCTTCCTTGCTTCTTTTTCAATGTTGGACCAATGCACCTTTTAGACTTGACAAGGCTTCAAATATCCATCATGGACAATGATGTCTCTCCTGATTTGCTTGACTCTTACACCAAATGGTAGTGTTTGTAATGGCTAGTGTGCATGGCCTCCTTATTTATAACTATTATGAGCCATCCCAAGACTTTACCAGCAAAGCTTCAAAATTGTGCCCAAGCACTTTGCTTGAATGTTTATCCTTCCTCAATCTTCAACTATGCTATGGCTACTAAAACTATCATCTTCACTTTTTGGGAAACCACATCATATCCACATGCCAAAAGCATTCAACTTCACAAATTTTTCTACTACAATGACACCCAATTATCTCAGCAAAACTTTGCTCTTCTTCAATGAACGATTTGACCTTCATTCTCTGCTTCTCAAACTAGCTTGGCTTCTTCAAATCTCACTTTGGTACCTATTGCCCATGTTGCCTACCACTAGGCTTGGCTACCGAATTTTCACGGACCTCCCTTCGTCACTACCTTTGAGCGCACCATAGTTCTCCTATCGCCATCGATCCTCAATGCTTCCTCTTCATCTGATTTCTCATCTGTGATCTTCAACACCTCCACTTTATCTTCTCCTTCATCGTTGATCACGAAGATATTCGATGAATGCTCACTTTGGAATGAATTTCATCATTGTATATATATGCAAATATTATTACTTTCAAAAAGGTTGGCCCACCTTACAATATTTCAACCTTTATAATATTTAAATTAAATATTATAAATTTCATCCTTCACTTTATAATATTTAAATTCAATATTTAAATATTATAATACTTTACTTATCATATATTTTCCTTGACTCACTTGAAATATATTTGCCTTGATTTTCTTGAGATATATTTGCCTTGGATAGTTTTCCCTTTTGACATCAATGACAACTCAATATTTCTAACAGGAACTTGCAAAAATTTCTAGCGATTGGTCTACAATTGTCATAAAGGCATGCAGTTCTTGCATCATATGTTCCTAGATTTAGCATTATTTTTTCTTTGGTGGGAAGCTCAATTTACATTTATTTTCCTATTTCCTAAGTTTTTATGGAACTTATAAAACATTTCCTAAAGGTTATAGTATTCAATCTATGTTCCCATGCAGATCATATAAACATTGGCTCACTTCTGCAAAAGCTTGAGAGCAGAAAAGTGAGAATTGAGTGGTTATTTATAAATATAAAAAGGGTTTCATCTTATGCAGTTCAAGGAAGGCAAATACTATTTTTTTGTAAGTTGTTTTTCTCAAGCTTGACAAGGTTTGATTTTCATTTGAGTAGTGCATTATTCCACAAGCATACCTAAACTAGTACTAGTTTATTAAGCAATTGGGTGCATCTATAATATCTATCTTAAAAGTGTGTAGGAATACATAAATTAGGTTGAGTCAAAAAAATTACAATAGGGATGGATTGTGGTATGTTGCATTATTTCTATACCAAAATAAATTGAAGATCCAATATACCATAATGTATTAAAATTTTTGTAGTTGAGAAAAATAAAATGTAAGACTAGATAGACTAGTCTAGACTTGTAAAAGGGTTTGAGCCCTTTCAAAAACTTTGGCTTACCATTATCAAAAAAATCATCACAAGTTTATGGTGGAGCAAGTAAAGCTGGCAGTTGACGCTGAAATGTAATAACTAATGATTAATTTTGATGTAGATGTGTCATGATGTATGGAGAAGGGGCTAAATTGATAGATGATTAAGCTTTTAGAATAGGTAATATGATGGACATGGATATAAAAAAATTAAGGTTTTGGATTATATGAGTGGCATAATTAATAGGTAGGGCAAGTGGATATTTTCCTACTCTAATTAGGATATCTTCTTCATGGGCCATATCTTCAAAAGTTGTAGCTAAAATGATACATGAATAGAATTATAGACTATCAGTGCTAAATCATATTATAAGTCTTTTATGTAAAATGACAACATTTATTTATCATTTGATCTAACATTTGAAGGAATTAAATACAAGGTCCTCATGAATCTAGCATTATAATCATGAATATTTTCTTGAGGATGCATTTGCATAGCATTTAATTGGAATAAAATAGAATACCCATTACCCATGGTACCAAATCTATACATGAAAGGTTCTACAATTGATGTCCAATTAGTAATAGAATTATCTAGTAATCTACAATACCATAAAGTAAATTTATCTTACAATGAATAGATAAGTGTATCATGATGTTTCTTTCTGAATATGGTGAATTAAGTGCAGAGATCTCATTCAAGTAATCTTATGTTGTTTTGTATCCATTTCCATCTAATGTATGTAAGGATTTCATAGCAGTGGCTAAAATGGAATAATAGACCCTTTGATTCAATGGTCCTTTATAGGTCTAGTCTAGTGAAGAACACAAGCTTATACTGAGAGGGGGGTGAACAGTATAAGACCACTTTTTACTTTTCTTTCCCAATCAATATTATGCAATGTATCAATAGCAATATCAACAACAGTAATCAAAGCAATGCACAAATCACCACACACAATAGAGACACCAATTTAACGTGGTTCACCCAATGTGGGCTACTCCACGGAGAAAATATTTCACTAAAATTTTCTCAACAAATCTCTTGGGAAACCTTTCCCTATTACAATGTTTATGGACCTTTGTCCAAAGGAGACACCAATCCCCTAATCAGGTTCATGGATATCTATCCATAGGAGAACTCCTTTCTCCTCTGCTCTGGCTGGTGATCTTCTAGAAGAATTGTTGCCTCCACTGCACTGGCTAATGGATCTCTATCCACTGAAGACTCCTATCCTCACTCAGAAGACCTATCCTCACTACCCTAGCTAATGGATCTCTATCCACTGGAGACTATCATCCTCTATACTCTATCACCTCCAAAGCTTACTCTCAGCTCTGTCTCAAATCTGTACTAAACACAGTCCTTTGATCTAGCACAAATCTTCTCAATATATGTCTCTATTTTGGCACAAACCTATCCTCAAATCTACACAAAACTCTATCCTCAAATCTGCACTAAACACAGTCCTTCGATCTAGTACAAATCTATCCTCAATATCTATCCTCAAGCCTTAACACAAAGCTTGACTTAATCACAAATCAACTTTGCTAGATCTGCCCCAAACCTTAACTCAAGGTTTGAACAAATCAATCAATCAACTCTGCTCTCAAGTCTTCTCAAAGACTTACCTCAAATATACCTTGTAAGATTCCATAAAAGATCACACTAATCTATCCACAAGTCCTCTCTAGAACTTGTCTAATCTACTCAACAAGTCTTCACCAAGACTTACCTCAAATATGCTCAACAAGTCCTCACTAGAACTTGTCTCAAATATTCTCAACAAGTCCTCATTAGAACTTATCCAATCTCACAGAAACATAGAGAATTTTTAGAGACTAAATATGCTTCACACTCACAATAATCACTTTCAATCTCACATTACCAAACATATAGAGAATTGTTAGAGACTCAATATGCTTCATACTCTCAATCACTTTCAATCTATTTTTACCATAGAAATATATAGAGAATTGTTAGAGACTCAATATGCTTCATACTCATGCTCAAACACTTCCAACCTCTTTCTCAAATCAATTTAGAATGTAGAACAATTTGTTTCACAGAACTAGAACTATCATTTCAACACTTCCACTTGACTAGGTTCAACCAACTCTACTCAACCAATCACTCAATGAAACAATCCTTGCTCACAAACCCTAGTCCAAGCATATGAACACTCACTCAATTATTTCCAATCAATGCTTATCAAACAATCTCACATAACAATGATACTCATGTTCTTTCACAAACCCTAGTTCAAGATAGTTCACAACTTCACATAACAATGATACTCATGTTCTTTGCACAAACCCTAGTTCAAGATAGTTCACAACTTCACATAACAATGATACTCATGTTCTTTGCACAAACCCTAGTTCAAGCATATGAAAGCTTTACTCAATATTTCCAACAATGCTTATCAAACAAGGTTTCTAGAATCAACTTTCTTTCCAGAAAAACCAAACTCAACAATGCTTATCAAACAACCCTTTTCACTCCAACTTAGCATTCACAACATCCAACAATCACTCACAAGGAAGATGTGCCCATACCTTTTGTTTGATGAAGAAAATGACCTCAAAACCTGTCTTAAACACAATTTTCTTCTTTGCCAATTTCAATGGTTAGATGACAAAATATCACACTAACACTCTCTCAGAAATATTTCTCAATTACAAAAATAATCAAACTCAAATACACCTTATTACTCCTTTGAAATTAGCAATCATCAAAGCATACATAAAAAATAATTACTCAATTACTCCTTATAATCTCCAATATTTAATTAACAACCTCCAAAAATCAAACCCTCAAAAATAATACTGCCTACCCTTTTATCTCCCTCAAATACTCAATAACCAATTTTAAAAATAAACTTTATCAACCTCCAAAATATTTATTTTTCAACCAACCTTAGCAAATCCGAAATATTTCATGCAACCTTGGCAATACAATAGCGCATACCTTTTATCTCAAGCAAAAGGCCTCGACGGGTTTCGAACGCGAGACCACTCCCAATCGAGTGCCTTATCGAGGTGCTAGCCCACCACGTGGGCTACGAGCCTCCACACGAAGGGGAAGGCTCAAGCCTTCCTCTTATCCCTTTTTGATCGGCGTGGCACAAAACAAAACACCCTCTTCTCTTGCAAAACCAACTCGACGGGTTTCGAACCCTGCACTCCTTGCTTGCCGAACGTCTTAGCGCCACCCGTTGTTGCCAACTGCGCTACACAGCATTGTATGGAGAATAAGGAGCCCCACTCCTATTTGTTTTCTCTTCTACCACCGAATGCTTTCAAAACACGCGAAACCTTTGTCTCTTCCTTGCGCACGAATCTCTTGGAGCTTTTATTAATCGATAATTGCATTGGGGTTTAGACTAAGGTTCTTGCCCTCTTTTTATACACGAAGGCCAATGCCTTAGGAACGTCGATGCCTTATTCAAATTTGAATTAATTAATAACCTTTATAACCCAACCTTAGGGTTATTTAATTAATATAAATTAATTTATAATTAAATTATAATTAATCTATAATTAACTTAATAACTTTAGAAGTTAATTAAATTAATTAATAAATTAATTTATAATGAAATTATTTAAATTAATTTAAATCTCCCCTTTTAATATTATAATAAAATATTACAATATTATTTTTCTTGGGCCTCTTCATTGCTCTTTGAACCTCATTTGACCACCTGGAACCGGATCTGACCAACTGGAGGTGGACTTTCCTTTTGCACTGATTGCGGAACCGCTTCTTCTTGCACTGCTCACTGAAACTGACTCTTGACATCAATGACAACTCAATTACTCAAAATGTCCAACAATCTCCCCCTTTGTCATTGATGGCAACCCAATTATCTTTTACAATTTCCTTAACCTTTTTTTGTTCTTCTCCCCTGGGAAACTGCTCCCCTGACTCAATGCTCTCCCTTTAAATCAAATCTCTCTTCCTTACTCAAATCTCTCTCCCTTTGACATCAATGGCAAAGGGTCACCTTTGGGTCTTGGGGCTAAGAATGAGTCTCTTAGCTTAGCCCCTCCCCCACCTCCTCTTGAGGTGGTTAATTCTGGGGTGGGAGTATTTCTACTCCCAACATGCACTAATCTTTACCTTTGTCCACTTTCCTTCTCATCTGATCCTTTTGATTCCTCTGACTGTTCCTGTTCCTGCTTGTCTCTGGAATTTTTGCTCTACACCACTTTGTTGTATGTCCATCATTATTGCACTTGTAACACTTAATATTGTTATTCCTTGGAGGTGCAAATATCTTGGAATTTCTCCTGGTGAAGCCATATCTATTCCTGTCATGAACCCTGCAATTCATTGCCTTGTGACCAAACTGATTACAAGAGTAGCAATACCCTTGAAATAGTTGCCTGTTTCTGAAGTTCCCATATTCTTGTCTTTCATGTGTCCTACACTGAGAAGCTTTGTGCCCAAACCTATGACATGAAAAGCATCATCCATTGAAATTACCTTGCCTTGACCTCATTGGTCTCTTAGTCTCTTTTACCCTGTGTTGGTTCATGTTCCATCTGTTCCTCATTTGTGCATTGTTCCTTTCCTTGTTGAACTTTCTGTTGTCCAACTCATCCTCATAAGTCTCACTCTCTCTTACACTATCTTCTTCTAAAGTTTCTTCTTCTCTAGAACTTGAGGTTGACTCCTCTCCTTGTTTCCTTTGTTCTTGTTCAAAACCAAGTCCTGTTTTGTTTGTTGACCATCTTTGTTTCTTGATAATCTTATCCAAATTCTTTGAGCTCCTTCCAAACTTGTGTAACCTATCCTTAGACTCTTTTATTTCTTCCCTTAGTAGAGCCACTTCATGTTCTAACCTTTCACATTCTAAGACCTTTGCTTCTAACTTATCTTTAAACTTCCTTGTCTTAGCAATTGACTTGTTTAGATCCTCTATAAGCTTTCCTTTCTCTTCATCACATTCTTGAAACTGAAGCTTAAGTTGGGAGTTTTGCTTTCTTACCTTCTTTAATGCATCAAGGGCATGAATAAGTTCACCTTCAAGATCAACTCCTCCTATTTATGATTCTTCCTCTATTTGTTTGCCTTTGAAAACATCTTCATTCTTTTCTGACTTGTCTTCTATAGGATCACCTCCTTCTTCTTCTAGTGCCATTAGAATATTCTCTTCTGGTCCTTCAAGTGTATCTTCATATTCATCATCACTAAAACTGAAACCACTCTTTGTACAACTATCTTCAAGATGACCAAAGTTACCACATCTAAAACACTTGAGAATTATTGGTGACCTTTTCCTAACTTCTTCCTTTTCTTTTGTCAGAAATAGAACTTCATCTTTATCATTATCTGAGGAACTATTATCACTATCACTTGAGTACTTACTTGCCTTGTCTACATAGTAACTCCTCTTCTATCTTTGAAAGAACTTATTTCCTTGTTTGCCTTGTCCATCCTTGCCTTTCTTTTGGTACCTATATTTTTTTGATTCCCTGTTCTTATGATCCTATTTTTCTTCATCATTGCTATTTCTAGCTTCTTGAAAATCAGTTGCATAGTGACCATACTTTCCACAATTGAAACATCTAATAGATTTCGCATCTTTAAATATTCTTGGATCCTTGTTCCTTCTGCCATAATTTGCTTCTTCATCACTGGATGACTCATTGCTTAAATCTGACTTCTTACCCTTTGTCTTCTTAGTAGCTTTGAAGGTTGCTTCCTTTTGGATATTAGGTTCCTCTTTTGTTCTCATCTCAAAAGATGTAAGAATGCCAAGTAATTCATCCCTTGTCAAAATATCACCATATTTTGATTCCTCTATAGCTGAAATATTTTCACTAAACCTTTTTGGGAGAGATCTTAAGATCTTATCACAAACATCAGATTCTTGAACCTCAAGTCCAAGTCCTTCCATGGAGTTAACAACCTCATCTACATGAAGTAGATAAGCACTAATGTTTTCCTCATCCTTCATTCTTAATTCTTCAAATTGTCCCTTGAGATTTTGTATCTTTGCCCTTTTGACATTTTTATCTCCTTCATATATGCTTTGCAACTTATCCCAAATTCCTTTTGCTGATTTGCAATGCATAACCTTTATGAACTCTGTTCTATGCAAACCTTTCAAAATTGCATTCATTGCTTTTGAATTGTAATGATGTAGAAGCTTACCATATTTATCTCGTAGGTGGAGTAGCTGGTGGTGTGTATCCATTTTCAACTGCTTCCCATATTTCATTGCCAAGTGCCATCAGGTGAATCTTCATTCTCATACTCCAAAATACATAATCACTTCCATCAAATATTGGTGCTGAATTATCTGAGGATCCACTCTTAGAATCCATTGTGTTCTTGTAAGCTTTTCCTTCAAGTTGTTAAACTCTTCCGAAGGAACCCACTTTGATACCAATTGAAGAACACAAGCTTATACTGAGAGGGGAGGGTGAACAATATAAGACCACTTTTTACTTTTCTTTCCCAATCAATATTATGCAATGTATCAATAGCAATATCAACAGCAGTAATCAAAGCAATGCACAAATCACCACACACAATAGAGACACCAATTTAACGTGGTTCACCCAATGTGGGCTACTCCACGGAGAAAATATTTCACTAAAATTTTCTCAACAAATCTCTTGGGAAACCTTTCCCTATTACAATGTTTATGGACCTATGTCCAAAGGAGACACCAATCCCCTAATAAGGTTCATGGATCTCTATCCATAGGAGAACTCCTTTCTCCTCTACTCTGGCTGGTGATCTTCTAGAAGAACTGCTACCTCCACTACACTAGCTAATGGATCTCTATCCACTAAAGACTCCTATCCTCACTCAGAAGACCTATCCTCACTACCCTGGCTAATGGATCTCTATCCACTAGAGACTATCATCCTCTATACTCTATCACCTCCAAAGATTGCTCTCAGCTCTATCTCAAATCTACACTAAACATAGTCCTTTGGTCTAGCACAAATCTGCTCAATATTTATCTCTGATCTAGCACAAACCTGTCCTCAAATCTACACCAAAATATATCCTCAAATCTACACTAAACACAATCCTTCAATCTAGCAAAAATATATCCTCAATCTCTATCCTCAAGCCTTAACACAAAGCTTGACTTAATCACAAATCAATTCTGCTAGATCTGCTCCAAACCTTAACTCAAGGTTTGAACAAATCAATCAATCAACTCTACTCTCAAGTCTTCTCAAAGACTTACTTTAAATATGCATTGTAAGCTTCCACAAAAGCTCACACTAATATATCCACAATCTGCCCAACAAGTCTTCACCAAGACTTACCTCAAATCTGCTCAACAAGTCCTCACTAGAACTTGTCCAATCTCATAGAAACATATAGAGAATTTTTAGAGACTCAATATGCTTCACACTCACAATAATCACTTTCAATCTCTCCTTTTACCACAAAAACATATAGAGAATTGTTAGAGACTCAATATGCTTCACACTCACAACAATGCTCAATCACTTTCAATCTATCCTTTTACCATAGAAACATATAGAGAATTGTTAGAGACTCAATATGCTTCTTACTCATAAACACTCAATCACTCCCAAACTCTTTCTCAAATCAATTCAGAATATAGAACAATTTGTTTCATAGAACTAGAACTATCACTTCAACACTTCCACTTGACTAGGCTCAATCAACTCTACTCAATCAATCACTCAATGAAACAATCCTTGCTCACAAACCCTAGTCCAAGCATATGAACACTCACTCAATTATTTCCAATCAATGCTTATCAAACAATCTCACATAACAATGATACTCATGTTCTTTCACAAACCCTAGTTCAAGATAGTTCACAACTTCACATAACAATGATACTCATGTTCTTTGCACAAACCCTAGTTCAAGATAGTTCACAACTTCACATAACAATGATACTCATGTTCTTTGCACAAACCCTAGTTCAAGCATATGAAAGCTTTACTCAATATTTCCAACAATGCTTATCAAACAAGGTTTCTAGAATCAACTTTCTTTCCAAAAAAACCAAACTCAACAATGCTTATCAAACAACCCTTTTCACTCCAACTTAGCATTCACAACATCCAACAATCACTCACAAGGAAGATGTGCCCATACCTTTTGTTTGATGAATAAAATGACCTCAAAACCTGTCTTAAACACAATTTTCTTCTTTGCCAATTTCAATGGTTAGATGAAAAAATATCACACTAACACTCTCTCAAAAATATTTCTCAATTACAAAAATAATCAAACTCAAATACACCTTATTACTCCCTTTGAAATTAGCAATCATCAAAGCATACATAAAAAATAATTACTCAATTACTCCTTATAATCTCCAATATTTAATTAACAACCTCCAAAAATCAAACCCTCAAAAATAATACTGCCTACCCTTTTATCTCCCTCAAATACTCAATAACCAATTTTAAAAATAAACTTTATCAACCTCCAAAATATTTATTTTTCAACCAACCTTAGCAAATCCGAAATACCTCATGCAACCTTGGCAAACATTAGCGCATACCTTTTATCTCAAGCAAAAGGCCTCGACGGGTTTCAAACGCGAGACCACTCCTAGCCGAGCGCCTTATCGAGGTGCTAGCCCACCACGTGGGCTACGAGCCTCCACATGAAGGGGAAGGCTCAAGCCTTCCTCTTATCCCTTTTCGATCGGCGTGGCACAAAACAAAATGCCCTCTTCTCTTGCAAAACCAACTCGACGGGTTTCGAACCCTACTCTCCTTGCTTGCCGAACGTCTTAGCGCCACCCATTGTTGCCAACTGTGCTACACAGACTGTATGGAGAAGAAGGAGACCCGCTCCTATTTGTTTTCTCTTCTACCATTGAATGCTTTCAAAACATGCGAAACCTTATCTCTTCCTTGTGCACGAAACTCTTGGAGCTTTTATTAATCGATAATTGCATAGAGGTTTAGACTAAGGTTCTTGCCCTCTTTTTATACACGAAGGCCAATGCCTTAGGAACGTCGATGCCTCATTCGAATTTCAAATTAATTAATAATTAACCTTTATAACCCAACCTTAGGGTTATTTAATTAATATAAATTAATTTTATAATTAAATTATAATTAATCTATAATTAACTTAATAACTTTAGAAGTTAATTAAATTAATTTATAATGAAATTATTTAAATTAATTTAAATCTCCCCTTTTAATATTATAATAAAATATTATAATATTATTTTTCTTGGGCCTCTTCATTGCTCTTTGAACCTCATCTGACCACCTGGAACCGGATCTGACCAACTGGAGGCGGACTTTCCTTTTGCACTGATTGTGGAACCGCTTCTTCTTGCACTGCTCACTAAAACTGACTCTTGACATCAATGACAACTCAATTACTCAAAATGTCCAACATCTAGAAGCTTATTTTATGGCATAGGTAGTTGAGGTATTGGATTATGTTATATTGCCTTAAATAGTTGTGCACTATGTAGCTTTAAGTCAAGGTTGCATATGCTAAATATGAAGGCATCTAAGGTAAGTTTTATTGTGAGAAAACTTAAGGATATTTGTGTGCAATGTAACACAGTGGTGGGAAATGAGGGTTTGAATTATAGAAAGAATGTGGGTTAGGATGATCCAATTGTTTATTTGGTGAGGCCTATTAATTTTGAAAAGGATGAGGGTATTGCAAGTTGAGTTAAGGGACTTGTTGTTTTTGAGGAGGTGAATACTATTGCATATTTTGTGGTGGCTAATTGGATGGAGGTAGCATTTGGCTTAAGGATTTTCTTGTGTTCCTTATACCCCTATTTGACCACCTGGAAGTTGTAAGTTTTGGGTAATGCTTTCACTCTGGTTAGGAATGTAGATTTATCTTGAAGTATTTATATTGGGTGGCATGGATTATCCTAATAATGAGATAGCTACATTAGATGACATGTTTTTTTTTTTACTACACTCAGATAAACTTTGGAATGAATATGTGCTTATGCAAGGATTATTTTGAATATTAGAGGTTGAGGGTTGACCCACATTATTTTAGTTATTGAAAGACACTAAAAATTAATTATTTGAAGGATTGTTTACATCAATATTAGGCATCCCATACAAATGCCTAGTGTGAGTTATGGTGGATCCAGTGTTAGCCCTAGCTTGTCTTGGAAAACTAGAAATATTTATGGCATAAGGGAAACTAGGTTGGAACTTTTTTTGTGTGTGGAAAACACCCTTTTAGGGTTCCACTTTCAAGTAATATCCAAGGAGGCAGGGGTATCTATTCCACCAAAATTGCCCAAGGCTCACACTTGGTCTACCCCCTTTAAAACACTTAAGGAGCATGCCTAAAACAAAACAAATACAAACAAACAAACAAAAACACAAAAACAACAAAATCGTATAAAAACACAAAACATAAAAAACAATGAAAACAAAAACACACACACCAAAAAATAAATTGATGGAAAATACACATTACATCTACAACCTTTCTAGGCCAATAGGCCTTTTAACCAAGAATCAACACAAGAAACATAAGAATGATATTTCTAAGTTGGGGAACTGAAATACCCTAACTAAACCAAAGAGAATCTAATACAAAGTAAAAAGGAACTAGGTACCTCTAGTATTGGAGCCATCTAGAGAAAGGATAGATAGAAGAGCATCCATGATTTGTGAAGCCCACCATCTAGGAGGGTGGTCGTAGCAAGTAAGATCACCTTTGTCCAATGCCTAATTAGCTAAAGCATCAGCAATCCTATTATGTTCTCTAACCACATGATTGTATTCAACTTTCAAAAATCCCATCTGGATTAATTGAATCTTCTCAACAATTATTTTTATTCTCCAATCAGCCTTATGATTCTTAGGAGTCTTCAATAGATTAATCATGACTTGGGAGTCATATTCAACCAACACCTTTTGCCATCCAACCTTAGCAGCCTCATGAAGGCCTCTAAGGATACCATACCCCTCAACAAGGTTATTGGAAAGGATACCCAAATTCTCAACAAAAGTGAAAACCAAGGAACCATCTGAAAGTCTACCAATTCCTCCTGCACTAGCTTTTCTAGGGTTCCCCCTAGAGGCTCCATTCGTATTGAATTTTCCAAAATCCTTAGGAGGAGGCTTCCAATTCCTTGTTCTATCCATATTTTAATTACTCACATTCCCTTTAAGTTGGTTGCCAATAGTAGAGTGAATATTCAATCTTTGCATAACTTGATCCCATCATTGGTGGGAGTCCTAGGGGTGATTAAGGAGTTGTTGGACTGATTTAGCTAAGTTGGCAATGGTATTTTTCCAAATATAGTGAATATCCTTTCTCTATTTGAAAATCTGATTGTTTCTTTCCTTCTAGATATTCCAAGGTAGGATGGTTGTTCCCATCCAAACTAACTACCTAAAAAAATGATCAACAACCTCTTATTTAGGCCAATCCCTCCATAGTTGTTCAAGAGTAGAAAAATTGGACCATTGTAAACCGAGTAAGATAGCCATTCTCCTCCATAACTCAGAGGCTAAGGGACACTCAATAAAAATATGGCTAAGAGTTTCCACATTCTTTCCACACATTTCACATCTAAACAAGCCATGAAAGCCACGTTTCATAAGTTGCTCACTAATGAGCACCCTTTGATGCAATAAAATCCAAATAAAAAACCTCACCTTAGGCTAGAGATTTTGAGCCCACAACTATGTAAATATGTCATAGGACTGGTTGGGATTATTGTGGCATAAGGTCAAATAACCTTGAGCAACAATATACTCACCCTTAGTAGTGTTGTTCCATCCAAAATAGTCCTTATCATGGGACCAAGAGAGAGATCTCATATGAAGGGTGTGTTGGATATCTTTCCTTTGCCTTTCTAGAATTTGAATAGGCTAGTCCTCAATAGGGATCCAATATCTACCAACCTCTAAATTACCAATCTAGTACCGACAATAATTAGCTACCTTTATCTAGTTAGCTTGGTGTAGCTTCTCCATCTAGGGCCTCCAATCAGGGAACTAAGTTATCAAAGGTTGGTGACCATCCCAAGAATCTATCCAAAAATTTACTTGTTGACCATTATGAATGATCCAAAATAACTTCTTTATCAAATCCTCACTAATCCTAAGAACCACCAAAATGGGAGAACCTTTGGTAGGCAATTGATAGCGAACAAGGTCTTCAGGAATTTTATTTTTAGCATATTTAGCAAGAATATTATTTGCCCATAGGGCATTGGGGTTATTCAAAATCCTCCAATACAACTTTGTAGCTAAAGCCTTATTGTTTTTTATAGCAGATTGAAATCCTAACCCCCCTTCATGCTTGGGAAGGCATAAAGTATCCTATTTCACCAAGGCCCATTTTATTTTCTCCTTAGTACCACTCCAAAGGAACCATTGATTGATTTGATCCAATTCTCGAAGAACTACCTTTGGGATATTCAACACAATAGAAACATAAATAGGTATAGCTTGAAGGACTAATTTTACCAAGGTAATTCTACCCCTAAATGAAAGCCACCTATTGGTCCACTTTCTAATTTTCTCCTTTACTCTATCCAACAACCAATTCTAATATTTTTTTGTCTTTGGATGTTGATAGGAATACCTAAATAAGTGATCAAAAGGGAGGCCTTCTTATATCTTAATTTATCTAGAACCATGGATTCTTGTCTAGGAGAGTAGTGAAAGAAAATGACTTTCGATTTATCTTCATTGATCAATTTCCCGTAGCATTAGAGAAATAATGAATGATTTGTTTAATTGTAGAGGCTTCCTTAATCGTAGCTTTACCTAACAGAGTAGAGTCATCAACAAATTAAATATGAGAGATAGGCCTGGCTCCATGAGCAATGGTAACTCCCTCAAGGGTTTTATTTTCTTTATTTTTGGTCATAGTCCTACCCAAGCATTCAACAAGAATGATGAATAAATAAGGGGAGAGGGGGTCACCCTACCTAATACCTCTAGAAGCTAGGAATAACTATGAAGGGTAGCCATTGATAAGAATTGAGTAGGACACCAAAGAGATACATCCCATAATCCAATCTATCCAATCCTGAGAGAAGCCAAATTGCCTCATAACTTTGATGAGGAAGTGTCAATCCACTCTATCATAAGCTTTGAATAGGTCTAAATGGATGAACATAGAAGGAGATTTATGTGCTTCCATGGAATGGATGGCTTCCTGAGCAAGAACTATCTCATCCACAATTTGTCACCCTTCCACATAACCTCCTTATTTAGGGGAAATAATCTTATGCAAAAGAGGTTTCAGCCTCTCTACCATGATCTTGGTAATGATTTTGAGAAGAACATTACATAAAGCTATTGGTCTAAAATCTAAGATATGTTTTGCATCTTGAGCCTTTAGGACCAGAGCTATATAAGTTTTATTGATTACCTTCAAAATATCTTTGGCCTTCCTGGCTTCTTCCACCACCTCTAATAAATCAACATGAAGAATATCCCAGAATTCTTGGTAAAATTTGATGGGAAAACCATTAGGCCTCAGGGTCTTCCATTTTTTCATTTTAAAAACCACTTGTTGAAGCTCATTGATAGTAACTAGAGTAGTCAAAATAGAGTTCTCCTCAGAAGTGATAAGAGTAGGGATCGCTTGAAGGATATTTTATTGAGAAGCCAAGTCAAGAGATGCAATAGTGAACAATTTGGAAAAGTAGTTGACTATGATAGACTTCATGCCATCCCAAGTGTGGATAGAGTCTCCAAAATATAATTTCAGGGAAGAAATAAAGTTGTGCGATCTACGGGCTAGAAGAGATTTGTGGAAGAATTCTGTGTTTCTGATCTCCTTCTTTGAGCCATTGGATCCTAGATTTCTGCTTCCATAAGAGCTCTTCTCTTTTTCCCATTCCTCCAACTGCGCTATGAGTCTAATTTCATCTATACTTCTACTCTCAATGAGGCCATCTAAACATATTTGATCATTCAACTCTTCAAGTCGAGCAATCACTTCTTGTTTCTTCTACCTGATGTCTCCAAACTCCTTCCAATTCCAAATCTTGATTTTGGATTTGATGTATTACAACCTTTTGGTGAAACAAAACATCTTAGTTCCATACCTTGGTTTACCTTCCTACCACCATTTCCACACTTGGGGTTTGAAGGAACTATCTTTGAGCCACATTAACTAAAATCGAAAGGGTGAGAAACTAACCTTGGTTTTCCACATTTCAACCATGATTGGCCAATGATCCAAACCAACATTGTTAAGAGTTTTCACCTTAGGAATGTATCCATGGATTAAGAAATTGTCAGAGAACAAGAACCTATCCAATATTTCCATGATACAAGTTGAGCCTTGCCTTCTATTAGACCAAGTCATGAGGCCATTATCTGGTTGGATGTCCACAAGGTGAAGGTTTGCAATATATTCACTCATGAGGTCTGAGCTCCCATCTAGATTCCTATTTCCCCCTCTTCTCATCCAAAGAGAGGATGGTATTAAAGTCTCCTCCGATCAAGACCCAAGCTTTAGGAAAATGGGAGATAATATAAGTTATATCCTTCCATTATCTCTGCTTTTCCTCCAAAGTAATTGGAGCGTAAATAGTCAAGCAGAGCATAATTTGGTTAGATTGTCTACTTTGTGCAACCACAGCCAAGAGATCCCAACTACCAACCATATGGTGAATAATGATCTCTTTTGGGTCCCAGAGGTAAGCAATGCCACCAGAAGCCCCATGGGAGCTGAGGGAAGCCACTTTTCCAACCGACCAGATTTTACTTGCAATTGACTCCATTTCCCCTATAGACATCTTTGTTTCCTGAAGGAAAACCAGATGTGGTTGGTTTGTCTGAATCATTCTTCTAATTTCATTTTGTTTTGAAAGACTCCCTTTGAGTCCTCTAATATTCCAAGTGATGATATTCATTAATAACGGGGCTAAATATGTTGGTAAGGGCATTAATATTACCTTCCTCTACAATATTTTCACCTTCTTTTACCATATGATGTTGATTAGTCTTGTAGCTTACCTTTTGGTTAGTGTCCATCTTCATTTTTTTCTATTTCTTGTCTTACCCCAATTGAATCTGGGATAGCTTCTAACCCTGAAGTATGTGTATACACAACCAAAGCATTATTGGAAGGTTCAACAAAGTCTATCTTGGGGTCTAAATTATTTGAAGTTTTAGCATTTAAAAGATTGTTCTTCTTGTCTATGTTTTCTCCCTTATTTTTCTATTGAAAACCTTTGATTTCTTGGTTTGTCTCTGAGTCCTTCCCTACATCTTTAAATTGTATTTCTAAGATTTTTGTCTCCATTATGTCCTCTTCCTCACCCAAGAGGTTATTTGTGGAAAGAATTCCAAACATATTAGTTGACAACATCGCTTGATCCTTCATAACTAGTTTTTTTTAGTGTTCTTCTTAGGCATTTGGAAACCTTCTAAGTTTGTGTCCTCTTTCTTTTGATCTAGAATCTTATTTGGAAAGACACTAGCCAAATGACCATATTCATGGCATATTCTACAATGGAAAGGAATGTTCTCATAGTCCACCACCTGCTCCCAAGTGTCCTCCCCAAATTGTAATGAGATATTTTGTGGAAGGGGTTTGTCAAAATCCATTAAGACACAAATTTGAGCATAAATAATGTGTTCAAATTTGTGTGTATAGTCAACAATCATCATGAAAGTTCCAAGGGAGTTTTTTATTGTAGAAAATATAATCGAATTCCAAAATTCAACTAGGAGGTCAAAGAGTCTAACCCACACAGGTCCTGTAGAAGGCATCTCTTCTTTGACTTTAAATTTAGTGTGCCAAGGCTTCATGAAAAACCCTACCCTTCCAAAGAACCAAGGACCCCCTTGAAATATTTTCTCTCTATCTTCATCATTAGCAAGAAAAAAAAGGAACATTTGTTGGAACATAATATTTTGACTTGTTTGATCAACCTTTTGACATTTTCCTCTCAATGAGGTGGGATTTGGTATAGGATCTTCTTCGATATTGTCATCTTGGTTCACCCACATAATAATTACAAATTTATTTTTTCTTTCATACCTTTATGTTTATATAAATAATTTCATCAATTTAATTTCTTTGCCTAATCATTTGGTATTTAAGTGTATGTTTATAAGTGTGAGTTCCTTCACATACATACCTACATGGATAGATTTTCAGGGTTAATTTTTAAACTATTAAAAAATAGAGTGAACCACTCCCTAGTTGGAATAAATCACTTCTAGTTGTGCACCTCAAAAAAAAATTTAAGACCAAGTGAATTACTTCAATTTTGTGGTAAACTACTCCCCTTGGAGGAGTTAGGAATATTCTTGACATTTTGAGTGAATCTCTTCTTAGAATCTAGGTGAATCACTCTTTGGATTCTACTTGGAGGAATTTTACTCTTTTAGAGTGAATCATTTCTTAGATTGAACTTTGATAGCTTTTTTTTAGGTTGTTGGCCTCAAATAGAGTGAATCACTTTAATTTGGTTTGAATCACTTCCTAATTGAGGGTTTGGCAAAAATATTCTTGGTGAATCACTTGTTGACCATTTGAGTGAATCACTTCTTAGAATATAGGTGAATCACTCTTTGTATTCTACTTGGAGTAATTTTACTCTTTTAGAGTGAATTGTTTCTTGGATTGAACTTTGAATTTTTTTTGTTATATAAGGCTATTGGCCCTAAACAAAGTGAATCACCCTAATTTGGTTTGAATCACTCTAATTTGGTTTGAATCACTTCCTAAGTGGAGTTGGAAAAATATCCCAAAATTTGTCTAACTGCTTTTTGCTAGTGTCAAATACAAATTTGGATCCAAAAATAAAATAAATTTGCTAATCAAGGTCATCTAGATTTTTTGCCTTGCAAAAAAATTAGGTTTTTAAGGTTCATAATGGAGTTGTCATTCATAAGGCACCTATAGAATTAGACAAAAAATGAAATATTTATTATACTAAACTTTAATTTTATACTAGGATTAATCTCATCATGAAGATCAAGTCCTTTTCCCCATTGAGTGTGCCAAAAGTGATATTAAATTTCAAAAAATCCCAAATTCTGATGTGCCCGCAATCTCATTTTAACAATTTTGGAAGGAAGGGACAATACCTCTCACAACCTTTAAGTTTAGATCTTCTCTACACTATCCTTGCTAAAATACAACTAATCTAATCTAATTTATTGAAATTACATGCAAGAAACTAAAATGTATAAAAAATAAATTTAGAAGTTTAGAGTGTGAAAGGTTAAAATTAAATATTATTGTAACCATAGCAAGTAAAGTGTGTGATCCATTAACTAATGCGAAAACCAAATAACAACAAAATAATCTCACATGCATAAAATAAAATTAACAAGGAATGACAAGAGGATAAAAGGGTAGTGTTATCATGCATTCCATAATCTAGGAGAGTGATGCCACTAATGAAAAGTAAAAAGTCTCATCAACTTCTCATTAACTTAACGAAGGAGCAAGTACAATGTGGGTCTAAAAAATTATCGCTCTAACTTTATCAAGGCCAAAATATGTTTACAATGGAGTCCATGGATCCTATTTATAGGACTAGTTCAACCGTGAGTTAACTTGGGTGAGAAATGTTTACTACCAAGTAAAAGAAAATATTTGAGGGCATATTTATTAAATGATGCACCTCTAAATACATTCCTAAATCTCTTGAAAGGATTCTAAAATTCTTGGTGATGCCACTGAATGCCAAAATATCACTTTCCAAAATATTCCTTAGGATTCACAAATCTTCTTTTTACTCCTTTTTCTATAGATGAGCAATTCATTTTTTCCCTACTAGCACTTTGATCTTGTGAGTCAATCGTAGAATTTTAAACAAATCAGTCCTCTAATATTTACTTAGTAAGTTTTGGTGTTTGAAGGCTTTAATTTTTTATCTAGAAGGTTTTGTGTATCTCAAAACTAGTAGAAACCCAAGGTAGTAACATATTACTATAGTTAGCTATGATGATTGGCCAGTAATAACCAACCTTTATAATATTATGCATTACCTCTAGTCAATCCTTGGTGATATTTATATAATATATTTATGGTATTTTCCTTCTCTATGCACTTTAAGAATATTTCATCATGGTCTTTTCAAAATAGCACCCCATCAATCAACCTATAGTCCATAGCCTTCTGCACAAATATTTTATTTTGTATTGTTATCATGCTTTCTAACACTACACTAGTTTGACCATAATCAATTACAACACTGCACTAGTTTGACCACAATCAGTTATTTCTTACATCCATCCAAATTTATCTTGTGCTTCATGATGTTCGCTTTATTATTATTGCTCTTATAAGAAGTTGGTACGCTTTTTCACATGATTCTTTCCTAGATTCTTACATAATTATCTATCTTATATAATATTCACTAGCTTGATCTCCATATCAAACTCCTATATTTTATAGATCTATCCTACTATTTTCTCTCTAAGTTTACCTTAAAGTAAAAAAAGAGGATATCCAAATTCCACAAAGACTATCATTTTTCTATAGGATAGGTAATGATAAAATTTTCTTAGGGCCTTCATCATTGCATAGATCTATTTATCTATGATACTTCTCTTCATATATATGGAGAGTTTAACTCATAAAGTATTTGAGTGTTACTCTTCTTGATTATTCTTTTGAGTCAATACCCTTGTAATTTCATGTCTATCCCAAATATGTATAATATAAAATTCTTATTATAGTTTAGATTCACAAAGACTAGAGATTCAATTATAACCTCTTTGATATTCTGATATGCTTCCTTACCTACTTCTATTTAGGTGAAAAATATTTCTTTCTTAGTGATGGGCTTAATGATTTATACAAAGTTGGTGATAAACTTCCAATGAAGTTTATTTGACTAAGAAGTGATTAGATTCCCTTCTTTTACATAGGTAGAGACAAATTCATAATAATTTAGAACCTATCTTAGTCAAGTGTTGGGTTATTATTCAAGACCATATATCCCAATATCTTTCTCTCTTACACACATGTTATGGATTTATTTGGATTCAATTAGGTATCAAAATATCTACACCATTCAAATAATGCATATAAGGTTCTATGTGTTTACTTCTATCCTTGACAAAGATCATCATATCATCTAACTAGATGAGGATAATTTCAATAATTATACCCTTGAATGCAATATCCATTGCTCTCTAGAAGGTGGCACTGGCATTAGATAATCCAAATTAAATCCATTGCTACACAAATATTTTTCATTTAGTTGTGAAGGATATCTTACATTTTTCTTCATCTTGAACCCAAATCTAGTTGTATCCTAAAAATTCATATAATAATGAGAGAATTCCTAAACCAACTATAGTTTGGAGGATTTGATCCATCAAAGGAAATGGATTGTTGTATTTTAACAAATATTTTTAGTAAAATTTTGGAATTCAATGCATAGTCTTATGTCTTCATTCTTCTTGCATACAACCATCAAATTAGCCATCCAAAATGAATGCTTGAAATAATATATTATTTTAGCCTAAAGAAACTTCAAAAATTATTTTCTCATCATCATTTTTATCTTTGGATTGTCCAGTCTTTAGTTTTGAAAAATATTTATAGCTCTTGTATTAGGTCTATCATGTGTTAAATAATCTTATTATCTTAGATCTTTAGGTCAACACGACTTCATGTTATTATATAATCAAACATGACACATAGTTCCTTGAATCCACAAGCTTTTTATTCTATGTAGTCCTTTGCTAGTAATAATTTTTATCATTAGTAATCTTAATAAGATTATAGTTTAAAAATTTCATCCATGAGATTTTTTCTTCATTCTATCATTGGGATGGGTTAGGAATTTCAACATGATTACAGATTTGGGAAACTGATTAGTCTTAAATTGTACAAACTCATATTTGATATCATGACTATAATCAATCTACTCCTTAGCATATTGGACTTATTTCACTAAGAAGTCAAGAATTTATTATTGGTCACTATGAAAGACTTACCAATGATAAGCATTATTGGGTATAATGAGCCTAAAAGTAATTTTCATCTCTTCTTATTTCAACCACATATCCATTATAGGATCAAACTTAATTGATTGAAAAGATAAATTATGATCTTTTTTATTTTATTTCCATGTGGAAACTTGCATTAATTTCCTCAAAATCCTCCATTAACTCCCACCCTCAATGCTTATAGGATTTTAGCCATTTGTGCTCTGTAATGCAAATTGATTTTACTTACTTCACTACTAATTCAAAATTACTAAATTTATATAATTGCATAATACCTAATTATTCTTATTTTTTGATACCAATATAAAGCACTTCATATTCTACAAATAAACAAGCATACCTACAATTATTTTCTTAAGTATTAGTTAACATGGTGCATGCCCTTACACCATTTTTAGGTTTTTACCCCATTAAAATACATGATCCAAATTTTAACCAATGTTTGAAATTTATATTTTTCAATGTTGGCACTTCATCTAGACTCCTTAGGACCAAAAAGTTATCTTTATTAGTCTCTTTATGGGCCATTTATAATTCACTATGTTCATCCTTAAGGTTACCTATGATTATGTTGAATTCACTAAAGTGATATTATCCAATAGTGGTTCTTCATCCAATTCAAAGTTCTCATTCCATTGCATTGTGTTTGGAACATTGAATAGTTCTACATAGGAAGAAAATAATTTGTCTTAATCTATTTGTATGACCACAACTTTATGAGACACCTTTATATGAATGATTTCTATCATAACATATTTCTTTATTGATTATTATGAAAGAAGCATTATAAATAGAGGCATTAGATCTACAATGATAACTTCTTACACTAATATAAATTCAATATGAAATTGTATTATCATCATTATATCATTTAAAGCTCACACTATATTAATTTATATGTCATCTAATATAAATTGGATCATTAATTGTTGTAACAGCCCTCCTTGGTAGGACTTAGTCTTGACATTTGTTTATATATTGATGTGTGGATATCTAATGCATAATCTCATGTTATGTACTAATATATGTTGGTACTTACACTTTATGCTTTGATTATACTTGGAATATGGTATTGTTGATGAATTTATGGTTGCAGGACCATGTACTCTCACCGATAGATTGGTATGGGATAATCACCAAAGTTAAGAGAAATTTGGGAAATGATGGATGACATTCTAATTGATAGCTCAAGGATAAAAGAATACCCTCATATATATCCATTGCATATATGATATATGTGTATGTTTGTTTTAATATGCATCATCGACAAGGAGGTTGCTATAAGCAAAAGAGCCATCCTTAGTAGGCAAGGGAATAGTGTTACAACTATCTTAAAGCCTCCTACTTAAGGAAGCTATGGATGCATATCTTGTTTGCAAAAGGTCATTATGTTGCTACTTGTGTTTGGATTAATGGAAATTATCTAGATAGTATTAATATGGTATTATTAATATGAGTATTATTCAATATCAATGCTAATTTGATATTAATTAAATTAATTAATAATAATTAATTTAATTATCCTATTTTTAAGTAATTAATACTAACATTAGGAAATAATCATTTCATTTAAATGAGTTAAGTGAATAGGCTTCTAATTTTTTTCCTTATAATTTTAATAGACATGTTACTTTTAAGCTATTTTTAAGAGAAGTGAAGCTTTTATATAAAAAAAAAACTAATCCTTAATATTAGGCAAAAAATGTGGTATTTGTTTTAATAACGTTGTTGGCAATGTGGTATGCTTTCGCGTTACTCTTGTATGGCATGCAAGAAATATTGTGGGATCAAATCTCTTTCTTGGGTTTTTTTTTAGAAATTATATGAGCCGATAGATTGCCATGTTTTGGGTTAGAAAGAAGAATATCATAGAGCAAAGAAGAAATGGAGGATCAGCTGAAGGATTATTGCAGCGGATATTTTTAGTTTACGTAAAGAGGTATTTCATCTTGTGTTATTGCTTGCTTAAGTTTTGAGTTGGATAATTTTAATAAGATTGGATGCTTCTTTACATTCTTTTTGTTTCTTCCATATTGCTTAGTCATATGCAATCTTATTGTGGAGTTGTTGTGAGTTTTATGTGATTGCTTAATCTTTAAAATGCAAGGATAGTATGTAAGTGTTGTTAGTTTACCTTGTTGATCTTCTATTAAACAAATTATGGCTGTGTTGCCCATTTTTAAATCATTCCAGTTAGTGTTGCTTGTTGTGATCGGTTTGCTTGTTTAAAGTAGTGGTTATGAGAGCTTCTAATGGATGCTAGCTTGCATCTCCATTATAGATGTTTGTGGCTCGATATTTGTTATCGTTCTTAGTTGAGAGTGTGCAATTATATCTTGGTTTGTGGAAATGTGATCTATGATCAAGTGTTTGCTTTAGTTTGACGTTGGATATTGCATATGGTTCGTGTTGGCTGAAGTGTTCTACCTTATGTTACTTTTGGTAATGGTGGCATTTTCCTTCCTTGTATTTGATTGTGTAGTGAAGAGGTAGCAGTAATATGGTAATGCTTTTAATATCTCTTTACATGGAGCTTGCATGATATGAGGCAATGAGTCTTTTGAGTGTCCAAGATTTTATTAAATCCTTAGTCTCTTGTTGGTTTGAGTGTTGGATTTTATTTGCTATCGTTCGGGTTTGAAGGATTGGATTTGCTTTATCTAGAATATGTTACTCATTTTGGGATATATATATATATAATTTATATAATAGGTCTTTAGGACATGTTGTATTTTTTTTTAGACTTTGGTTTGAATCTTTTCAATATTAAATTCAATAATAGGTAATGGAACTATTATGGGTTATAATGGATATTGAAAGGATGATATTGATATATTGTAGAATATATTTTTAAGTGGTAATAAAATAAAATAATATGTGGAATTTTTGGTTATGTAAGGTTAATATTTTTTTATTGGTAAAATAAGATATAAGTTTTCTTTTAAAAGAAAAGATCAAAGTAATGGAAAGGGAATATGTTGGTAGAGAAGTAATTGTGTTTGTAAAAAGGAATAATGGTATACCTAAGGCTTGAGTAGATAAGGAAACCATGTTAGGCTTGCATAAGCAATTCATGAGTTGTCCTGATCCCTAAGATTCTTCTCAAAGTTCATGGAAAGAGTCTCCTTCATGAAGAAGATTGTGAAAAGAAGACTAGGGACCTCTTAGATTAAAATGTACTAATATATTTTGAGAAAAAAGAAAAGTGATGTTTATGTCAAGTTATTGCAAGTTGGAAGTGGAGTGATTTAGAGAAAGATGTTTTCCAATTACTCCTTTGTTATTTTGAAACTTGAATGAAGAATGAAATATTATATTCTTTTATGTAAATTCTTGAAATAATTAGTTATGCCCAAAATGAAGAATTATGTTCAATGTATGGATTATGAAATTTAATGCTTCATGGTATTTATGGAAATGCTATTTTTGTTTTGAGAATATTTTAGTCTTTATAAGTGTAATGATGCATTTGATTATGTTAAATCATAGCACTTTATTTTTAAGCATTGATATTATATTCTTTGGGAGAGATGTTTTAAAGGTTAGTGTCACGACCCTCCTTGGAACACATTTCATATTGTTATTTTAAAAGTTTTTTCTTGAACTAGTATTTTAATATTTTAAAATTTTAATGATTTGGACAAGGTATTACTGATGAATTTTGTGTTGCAAGTGCAGGTCCTACTAAAATAGTAAAACATGAAATGATGGTAATGAAATAATCACTAGTGGTCGAAGGGAAAATTATAGTCCTCTGATATATACATTCATATAGATATTGCATATGTTGTTGCATGTTTTTCTTTGGCTTTAGATTTCACCAAGGCCTTTTCAAGGTGTTGTATGATTTTCTACTGGAAAATTTTCCTAAGGGAAATGTTGTGAATCAGGATATGCAAGCGAACAATACTGAGGATGATATTTCCTCAACTCCAGCTTCTAGGGTTCGATGATCCAAGAGGAAGAGGTTGGAGGACAAGCGTCAACATCCTGATCTGGAAAGGAAGAGGGTCAAACTGGAGGTTACTCCCATGAGGAGTTCCCAGCATCTCAAAAACAAAGAGCTTCAACATCCTGGGAAGCCGAAGGAAACTAAGGAAATCGATGAGGATGATTCCAATGACCCGGTGGAGAAGTTCCTACAGAAGTACGTAATCAAGACTACTTCAGCTATAATTGCTCATTTGAAAACCGCCCATGTTACTATTGGAGGAGCCATTTCATAGCTAAAAGAGCACAAATGCTCTTAGCCTCATGTTCTATTATGACAACTTTGATGAAGATACTCCCACAAAATCCATCGATGTTGCTAATCCTGAAGATAAAGAGGACAAAGTTGTGGAGATTTCTAAGGATATCTTTAAGGATTCTCCTAAGGATGACATCAAGGAAGTGAAGGAAGTGAATAAAGAGGATGTTGTTGAGCCCACTACTGCCTAAGTGGCTTCTTTGTTATTTTTTTTGTCCCTTTGGGGTTTCTTCCTTTTTGGTTCTTAACTATTTTTTTTCCTCTACTAAAGTTGGTCCTCAAGGATGCTATTTTTGTGAATTATGCATCCTTTTCTATCCTAATGTTATAAGGCATTAGGGCGCCTTTAAAATTCCCTATTTAATGAAATATTTTAACTTACAAAAAAAATATTTAACTATGAATAAATAAATAAATATTAATAATAATAATAAATAAATATAGAATTAAAAATAAATTTTAATTTAAATGAATTAAAATAAAATTGTGCATTAAATGTTACTTAGACCATTACTTAGGCAAAGTAACCCCAATAAATATTTCGCCTAGCCACCTGGTGGATGAGCAAGGAGAAATTTGGCTACTTGTATACGGTCCATTTGTTTGATAAACCTTTCCTAAAAAGAAATTATAAGGAGCCTTTGGGAAGAATATGGGGGAGGACGGTGTAAGGGTGGTGAATAATATTAAGTGGGATTTCAAAGTGGTAATCTCTACTTCAAATATTTGCAAGGACATTCAACAAATTCATATCGACTTAACCTTTAGCTTTTGTCATACTTTTTCTTGAATGGAAAAAAAAGAGCCAATATAGTTGTTTGAAACTAAATATGCTTTTGAAATGTTTGATTAATTGAATGCTATTACTCATAAATATGTTCACCAATAATTTATAGTTTCATCTGTTGGTTTTTCCCTATGTATGTTCAATTATATTTTGGTTGAACAACTTTTATACTCCTCTTTGGTCATCTGCTTTTGCTACTTAATCAGGTTGATATTTTTTATTTTACCTATTTGTAACACCCCGCCTTAGCAAGACCGTTTAAAATGACTATGTGTGTGTGTTCTATTATCTTAATACATAGCATAGCTTGCTCTATAGATAAACAAAATGCTTACAACTATGATGATGCTATACAAAAATACTATTTTGTCTCTACTTGGGTTTTGTAGGATACTTAAGTTGAATTTTTATTTAATGCAAGGATTTTTGCTATCATTTCATGCATACCTCAATTTGGTTTTAGACGGACTAATGCATTGGTTTGTTATGCTCATTATGTGGAATATGAATATCATGCAACAAATTAATTAATTAGGAGGTAAATCCATTAATGGAAGGAGTTTAGCATTTGAGCTTTATTGTATTCCTTTACTTGAATTATTATATCAATCTCCTATTCTAATAATGGGAGAAGAATCATTGTTAATAATTAGAATGGGTGTAGCCCTCCTTTATAAATATGAACTATATATTTTAAAACTATTTAAGACTGGCAAATTAAAAAAAAAATCCAAGAGAAACTAAGTGGAAGGGGAAACAATCATGCGATGGTCAGTTAGTAAGGAAGTGGCGGACAGATTGGGCAGGTACGTGACAGTCAACATGCTTGGGAAAGGAAAAGAGGAAAAATAAAGAGATAGAAGAAAAATGAGAGGGATCTGGAGCACAAAAGGGAGATGGGAACACAAAAAAGAGATTGGAACACAGAAGGGAGACTGGAATGCGTAGATGGTAATGTTTCTTTATTCTTTCATTTTTGCTAAATTATTTTCATTGGGTTGTGATAGTGGTTTACCCGCTTGAAGTCTTGTACCTCGTTAAACGAAATAGTGCTTGAAACTTGTTTAAAAACAATAAATTATAGATGCATGAGAACGTGCTTTTGTTATGATAAAATGGTGTTTTAAAACAATGCTTAAATATTTTGTATTCGCTGACTGGAATGGTGGTTTCCATATTTATGAAACCATGTATCTAGGTCAAGTATATTAGTGCTTAAGTATACTTGAATTTTTGTGATTTCATTTACTGAAAACAGTGAATTATAGATGCATGAGAATATGCTTTTGTTATGATAAAATGGTGTTTTTAAATTGTGCTTAAATATTTTATATTCACTTATTGGAATGGTGGTGGTTTCCATATTTATAAAATCATGTATTTGGGTAAAGTATATTAGTGCTTAAATATACTTGAATTTTATGATTTCATTGACCAAAACTAGTGAATTATAAGATGCATGAGAACGTGCTTGTGTTATGATAAAATGGTTTTTTAAAACTATGCTTGAATATTTTGTATTCACTAACTGGAATGGTGGTTTCCAGACTTATGAAATCATGTATTTTTGTTAAATATAATAGTGTTTAAATATACTTGAATTCTGTGAATTCATTGACTGAAAACAACAAATTATAGATGTATGAAAATGTGCTTTCAATATGATAAAATGGTGTTTTAAAATTGAGCTAAAATATTTTGTGTTTGGTAGCTGAAACGGTGTTTTCCAAGTTTATGACATCATGTATTTTATTTAATTATAACAACACTTAAATAGCCTTGAGCTTTGTGGTTTCATATGGCCATTACACTGTCACGACCTATGAGCGTGGCCAATATGGGGGCTACTCGGGTTCCCATTTCTCCTTATCACATGGGGGATAGGAAGGGGGTTTATGGTGTCAGACCCCCATACCATATCGACCACCAAGTGGTGGTTGTAAGGCCACCACTTGGTTGCCGCATCATTGCTTTGTGATGTGCCATGTGCCATGATGCGTGGTTTTACATGGATTTACCTGACCCTTTGAGACTTACCTGATATGGAGACTGTTGTTGTTGATTACTTCCTTGATTGACTTCCTTGGACACTAGAAATTATTTTTGTGGCATTTGATTATTTATTAATCAAATAAGTTGACGATTGCATACTTATAAAGATAATTATGGTCGTGCTTCATATTAATATGGTATGTTTCATATTATTATGGTATTGAAATTAATTGCCTAGAGTTTGATTATTGCATAAAGATTGATGTAATGGTAAATGGGATTGAATAGACTCTGATTTGCATAAAGTATATGCTTAGTATTAATATGGTTTTAAAATGGGATTAGAACACTTCCTTGGTGGGTTTAAGTGTGTATTTTAATATGAATGCTTTAGGGGTTTCAAGTTTACTCTAATGATAATGAAAGAGGGTGGATAGGTTTTAAATGCTCTCTTCTTTTATTCTTGTAACGAGACATTGGAGAGGATTATGGGGTCTTCTCCAATGATCTCATAAGATGCTAAAGATAGTGGATAATGTATTCAAGATATGTATTTATGAATTAAAGGGGTAATTCATAATGTAATTGTTGGTCATCAAATCCGCACAGGAAAGGACTTTCGATGGGTTTGCGCGCCCTGGACCTGCGACCAACATTGAAAGGCCGAGGGGAAGAGATGCCCCTCGTGCCAATCTCCGGAGAAAGGCCGGCTCCTATACTAATCTACTTTTGGGGTTTGAGACAAGAGTGCAGGAAAGAAATAGACAGAGTAAGGGTTAGGAAAAGAAATAAAAAGGGGTAAGGGTTAGAGAAAGAAATAAAAAGAGTAAGGGTTAGAAGATGATGATTTAAGGTGGGAGAGAACAGGAAGCACGATCACTCGCTAATAACTCGAATAGAAGCAAAGAACACCAAGAATAGACGAAAGAAACGCGATACTCGCTTTCCTATGTATCCTATGGACGAGTTCACAGGGTTCTCCTTTCTCTCTCGCTGGAATTCAGGGTTCAGAGTAACAACGATTAAGACAAGGGAATAACAGAAACCACGACCCACCAGGAAGCATAAAAGAAAGCTTATACGACGTTTTTCCTCTCCTATGTATCCTTCAGGGTGAATTTTAGGGTACAATCCCCAATCGCACACCGGATTCAGGATTCAGAGTCTCAGTATACGAGTGCAGACAGACAAAAGAATTAAGCACATAAGGCAGCATAAAAGAGAGAAATGGAGTACAAAAATCTTTAGTATTAGACGCAGGACATCAAGTTACAGCAGCTTTCTAGCAGAAAGTTCCCCCTTTTTACATTGCAAAGCCCGGGTTTTTATAGAGGACCCGGCCCTCTGAATCATTATTACAAAAATGATGGAGTACACCCTCGAGCCCTGAGAAATCGGCTCCTTGCTGCTGCTACGGATGATCTCTCAAATCGGCTACCAAAACTGGTAATGGTGACCGAGTCAACCGGAGAAAGTCGCATTAAATGAGCCACTTGGGTGTCCTTGGATTGTAGGTGCGGTGCTCGAGTGGCGGCCATGCTTGTCGGGTTCTTCTTCACGGACTGATACTTCGCATCCAATTGCCAAAAATGAGCAACGGGCTTACCGGGCAAGAAAATATGCATTTATGAGGCTCTCTCGATCGCCTCGGGAAAATGCCCAACTTGGGAAGCATTCCTGGGAAGCGCCTCGCTGATTTTTGCTTCGCAAAACTACTTCGGGGCGTGGAGTGCCGAAGCCGATCTCCCTCTATCCTTCGTTGCTTCGCTGGCAAAACTGCTTTGCTGATGGGTCGGGAAAAATGCTTCGGGCCGATCTTCTTTTGAAACGGCGGCTCGGGGGAGTTTTGGCCGAAGCACTTTCTCGACCTCTACTGCTTCGGGTGAAAATCGGCCGAAGTGGATTTTAGAAATACTTCGGGCCCGAAGTAATTTCTTTGCCTTAGCCGATTCGGGCTATCTTTTCTTCTTCGACGAAGTTGCTTGGATGCCGCTTCGCAAAACTCTTCACCCGAAGTAGCCGCTGGGAATGCTTCGGGTGCGAAGCGTTTCCTTCGCTTTCTCGAAAAATTTCTCGCCCGAAGTGATGATTTGAAGCGCTTCGGGCCCGAAGCTCTTTTCTTTTCATTTTGTCCACCAGGGGGCGATAGGGAAAACCAAAATTGCTATAACTTATAAACAAAAGAAAACTTTCAACAAAACAAATATCATACAAAGTTTTAATTTTTCTGCTCCTTGGTGGAATGTGACAATATTGTCAACATTCTTGGCGGCTCGTGGGGCAACGAGCTCGTCTCGGTGGTAGAACCCTTAGCTTTTATCCATTGGGCCAGAGTTACCTTCAGACCTTTCTCTTTGTTCCTTTTCTGGGGGCGCTTCCACAGCTTGTCCTTCCTCTTCCTCTTCTCTCTCCCCTACTACTTCTTCTCCTCCTGTCGCCATTGCTTCTGCTACGTCTTCAGCCATTGGCAATGGGGCCAGGTGGGCACGGATGTCTCTTAAGGTTCGACGAACCTGAGACCAGACGCTTTTTGTGAATAGCTCCTGATCTTCCAGGGATTTGACCAAAGCGCGAAACCTATCGATCTGCCCGATTTCTGCATGCTGGGACCTGGTATACAGATCGTTTAGGGAGGCGACGATTCTACAGTATTTCAATATGTAATCAGCAACCTGCTTCTCTGTTATTGGTTCGGCCCACTCGTCTATCTCCGAGACGTTGCCTTCAAACTGCTGCCACTTCGGCATGATTTCTTCCTTGGCTAAGGGCTTCCCATCATTATCCGTGAAGCTCGGGAAGCCTAAGGAGGAAAGGTCCTCGAAGTAGCCCATTGACGCGTGCCTCTCACTCTCGAATGCGTCCAGTAGGATTTTTGCCTTTTGCGCTTTCTTGGCTATGGAGAAAAAGGCACGAACTGTGGCCTGGGCGGTTGACCAATCCCTTGTTGTCCGACTCATCGCTGTGAGCTTCAAATCTTGATACCTTGCATTTTGGACCTTGAGGGCCAGCTTGAGTCGGGCTCTGACATTCTGAATGACCACTTCGACGATTGGCCCTCCTTCGACGGTGGCAACCTGGGCTTCTATGGTGTAAGCTAAAACTGAAAGGGCGCTGACAGCCCGAGACCTAAAATTCTTGAGCAGATGTGAGCGAATCTCCTTGATTTTGCTCCTATCAAGTAGCCCTAGGCCTTCCTTCTCGTGCAACCGGATCTGAGCTTGCAAGATCTTACTTTCAAGCTCCTTGGCCCTCAAATCATTTTTGGCCTTCCTTTGTGCTTGATTCTCAACTGTGCACTCCAGCTGTGCTATCCGCAGCTTTAGGGCGTGTGCTTCTTTCTCCATCAGCTTGCACTGCTCTTCGGCCTCTGCCAATTTGGAGCGAGCCCTTGCTAGCTCCTCCTCCAGCTTGATGTTAGCACTCTCGGCTTCGAACCTACGCTTGTTGGCAATGTTGGCATGCGCCTTGAAGGTCTCGATTCCAAGTGTGCATAGAGGCGGACTCCTTGTCCACGTTCAGATGTTCCAAGTCCTTTTCTTTATCCTGATATTCATAGTCCGCTGGAGTCATTTCGTCCAGGGGCTTTTGGACTTTGGGTATCTTCTTTACTTTATGCAATTTTCCCGCCTCCAAATCGAAGATGGCGCACCTCTCAACTTGAGCGAGCGAGCGCCCTTTCTTCTTTCTTGCCTCTTTTAACATTCTTTCTGTGTTCTGTCGGGCTTGGAGGAGCTTTTTGGCCAAGGGGGATTCCCGTATTGAGGACAGCTCGGAGTCGAATGCGGCTAGATCTCCAACCGAGGGATTGAACAAATACAAAGAGTTGAAGGGGATAGCCTCACCCGAAGGTTCGACAATAGGGGTGACGGGGCTTCGACGAGTGGGAGCACGTTGTGTACAATGGAGGAATGAGCCTCAGGGTTCGGCATTGGACTATTAGCTTCACCCTGGTTGATGACTGGAGGATTGGCGGTGTGGCTGGGCGAAGTAACTTCGACAGGTTTGTCCTGGCCGAAAGACTCGAGGGGAGTAGTTAGGGACACGACGTGAGAAGGCGACTGACCTTGTGGAGGTAGGGTGGACAGGTGAGAGCTTTCGGCCAGGGCCGGGATAGACTTACGAGCAACCAGAGCATAAGGTGAAGAAAACGTACCTGCGTGCCCTCCTGGCAGAGCGGCCATGGTGATCTCCTGGGTGATTGGCCCTTGTTCCTCCTGGGCCTCGGTACTTTCGGCTTCCATGACTTCCACGAGTTCCTCCGCGTTAATGACATCTACGTTTGGGATCATTTCGGCACTTGGTGGATTTCCTCCGTTGTTTGCTTCGGCCGAGCCCGATACTGATCTTTCGGCAGGGGCGCTCGGAGTGCCTGTACGCGGTCATTTTGGGAAGTTCGGGGGTGCCTGTGTAGGTTCCCGCTCCTTTCTTTTCCTCCTCTCGAGGGGTTGCTCCGATTCCTCTATTGTTGTCTCGAGATCTTCGGATGGCGTCTGTAGTAAAGCTTTTGGCACGGCCCTGGCTGCTTTTTCCTTAGGGACATTATCGGTCCTTTCGGGGCTTTCGCCCGAACTTGGGGTGGCCGATGGAACGAAGTCGACGAAGGACAAGGGTTCCCAAGACCCAATATTGGTCTGATATACAATTGCGAATTCCCTGTCCATTGTTAGAAGCCCGTAAGAATTCATCTTTCGATGATGGACTCTCATAATCCACCATTCTCTTAATCGCTCCTCGTCCCAGTCTTTCAACTCCTCTTTTAAATCGTCCTTTGCTTTTCTCCAGAAAGTGGAGTCGGGAGTTGGGAATGGGTACTGGTCTGGGTCGAATTCGACCTCCATAGGATAGAAGTCATGCCAAGGAGGCAACGTCCTCATCTCCTCTAAGTGCCACTCCAGGTCCGTACCATTGGGGTTATTCCTCTGCTCCAGGATTTCGGGGCGAGGACAGACATGGAAGTTTTTGCTTTTCAAGTGATCTCTCATCACCCCCAACGGGTCGTAGAGCCACCTCTGTGGTATTTGAAGCAGACCAAAATCGGCGAGCCTCTCCTCCAGGTATATGTTCTGCTTCAAGGCAAAGACTTCGATCACTCCCATCTTGAAGGGGAAGTCGCAGGTGTGTGCCCACTTCCGTCCGTGGCCGTAGGCTTCATCGGTCGCGTCGCTTTGCCGAGCAACTTCCAGGGCAAATTGGTACTCCGAAGGGAAAAAAGGCAGCAGGAAGGGCTTCCCCGTGAAGCCGAAAAGGCGGATCACAAGCCCTTGTGTCAATTGAAACACATCCCCCATTTTCTCCAGTACCACTTTATCTCTAAGGCAGAGAGGCACCCGGGGGCTAGACTTTGTCAGGACATGCATCGCAGGTCCCAAAAACTGCTGATTGAAAGGGTAATAAGACTCCGACCTCAGCAAGAGACGGGTCCACTGATATACAGGCAAAGGGATCCCATCCTTGCCGACTGGTGAAACATCACAATGGTGAAGGGCTTTATGTACATGAAAGAAGAAGAGCCAAACCAAGAAGGAACAAGGCTGGAAGTGCGGCTCCTTGCTAGCATCCTTCATGGATGCTAACCGTATATGCAGATTTTGGGCCACCCATTCTACCCAATCGAAGAAAACTGGGTTGGTGTTCGGCCGCGAAGCGTCGGGGGCGTAGAACTCTCCTCTGGAAATGCATTCGGCTAGAGACACCTGCCATGGATATACCAAAGTATCGCCTGACAAGCCTGCCACCCATGCAATGATAGAGAATATATCCATGTTCTTGAAGGCCTCCAAGGGCAGGGGCATTTGGGGTCGCTTGTCGGAAGGAAGTCCGCTCTTGAGGTTTTCACGCAAAAAGCTCAGGATGAAGGGATTAGAGGTGAACTTCTCCGTTTGTTCGCTCAGGCTGACATTGCGAACGGTATAGCCTTTTGGTGGCCTTTGCTGTGGTGCGAACGCTGCCTGCACATCCTCCTTCAGAATGGAAAACAACTTTTGACCCGAGGCATCCAACACCTGTCTGGTTTGCGGTTGGTAGTTCTGAGCGATGGCGCATATGAGCTCGGGGCAGTGATGTGTAGGAGGGACTAGATACCAGTAGATGTGGGAATAATACGCCGTGGCCCTCTTGTTCTCCATCGAGAGCCTACTTCGCATGAAGTCGACGGTACCCCGAAGCTCGGCCACGGTTCTTGAGAGCTCTGGGTCTCTGATTTTCACCCACTTATCGACAGGTGGTTCTATGTTGGGCTCGTCATCGGATTCCTCCCTTCCTTCCATTACTTGTTTTCCTGGGCGTGGGGGAGGATTGACCCTCCTAGGTCTCTCGTTTCTTTTCTTCCATGGCTCTCGCCTTCTCTGGAACCGTCGTCTCTGGTTCTTTTCCCTTCTGAGTGGGGTTCTTCTTTCCCATTGTGAACGATCACAGCAGAATAGCTTGTGATGTAGAAGGGTTCAGCACCTCAAAACAAGGGATGGGATAATCATGGCTAACAACGAAATCTTAGATGCAAAAGTTCTTCCGAAGAGACAGAATGCAGACTCGACTCTCACGCTTGCAAATGGTTTGTTCCTAACGGGCATCTGCATTTTATAGCTTCAGAGGGCAACTTCCTGCATTTATGGCAACTGTCGTAATTACTTCACGGGCCTATCCCAAAAGTATCGCTGTGGCATCTGATTGGCCATATGGCGGCGTCATACGCGGGGCCATGCAATTCGGTGATTGGATTTTGCATTGGGAACGTGAATCGCTGCCATCTGGTACTTTAGCATGGCTTTTTGGTTAACAAACTACCTTGGGATGAGTGTCATTTCTTTCGTATTGAGTTCATCTGCTTCGGCCCCTTTTGAGGCTGCTGTCGACATGTTTCTCGAGGCACATCCTAAATGTGTCCGCCTCGTATGCGGGGTTCGACGATATGGAGTTGGCGTAGAAAATACTTCGCCGCGAAGTTCTTCTTCGGGCTGATTTCCTTCATTTCGGGCCCGAAGTTCCCCTTTGCCATGCTGTTGCTTTGGTTCACGAATGCCGCCGACCGAAACCCGTTTCATCGAGGAGGGCCTCGCCAAGAATTACTTAGGACGACGCCTTCGGCACATTTCTTTAGCGAAGCATTTTCCACGTCCTTGGTTCTACGAGGATGAACTGCTTCGCGGCGAACTTCCCTTCATCGGCTACTTCGGACCGAAACCCCCCCGAAGGCGATTCCGACAAAGCACTAAAAACCTATATACAAAAATATATGCAAGATTTTTTTATATTTTTTTTTATTTTTTTTTTTTTTGGGTAATACATACCTCAGCGATCGAAGGTCTTTAGGTGGAGACCATTGACGGAGATTGGTAGTACTTGGCCATTCGCATCTTTGAGGATGAAGGAATTGGCCGAATTCACTTTTACTATTTCAAACGGTCCGTCCCAGAACGCATCCATTTTGTCATGATTCCCGGGCTTGGCCTTCCATGAATCCCACCTCCATACCAGGTCTCCTGCTTTGAATGTGCGATCGGATGATTTCCTTTTGAACCATTCTTGGGTGACCTCAGCATGCCGTGCAAAGTTTTGGTAGGCCTTTTCACGTTCCTCTTCTAGTTGTAGTAGCTGAACCAGGCGTCTCTCCATCGGGTTAGCTTCATCTTCTTCTAGCAACTGTAATGCAGGGATCTCGATGTGAGTGGGCAGGATGGCCTCCTTGCCGTAGACCAGAGCATAAGGCGAAGTCTTGATTGACCTTTTGACAGAAACCCGATCGGCCCACAAGGCCCGATCCAGAAGGAGGTGCCAAGTTCTTTTGTTTTGATCGATCAACTTTCTCAGTATCCTCAACAGGGTTTTGTTGGTGGATTCTGCCAATCCATTGCCCTGGGGGTAATAGTTGGAAGACACTTTGTGATATATCCCATACTTGTATAGGAACTCGTTGATCTTTGCGCCCGTGAAACCAGGACCGTTATCTATAATAATTGCTTCAGGGATGCCGAAGCGGGTAATCAAACCTTCCAGGAAGGTGACGACAGTATCTTGATCGACGTGTTTTGTGGGGACTACCTCGGCCCACCTGGTGAAGTAATCAGTCGCAGTCATAATGAATTTGTGCCCAACGGAGGAGTTTGGCGATATGGCCCCTACAAAATCTAGTCCCCATTGCTGAAAGGGTGTTTCCACCTGTATCAATCGGAGGGGCATCATAGCATTTCTGCTTTGGCCGACGAATTTTTGGCATTGCTCGCATCTGCGACAAACGGAGAAGGCATCGACAAAGAGTGTGGGCCAATAGTAACCCGCCTTGATTATCTTCAGCGTTGTCGCTCTTCCAAAAAAGTGTCCTCCAGATAGTCCCGAATGAAATTCGCCCAAGATTCTCCTCTTATCATCATCTTTTATGCATCTGAGGAGGACGCCGTCGATGTTCCTAAAAAATAGGCCTTCTGGGCGCATAGTGTATCGGGCGGACCGCATCCTGAAATGTCTTCGCTGCGAAGCATTCAGATGTGAGGGGCATCTGTCGATGTTGAAATATTCCACTATTTCGTCGACCCAATCTTTCTTGGCCCTTTCCTGATTAGCGAGGCATTCTCCTATTGGCGAGTCATCCGACCGACAGTCCATTATTTCGGCCGTTGCGCTCTTCGCCAGCTCTTGACATAATGCGCGACCGCGAACTAGTTTGGTGGGCTTGATCTCAATATCGAACTCTTGGATTTTGCTTACCCAACCAGCTCTCTTGCTTCCCAGTTCCCCCTGAATAATGAAACTACGCACATCGGGGTGAATAACGAAGACCGTGGTTCGACTCGAGAAATGAACTGTTTGAATTTCCCGAGAGATTTCATTACCGCATGCACTTGACGCTCGATGAAATTGTACTTTTCTTCATGGGGATTGATTATCCGACCGAGGAACGCGATGGGACGTTCCTCTCCATCTTCCCCTTTTGCGTCAAGACCGCGACGTAGCTTTCAGGTTCTCCTATTGCATACAGGATAAAATCTCGATCGTAGTCGGGGTTGATCAAGACCGATGCCTGAACAATTCGGGCCTTGATTTCTTTGAATGCTTTTCTCCTCTCTTCTGTCCATATGAATTCTGTGCCCTTTTTTAAAAGCTCAGACATCAGCTTAACGACTTGGGAGAAGTCTGGGACAAACTTCCTTACGAAGTTAATCTGTCCGAAGAAATATTGAAGGCCCTTTTTATCTGCTGGTATTGGGAGCTTCATCAGAGCTTCGGCTCTGTCGAGATCCATGGCGAGACCCTTTTTCGAAATTGCGTGTCCCAACGAGCCTTTCCTTCGCTGATCGCGAAGATAGACTTTTTTGGATTGATTGAGATGCCAAATTCTCGGCATTTTTCAAAGATTTGTTGAAGATGTTCTGGGTGGTTTTCTCTCCTTCGGGAGAAGACGGTCATGTCATCCAAATAGATAACGATAACCTTGTTCAGAAGCTCGCCAAAAGCTAGGTCCATCGCTCTCTGGAAAGTAGCTCCCGCATTCGAGAGGCCAAAAGGCATTCGCCGGTAGGCGAATGTGCCCCACTTGGTTGTGAACGCGGTCTTATGCTGGTCTTCGTCCCTGACCCAGATTTGATTATATCCGGAGAAACCATCAAGCAGGGAGAATCGTTGAGCTCCAGCTACCGAATGCAAGATCTGATCGATCTACGGGAGAGGATAGTGGTCCTTGAGGGAAGCATGATTCAGGTTGCGGAAGTCCACACATAACCGGATGTCTCCGTTCTTTTTCCTAATAGGGACCAAGTTCGCTACCCAAGAAGAATGCTTGATGGGATAAATGATCTTTGCTTCGAGCATTTTTAGCGAGTTCGGCCTTCATCAGGACCTCGATCTTTGGATTAACCGGCCTTTGCTTCGTCGGAAAGGCTTGGCCCCTTCTTGTAATTCGATCGTATGTTGGATCAGCTGCCGATCATATCCCTTGAGGTCATGATAAGACCAAGCCACGATATCTGGGTACTTCTTACACAGACATCGGATTCGCTCTATTTCTTTCGAAGTACAATCGGTCCCGACCTTTATTACTTTCCTAGGTTCCAATTCTAAATCTTGATATTGCTGCGTGCTGATCTGGATCCTGTGGGAGAGCGATCGATCATTTTGGTCGAAAAGGCTCTCAAGCATGATCAATCCCTTGGGAACGTGATTGTTCTTCAACTGGACCAATCCTTCGTATTCTTCCCCATCAAGGCTTCGGTCTTCGACTGTAGCGGCTTCTTGGATCATGAAATTAACAATCTGCTCATCGTTGTCAAAAACTTGCCAGTGTAAATCTTTGTCCGGGATAGAGGGTCTATAGATCATCCTTACAGCCTTCGGCTTATGCACCATATCGTCCACCGGAGAATATCGGGCTGCGATGGATGCTAAGACATCTGCATGTCGATTCTTTTCTCGTGGAATAGACTGTAGATTGAGGGATTCAAACTGGTCGAACAGGTCCCATACCCTATTGCGGTATGATTTAAGATAGTGCTTCTTTGAAGAGCATCTGTTGGTGACCTGGTTGCAAACTAGTTCGGAATCTCCGAAGATTTGAAGATGCCTTATGCCTAACTTGTCAGCTTTCTTGAGTCCTAAGCACAAGGCTTCATATTCTGGCCGCATTGTTGGTGCAGCTCCATGTCAATCGGTAGCAATATTCCTTTTGCTCACCGAACGGTGAAATTAGAAGGATTCCCGCCTCGACGCCGTTTTTGCATCGGGCGCCGTCGAAGAACAATTTCCATAGTCCTTCTTGAGCAGAAACCTTCCCCTCCATTTTGGCTGGTTTCTCAGACTTGGCGATGGTGTAGCATCCCACCTCGGTCTCTATCATGGCATTGAAATCTGCCAACGAAAATTCATCTTCACAACACAACTGTGCGAGGGATTCCTGGACCAGATCCACTTGCTCTAGCTCCTCCGCGATCGTATGCACAGGGTCACTGCTTTCTTCCTCGGACATCTTCTGAACCAGGAACGTAGAAGGCTTTTCATTATAGATCTTCACCTTCTTCCCTTTGAAGGGGATCTCCAGATGAGTGTAGTCCATGGACAGGTATCCGCCCAGCTTTGCCGTGAATTCCCTCGACAGGAACATGCTGAAGTAGGGCTCAAGGTCCACGACTACCACCTCTTGTATGACTGTGATTTGAGGTGTCTTATGTAGTCGAATAGGAATGTCTTTGATGACACCTACGGTCTTCACCTGGGGTACCGTCCAACTGGAGGACTCCGTGATTGCTTCGTGTGTATTCCATGCCTATTTCCTCGCATACTGCCTTCGGCATGACTGTCGTCGCGGCTCCAGAATCTATCATACAATTATGCACGATATACCCTTCCATTTGTAAGGATAAGTAGAACGGTGGTGGTCTATTTTTTCCCATGATGGACGCGGATAGAGTTTGCACTAGGGCGAGCGGCTCTTCCTTCTTTGTATTAATCCTCTTCAATGATTCTTGTAGCAGGTCCACTTGTCCAGGAAGTTGCAGAGCATCATACAAACTGATTTTGGCTGGAATCCTCTTCAACTCCTCTACGATGTTGTAGGCTGGGGAGCTATGCACCTCAGGTTCCTTTCTTGGTTCGTACTTGGTGCGATATTGCTCTGTCGCTTCGACCCTTTGTCGCTTGGTGAGCGAGGGAAACT
The DNA here is from genome assembly GCA_028583015.1 of Wollemia nobilis. Lineage (NCBI taxonomy): Eukaryota > Viridiplantae > Streptophyta > Pinopsida > Araucariales > Araucariaceae > Wollemia > Wollemia nobilis. Next base: position 4,000,152 of record JAQPPZ010003280.1, read on the forward strand.
TGAGCTTCTCCTTAGCTTGTTCTTTGGTCTCCACCCGAGGTGGTTCGACAATGGCATTTTGGGACTTTTCTTTGACTGGAGCTGGCGGAGGAGCTTCGCTCGGGGCTGAAGAGGAGGATTGTCCTTTCTCAAATTGGGCGTGTACCTTCAAAGGAGCCATCTGAGTAGCATCCACCTCTATCGACCTTTTACCTCCCCTGGTAAGGACCGCGACTGGCTCTTCCTTGTCGATTGACAAGTTCTGATCCAATTGTCTGATGACGTTGACTTGACCGCCTTGACCGCTGCTAGCTAGTGTCTGCACGTAGTGTTGATGCAACATGCATGTATTCTCCTCGTGAGGATCATTACATGTAGAGCACCAATATACATGATCGGAAGTGCTTGGGGCTTCATCTATCGCAACATTTCTTGCCGAAGCTTTTCCTTGATGGACCGCTTGATCTCTGGTAAGCGCAGGTGTGGGATAAGACCTTCTTGGTAGAAACTCTTGTTGCGCTTGCTTCTTCTTGACAACGGTCATATCGTTGGACAAGGTCTGTACTGTGGCATTTAACGATTGCATTTCTTGCAGTATCTTGGCCTGCATATCATCGGCCTTGGGAACCGATGGTAAAGAAGCCATAGTCGGTATCGGAGGCAGGGCGGATGTTGGAGGGGTGCTGGCAACATTGGAAATGTTGGAGTGATGGTGGGGGGCATAGTTGAAAGTGTTGGGAAATGTATCTGTGGAGCAGTGATCTGTGACACAACGGGATTCGGGTTCCAGGATGAGATCGGGTATGCAGGGATTGCAAAAATCTACGGAGCGATTGCGCTCGCATACTGGGCTTGAAGGAACTCGGGGAGTATGGGCATTGGCATTCTTTGAGGGAGTTTTCCCATGGCTATGAGGTCCATTTCTGCTTTCTTGGCTAACCCATACAACTCTGGAAAAGTATTGACATTTGAGTACCTTATCATAAGACCGATATCAGGGTTGAAAGCCCGAAGGAAGTAGTACGCCACGGCTTCGTCGGTTGGGCGAAGTCCAATTGGGACTCTTTGCCAGGTTCGAGCGAACCTAACATTGAAGTCTGCAATCTCTTCTTGTGGATGTCTTTGGATTGAAGTGAATTGCTGCAGAAGAGAAGTTGGATCGATGGACTCGTTGAAGCCTTGCATCAATTGCCCGACTAACTGGTCCCATCCCGTAATAGTGTCGGATGGCAGAGATCTGTACCAATAGAGGAGTTTTCCTCTAAGGGAGAGAACCAGGAGCTTCACCATCACTCGTTCTTCTGTGATATCATGGATTGCCGCCAGGGAAATGATGTCCTGGATATGCTCTAGAGCAGTCTTTCCAGTTTTGTCGAACGTTGGAAGTTTTTTAATTGCAGCGGGTGGAACTTGCCCTTGGCCCGCGAGATTCAACGGTGAAGAAGAATTCCATGCTGGAAATAATCTGGGCGGTGGTTGCTATTGTTGTTGTTGTTGTTGGGCCATATTTGTGCCTGGGTTCTGTGGAACAGAGGTCCCCGAAGTCCCTCTTGGGTTGCTCGTCGAAAGGCCAATGGGAACGGAGGCACTAGGATGCTTCGGTGAGTTGGGAGGATTCGGAGGAAAACTAGCTGCTGTGCTATCGAAAGTTATGCCTTGCTCGTCAATAGCAGCCTCTTGCGAGGACGTCCCGCGTAAGAGATATTCAGGGGTAACTAACCTAGATCGTTCCCCAAAGGCATCAATATCAAGCTCAAAGAACTCGGTTTCCTCTCCTCTATTCCTAACTCTCCATCTTGTTTGCATGAAGGCACAGGCTTTAGTACTGGTCTTTACGACTTGAAGATTCTTGGGTAAAACAGAGTCGCCAGATGCTAAGAGTCTCTTAGTAATGAGGGCATCGATTCTCACTACTACTCAGGGGATGAGACTGACCGGATCTCACCGGGAACTTGTTGGAACTACTGGCTCCGGTGAAGACGGGCTAGAAATTTTCTCAAATATGGGACCTTGTGTCCCATCGAGCGTGCCAAAAACTGTTGGTCATCAAATCCGCACAGGAAAGGACTTTCGGTGGGTTTGCGTGCCCTGGACCTGCGACCAACATTGAAAGGCCGAGGGGAAGAGATGCCCCTCGTGCCAATCTCTAGAGAAAGGCCGACTCCTATACTAATCTACTTTTGGGGTTTGAGACAAGAGTGCAGGAAAGAAATAGACAGAGTAAGGGTTAGGAAAAGAAATAAAAAGGGGTAAGGGTTAGAGAAAGAAATAAAAAGAGTAAGGGTTAGAAGATGATGATTTAAGGTGGGAGAGAACAGGAAGCACGATCACTCGCTAATAACTCGAATAGCAACAAAGAACACCAAGAATAGACGAAAGAAACGTGATACTCGCTTTCCTATGTATCCTCTGGACGAGTTCACAGGGTTCTCCTTTCTCTCTCACTGGAATTCAGGGTTCAGAGTAACAACGATTAAGACAAGGGAATAACAGAAACCACGACCCACCAGGCAAACATAAAAGAAAGCTTATACGACGTTTTTCCTCTCCTATGTATCCTTCAAGGCAAATTTTAGGGTACAGTCCCCAATCGCACACCGGATTCAGGATTCAGAGTCTCAGTATACGAGTGCAGACAGACAAAAGAATTAAGCACAGAAGGAAGCATAAAAGAGAGAAATGGAGTACAAAAATCTTTAGTATTAGACGCAGGACATCAAGTTACAGCAGCTTTCTAGCAGAAAGTTCCCCCCTTTTACATTGCAAAGCCTGGGTTTTTATAGAGGACCCGACCCTCTGAATCATTATTACAAAAACGGCGGAGTACACCCTCGAGCCCTGAGAAATCGGCTCCTTGCTCGCTGCTGCGGATGATCTCTCAAATCGGCTACCAAAACTGGTAATGGTGACCGAGTCACCCGGAGAAAGTCGCATTAAATGAGCCACTTGGGTGTCCTTGGATTGTAGGTGCGGTGCTCGAGTGGCGGCCATGCTTGCCGGGTTCTTCTTCACGGACTGATACTTCGCATCCAATTGCCAAAAATGAGCAGCGGGCTTACCGAGCAAGAAAATATGCATTTATGAGGCTCTCTGATCGCCTCGAGAAAATGCCCAACTTGGGAAGCATTCCTGGGAAGCGCCTCGCTGATTTTTGCTTTGCAAAACTACTTCGAGGGCGTGGAGTGCCGAAGCCGATCTCCCTCTATCCTTCGCTGCTTTGCTGGCAAAACTGCTTCGTTGATGGGTCGGGAAAATGCTTCGGGCCGATCTTCTTTTGAAACGGTGGCTCGGGGGAGTTTTGGCCGAAGCACTTTCTCGACCTCTACTGCTTCGGGTGAAAACTGGCCGAAGTGGATTTTAGAAATACTTTGGGCCCGAAGTAATTTCTTTGCCTTAGCTGATTCGGGCTATCTTTTCTTCTTCGACGAAGTTGCTTGGATGCCGCTTCGCAAAACTCTTCACCCGAAGTAGCCGCTGGGAATGCTTCGGGTGCGAAGCGTTTCCTTCGCTTTCTCGACAAAGTTCTCGCCCGAAGTGATGATTTGAAGCGCTTCGGGCCCGAAGCTCTTTTCTTTTCATTTTGTCCACCAGGGGGCGATAGGGAAAACCAAAATTGCTATAACTTATAAACAAAAGAAAACTTTCAACAAAACAAATATCATACAAAGTTTTAATTTTTCTGCCCCTTGGTGGAATGTGACAATATTGTCAACAGTAATATCATAGGAATTAGGGAATTCTTATGATGGAAGAAAAGGCATTATGAGGTGCCTTTTATTTAATTTATGGAACGAATTTGTATCTATGAATTTAAGGAACAATTTCATAAAGTAAATTCATAAGAAAAAGGAAATTATTATGTTGAAATAAAAGGCATTATGGGCTGCCTTTGACTCAATGTATGGGACCATTTTGTATTTATGAATTGAAGGATTAATTCATATTGTAATATCATACCATTTTGTATTTATGAATTGAAGGATTAATTCATATTGTAATATCATAAGAATTATGAAATTCTTATGTTGGTAGCAAAAGCACTAAGGGGTGCCTTTGACTCAATGTATGGAACCAATCACTTTATGAAATAAGATAAGGAAATATTTTAAGGATGGTTTTATTCCCCATGAGGGTTCCTAGTATATATGAGATATTTTATGATTATGTGTGGAGTTTCTTTATCTATGGGTTGCCTTGTTAGAATTGCTAATGAAATTTCTATGCACTTTAAGCAAATGGGTATTTCTTAATGGTTTCATACTTATTTAATTATGATTTAATTACTTGACAAGATTTTTATGGGATGATTGTAAGCCTTGCATGATGAACCTTAATAATGCTAATGGAAGAGACTTAGTAAGCTTCCCATCTATTAAGGCATAGAATGAGACTTATTGATAGAAAATATAGCTCATCGTAGAGATGAGATGGATAGCCTAATCCTAAAGTGCTTAGTGCACTTACATAGATGGACTTATGTAGGTGTAGATATTAGTGCTTCCCTTTTGACAAATAGAAAGGGATAAGCAAGCTCAACATAAGAATGAGATATATAGCTTACCCTATATTACACCTAGTACACTTACATAGAGAGACTTATGTAAGTTGTAGAGATGGGTGTTTCCTTTGATTTTTCTATGAAGATAAGTTGACTCATCATATAGATGGGATAGAAAACTTAGCTAAGGACCACTAAGAATATAATTCAATCTCTAGAAGTGGGTCCTTGTTGAGAAAGTTTGAAACAGTCTCCCTAACAAAAAATAATTGTCAAGTGGGATGGAATTTTGGGTTGTGATATTTGGTATCAGAGCTCATGGTCGTAGGACTATAAGCTTCCTTAGATGAGACCTAGGTATGGTAAGACTAGGTGATGAAGGGTGTTAAGATAATTATTTATCTAGTTAGTAGTAAGTGATACAATTCAGAGAAGGAAATGTGACCTAATTTCAATTTTCTCTCTCATGTGTGACCACAAAGAATGGCACCAAGAATGAGGAGAGGAAGTGTTATCCCACTGAAGAGGTAGACATGATGGAATAATTTTGATACCAAGAATATATATGTAGATGTGATATTATACTAATGAGAGGGAGAACCTCACTATAACAGTTGCTCTTATTTAAGAACAAATGGAACAACAAAGGTAGCAATTATAAATCATAGTGAATCAGGATTCACATGTTAGTTTTAGCAAATATGTCTTACATTATTGAAGCAAAAGGGTAGTGCACGTAGGCGCTCTCTAGGTTGGTTTAATAACCACCAAGTTGGTTTCATAAACCAACTTATTGTAACCACATTGTAATCTTTATAATTGATATCAATCGAAATGAATCTATGCTTCGTGAAACTCTACATGGTATCAGAGCATGGAATATCGTAGGTAAGCATTGGGCAAACGTAGACAAGAATACGAGCCATCAACCAACAACTGACATGCAATATGCAGGACGTAGACAGAGCCAAGAGCCAACCACTGATGGACGCGACACGCAGGACACAAACAGAGCCAACCACTGGCAGATACGACACGCAGGACACAAACAGAGCCAACCATTGACGAACGTGACACATAGGTAGGAGGACACGCAGACAAAAATTAGAGGATACTAGAAGGTGACTGTAGAGGCAAAAGGGGTGGGGTGGTTGCCCAAATGCAACCGAAACATCATATGGCCTTCATCATTTTTAAACAATCCTACAATGGCAGCATAAGACATGTGGGATTATTGTTTTTTAAAACAAAATCCTTTGCACTCGACGTGATAAGACCCACTATTTTCATAGAGGTTCTCATCGGGCCCTCTGGGTCATGTGGTTTGTGTTGTGCTTGACCTTCGTGAGATCGCGAGTTCCATTCACTACAGGGAGGTATAAGGTTTTTTTTTTTTTTTTATTTTCTTCTCTCCATTGTCAAAGGTATAAGATTTGTTTGGTTCTTGTTTACTCTCATCGAGCCTTCTGTCTCACGTGGTTTATGTTGTGCTTGATTGTCGTGAGGTCACAGGTTCCATTTGCTCCACATGTATTGACGGGTGGTAGTGTTTTTTGACACCCTATTTTTTTTCGACAGTGGTGGAAATTTGTTGACGGCAGGTGGGGTTATTTTGACGCCCCAAGCTATTCAATTGATGTTTCTCCTACAATTGATGCCTATGCTGTCCAAAATTGACACCTTAAAAGGCTTCCATCAAAAAAAATTTGGAGTTAAGGTACAAATTTTTTTTCTTCCTTCTCTATTTTTCCAAACGAAAGGGGGACAGTCTTCACATGATTCATTTGCAAAATTTTCAGATAAAGGAGGGAAATAAAAACATTTGAGAGTAAAAAAATCTGCTAGATTTGTATAGGTGTTTAAATTTGTGGGCATTTGTGATTTGTTTTGCATTTAAATATTCTATTTTCTTGCATTAACAATCATAAATTACAGATAAAAATAAGACCCCAAATTTATACCCTATTTGTGCAATTTATTGCATAGCAACGTTCGGTATTTGAGATACCTCTGGTCCACACTTACAGGTAATGTTGTCATGCTTTGGACTACTGTATTCACTGCCTAATATAGCTGCAACAATGATGTCTAAGCTTGTTCTCTATTAATCATTGGGGAGAAATAAGGCAAACCAGATCTATTTTTTTCCATTTCATACCCACATCGTGATTGTTGTTAGGCGTAAATCTTGACGAATTTTTTTTTCCAAAGTTTTTATGAGAAGTTACGCCCCACGCATGAGGAATAAAACTTTCTATGGTAGGTGTCATTAACAACATGATGCCCTTTCAGTATCGCCTATGTTCAATATATTGTGCTTCTCATATGTACTTATAGTCTCCCTCACGTAAGGGCGGGTACATATTGAGTAGTATACTATTCATATATACCTATAGTATCCCTCACGTAAGGGTGGGTATATATTGAATGGTTACGATATAAATCTTTGGAAGGTATAAAGAAAGGGAGACCAATTGGTGATATAAGGAACCTTCATAATGGCCACAATTCACAAGTATCTCTTAGATTCATAGTTGTTGAAAGGTCCTAACTTTGTTCCATGGAAAACAAAGATGAAAGCCATTCTTTAGTTGGAAGATTTATGGGATGTAGTGACTGGCACTGCAAAGCACCCTCAGACAACAAGAATATATCAAGATGCTTGGGATAAGAAGGACAAGAAGGGTCTCGTGTTTATCTTGCTTGCTACTACATATGAGGTGCAGCCTCATATTTGTGATGCAAAAACTAGTAAGGTAGCTTGGGATGCCTTGATCATAGTATATGAAGAAAAGAATCAATCCACTATTCTAAACCTTCAAACTCAACTACATACTCTCAGTATGAATTCTAGGGAAATAGTTGATATATTCCTTTGTAGAGTGGCTAACTTGAAATCCAAATTGAATGCCATGGGAAAACCAGTGGATGATGATATCTTGAAATCTGTCATCTTGAGAGCATTGCCGATTCCTACAAGATGTTGATCACTTCTCTCAATGTTTCTGTAGACAAGTATCATTTGTGGAGCTGGTAAATTTGCTTTAGACCGAGGAGGCAAATCAGGTTAGAAATATGACGTGCCAGATAATGCCCTTTCCATACAACAAAGTGGTAAGAAACAAGGTCAGTTTCAAAAAGGGGGTCCTTCTTCCAAAGGAAAAGGGAAGCAAAATCAGCATAAGGATAAAAAATATTACAAGGTTTGTGATATGAATAACCATGACACCAATAGGTGTTGGTTCAAAAAAAAGCAACAAAATGATCAAGGTCCTAAGAAGAAGGGCAAAGACAAACAAAAATACAACAAGAAACATAAGCAACCTAAAGGCCATGTTGCTTATGCTGACTCCAACTCAGACTCAGATTCTCCTGGATCCGATTCAAATTTTGACTCTAAAAGAGCACACAAGGTGCTCATGACCCATACTTCGTCTTCCCAGATAGATTTTGTATGGTATATTGATTCAGGAGCTAGCAAACACATGACTAGGGACAAATCATGGTTTGATACTTTTGCGGAGAAAGAAGGTAAGCCAGTCACAATTGCTGACAATCAATTCTATCAAGTAAATGGAGAAGGGGATGTTTATGTGTCCCTTCCTAATGGTAATTGTCAAATTGAGAAGTTTCTTTATGTTCCAGGATTAGCCAATAATCTACTCTTAGTCACACAAATGTTGGATAGAAACATGGATGTCGTATTTCGAGTTGTCAAAGGTAAGAAGAGATGTTTTATCACCCACAGTGGTAAACATGTTGCAATCGGATCCTACAAACATGGCTTATTCATTCTAGATGCTCTTTCAACTCCTCATGTTGCTCTGGCTGCAACTACAAAGGAGGCCACCTCTATCTAGCATAGACATTATGGGCACCTCATTTCAGGATATTTTCTTGAATTACACAGATATGGGATGGTGAAAGGTCTTACTCCACTCTCATCTATATTACCAGTGTGCTCGGATTGCTTAGCAGGGAAGCAACATAGAGTACCTTTTGAAACTAGCTCCTCTAGAGCTACAAACCCTTTAGAGCTGGTACATACCAATCTATGTGGTCCTATGCCAACCAGCTATGGTGGAAAGAAGTATTTACAACTATTTTTTGACGATTACTCACAAAAGATGTGGGTTTTCTTTCTTCAGTTGAAATCAGAAGCATTTCTCTACTTTCAACAATTCAAGAAACTTGTCGAGAAGGAATCAGGATATTTCATAAAAACCCTCTACTCAGATCGAGGGGGGGAATACACCTCTGAAGAATTTTTAGATTTTCTTAAGAAACATGGAATCAAAATACAACTAACTACAGCCTATACACCTCATCGGAATGGAGTTGCAGAAAGGATAAATTGTTCCATTATGGAAATGGTTCGATGTATGCTAAAGGGAGCACATATTGAGGATCAATATTGGGCAGAAGTAGTAAACATAGCATCATACCTCCTAAATAGAGCACCCACTAGAGCTCTACAAGGGAAAACACCACAAGGAGCTTGGAGTGGTAAGAAACCCTCCATTTCTCATTTAAGGGTGTTTGGATGTAAAGCATTCATGCACATTCCAAAATAGAAAAGGAGGAAGTTGGATGAGAAAACCCTGCAGTGTATCTTTCTTGGCTATGATGAGTATTCAAAAGGTTATCGATTGATTGATCCTAAGACCAAGAAGACACATGTAAGTAGAGATTTTGTATTTTATGAATCTTTCACATCAAAAGACACATCTACAACTGTATACCTAGATGAAGAAGAACCTAAGAAGGAGGTTCAACTTCCACAGCAACAACAAAAAGTCCCAAAATGGTATACTAGCACTTTGAGAGATGCTAATTTGAATTCCATTCCATATCTATCTCTAGATAGGCCATGTACTCGCAGTATGACTCAGCAAATGAGAGTGAGGAATCTACTTCAAAGGTTGACGAACTTTGTCAACACTTTGATGATTTATCAATGGGTACAAAAAATGATAGAGAAGAAGATGAGGATGAAGAAAAGGTTTATATGTCTACATTAAATGCAAATGAACCCACAACAGTTCAATATGCACTTGATAAACCACAGTGGAAAGAGGCCATGGATGTAGAACATAATTCTCTCATAAAAAATAATACTTGGAAGTTAGTCGATATGCCAACAGGAAAGAAACCCATAGGCTGCAAATGGGTGTTCAAAGTGAAGTATAAGGTAGATGGATCTATTTATAAGCATAAATCCTGACTTGTTGCAAAGGGTTATGCTCAAAAAGAAGGAATAGACTATGAAGAGACTTTTGCCCCTACTGCAAAAATGACTACCATTCAAGTACTTTGTGCCATGGGAGTTCAGTTTGGGTGGAAGTTGCATCAGATGGATGTTAAAAGTGCTTTCTTGAATGGTGACTTACAGGAAGAAGTATACATGACTCAACCAGAAGGATTCGTGGTCGAACGACAAGAAAAAAAAGTAAGCAAGTTGATCAAATCCTTGTATGGGCTCAAACAAGCTCCTCGAGCTTGGTATATCAATATAGACAATCACCTTGTGCAGCATGGATTCAAAAGAAGTCCTTTAGATGCAAATATCTATATTAAGAAAAATGGTTTTGATATAGTGATTCTTGTACTTTATGTAGATGATCTAATAATAACAGGAAGCTCAAAAAGAATGATTGACTTAGTGAAAAATGATTTGAAGCAATCCTTTGAAATGACGGATCTAGGACTTCTGCACTATTGTCTTGGTTTAGAAGTTACTCAGAAAATATTTAATATTAGAGTAACACAAAAGAAATATGCCAAGACTTTAGTAGAAAAATATTGGATGACTAACTGTAAGTCAAAATCAACTCCAATGGAGCAAGGACTTAAGTTATCATGATATGATGAATCACCTCAGGTAGATGGTACTCTCTATCGCCAGTTGATTGGGAGTCTCCTATATCTGACAAATACCATGTCAGATCTCAGTTTTGTTGTGGGCTATCTTTCAAGGTTCATGCAAGAGCCTAAGATGAGTCAACTGGAAAGCAACAAAAAGAGTTCTTCATTATGTTTGTGGTAGTACAAATTATGGTCTGGAATACAAAAAGAATAATAAGTTTTTCTTACTAGGATACACGGACTCGGATTATGCTGGATCCATTGATGATCGTAAATCTACTTTTGGATATGTTTTTCATCTAGGATTTGGACCTGTCTCATGGCACAGTAAGAAGCAGCATGTGGTTGCTTTATCTTCTACAGAGGCATAATATCATGCAGCGAGTGAAGTAGTCTATGAGATAATGTGGTTAAGTCGCATTCTTACAAACATGGGTCTTCCAAAGAATCTTCCTCTTCATTTGTTTTGCGACAATCAAGATGTTTTGAATCTTGTCAAAAATCCAATTTTTCATGAACATACCAAACATGTTGATACCAAATGTCATTTCATTTGAGATGAAGTTCCAAAGCACCATATACAACTTCAATACATTCCTACTGATGTGCAAGTTGTAGATATCTTTACCAAAGCACTTGGACGTATCAAATATGAAAAGTTTCGAGATACTATTGGAATTTCCCAATAATTTAATAAGGGGGGATGTTAGCATATATGTCTTACATTATTGAAGCAAAAGGGTAGCGCACGTAGGCGCTTTCTAGGTTTGTTTAATAACCACCAAGTTGGTTTCATAAACCAACTTATTGTAACCACATTGTAATCTTTATAATTGATATCAATCAAAATGAATCTATGCTTCGTGAAACTCTACAGTTAGAGTATCTAAAGTAAGATAGGCTAATGAACCTCCTATGGAGGCACAATAGGCTAGAACATGGTTGGAGGTAAAACGGCTAAATATTTGAAGCATGTATAATCCTCCAAATTTAATGGAGAAGAAGGAGGTGATGCAGTTGAAGCCTGGCTGAAGGAATTGGAAACCTTCTTCACTATGAAGTACTCCACTAGGACCTAGACATCTTATGCCACTTTATATTTATAGGGTGTTTGACTAGATTGGTGGAAAACTTTTAGTGTGGAACTAAAAATTGAGGTACTTGACCTAAAATGAGAGGATTTTGTCATAGCCTTTAAGGATAGGTTCCTCACATAGCATTTTTATGCTAAGAAATTTGAATATTTCATCAATATTCGCCAAGTAAATAAGATGGTGGAGACCTATTACTAGAAATTTGTTAAGTTTTTGAAGTATGTGCCCGCATATGATGAGAAGATGAAGATACATAAATTCATATTAGGGGTAGATCCCAGGATTGGGCATGAAGTGAATATGTGTGAGCCTAAAAATTTATAGAAGGCTTCTGGCTAGGGAAGTAGAGACTTATCTAAATCCCTACTTTGATTATGAAGGGGTATCTGATCAGACTGACAGGCACTCAGAAAAAGTAGTATTGGTTTCATGAAATGAGAGAGAAGATATAATAAAAAGCTTCTGAAGGTATGATAAGAGAAATAACTAGAAACAAGGAAAGTTTAAGAGGAAGTTTTGAGGAATGAATAACAATACAAACAACCATAACAATAATAATAGCAAGCCACCACCGCAAGGGCAACCCAACCCTCCACTATAAGTAAAAGCATAGGGACAAAAACAAGGAACACATCCTGGACCCAATGGTGGATTCTATGATTATGGAGGTTCACACTATTCCAATTGTTTCTCGTACAAAGTAGGATCGAGTTCAAAGGGAAAGGAACCTACTTACAAGGAACCCACACGTAAGGAACCTACTCATAAGATCTATGTGGTGATAAGAAATTAAAATTTGGAAGGGCAAGCCACTCCTTTGCTCTTAAATGGTAAGATCTTTGGTAAAGATATAAATATTCTAATAGATAGTGGAGCTACTGATAGATTTATCTCATCTAGTTTGATTAGGGATATACCGAAAAGACCAAGAATATTGGCACATGGGTGGAAGGTCGAGTATGGTTTGGGATAAACCTACTCCATGGATCAGTGTTACCCTATGATAAAAATTGCTTTACCTAGTGGTATAACCATAGCGTGTCTTTATGTAGCACCGCTACATGCCTTTGGTGTAATCTTAGGGATGTATTAGCTACAAGCTCATAAATCAACTTCAAAGAAAGGTGGATTGAATATTTAGAGGATGGTAAGAAAATACTGAGAGTCCATAGTAAGCAAGGGATATTCCAACCCCAGATAATTTTTGTGATGCAATTAAAGAAATCCATTAGAAAGGGAGGAGTATTTTATGTTGTAAATATCAATGAAATCGAAGAAGGAAAAAAGAAATAAGTGTTTGGGAAACACTCAATATTACAATAATTCAAGGATGTGTTTCTTGAGGATTTACCTAGACTACCTCTAAAATGTGAATTCGATTTCACTATTGAGTTGAAACCTGGAATGGAGCCTATTCATAGAGCTCCTTATAAGATGAATCTCATTGAGATGTAGGAGCTAAAAGTGCAACTACAAGGGTTTTTGGAGAAGGGATTGATTAAGTAAAGTGTTCCACCATGGGGTGCACCCATGCTTTTTTTTAAGAAGGATGGATCCTTATGATTATGCATAGATTACAGGACGCTAAACAAGGCAACCATAAAAAATAGATACCCTTACCCAGGATTGAGGATCTATTTGACCAACTAAAGGATACCACCATCTTCTCTAAGATTGATTTGAAATATGAATATCACCAATTGAAAATATGTGAAGAGGATACCCATAATATAGCTTTCAAAACTTGTTATGGACATTATGAATTTATAGTCTTACCCTTTGGACTAATGAATGCTCTAGCAATATTCATGAACCTAATGAATAGTGTATTCAAAAAGCACATGGACTGATTCATCCTTATATTTTTGGATGATATTTTGATTGATTCCTGGAATAGGAAGGAGCAATGTAGACACCTTAGAATCATGCTAGAATTGTTAAGGAGGAACAAGATTTACAAGAATATCTCCAAGAGTGAATTTTATGTGTTAGAAGTACAATACTTAGGGCACATAATATCAGTAGAAGAAATTGTAGTGGATCCAAATAAAATAGAGATCATACTAAACTTGTTAGCTCCCACAAATATGACTGAAGTGAGAAGCTTCATGGGTATGACTGGTTATTATAGGTACTATGTGAAAGATTATTCCAAGATAGCCTATGTGTTAACTAACCTTTAGAGAAAGGGGAAAGAGTTCAAATGGATAGATAAGTGTGAGGTAGATTTTGAATTACTCAAATAGAAACTCACCATAGCACCCATATTAAAGATTCTAGATCCTTAGGGTAATTTTTGGGTTTGCATAGATGCATCTTTGGAAGGTTTGGATGGAGTGCTTTCACAGGAAGGGATAGTCATAGCTTATGGATTGAGAAAGCTCAAGAAGTATGAGGTCTATTATGCTATGCATGATCTAAAGCTAGCAAAATTTGTATACGCCCTTAAGATCTAGCGGTATTACCTGGTGGGAAGGCCCTTCGATTTGAGGACCAACCATTAGAGTCTAAAATATATATTTACCTAACATTTTCTCAATGCAATAAAAATTAGGTGGATGGAATTTCTTGTCGAGTATGAATTTAGGATTGAATACATCAATAGAAAGGATAACAAGGTTGTGGATGCCTTGAGTAGGAGAAAGCACATTGTTGCCTTAACCCGTAGCCATGTGGACTTGATGGATCAAGTCAAATAGATATAAAATTAGGACGATTATTAAAATTAAATTTAGACCAATATGGAGAGAGATCCTAAAGAAAACAAGGATTTTGGCATTACGAATGACCTTTTATACTTCAAGGACCAGGTAGTAATCCCCAAAATAGATGACCTAATGAGAATGATCATGTAAGAGGTGCATAGATCTTCTTACTCTACTCATCTAGGGGGATCAAATATGAGAGAGAACATGAAGAGAACCTTCTATTGGTCAGGGATGAAGAGATATATCATTAATTTTATTGCTCAGTGCCATGAATACCAGAAAGTGAAGGAAAAACATAGACATATTGCAATACTATTGTACCCTCATGACATACCCTTGTAAAAATGGTAGGTTATTTCAATGGATTTCATTGTAGATTTATCAACAACTAGATGTCAACATGATGCAATCCTGGTTGTTTTTATACCCAAAAATGCCAAGGATGATGCCTTGATTTTGGCTAACATATTTGAAAAGAAAATACTCAGGCTTCATGGATTTCTTGAGGTGATTATTTCATATAGGGACTTCATGTTTACATCTGAGTTTTTGCAAGCTCTACATCGTGCCATAGGCACCAGACTAAACATTAGCTCTACATATGATCCAAAAACTGATGGGCAAACTGAAAGGGTGAAACAGGTCTTAGAAGACATGCTTCACATGTATTGCATGATCAAAAATCTCAATGGGAAAACTATTCACACTTGGTAGAATTTGCTTACAATAATGGCCACCATTCATCCTTAGGCATGGCCCCATTTGAAGCTTTGTATGGCAAGAGGTGTAGGAAACCTTTGTCTTGGGACAATACATAGGAGCGGGTTGTGCTTGGGCTGGACATGGTTAGAGAAATGATGGAATAGCTAAAGATGATCAAATAGAGGCTTAAGGAAGTCGTAGATCATCAAAAATGCTATGTTGACCCAATAAGACAGAGTGTTCTTGAGCATTAGACCCAAGAAGAATGCCATAAAGTTCATAAAACTAGATCCTCATTTAATTGGACCTTTTGAGATCACTAAAAAGATTAGTCTTGTGGCTTATAGACTTGCCACCCAGTTTGTCGAAAATCCATGATATTTCCATATTTATCCCTATCTAGAAAATATATTGTTAATCTTAATCATGTGTGGGATATTTCTAATTTGTAGATGGTAGACCCACAGGACATTGAGGTGCAACCGATGAAGATTCTTGAGTTTCATTCCAAAGCATTGAGGAATAGGACTCTAGAAAAATGTAAGGTCCAATGGGACCGGTATTTAGAGAGAAGTGCCACTTGGGAGAAAGTGGATATTATGAGAAAATAATTTCCTATTTTGTTTGAATGAAAGTAAGACTATGGTACAAGGTGAATACAGCAGATTGTGTTTAGTCCAAGGGGGGAGGATGTAACACCCCACATTGGCAAGACCTTTTAAAATTACTGTGTGTGTGTTCTATTATTTTAATGCCTAGCATAGCTTACTTTGTAGATAAACAAAATGCTTAAACTATGATGATACTATACAAAAATAGTATTTTGTCTCTACTTGGGTTTTGCAGGATACTTAAAATGACTTTTTATTTAATGTAAGTATTTTTGCTACCATTCCATGCATGCCTCAATTTGATATTAAATGGACCGATGCATTGGTTTGTTGTGCTCATTATGTGGAATGTCAGTATCTTGCAGTAAATAAATTAATTAGGAGGTAAATCCATTAATGGAAGGAGTTTAGCATTTGAGATTTATTGTATTCATTTACTTGAATTATTATATCAATCTCTTATTCTAACAATGGAAGAATAATCATTGTTAATAATTAGAAAGGGCATATCCCTCCTTTATAAATATGAACTATATATTTTAAAAATATATAAGACTGACAAATTCAAAAAAAATCCAATAAAAACAAAGTGGAAGGGGAAACAATCATGCGATGTTTAGTTAGTAAGGAAGTGGTGGATGGAGTGGGTAGGTACGTGACAATCGACACACTAAGGAAAGGAAAAGAGAAAAAATAAAGAGAGAAAAAAAAAAAGAGGGAGTTGGAACATAGAAGGGAGACGGGAACATAGAAGAGATACTGGAACACATAAGGGAGACGGGAACACAAAAGAGATACTGGAACACATAAGGGAGACTAGAATGCGTAGAGGGTAATGTTTCTTTGGTCTTTCATTTTTGCTAAATTGTTTTCATTGGGATGTGATAGTGGTTTACCCGCTAGAATTCTTGTCCCTCATTAAACGAAATAGTGCTTGAAACTTGTTTGAAAACAATAAATTATATATGCATGAGAACGTGCTTTTGTTATGATAAAATGGTGTTTTAAAACAATGCTTAAATATTTTGTATTTGCTGACTGGAATGGTGGTTTCTAGATTTATGAAATCATGCATTTGGCTAAAGTATATTAGTGCTTAAATATACTTGAATTTTTATTATTTCATTGATTGAAAACATCAAATTATAGATGAATGAGAACATGCTTTTATTATGATAAAATGGTTTTTTAAAACTGTGCTTAAATATTTCGTATTCACTGAGTGGAATGGTGGTTTCCAAATTTATGAAATCATGTATTTTTTTGGTAGGTAAAAGTAAAATTTATTTACTTACGGGTTGAAGGGGCCCAACCCTATTTACATATGGAATAGCTGCACAAAATTTGTAGACAATACAAACATGAATAGGTCAGGCCACAAGGCTGGCAACAATCCAAAAAGAAACAAGCCCTCTAACCCGGGCATCCCAAAACCAAAAACAAAAGTAACCAAGAAACATAGAAAAAGAAAGGAAAGCCCCCTCTAAAACCACTAGAATTGTCATTGTCATTTCCCAGTCTCCTGGGACTTGTCATGCTCTCTTCTCATAGATATAGCCAGTCTTTGTTTGGCTGCCTCATTTAGTCCTCTCACGTTCCAGGAGAGGACTTTCATTTAGAACTCTTGGAGGTTTGCCTACCCCATTTTACTTGTTGAGCAGGGGGTTTGGTTCTTTGGCCTTCACCCTTTGAGTTGCTTGCACCTTCCTGAAAGAGCGTTCTTTGGGTCCCACTGGCTATGTCTTCTGTTGTGTCTCTATTCCTCCTGTCTGAATCTGTCAGTCCAACTTTCTTTTTTTATTTCCCCACATCCATATGGGATTTTATGTAGCTTCGGGTCTATCTAGGGATCCTTTGCTCAGGGTATGATAGATCCTCATCCTCATAGTTAGAGGTGACGGGGTCAGAGGGGGCTGGTGAGGCTGGGGTTTCATGGATTGAATGGGGAGAAATATGGGGTGGGTTGGAGGGAGGCTTTGAAGGGTTCCCAGGGGAGCTAGGGCTTGAGGAGGGAGGGGGGATGGGAGTTTGCTTGGCCAGGGAATGGTCTACGAAGGGTGAGGAGGGATGAAAAAAAGGGTTTGGAAGATCGAGGGGATGGCCATCAGCTTAGAGCTCCCTGGGATATCCCCTTCCTCAATGTCCTTGATAGAAACAAAATTTTGCAAAGCACTAAATTTATTGGCCATGGGAACAGAGGTACTTGGCTTATGAGAGAGCTGTTATGGTGGGGGTCTGGCGGTGGTTTTGTTCTGCGCTAGAGGAATGGAATACTGATGGTGGTGTATTGTTCTCTACTGATCCTTAGAGCGAGCTGTTTGAAGTGATAATCATAGGTTAGGACACTGCAATTGGAGATGACCCTAGGATTGACATTCGAGGCAAAAAGTTGGTTTTTTTTCGTAGATGAGTTTCTGTTTCCACTTAAAGTCCCTGTAAATTAGGTTCGAGTGGTTTGGCAGCTGGATCTCCAGATTCACATTTACACACACACGCACCTAGGTTATACGGGTCCTAGCACGAGTGGTCGGGTCAATGACCATGAGTTCGCCAATGGCCTTGGAAAGACCTCAGAGGGCATCTTCGTAGAAGTGGGCTGGTATATTTGAGAGCCTGACCCAGATGGGGGTGAAGTTGATATTTTTGGAATTGGTATCAAAGTTTGCTTACCACTTTTCAGAAACAGACTTCGCATTTTGAACCATGGGCCTCCGAATAAGATGCGTTCAACGTCTTCCTGGGTGTTGAGCTAGATCATGAAAAACCCTCAGGTCATTGCTGAGATCTCCATATTCCCCAAGATTTTCCACTTGGATGCAGCCCATCTGTGGATGAAATCCATATCGAGGCGGCCTCCAATAAATTTTTACACTAGGGAGTGGGTGTTTAGGGATTCATAGCCCTCCATAAGGCTTTTAGGTCACAAAACATCGCTTCCATGGGTGATGAATTCGTTTGCCATGGATGAGGGAGGAAACCACTTTTTCTGCAAAATATCAGTGAAGGATGATTTCCCGCTAAGGATTCCATCCTTGGAGAGTTGGAGGGCAGCATGGAGATTCTCTCTCCTCCTAAGAGCAGAATAATTCAGTCGCAGGCCATGGACTTAGTCCCACTAGGGTTCAGGGCATTGTAGTCCTCAAACTTAGGAATGCTTGGCAGCATCATGGGGAACCTTTGCATTCCACATTCGCACGTTGCGCTAGTTCCTAATGGCCAAAAGACCAGTGGTGTGGGGGAGTCTGGCGACGGTGCAGGGAAATGATCGAGGGGGGATCGCTATCACAAAAATCACACCATGAAATCATGTGTTTGGGTAAAGTATATTAGTGATTAAATATACTTGAATTTTATGATTTTGTTGACCGAAAATAGTGAATTATAGGATGCATAAAAATGTGCTTGCATTATGATAAAATGGTGTTTTAAAACTATGCTTAAATATTATTTATTCATTGATTGGAATGGTGGCTTCCAAACTTATGAAATCATGTATTTTGATTAAATATAATAGTGTTTAAATACACTTGAATTTAGTAAATTCATTTATTGAAAACAACTAATTATAGATGTATGAAAATGTGCTTTCAATATGATAAAATGGTGTTTTAAAATTGAGCTAAAATATTTTGTGTTCACTGGATAAAATGGTATTCTCCAAATTTATGAGATCATGTATTTTGTTTAAATATAACAGTACTTAAATAGCCTTGAGCTTTGTGGTTTCGTATGGGTATTGTGTCGTCATGACCTGTGAGCGCAACCATGCTGGAAGCTACTCAGGTCTCCATTATGCTTATCCTACAAGGGATAGGAAAGGGACTAAAGGTGCCTTATATGGTACCATACCCCATACCATATTGACCACCAAGTGGTGGTCGTAAGACCACCACTTGGTGGTTGTGTCGTTGCTTTACGATGCACCACACATCATGAGTGATGCATGGCTTTACATGGCTTTACTTGACCCTCTAAGACTTACCTGATATGGAGACTATTGTTGTTGATTACTTTCCTCGATTGACTTCCTTGGACCGTCAAAATATTTTTTGTGGCATTTTATTATTAATTAATCAAATAAGTTGACGGTTGCATACTTATAAAGACAAATATGGTTGTGCTTCATATTAATATGGTATGTTTCATATTATTATGGTATTGAAATTAATTGCCTAGAGTTTGATTATTGCATAAAGATTGATGTAATGGTAAATGGGATTGAATAGACTCTGATTTGCATAAAGTATATGCTTAGTATTAATATGGTTTTAAAATGGGATTAGAACACTTCCTTGGTGGGTTTAAGTGTGTATTTTAATATGAATGCTTTAGGGGTTTCAAGTTTACTCCAATGATAATGAAAGAGGGTGGAGAGGTTTTAAATGCTCTCTTCTTTTATTCTTGTAATGAGACATTGGAGAGGATTATGGGGTCTTCTCCAACGATATCATAAGATGCTAAAGATAGTGGATAATGTGTTCAAACTATGTATTTATTAATTAAAGGGCTAATTCATAATGTAATATCATAGGAATTAGGGAATTCTTATGATGGAAGAAAATGCATCATGAGGTGCCTTTTATTTAATGTATGGAACCAATTTGTATCTATGAATTTAATGACTAATTTCATGAATTAAATTCATAAAGTAAATTCTTACGTTGAAAGAAAAGGTATTATGGGGTGCCTTTGACTCAATGTATGGGACAATTTTGTATTTATGAATTGAAGGACTAATTCATATTATAATATCATAAGAATTATGAAATTCTTATGTTGGTAGCAAAAGCACTAAGGGGTGCCTTTGACTCAATGTATGGAACCAATAACTTTATGAAATAAGATAAGGAAACATTTTAAGGATAGGTTTATTCCCCATGAGGATTCCCAAGATATATGAGATGTTTTATGATTATGTGTGGAATTTCTTTATCTATGGGTTGTTGTGTTATAATTGATAATAATATTTCTATGCGCTTTAAGCAAATGGGTATTTCTTAATGGTTTCATAATTTATTTAATTATGCTTTAATTACTTGATAAGAGTTTCATGGGATGATTGTAAGCCTTGCATGATGAAGCTAAATAATGCCAATGGAAGAGATTTAATAAGCTTCCCATGGATGAAGGCATGGAATGATACTTATTGATGAAAAGCTAGCTCATCCTGGAGATGATATGGATAACCTGATCCTAAAGTGCTTAGTGCATTTACATAAATGGACTTATGTAGGTATAGATATTAGTGTTCCCCTTTCGATAGATAGAAAGGGATTAGCTAGCTCAATATAAGAATGAAATAGATATCTTACACTTACATAGACAGACTTATATAAGGTGTAGAGATGGGTGTTCGTCATGATGGTTCTAGGAAGATAAGTTGAGTCATCATGTAGATGGGATAGACAACTTAGCTAAGGATCACTAAGGATATAACTTAATATCTAGAAATGGGTCCTTGTTGAGAAGGTTTGAAACAATCTCCCTAACAAAAAAATAATATTTTGTCAAGTGATATGGAATTTTGGGTTGTGGCACAATTTTTTGGACATCCATAGTGAATAATATCTTATTTGATGTTTCATTGATAATTTTCATTCGCTTGGATGTTTGCAGTGTTTAATGTTTTATTTGATGTTTCATTGATATTTTTCATTCACCTAGACACCCACCATGATTAATGTTTTAATTGGTGTTCATTAATATTTTTCATTTGCCTAGATGTTCATAGTGAATAATGTCTTATTTGATGTTTCATTGTTAAAAATTTTCATTTGCCTCGACGTCGTCTTATTTGATATTTCATTGTTAATTTTTATTGGATGTTTGTAGTGAATAATGTCTTCTTTGATATTTCATTATTAATTTTCATTCGCTCTGGGCATCCACAGTGATTTATATTTTATTTGATATTTCATGGGCATTTTTAATTTGCCTGGACATCCACAATGATTAACATTTTAATTAGTGTATCAGTGTTATCTTTTCATTTTCTTGGACGTCTGCAGTAGTTGATATTTTAATTAATGTCTCATTAATATCTTTTTTTTTGTTGGATGACCGTAGTACTTTTGGATAGTTGATTTCTTTTATGCTTATCTCTCTTCCTTATACTTGGGCGATCGTCGTTGGAGTGAAGATGTATTCTTGTATGTGATTTTCAACAAGACTAATTTTTTAAGAATATTTTTTATCTTGGTTGATTTCATGATGTGTTTTGCCCAAGTTAAAGTAAATATATTAATACTCTTGAAGCCATGAAGCCATGTTTGATTAGTCAATGCTCGGTAAAAAGAAGCCTTATCTATAATTAATCTCATACCATATAACTATGATAAAATATTAAATGAATTAAAATGAAATAAAAAAAATTTCTTTTATTGAACTGAAATATTTTCACTGGTAGTAGGGGATAATCAATTTATTTGTTGTACATGGATTGTTTTTTATATGTATTTGAAATAAATTGGAATATTTTGTATCATGAATGGAACATTAGGCTACATTAATTATATATACATATATCTTTGAGCAATTCATTTGCTATGCATGAATTGCTTGATTATATGAACTAGAATATTTTTAGAAAACATGAATGGAATATTAAGATGCATTCAATAATAAATCTTTTCAAGCCACTTTGATCTCGTTCCACTCCAAACTTGAGCTCAATTTTCAACTCGAACATAGAAAAGGTAGAAGGCTTACACTCAGTAGCTTGCCAAAATTAATCCATTTTGTGTTTGGTTTGAAATCCGGAATCCTAGTCAAGTGAGTAAAGCATTTCTTCTAACCCAAAGGGATTTGATTATACCTTGTGAATTATATGTATTGTTCTCTTTTAGTTTACTTAATTTGCACCATGGGTGGCATGTGCTTGCTCGAAAAAAGAACTTGTTTAACTTTATTAGAAATTGAATGTACTTATCTACTTTTATTTTCTATTGGTTAGCTATAACCGAAAGCAACATTTGAATCATTTAAGTTTTGAATTAAAATAGTTAATTAAAGAAATACATTTGAATCATATTCTTTTATTTATTTGAGTTTGAAATAATATTAGTTGCTTTATTTTATTTAGAAGAATCTACACTTCAATTAAATATATTGAATATTGTCCTTTTTAATTTCAATTCCTTCAAGTTTGAAATAGGATAAATATTACAATGATAATAATTGTTTAATTTTATTCTTTCTAGAAGAATTTACATTTTGGATTGAATATATTTTAATAATGTCAATAGGAAAAATTAGAATAATAACTGTTTAAATTTATTTCTAGAGGAATTTATATTCTCTCGTGGTTAAAATAATCAATTCCATGGTTATGCATAAGGGGTAGTACCGAAAAAGTAATTATCTAATCGGGGCAAATCAACATGAAAGGTGTATAAACTTTGGGGCAAATTTTTCAAATTTTCGAAGAAATTTTTTCAAAACATGGCAATTTTTTCTTTTTTTCCACTAAAATTATCAATAAAATTTTATAGCTATTGGCAGAAGACAATTTTTGCAGATGGTGAGTGGCACAAGGCGAGTGGCACAAGGTGAGTGGCACAAAGCAAGCAGCATAAGGCGAGTGGCACAAGGCGAGTGGCACAAGGCAAGTGGTATAAGGCGAGTGGCACAAGGCGAGTGGCACAAGGCGAGTGGTACAAGGCAAGTGGCATAAGGCAAGTAGCGTAAGGTGAGTGAATAAGGTGATAAGCATAGGGTGAGTGGCATAAGGCGAGTGCCATAAGGCGAGTGGTATAAGGCGAGTGGCACAAGGCGAGTGGCACAAGGTGAGTGGCATAAGGTGAGTGGCATAAGATGAGTGGCATAGAGCAAGTGGTATAAGGTGAGTGGTATAGGGTGACTAGCATAGGGCGACTAGCAGATGACGAGTGGCATAAAGCGAGTGGTAGATGGCAAGTGGCATAAGGTGACTGATAGATGGCAAGTGGTATAAGGTGACCATCGTAATTCATCAATTAGATGATGTCATGTGTCCTCTCCTCTACCACGTTTTGTGCATCTATTAACTTCTACCATGCAGAATTCTATAAATTCATTTATAGGGTCATTTTTTGCCTCTCCCATAGCATTTTCCAGAGCAATTTTAAACCTTTTTCCAGCATTTTCAGGGTGTTTTCCATAGCGATTTCCAAGCATTTTGGTAGCATTTTGGCAGCATTTTGAGAATGTTTTGGCAGTGTTTTCTAGGGCATTTTTGAGTTTTTCCCTAGTTTTTCAAAATATTTTCTTGCATATTTTTAGAGATTGCTAGCTCTTCCTCTCATCTTCCCTCTAAAGTGTATTTCAAGAATATATTTTGCCCCAACCTCAAGAGCATTTTCAACACTCCTGGAAGATATTTCCAATGGGTTTACACCGCTAGACTTGTTGGTGTGTTGAATATGCCACAGTTGAACATTAACGTTCAGTTGATGCAACAGATCGTTTCTTGTTACAACCATGATGTGTCCACTATTTCGATCTGAGTGGATAACAAGGACATTTTTTTTTCTACTAAACCCTATGATGTGTAGCGACTAACAGGGTTGCCATTTTCAGATGGTGTACTAGTGAACAACCAGTATGCCTTAACCGACGATGATAAATCCACCCTAGCAACTGTTTACTCTATTCATTCTGACAATTTGAAAGGTATAATTTGAAAATTTATTTTTTATTTAACATTAAATATTGTTGTGTTGTAGTTTCATTTCTCTAATAATATTCTCCTTGTACTTTTTATTTTCTAATAATGTTGTCTCTTTTTTTTAGTTAATTCTTCTAATTCCAAAAGGGGCTTAAACATTTCCAATGTTGCAGATAAATTTCTATATGCTTGCATTGAATTTTTTTAGGAAAGGCTTATTCTACAGGGGCGACCTATAGAAATGCCTTTTTGGGCACTTTCTTTATTGATTCATTGTATTGGTGGTGGTAGATTTGACTGGTCCATGCACATTTCCAACTGCCTGAAACATGACCTTTTGAGTGCTCTAAAAATTCAATCTACTTATATAGTGACTACCAGCAATTTTATTCTTTGTTTATTTTAGGAAGCTTATTTCAACCTTCAACAAAGTAGTCCTCCCATTGCATTGCACCCTATTTTTTTGTCTATTGGCATGTTTGATGATGAGATATAGGTAAACATATTTGTTGGAATATATTTGTTTTCTTTTTTTTCATTATATCTTGTTATTCTCTAATTTTGTTTTGAAAATAGAGAAGAGCATCTCAGTCTTCAAGTAAAAGGGATGTCGTATTTAGGGTTCAGGAAGTATCTATTGATTTTGACACACACTCACAGTCATCACCAATAACTCCCACTAAATGTGTGAGGTCTCATGGTGATCAGATTTAGCATACACCTGCGATACCTTTTACTTTTGAAATTGTTACTATCGACGTGGAAGAGGTTACCTCTAGCCCACAAGGTAACCTTACTCTTCAAAAATACTATTTTAAATGATTTATTTTAATGACTTAAAATTATGTTTTTTAATGTGTTTTAAATATTTTTCAGAGAAAGGGTAAATGGTTGAATCATCAATGGTTGTAGAGTCTGAGTTTGGTATGTATAGTTTAATGTGTTTTAAATATTTTTTAAATGCTATTGTTATTTACACAAGATTAAATTTATGTTTTTGTGTGAAATTTAATAGAAGGACCTGCTAGATTCAAAAGGCTAAAAAAAATATGGCTCCACTGTCTATCTAGCCACAGCAACGGCCACAACAACAGCCATAGCCACAACAAGTTCCACTATATGTCCATTCAAAGCAAGTTCCTATCCATCCATAGTAGGTTCCACCTATGAGGAACCAATCATGCATGCATGGTAAAATGTTCCTCACACCACCACCTCATCATACAATAAGTGCTATAGAGACACAAATGTGTCATCATATAATGTTTCTGTTTTACTAATATTAACCTTAGAGAATTTTTCAAATGTTGAGAGTGCATCTCAAATGCCCTTGGGAACTCTAGAATGTGACTTTATTTATCAGGGTATGAATCCTAAAAATTACCCTTTAAAGGCAAGTGATATTCTTGAGGATGAAGAGGGTATTTATGGAGAAGAGGATGTCAATGTAGATGCCATAGAAGTTTTCCCCTTCGCCCGATAGCAAGTCGTTGCCCATCATGTAATAGATGATGATATCCTAACCTTTTCTAAAAATGTGTTATTAGCCGATAGATATAGAGTTGTAGTTCATAATACTCTTCTTTCAAATATCGTTTTTGGTAAGTAAATTTCTCCATTGATTACCGGGTTTTATAGGTTAACCCAAAACCTATTACAAAAATCAGCCTTATGTTGATGCTACGGATCCTATTTATCCTAAGGACATTATGTCCTCTACTACTGCTGATCTTCCTAATAATCCTTACCGAGCAGGCGAAGCTAACATAGACCAAAAACATGATAGGACCAACTAATATGGGTAACCCACTTTGATCATAATTACAAAAATGGAAAAATACATTAGCCATAGGAGGAATACTTCCTCTGTACAAAATGTAAGACAAAAGTGAAACCCCCAGGACCCGAGGATCCTCAGGCCTCATCTTCAACGTCTTCCTTGAGCTCCTCTTATCATCCTCTTCTTCCTCATCATCATCCTTGGCTTCTACTTTCGGCATGTACCCCTCATTGAAGAACACCTGAGTCAGAGTTTTGTAGACCTCCTACATCTGATGGATGATGCCAGCATGAGATTTTAGGATAAAACATTTGAGGACCATGATGGTAGGTCCCTCATCTTCCATATCGTTGGTGCTTGTTTTGGAGCTACCTTGAATTTGTTTGTTCTTCAGTCTCAAGGAGGATCTCGTTGGGGGTTCCTTGATCCTTAGTTTTTTCTTAGTCATGCCACCTCTGGTGATTGGCTCCCCCACTCTCTTCTTTGCAGGAGACATAGAGGAAGGTTTTATTGCACCTGGACTGGCTCTTGCCCCCGAACTTTATGCATGGTGGTTGGGTAGTATTTCCTCAATGATCATAGGTTTAGTATTTGGATTTGTGGCTAACACCCACTTGTAAATCACTTTGAACAATCCTTGGTGCATTGGCATAGCAGACCCCCTCTTGTTGCGATAAGTGTTGATGGTGTAGTTCATCGAATTCATCAGGAACTGAGGAATACTTATCGGGTTGACATCCCAAAAGAAATTCACGAATGCATAGTGGAAGCTTAACAATGTCTTACTAGGATCCTCCACCATGATAAAATCCATCACATTCTTCATGACCCCATTCCAAGAGGTGGGAAAATCCAATCTGATCAGCCCATTCTTAGCTTCCTTAATGGGAATATCGAAATATCGGGCCTTCTTCTTTCGAATATTGATAAATTGAAAGAATGGGAATATCGTGCCAAAGTTTTTATTAAAGCAATCAATGGCCGATATAAGAATTTTTCAAAGAGAAAATAGTTGTTTTTAAAGGTTGAGAATGAGCCCCAAAAGCTCGATGCTTTGCTACATAAAGCTAAATATGGCACTATGGAGGCCGAGTCTACATACACAGATGAAATTTTGGTCACTGTTTTGAATCATTTGGAAAACCTCAATGCAGAAGCCTAAGCATATTTTAATGAATGGGCACTAGATCAGACAAAGTAGCAGTTGTAGAAAAAGCAGGACTTACAGCTGATGTAAGTTTTACATCTAACTAAAAAATATTTTTTTGTTAAATATGTTTTATTTATAAATATTAACCTTTTTTCATTTTTGTTTTGTAGTCTATTTTCCAGCACCTAAAGCAACAAGTCGGTGCCATGAAAATTTTGATCAAGACTATCAAAATTAGCATTAATAATGCTATTGAAATGAAGAAGAGGTTACAGCAGATGGTTAGAGAAAATAATTGGCTAAATAAGATTATCAGAGATAGGGGCCTGGATGTCGAGGCTAAACTGAAATAAAATGATAAGGAGTTGAATGCACATTTCAAAGAAGATCCAGCAAAGGAAGAGAGTGCCTTGTTATCGAGGATCAACACTACAACAGAAAGTTTGGTTAGGGCTGGGGCATTAGAAGAAAAGTATATTGAGATATATGTAGGTGAACCTTCAAGAAACATTGAAAAAGAATAGAAGTTTTTTGTGTTGCATTTGAAGTAAAACAAAAACTCTTTGATATTTTTATAAATTATTTAAGACTGGTATTTTTTTTTTAAATTGAAATCAATGATAGAGGCAATTTCTGAAAATTTTGTATTATCATTTTGAAATTTTATTTTTAATTATTGTTATGTTTTAATTTGAAGTGGAAGAAATAATGTTTGATATGTTTTGTAAATTACGAATGAATGGTATCCTTTTTGAAAATTGAAATCAATGAATGAGACTATTTCCGAAAAATGTGTTATCTATTGGAAATTTTGTTTTGAATGTTGTTATGTTATGATTATATATGTTGTTGTATTAAGTAATTTGAAGTGGAAGAAATAATGTTTGATATATTTTTTAAATTGGGAATGAATGGTATCTTCTTTAAAAATTGAATTCAATGAAAGAGACTATTTGCAAAAAATATGTATTATCTCTTGGAAATTTTATTTTAATTATTACTATGTTTTGATTATTTATGATGATGTAGAAGTTTGTTGTTTTTAATTTGAAGTGGAAGAAATAATGTTTGATATGTTTTGTAAATTGTGAATGAATGGTAAATTTTTTGAAAATTAAAATCAATGAAAGATAATATTTCCAAAAAAATGTGTTATCTCTTAGAAACTTTGTTTTGAATGTTTTATGTTTTGATTGTTTGTGTTGATGTATTAAGTAATTTTGAAATATGTGGATGCAATAATATGTTCTTTTATGTTATATGAATTAATTTTAAATGACAGAAAATGCAGCATAGACAATTACTTTCACAAATTACCTATAATGATTTATACATTACAAATCTACAAGAAAAATAGAAACTTTAGACTAATACTTCAATAACAAGGCTAATGTAAAATTATATACAAAATATCGAGTAACACATTTCTAATAATCCAATAATCAAATCATGTGTAATAAAATAATATGTGTAACACGTGTAATCAAATAATACATAATCAAATCAGAGGGAGATTCTATACAGAGTATCCAATGGCATCCTTTCATTCTGATATGTGAAATCAAATCAAATGATAATATGTGAAATCAAATCAAATGATAATATGTGAAATCAAATCAAATGATAATATGTGAACTCAAATCAAATCAAATGAAAGCATCCTTTCATTCTGATATGTGAAATCAAATCAAATGATAATATGTGAAATCAAATAAAATGAATGCATCCTTGCATCATAATGCTGGAAGTTGGAACAAACTCTTTTCATATTGTACAAAATATTTTGCACTCATTCCCAATTTTTTTGTCGTCACAACTGACCAATGTTACCATCATCCTCATCATCATCAATATTCATTACACCTCTTCTCTCTGCCATAGAATTCCAATGTGACAATGCTCTTTCGTAAGGAAACTACTCCACATCATAGGTCGACACATATACTCAAACAATTCTCCAAATTTTTGTCCAACCTATTTTTAACTTTAAATTCTACATATGATAGTGCACTGAACACCCTTTCATATTCCATGGATCCCAAAATCATCATTTGACATAATTCATATAAATAAAAATATTCACTCATAGTATGTTTTAAGATAGTACTTGGTTGTAATATTCTCCACAAACGTGAAATAGAACCTGCTTCATGACGGTTAGAGAGCTGTGAAACTTGAGCAAACATTATTTTTTCAAAATAGTTTGATGGTTTTGTCAAAAGATCTCTATTGAGAATGCCATTGATTTCAATACCATTGACTATAACACTTTTACTGAAATGGCTAGCAATACTGCCCATGTTTTTGAGAAACAAACAATTTATAGTTTGGTATTCATTACAAGGATCCCAAAACATCAGATTAACCACACCCATAGCCTCTAGCAATTCATCTCTTTGAAAATTTTCTCTTATTTCTTTTGTCAATGATGTTGCTATTTTTTTGGTATCGTCTACAACTACATGAATTTTTTTTTAGGTTATGGGCATTTTCTCAAATTCATTTGTAGCTATATCCATTCACACACCATAAAAATATAAAGGTATTTCCTTTTCGCGAACATTAATACATAGATGATCGTTTATATTGAACTTCAGAAAGCTTTGAGGATCATTCATGTTTGTTAATGCTCTCCAACTCTCAAACATGGGATCCATAAATTTTTGACCAGATGCATACATCATATCAATATGCATGCAAATTTGTATTCTCACCCTGATGAAATCCATAATATAAATCAAACTTTCTTGTGCAATTTTGATCAAAGTATTCATTTTTTCCAACATTGGAAGAATTTTGTACAATGTGAGAAGAGTTTCAAAGTCACTCATTCAAAAATTTAAATCTTTAACCTTATCAACTACCCTACGATTTGCATACATAAATCCTATCAATAATTGATATTCTTTGAAAACTCTTAATGTCGGTTGATACATCGAAATCCACCTAGTATCCACATATTTCAACATTTTTTTACCTTCAGTAACTCCTAGTACAAACTATTGAAACTTTGAAAATATTTTTAGACTACATGAAAAATAATCATGAATTTCATGGACAAGCTCTTCCACTCCTGCAATATTTGTAAATGTATCCACAATTTTGTATGCAAGATTCATTCCATGAGCCATGCAATGAATATGGATCAAATATGGGGCAACCGATGTTTGTAGTCTAACACAAAGACAATTCCTGTGTCCTTGCATTGTAGCAGCACCATTAGCTCCTACACATATTAACTT
Organism: Wollemia nobilis; assembly: GCA_028583015.1. Taxonomy (NCBI): domain Eukaryota; kingdom Viridiplantae; phylum Streptophyta; class Pinopsida; order Araucariales; family Araucariaceae; genus Wollemia; species Wollemia nobilis. The sequence continues at coordinate 4,030,425 of JAQPPZ010003280.1, forward strand.
AGTGGCTATTTCAATTTCATTCATTCCTGCTTCTTCTTTTAAACTAGTTACAACAACATTGTAAATATTTTTTGCATTACAATTTTCCACCATTTTGTGTATTCCAAGTAAATGAGGTTGCCTTAAATGATTTTCCAATGTGTAAACATGCATGCAAATCCAAGATGTATTGTCAACAACAGTCACCTCATCAATTGAAAGTGAAATGAATTTTATCTTTTTTAATTTCTCTCTGAGGTCATCCTGCTTAACCAATGAGACATTTTTCCATTTTCCAACCACTTAGATCTGACCAATGGGCGTTGGGTAAGTTCTACACATCAGCTAGTCAAAATAGAGATTTATAATCCATGAAATCAGACATAGGTCTACCCTTATTAAGAATAGAGCATACTATAGCAAACTGTAAACTTTTTGAAGCTAAATTTAACTTATTCAGTTTTCAAAATTGGGCTTGAATCATTACACCTTTCTCAACCAATGTTTGCTTTTGTTTCATTTCTTTATCATATTCTTGTGCATATCTTATATGTGCACACTCTAATGCATCCTTCCACCTATAAGTGTTTGGTGTTGGTCGATCACCTTATTTTGTTTTGCTATAAACCTTTCCACAATGTTTTTCTATTATATCTTTCTTAAGTTGCAATCTATGATCCTTTCCATTTTTCCAACTGTAAATTATGCATCTCAATTTTTTTATATCGTCACTACTATTCTCTGGCAACACTGGCTCAAAAAATGAAAATTTTGATATCCAATCAGGTTGAAATGATATGTTAATTGTCCACCTAGATAACCTTGCACGTTTATTTTTTTTAGATGAAGATTCTTTAGAAGTAGGGACTGCATAAGAACTATTAGTTTCTTTTCCACTTGGTGTGTTAGATTTAGGAATCTCTTCATGTTGTTGTTCGATTTGATTGAGAATTTTTCATCTATGGATTGTTCACTAACGTTGATATGTGGAAGTGGAGGCATACCAAGGTTAATAGTGTTTTCTGTAGAGATAATACTAGTTTCAATAGTAGGTTCATTATCACTGTGGCATTTAAAAGCATACCTTCTACAGATAAAATGGACAAAACCATCAACCAAAAAGTACACTTTTTTATGAATGAAGACATTGTATTTAAAATTAACAAAGTAAAAAAATTAACTGGTGAGTAAAGGTGTTCATACCTTCAGTTTGTGCAGATGTTGATGGCTAACCGGGTTTTGAAATATTATGAAAGTATTTGAGGATACTCCTTTTATTGTAAGACTGGCCATACTTATTTCCACTACCTGTAGTTAACATTTTACTTGTATGAACAAAAGAATAACATGGACAAAGAACATCATTTTTAAAAATGAAAATAATTGGTATAAAATAGAACTACTGCTAGAGACAGCAGAATATATGTCCCAAGAATATCATTCATAAGCAAAATAAACCTCCTTATTAAGAGTCCATGAATAAAATGTTAAATGAAATTTAATGGTAAAAGAAACTTATCGGTAAATTGAGTCACCTTATTCCACTCGCCTTCTGCCGCTCACCTTCTGCCACTCACCTTTTGCTACTCGCCTTCTGCCACTCACCTTTTGCCACTCGCCTTCTGCCACTCACCTTCTACCAGTCACCTTATGCCAGTCACCTTATGCCACTCGCCTTCATCCAATCGCCTTATACCACTTGCCTTATGCCACTTTCCTTATGCCACTCACCTTATGCCATTCGTATTATGCCACTCACCTTATGCCACTCGCCTTATGCCACTCACCTTATGCCAATCACCTTATACCAGTCGCCTTATGCCAATAACCTTATGTCGATCGCCTTATACCACTCGCTCATGTCAGTCACCATATGCCACTCACCTCATACCACTTGTCTTATGCCACTCGCTTTATGCCACTCACCTTATGCCACTCGCCTTATGCCACTCACCTTATGCCACTCGCCTTATACCACTCGCCTTGTGCCACTTGCCTTGTGCCACTCGCCTTATACTACTTGCCTTGGGCCACTCGCCTTATGCCACTCATCTTATGTCGGTCACCTCTCATTAGTCACCTTCTATTAGTCATGGACTCAAGTTTTGTCAGTCGTCTACTTTGTATCACTCACTATCCGAAAAAAATATTGTAATGGTATGGGAGTCATTGTCAGGGTTGTCTATATATAATGGGGTACAAGGGGCGATTTGGGAAGGATATTTCTTATATTTAATAAATTTAGGGAGAAAATTAGGTGGGAAACCACATGACAACAGGGTGAATTTACCCTTAAAAAAATTAGATCTCAAAATTTTTGGGCGAACGGGCCGACCTCTGTGGTCCCAAAATTTGCAAAATTAACATTGTGAAAATCTTAATATTCACACTAAATTTCAAAATTCTCCATTATGCAAAACCCTGATCAATTATTTAGTTATAAATAATTAATGAGCCATCTTCTTTTTCTATTAGAAAAAAATTTATATATTTTCATAATAAGTGATCTAAATGTTTATAAGGTATCTTACCTTTAATAGAAGGTTAGATGATTAAATTAGAAGCCTTAGCCAAATTAATTGGACTCTTAACCAAATTAAATTAAATCAATCAAAAGACCAAATACCCAATACTAGTTAAGTTGCATGGAGGCAATTAACTGTGATTTAGAATTGTTGTTCTTAGTGAGATAGACTAAGATGGGAGGTAAGGCAAAATAGAATGGGATATTCCACTAGGCCATTCTTGAGTAGTATAATGGTGGTCTCTTGGAAAATTTGTGAGTAGATATTTTGACAATGAGGCTTGAAAGAATTCCACGATGGTTGGTATGGGATAACCCATCGTATTACTCATAACTTGACAAGTAAGACTATGTCCTAAGCCAAGGAAGTGACCATGGCTTTAATTTTTTTTCGATAGATAAGATACTATAGCATTAATACCGGGTTTTACAGGTTGACCCAAAACATTTTACAAAAATCAGCCCAGGGCTGTTGATGAACATATCCTTACTAAGGATCCTATATATGTAAAATATACATGCCGCCAAAGCCATTACATCCGGTAAGGCACATATCCTGTTATCAAAAAGAAACTTCCCATACAAAATTTTGGGTATACCCCAAGAAAACACACATGCATCATAATTATAAAAAAGAAACAGACACGGATCCCTTCCTTGAGACAATGGAGAAACAAAAAGTTGTAGACACACATAGCAGAGTACTAAAAAAACTCCCACAAGCTCTGTATTGACAGTTACTCTTAATAATTCTTTGGTAATTGCTTTCTTCCGTATATGACATGCCTTGGTACCACACTATCTTGGCCAATCATCCTTGGAGAAGTGAACTTGTTGGCTAGATTTATGGCGGTGGCTATCTGGTGGTCCACGTGGCTTTGGTTCGAAGTCTTATATTGTTGTTTCTTTCCTTCCCTGTGACTATCAACCAACCTCAAATTACTAATACAACTAGGAGCCATGTTATCTAACATGTGACTATCCCCATTAGTATTTATGGTATTTCCTGAAGAACATGAACTTCTACTAAGAGGGGGGGGTGAACAGTATAAGACTAAACCATTTAATAATTTTAATTTCAGATAGCAGTGGCATCAACATAACATTAAACAAGACAGAAAGCATTACACATAAAAGACCCATTTTAACGTGGTTCACCCAAGGTGGGTTACTCCACGGATAAAACTTTCCTCTAAAAATTATATCAAAACCTCTCGGGAATCCTTCCCGATTACAAATTTTATGAGCCTCACTCAAAGGAGACACCTTCCCCTAATTCTGCTTTGCTAGTGATCCTCTAGAAGACCTCTACCTCCTCTCGCCCTTAGCAAGTGGAATTCTGTCCACGGAAGACACCCGTCTTCCCCGCTCCGGTCGGAGATCTCTCGTCCTCAACTCCGTTAATGCAAAGCTGGTCCTCTTTTTTGTACCAAACACAATCCTTCGGTCTAGCACAATTGTCCTCTTCCTCTGTTCCTTCTCGCACTTGGTTGAAAACAACTTTTCACTGCCTGCTCAGCTACAGCAGCACAGTCTTCTCAAATTATAGTAGCACTTGATCACCGTTTGTCCTTCACAAATGTTCGTAATTACAGCAGCATCTACTTCGTGCACTTTGCTTTATTTTACACAGACTGCGTGAACACAGTCGCAATCACAGCTGTTCTTAGATCAAATTCCACCCTTTTCATGATCTTCGCAAACACCGCAAGTATTTGAACGCACAGCAACTTATGCGCCTATGTACAACCACCACATCATACTTTTCGCACAGTCTTCTTATGAACAACAAAGACATAGTATTTGATACTTAGAAGATTCAATGAAATCCACTCTAATGTTGTAGTCGAACTTCGCTCTCTGCTTTTTCGATGATCGAACCTCACTAGTCGCACTAACTTTGCGAACGCCTCACTACGAATGCACACTTCGATCGATACACAAAATTGCTCAAACAGTCTTCCTTTAATACTCACAATCTTAAGATGAAATCTTGTTCTTTAGTCGGCTGTTCAATCTCCAAACACGTCGGCTATAAAACCTTACACTTCGTCGACAAAGGTTAACTTCGTCGGCTTTAACCGCCTCTATTGTTCTGTAGCTGTTCTTGCACGAAACTCAAACATGTCACGATATCGCTATGCCTTTGACTGCCGTACACCTTCTTTGGTTTGTTGTCGCGAAATCGTGACACTACAGCCTTTGCTGACGTCATCGTAAATCTTGTCGCGAAATCGCGACGCTCTAGACTTCAAAGCCTTCTTCTCCACTATTGTCGCGAAATCGTGACACCTTTGCCTCTTGCTGACGTCATCATGATTCTTGTCACGAAATCACGACGCTCTGGACTTCAAAGCCTTCTTCTCCGCTACTGTCGTGAAATCGTGACACCTTTGCCTTTTGTTGACGTCATCAGCAACTCTGTCGTGAAATCGCGACACCTCTTGCTTCTTCATCCTTTTCTTGGTTTGCACTAGCAAAAATGAAACATGTCGCGAAATCGTGACGCTTTTGCTGCCTTAAGCTCTTTCTTGCCAACTCGCTTGTGAAACTGGAACATGTCACGAAATCGTGACGCTTTTGCCAACTGCAAGCTGCCAACTCAACCTATCGCGAAATCGTGACACTTTCTGCATCCGTACAACTTCTTCGAAACTTGTCGCGAAATCGCGACACTTCCTACAACTCAACACTGCCAACTCAACTTGTCACGAAATCGTGACACTTTTTGCATCCGTACAACTTCTTCGAAACTTGTCGCGAAATCGTGACACTTCCTACAACTCAACACTGCCAACTCAACTTGTCGCGAAATCGTGACAATTTTTGCATTCGTACAACTTCTTCGAAACTTGTCGCGAAATCGCGACAGTTTTGCCCGTTCTGCCTCTGCCTTCCTGCATGTCGCGAAATCGTGACACTTTTTCCCGCTTTGCCTCTACCTTCCTGCATGTCGCGAAATCATGACAGTTTTGGCCAAACTTTCTCTCTCCTCAAACATGTCACGAAATCATGACAGTTTTTCCAGCAGCCTGCAAACTTTTTCTAACTTATCTTTTTCTGGATTTTTGGCAACTGGGCTACTCTGATTTTCTTGGAGACTTACTGACCAGCTGAAACCTTCATCAAAACACATCCTTAGACATAAAAACAAATTGCTCCAAGAACTCCTTGACATCAAAAACAACAACTACCAATAGCTCCTTGACATCAATGACAACAATTAAACTTAGGCAAAGGCAATGTACTCAAGATACCCAAAATTGCCAACAATCTCCCCCTTTGTCATTGATGGCAACCCTTAATTAAAAACACATCTTTCAAGAGCCAAAACTGAAATCAATCTCTTCAAGTTTTGCTCCCCCTGACTTGAATCTTTCCTCTTCACTTGAAAACACTCCCCCTTACTTAAATCTCTCCCCCTTTGTCATCAATGGCAAAGGGTCACCTTTGGGGCTTGGGACTAAGAATGAGCCTCTTAGCTTAGTCCCTCCCCCACCTCCTGATGAGGTGACTAACCTTGAGGTAAAAGTACAACTCCCAATTTCTCCCTTAGATACTCAAACGTATCTCTTGGAAGGGGTTTGGTGAAGATATCTCGCAATTTGCTCTTTAGTAGGTACATATTCTAGCTTGACCTGCTTCTCTTGCACTTTTTCCCTTAAAAAATGATATTTGATAGAAATGTGCTTCGTCCTTGAGTGCATTACCGGATTTTTAGAAATACTTATGGCACTTGAATTATCACAAAGAATAGGGATAGGTTGTTCATGCTTGACTTTGAAATCCTCCAGAGTTGTTTTCATCCATAAAACCTGAGTGCACCCAGACTGTAGATAAGGAAATAGAAGGTTGTTTCTTACTCATCCAAGAAACCAGACTCTTTCCCATAAAGAATGCTCCACCACTAGTGCTTTTTCTATCATCAATACTGCCTGCCCAATCTGCATCTCGTATAGGCTGAGGGTGAAATCATCGCCTTTGGGATACCAAAGCCCAAAATCCACTAGTGCCCTTCAAATATCTCGAATATCCTCTTGACTCGCTATAACATGAGATTCTTTTGGAGCTGCCTAAAATCTTGCTACTAATCCAACGGCCTGCATGATATCTGGTCTGGTAGCTATACTATATAGTAAACTGCCAATCATAGATCTCGTACAATTTTCGATCTCGTCTCGGAGATTTATCATCCTTACTCGGATTGCACCTCGTAATCATTGGAGTACATACAAAGTTTACCGTCCATCATCCCAAATTTTTTTAACATCTCTTTGATATACTTTTCCCCGAGAGAGAAATATACCATTTTTTGATTGTGCAATCTGCAGTCCTAAAAAGAATGACAACTCTCCAATCATAGACATCTCGAATTCCTTTTGCATGGTGTTAGCAAAAACTTTGCACATCTGAGTATTATTTCCTCCGAAAATAATGTCATCGACATAAACAACTACGATAATCATATCATCACCTTTATTCTTAATGTACAAGTTGCAATCCGCCATGCCTTTCCCGAAACCTTGTTCATAAAGATACCCGTCAAGTCTTGAGTACCAAGCCCCGGGTGCTTGCTTTAACCCGTACAATGCCTTTTTCAATTTACACACATAGTCTGGCTGTTCTGAAAGAGACGCACCTTCTGGCTGTTCTATATAGACTTCTTCATCCAACACCCCATTTAGAAATGCAGACTTTACATCCATTTGAAACACTTTGAAAGATTTGAAACTAGACAGGGCCAAAAACATTCTGATTGCTTCAAGACGTGCAACAGACGCAAACGTCTCTTCGAAATCAACACCTTCGACTTGAGCATATCCTTTATAGACTAACCTGGCTTTGTTCCTGACAATCTTTCCATCCTCATTAAGTTTATTTCTGAAAACCCATTTTGTGCCAATGACATTTTTGTTCTTAGGTCTTGGAACCAAATCCCAGGTTTCACTTTTTTCTATTTGATTTAGCTCTTCATCCATTGCTTTTACCCAAAAATCATCTGTACATGCTTCACTAAAATTTTTTGGCTCAATCTGAGATAACAATGAAACATTAGCAGATTCATGTGAAGGAATGACTCTTCTTCTTGTTTTCCTGCTATTTGGATCACCAATGATCAAGTCTTTGGGATGATGTTTCTGAACATACCGTGAAGGAGTTTTGGGAAGCAGCTGTTGTCTTTCCTCTTCTTCATCTGACACTTCTCTGAATTCTTCTTGATAGATTTCATCACTGAGTTCCTTGACTGGTTCTCTTATCCCTGTCTTTTCATCTATTGTTACATTTATGCTTTCTACAACGGTATGAGTTCTTTTGTTGAAGCATCTGTAGGCCTTACTTTTGCTGGAATATCCAAGAAAAATTCCCTCATCACATCTAGGATCAAACTTACCTAGATTTTGATCTTCCCTTCTGATGAAGCACTTACTCCCGAACACTTTGAAGTGTTTAACTGTAGCTGGTCTTCCTTTCCACAACTCATAGGGAGTTTTATGATGATTGACTCTGAGTTGAGCCCTGGTAATGATGTGAACTGTTGTATTTACTGCTTCTCTCCAAAAACCATCCGAAATATTTGACTCATTTAACATTGCTCTAGCCATATTTTCAACAGTTCTATTTTTTCTTTCAACTACTCCATTTTGTTGAGGAGTTCTTGCTGCTGAATATTCTCTTTTAATTTCGTGTTGTTCACAATATTCCACAAACTCATTTGAAGTGAACTCTCCTCCTCTATCTGATCTTAAACATTTGATTCTTTTGTCAAGCCTCATTTTCAATCATTTCTTTAAAAACTTTAAATTTTTCAAAAGCTTCAGATTTTTCTTTGAGAAAAGTAACCCAAGTCATTCTTGAGTAATCATCTATAAACAACATGAAATAGTTATCTCCCTGAATGCTCTGAGTTCTGGTGGGGCCACACAAATCAGTATGAATAAGATCCAAGGGTTTGGAAGATGTATACCCTTTCGATTTGAAACTGGTTCTGGTCTGTTTACCATGTTGACAAGGACCGCAAATGATGTTTTGGGGCCTTTTTATTTTGGGCAAGTCTCTAACTCGCTTCCTTTTTACTAATACTGACCAAATTATCAAAGCTCAAATGTCCCAATCTTTTATGCCACAACCAACTCTCATCTTCTTGATTTAGAAAGCATTTTTCTCTTTTTATCTCACTCAGCATGTAAAGATTGTTTGGAGTCCTTGTAGCCCTAGCAATAAGTTTTCCATTTAATTCTTTACTTATCTCACATCTATCTGAAAAGAAAGATACTATGTGCCCTTGATCACAAAGTTGACTCACACTAAGCAAATTATGTCTTAGCCCTTCTACATAAAGCACGTTTTCTATTTTGGATTTCCCATCCAAACTAAGAGACCCTTTACCACAGATCTTTGCGGACCTGTTATCTCCAAAACCGACTGTTCCTCTGTTTGCTTCTTTTAAAGACAAAAATTTTTCTTTTTCTCCAGTCATATGTTTTGAACAACCACTATCAAGATACCATTTTTCTACTTTGTCTTGAGCATGAAAAGCAATTTGAACTATCATTGACTTAGATTTTATCTCATTCCTCCTTTTTGAGAACTCAAAACTAAATTTATCCAAACTGCACATCCTTGCTATATGCCCAAAATTCTTGCACTTGTAACACATGATATTTTTATTCATAAGAGGTGCAAATGAGTTAACATTTTCCTTACTACGACTCTTCAGAGATTTATTGCAATGCATAGCTATGTGACCAAATTTTTTACAGGAAAAACAATATCCATGGAAGGTATTATGTAACCTATTTTGATGCCCTGGAAGTTTGTTCTTCTTGCGATCAACTGGAATCCATTGCTCTTTAGAATGAAGATTGTCTTTGCTTGAAGACCCTATTTCATGTAAGGTGATGCCATCCTTCTTTTCATACGAAAAAATCTATTTGAGAGATGACTGTTCTAACTTCACTCTAAGAGACATAATCTCTCCTTCTAGTTTCTCACAATCAGCCACCTTTCCTTTTAGAACCTCTGTTAGAACTTGTTCAATCCTCTTCCCTTCTTCAGCTAGAATTTTGAAATCTATAACACATTGAGCCAATTCTGATCTTGCTATCTCTTTTTCTTGGTAATGCCGCTTAAGGACAGAATTCTCTTCCCTGAGTTTCTCAAGCTTTTGTAAGGCCAAGAAGAATTCATTCTTGAGATCGAATTCAACCTTTTCTGAATTTATATGTTCCTCCGTTAGATCCTTCTCCAAGATGTTAGGCTTTTTCCGGAGAGACCTGCTCTGATACCAATTGAAGAACATGAACTTATACTGAGAGGGGGGGGTGAACATTATAAGACTAAACCATTTAATAATTTTAATTTCAGATAGCAAGTGGCATCAATATAACATTAAACAAGATAGAAAGCATTACACATAAAAGACCCATTTTAACGTGGTTCACCCAAGGTGGGTTACTCCATGGATAAAACTTTCCTCTAAAAATTATATCAAAACCTCTGGGAATCCTTCCCGATTACAAATTTTATGAGCCTCAGCTCAAAGGAGACACCTTCCCCTAATTTTTCTTTGCTAGTGATCCTCTAGAAGACCTCTACCTCCTCTACCCTTAGCAAGTGGAATTTTGTCCACATAAGACACCTGTCTTCCTTGCTCTGGCTGGAGATCTCTCGTCCTCAACTCGTTATCGCAAAGCTGGTCCTCTTTTCTGTACCAAACACAGCTCCTTCGGTCTAGCACAATTGTCCTCTTCCTCTCGTTCCTTTCTCGCACTTGGTTGAAAACAACTTTTCATTGCCTCGCTCAGCCTATAGCAAGACACAGTCTTCTCAAATTACAAGTAGCACTTGATCACCGTTTGTCCTTTACAACCGTTCGCAATTATAGCAAAGATCTACTTCGTGCACTTTGCTTTCTTTTACACAGATCGCGTGAACACAGTCGCAATCACAGCTGTTCTTAGATCAAATTCCACCCTTTTCATGATCTTCGCAAACACTGCAGCATTCGAACGCACAACAACTTATGCGCCTATGTACAACCACCACATCATACTTTTCATACAGTCTTCTTATGACTAGCAGCACATTCTTTGATACTTAGAAGATTCAACGAAATCCACTCTAATGCTGTAGTCGAACTTCGCTCTCTGCTTTTTCGATGATCGAACCTCACTAGTCGCACTAACTTTGCGAACGCCTCACTACGAATGCACACTTCGATCGATACACAAAATTGCTCAAACAGTCTTCCTTTAATACTCACAATCTTAAGATGAAATCTTGTTCTTTAGTCGGCTGTTCAATCTCCAAACACGTCGGCTATAAAACCTTACACTTCGTCGGCAGAGGTTAACTTCGTTGGCTTTAACCGCCTCTGTTGTTCTGTAGCTGTTCTCGCGTGAAACTCAAACATGTCACGATATCGCTACGCCTTTGACTACCGTACACCTTCTTTGGTTTGTTGTCACGAAATCGCGACACTACAGCCTTTGCTGACGTCATCGTAAATCTTGTCGCGAAATCGCGACGCTCTAGACTTCAAAGCCTTCTTCTCTGTTGTTGTCGCAAAATCGTGACACCTTTGCCTCTTGCTGACGTCATCATGATTCTTGTCACGAAATCGTGACGCTCTGGACTTCAAAGCCTTCTTCTCCGCTACTGTCACGAAATCGCGACACCTTTGCCTTTTGCTGACGTCATCAGCAACTCTGTCGCGAAATCGTGACACCTCTTGCTTCTTCATCCTTTTCTTGGTTTGCACTAGCAAAAATGAAACATGTCACAAAATCGCTATGCTTTTGCTGCCTTAAGCTCTTTCTTGCCAACTGCTCGCGAAACTGGAACATGTCATGAAATCGTGACGCTTTTGCCAACTGCAAGCTGCCAACTCAACCTATCACGAAATCGTGACACTTTCTACATCCGTACAACTTCTTCGAAACTTGTCACGAAATCGCGACACTTCCTGCAACTCAACACTGCCAACTCAACTTGTCATGAAATCATGAAACTTTCTGCATCCGTACAACTTCTTCGAAACTTGTCGCGAAATCGTGACACTTCCTGCAACTCAACACTGCCAACTCAACTTATCGCAAAATTGTGACAGTTTTTGCATCCGTACAACTTCTTCGAAACTTGTCCCGAAATCGTGACAGTTTTGCCCATTCTGCCTCTGCCTTCCTGCATGTCGCAAAATCGTGACACTTTTTCCCGCTTTGCCTCTGCCTTCCTGCATGTCGCGAAATCGCGACAGTTTTGGCCAAACTTTCTCTCTCCTCAAACATGTCGCGAAATCATGATAGTTTTTCTAGCAGCCTGCAAACTTTTTCTAACTTATCTTTTTCTGGATTTTTGGCAACTGGGCTACTCTGATTTTCTTGGAGACTTACCGACCAACTGAAACCTTCATCAAAACACATCCTTAGACATAAAAACAAATTGCTCCAAGAACTCCTTGACATCAAAAACAACAACTACCAATAGCTCCTTGACATCAATGACAACAATTAAACTTAGGCAAAGGCAATGTACTCAAGATACCCAAAATTGCCAACATTTCCAAGCAGCATCCATGAAGACTGACAACTCAGATAATTTTTATTGTGAGTCCAATTCAAAAAAGATACGAGAATACTCCTAGCCTTCGAACTTATAGTGCCTTCCCTATTGGTAAATTTGACTATCATTCTTAGAATTCTTGTTGAATAAGCTCCTCTACTTCACTCGAGATACCGTGTTCCCATTTGAAAAGTTTGTCACCATCGACACCCAAATTGACTAGCTTATCAGCAATTTTGTTAGCTTCCCGAAAGACATGTCGGGCTTTTCTATCCTGTCTTCCCTAGAAAAGGATCCTAGCCTCTTCAAAAATTGTTTTAATCCTCCAAGGAGGTGTTTTCTAATTATTGAGGAGATTTATAACATGCATAGAGTCTCCTTCTACGATCAAATTGCCTTCTAAGTATTGAGTCATTTGAAGGCCTCTCCACATAGCTCTAGCTTTAGCTTCGTTGTTCGTCCTTGTTCCCAAATATTCAAAAAATGCAATCATCATATTCCCATTATGATCTCGCACAATGCCATCAGCGCCTGCTCTACCAGGATTGTCCTTAGCTACTCCATCAAAATTAAACTTAAACCAACCCGTAGGAGGTGGAGACCACTTAACATTGGCTCTGGGGTTGACTACCCTAGGCACAGACTCATCTAACAAGGTTAAGCTTAAATATTGAGCAATTGTGGTCTCCTCGTAGATGAGGTTTACAACTATCAAAAGGGATAAGGTTCACATTCTCATTGGCAAAGGATAGGATCCTAGCAATGATAGTTTGATGATCATGGATAGACTCATTAAAGACTCTATGGTTCCTTTCTAACCACACCTGCCAAAGATAGTGATTGAGACAAATTTTCCACATGTATCTAAGTCTTTGGATTGAAAAGTGACAAGGCCACTGGATGAACAAATCAAGTACGATGGTTGGTTTAACCCATGAAATATTGAAGGCCTAAAAAACCCCACTTAGGACAGTCAAGGAAAAAGAGCACTCAAGGAAAATGTGATAAATGGTCTCCCAATTAGCCCTGCACAGATAACAACGATTAGTGATACAAATACCTTTACACATCATATCGTCAATGGTTAGAATTCTTCCTTAGATAACCAACCATGAAAAGACTATAATTTTTGGAATTAAATTTTTTATCCAAACTAAGTCCTTTTGGAGGACAAAATCCTCGTCATCAAGCAGAAGCTTGTAAGCTGATTTAATAGTGAACTGCCCATTTTTCGTAGGAGCCCAAGTCACTTGATCTTCCTTGGGTCTCATGGGGATAAACTATTGCCCGAGAATGTTACAAAGATCATTTGATTCTGCTTGAAATCCCTGAATTCTTATTTGTTTCCACTTCATTCTACCTCTGTCCTCAACCATATAATCGGAGACTTTTCTGCCAATGAGTTATTCTATGATATCTCTGATTTGGGCTAAGTTAGGATATTGTGTCAGTGGTTCATCCTTAGCCCACCTGTCATTCCAGCAATTTATCCTCTCACCATTGCCTAAAACCCATCTTAAATATTTTTTGATGATTTCCTTACAATTAAGAATTGCTTTCCAAAAAGTAGAACCTCTGATTGGAATTGAGTCACTTAGAAATTCTATATTTTGAAGATACTTTCGTTTGATGATAGCTGTCCAGTAATTTTCTTCACCAGAAATGAGATGCCATGCCTTCTTAGCTAGTAAAGCTAAATTTATATGAGCAATTCTCCTCAGACCTAAGCCCCCATTTTCCCTAGGTCTGCACACTTTGGTCCATCCTACAAGGTGTATCATTTTTTCTCCTCTGATCCAGTCCATAAAAATTATTTTTGGAGTTTCTCAATTTTTTGGAAAACATTCACAGGGGCTTTGAAAACGAAGAGGAAATAGACTAGAATGCTTTGAAGTGAGGCCTTAGTGAGGGTCAACTTTCCTGCTTGAGATAGAAGATGACCTTTCCATCCAACAAGTTTTTTTTGAATTCTTTCAATAACCCCCTCCCACATTGACTCTCTTGGAGAACCAATGAAAAGAGGGAGACCAAGATACGAAGTGGGGAGGTTTGCTATATCACACCCTAAAATTTTTGCAATCCTTCCTTACCTCTGAATGGGGATGTTCAAGAAATATAACTTGTTTTTACTGAAATTAACTTTCTGACCAGCAGCATCCTTGTAGAGTTGTAGGATGTATTTAATTATTTTAGCCTCAACCACTGATGCCTTAGTCAATATAAGGGTATCATCAATGAATTGTTGATGAGAAATAGCCCTAGTGAGAGATGTTGCCTTGATTTCCAATATTAGCTTTGATATGCAAGCATTTTTTATGGTTCTGCCTAAAGCTTCTGCCACAATGATGAATAACATGGGGCTGATTGGGTCCCCCTGCCGAATTCCTCTGCAACTTTAAAAGTAACCAGTAGTTGTTCCATTAACTAGAATCTAGAACCATGCTTTATAAATACATTCTTTGATCAAATTAACCCATTGGTGGCAAAAATCAAACTTAAGGAGGACAGTAATCAAAAAGTCCCAATTTAGCCTGTCAAATGCTTTGTTCATATCAAGCTTGAGGGCAAAAACAGACCTGTTAGTCTTATGAGTAGAGTGCAGAGCTTCATGAACTGTGATAAATCCATTCAATATTGACATACCCTAGAAATATCTTCCCTGGCATGGATCTATGATGCAGGGCAGAATATCTCTCATTCTATTTGCAATGGCTGTAGTTAGGATCTTGTAAGAAACATTGCACAGACTGATTGGCATGAAGTCAGCCATAGATTTAGGGGTTTGCTTCTTAGGAATTAGACAAGTAAAAGTAGATTTGATACCTTTTGGGATATTATTGCTTGCTTGGAATTATCTGATAGCAAAAATTACATCCTCACGATGTCCCAAAAAGCTTGATAGAAATGAGGGAGAAAGTTGTCGAGTCTCGGGGCTTTGTCTGGCTCCATGCAAAACAAGGATTCCTTAATTTCCTCATCATAAAAGGAATCTAGAAGCTTAAGATTTATATCCTCATTTATTATGCTAGGAATGGATTGCAAGAAAATATCTTTGGCCTCCTCATTGCACTGCGATTCCTGACCAAGGATAGAATTGAAATAAGTTATTGCCTCCTTTCTGATTTCTGTTAAGTCTTGAGTAATAGAACCATCTACTTTTTAAAAAAAAATTATCTTGTTATTGCTTCTGTTTCTAAGCGTGGTGACATGAAAAAACATGGAATTTGAATCTCCATATTTCAACCAAAGAGCCCTTGATTTTTGCCTCCAATAGATTTCCTCATAGGCCAAAATGTTATGAAACTCTGCTAGTTTTGTTCGTTCCTCCTGCCTAGTAGTTTCATCAGCATCACCATGTTGGATCCTCTAATAAATTATCTTCAAACTTTCAAAAACCTATTTTTTATTTTCAAAGAGGTTCCCAAAGACCTCTTTGTTCCAAGTTTGAAGCTTTTCCTTAACAAAATTTAATTTGCTAGCAAGTTTAAAAGCTGCACTACCCCTGATAGGTTGCTGCCACCACTGACTTAATTGAATCCATAAGAAGATGGAAATAATTAAGCACTAAGGTATCACACTATAAAATTTCCCACATGATTACAATATGATAACATGTTAGGGTGGGGAAGAGCATCCCCCCTCTAAGTGTTATGGGCCTTAGAGGATAACCTCCATGTCGTGGTACTATTATCTCATACTGGATAAGAGGGTGAGAAAGGAGAGACCAGTAAGGCATATTTTATGGGAACTAGTCATTCCTATCCACTTGAGGGTCGGCTGCAATGATAAAAACTTAAAAATGGCTATCTATGCATTGTATTGATAAATATTAGGTGAATGTTAAGCTAAATTCAAAAATAAAAATTGACCAAGTGTGTTGAATTTTTTTGGATCATTATAGTTAGACTCTTGGGATTCTCGAGCATGAATTTAGAGCCATAATAGGACCTTAATTCAATAAGGTAACCTAATCCTAATAGGAGTTATAATGATGCAATAACTAGGTATATATCTGGGAGGCGTTGCAATGATGCAATAAATAGATATTTGTGAAAGTTACACCTTGAATGGTGAGGCTTGGGTGTAGCTAAAGTAGTGAGGCTTTTGAGAAGTCCTAGATAGTGAGGCTTTTGAGAAATCCTAGGTAGTGAGGCTTATGAATCATTCACAAGATAATAGTGTTGGTACTTTGAATGATGAGGACCAGGTGAGCATGCTCATTACTAGGGGAGTGGTAATGACCTTATCCCATAGAGGTATGGTAACTAAGCACTAAGGTATTACGCCATTATAGACCTACATAGAATGAATTATGTAGGGTTATGGAAAAGGTATCCCCTTTCAAGTTTTATGGGCCTTGGGGGATAATCTATATGTCGTGGTTAAGTCGTCATATACTAGTGAGGGTATAGGAAAGGTAGGGGAACCATTTTTAGCATCTTTCTAAATTATGAGGTTTAGAAATGTGAACCCCAAAACTACAAGATGTTGGCCACTCTTGTCCACTTGAATGTCATCTGCAGCAACATTGAACTCAAAATGTGGTTATGCCTTACAATGCTAAAAACTATTGGGACTTCCTTTGTGAACCTTACTTGTGATATAAAAAAATTATCTCTCTTGGGTTGGTTTTGGTGGGTTGTTACAGTTGTCTAAGTGTATATGAGATACAACTTGTCACATATGGATTTTGGAATCCTTGATACTACTACTCGCATATTAGAAATGACATTATCTACCAAAAAATCTTCTCCTCTAAGCATAATATTTAAGGATTATGGTTTCATAACCTTTGACTTCATATTTTCCTATAGTAGAACAATATCATCATTCACCTTTGGTTGATCTTCCACCATAAGGTCTTGTTGATTTTTCCCATTGGGTTGAGTCATCAATTACTTTTGTTGCACTAGCTTGATCTTCAAATGAGATTTTTCTCATTCCTTAAATGCTTCCTATAATAAATTTATTTACACAAGTAATAATAAAGCATTGAACATGCCTACCTTAGCTAGCATTTTCTTGAGTTCTTTTACAATGTTGAATTTATTAGGTGTTGAAAGAGGTTTTATTATGAGAATAAATGTTTGATATTACTTGACATTTTCCCACCCCATGCTAAAATTAAAATTTTGGACCCCTCTTTTTCAATAGAAGCTAGAACTCATTGCTTGAAATGCCCATTAATGCCTTTAATGTTCCAAGAAAGCAGCTTCATTTCCAAGATTTGGTGTATTTTCCTCTACTTGGAGATTGGGGGGAGCAACAAAATTTGTCTAGTTTTAATTTTTACCTTTGGTATCCTTCTTATTTTCAAACTTTAATTGTGTTTGGAACCCATCAGCAATTTTGTATTCTACCTCTGGAATCCTCAATGCTTTGTTAGATGGCTTTCCTACCTTGTGATTTGCCCCAACATCAAATTGACCTCTACGGAGGCTTCTTGTTTTAGGTTTGGATTTAGATACACCTAATGAACCCTCACCAGGGCACAAGGACCTCTTAACCTCAGTATGCTTTGAATAATCCTTCATTGGACCATATTGCTCGCAAGGCTTCTGAGGTGAGCCAAGTTCTTCCAAAACTGGCTCCTAGGAGCCTAAGCACAGAAAGGATTTTTGGAGAAACTTCAAAGGAATACAGGTTTTAGTAATTAGGTCTTCTAGACACATTAGGTCAATTCCTCTATATGAAGGTGTACTAACCAGATATTCTGGCTAGACCACTATCCTACCAGGATTACTAACATCCATCGATGAAATATGCTCCATAATTATTTCCCCCACAACTGGCTAGTCAGGAGCTATAGGTTATGGCTGGACCTCCATAGCAGACACTAGTTGCTCCCAAACCTTGCTTGCTTATTTCCTAACCCAGTTCTTTCTTAGGGCTCCATCCCTTCAATCTTTGTGCGAGCAAAAATTGGAAGAATGGCCAAATTTCTTGTAAGAAGAGCATTGAAAAGGCTTATTCTCATAAATAATAGGCTGAATCCAAGGCCCCTTCCTAGAAACTAGCTCAATATGACCTGGAAAATTAGCCTTCAAGTCTTCCATAATGCACATTTTGGAAAAAATCATCTTGGTCTTGGTTTTAGTTATTGATTCAATCAGAACAAGGTCTCTAATAGCCTTAGCGATACCCCTCAAGATATCTTTGTGCCAAAATTGATAAAGCAAATCTGGGAGTCTCACCCAAAAGGGTGCCATGTTCACTTTTTGAGTCCTAGCATTAAAATTCAGTCCCCATTTGCGTAGAAATAGGACCCTCTTGCCATAGAACCAGGGACCTCTACCCATAATGCACTTTGAATCCTCTTCACAATTTAGCATGATGAGGAAGAAAGCATTAGAAACTGCAACTATATCCATAGAACCCAAAGGTTTCCATTTGTTTAGAGCCCATCTCTGAATGGAATTGAGGTTCAACCTACCACCTTGGAATTTGCTAACCAGATTCCATGACCCTTCCTCCATCGTAATATCCAAGAGCTCATCTAGGATAACCAATTTATTACAAGGAGATAAGTCAAAAAGAGACTTTAAGCCACATGGACCCAAGCCTCTAGAAGTAACCCCAATAAAAGAAGACTCACCTGGATCAAATAAATGACCAAGCCTTGGAGACCCACTCACAAGCTCACAATAGGGCATCTTGAGAACAACGGGAAGAAAGGACTCTCCTTTTTTTGCTTCCTCAGGACCTGGTCCCTCAAGAACTGAACCAACCTGTCGGCTACCAGAGCCTCCACTAGCCTACGACTTGTCATCGCCTCTACCATCCTGTAAACCATCACCCCCCTTCCCATAACTGCCTGATCACCCTTTCCCAACGCCATCCTGCTTTCTCTCACCATCCAAAACCTTAGGGAGCTTATCTATTTGATGTCAAATGATCATAATTTTATCATTATTACCATAAAGTATTTTACCCTATAGGTCAAATCTATGTCCTTCATTATCATGTATGGATTCATCATATCTAAGATCATCCTTAATCAAATTACATACCAATATGAAGTGCATTTAATTATTATAAAAATTCATTTGGAGTAGTGTAAAACATTAGAAAATCAAAGGGTTTTGTAAAAATATCCATACTAAGCACTAATTTTATCATCCCTATTATTCAAAGTTAATAAATGAGAGAAGGCAACCAAGAAAATCCTAAACAGTATCTTGTCTAGAATTGTTAAATAATTTAGGATAGAATGACATTTAAAAACTCTATGCAACCTTATGAGAAAACAAGACCATTGGTTAGATATTAATGAGGGTAGTACTATATTCTTTAGTATTTGGGTCATAAGATGTTATACCATCACAAGTTAAAATATCATCCTTTGGGGTCTACTCTGTGGTATTATCATTGAAGACTAATATAGGGTTTCTTATTTAGTCAAGTAGAAACTCTAAATGAGAAAAATTTGAAGCCCCTCAACATATGAATACCTACCAAAAAATAATGGATCATGTCTATGATAAAAAGAGTTAGATATTATAATGGAGAATTTTGACACAAAATAACAATCTAGTTGTTAAGTGAAAGATATGCAATAACAATAATATTTTAGAAACTTAATATTTTGTAAACTCTCAAGATTTATAGAAGAGAGTTGTGATTTATCAAGGGTGGGGCAGGTCCTCTATCTCAGATGCAGGAAATCAAAATTTCCTAATCAATCCTCCTCCCCTACTACTAGTAGCAAGAAATAATTTTGCAGCTATCATAAGCATTAGGGTCATTTGACTGAGGAGTGCAAGGTACTCCAAAGTAAGAAAGAAGCAAAAACTCTCCTTGTAGAAGAGCATCAAGAAAAGCATCTGAGATAGAGGACTTCCCTATGGTAGAAATTGAAAACCCTTTTTTTCTCAAGCAAAAAAAATATATATTTTATAAACTAAGGCATAATTACAATGAATATATCTTGAACAAAATAACTATGCTATTACAATGAAAGTAGAAAACAAGTAGATTGTTAATGAATTCTCAATATCAAGAAATAAATCAAATAATCTAACTAGGTGAAATAAAATTACATCGAAGATGTGTGAGAAATAAACAAGTAGAATAATAATTTTACCTCTACAAAATCAGAATGCTTTGCTTGGACTTTTAACAAGAAAAATAATTTATCGTTAACCCCTTAAGGGGGGCGAAGGTCCAAGGTTCAAATCTCGGGCCTCGTCGGACTGAACACTTGTCCCTTTCCTGGTGCTTTCAGCGGTGTAAAAGGTTTAAAATGATTGTGGCATGGTGGTTATAGGGGTGGATAACGCGAAGATCTGTGTGGTGGCTTATGGGGTAGACAACATAGAATACTATGGCGGACATAAAAGGTTAGACAACCTGCCCAGATTCGTGGCGGCTACCGATTCCACCATGTTTATAAAAAAAAAAAAAACAAGAAAAAAAATCTACTTAGGATTCACAAAGACAAGGATTAGTGATACAGTTTGAATCATTAGCTAGTTTGATAAGGCTTAGTCTCTATATAGCAATATTTATTTAGTTAATATAGTAGAAGATTATTATATTTATTATCTTCTAAAAAGCTTGTCTTATTTTTACAAACTTCTATGTTTATTCTTGAAGTTTTCTTCTAGAAAGCATCTTTGTACTCCTTTACAAGACAATATGAATAATATTGTGGGTGAGCATTTTCGTTGAAAAATCCTCTCAGTATTTTTCTATTCATGCATGTTCATACCAGTTCTTGCTCATATCAATTAGTATAAGATGTGATTGTGGCCTTAGATCTAGTCTTCTAAAATATTTTGGTTCAATCTTTACCAGATCCCTCATCTTGGGTTCCCAAATACTAGCCTCCTTAAGGGCTTTTGCATATACATATATATATATATATATATATATATATATATATATATATATATATATATATATATATATATATATATATATTGAGTAATACTTATTATACACATCCACCATGGGAATTGAACCTGGGTCACATCACCTATAATGCAAGTGGTGTCCTTATCGGTAGACCACACTCATGGGGATTGGCTTTTGCATATTACCCTTGCTAGATCTCTATTTGTTTTTGTCTAATATCACACTCCAAAAACTTTGGAGCTCATTTTCAAGGGCTTTTGATGTTTTTTTTAGGGTTTTAACAAACACCAAATCAATCTTTATTGCATCTAACTCGTCAAGATCTTCAATTAAAAAAAATCTAAAATCAAAGTTATTGATCAAAAGTTACGCCCTCTAGAAGATTCCTTCAAAAATCAAAACAATATTGCTTATCCCTTTTACAGTGGCTTCTAAGTGGGAAACCCAGCACGAGGAGACTTCTCAAGGATCTATGAATATGAATGAGTATGCTCCAACAAATTTTTCAAACTCAAGTAGAGAGCCAAAAATTATGTCATGCAAGATCTTGTTGTAGTATTTTAAATAGTGCTCCATCACACTCCAACCAACATGCATGTGGCCCAAGGCTTCCAACTAGAAACAAAGGTTTCCATTCCAAAATTTGATGAAAGCTTTGATGATGAGAAGTTGGACTATTGGTTGTGTAGCCTTAAGGTATATTTTAAAATTAACTAACTATTAGAAGATCTAAATGGATAAATTCCATATGTCATATTTAGCCATAAATTAGTGGTAGAACCATAAGATAATGCTGCAACAAAAGCAAAGGAGATCACTTAGTGTGAGGAGCTCCAATTAGCACTCAAGAAAATATTTTACCCCTAGCTACCTCCATAACATGTAGGTCACTAACTATAACTTAGAAAATATCAATGGCAATCAGTTCAGTAGTATATCAATACCATTGGTAAGCTTCAGATCAAGCTCAGCATTTCATATGCAAAAGAGGTAATAGTTAAATTTATTTCAAGTATTTTATCTATCCTTCATAAATATTTTATTGAAGTTGAATCCTTAGATAAGGATTTTAAACTAGCAATGGCTTTAGAAAATAAGTTATTCTTTAAAAAGGAAATTCACAAACAATAGTGGGAAATCAAAATTTCCTAATCAATCCTCCTCCCCTACTACTAGTAGCAAGAAATAATTTTGCAACTATCACAAGCATTAGGGTCATTTGACTAAGGAGTGCAAGGTACTCCAAAGTAAAAAAGAAGCAAAAAATCTCCTTGTAGAAGAGCATCAAGAAAAGCATATAAGATAGAGGACTTGCCTATGGTAGAAATTGAAAATCATACACAGCCTAACCCTACCTTGTTCTCGTGACTAATAAAATACTCTAAGGCCACTTGAGAGTCTATCTTTACATAGAATTTCCAAATCAAGAATAAGATGGCTCTCTTGATCATTGACAATGGAAGTGAAAATAATATGGTCAGTGAATGATTGGTCACTACTCTTCAACTCCCCACATATGATCATCCTCATCCATATCATATCAGTTGGGTATAATAACAAGGGTCTCATACACTAATTAACAAGGTTTGTGTAGTCATATTTTCCATCATACCTTTCTAGGATACAACTGAATGTAATGTAACATATTTGGACTACTCAAATCTTCTTCTTGGATGTCCATTCTACTATGAGAGCAGTGTAATTTATGATGGTTGACTAAACATCTACAATATTCAAAAATATAGTAATGTGTATCATCTTACTCCTACTTCCAATACTAAATCTCATTTTATATCACGAAATTCTATCATAAAGTAGGTAAATTTATCAAAATATTTAGCACTTTTTATTATTCGCCAACCTAAGGAGGATAAAAAAGGGCAATTGATACCCTCTACTATGAGAAACTTGGTTGAGAGTTACTCAAATATTTTTGAAGAGCCATAAGGGTTTCCATATCTTAGAACTATCAATCATTCTATAGATTTGGTTCTAGGGTCTTGTTGATAAGCAACACACCCCCACTGAAAAATGAGATTCCATCCTTAGAAAATTATGAACTTCCATTTTTGCAGCAGGGACCCTCTTGGTCATTTTCAGTTTTAAATCCATATTTTGCTTGCCTCCTTTTTAAAGTTGTGCTTTTTCTTGCATTCTAGCCGTGTTATCCAAGAATTCACTTTTTACATGCTAGAATCATTCATGCACAAGCAAAATCTTGCACCGTTACCGAGAAAAATCCGTAAAACAGCTTGCATAAATTCACCGAAAAATCAAACTTTCCATTTTTGGTAGTGTCGCGATATCGCGACACTTCCATTTTTCGGAAATGTCGCGATATCGCGACGTGTAAGTCAAAATGCGGCTAAGTGGCGTAAAGGTCGCGATTTCGCGACATGTCGCGAAATCGCGACGCTTTTGGGAGAGAGAAGCAAGTCAGTACGGAGGGCGCGATTTTGCGACATGTCGCGAAATCGCGACATGTCGCATTTTCGCGGCAGGAGAGAGAAAATGGGCTCGCAGGATGGAAAATCGGCTAAGTCGGAAACATGTTCCAAAATCGCGGTCAACGCGGTCAACGCATGCAGGTAAGGGAACCGTCGCGATATCGCGACGTGTTCTAAAATCGCGGCTGAAAATCAAGAAGCGTACGGAGGCCAGGAAGGGTCGCGATTTCGCGACATGTCGCGAAATCGCGACATGTCGCGTTTTCGCGGCCGACGAGGGAGGAAGTTGCCGATGCTCGCATGGTCGCGATTTCGCGACATGTCGCGAAATCGCGACATGTCGCAGAATCGCGGCAGGAGAGAGAAAGTCATAGTTGACCTGAAAGTGCATTCCGGCGGGAAACATAAGGCTTCCTGGGGTAGCGACACGTGTCAAAGCGTGAATGGGACAAACGAAGCCGACATGCAAGCTTATTTTGCGGATTTAATCTGTTTTTAATGTTTTAAGCTTCGATTTAATTAAAATGCTAATCTAATGCATCTTTTTGTCTTTCATGCAGGATTCCATCTGGCACTTGCGGACAACCGGGAAAGACCATAAAGGCAAAGATAAAGTGCGGATTTAGTCAAGGACCGCCATGCTAGGAGAGAAGTCGCCGGTGAATGCATTTAATGGAGATTTATTGCAGAATTGATAGCATGGAGACCATTTCAACTTCGGGATGGATTTGCGGAGATCGAATTGATGGAGAAGTGGTGACTCATCCGGCTCACCAGCAGAATTAATGAAAGCATTTATTTGCAAATGCGAATGAATGCAAGTTGCATTTTATTTTATCTTCTCCATTTATGGCAGCTGACTGCACAGTATTTGCCGAAGGGTTAAGTTCTATTCGGACTTTGATTTTTAAATGGATTTTTATTGTAAAACCCGGGTCCTAGGGTTTAAGTGCGATAAGATTTAGGGTTTGAGCAAGATATTTTGGAAAAGATCAGTGGTCTCGTCCCGAGTCTATAAATACAAATTCTAAATGTAATCGCAGGAGGCTGAGACTTAGAAATAAAGGCTTATAAGCAATTTCTTGCAAATTTTGTGAAATCCTTTGTTTCCGGACTTGGAGTTGATGTGCTTTAGCTTTTCTCTGATAGCATGGCCAGGAGCCTAATCTTTTGCAGAGTGTGATAAGTGTATTTTCTTTTGTTATCCGTTCCATTTAAAGTTTGTTAGATATATGTCAGTAAATCGCCATTGTCAAGATTAAATATGTCGTTAGGCTTCACTTGTTCTATTGTCTCGCTAGGGGAAATTACAGATTTGAGGTGTAAGTTTGTTCTAATTGCTCTGTCTTCACCGTGCGAGCTAGGCCGCCGGTGAAAGATACCAGCTTTAACCACCGCCCTTGGATTTATGATTTTCTCGCTAGATCCGTTTCACTCGCCTTGTGCTCTTAGTTGAAAGTGATCTTAGACCGACCGGACACTTTCTTCCGGGGATTTGTTCTCGTTGTGAAGCCGATAGCATAGATAAGATTGACAGCTTAGGGTTTACAATTGATGTTTGATAAACTTCTCTTTCTCGCCTTACCCTACCCTCTCTTTGCTTTCCGTGAATGATCCATTTTTATTTTCTTTGTTTGCCTTTTATTTAAATCGCGACCCATGAGAGCTAGATCAAGAATTCAAGTCAAATCCGATTGTCAACAACTTTTGCAACTACCGAACAAGTTCAGGAACCCCCGTAAGGTAACAGAGCGACCCATATCGAAATCTATTCCGTAAGTGGAAAAGAGTGAATTGCCATTCGACCCAACCTCAGTAACTCGCACCTTGGATAACCAACTAGATCCTAAAGATGAGTGGGATCAGTCCCGTGGGTGTCTCCGGAGCTTTCCTTGCCTTCATCCCTTTTTTCCCGGGTGTGCATGAAAGCCGGACCAACACCTAATTGGCGCTAGAAGGAGGGCCACGAACATCTGTTCTTAGTGCACTTGAGTTGAGAAATCCGACTGTATGTGGAACTGTAAAACTGTATTTTATCCAAAGTCTGGTAGCCAATTTTCCCCTCCTCCTCAACCAACACCTAATTGGCGCTAGAAGGAGGGCCACAGAACATCTGTTCTTAGTGCACTTGAGTTGAGAAATCCGACTGTATGTGGAACTGTAAAACTGTATTTTATCCAAAGTCTGGTAGTTAATTTTCCCTCCTCCTCAACCAACACCTAATTGGCGCTAGAAGGAGGGCTTGAACTCAGCTCAAGTATTGTAAGGGCATAACAAAGCAACATTTGAAGGACCCATCATGAACTCCTATCGCTTTTATAAATTGTCAAAAGCATTTATAAATTGTCAGATATGCTTTTTAAATTGTCAATGCAGCATTTAAATTGTCATCAGCATTTTAAATTGTCTGCAGCTTTATAAATTGTCATGCAGCTTTTGAAAGTTGTCGAGACAGTTTTAGAAATTGCCGGAGAAGGCCTTAAGTTCAGTGGTTTGTTAAGAACAGCTTCTATCATCACTTGCGGTTATCCAATTACAAATCAGAACATCACTGTCAGCCAAGTAATAATGGCAAATTGGTTGGGCCCCACCGCTTTGAACATTCCGGGTATAGCCCATGACTTGCCCCTAAGTCCGTAAAGGTACCTCCCTAGGTACAAACATGATGGGACAAGAACCGCAGAAGAACATCTGCTAGCTTTTAAAAATGCTTTAAAATTGTTAAATATACAACGATGAAGATGTTGCCTCGCAGATTGTTCCCGTTCACTCTCCAGGAGGGAGCTTATGACCGGTTTTTAAACCTCACCAAAGAATTCCATTACTAGTTGGGATGATCTAGAGAAAGCTTTTATATCACAGCTCGGTGAAGTGATAGATCCCAAGATTTTATATCAAGCAATTTTCCAAAGATCAAGAGAGAATCGGGAGAAACCGTCAGTGTCTTTCAATATGAGGTTCCAAAGAGCTTAGGGTAGAATTATTGGCCATTACATCCCAAATGCAAATCTGGCCTTAAAAATCTACAAGAATGCATTGGATTCAGTGACCTCTATTTTCCTCAAGAGAGACATTAATATCACAACCCTGGCAGGGGCTTATAAAGAAGCCTTAATTCTTGAAAGACAGCTAGGGCCTCAAATTTTGAGCAGTCCTTTGATATCCTATGTTACACGTAACATGCCTGCTCCAGACCCCATTCCACATCATGAGTTAATGCCAACATGTCATGCTCTACCCAAGGAGACTCCGTTAATTGTGACATCCACTCAACATGTGCAAAATACAGAGAAAAGTTCGACAAATTCAAAGTGCAGTGCTTGAACCGAACAGCTGAGATCCGGCACCACCCAAATCAAGTTTTTCCCCGGTGAGTTAAATTTTCCTAGAGATCAAAGAAATATTGATATTTCTAGTTCACCCAAAAATAGTACAACCAGGGTTTCGTATTCTCGTCACTTTTCCCGAAGAGACAGAAAGTCTTGTACGGACTCCTATGGATGAAATGCAAGATTTTCAACAGCTCAAAATGGACAGCTATGACTTGAAATGTGAGAGTCCGTAACTTAATAATGATCCTTCCTCATCGTAGGATGATGAAAGTGAGATTCAATCTCACTATGCGTAAGTAATCGAGGAGGATAGCATCATTGAGGATATGAGGGAACTTAAAGCCGACATCACCCTCTATGAACCGCCTCGATTGTTGGACAAAACATTAACTTGATTGAGGCTTACTCTGGACCACCTGTTGAATTTCAAGAAAAGGAGGAAAAGGTGGTAAATATGAATGTGGTCACCCAACTTGGAATTGATGAACTGCCTCAACATAAGCCTCGCAACTTCGAACATAATGTCAAAGAGGAGGCTATAAACCGTGTTGATGCAGATATTGGAGTTTATGATTTGGCAACCGAAAAGGTGAGAACAATGCATAGCCCTAATCAATAACAACAATGATGTTTGGACATTGCACATTGATGAGGTTAAGTCTAAGCAAGGCTCGGTGAAAAGGAAAATTGTAAGCATTCTCCTAGAGGGATAAAAATTGAAGTCCTGGATATTGAAGCAAGGCAAGGAACCACAAAATGTTCAAGTTGTTAAGAACCAGGGCATACAGATAAAACATGATTTCTTTCAGCTGTCACATCATTTTGAAAATGTGGTGGTCCTGGTCCGTCAAGGTTTTAAAGTATTTGATCCTCGGGGGTTTTTTACATTCAAATTCTTTTGAAAGAACTCGCAAACCCTTTAATTAGAAGCATAAACATGTTATCATATGATTTGTTATTATATGATTTGTTTAATTTGAAGGAGTTGCAGATTTGTTTTTCAAATGGGACAGGGAAGACAAGAAACCCAAGTCTTTCCCGGATAGCAAATTTTTGAAGCACAGCCTGGAGTGCATTTCGTCAACAGGACTCGAAAGGTAATTTTTTTTAAATTACTTGCATGGTCAAAATTTTTTAAAGCACCATTTCTCTCGCTTTCCCAACTCGCCGCATTTTTTGAGTATGAAGGGAAGTTGTAACATATGTATGCATTGTAAATAAGCTTTGAAGTTTTTCAGCTTTTATTTCTTTGTCGGTGCAGCTTTTATTTCAATGTCTCGTGCGTTTTAATCTGCTTCGCTTTAATTTTAATGCTCGCAGCTTTAATTTATTTGTTTTTCAGCTTTATTTCTTTGTCGTTGCAGCTTTATTTTTAAATGTCTCGTACAGCTTTTCTTTATTGCATTTCTTTTTCTTTGTCTGTTCTTTATAGCTTTTAGTTTGCTTATTTTATTTCATGCGCTTATTTTATTTCATTGTGCTTTAGCTTTATTTAGTTCACATTTTTATTTGCTTCGCTTCTTTTAGTTTATTTCTTTTATTGCCTCGTACGCTTTTATTTTCTTCCTCGTTTTTCCTTTTCTTTGTTGTCTCGTATGCTCTTTTGTTTTAGTTTTATTTTTTTGCTTGTGCGCTTTTGTTTGTTTTCTCGTGCGCTTTAATTTATTTGCTTCGCTTCTTAGTTTATTTGTTTTAGCTTAATTTTGTCGCTCGATACACCGTGCTTTGCATCCTTTGTAAATAGCCTTGCGATTTGTTTTATTCCTTTGTCTCGTACACTTGCAGCTTTCGTTGTTTAGTTTATTTTATTTGCAGTCTCATGCGCTTTTATTCTGTTTTGCTTTAGAAGCTCGTGCTCTGTCCTTGGAAGCCTCGTACAAAGTCCTTTGGCTTCTAAAATTCTATTTTTTAGCCTCTCGCTCGAGCAATCAATGAAAAGTCACCGCTGAAAATTGTTTTATTCCTAGTCGATAAATCCTCAATCCAAGGCCTCCCCATTCTCGCTCATTATTCTAATTGAGATAGTCTCGCTTGCACTAAACTCGTGGAACTATTTTGTTATCCAGGATGAAGGTAGAGAGATGATTGGATCTTGTGTCTTACTTGCCACGCTTGTTTTAATGATAGAAAAACCGCTATGCCGTTTAGTTGGAGGAACTCCTGGGAATCCAAGAAAAGTCAGGTTATAAGAGGGGACTATGGTTCATGCAATTATTTGGGTGTCACCGGAGGCTATCAATGCCTAGACCGAAATAGCTCCAGCATTGATCAAATATTAAAAGAAAATTGTAATTTCTCTAAGGTCTTCCAGATAGTGATATATTTCAAAAAGAAGAGAGATAAAAAAAAGAGAGATAAGAAAAAAAGAAAAAAAAGAAAAAAAGAGTTATATGATCAAAAGAGGCAGCCAATATTAGATTCTGGCCTCTACAGCTTGTAAATTGGGTCGTGTAAATCTAAAGGGTAACTCTGTCTAGGTCGTAAAAGCTAAACTAGTAAACAGAGCTCTACTCGGTTTCCCCATTTACAATCTAGAAAAGTTGATTAATCCAAGTTTATCATTCAATTCACTCATCCTTGAAGAAAGTTCTATACCTTTGTAATTGCACATCGTAAATCTTCCTTGAAGTAATCCAACCCAAGTATGTCCTTGGGAAATTTTAACAACTTGCAGCTAGCAGTCAATTTATTGTGAAGAATGCCCGTGGCAAGGCATGATGCATGGTCTTTTTGTTTTGAAACCGGAGTCTTGGGTTCTAAAATAGTGCTACTATTTTACCCGCAGATATCGCCATTTGTTGATAAGCAACACACCCCCACTGAAAAATGAGATTCCATCCTTAGAAAATTATGAACTTCCATTTTTGCAGTAGGGACCCTCTTGGTCATTTTCAGGTTTTAAATCCATATTTTGCTTGCCTCCTTTTTAAAGTTGTGCTTTTTCTTGCATTCTAGCTGTGTTATCCAATAATTGACTTTTTACATGCTAGAATCATTCATGCACAAGAAAATCTTGCACCGTTACCGAGAAAAATCCGTAAAACAGCTTGCATAAATTCACCGAAAAATCAAACTTTCCATTTTTGGTAGTGTCGCGATATCGCGACACTTCCATTTTTCGGAAATGTCGCGATATCGCGACTGTAAGTCAAAATGCGGCTAAGTGGCGTAAAGGTCGCGATTTCGCGACATGTCGCGAAATCGCGACAGTTTTTGGGAGAGAGAAGCAAGTCAGTACGGAGGGCGCGATTTTGCGACATGTCGCGAAATCGCGACATGTCGTATTTTCGCGGCAGGAGAGAGAAAATGGGCTGCAGGATGAAAAATCGGCTAAGTCGGAAACATGTTCCAAAATCCGCGGTCAACGCGATGCGATGTAAGGGAACTGTCGCGATATCGCGACGTGTTCTAAAATCGCGGCTGAAAATCAAGAAGCGTACGGAGGCCATGAAGGGTCGCGATTTCGCGACATGTCGCGAAATCGCGACATGTCGCGTTTTCGCGGCCGACGAGGGAGGAAGTTGCCGATGCTCTGGCATGGTCGCGATTTCGCGACATGTCGCGAAATCGCGACATGTCGCAGAATCGCGGCAGGAGAGAGAAAGTCATAGTTGACCTGAAAGTGCATTCCGGCGGGAAACGAAGGCTTCCCGGGGTAGCGACACGTGTCAAAGCGTGAATGGGACAAACGAGGCCGACATGCAAGCTTATTTTGCGGATTTAATCTGTTTTTAATGTTTTAAGCTTCGATTTAATTAAAATGCTAATCTAATGCATCTTTTTGTCTTTCATGCAGGATTCCACCTGGCACTTACGGGACAACCGGGAAAGACCATAAAGGCAAAGATAAAGTGCGGATTTAGTCAAGGACCGCCATGCTAGGAGAGAAGCTGCCGGTGAATGCATTTAATGGAGATTTATTGCAGAATTGATAGCATGGAGACCATTTCAACTTCGGGATGGATTTGCGGAGATCGAATTGATGGAGAAGTGGTGACTCATCCGGCTCACCAGCAGAACTAATGAAAGCATTTATTTGCAGATGCGAATGAATGCAAGTTGCATTTTATTTTATCTTCTCCATTTATGGCAACTGATCGCACGTATTTGCCGAAGGGTTAAGTTCTATCCGGACTTTGATTTTTAAATGGATTTTTATTGTAAAACCCGGGTCCTAGGGTTTAAGTGCGATAAGATTTAGGGTTTGAGCAAGATATTTTGGAAAAGATCGTGGTCCGTCCCGAGTCTATAAATACAAATTCTAAATGTAATCGCAGGAGGCGGAGACTTAGAAATAAAGGCTTATAAGCAATTTCTTGCAAATTTTGTGAAATCCTTTGTTTCCGGACTTGGAGTTGATGTGCTTTAGCTTTTCTCTGATAGCATGGCCAGGAGCCTAATCTTTTGCAAGAGTGTGATAAGTGTATTTTCTTTTGTTATCCGTTCCATTTAAAGTTTGTTAGATATATGTCAGTAAATCCGCCATTGTCAAGATTAAATATGTCGTTAGGGCTTCAGCTTGTTCTATTGTCTCGCTAGGGGAAATTACAGATTTCAGGTGTAAGTTTGTTCTAATTGCTCTGTCTTCACCGTGCGAGCTAGGGCCGCCGGTGAAAGATACCAGCTTTAACCACCGCCCTTGGATTTATGATTTTCTCGCTAGATCCGTTTCACTCGCCTTGTGCTCTTAGTTGAAAGTGATCTTAGACCGACCGGACACTTTCTTCCGGGATTTGTTCTCGTTGTGAAGCCGATAGCATAGATAAGATTGATAGTTTTGGGTTTACAATTGATGTTTGATAAACTTCTCTTTCTCGCCTTACCCTACCCTCTCTTTGCTTTCCGTGAATGATCCATTTTTATTTTCTTTGTTTGCCTTTTATTTAAATCACTGACCCATGAGAGCTAGATCAAAGAATTCAAGTCAAATCTGATTGTCAACAACTTTTGCAACTACCGAACAAGTTCAGAACCCCCCGTAAGGTAACAGAGCAGTCCATATCGAAATCTATTCCGTAAGTGGAAAAGAGTGAATTGCCATTCGACCCAACTCGGTAACTCGCACCTTGGATAACCAGCTAGATCCTAAAGATGAGTGGGATCAGTCCCGTGGGTGTCTCCGGAGCTTTCCTTGCCTTCATCCCTTTTTTTCCCGGGGTGTGCATGAAAGCCGGACCAACAGGTCTTATCAAATTTTCTAGCATATCACCTTTCACCAATTGAAATTGTAGAAATAGAAAAGCAGATATAGCAACATATAGAAGAAGGAAAGATAAAACCCAATACATATCCTTGTGGATATTCAAAATATATTATCCCCAAGGACCAAGATGAGTAGATAATTATCACTAACTACAAAGATTTAAATAAAATCACTATAAATAATATATATTCCTTACCCAAGATTGATGACCTTCTTGATCATCTCAAGGGATCATGATATTTCACTAATATGGATCTCACTTCAGGCTATCATCAAGTACAAATAGATCCTTATAATTGTTGGAAAACTACTTTTAAAACTAAATATGGCTTTATGAATGGTTGGTGATGTCCTTTACGCTCAATAATGCTCTTGCAATATTTATGAGGCTCATTAATGATATTGTTTTACCCCACCTAGGACACTTTATCATTGTGTACTTGAATGACATCCTTATGTTTAGTAGACGTTGGATGGATCATCTTCAGTATTTTTGCACTACATTATATCTTCTTAGATAACAAAAGCTTCAACCTAAGATGAAGAAGTAATTATTTGGTCAATGTTTAATTAAATATTGAGTTATTATTATTATTGATCAATATGGGGTATGTGCAGATCCTAACAATATGAAAGCTCTCCAAAATTGGTTTGTTCCTACCTACACTATATATCTGAAGATTTTCCTAGGTGGCATGAACTACTATAGAAAATTCATCAAGAATTTTTTACATATTGTTCAACCACTTCACCACCTTTCCAACTATAATATTTTTTTATGAAATCCAATATCAAATAAATCCTTCCACCAACTTAAAGCAACATTGTGTTCAGATCTAGTATTAGTCCTTTCAAATTTTTGATAGTCCTTTGAAATTGAAAATGATACCTCAAATTATGCTCTAGTATCAGTTCTAAAATAGCGATATGCCCTATCACCTATCATTCTAAAGTTTTATCAACATCCAAGCTCAAATATAGCACCTATGATAAAGAGTTATATACTTTGGTGTAAGCCTTAAAGCAATGGAGGCACTACATTCTTGGTAAGGAAACAATTGTTCATATCGATCATTAGCTACTTATGTTTTTGAATTCAAAATCTAAGATTCAAGATCATCAATTGGGAATCATATATTCAATAGTTCCACTTAGTAATTAAAAATAAAAGAGGCACTACCAATAAAGTTGTTGATTTGTTGAGTTGACCTCTAGCCAAAGTGTTGCATATCCTAGATGTTACATTTACTGCATACGAGGATTATAAATGTTTGTAATCTTTTGATGCATCTTTTGGACCAGTTATGCTCGATTGATGTTAATTAAGGAGGTTCATTCTTCTTCTTATGGAGGACACTTTGGCACCACTAAAACTCTACAACATTTCAATGATACTTCTATTGGCCCTCCATGAGGAAGCACATGGATGATTTCATTAGATGTTGCTCCCTTTGTAGCCAAGCTAAGCCTACCAATCACAAACTTGGCTTATATCAGCCCCTTCCTATTCCTTCTCAGCCATGGGAGTCTATCTCTATGGATTTTATTAGTGGGTTGCCTACTACCTTCAAACAACATGATTGCATTTTTGTGTTGTATGTCAATTTTTTAATATGGTCATCTTTATCCCTTGTATAATAACCATTGATGCTCTATAGGCTGCAAAATATTTTTAGTAAGGTATGGTGTCATTTTGGTTTACCTATTTATATTATTTTTTATCATGATTCCATATTTTTGAGTTACTTTTGAAGGTCACTCTAGAAACTTTTGGGGTGTCAGCTTTGATATTCTACAACTTTTATAGTTCAATCTCAGGATATACTATTATAAGAATAAATAGTGGTACAACTATCTTCATGTTTGCATCACAACTATAATTGGACTACACATATTTCTATAGGACATTCTCCTTTTGAGGTATGCTATGGATATCAACCTCTTACTCATTATAAGATTCTTGTTGCTCTTCCTCCATCTTCTTTAGCACATCATCAAAAGGAACAAGGGTAATCTTCTCTTCAAAATTCTCAGGTTAAGTATAAGGAGATACACAATAAGCACCATAACCCTTCCACCTTCTAGGTGAGGGATACAGTTTGGTTTTATATGGATAAGCATATATTCAAGGGTCAATACCATCATAAGCTCTAATATATTCAATATGACCCCTATACTATTATTCAACATATATGAGTTAATATCTTTCAACTTATATTCATGATGTAATTAATATTAATCAATTGAAATAGTATGAGCCACCTCATTTGGAATCCAAAGTTCCACTCTCACATCCAAATAATCCTATTCTAGATTTTAGCCTCTTTTGATGTAGACACCCTTCTTAATGTTTGGACAAGCACTACCAAGAGGGACTATCACTACATACTTGGTTGATCGTAAGGGTACACTACCAACCCAAGCAAAGTAGGTCTTTAAGTAATATTTGCAACAAAATTTTCCCCATATTAAGGAGAAAGTGGGACACTTTCCACTAAACAAGGAGGAATTGATAAGGCTTAGTCTCTATATAGCAATATTTTATTTAGTTAATATAGTAGAAGATTATTATGTTTAGTATCTTCTA
Organism: Wollemia nobilis; assembly: GCA_028583015.1. NCBI lineage: Eukaryota > Viridiplantae > Streptophyta > Pinopsida > Araucariales > Araucariaceae > Wollemia > Wollemia nobilis. The sequence goes on from JAQPPZ010003280.1 coordinate 4,064,914, forward strand.
AAAAGCATGTTTTATTTTTGGAAACTTCCATGTCTCTTCTTGAAGTTTCCTTCTTCTTCTAAAAAGCATATTTGTACTCATTTATAAGACTAGATATAAATAATATTGTAGGCATGCATTTTTGTTGAAAAAATATCTCTCGATGTTTTTCTATTCATTCTTTTTCATACCAATTCTTGCTCATATCATATTAGATAACCAACAAGGATTTGATGAAGCACCTTAACCTCTATTGATGGACGATGTTAAATATATTGAGATAATACAGTTTCAATTCAAAAAGAAAGGATTTTAACCTTAAAAAATAAAGGGAAACAAAGTATGTTTAAAAATCAATAGGATTTCCATAATGGAATCCACAAGATATTCAAGAACATATATAACAAAAAAATCACTAAGCAAAGTAAAGCAAACCACATAAGAAGAGCACGGATATGAAAGATCCTATTAAACACTGGTAATATCATTAACAAATAAAAAAGTAACTCCAATCAATGAATAAACTATTATACAAATTAGGGTATAAATACCATTGAAATACAAGTTACCATAGGTCAAGGTTAAATAATTGGCCAGTAGATGATAATTAACAAAAAAAGATAAGTCATCTTATAGGGTGCTCATGCACCCATAAGGAAATATACAATTATCATAATATAAGGTTGGTTATGGCCTCAAGCAATGATTAACACTTACTTAAATCCCCCTTAAACTAAATGGAGGATGCATTAAAATATATATAATTTATTTCACTAAGGGAACATAAACTAATTCAAGCATACCTCATGCATAAATCCAACAAATATATTGCATCTGCATTTCAATATGCTTTGTTTTCTAATGTGAAATTGGATTGTAAACGAGCTTGATGATGCATCGATTATTATAAAAAAATTACAACAAGAATCATTGAGGAAGTTCCAACTTTTAAGAATCATCAACATCCACGAAGGTGTTTGGCAGTATCATTAGAAACACAATATTCCACTTCCATGAAAGACTCAAATATTGTGAATTACATCAAAAATATTAAAATACTTGTCCAAATCCAAGAGAAAACATAAAATTATTAGTAGATTGTTACTCATCAAATTATCTTCCCAATTTGCACAAGTGTAGACCTATAACCTAGGAGAAGCTCTAATAGATAAGTGGATGCCCATTTAGCAAGAACCTCAAATATAATGTAAAATGTGATTAGTTGTCATCTAATAACCCTTCTAAGGTGCCTGCAAAATATCTAGAACTATAATTAATCATTTATCTAGGGAATTGTCTCGATTTCTTATTTAAGTGTTATACCCTCAAATTCGAGTTTCAACAAGGTTGAACGGGTTTTCTAAAGGCTTTCCCTAATATTTATATTAAGTTCAGTTCCTTGTTGTCCTCATATTTCTTTCTAATTTACTGTAACTACTTTGCATGGAAAATAATTACATAGAAGAAAAATACATGGAATTAAAATGTGTAAAGTAAATTTATCAAGTTTAGAGTGTAAGATATGAAAGCAAATATGATTGTGACACCGTAGAAAGTATAGCATGCAATCAATCAACACATGAGAAATTAAATAACATCAATGTCCACCTATTAATTTGATTATGAAATTAATAAACGAATAACAAGATGGGATAGAAGGATCATATCCAACAACCACACACTTAGTAAACTAGGAGGTTGGTGCCACTGATGGGATGCATAAGGACTTTCTAATTTCTAACAAACTCATGAGTACAACGCATAATATGGATTTCACGATGTAGATATAAATTCTCATGGCCAAAATATAAATACAAAGAGGCACCGAGGCCCTAATTTATTGTAAGACTTTACCCCCATGTTACTTGGGGTAAAAAACATTACTCTTACTAAAAGCAAATATATGGGGAAAACTTTAGCAAAATGTTGCATACCTCTAATTATACCTCTAATAGGCTTATAAGGCTACAAAAATTATTAGTGTCCCACAAAATGAGAAAAAGTCACTTTATAAAATATTTTTATCATGATCCATGTCAATTTCACCTTTGCACCTGTTTGAGCAATTCACTTGCATTTTACAAGTAAATTATAACCCTTTGCTATGCGAATCAACCACTTTTGCTAAGCAAATAAACACCTTTTCTCAATGAATCAGCACCTTTTTTTGAGAAAATCAACAATTTTTTTTAGCGATTTAACACCTTTTTATTAGTGGATTGACATCTTTTCCTGAGTGAATCGACACCTTTTGTTGAGTGAATTAACACCTTTTCTTAAGCAGGTTTGCATCTTTTCCTAAGTGAATCACTCTATTTTGTAAGTGAATTTCTCCCTTGAGCCAATTGGTCCATTTTGCAAGTGAATAAATCTTATGAGCTAATTGATTAATTTTATGATTAAATTTCTCTATTTTATGAGTGAATCACTTCTTTGATCCAATCAGCCCAATTTAGAGACAACCAAATTTTATTATTATGCAACATTATTCCTAGGTTTACAAAATCCATTTTCTATGGTTGATTCCTTAGAATTAGAATTTAGTAGCTGAGATATTACATTTATGGTAACATTATAGGGCTTCAATATTGATTTGTGATAGATCCCAGATATTGCCTTTATCCTTAGGCATGGAATCTTCAAAATTGAAATCCCTCTTGCAAAAACTGTGTTGTCTTTATTTAGCTTTAGGGTAAGAAGTTCAAAATTGTTACTAATTAATGCATGAGGGTGCACCTCGATCATCTACATTTTGGTATGCAATACCAACTCTTCATACTGATCCTATGAGGGGTTTTTCCCTTGATCTTGTCCAATTTCTTGACTTTCGTAATTGGCTTTTTAGTTTAATGATCTCCTTTGAAGCACCAGAGTATACTATTTATGAGCACCTCCAATTTGACTTTCTCTATAATCCCTTATTTAGTAGTTCTTGCATCTTCTTTCTCAATTCTTCAACTATAATTCCAATAGAACCATAGGTAGCATCATTAGGGTTTCCATTGCATGGAGGATGTCTTTCAACTACATGATTAGTATCTTCTTATCTAACCTACCCAACTACTTTATTTATTTCATTTGATGGGAAGTTCTTCAATGTATCTTTTCTTGGATTTTAGCTCCTCCTCCATTTGTCTGATTGTATTTAAAAAGCAAAGTCTCACACTTATTAATATATATGGGGTGTTCCTTAACACACATGGTCCTAAAGGCTTAGGCTCTTAGCTTGTCCCTCCATTGAGATCTTGACTTTCATATTTTGCATTGAAACTGCCCTTATGATTAATTGATTTCCTCTTCCTTTTGCCAATCATAATTGGTGGATCATGCATGTAGTAGATGTTGAAGCTTCTTTCACCGATGTTATTTTGATCAATCTGATTTCTTATCCCTTGTATAACACTTGATACTTGCTCTTTATCCTTTCAAAGGATCTCTTTCATCAGGTGAGGGAACAACTAATGGATGTCAATGTCAACATGTTTCTTCATAGTTTATATTATATTGAAAAGCTTTGACACTAAATAAGAAGAGTATTATTGTACCTATGGGAACCAATGGATCAATGAAGATAGTGATACCAATTTTACACAATATGGATGATGATGTGGATTGAGTGGTGATGAATGACAAAGTAAATTGAAATAATGATGCTTGCGATGAAGGGAACCAATGTATGGGCACAAGGTGGATAGAATAATAGGTGATAATATAAAACATGATAGGGAAAACTAGAGTGGAGATGACATATGAAATGACCATACATTTGAATGGATAAACCTATTGGTGATCTTATGATTAGGATTGCGCTTACTTGAGGTGGGATGGATGTAGTAGAAGAATTTAGGGGGATTTAAAGAAGTGGGAGTATAAGAAATAAGAGAGAAAGAGAATATAGAGAGGGAAGTAAAGTAAATTGGGGTAAAAGTGAAGTGAAGATGGTTGTGGTAAAATATAGTAGAATAAATTTGTACTTTAAGATTAGCGGCTACCATTCTTGCCACTATTTTCCTTCTTTTCAAAACCCTTCTCTTCAGGGTTATTTATCATTTCTCTATGTCATAAAAGATCTCATGTATTGAGCTATTTTTACCATCCCATCATTAATAATCATTTTTAAGACTATCTTTAACAGGTTTGTCTTAGACTCTACCCTGTCCATTGGGTTTTAGGGTTAGAAGGAAGAAAACTCTTACCCTAAAATAGTACAAAAATCAAAATTTTGCCTTGTTTTAATTGTATTTATAGGTTGGAATCTCATTTATTAGCTTTGTGGAAGAAACCACAAGTCTTATAAATATCTTCAACCAAATTTAGAATAAAGAGACGCAAAAAATAGGGGACCTGAGTGTCTCTTGTAAGATTTTTACCCTAGTGATATGGGATTTTATGTTTCTTTTCCTTCTTTTTCTTCATTTTTATTGGACGATGGAATTTATAGAAACAAATAATTATCTCTTTTAGTGAAAGATAGTCCTATTTACTAGCTTAACAAATAATTACCAACCCTTCTAATGCTAATATTCTAGCTCAAGATTTCCAACACCTATGTAAATATAGTAAGTTAGATGGAATTAATGGTGAATATGGGGGGGCTTTGCTAAGGTAGATTCCTAAATTTAAAGCCTCATGGAGACATTATAGGATATAATATGTTTCTTCACTAAAATAATCAAAACCTTGAGTGGGTGTCATGATTTGGGAAGTTAGAATAACCTTTTCTCTTATCATTTCCTCCTGATCTGCCTTTTTAAAACAAATATCTTGGAACTGATACATCCCTTTACTTTTGAAGCGGTGGGAAGTATGGATAGGCATTGGTATTTCTACAACTATGATAGCCTCTCTAGTGTTTAACTCATTCTATAATCAAAATTGATGGTAATCTTCAATATGAATAACTGACATTATGTAACTAGACAACACAACATCACTCAACAATAATGGTTCTTTTGTTGTTGCCCTAAAACCAATTCAATATCATCCTTTAAATTATCAAACTAGTGGGATACAATTTTTACCTTAGTTTTACTTCCTATAATTGTAGGAAAGTACCCCATTTTTTTGATAATGTATTCTCTATTACTCGTTGTAGCCTTATTATCTAGAACCACTTAAGTAGTCTCAAGAGTCACTAGTGAATCCTTCTTCATTTGTTGTATAGGATCTACTTTTAGGTTTCTATCCTTAAAGAGTTCTTCAAAAAAGAGACCCAATAAGATTTCTCCAAACCCTACAAGCTTAGCTTTCTCCAAGATGAAATTGTGTCTCATATTTTATCCTAGGTTCTTCTTCTATTTCGTCTTCATCCTCTTGTACAAATATCTCATATTTCGATTATAGTATCTCTTCTACTTCCACTACAAGATTCTAGATCTATAGGGAGAAATCAAAAGTCTTATATTATGGGAAAGAAAATACTTCACCACACTTTGATGATTTATGAGGATCACACATGGTGACATCTTGGATAGGAAAATGACTTTCAACAACCTTAGGTGTATCTGATACCATAGTGAATTGAATATCACATGGAATCTCAAGAACTTAGTACTCTTCTTTTGAAATTTCCTCATCAAAAAAATAAAATGCTTTTATGAAAGTTGATTCATATGCCTAGTCCTAAAACTTTGTACAAAATACTTCTTCATATTCTATCTTAATTCTTATTTTTGTTGTTCTTTTATGCTCAAATCATCATTTAAGGGAGGCACTAATGCTTGTTGACCTGATTGTATATTTTTCCTTGTTATATTTGTGGGCAGGACATCCTCAAAATGGGACTTAAACCATTTATATCTTAGTTTAATTTCTACTTCCATTGTAAACTCTTCTCCTTTCCAAGGAAAATTAAACACCTCACATTCTTCTACAAACTCTGATTTTATATCTAAGAAAGGATCAATTAATTCATGATCTTCTTCATATTTTGATTTCTTTTGTTATGCTCTGATAAGTCCTTCATCCTTTAAGTGCAAAGGCTACCTTCTCCTTTTAAGGATTGTTGTACCCTTCATATTTTTGGCTTACTTATTAATTGATAGCTCTTTAGAAGCTTTCCCCTTATCTCTAGTTTCAACCTCTTGTTGATTAGTGCATATAGGATCATCTTCAGACACTAACTCCTCATCTATTTTTTTGCAATACTAAAATTTACTAGGATTGCATTGTTGAGTTTGGGTAGGGTAGGTGTTGATTGTGAAGCCTATGATTGTTAATATATTATTATATTAACTATGAGGATAGTTTGACCTATGATGATAGACTATCGAGCCTGATATTACTTATTATATGGAATACCCTTAGAAGGTTTGATAGCTCTAATGCACTCTATTGGATCATGTCTATTATCACAAGGAATACATTATGTTGACTTTATCTCAATATTAGTGTTAACCATATGATTGTGATTTTTATTTTCTTCTTGATTAATGGCTTGCTAAGGTACTTGATCTTCTATCAAGTATGAATTATTTTAGGACTATCAGTTATATGATTGTTTCCATTGTTGCTTTGTAGTATTACTTTGACTTACCAAAGTCTTGATCACCTCCATCATTTCACTAATTATGAAATTGTTATTGGACTCATTGCTTGAGTCAAATGGATCATAGAGGGTTGGAAGTTATGGTTGAAAGACTATAGTCAATGATGAGTTTTTACTAGGATGAGTAGTGATGCATGGCAATGTAGAAGGATGAGCATAAGTGTTTGGTTGGGGATCAAAAATAGGTGAAATATTAGGTGTGGAGTTAGGTGTAGGCATATTCTATGAAATTTGGGTTGCATAGGCCATTGGTGGAGTTGGGGTTATCTTCCCTACTCAAATGAGAACCTCCTCTACTCTAGTAGCTTCTTTAAATGTTACAACTAGTGTATGATGATTAAAATTATAAACATTTAAAGCTAAGTTACATTACAAACCTTTGATGTAATATTGTAATACTTGTTCTCCACTTGGCCTAACATGTTATGGGATTAAGGTCCTCAAGAATCCAGTATTTAAATCATGTATATATTCTTGAGGATGTCTTTGGATTGCACTTTATTGAAACAAAATTAAGTAACTATTTCCCATGTTACCAAATCTATTCATAAATAGTTTCATTATTGATGTGCAACTAGTAACTAAATTATCTAGTAATTCCTTATACCACAAGGTAGCTTTATCACAATGAGAGTAGATCAACAAGTGTATCATTATGTCATCTTCTTGTATGTAATAAATTAACTAGAGCATACATAATTTTTTGAGATTATCCAATGTTATTTTATCCCTATTCCCATCGAAGGTGGATAGTGCTTTCATAGTTATGGAGGAAACAGAAGAATAGGCCATCAAATTTAGTAGTCCTTGGTAGGTCCATTCAAGGAATTGGTTGTGGCCGAGGAGGTATTATTAGATTGTTCCACTGAGGAGGTTGGCCACACTATGTTGTAGGATGGGGTTCATTGTTTATCCATGAGGCAGATACAAAGGGTATGAAGGATATGGATATGGAGGATAATAGGGTGGTAGATTTTAGTAAACCCATGACATAATTTGTACTATCTGAGGATTCACCTATGCTTGAATTGTCATAATGTTACCCAAATCTTGGAAATGTTGAAGATAAGAGTGAATATCATATAATTTCCCTTATTCAAGGGATGGGTTTTAGTGCATTGTTCCCCCAAAAAAATTGGGTTGTTTCTTTAAGCAAGTTGCTTACTTGATTTTGCTAAAGTTCATAATGCAAAGCATCATCCTAGATCCTCTAGTGTATGTACGTATACAAATAGAGTATCAGGGTTAAAATCTATAAAAAATTCTTAAAAATTAAAAAATAAATAAAAACTTGACATTTTTTAGTGATTCTCTTACAAATTGAAGCAATTTGCTCATAATTCCAAGTGATTCAATGCCAAAATGTAGTGTTTTAATATATTGTTAATTTAAATGATACACTTACTATACACAGTAACACAATTTTTTAGTAAACTAACAAGTTGACAGATCTACTCATAAATTCAGGTGATTCACCTACTTTATCAAGCAATTTGCCCACCTATCTGAACTTGGAAAAAATATAGAAAGAAAGTATTATTCAAGCATATCACTCACAGGATTGGAGCAGATCACCTTCCCATTAGGGAGGGAGCAAAAACCTATCTTTCCTAGAAAATCACTTCTTAGTCCTTATGTGAACCTCTCACTAGATCTAACTTGGAAGGATTTCATACTTTTTGAAGAAATTAATTGCTTTATCAAGCAAGTTGTTTGTTGTCTTGTACTTGTGTATAAATCAACTCTAAATCTACCTTAAGTGATTCTACCCATGGAAAATGCATATACAAGGTTAAGTTCAAGTTTATGGTGTCATTTGAATGTTGCCAGAGTTGTCTTTACAAAAAAAAATAGCTTTCTTAAGTTCATGCTAGAGTCACCATTTGCAAAGTACCTATAACACTCAAGCACAAATTAAAAAATTATCAAATTTTAAGCAAAACTGGATTCAAAATTATAAAATATGAACAAATTGCTTTGAGTTCAACCTATGAAAATGTAAGTCAAATTGAGCAATTTTCTTACTAAGTCGATCGAATTGCTTACTTCTCACAAATTCTAAACTTGCCCGAAATTGAGTGAATAACTTGCATAATTACATTGTTGATAAATTTTATTTTATTTTAAGTCATTCACTCCATTTATGATAGATTTATTTTTGGGCATAAAAATAAAGAAAATTCAATAAAAATGCATAAAAGTCTGATTTTTCCCATCGGGTATGACAAAAACTATGTTGATCTAGGGAATTGTATTGACTTTTGATTTATGTGTTGCACCCCCAAATCTAAGTTTCACTAAGGTTGGATGATTTTGTCAAAGGCTTATCCAAAGGTTGGCTCATTATTGTTCTCATATTTCTATATAATCTACTCCAGCAACATTGCTTGGAAAATAAATGCATGAAAGAAAAATACATGGAAGTAAAATACAAAATTTAAATGCATAAAGTATGTATAGTAAATTCATAAATTTTAAAGTGTGAGAGATAAAAGCAAATACAACTACGATATTGTGTCAAGGATAGCATGTGATTAGTCAATACATAAGAAATAGAATAACATCAATGTCCACCCATTCATTTGGTTATAAAATTGATAAGTGAATGACAAGATGAGCTAGAAGGGTCATACCCAACCACCATGCACTTAGTAAACTAGGAGAGTAGTGCCACTAATGGAATGTATAAGGACTTGCCAATTTCTTACAACCTCATGAGTATAAAGCACAATGTGGATTTCATAGAGTGTAGCTTTGAATTCTTATGGCCAAAATATGAATACAATAAGGGTCCTAGGCCCTTATTTATAGTAAGAGTTTACACTTGAGTTACCTGGGGTGAAAAACAATTACACCTAATAAAACAATTTTGAGAATAACTTTAGCAAAATTTTGTACCTCCAAATATTAGATGCCTCTAATTGTACCTCTAACATGCTTAGAAGGCTTAAAAAATGCTTAGTTTGTCATAAAAAAATAAAAAAATTGCTTTGTGGAAGATTTTCTTTGTAATCTATGTCGATTTTCACTTATGAGCTTGTTTGAGCAATTTGCTTATATTTGTGAATGATTTGCTCACATTTTACAAGTAAATCAATGCCCTTTGTTAAGTGAATTGACACATTTTGCTAAGCAAATTGACACCCTTTTTTATACCTTTTGTTGAGTGAATCCACATTTTTTCTTGAGTAAATCATCACCTTTTGTTGAGTGAATTACTCTATTTCACAAGTGAATCACCCCCTTGAACCAATCAATCTATTTTATGATAAAATTCTTCTTTTGACCCAATCGATCGATTTTGCAAGTGAATTACTTCATTTTTGCAAATGAATCACTCCTTTGATTCAATCGATCCATTTTGGAGACAACCAACTTTTACCAATTTTAGAAATTTTATGGTTTTGTTATGTTGTTATTGGGTTTGAAAAATCTATTTTCTATGTCTAATTTCTAAAAATTAGAAGGTAGTAGATGAGATACTACACTAATGTTGAAGGCAAATGTTTGATTGTCTATGAGGTAGGTAGGACCTATAATAATAGATCAGTACAAAGTGATATCAACTAAAGGAGTAGAATAGTTAACCTAAAGATTCATCCTTACTTCCATATTGAATCATTATAGAAGATCCATGACATACGTAGGCTATAATAAAGTTATCTTTAATGATGAATGATCAATCTAAATCCTCAAAAAGTAATTAAGACCAAAATCTATCATATTAAGAGTACCTTAGAGTCATAACTTTATCTCTAGAATCATGGATATTAAGCTGCATATGATGAGGATATCATCAATACATGAAATTATAATAATGTATCCATCATGATGCTTGATGTAGACATCATGCTCTACCTCACATTGATGAAAGCCACAACTAAGAAATAAATAATGAATCTTCTCAAATCAAGCATGAGGTGCCTATTTTAGCCAATACAACAAGGTTATGCATAGCAACGAATTGTTGTTAATTAACAAATATTTGGATTTTTGAAATTTAGATTTGGCAAATATGGGGACCCTTGATCAAGTCCCATTAGCTTGAAATTTTTGGGTGCACAATTTTTTCTAGGTCGGCTCGCCTCTATTTTATAATAATTTGACCATTTTAAGTTTAAATCACCAACATTACCCCTAATAATAGTGGACCTTTTTGCCTTGAAATTATAAAGAATTTTATTTACACAAAAAAAATTGTCAAAGAGTTTAGACCGACTATTTTCATTATGCAAGAATCAAAATTGCGCGCACAATATTATCCCTAAGTTTCTAAAACTATTTGGAAACAGTGTGAATTTTATTTTAGCCCTTCAGTTAGATCTAGTGATCTCCTATGTCTATGGTATCCTACCAAAGTGGAGGGAAGGATGATTTCCAGTCAAGGTCAGATTTCCAATATTTTGTTCCATGATCTGATTTCTAAACAGTCTTGGGTCTTGACAAATATTTATGCCCCAAAAATTCCTCAGGATAGGCTAAGTTTATGGAATACCCTCACCCAAATGAGGACAACCTTTTCTAATATTCCATGGATTCTTGCAAGATATTTTAATGCTCCTCTCTACCCCTTAGAGAAGATAGGAGGAAATGATATCAATCCTAGATCCACTAAAGATTTTTACAATTTTGTGAACACTAATGATTTGATGGATGTACAACTAAAAGGGTATCATTTTATATGGAGTAACAGAATATTTGGAGCACATCTTATTCAGGAGAGACTTGATAGATTTTTCCTATCCCAGGATGCTCTACAGATGTTTGGTGATGCCACTTTCCAAGCTTTTCCTAAAATTGGTTATGATCATAACCCTCTTATTTTTTAATTAGCCAATAGATCTTCCTTCAAAATTCCCTTCAAGTTTGAAGTAATATGGACTCAACACCCATATTTAAGGGTGCGTGTTGGTGAATGGTGGAAATAAACTTTTCTTGGATCTCATATCAAGCAGTTTTCTCAAAAATTACGCTCTATCAAAAACAAGCTAAAATTTTGGAATAGGGAGGTTTTTGGAAACATCTTTGAAAATAAATAGAATATAAGGGATAAATTACAGATAATAGAAAATTAGTTTCAGAAAGGATAGGAGGGTCCTCATTCGAGACAGGAGGAAAAATCGATTCTTTCAAAATACCATAACATTCTAAAGAAAGAGGAGATTTTTTGGCGTCAGAAATCTAGGCACTTATGGCTAAAATATGGGGATTTGAACACTAATTTATTTCACATTTCAACCCTCAAGCATAGAGGAGCAAACAAGATCAAGGGTCTGGTAAAGAGTGATGGGTCTTACACCACTGACATCTATGAAATCAGGGATGAGGTTGTTCATCATTTTGAGTCTTTGTTGGGATCCCACCCTATCCAAACCTCCTAAGCAATGGATTCCCTCCTTATGCACATTTTGAGAATTGTTACTGATGAAATGAATGCCAATTTCCTAAAACCCCTCAGTGGTGAGGAAATCCATAAAACTCTTTTTTCCATGCAACCAGACAAAGCTCCTGGGCCTGATGGGTTTTCCCCTCATTTTTTCTAATTTTTTTGGAAAAACATAGATCCTAGCCTTTGCCTGGCCATTAAAGAGATGCAGAATTCCATATTTACCCCCAGAGATGTAAATTCTACTTTACTAGCCCTTATCCCTAAAAGCCCTACTACCAAGAGTTTGTCTTATTACCATCCTATAAGCCTTTGCAATGTGGTCTACAATATTCTTACCAAAGCTATGGCCACTAGACTTAAATATTTCCTTCCAAACATCATAGACCCGTGTCAAGGCAACTCTGTTAAAGGTCGAAATATTATTGATGGTGTGATAACTATTCATGAGATAATCCACTATGCCCATAAATCTAAAAAAAGTGCTTTCTTCTTGAAGTTGGATATGAACAAAGCCTTTGATAGGGTCAATAGATATTTTCAATCTAAAGTCCTAAAGTCTGGCTTTCACAGTTATTGGACCCATATCATTATGCAATGTGTTTCTTCTTATTGGTTTTCCATCCTGGTGAATGGCTCCACACCTGGGTACTTCCCAAGTACTAGAGGATTAAGACAAGGGGACCCCTTGTCCCCCATCCTCTTCATCATTCTAGCTGAATCTCTTGGCAGAACTATAAAGTCAGTATGTTCTTTGGGGTTAATTTCTAGCATAAAAGCTGCTTCCAACCTAAGACCTACCACCCACCAACAATTTATTGATGACACTTTGATGTCTACCATAGCTTTCGTCCCAAAAGCCCATACTATCAAGACTATTCTTAACCTCTTTGAAGATGCAACTGGGCAAAAAATAAATTATTCCAAGAGAAAAAAAAAAATTCTTAATACTCCTGTCTCGCGGTAAACTTCTATTGCTAATATCCTGGAATGTTCCATTGCTAATCTGCCCACTGCCTATCTTGGGTTGCCCATGTTTGTAGGTCGTTCAAAATATGCAATGTGGAATAATGTCATTGAGTGGATTCATAAGAAATTAGCAGGCTAGAAAGGTGTTTTTATTTCTTTGGTAGGAAAAGCCACGATGGTCATGTCAGTTCTTCGAAGCATTCCTCTTTATTTTTTGTCTGTTTTCAAAGTGCCTGCAGCAGTTGGATCTAAAATAGAACAAATTCAAAAGTGCTTCCTATGTACGGGAACTGTTAATCAGAAAAAGTTTCACTTGGTTGCTTGGGATATTGTTTGCTCCTCAAAAGATAAAGGGGGTCTTGGTTTTCAAAGAATTCACAAGATGAATCATGCCATTTTGGCAAAACAGGCATGGAAGGTCTTACCCATGAGAATTTGGAATGGATATTTTTCATAAGGGAGAAATATCTACAACACCATTCCTTTATGGATGAGGAAGCTCCTCAAGATGGAACCCATTTTTGGAAGCCTGTCCTCCAAACAAGACCATTGCTCAACAGAGGTGTAAGATGGCAGCTTGGTGACGAGAAGACAATTAATTTTTGGCATGATCCTTGGGTCAAGGATGAGGCTCTTATAAATTATCAAAACATTGATGTCCTAAAACCCCTAACAGATGCAAATATGGTACCAAAAGTTGTTGATTTTATCGTCCAAACCCAGGGGTGTCCCATGTGGAAAAAACTAAGTTTAAATTTGGATGATGAATTGATTTCCAAAGATGTTAAGGCCATGTTGTCCATTCTCAAATCAAGTTTTATCCTAGCTTACCAGGAAAAATATAGGCCTTTCTAAAATGTAGTGAGGATGGCAACTTCTAGGTCAAAATGGCCCATGAGTTATACGACAATTATGATTCTCAAGATGAGTAAGAGACATCTTTGATCTTCAAATGTGTTTGGCTCAAAAATATTATCCCCAAAGTTGCTCACTTCTCTTGGTTGGTTGTTAAAAACAAACTCTTGGTTGGTTGTTAAAAACAAAATTTTAACTACTAACAATTTGATTAAGCATGGAGTCATGTTACCCAACAGATGTTATTTGTGCTACCAAGATTGGAAATTAGTGCAACATATTATGGTTGACTGTCAATTTGCCTATGATGTTTTTATAGTGCTTTTAAGTATCTTCAGAGTTCAATGGGCATGGCCCCATACTATTTTTGATATGTTTACCCAGTGGCCTCCTGTGTTTCGCCACCCTAGATTAAAGTTTATATGGAAAACTTCCCTCCATCATACCTTATGGAATATTTGGTTAGAGCAAAATAACAAAGTGTTCAATAATCAGACCAGGGATCCAATGATGGTAGCCAATAGAGCAGTAAGGTTCGTTGCTGAGAACACCAACTTAATTCAGTGTGACAAAACCCCTGATCCAGGTTTAGAAATACTTTTGTTTAAAGTTCTCAATATTTCTACCAAAATTTCTAAGCAACCAGTTCACATCAATGACAGGATCAATACTAAGTGGAAACCTCCACCGTTGGGTTGGCTAAAAGCAAATTTCTATGGTTCATCTAAAAGCAATCCTAGGGATGTTGGGGCTGGTGGTATAATTTGGGATCACAGTGGAAAGATCATCAAGGCCTTCATTGAAAATTTGGGGATTCAATCAAATAATTATGTTGAGGCTCATGCCCTGTGGAGGTGTCTTGTTCTGTGCAAATATTTTCCTAACCCAATCATCTTTGAAGGCGATTCCCTTGTTGTGGTTAATCATGCAAAAGGTTCCTCAAAACCAGGTTAGAATATTCAAAATTTTATTAAGGAAATTCAATCCATTCTTAGGTAGCTTCCCTTAAGTATAGCTCAACATGTCTTCCATGAAGCCAATGTAGCTGCTGACACTTTGGCTAATTTGGCAGCAAATCAATCTGATTGCATTATTTGGGAAGACTGCTTTTTGGAGGATTTAATCAACATTGTTCAAAAAAAAATGAGCAGGTTTCTTAATAATCACATAAATGCTAGCAAAGGTGTTTTTTCAACGTCATAAGGTGTTTTGTCAATACCGGTGTCTTTCCTTTCAAGTGTTTTTTCAACACTATTGTCAGTTCCAACAAAGGTGTTCTTTTTAATGCTATAAGGTGTTTCGTAAACACCTTGTTTCTTTTGTCTTTGGTGTTTTATCAACACCATTCCTTGTCCATTTTAGGATCCTACATGTTTCCTTTTAAATTGTGGGCTTTTTCAAAATTGTGGTTTTCATCACAAGGCTATTGTTTTCACCTTTGTGCAAAACCTTATCCATATGACAAGTTGCTAATTCGTGAAATGATGGAATGGTTCATGTTAGAGGGCTTCAAATTGAGTTTGTGGATGCAACTAAAAATATTACTAGCTGTGCTACTGAAGCCTCTCACTCCATAATCATCAGCCATGTCTCGGGGACAGTTGACCAACTCCTGGCATCAGCCAATATGCTCAAGGAATTTGGGATCATCTTCTCTCTTAACTTCAAGGAATTGCAGGATCTTCTGATGTCACTCAATGCTCTTCTCGCTCATCAGCAAAGTAATGCTACTGAAGATGGTGATAAAGCCCAGTAGTCCTGGGTTCTGGGTTAGTGGTATTTTTTAGTTTAGTTTCTATTACTAAACCTTTCTTATTTTATTGGGTATATCCCTGGTTTTTTTTTGTTGTCAAAAAAGATTATTGGAATCTTCTGTTTTGTTTTTTTGTGTTTCCATGGAACTAGCACAACTCTTTCCTATGTCTATGGGGGTTGTTCTATTTTTGTTTCTTCGACGCTAGATAATAGCCTTATGTAAATAGGGATTGGAACCCTTCAACCCAACGATATTAATAGATTTTATTACCTACCAAAAAATAATAATAGTATGTCATCAATTATGATGTTGTTGGTTGTCAGGGCATCATTAGTGATGCAACTGGTCAATCGCCTATCATCACTTGTGATGTTATTGATTGTTTATCGTCATCTATGTTGCTACCAATCATGAGCGACTCAAAGAAAGATTTAAACAATAGGGGATTATAAAAATCCCCCCACATTGAAGAGCTCTACATAAATCGTTCCAACATTTCATGCAAAGCTCTTCAATATCGAGAGAATTTACATAATCATGGCAAATTGATGGAAAAAGAATAGTAGGACAGTAGGAACAAGTTACAACATTGTGCTTACTGCCATCAAGTAATGTATATACACATACATATTTCTCGGACCCAACTTGCCCAAGTAGAAGATCTAGTATACATTGTAAATATTGAATTTTGAAATGTAAAGATGAAAATTAAATAAAAGTATAGTCTTTCAATGCTACCATGGCTTTTAATTCTATTTAATTTAGTACATTTTTTATTTTTACAAGTTTTTTCAAATATTATTATAAATTCACCACATTTTTATATTTTTTGATGGAAAAAAGGCAATTCGCCATGTCTTCTACATGATTTTGGACACTATTCACCTGGATTTCAAAAGCGATTCGTCTTGTTTTTATAAATACATTTTGAGGTCAACCCTTTACGCATAACCTTGCAATACAAGGACTTATTGAGTTGAAAAACCAAAGGTAAGGGAACCATCCAAAATAAAATTATGTGTTGATTTTATGTATATATCCTTCTAAAACTTCCATGTGTAAAATCACTTCTAACATCCATATGATGAACCTTCTATTCTAGTGAAGTGATAATGGAAATAATTGTTCAAAAAAAAATTCATACAAGCCATAGGAACAAAAGTCTTTGAATAGTGGAGGAGAGGGGGAGGGACCTGCTCCCCCTCCCCTAGTTCTTGCCCAATCCCTAATTCATCCCGGGTCATCCCACTCTGGGAATGGTTTGTAGCAGATGATCTCCTTGGGGGGAGATCCTTGCCCACTTTCTGCTCCTTTCCCAGTATTTTTGGGGTTTCCTTGCTTGAGTCCTGGGCCTAGTGCATCCCAGGGTTCTTCTAGGGTTTCCTACATGTTCCCGAGATCTTTTCCCTGATCTCCCTTAGGCTTTCCCTTGGGTTTTTTTTGCAGGTTTTTTTACTTGGATCCGGTTCTCAGGGTTTTCTCGATCTATGGTGGTTGTAGGTTGGGTTTTTGACTGCTTCCTAGTGTGTCCTGTGAGGTAATCACTTCATCGGGGTTGGTCTGGGGGTCCAATTCCCTCTTGTTAGTGACTCCTCTCTAGGACGCCTTTGGTTGCTGGCAATCCCATCCCTTTGGATGAGATCCTGTTCGGAGGCTTCTTCTTGCTGGATCTATTGCTTGGTGGATGCTTAGAGCATTTGCATGGCCTTGGGGGGGCCTCTTCCTATGCTTGAGTTGTTCCCAGTCCTAGTCCCAGTTCCCTGAAGTTGTTCATGAGCAAGGATGGGGGGTTCTTGGTCCTTTTTGCTAGGGTGCTTAGGGTTATCTGCTGCATGTCTCGATATTGGGGAGGGGACCTATGATCAATGCATGTAGACCCCTAGATCCCTCAGTTTAGGCTTCCAAGGATCCCATATTTGTGTCTGATGTCGCTTTCCACCTGGGCTTCGTAGGTTTTTCATTTTAGTTTCTTGTATGGGGGATTTTGCTTTTTAGTCTTGCTTCTCGATGGACTCTCAGAGCATGTTCTTGGCCTTGGGGGTGGGCCTCATCCTGTTCCTGAGTTGTTCCTAGTCCTAGTTCCAGTTCCTTGGAACTGTTCGTGAGCAAGGATGGTGGGTTCTTGGTCCTTTCTGTTGGAATGCTTAGGGTTTCTTCTACATTTTTTGGTCTTGGGGTGGAGACCGATGCACTTGCAGTTATGGTCACTCCTTCCTCCTTTAGTTTTGGCTTCCAGGGATATTTTCTTTGTGCCTGCTACTGTTGTCCCTGGCTCCTTCCAGCTTCCTCGTACTCCTATTGGCAGGATACCACTGTTGTAGTTTTTCAAATCCGTTCTTCTGCTAGTTTTCCCACTAGGCGGGATTTTCCAAACCTGCTGGTTTTCCCATAGGGCAAGATTCTTCAAATCTAGTTTTCTACTGGTTTTCCCCGTGGGCAAGATTCTACAAACCTGTTGGTTTTCCCACTGGGCGGGGTTTTTCAAATTCATTTTTTTGCTAGTTTTCCCACTGGGAGGGATTTTCCAAACAATTTGGTTTTCCCACTGGGTAGGATTTTCAATTTGGTGGTTTTTGGCTACTTCCCGTTGGGCGAGATTTTCAATTTGGTGGTTTTTGACTGCTTCCTGCTAGGCGGGATTTTCATTTTGGTGGTTTTCGGTTGCTTCTTGTTGGGCTAGATTTTCAAATTCATCATCCTGCTGGTTTCCTTGTTGGGCGGGTTTTTTCAAATCTGTCTTCCTACTAGTTTTCATTGGATGAAATTTTCAAATTGGTGGTTTCCCATTGGGCAGGATTTTCAAACTCTACATTTCATCCTGCATGTTTTCCCATCAGGCGGGATTTTTCAAAATTGGTGGTTTCCCATTGGATGTGATTTTTCAAATTTGTCTGTTCTCGCTAGGCGAGTTTTTCCAAACTATTTATTTCTCGCTGGGCAGGATTTTTCAAATTGATTGTTTTTGACCTTTGGTTTGGTCGGTTGACTTGTTGTAAAAAGGTTTTGGGGTCCTTTCAAAACCCGATTTTAATATAATTTTAACCTACCAAAAAAAAAGTTTTTGAATAGTAATGTTCCTCCTGAGAAAATTCCTTGGTAATAAGGTATGTATTATGCTTCTCAATCTATCCATTTACCTCAAATTTAGTCCTATAAACCCATTTCCAACCAACCATGTTATTTTCTTGGACTAAATACCAAGACTATTTCTTTACAAGAGAATCATACTCTTTTGACATAGCATCTTCCCACTTGAGGCATCACTTGGTGATCTAAATAAAGAAGAGGTTACTCAGAGTCCCAAGGAATATGATGTTAGATACCTTCCAACATGTGCACCTTGGACCTATCTAGGATTTCACTAGACAGGCTAGCACTAAGTTGACTTATGCCATCATGAATTCTATGTTATCAATCTTTTTATGGTACCAATCTTAGTGGTGCCAATGCACAAATACTAACAAACTTGTGGTGCTAATTCTATAAATCTTCATTTGGTATTAAACTAATAAAGGGCCTTATATCACTATATGCTAGACACATTCTTGTATAAGACTAGTCCAATCACTTGTCCATCTAAATCCTAGTGTCAAACATAGAGGAAGCCAAAGACACAAGTCGCCATCTCTGAAACTAATTATTTATCATTTAGAAGTTGAAATGTCTTACCTTCCATCTATTTTTTTAGCGTATATACTTTATCTAAAGCATATGGTAGAAACTCATTTCAATTGTTCTTATGTTTCTACCTTCCTTTTGGTTCTCTCTTATTCCTCTTTTTTTTTTTTAATAGACACAAATTGTTCTTGTTTCCATAGTAAAACAAAGTTCCCTACACCCTACAACATTGCATCCCTTGTATTAAATATTTGATAAAATTACTTTCTTAATCCATGGACCTTATATTTTATAGTCAATATTTTTAGTTACATCATCTATGATTAAGTTTTTTTATTTGCATGTGGTGCATTTCTTCATCACACTTAAAAGAGAAGAGCATTGTTCCTTGATTCCTGCTACATAAATTTCAAAATACATGAGTTAGTTCTATGAGTTCTCCTCCATGGAACCATATTTTAAACCCAATAATGTGGATCAAGTGGTATTAAAGTTTTCTTGCTCATTGTTTTATTTCATTCATTAATCTTCTTTGCAATCATCCTTTTCTATGATAGAATATTCTAATAAGCTTCATAATTAGATTCCCATTAATACATGTTCATGGTACAAGAAGTAAGGCATCATACTAGGTATTATGTACGAGTACCCTCAAGCAAGTCATACCTACAAGAAAATGTTAGAGATGACAAAATTTGCAACATAATCAAAGATAAAATCATAAAACATTAAGAAGCTCATTTAAGATACCTCGACAAAACATAGAAACATGTTTTTAATGTAGTTCTTGATCTCATGATCAATATGAGAGATCATGCTTAGTTTCTAACCCTATGATATTATAGAGCCACAACCCATTGAAGATGCAAAAAAATATTGGTATTCTAGTCTACCAAGGTTAGATTAATACTGAAGAGTTGAATACTTGTCTTTAACAAATTGAGGCATATTATGCTACCAATTAATTTCTTGATTCCAATAATATTTCTCTCACAATTTTAAAGATGTCAAAATTGGTTGCTAATTAGTGAAAAATCGTTAGCAACAAGGTCAGAAATGAAGGAGACCTAGTCACTTCATGGACAACTTTGTCTAACCCCTACACCATTATAAAGATGAATAAATGCAATTTGAACAACTACACTAATGTAAACACTAGTTTTTCCAGTAATACACTAATGAGTTCAACAAAATTATTAGTCACTTGTACATTGATAATGATGAGAAGCACTAGGTATTGAAATATATTAGTGTATTTTAGTATAATATTTTCTCAAATATGGAGTTTTTTCAATATATTCCCTGGCATAAACATTCCATTTCATGTCAAATATGGAAGAGATCCAAATAGAATGACTTAGTGTCAACTCCATACAAAACATTAGTACCAAATCCAAAGACTCCAATCACACAAACTTCCTATAGCACAAATGCCTAAGGGACTCACAATGCCATCTAAAGCTAAGGTGAACAGGATATGAGAAACAAAGGGTGCAACAACAAGACTCAAACTCATTGTGATACAAAGTATCAAGTGAAACAAAAAAATGGTTGTTGTTCGTGCAGAAGTGAACAACTATTCCTCATTAAACGAAGAATAGGATGCAAATGCCATAAGTATAAGTGCTATAGTTCAATATGCAATTAATACCTTTACATCAAAACCATTTAAAGAAAGAGATTTTTTTCAAACTTAATGTTGGATAAAGTGTAAGCCTCTCCATGATATCATTGAAACTAAGATATTGAAGAACATCATAACATTAGATACATTCAAGTGTCTTGGATTTCAAATTATGGTGCACCCATAATCTTACTTTCTTGGACTTCTTCAGCTAGGAAAATATATTGAGGTATAGCACCAATACACCCTCAAGTATTGCATTAAGATAATGCACAAGTCAATTACCTATAACATTCCATTTAAAATCTATGATGTCTTATTGGGAATATGCTATGTCTTCAATTACTAAAAAACCTACCAAGTATGATCAAAGTAATGGTCCACGTGAATTGGAGAGATGACCTATAAGATAGCAAAGTGCCTAATCTATAAGAAAATAACTTTGGTTTAGGAAAGCAATACAAGAAGATCATTTATTATACCTAGAAGTTTATCTTGTTTATGGTTCATCTTGAAAACCATACCAGTAAGAAGTTGACCCTTGTCATGCCAGTTATAGATCATTTTGCATAGTTTTAGCAAATGGATATTCTACTCCATCCATATTTTGATATCTTCTATAATTCCAAGAGAGTTACATTGTGTTGTTTAGTAAAGAATCAAATCAATATGATTATAAGGTCATTGCCTACCAAAAGCCCATTATAATAGCAAACAATTTAGGAGAACAATGAGATATAATTCCATAAATAGAATTTGATTAATCAAAGGGGGCTTAGGCCAAGTTAATTGCCATGCAACAATCCCATTGTGCTAGTGCCAAAGAAATATGGGAAACGAAATCAATCTGTTTTACTATAAAATGTTAAGCAAAATCATAGTGAAGAACAAATTCCTACAATTATGCATCGACAACCTATTGGACTAACTCTATGGGATTTGATACTTTAGAAAGATCAACCTCAAATCAAGTTATCATCAAGTACAAGTCAACCTTGCAACCTTCAAGAGTAGAGAAGGATTGCATGTCTGATTGGTTATGCCTTTTAGTTTGATCAATGACCCAATGACGTTCATGCACCTAATGAATTATATTTTTCATATGTTTATATGGTCTTTTGTCATTATCTACTTTGATGACATCCTTGTGTTTAATAAGACATGGAAAGATCATTTATGGCATGCATGCCAATTCCTATCTGGTCTATGCCAACACAAGCTTCAAGTTAACCTTAAAAAATGTACATTTGGAATCACACAAATATCATACATGGGCTACATCATTGACCAATAGAGGATACATGTAGACCCAAAGAAGATTTGTGCCATCTAAGAATGTCTTGTACCTAAAAACCTAACAAAGCTGTAACATTTTTCTAGCCTTGATAGTTTTTATTGTAATTTTGTCTTGGTTTATTCACATGTAACATGACCTTTGAATTAGGTCATGCATGGGAAGGTGAAGTTCCATTGAAATTTATAATAGCAGTAGGCATTTGAATAACTAAAGCAACACCTCTATTCAACACCATTGCTAGCCATGGTAGACATCACTCGGTTGTTTTGAGCTAGAGATTGATGCATCTAACTATGCACTTACTTTTATCCTAATCTAAAATGGGCATCTAATGGCATACCATTCTAAGACACTCTCTAACATATGCCACTTGACCTATGATAATGAGTTGTATGTCGTTGTTCCTACTATAAGATAATGGGACCACTATATTCTAGGTAAAGAAACCATTATTCATTTTGATCAATGACATTTATAATTTCTACATTCTTAGAGTAGGGTAGAAAATACTAGGCACATGAAATAGATGACTTACCTACAAATATTACACCTTATGATCAAACATCATAAGTAAGGAGAATTAGGTGATAAACTAAGTAAGTTGCCCAATAGTATAGATATTTGTTAGTTCTTGATGCCAAAGGATATGGAACCAATGATTGGTAGGTATTATACACTTAGACATTAACTTCACTAATTCATCAACAATTGATACAAGGTAAGTCCATGCATAAGCATCACCTCTAGGATGTGTTGCTATATGATATCAAAAAACTATAGGTGCCATCAAGTACATTATTCTAGTTGTTGATTTGGTAATCACATTACTCCATGTTAGATGGATATTTAGATGTTAGTAATACATAACACTACAACAATACTTTTCTTGGCTACACATGCACGAAGAGGTGGAGCTCTATGTTTTCTCCTATATACCCTATAATATTGATAAACCAACAAATAGAAAGTTGAGGTTCTACACACTGTTGCATATTCATTTTAGGCCATGGGATTCCATTAACATGGATTTTATCTCAAGGTGGTCATACACCAAGTGCCAACATGATCGTGTCTTTGTGGTCATCGATAGGTTCAACAATATGGCTATCATTGCACCATGTAGAAATATCATTGAAAAAATTGAGACCACTTACCTATTCTTTTAGTAGGTTTGAACACATTTCAACCTACTTAGCTTGATAGTCTCAAACATGGATTCCAAGTTCATCAACTTTTGGCGTTATCTTTAGAACCTACTAGACACCGAGCTCTATCATTGCATAACTTTCAATCCAAAAACCAATGAAGAGACAAATATGGTAAGTCAAATGTTAGTGCATCTTCTTCAAATGTACAACCATAATCACCCTTACATGTTGGATGAGAGTCTACTATAAATCCAATGCTCCTACAATAGGGTTATTCACACCTCCACATGTCAATTTATTTTAGGCATGTTTGGGTTTTGAGCCTAACATTGTAGTGAATGTCGCCTTTCACATATCAGTTGGAGCCATGACACCAACATAGGTCAATGATAAAACAAGGCTAAGAAGTTTCTACAACAGGTGCAGTACATCCAAACTCAGGTCTAGGAGACTTCAATGCCACCAACAAAAGTATAAAGAGCACCATTATCAACATAAGATTCCACATATTTTCTAGGTTGGAGATAAGGTTTGGATCCATCTAAATAAGGAACGCTTCTTTGGACCCATATTTGAGATCAAATTACTATACTATGGACCTTATACCAATTAGTGTCAGATAGGTGAGAAAGCTTCTATTCTTGACTTGTCACTTGACTTAGGGATGCATCCAATTTTTCATGCAAATCTCATCAAGTCGTACCTTCCTTCCTTGTTAGAGCCTATGATGGTATAACACCCCACATATTTGAATCTAACATAGTTCAACATATTACAAAAGATTAACTAATTGATATCACTAGTAAGAGTACTCACTAGGGGACACGCATGTTTAGTGTTGTCAAACAAGGTTAGTATCCTTCTTAGACCAAGTGGTATACATTTGATCAACTTAGGTGTTTCTTTCCACATTTGGAGGTTGACATAATGGAGACCATTGCTTCCAAGGGGAAATTAATGATTTGAAAAAAGTAGAGGTTTATTTGAGTCCCAAGGAAGGTGATTTCAAAGACATTCTACCATGCATACCTTGGAACTCGTCTAGGCACTTTGCTAGACAAACTAACACTAAGATGAGTTATGGTATCATGAGTTATATGGTGCCAACCTTTCTTTGCCACTATCTTCAATGACACCAACATAAATACTGATAAACATATGGTTCCAACTCCATGTGCCATCATTTGACATCATATTTATGGCGGACCTTGAAATGCTAGATGTCAAACACATTTCTACATAAGACCAATTCAACCATTAATTCGTCTATAGACTAGCACTAGATACAAAATAAGTCGAAGAGGTAATTCACCAATTATTTTTAAAATTACTTCTTGATCAGTTGGAAGTTGGTGTGTCTTACATTCCAACTATTTTGTAACTTATATACATACTTTGTGTAAAGCATAAGGTAGGAGCTCCGTTTGGTTATTCTATTCTTTCCTATCTTCAAGTTTCATCTTATTTCTATTTTCTTTTTTATAGACATAAGGTGTTCCTACCGCCATAGCAAAATAGTGTGCCTTGCACCCTACAACATTTCATCCTATATATTAAATGTTTGGTACAATTACCTTAATCCATGAACCTCATATTCTATAGTATATTTTACATTTACATCATTATATGTGATTGAGTTTGTTTAATTTCATGAGGTGCATTTATTCAACATGCTTGAAAGGGAAGACCATTGTGCCCTACCTCTTGTTGTATAACTTTAAACATAACTTTTAGACACCAGAATCTGGTTTTGGAAGTTGTTCTCTCCACATCTTGGGCCCTGTGGTGTGAATCACTTATTTTGAGAATAAATGAAAGGATCTCCGATGCTATCCACCTTAGAAAACAAATCCTCATAGATTGGGGGATTCCAATAATGTTCCTACTATAATACGGGCTCTTCATCATAAATAAGAGTTTGATCCCTTTTGAACATGAACATGACAATATGAATCTAGGAGGGAGTCCTCAAAGATGACCCTTATTATTTAGTGGTGGTATCAACATAGTGCATGGATGATGGCTCTCTTTAAGGAGCACATTTGATAATCTTGACAAAGACACCAATTCCACAAGGAAGCATAAGGCAATGGGTTGGCATAGTTGTGTAGTGTGGCAAACATTATAGTAGACGATTAAGGGCCTTTTGTGCATAGGAACTAAAGTCCCTAAGAATATTGGGTATGGATATATGGTTTGAGTACTTGATAAAGAATCTTTGTAAAGGAATTGAAAATATAAGAAAAATATCATTTTAAAATAATACTCCTCTTGCAAAAAAGTACACAACTTGCATTAAGTATTATCAATATTTAAAGAAGGTGAGAACCACTCAATATATGTGTAATTTACAATACAATAAGACTCCCTACGAATGGGCTTGGAATACATGCTTAAAATATTGGGAACTGAAATGCATTCATTTGTGATGATTCTAGATATGCATACAATAAATCACATCTTGGAACCTAGAATCATATGTCATAGATGCAAGTTTTATAAGTGGTTATCATCACATTATCATTGTTGTGGGGTTACTAGTTATGAAGATGCATACTAGATAACATTGAAAGACAATTACAACATTGGAGGAACTAATTACCATTAGTCAATGTGAAGTGCTAGAGGCATGATAGGAATTCCAGTTTGTAGTTGGCCAAACAATCATAATGAAAGTTCCAATTGTGATAACCTAAGCACTATGGGAGAAGAAAACTATGATAAATTGCATGTATGCCATACTTAAAAGATGCATACAATAACTATATATGTTGCAAACACAATCTTAACTAATTTGGATGACATATCTTTTTCAAAGTAATACAAAGTTTTAAAATTATTATTATTTTTTATTTATTTTTTTTATATAAAATAAATTATACATATAAAAAATGGTTTATCAAAACTAATATCTCATTTATAAATTTTAAGTATGATGCATACAATAACTATATATGTTGCAAACACAATCTTAACTAATTTGGATGACATATCTTTTTCAAAGTAATACAAAGTTTTAAAATTATTATTATTTTTTATTTATTTTTTTTATATAAAATAAATTATACATATAAAAAATGGTTTATCAAAACTAATATCTTATTTATAAATTTTTTAAACAATGTTAGACAACGTTTCCCCAATTGTGAGCACTAGCTATAACAAGGTGAGGGTTCAATCCTCTTGGTCTTAAGTCTTTGTATATGTAGGTAACATCTTCTCTTAAAAAATAATATTGTAAGCACTAAATCATTTTTTTACAAATTCTTACATATATACACTTTGTTTTGGCTTGAACTTGAATTTTTTTTGAGAGAAGTCTAAAGACTGATGTTTGATTTTATTTTATATATAAAATTTAAGATAGAAAATATTTTATAATATTAATTATATTATTATATAAATTATTTCCCAGGGACAACGTAATGGTTTGGGCTTTGGCTTTGTGGGAGGTCCAAAGTTCAAACAACAACGTGGGCGAATATGTGAGGAGGTGGGTGTGTATTTGACCCCTATTAATAAGTTCAACTCTCTCACCCTTATCAAAGGTCATGGGTAGGATGGGAATGTCCAACCCTGAGCGTGGGTGGTGGGGTTTCTCGTATTAACCTAAAAAAAAAAATTGGCCCTATTGATAACAACCTTTTCAAAGATATTAAAGATCATATGATATGATTTGAGTAGTTGTACTTCCATATTTGAGGTTCCATAGACCATGTTTGGGTCTGACCTAATTAAAATCTTTCATTTCATAAGTTCAACTCTCACCCTTATAAATCGGTAAATTGTAGAAGTTTCTCACACTAACCTCCCTTATAAATCGGTAAATTGTAGAAGTTTCTCACACTAACCTCAATAAAAAAAAATTATATAAAGGACAGAGAAATCTCTATTGTAAAAAAACAATTCAAATTTTTTAAAAGTTCAAGTTCTTGTTGGACCGCTTAGTTGATACCGGCCGTAAAGAAGTGAAATAACCTTGACACCTAACAATATACCTTGTGATGACACCTGACAATATCCTTATGATTTCTCGTCCCAACGCATAAAAGATAAAATATGGCAGGGAGCGTTTGAATTGACGAGCATTCTTTTGTTGATGGCAACGGGCGGTGCAGATAAGCTTACCGCCGGTGTTCATAAGGAACCTCTCAATCTGCAGCAATTCCAATGCAACGTAGAATACAGTAAACTGGACATTAATTAAGCTAATTCTTTTCCAACCAAATACCCAAGTTGTGTTCGTTTTGTATGTCTTAATATTCAGTTGAGTTTGGCCCTTACAGTGCTGTGTGCAGTTCTTGTAATCGGAGGTTTCTGCAGTGGCTAAACTTGCCATGATTAGTCTTTCGTTGCCAGCGGGGACTTTCTATTCTTCATTGCACAGTTGGAGGTCTGAAATTCATGGCACCCAATTGCAAATATCATGGAATGCCTCCCGGCGTCCTCGACTTGAGAGCTTAAATTGTTGTGCCTCACACACTGCCGAGAATTACCAGGGCCCTGATGACAATAATACGAGTACTGGGAACATTGCAATTGAGAGAATTACAGATAAACTAAGGAGATTACGGCAGGGTGATGAAGTGAAGGAGGGAGGTTATGAGCTTGGTCATGGCTCAAATGGTCCAAAGTACAGAGTTGGGCATGGTTTTGTAAGAAGCAGGAGCAAGTCAGAGCATTTGGAACCTCTGAGGGATTTGGAAGAAGCAGAAGTGACTTCTGATAAAAAGAAGAGAGATTTTGTACCCACATTGGCACAATTGACAATTCCCGAGCAGGAGATAAAGAGGCTCAGGACAATTGGGCTTTACTCGGGGAGGACAGTTAGAATTGGGAAGGATGGCGTAACCCCTGGTGCAGTGGACGCTATCTATTACAGATGGAGGAAATCAGAGGTTGCCAGGATCAAGTGTGGTGGAAAGTCTCGGATGAATATGAAGAAAACACATGACATCTTGGAGGTAAGTGTTCTTCACTTCCAAGTTTTGGGCTTATATATTCTCTTTTAGATAATAGAAGTAAGTTAACTAGTTTTTAACGTATATTAATTAAGGTAGTTTGTAAAGTGTATGGAAGTCAGAGAGAATTTTTTAAATTTTAAATCTGAAGTTATAAAAAATGATTATAAATATTTTATTTAAAATTTTAATATATATTGTTTTTGTTGTGTAGGAAAAAAATTGAGTTAAAAATATTGTTTTCAAGATGGTTCTTGGTTGCGTGGTTTGAATTTGATTTCTTAAATCAAAATTTAAAGATAGCATTACTGTATCTTTTACACATATAACTACAATATCTTTAGTAAAACTAAAATCTAAAAATATTATAACATATAAAAGAACTAAATATATAAATATTTTTCTAGATAATAAATAATCCGGCCTTAAGAATATTTGTTCATTTTCAGACGGGCAATTTCATGAGGAAAGATTTCTGACACTAAAGGGATTATAAGATTTAAAAACATAAAAATAAAAATATTGTTTTAATATATTCTATGAAAATGAGTTAAAGTTTGGTGTATCGTGCAGAAGATAGGTTGGATGGTAGAGGCCGAGTGTTTGTTGGTTGGCTGCCCTAGTTTCAATAACCTAGTGTTTGGATGTATAGAAACAGCATTCAACCGACACCATTGTATAAAAAGGGCCTAGTGTTTGGATGTATAGAAACAGCATTCAACCGACACCATTGTATAAAAAGGACCTAGTGTTTGGATGTATAGAAACAGCATTCAACCGACACCATTGTATAAAAAGGTCAAATGGTCTATGTGTACGTTCAATTTGTTGTTTTTAAGCTAGTGCTCCTCTATTGTATTAGATATTTACAAACATCTAGGTCAAGTGGTCTATGTGTACGTTCAATTTGTTGTTTTAAGCTAGTGCTCCTCTGTTGTAGTGGTCAACTTACGTATTTACAAGCATCTATTTGAATTGTAAATGGTCTAATTGGACTTGAGAGTGTTGGGATGAGAGCTGTGATTAATCCTGGAGGTGTTAAAAGATTTTTGTTGGCTCTTAATCTATTTTCCTACAAAATTTTTAAGTTGAGACCACTTTAGTGTGAATGTTTTGTTATGAGATGTATTATTTAAAAAAAAATTAATTTTTTTTTGTTTATGCTTCCAGGTGTTCTTGAATTGTTCTTAGAATCTATTCTTATACATTTGTTAAAGATTTTGCATTTGATATACTATATTTTGTTTTCCGAGAAATCACACGTGGAAAGTTTAGCATATGCTTAATTTTTTATAATAGATTATATAGAATTGAATATATGGAATTGAAACGAGTTTTACCCTTTATTTATTACATCATAAATACATAGTGATATTACAACTTAGCAATTATACATGTATGACGTGACAAAATTGGAACCTGAGTCTTACATATTTACAAGCATCTATTTTAATTGTAAATGGTCTGATTGGACTTGAGAGTGTTGGGACGAGAGCTTTGGTTAACGCTTGAGCATATTAAAATACTTTTGTTGGCTCTTAATCTACTTTCCTATGAAATTCTTGTAAGGTGAAACCACTTTAGTGTGAATGTTTTATTATGAGATGTGCCAGTTTTAAAAAAACAATTTTTTTTATTTATGCTTCTAGGTTATCTTGAATTGTTCTTCGAATTTATTCTTATACATTTGTTAAAAACTTTGCATTTGACATATTATATTTTGTTTTCCAAAAAATCACACGTGGAAAGTTTAGCATATGCTTAATGTTTTTTAATAGATTATATAGAATTGAATATATGGAATTGAAACGAGCTCTACCCTTATTTTATTACATCATGAATACATGGTGATATTACAACAACTTAGCTATTATACATGTATGACATGACAAGATTTGAACCGGAGTCTCTTACATATTTACAAACATCTAATTGAATTGTAAATGGTCTTATTGGACTTGAGAGTGTTGGGATGAGAGCTTTGATTAATGCTTGAGCGTATTAAAAGATTTTTGTTGGCTCTTAATCTACTTTCCTATGAAATTCTTGTAAGTTGAGACCACTTTAGTGTGAATGTTTTGTTATGAGATGTGCCAGTTTTAAAAAAACTAAATTTTTTATTTATGCTTCTAAATGTTCTTGAATTGTTCTTCGAATTTATTCTTATACATTTGTTAAAAACTTTCCACTTAACATATTATATTTTGTTTTCCAAAAAATCACACGTGGAAAGTTTAGCATATGCTTAATGTTTTTTAATAGATTATATAAAATTGAATAAATGGAATTGAAATGAGCTCTACCCTTATTATATCATGAATACATAGTGATATTACAACTTAGCAATTATACGTGTATGACATGATAAGATTTGAACTTGAGTCTCTTACATATTAACAAGCATCTAATTGAATTGTAAATGGTCTGAATGGACTTGAGAGTGTTGGGATGAGAGCTTTGGTTAATGCTTGAGTGTATTGTAGACAACAGTTCCAAGCAGAAATAAACTATGAGGTTGTCTGACATAAATGTCCTATGAAGATCCACAATTTTGATTATGTATAGCAATTTTGATAATGTATGAATCATGAAAATGACAATGTAAAATCAGCCAATCAAATGAATATGGCTTGATTAATAAGTATGCACTAAAGGACAAACGCAGCCGTCTTTGTGTTAAGACGTCTGGATTAGTTAGACGTCTGGATTAGACGTCCAACCTAACTAATCAGACGTCTGGCTGCTGTGTTAGACGTCTGAAACTGTCAGTTAGACAGTAAACGCAATTGTTAAGACTAATAGGCGGTTGGGACGGTTGAGACGGGTTGGTTGCACTAACTACCCGATCTTACCTATAAATACCCCCCTATTTCATTTTGTAATCTATCCATACTTGTCTATAATGCAGAGACGTTGTGCAGCAATTGTTAGTCTGGAATGTGTGTTGTACGAGATTGCATCTGTGTTGTAGTGTTGTGTTGCAGGTATTGATCATAGCTTGGTACGAGAGCATGTATTGTTGTATGTTGTTTTCCTGTTGCAGGGCATGCTGAGGAACCTTGAGGACTGGAGAAGGAATGCTTAGTGGAAGACGTCTAGACCCTGGAAGATCAACCCCTGTGCGTATCAGTCTAGCCGTCTGGTTTCGTCGGCAACTGTTTAGATGTCTATCCCTGACGTCTAGCCGACCATCCAGCCCAGACGTCTAGCCGTCCAGCCCAGACGTCTAGCCGTCCAGTCCAGACGTCTAGTCAAGACATCTAGCCCACTCTAGTCCAGTCCAGACGTCTAGCCACTCATCAACGTCTAGCCCCACTCCAGCCACGTCTGCCCTCTATCCCTGACGTCCAGCCCAAACATCTAGCCATCCGTCTCAGACGTCTAGACTGTCTGCCTCAGACGTCTAGTATTCAAAGCATCTGTCAAGACTTGTCGACTCATACTTGCAGGACATGATGACTGGTGTACCTTGGCCTATCATCCCCTCCTAGTTTATCATCATTCCCTCGTCTCGAGAAGTACTTACCCTTGTCTACATTTGGCGTCATTGCCTAAAAACAAACTTTGGGTCGAGAAGTACAGGTGACAAGACAAGGAGGTGAATGACACAAGGAAGAGGAGGAAGGAGTCCAAGACAGCCAAGAAGAAGTGCACGACTGGTGAATCTAAGAACGCAGGACGAAGAAGAAGTTTTACAACCTGAAGTGGAAAGAGTGTGGGATCTAGTGGAAGACGAGAATCCAAGAGTAGAGACATTGTTGGTGACAGCAGAAGGTGAAGAGCAAATAGTAGAGGAAGTTCCTAGTATTGAGAACGAAGATTGGACGGTAACACCCGAACCAGCAGAGAGGAGTTGGTCGATGGATACAGAAGTAGGAGACTTTGTACCGCAACAACCACGTATCGGTTTGTGGGGAGGAAGACCGGAACCACATCTCGTATATTCGTGAAGGAGGTCGCGAAGTGGTAGTAGGAGGCTATTTGACCAAAATTTTGCACCATCAACAGCAGAGAGAGAACCAGAGAGAGTTCCACCACGCTCACCACCAAGACATTCGCCTAGTGGGACAACCACAATGGCACAAACTACGCCTCATATAGAGAGACAAAAATGTCCACCTTTCCATGGGGAAGGAAAGGAAGATCCAGCCCATCACGTGGGAACTTGTATCACCATTTGGGGAACACATGGGGTAACACAGGATACAGAGTGGTTGCGATTATTTCCAGCCACTTTGCGGGGAATGGCAATGGATTGGTATTTGAAACAACAGCCTACCCAACCATTCACCCAATGGACCCCCTTGAAGGATGCATTCATTGAAGAATTTCGACCATTAAGAGACGACACGGAGATCATCACTGAAATATTTGCTACAAAACAAAAATCAGATGAAGATATCAGGAGCTACGCTAGGAGACTGAGACAGTTCACAGATAAAATGGAAATGCCACCAGTCGACGGAATGGTAAAACGTTGGTTCTTGGATGGATTACTACATAAGTATCGAAAGAAGATGAAAGCAGTACCATCCTCGACATATGCA
The DNA here is from genome assembly GCA_028583015.1 of Wollemia nobilis. NCBI lineage: Eukaryota > Viridiplantae > Streptophyta > Pinopsida > Araucariales > Araucariaceae > Wollemia > Wollemia nobilis. The sequence continues at coordinate 4,097,601 of JAQPPZ010003280.1, forward strand.
GAAGCCCTCGAGAAAGCAAAGAACTTTGAAAGTGAGGCCAAGCAAACAGCTGCAAGAATCGGTGGACAACCAAGACGCGAAGAATCTGATAGTGATGAAGAAGACAAAGTGCAAAGTGCAATACACTCCTTTCGGAAAGAATTTGATAAAATTATAAAAGAAGTCAAAGGAGAAACACGGAAGGATAGGAAGGATATTTGGTGCTCTGACTGCAAAACAGAGGGACATGCCAACACCAATTGTCCAAAGAAAGCGTATTGCAACATATGTGATATTGCAGGTCACCCAGTAGCGGATTGTCCATTCAATCTGAAGGGAGCAAGGCACCAGACATTAACAATCCAACAGGGAAGCCAACCGGATGCTCCAAGAAATGGACAAGGTGCAACAAGTGGTGGATATAGAAATAACCGCAGGGGAGGAAGACAAGGAGGACAGAGTCGACTGCAGTACGACTCTGAAGGGAGACCTGTAATTCAGTGTCGAAATTGTCAAGAATGGGGCCATTTTGCGAAGAATTGCCCCCAACCTCAGAATACGAACACTACTGGTGGTAACAATGTTACCCAGATGTGTAGGTGGTGTGGTCCAGGGAACCACAAGGAGGCTAACTGCCCAAATAAGGCAAGTTCCAGTGGAACACAGAATGTCAATTTGATTGACATTGGTGAGATAAGTACAATAATGGAAAGGGAAGATGAAGTCCTAGCCGTAGCAATGACACAGGCTAGGAAGTTGGAAGAATATCCAAATCCTGCCAAGGAAAAAGAGCGATGGCAGGAAGCACAAGAATTGATAAAAACAGAACTAGACAAAGAAAAGCAGGACAGGCTAGTTCTGGAGAAAGCTCTAAAGAAGGTGGAGATCCCAAAGGATAAACAGGCATCAATAGAAGGCTTGGTGACACAGGTGCTGAATACGACAGTAGAAGTAAAGGTGGCTAGTCTATTCAACATAGTACTTGAGTTATACGCTACAGTGGGAGAAGTTGTAAAAACAAAGAAAAGAGAAACCCGATAGGTAGCGCACATCAAGCAAGGACAGTTCATGGATCCAACGATACTGATGATTGAGGCAGGAAAGAAGCCAGCCTTGGTTCACATGGAGATATTGGACCACAAGTTGAATCAGGTGATCGTTGATGGAGGATCAAGCGTGAACGTAATGCCAGAAAGAACGTGGCGGAGTATTGGTCAACCCGCAATAAGATCTCCAAACTTCAAATTGTATGGAGCAGATCAGTATGGCATCGAGACAATAGGCGTGCTAATGAGCCAAAAAGTGCGCATAGCGGAACAGGATTTTGTACTGGATTTCGTGATAATTGCGATGCAGAAACCAGCATATGATGCATTACTGGGACGTGGGTGGTTACGAACAGCAAAAGTAAACCACAATTGGGAGAAAGAACATCTGACCTTCAAGAAAGGCCAGCATAGATATTTGATCAATCTAAAGAACCAGGCAGTAAGCCAAGAGATTGCAAGTTCTGATGACTCAGGAGTTTCTTCCTCAGACGAAGGGTCAGGATATGAACCAGATGAAGAGGGAGTACTACACCTGGAGGATTGCACGGAAGATGAGTATAACGAAGACAAAGGCTTACTCCACTGGCAACAGGAAGACTATGAAGTTTTCCCTCCCCAATGTTTTTGCATTGATGCAGGAAATGAAATCCAAGAGGATGAGAAAAAGGAACCAGAAAAGGCAGAGAGCAGTAAGAAACAAACAACAACAGAAAAGGATAAGGAGAGAGAAAAATGGACATTCCCCAAGAATTTTGCAGAATATACGATGGGAGACGCAGTCATTGAAGACAAGCCTGCCCACCCCATCGAGGTTCTTAAAGCAGAAAATGAACCTGAATCCATTAAATATGAAGGACCAAGAATGATTCAGGTAAACTTGGGAGAAGATGGCAAGGAGAGGATGATTAAATGTGGAGATGATTGGGATCCAGTATTGAAGGCAACAACTTTTAAAATCTTTATGGAGTATAAAGATGTCTTCGCTTGGACATACAAAGACCTGAAGGGAGTCCCACCAGAACTTTGCGTACACAAGATTCCCCTGATTGAAGGCGCACAACCAGTAAGAAGGCGACCATACAGGATGAATCCCAAATACGCAGCACTGGTGAATGCTGAAATCGATAAAATGTTGGATGCAGGCATTATTTTCAAAGTTACGACAAGTGAGTGGGTGTCACCAATCGTGATTACCTTGAAGAGGGAGGTTGACAAAATTCGAATTTGTGTAGATTTTCGAAGCCTCAATGCCGTAACCATCAAAGATCCCTTCCCGATCCCTTTCACAGATTCCATCCTGGAAGAAGTAGCGGGACATGAGATCTATTCATTTTTGGATGGGTTCTCAGGGTATAACCAGATTAGCATTGCAGAAGAAGATAAGTTGAAGACAACTTTCGTGGTAGAAAATGGAATATATGCTTACAATCGTATGCCATTTGGGTTGTGCAATGCACCAGCTACTTTTCAAAGAATCATCCTATATATCTTTGATAAGATGTCCACAGGGAATTTTAAAGCCTTTCTCGATGATTGGTCATTATATGGGAAGACACAAGAACATTTGAAGTCACTGGAGGAATGCATGAGCTTGTGTAGGCGAGCTCGGATATCATTGAATCCAGGCAAATGTGTCTTGATGGTACCATACGGGAAGTTGCTAGGGCATATTGTATGCCAAGAGGGTCTCAAGCCCGACCCGAATAAGATTCGGGTAATACTGTTGATGGAAGAGCCATATGATGTAAGCTCGGTGAAAACCTTCTTGGGAACAGTGGGATACTACAGAAGGTTCATTCGCAACTATGCATTAACTTCTCATCCACTAGATGCCCTTACACGTAAGGGTATTCCTTTCCATTGGACAGAAGAGCACCAAGGAGCTTTTGAGAGCTTGAAAGCACATCTGTTGAAGGCACCTATCCTGGTTTTCCCAGACTGGGAGAAGGAGTTTCATGTGCATGTTGATGCTTCAAATTATGCTATTGGATGCGCATTGGCTCAGGAAGGTCAATTTGGGTTGGATCAGCCCATCTACTTTGCAAGTCGGTTGTTGTCTCGAGCCGAGAAGAACTATAGTACAACAGAGCGCGAAGCACTAGGGATGGTGTACGCAGTACAGAAGTACCGACACTATTTGTTGGCTAACCCTTTTGCTTTCTATGTGGATCATCAGGCGCTATTGTACTTGATCAACAAGCCAACAATCTATGGACGAGTGAGTCGATGGCTCGTCACTCTGCAGGAATTCATGTTTCGAGTGGTAGTGAGACCAGGAAAGAAGCACGTAATTGCGGACCAACTATCAAGGATTCGCTCAGGAGAACCTGCAGAAGGAGGAATACCAGATGAATTCCCCGACGCACAGTTGTTCATGATAAGTGCGATACCTACATGGTATAAACATATTGGGGATTACCTATCGACAGGAGAGCTACCAAAGGAGATGATGGTAGCTGAACAACGGAAGGTGATTACGAAATCTGCACCCTTTACCTTGATTGCAGGATTGCTATACAAGATGGGGGAGGACCACATTCTAAGACGATGTGTGATGGAGGATGAAGTACAACAGACCCTGAAGGAGGCACATGAAGGATTGGCCGGAGGACATATGGGACCTGATGCAACAACAAGGAAAGTGTTGTTGGCGGGCCTATGGTGGCCTACTCTGTTTCACGATGCCAAGAACTTTGTTAAGGCATGTGATACGTGTCAAAGAATAGGGAAGCCAGTGAAAAGAGACTTCATGCCACTGCATCCATCGCAACCTCAAGAACTTTTTGAAAGATGGGGTTTGGATTTTGTAGGTCCATTGAGAACAAGCCATAAGAGAAAGTGCAGATACATCGTAGTCGCAACTGAGTACTTAACGAAATGGGTCGAAGCAAGGGCACTACCTGATAATTCGGCAAGAAGCACGACTCGCTTTTTGTACGAACAGGTTATCACACGATTCGGCATACCTCTTCAACTGACAAGTGATAGAGGAGGTCATTTCGTTAATGAAATTATTCAGAATTTGACGAAGGAATTCAGGATCTTTCATTCCTTGTCAAGTCCGTATTACCCCAGAGCAAATGGGCAGGCGGAGGCGACAAATAAGATCTTGGTTTCTGTTCTATACAAAACATGTGCAATTGAAGGCGCAGATTGGGAAGAGCGCTTATCAACAGTTTTGTGGGCATACAGAACCACCTTTAAACCGACCACAAACCACACACCCTTCCAATTGATGTATGGACAGGAGGCGGTAGTACCAGTAGAATTCCTGGTACCCAGCTTGAGAGTAGTTGTTGATACCCGCCTAAATGATGATGAAAGCATGGAGGAAAGACTCGCAACACTGGTACAACTAGGCGAGAAAAGGGTGTTGGCACAATGGGCAACGGAGATTGCTCAACAACGTCGAAAATATTGGCATGATAAGCACCTTCAGAAAATGAACCTGAAGGCTGGTGATCTGGTTCTCAAGTACAATGGCAAAAGGGAGATCAAGCCAGGAAAGTTGAAGACCCTATGGCTTGGACCCTTTCAGGTAGAAGAGGTATTGGATAATGGGGTTGTTCGACTGAAGAAGTTGGATGGAACAACTTGCCCCGAAGCAGTAAATGGCTCCAAGTTGAAAGTATATAAAGCACAGGCACAGATCAATATGATCAACTTGGAAGCTAAGGAGGACACATCTGGTAACCCAAATGAAGAAGAGCAACCAGGTATACGATCCTACGAACACGGTGGACCAAGTAACACTGTTCGAGAGGATGAACCATCCAACCTGGAATGGTTGTTTGGAAGAGAAGAAGAACCGGTAATAGAACAAAGGGAGTCGGAACCTAATGTACGAGTTCTAGAAAGCGAAGTAGAAAATCGGCTTCAGAACATTGCGTACTTAGCTTCACAAGGGCAAATACCAGAAGTGGAGGATTATGAAGGACAAGGAGCTGAAATCCTGCAACGAATGGCATTGGAAACACAACGATTGCAGGAGGAATATGAGACTCTTCGTCGGTATAATACGCAGTTGAGAGAACAAGTTATTCAGGAACTGGATGGAACTATGCAACAAATGCAGCAACGACAGGATGCACGTAGAGCAGAATGGGCTGAAAGAGATCAAGATGATTTTAGGAGGAGCCCGAATGGTAACTCACCAGATAGTAGTGTATTCTCGGTGGCTCTAGATCATTCAACACCAAACCGCCCTCAGAACCAAAGGTTGCCGGTAGGTGGATTGGAAATAAGAGAAAATACAGGGAACAATGTAGTTTCCTCAACAGATTCAGATAGTTCATCCACAACAACACTGAGAATCATCCTGAATACAGACGACTCCTCAAAAGCAACTTCACCATTGATTAGGCATCCTCGACGACATGGAAAATCACCAGAAAAGAGTAAAGCAAGGAAATCACAGCAGAACTTGGCTTCTAGTAGCGCATATCAGATAAGTCGAGAAGAAGCAGCCGAGATTCTGTGGCGAGATGTCAGGGAAGTAACCGAACGACCAAAGTATGATGGATGGTCGGAAGACTCAAGTGAGGATGAGAATCAACCTCGAGACCCTGACATACCACACGCCAGTCCTAACCCAGACCGTCGGAGACAAAGAGATGAAATCCGCAGCCAACGAGCAGGGGTTAGATTCCTTGAAACTGCACAGGTGATTGAAGATGATGAGTCTCTAAGCCCACAAGACGAGTACAATGGAGGAGTAAATGAAAATACGATACCTGAATGGCCAGAACCACAAGGATGGAGAACACCATATGCAGGAGCCATGAGACGCCCGACGGAACGCGAAGAAGTGGCTAGGTATCGTATGGCGGCTCTCGATTTGCGACAACACCGAAGAGAAGTGAGAAGATTGCAGCAACGAGTCCAAGAAACCTCTGAATGGCCAATGAATACGGTAGGAGAGGGAAATGACTCAAGTACGGATTCAACTTTCTCGGACGAGTACCAAGAAGCCCTAACTCACTGTGCACCGCAACGACACTTTGAGGAAACGAGATGGCGAAGGAGATTGATAAGGGCTGACAGGAGATTGAGAATCCTGCACCAACTGACACCTGCAAGTCAGCAACACCCACCAGAAACACGCGCACAACTGATACACCAGGCCAGAAATAGAGACAACTTGGGCAATCCCGAGAGTTCGTCAGGACTTCCGAGAGTGCCTGACCAAGGGAGGAGCGTGGTTGACCTCCATCCCGGTAGCTCGAGAGGAAGAAATTCCCCTCCGACTACCCATAGGTCGACTAGTCCATGGATTGGGCCGCAAGGACCATCTGAGGACTTAGTCCAAGCCAACCCATCACTACGTGCTCCTGAGAATAGACCTTCGGGTCTGCCTCAACGAGCTCGTGGGAACCGAAGACGTCGTCAAGAACGATCGAGGGACCGATCGAATCTCGGGCAGCTGGGAGTACGACAGCCCCACATTAGGGAGATTCGACCGGCAAGAGGAAGAGGACGAGTCACACCAACTCGTGGAAGACAGGGACCCCAAAATAGGAATTCCTACCAGGACCAGGTAGACCAAGGATGGGCAGTCGTCCGTCGTCAGATCGATAGACTTCGAGGCCGAGGCCATGGAATGGGAAGGTTCTATCGTAACATTGGACAGAGGGAGAATCAGCCTTCCAATGATCGGGCGACCAACCATCAAGAGCAAGGGAGAACGGTGGTCCACTATCTTGATGACTGTGTGATAATTCAGCAGGGAGACGGGAGCACGGAACGAATTTGTCAACAAGAAGAATCAACCCGTCTGGACCCTGGTAGCAGCTGTATGGATGATGCAACCACACGTCTGGATGGAGAAGACCGTCTGGCAAGAAACAACCGTTTGGCAGAGGGGGCAAGACGGGATGACGTCACAAGAAGCAGACGTCTGGGAGAAACTGGTCAGACGTCTAGACAGGAATCACGTCATCAGCCGACGGAAGAGGAACAACCAGACTGGCAAGTTATTCCACGAAGATTGAGAAGACGCGACGAACCTCGACGAAACTCCTGCGATAATCGCGATGGCAGACGGAGGAACAGGAAAATGGCGATGGTTTCAGCAGTTTCGAAACTGGCAGTCGTCACCAGGAAGATAGCGCGTCGGATACCCTGGAAGTACGCATCGACATTGCCGTGCGCTTCACCCGACGACGTTAAAATTACAAGATGCAGTTTTGAAAAATAATAAAACAAAAATAAAAAGAAAAAGACAAAAACAGAAAAAGACAAAATAGCAAAAAGACGAAATAAGGTAAAAGACGTTAGACGTCTTGTCCATGCAGAACTGGCGACGTGGCAAGCATGCAGACGACTGGGAGTTAGGTGGCAGTTGAACAAGTAGTTATCAAGGCGGCAACATTCCTATAAATTGGAAGCGTTGGGCATTGTTTGTTTCATTGCTTTCAGTTTATGCAAGAACGTAGGAGGAGAGACGAAGTTGGGTAATAGGCGCACCAAGGATTTATGCAAGACGAAGCATAAGACGTCATCTACATTGGCAGTCACAAGCTTCGTGGAGGATTTTTTCAGTGCAAGTGCAAAACCTTACCTTCGTAAAACGCTTCAGAGGAACCCTACTCCAATCGCATCATAAGAGAAGCACTCACGGAAGGGAGAGGTAATTTTTAGCCTCCGATCAAGACGTCATCTAGGAGGGAGACGTCCACAGGAGCACGTCTAGCCGCCACCAACGGCCTCTCTCGACTCACCACACACCGCTAGCTCGAGTCACATCTAGCCGGGCACACTTTGACGTCTAAGCAATCATTCAGTCTACAGAAGCCGAGACGTCTAGCAGGATTGAGCCGTTTGAAGTGCAGGAGACGTCCAGAAAGGAGAGTAAGAGCCAAAAAAAGCCTAGACAACCTCCAATGCAATCCGAAGTAGGATCCGAGTCCATTGTGGCAAAAAGACTTCGGCATCAGCAAGAAACGATGCGCGGACAAGTGCCAAGCCCAGACAAGGGGCAGACTCGAGCAAAGCGAGAAGCGTACAGTAAAAGCAGAAGTCCAACTAAGTAACAAAGAGCTGATTCCGATTGAGGAAATCACATGGACTTGCCCTACGGGTGAGTTTTTCCGACAATGGTGGGAAACACCAGAAAATAGTTCGATAAAGAAAAATATGTTGGCAGCCGAAGTAAGTTTCATTCTGCAGATACCCAGTTTGACAAAGAATTTTTCAAGAGGTATCTAGTGCAGATGTTGTAGACATATAACCCAACTCGGAATACCAGCATGGTATAGGTTGTTGATCGGACAATAGAAGTGGACTTTTCTCCTGTCGCATTCAGGCAAACTTTCGAACTCCCCAGGAAGGGCAAACAGGTAATCAATGAACGAGGAGATCCCAAGAAGACTTGGCAGTTGATATTGGGGGTTACTAACCTCACAGAGGAGGCGGTGGAAAATATGTTAGCAACTCACGGTGACAGAGGAGTAAAACAGTCCCAACTGAAGAATAATGAGTTGGAATGCATCATGAATGTTCTAATGGCAGAACTGTCAGGGGAACAACGAAGTTCAGATCTTCCCATCTGGTTGATCCCATACTTGCTCGGGATAGAACAGGGTGTACAATACGACTGGGCAACTCATTTGGCGATTCGTATTCAAAATTTTCTGATGCGAACAACGAAGAATTTTTCAATGGCATTCCATGCCATAGGATTATTTTTAGACGCAGTTTCAAAGGCAGACGTGTCGATTCCAGACTTTGATTTACCTCAACAGATTCCAAATTTGGCCCCAACTATCTTGCGGTGGAAGAATGCCAAACCACAGGTAAAGAAGTCGACACCGGTAAAGAAGCAGCGGGTGAAACAGATCTCCCACAAGCCGTCACGACAGGAGAAGATAGTGACCGATTCAGAAGGGGAGGATACGGCAGCATCTGTGGCTGAGGTGAAGCAACCCGAAAAGCAAGTCACTACGCCCAAACCAGAAAGGAAGAGGAGGCGATTTGAATCTCCACCCCCTTCATCTATTCCAGATTCGGTGCAAGGGATTGCCACGGAACAGATTGCTCGCAGTAAAGAGGTAGCTCAAAGACTAGTGCAACAGATGACAGTACCCTGGGAAAAGGTCAGCTTTGACATTCCTCAGACCTTGCAAAATACAGCAGCAGGAACAAGTGCTGGGAATATAGGACCTAAGGACTATTTGACGGAAGCTCATGTTCGGGCTCAGAGAACAATGCCAGACCTGTCCGTTCCACCTATAGTTACAACAACTTCCTTTGCAGCTTCTCTGCGAGTTGTGTCCTTTGCGGATATTATCGCAACAGAAGAAGCCAGAGCAGCCATACCCACGGAGATTCAAGCTGAACCTGTAATCAGCAGAACAGAGGAAGCTTTACCTTCTCTGAATATAGCAAATCCAGCACCTGGGACAGAGCAGCATCCCATCTCAGTAGATGAGGTAGTCTCGTTGGAACATGAGACCAATATAGAAAAGGGAGAGCAGCTACAGACAGACGTGTCTCAACAAGTGGTTGGAACAAAAGGTGATAGCAGTCAAGTTGTAGTAACAGAAGGCAAGGCAACCAAAAAGACCATTGATCTCTCCGAAAAAGGGAAAGAGACAATACAGGAGGAGGAATTGGAGGAACAAGAGGAACGAACTCAAGATGCATGGTCTGAATGTTTTCTAGTACAACTACCCAATCTCATGGATCCTTCAGATGATATGGACGAGCGAGCGGTAGAATGTTTTACAAAGTTAACAAAAATAATGGAAAATTTGCAGTTGCAATTTAACATAGCCTGTGTTGGTCAATGGAAGAAGTGGCAGTCTATGGCGGAAGAAGAATTGAACAGATTGGTAAAATGGGCCACACAAGGTCCTTGGCGAGCAGAGATTTCTAGCATCTATCAGACCCAGCCTTGGACAATGCCCACCGCACACTTGTCAACAATGGAGGGAGTTGAACAATTGATCGAGAAGATGCCAACCCTCTACTTGGAATCTGGACAGGTGTACGTTTGTGGCCACAACACTGATCCTTCTTCCCAGCAGTCCATAGAGCAAGGATCGCAGGTGAAGTTAGCACCTGAATTACTGCCTATGTATCGACAGTATAACTTCTTAGCCCACTTGTTATGTTGGCTAGCAGAAGGTATTAAGTACTTGCATTCAACCAAGCAAATGGTGGATAGTGAATTGCAAGAGGCACAGGAAGAAGTGCAATGCAAAGACAAAACACTTGAAGAAGGGAAGGCTCGTATGGAGGCTGTCATTCAGGAAATCCAGAAAACATCACGAGAACTGGAGAGCCTTCATACTCAGTTAGAAGAAAAAGCACAAAAGATTACCACTCTGGAAAAGGAGGTGTCACAGCAAAAACAGGCTAAAGAATTGTTGGTCAAGCAAACTGAAGCATTAGCAGCTCAAAAAAATCAGAGTGAGCTAGCCTGGCAGCACGAGATGAGCTAGCGTGAAGAGACTTGGCAGAAACAGTTGGCAGCGGTACAGGAAGAATTGCGGCAAGCACAACAGCGTGAGGCAGCTTTGAAACAAGAAATGACATCAAAGGCCTCATCTTCGTCCACAATTTCAGTTCCACGGCTGAGAGAACTTTTCATACAGCGGGAGACTGAACTGTTGAATAGGCTTGAGGAGACAGAAAATCGCGCCAATGCCCTAGGAGTGGAATGGGGTAAATACTTCAATTATGCCAAGCAACTTAAGGCTGATAACGAGGCTCTACAGATGCAATTGGATGAAACCTTACCAGCTACGACTCACAAAGATGTTGAGACTCCTCAGAGTGAGCGGAGAAAGTCGCTGAGGACATCGACTTCTTCGAAGGGGAGGATAGATGTAGACAGCAGTTCCAAGCAGAAATAAACTATGAGGTTGTCTGACATAAATGTCCTACGAAGATCCACAATTTTGATTATGTATAGCAATTTTGATAATGTATGAATCATGAAAATGACAATGTAAAATCAGCCAATCAAATGAATATGGCTTGATTAATAAGTATGCACTAAAGGACAAACGCAGCCGTCTTTGTGTTAAGACGTCTGGATTAGACGTCCAACCTAACTAATCAGACGTCTGGTTGTTGTGTTAGACGTCTGAACCTGTCAGTTAGACAGTAAACGCAAGTGTTAAGACTAATAGGCGGTTGGGACGGTTGAGACGGGTTGGTTGCACTAACTACCCGATCTTACCTATAAATACCCCCTATTTCATTTTGTAATCTATCCATACTTGTCTATAATGCAGAGACGTTGTGCAACAACTGTTAGTCTGGAATGTGTGTTGTACGAGATTGCATCTGTGTTGTAGTGTTGTGTTGCAGGTATTGATCATAGCTTGGTACGAGAGCATGTATTGTTGTATGTTGTTTTCCTGTTGTAGGGCATGCTGAGGAACCTCAAGGATTGGAGAAGGAATGCTTAGTGGAAGACGTCTAGACCCTGGAAGATCAACCCTCGTGCGTATCAGTCTAGCCGTCTGGTTTCGTCGGCAATCGTTCGTACGTCTCTCCCTGACGTCTAACCGACCGTCTATCCCTGACGTCTAGCCAACCGTCTAGCCCAGACGTCCAGTCCAGACGTCTAGTCTAGACGTCCAGCCGTCCAGATGTCCAGTCCAGACGTCTAGCCGTCTATTCCTGACGGCCCTCCCAGATATCTAGCCGTCCGTCTCAGACGTCTAGACTGTCTGCCTCAGACGTCTAGTATTTCAAGCATCTGTCAAGACTTGTCGACTCATACTTGCAAGACATGATGACTGTTGTACCTTGGCCTATCATCCCCTCCTAGTTTATCGTCATTCCCTCGTCTCGGGAGGTACTTACCCTTGTCTACACGTATTCAAATATTTTTTTATGGCTCTTAATCTACTTTCCTATTGTAAGTTGAGACCACTTTAGTGTGAATGTTTTGTTATGAGATGTGCTAGTTTTAAAAAAACAAAAAAAAATATTTATGCTTTCAAATGTTCTTGAATTGTTCTTCGAATTTATTCTTATACATTTGTTAAAAACTTTCCATTTGACATATTATATTTTGTTTTCCAAAAAATCACACGTGGAAAGTTTAGCATATGCTTAATGTTTTTTAATAGATTATATAGAATTGAATATATGGAATTGAAATGAGCTCTACCCTTATTTTATTACATCATTGTTGGACATTTTGAGTCCCTAAGTCAAAAGTTGTCATTGATGTCACCAAATGAAGTCATCATTAATGTCAAGGAATTCGGCAAGAAATAAAGTCGTCAAAGGTGTCACTAATATCCAGGAAGAAGCTTCAACAGTGCAAAAGTTAAATGCAAAGGGCTCCATAATATTTTAATATTATATGAGAGCATAAGTTAAAAAGGGTTTTCATAAATACCCAAGGAGGCCTATTGCAAAGTTCAAAGGAGGTCTAATATTTATTTTATAAAATATTTAAATTCAAAAGGAATTTAAATTTTATAAATAAATATCATCAATACAAAGTTGTGCAATAAGAGAAGGCCTTAAAAGCCAAAGGTTATAATTATAATTTATAAAATTTAAATTCCTTGGAATTTAAATCATTTATAAATTACAAAGGTTAAATGCGCCGACGTCATCGAAAAATTTGGAGCGCCGACGTTTGAAGACAATGGCAGCTTCGTGTATAAAAGGGAGGCCAAAAGACCTTGCAAATTATCCCTCATCGATTTAATTAATGCGACCAAGGAAAATTTGCATGTGCGAATTCGAAGGCACGAGTGAGGAAGAAGACGAATGACTTTTCGTCTTATGCGCAAGGGTTATAGCGAGTAAGGTTGGTGCCCAAGACAAAGGTGGACACGGTGGTCCATTGGCAGCGCATGTTTTTGCTAAGGCGGTTGTGGGGAGATGGACCCGCGTTCGAATCTCGTTGAGTACGTGCGCAAAAGGGAAAGGTTTCGTGCTTCACGTTTTTCGATTAAGGCGCCAGGGAAGGAATATAGTGCGCATAGAGCCTTTTGGTTCTCAACGTGCATTGAGCGCACGTGGTTGTGGAGCCCCGCGGCTAGGGCGTTCGCGGAGGCAGAGGTTAAGGGTTCGAAACCCGTGGAGAGGCAAAGGTAATTTTTGTTAATATTTTTAATTGCCTAAAGTTTAAATTAAAACCTTTATTAGGAGTTATAAGGGGTGTTATAAAGGTTTTTAATTAGGCAATGAGATTAGTGGTTAGGAGAAATAAGGAGTGATAGTAAATTGCTATGTGTTGAATTGTGATTTATAAAAAGGGAAGATATTATTTTTAATTGGAGTAATAAGGTAAAAAAATTAGTTTGCATTAAGGATCTTTAAGGTGTTTTCTAAAGACCTATTTGTGGGTGTTAAATTTATTTTTGAGATTGTGGAGTTTATAAGGTGTATACATGACTTGGTATCTTTGTATGAAAAATAATCTTTGAGCAAGCATTTACAAGGGATTTAAAGTGAAGATTTTGCCACCTAACCATTGAAGTTGTCAAAGAAAAATTGAGTGTGATTGGAACAGGTTTTGAGATCTATTTTTCTATCTCCAAGCAAAAAGGTATGGGCAAATTCTTCCATGGTTAAGTTGATTGGTTGGTTTTCTGAAAATAAGTTTGGAGTGAAAAGGACTTGATTAGGGTTTCCTTTTCGAGAGTGTTTGAGTTAATGCTTCAAGGTTTTCTGGAATTAAGTGTTGTGATTAAAACCTTGTTTTATAAGCATTGTTGTTGAAGCCATTGGTTGTATGAAGAACTTGAGTTAGGGTTGTGCAAAAGAACATGAGTATCATTGTTATGTGAAGATTGATGTATAAGCATTGTTGTTGAAGCCATTGATTGTGTGAAGAACTTGAGTTAGTATTGTGCAAAAGAACATGAGTATCATTGTTATGTGAAGATTGATGTATAAGCATTGTTGTTGAAGACATTGGTTGTGCAAAGAACTTGAACTAGGGTTTGAAAAGAACATAAGTATCATTGTTATGTGAGATTTTTGGTTGAGCATTGTTGGAAGTATTTTGAGTTGGTGTTTACATGCTTGGACTAGGGTTTGTGAGCAAGGGTTGTTTCTTGAGTAATTGGTTGAGCCTAGTCAAGTGGGTGTGTGAAGTGATTGTTCAAGTTCCATAAAAAAAACTATTCTATATTCTGATTTGAGTTGAGAAAGTGATTGAGCTTTGAGTATATAACATATTGAGTCTCTAAAAATTCTCTTTATGTTTCTATGAGATTGGACAAGTTCTGAGTGAGCTTGTTGAGCAGATTTGAATAAGTTCTGTGTGGACTTATTGAGCAGATTGGACAAGTTCTAAGTGAGCTTGTTGAGCAGAGTTGAGCAAGTTCTGTGTGGACTTGTTGAGCATATTTGAGCAAGTTCTATGTGGACTTGTTGAGCAGATTTGAGCAAGTTCTGTGTGGACTTGTTGAGCAGATTTGAGCAAGTTTTGTGTGGACTTGTTGAGTATATTTGAGCAAGTTTTGTGTGGACTTGTTGAGCATATTTTAGCAAGTTCTGTGTGGACTTGTTGAGCAGATTTGTGCTAGACCGAAGGACTGTGTTTAGTGCAGATTTGAGATAGAGCTTTGGAGGTGACAGAGCAAAGAGGACAGAGGTCTCCAGTGGATAGAGATCCACTAGGACAGTGAGGACAGGTCTTCTGAGTGGGGACAAGAGTCTTCAGTGGAGAGAGATCCACAAGCCAGTGCAGTGGAGGCAGTAGTCTTCTAGAGGATCACCAACCATATTAGAGGAGGAGTTCTCCTGTGGATAGAGATCCACAAACTTGATTTAGGAGATTGGTGTCTCCTTTGGACAGAGGTCCATAAACATTGTAATTGGGAAGGATTCCCAAGAGATTGATTGAGAAAATTTTAGTGAAAGATTTTCTCCGTGGAGTAGCCCACATTGGGTGAACCAACTAAATTGTGGTGTCTCTATTGTGTATGGTGATTTGTGCATTGCTTTGATTACTGCTATTGATATTGCTATCTACACATTGCTTAATATTGATTTGGAAAGAAAAGTAAAAAGTGGTCTTATATTGTTCACCTCCCCTCTCAGTATAAGCTTGTGTTCTTCAATCATGAATACATAGTGATATTACAATAACTTAGCAATTATACATGTATGACATGACAATATTTGAACTTGAGTCTCTTCCTTCAAATTCAAAGAATTTAATGGGTTGAACAAATGACATTTGATAGCCTATACTTCATATTCACTAAGTAATTACTTTTTATTTTGGGTGGAAGATCACCATATCATCTAAGGTAATAAACTTTCTGAAATACTGGCAAAATAGTGTGTTTGTTGTTCTCATCATCAAGGTTGTTGGTGTGTTCATAAGGAAATAACTAGGTTCTGCCCTTATGGCATCCATATATCTATTTTGATGAAAATTGTAAATACCTCTCCTAAAGGTATTTGATAAGTTGTGGATTTGTGATAGAGTGTGTTTATCTCTTATGACAAGCCTGTGTGTAATTCCTGTTATATATATATATATATATATATATATATGTATATATATATATATAAAACAAGCATATGTATAAAAATACAAAGAGAAGGCATATGATGGGGGATTTTGACATATGTTATTTTATTTTTACTGGAGAACAAGGGGTTGTATTCAGGTCCCCGACCCTTAACAAATCACAAATCTCTCCTTTATTTTACAAATAGATTCAATTCTCATCTCGATTGAGTTGCTATAGCTAGATAGCTACATCATTTTACATCAAATGTTTGAATTTTTTACTTTCATTTTCTGGATCTTCTTCAGTTTTTTTGTGTGAATACAAATATTCCAGAATTCAGCATTCGTCTTAACATTTCCTATAGCAGCCTTCACAATACCAAAAATCCACGTCGACTGTCTATGCATTGCATCTTAATAAAGTAATATTTCCAAAACATCGCACGATCATAGTCCGTTTTACCATATGTATTGCTAGTTTCTTTCCTAAAGCATAAGTGCAACCACAAATATTGTAATAAATAATTTATATGAAAACACATTAATGTTATAAAATAAAGCAAATACTACCAATGGAAAACATTAAAGTAAATTTTAATCATTATTTGAATCAGGCAGTCAACATTTTCTTGTCAGCTTCAGCTAAACTTACTACTTCCTCTAACCAAGGAAAAGAGAATTTAACTTCATGATCCTCAATTAAAACCCCTCTATTGGCTAGCCTATCTGCACATTTGTTTCCTTCCCTTAACGTATGTGTAAACTTAATTTCTTCAAACTCTATAGCAAGGTCTTGTATTTCCACAATTACCTTTTGTATGTTCCATGGAGCCTTCGCTTTCCTCAAAATTGCGTTTAATACTAAGAGTGAATCACCTTCCATCCATACTCCGTTCCATTTCATTTGTTTGCATATTTGTAACCCTTCTAAAGTCACCCAAGCTTCAAGTTCATTATTTGTCTTAAATTCACTATTGAAAGCGTAATGAGACAAAATCTCTCCTCTATTATGTGTAATTATTCCTCCTCCTCCTTCTGGTCCTGGATTTCTTTTAGATGATCTATCAAAATTCAATTTGACCAACTCCACATTTGGTGGTTTCCACTTTATATTTTTAGCTTTATTTTTGCTTCTCCTGTACCCAACATCATAATTTCATTTGCTGACTTGACTCCATCTATCAAAGTTCTCTGCTTCCAAATTAGGAATTGGGTGAGTTGATAGGGTTGGTTTAGACTCCTCTATGGCTAAACAAATATTCCTTTTCATTATCTCTAAATTGCTTTCCTTTCCTTTAAATATTCTTCTATTCTTTTCTAGCCATATATTCCAAAGTATTGTATCTTTTGATATATCCCAGATTGTCTGTAAAGCCTCACTTTTAAAAGTTTACTGCCATTGCTTTAACCATTCTTCAATTTTTCTATTCATCACCATGCATTTACCAAACATATTAAGGATCCATTGCCATAGTTTCCAAACTATTGAACAGTGTCCCAAGAGATGGTCTATACTCTCCTCCATGTTACAAAGAACACATTGTGAGGGGCCTGTTGGTTACGAATCTGCCACTAGGATAGGATTTAGTGTAATGCGCCCTAGATTCGCCCAACAGATTGAAAGACCGGAAGGAAGGAATGCCTTCCGCGCCAATCTCCGGAGGAGGCCGGCTTCCTATGTTTTCTCAATTTGGTTTAAGCTCAGAGTGCAGGAAATAAATTAGAAATGCAGAAAGAAATATAAATGTGATTGTTCCGGGTGGGGAGGATAAGTAGCACAGCAACAACCAATCACCACTACTAACAACAATTAAACACAAAATATGTTGCAGAAACTATCAACACCATTCATCCTATGTATCCTACACTTTTGCATTCTAGGAATACTTAACTATCAAATACGGATATCCAGAAAGCAGAATAACAGTAAGCAATAACATAAGCAACATGAGGCAGAAATACTCAGTAAAGGCGGCATACAAGATAAAGACAATCCATAGAGCCAAGTATATTTTGTATTTAGAAGCAAATGCACAGCTATAGCAGTTCCCTAGCAATATATCCCCCTTCCCTTTTTACAATGATATGGCGGAGCTATTTATAGCGTAATTTTTTCCCCCAGTACAACTTTGGGCACAGGATCCCAGACCTGACAATAGCTTACAAAGCTGACAAAAGCGGCAAAAAGCGGCTGATGTTGACCTCTGCTGGCATGGAACGTACTTGCAGCAAAGTCCACCTGAAAACTTAGCAGCTACGTGGCAGTGTGGTAGATGACGCTTTGAGTCGGCTTGACTGAGGGTAGTTGAGGTACAATAAGTTAGTTCACGCTCGCACACCTCTCGTCGCATCTCTGACTCGAATCTTGAGGCTGGACACCTGTCGGAATCTAATAAGGGGAAAAATATGCCTTTGAAGCTCATACTTTCTCTCCTGCCCGACTTCGCCCAAAATTGGAGCGCAACCGGGCAGTGCAGGGGGGAAGTAGCGCAGTTGGGAAGGCCTTTGTGCCATAGAAATTTTCTGGGCAGGTTTCAACGTTCTTTGCCCGAGTGCGCACAGGTCAGTGAGCGAAGCCCGACTTCGCTACGAAGTTGGGCGGCTCAGCACTTAGCCGATTTTCTGGAGTCACCATGATAAGTCGCCCGGCTGCGCACTTCCTCCAGGGCGAAGCCCGACTTCGCTGCGAAGTCGGGCAGTCCCAGCACTTAGGGAAATTCCTGCTATCTTCAAGTGAGCTGCCCAACTGCGCACAAGCTTGAGGGCGCCGCCCGACTTCGCTGCGAAGTCGGGTGGTCCCAACACTTAACCATTTTTTGGATCTCTCTCATTGACATTGCCCAGGTGCGCACAAAATTGAGAGCGTAGCCCGACTTCGCTGCGAAGTCGGGCGGCTCAAGACTTAGTATTTTTTTTGGACCAGCTCCACACATCAGCTTCCCAAGTGCACATTAAACTAGGTGCGCAGCCCGACTTCACTGCGAAGTCGGGCGAACGACAATACTTAGAAAAATTTGGGCTCTTTGCCCTCTCGGAGAAACAACCAGAAGTATGGGAGGGGGCGAATGGAGAGAATGAAACTGATGGTAGGGAAGATAGGGGATAGTGGAGAAAGGGAGAGAAGGAAGAGAAGGAAGAGGGAAGGGAAAGCAACATCCTTACAAAAAATCCGGAGACATGGCACCCCGTGCAAAATATGGCAACATTCCTAGCGGCTCGCGGGGTGTCGAGCTCGCCTCGATGCAACGAACCAGGTCTTTATCCTTTGGGCGCAGAGGAACTCCCTTCCCCTGCATCCTGCTGCTGCTGAGCCCCCTTTCTGGGTAACTGTTCTTCTTCGGGCTCGCTTTCAGCAGTCTCTTCTTTTGACCCTTCCTCTTCTTCTCTTTCTGAATCTGACTGCTCAGCACCACCATCGCCCTCTTGTTTGGAAGGCTGCTCCAGCTCGCGGACGTGCTCGTATGCGGTCTGGGCCTAATCCCAAGCTATTGCCTGGAAGGGCTCTAAATCGCTGACATCTTTTAGCGCTGCTTTGAATGCCGCAACCATGTGCACATCAATGGTGTCATACCTCTCTCCCAGCTCTTGGAGGGAGGTGTTAATTTTGCAAAATCTCGACACCATTTGGGTCACCTGTGCCTCTTGGACTGGTTCAGTCCAGCCATCAATCTCTGATGTGTCTGCCTCAAAAGATAGCCAGTCTTGCTTTACTTGTTCTAGGGGCAGAATTTCCCTATCCTTGACAAAGCTCGAAAATCTGAGCGTAGAAAGAGTGTTGAAGGGGGCAAGGCAGATATTCATTTCGTGGTTCAACACATCCATCATCTTCCTGGCGGCCCTGATCTTCTCAGTTTTTTCAAAATAATTTTGCAAGGTTACCCTCGCATTCGCCCAATCTAGGGCAATCTGGGACATAGGAGGAAATCGGAGGCCTTTGTGCGCAAATTCTTCAAGTTTTATTGCCAAGTCCAGCCACTGCCTCGCTTGGCGTTCAGCCTCCTCTACTGCAGGATTTCCCTGGGCAGATACTTCTTGAATTCTGGATGCGAAATCCAGGACGGACAGTGGACCTGACCACATTAGTCCTGCAGCCCTGCAACAAACTAGCCCGCATCTCTTTGATCTTGTCCTTTGAAAAGGCAGCCGCCTGGGACGCCTTCTCCTTCAGCTGAGATTGAGTCTGCTTCAGCAAATCTTGCAACTGGGAAATATACTCCAATGCTGCTTTCTTCTCTTCTGACAACTGTTCGGCTGTCTTCCTCTATGTTGCTGCCTCCTGCTGGGACGCGGCGAGCTGACCTTTCAAGTCTTCAATTTCTTTCTGAGCAGACTCCAGCCGTGTGGTGGCCTTGGCCAGATCCTCTTCCAGCTGTCTTGAATTGTTCTGAAGCTGAAACAACTTCTCCTGATTCTCGAGTCGCTTAACAAGGAGATTATCAGTCCTCCGACGAATACCATTGATTTCGTATTCTTCGCTTATATCGTAGAAACTCTTCTCCTTGGTTCGGTGC
This sequence comes from Wollemia nobilis, assembly GCA_028583015.1. Classification (NCBI taxonomy): domain Eukaryota; kingdom Viridiplantae; phylum Streptophyta; class Pinopsida; order Araucariales; family Araucariaceae; genus Wollemia; species Wollemia nobilis. The sequence goes on from JAQPPZ010003280.1 coordinate 4,117,589, forward strand.
TCATAATCTGCCTCAGTCATCTCCCGGAGGGGCTTCTTAACTTTCGGGATTAACTTCTCTGTTCGCAGCACCCTCCTGTCCAATTCAAACTTGGTGCGCTTCACAAGGGTGGCTATTTCCTCGACTCTTCTCTTTTTTACGCCCTGGAGAAAAGAGGCAGAACATCTTGTGGCCTTCGCGGCTAGAGGCTGTTCGTCCGTAACTTGTAGTTGTTCTCCCATTAGGTCCAGCTCTGCCAGCATAGGGTATGCCGAGGCCAAATCCTTGTTAGAGTTAAAGTGCACTATTCCTTCACCTTGACACTTGTCAGTTTCACTTGACAAGTGTCATGTGTTGAATATAGGCTTATGCCTATATATTGTAACCATTTCTATCAATAAAATCAACCCCTTCAGTTTTAGTCCCAACATCTGATATCAGAGCAGGCTTTACTTGCCCTGTGAAAATCCTTGAGGGGGGATTTCCCTCATGGAAATCCTCCCTCCCCCTTATTTTTTCTCTATTTTTTAAAGTTTTTACCGAGGGAGTATGCTCTCCGTCATTTGATGGATCAAAAACCAGATGGTAAAATTTTTAAAGTTTATATTTTTTTTAGTTTTTTAAGGGTTTGCAGATCCATGGAGGTAGCCATGCGGTGTGGGAATTATCAAGCGTTTGTTCGTAGCATTTGAAAGATGTCAAAGTTATCATGGTCTTGACGGGGCTGCGGATCTTGAAAAGGTGGAGAAGCAGCGTTTGTTTTTTACAGCAGCGCCCTCGTTTTTTTTTCTCTGGCGAACGGAGGAAATTTTTTTTTCTTGTTGCTTTCACGCCATCCACAATTGGAGAAGCCATTCACCATTTTTTTTGTGGATCTGAGAATTTTTTTTGTCTTTTCACTGGAGGGGACCTGTATACAGTAGTGTGCAGCTGGGTCTTGGAAGCCGGATGAGATTCGGGCTATTTTTTTGCCCCCTCTCTCCGTGCACAATTGCTGTGTCCAGAAAGATTGCTGCGGCGAATTTTTTTGTTCATGATTTTTTTCATCCCGGAGGCTATTTGCTGTAATGTATCCGGGAATGAATCTGGATCCCGAGATAATGCGAAAACCAGTTTGCGGTTCCTGAATAGTCGACATTGAGCAATTTTCAATTTTTTTCATAAGGACGTCTGCGGAGGTCTGGTGCAATCTGCATCTCATAATGCAGTAGAAACATCCTGTCTGTGAAAAAGAAGTGGACAAGTTTATTTTTTTTCAAGTGCCTTGGCAAGTGTCATTTTTTTGGCGGTAGATCATGAGGCAATGGCAGATTGGCAGTGCTTTCTCGGCATTTATTGGGGCCTTCCGATGAATTTTCTCCCGTTGTTGAGAGTTCCACGGCGTCCGTGCAGGCGTCTCAAGGGTTCTCTGACTGTCATTGATAACAGAACGAAAAAAAAAATTGAGGTTCAAGTTAGCAAAGGAGGAACAATCAAGGCTAGAAATAGATCTGTTTTGCTGAAGATCTATTTTCTAGAAATATTTCACTGACCTGAGAATTAATCACTCTGCTATTTGCTGCAAAAGAGGCTCTCGAGACTTGAGAATTTCTACCTGACCCCAGCTTGACATCCATTGCACCATTTCTGTCATATTTCACTGACCTGAATTCTCAGATGCATTTTTTCTTACTACTGCAGCAAAATCAGCCGCAGCTATGGAATTACCAGAAGTATCCCCATTGGAAGCCAGACTTTCCTGTCTGGAGAGTAGAGCCATGCCTTGGCGAGAGGCCTGGAAGCCAGCGAGCAGCCATTCACCGTACAGGGCTGTGTTGGCTATGTTGGAGAGATCCGATATCGAGCCATCGTTCACCGTGGTTGAAGCCCTATTGCCGGATATCTTGCACTCGGACTCTCAGAATATCGTGGCCTGCGACCATACCGCCCAGCACAGAATATCTTGCAGTTTTTCAATGTCCCACAGAACCGAATTTTTTTTTCCCTGGGGATAGAAGTGCACCAGAGCCGAAGCTAGGCTTTGTTTTAGCCGCTCCACCGGCAAAGACTACTCATTAAAAGAATGGAAACTAGAGTGGCCAGTTCTATAAATTAAGGTGCCCTATGCGAGACTGTAGCTATTTTTTTCATGGCCCTCCCCTGTGCGGACTGAGGCTGAGCCTGTGGCAGTTTGGCGGGCGGTTAGATTTCTATACCTATGCCTCAAAACATGTAGATCCGATTTTATGTGGAAAATAATAGTTGTTGACGTTCCTTGGCAGCAGACGGTGAGGGCGCTATGACAGCTGAGAAGTTTTGTAGAGAAAAGTATTGTCCTCCTGCTACTGTTGTGTTGCTCTCATGAGCAACAGTTCATGAGATCCGTTAATAGGTGTGAGTGCATTTCGTCGATTCGACCATCGATAAGGTTATTTGATGCTATAAAACAAGTCATAAAGCAGTCCTGCCAAGGCGACGATCAGCTTGGAAAACAAATAATTTGTCCATTGATTGCGCATTGATGGTGTTGATAGCGGGATTGGTAATGCATGTTTGATGTCAACAAAGCGACTGCATGTTTTTTTCTGATGTGATTGAGAGTGCTGGTGCACAAAGAGAAACCTATGGGATGGTCATCCTGGAGAAGCCGCATACATTATTATTTTCCCGTTGTTGTATGATGATTCAGACTGTGGTATCCATCCTTTTGTGCCTGTGATTTTTTTTAAATGTTAATGATTATTCTTGTGGTTTTTGGATAGTTGCACTCTGATGAGCAGCGAATCAACAATTGGGAAGGTGTAGAAATTCCTGCGTGTAGCAACTTGAAAGATCTGTGGAGATGTTTTTGAGGCAGATCGAAGGAGATTTGGCGAAGAAGCAGACAGTTTATACTTTTTTTTTTGCAACTTGACAAACTCAAGGACGTCAAGTGACCGCAATTCTGGGTTAATCCAAGAAACCCCGCATCCCTCAGGCTATACACGCAACAGATGTCAAGTGACCAATGACCAGCGCCGTCAAGTGACGGAAAGCCGAAGCTGCCAACAGGAGGTTCCCGTTCTCCACCTGGTCGAAACAGTCACAAAAATTCAGGATCTTGACATGAGAAAATCTATCCAGGAACAGATTTGGCGGCCACATGGACGTCATGCACCAACACAGTCCGAAGCTCTTGACAGCTCTGTGGCCATTCTGCAAGTTGACGTAATTTCTCTGCGCGGGGAGCCGTTACAGAGGAGACGACGAGATTAACTTGAAGAGATGGGGTGTTAATTATTTCCCTATTTTTGTTCCACATGACAAGTGGCGTGGAAAATGCCCACATGGCTAAAATTTTTATTTTATTTTTTTTTCAAACTTTGAAGTTTTCCAAGGGGGGAAATTTTTTTTAAAATCATGGTGGAGAAATTGTTTATTGGCCGACAAGATGGCCTGTTTATAGTATTCTTGGACATTGTTTAAAGTTTTTTTTTCCAAATAGCAATGGAGGTGGAAGGCCTAGATAATTCCCCTGCGAGGGAAATTTTAAGACTGTTTTTATTCCGCCTGAGAGCGATGCCGCCATTGAGCGATGTTGTCTATTTTCTGCCTTAGATAGGCATGATGTTTTTTCCAAAAGATGAAGGCCCCTTTGATGGTGGAATATAGGGGTATTTATAGTCGTTGGAAACGTTTTTCCGCGACGGACACAATGGTGGTGTCATATTGTAATTTTGAGGCTATTTCATTTGAGTTTTTTCAGCCTCAAAGTTTTATACCTTGGAGTGCACTCTCGGTTGTACCCGACACTCCCAAGGTAATTTCATATGTGATCCTTGTACCTAGTGACCTTCTCTATACACTTGGCGAATGCAGCGGCTGGTTACCCATGCATTTCGGTGGGATGACTTGGTCACCATAAGGACACTTATACTAGGGACTACAGACATAGACACCCTAGACTCTATCCGAGGTTTTTTCCGGATCTACTTCTGAAGACTACAGACGAAGACACTTCAAAAGATTCTCTTCTTTTCTTCTTCTCTCCTCCTATTTTGATCTATGGCTCATTTTATTGTATTGAGTGCATTTTCGGCAGAGACCGACACTCTTATATGGCTCGTTTTTCCTTTGTATTAGGTGCATTTTCGGCAGAGACCGACACCTTCTAGATTGAGTTCACCATAAAGAGAGATTTGATATTTATGGTGAATCTAGTCAGTGACCTACGAGAGGCAACATCCTCTGAGGATGACCTGCAGAGGCAATAGACCCAGAAGTGGCTGACCCTGAGGCACCCATGATGACCCCGAGGCACTTAGACGGCTGACCCAGTGGCAACAGACCCGTGGAAGTGGCTGACCCTAAGGCAACAGACCGAGATGTATACACAGTGAATCTAGCATTATTCACAGTTGGAGAGCCAAGAGCGCAGAGCACGAGCCTAGACCAAATCAACAATAAGCGAGGATGATAGGTTGTTTTAGAGACGTCAACATTAAGGGGGAATGTTACCTAATGTTGACTTGTTTTGTTTCTTCTTTAGTTAGGATAGTGCACTTTAAAGGGGAATGTTAGAGTTAAAGTGCACTATGCCTTCACCTTGACACTTGTCAGTTTCACTTGACAAGTGTCATGTGTTGAATATAGGCTTATGCCTATATATTGTAACCATTTCTATCAATAAAATCAACCCCTTCAGTTTTAGTCCCAACAATCCTGCTGCGGCATCCTTCCTGAAAACAATGAAGCAGGAGATATTCCAGAAGATAAAGCCGCTTTTAAGGGCGACCGGGTCCTAGGGCAAACGGGCAGTTGCGTAGGAGGTGGAGATGGGGTTCTGAATGCGGCGGGTGAGCGGTGCGGCGATGTAGATACAGCTTCAGCGCTGGCCGCGGGTAAGAGGTTTAGGGTTTGACCTAGGGTTTGGAAAACGTTCGGGTCTTGGGCAAAACATTCAAAGGAATAGGGATTGCGGAGGGACTGGGAGATAGGCGATAGGGATGATGTGACTAAGGCGTGCCCTGATGCATAGGAGGAAGGCGTTATGGCAGGGCCAATTGGGGTTTGTGTAACAGGGGAAGAGGATGTACCTGCGTGCTCCTCCTGAGCCGGTGCTTGGATGACGCCTGCTGCCCAGACCTCTGCTTCCTTCTCTGGACTATCCAGAGAGATTATTTCGGGCGCAACTGCTTCTGCCCGTGGGGCTGCTACTATTTGCTGCACAGTCTCCTTTTTCGGCCGCTTTATCTTAGTCTTCTCGCCCCTTTTTCTTTTCTTTCCTCCTGGAGCGGCAGTTTGTTCGGTGGAGGCAGAGGCGGTTGGTGCGGCTGGTAATAAGGCTCCTACGGTAAAATTGTACTTGGGATTTGACGGAGGGATGCCCGCTACTGCTGGTTCACCGGTTGACCTTTCTGGCTCCTTCTCTGTTTGATGTGACTTTTCGGGAGCTGGAGACAACATTGGGCCCACCTGACTGCGTGTTGGCACCTTGCTGGGTGGCTTTCGAATGGACAAATGCTGTGGTGGGGGTTTCCTTTTATATCTCTTCTTGGCGCCTAGGGGGATGCAATCTCGAAATGCGAACGGCTCCCATTTGCCGGCGTATTTATCATACAAGGCCGAAAACTCATCTATGGCCAATGTCTTTCTGTTAGATTTAACGTGTTGCGTGCGACACCTCATCTTCCAGCATTCAATGATTTTGTCCTTTTCCCAGCTGAGGGGTGCCACCTTCGTGAGGAACTTTCTGAAACCCGCCGAGTCTAACCTGTGATCTGGATTATGATCTGGATCGTAATCCACCTCCACATAATAGAAGTCATGCCATGGTGGCCATGAGTACATCCGTTCGATGTGCCACTCCAGGTCTGCCCTTGTCTTGTTGCACCTCTCCTCCATGATTTCTGCTCGAGGGCAAATATGTACAAATTTTCCCTTGACCCCAATCGGGTCGTATTTCCAGCGCTGTGGTAATTGTATCAGGCCTATGTTGAGGAGTGCCTGCTCTAGGTAGATGTGCTGCCCAATTTCATGGACTTGAATGTTCGCCCAAGTAAAAGGATATTTGAAAATATGGCCCCTCTTCTTTCCCTGGCCAAATTCCTCCTCGACGTAGTCCATCTGCCGCGCTGTCTCCATGCCGAATTGATGCTCAGTGCAAAAATAGGGCAGCAAGAACGACTACCCTTTGAATCCGTAGATTCTAATAACGACGCCCTGGGTCAACCGAAAAGTATCCCCGTATTTGTATTTCCTCAGGTAGTTCGTCATGGCCAGGGGAGGGCGAGACGCCTTGCCATCGAACAGTGCCAAGGTCATACCCAAAAATTTGAAATGGAAATCATAATAAGACCCCCTTCTATACAGGGCTTCCGTCCACTCGTATATCGGCAGCGGTGCTCCCTTCTCATCTACCCTCTTAAGATCAAGCACCTTTATTCGGTAATGTGTATGGTAAAGGCACAACCATGTGAGGAATGAGCAGTGCTGAAATTCAGTTATCTGCTTCTGCTGTATCCTTACCAGGTTTGAATGTATGGCATATGCCACCCAGTCTGCCCAATCAAAAAATATTGGGCGCCTTCCGCTTCTCTACACAGTAGGGTCATAAAATTCTCCATGCAAAATACACTCTGCGAGTGCCAGCTGATACGGATGCACCACCCTGTCCGTGCCACAGCCAAGGACCCATGCAAGGATAATATAAATATATCTGTTTTCGAACCTTTCCGGGGTATGGGACCCGATGGCCATTGTCCACTGGTAGTGGGCACTTCAGCTCGAATTGAGAAATTCCCTCATCCTTCTCGCTCCGATCGAATCCGCCCACTCGCTCTTCCAAATTAATTTTTTTGACGATGGCATCGGGGTCGTACTGGAGCCCCGAGGCGAAGGCTGGCTGTACGCTTTCTTTAAAGAGGATGAACAAAACCCTTCCTTGGCAGTCGCAGACCTGCCGGGTAGCTGGTTTGTAATGTCACAATTGACTCAAACAGCTCCGGGTAGTGGTGGACGGGAGGGCACAAGAACCAGTACAGGTTCGATTTATATGCGGCCCCAACATGGTGCGAGGGTGAGACTTTGCCTGCCCACTTCGCGATATTGGGCCGCAGCTTGGTGAGACTAATGGAGTACTCGCCATATTTGTATTCGGCCAGGCGATTGATGAGCTGCGGCGGAGGACCTTGCTTTTTACTTCGCCTCGACCTGGATTTCTCTCTCTCTGCTCTTGTGGTGCCTCGCCCTCATGAGCGCTAGACTCCGTGCGTTCCTCAGCCTCCTGCTCTGTATCACTGGACTGCGGCTGCATTGGCGCCTTCCCCTTGTCCATTCTCTGTCCTTCACTCATGGTGCCAGAGATAGGAATTACAGTCGCTGCAGTTTTGCACTTCTCTTCCTTTTTACTGCGCAGCTCTGATTTACACTGGTAATTCTGGTGTTCTGAGTAAGCAAGGACCTTTTTCTAGGAATGGAAACATAGCATTAATGACGCGAGGGGGGATTTAAAGTGATTTGCCCGAAGTAGGTAGAAAGCGCCGTTATTCCTCGACGGCCGTGCGTGGGATCTTCTATTGGAAAGCGCACCTCGTACGCAGTTGGCCCCAATGCGCTCACTTCTTAATGACATCTGCTTTGAAATCCGCACAATCATTCCTTAAAATTTTTGAACTTAGTGCTTTCAATGACGTCACCGCCACCATCTGGGCACACACTTCGAGGTACCAAAGTTGAGGAAGACTCTGACCAAGTGTGCTCAAAAAGGAGCGCGGTCCAACTTCGCGCTATGCATGGTGCGCCCTCGAGGACCCATACTTAGAAATATTTCGTCATGCACCTTGCTCTCCATGATGCGTCGGTCGAAGTGCGCAAAAATTTGAGTGCGCAACCGGGCTTCGCTCGAAAAATTTGCGCAGTCGGGCTTCGCTCGGAAAATTTGCACAGTCGGGCTAGGACACAGATAATTTTTCCCATTTCTTTATCCTTTTTGCCCGAATGCGCTCCGAAAAGGGTGCCCAACCCGACTTCGCTGTGAAGTCGGGTGGCGCGCCCAACACTTAGAAATTTCTCGGATTTCTCTTGGTTGCTTTCTCTCTTCTTAAGCTCCCGACATCGCACAATGCAAAGAGCGAAGCCCGACTTCGTTGCGAAGTCGAGCGATTTTCCGCCTTGGTCAGACTTGAACTAGCAACGCAAAATTTTGCTTCTTTTTTCATACTTAGCCTTCTTTGGACTCAAAAGCTGAAAAGTGAATAATTGAAAGAAATATTTACATTCTGAAATAAATTGAAATGCAGGAAATAAATAAGAAAAATATGTACAAGGAAGGACCTCTTGGCAACCTTCAGTGATGATAGGCCTTCAGGTGGAAGCCATTAACAGGGATCGGGAGAAGTTGTCCCTCCATGTCCCTGAGCACGAACGCGTTGAATTGGTTTACCCGAGCAACCCTTGATGTCTTCTATAGGCAATTTGATTTACACCGTGTAAATTGCATAAAACTTCATAAAAATATTATTATTAATCTTATATATAATTCTTATTCCCTTATCCCCGAAACTCCAAATCAAATTTCATGAAAATATTATTATTTTTTTAATATAATTTGTCTTTGTTTGTCCATCGAAACTCCATTGCGTGAAGGTACGCTTATCAAAAACCAAAACCACACATTAACATACGCCTCTGTATTTCTGAGGACCAAAAACAATTCCCGCGGGGCCGTTTCTCCCTTTTGCATTAGGGTTTGTTTACCGGTTTTCCTTCTGCAAGCATTTTCACTCAAATGTTGGGTTTGTTCACCGTTTTCCCTATGCATTTTCACTCAAATTTTTTCCCACGTCGAATTTAGGGTTTGTTCGTCGAATTTATTCGTGAAGATTTTAAATTCGACGAATTTCGAATTTTATCTTAAAAATTCGACAAATTTGATAACTAAGAGAGAAGGAAAAGATCCTCGACAAATTCCATTTTGGAATGTCGGGGGGCCACCTTTCAGGAAGGCCTATGGCCTTAAATATAATTAGGGCGGGCTACTATTGGCCTACTATTTTTGCTGATGCTTTTGCAGTCTGCCAGAAATGTGAGAAGTGCTAGAGATTTGCTGGCCAAAACAAAAACTCCCCAATGCCTCTTCAACCAATCCAAGTCGAAGCACCATTCCAGTAGTGGGGCTTAGATTTCATTGGGGTGATATCGCCGAATTCTTCGGCAAGGCACAAATACATTCTAACTGCTACGGATTATTTCACCCGGTGGACTGAAGCGGTGCCTACAAAGCATGCTGACCAGGAGACGGTCATTGCTTTCTTGGAAAGCTTAATAACTCACTTCGAAATTCTAGAGGCGATAGTGACGGACAATGGCCCAAGGTTCGTAGGTGCCAAACTCAGCGAGTTCGCTTACAAGTATGGGATCTACCTTAAAGCCTCCTCCAACTACTATCCGCAGGGGAACGACTTAGCTGAGTCAACAAATAAGAATTTGATGAAGATCATAAAGAAAATCCTGGAGAGGAACAAAAAGACCTGGCACCTGTGCCTGGATCAAGCACTATGGGCCGATCGCATCTCTATCAAAACGTCGCCATAAGCATTGGTCTACGGAAAGGAGGCAGTTTTGCCCACACATGTTGAAATGCCCACGCTCTGGTTGCTAGACGATGAAAGAGGTAACCTGGATCCCATCGATGCCAGGCTAGCTCAGCTGCTGCAACTTGAAGAGGAAAGAGAAAAAGCTTATGAAGCTTTTATGAAGCACACTCAGACTACCCAGAATTGGTTTGAAAAGAGATCCATTGCCCGTACTTTCCGAGTCGGAGATCTGGTGCTGAAATGGGATGTGTGGAAGGCCAAGCCAGGAAATCATGATAAGTTCGATGCCTTCTGGGAGGGCCCATGTCAACCAGGCCAACTCTTTCATTCTGCAGGACATGGGAGGCCAGACCCCGCCTATCCCTGTCAATGGCCTTCATCTGAAGGCTTTCCACCACTAAAAGCATCATGAGGTTCTACCTGTGTACATATTTTCATTTTTGCATTTCATTTATTTTCGCATGTATATATTTCTTCCAGCTTTTAAGTTCAGAAGCAGAGCCAAGTCGAGTCCACAACTTTAGTTGCAAGGAAGATATATTTTTGATCAAGCAGATCAGGCTTCGCCCGCTTTCTAAGTGTGAAGATAGGGTTCGGCTAAGTTTCTAGCGAAGCAGTCATTTCGGGCGAGTTTACAGCAAAGTCTACCTCAACCCTGAAGTACTGGGAGAGAGAAAAGGCAATGTTGATAAAAAGTTCTCTACCTGTTGAACAACCAAAATGAAAATAATCCTAAGGCTTCGTTGCATTCTGAGCCGAAGCAGTGCTTCGCCACTTTTTTGCCCCGAAATGAAGGGTCGCTCATCTGCTAAGGGTAGCAGGCACTTCACCGGTTTTCGAGCCGAAGTGGCACTTCGGGTGTATCACCCGACGAAGCGGTAGTTCGAAGGTGATCAAGGCAAAGCGTACCTCGAGGAAAAGGTTTAGAAAGAAGGCGCTTCGCCCGTCCCTAGGCTAAAGGCCTCGCTTCGGGCATAATTTATGACGAAGTTGAGGTTCGCTCCAGTTTTCGGCGAAGCAACAACGTTAATGCAAGTCCTAAAAGGGGCACTAGGGTCCACTTCGGGCGCCTTGGTGGCCGAAGTGGAGCTTCGCTCGACTTTTAAGCAAAGTTCCCAGTGTAAAGCCGTTGTGGGGTGAACTGCGCTTAAAAACGTGCCTCGAAACACGCGCAAAATGGCGGCTCCTGTTTAAACTCCCTAAGCGCAAACGTTAATGAGAGGTGACGTTGCGCATCCCGAGGGGGGTCGGTTAGAGTTAAAACTCGTGCATTGACAAACGGAAATAGAAGAAGCAGAGGTCAAGAAAAAAGGAGCCTGACGTTCCTGCAGGGAAGTAGATAGCAGAGGAGGAAGAATCGGAGGAAGAGGAAATGCCAATTGACCCACCTATTGACAAATGGGAGGGCATCAGAGATGGTGTTCTCTCTAAGAGTGTCGGGGAGCTGCGCCGGGCAATCGACCAAATGTTAACGCGATTTTCTGCTGAACACAGGAGGACGGTTGCTTACTACTCACAATTGTACTGGTATCTGTGCACCCCAGTACACAACTGTCCAGAGCTGGTATACGCCATTGCCCGGAACTATCATCCCCTGACCAGACAGGTCCAGGATTCTTCAGGGAGAAATTTGTTTTCCATTTACCGCGACGATGTCCAGAATGCCTTCGCTCCAGGCCAGGGGCCGCCCCGGGGATATGTTGTTAGGAACGTTAACACAAATGAGCAGAAAAACAGATATCTCCCCTCTCCTAATATGCTGCAATTCATGAGAGAACAACTGAGACAGGGGCTTTCGACTGGTGAGCTGCCAAATATGCCGATGCACCTCGACAAGTTCAAGTACCCGGATATTTATTCTATCCTGGCATGGGTAGCGGGTTTATCTTCCGACAGTGCAGTATATCCCTGGTAGGTCGCCATGGCCGAATGCATTTCACATGGGGAGTTCTACTCTCCTGACCCTGTAAGGCCAAAATACCAATCCGGTATTCTTCGATTGGGCCGACTGGGTAGCTTGCGTTCTGCACTCAAAGCTGATTGATTTGAAGAACATGGGAGCTGAACCATGCTTCGGGTCATGCTCTTTCCTAGCCTGGCTGTTCTTTTATTATATGCATAATGATTTCCCCTCTATCGTTGTCAACAACATTGACAAAGATGGGAAGCAGTTTCCAGTATACTAGTGGACCCCAGTCCTAGCGCGGATTGAGTCCTATTATGTCTTCAACCAGGAGTTTCTGGGACGTGCTCTAGAACTTGTATGCGGCTCTTGCCCCCGGGTACCAGCGTCAATGCGAGACAACATAGTATACAGGAAGTTGGGCGATGTCTTCCAGCTTACACAGGGGTTGGTGATCAGAATGTTCGGGTTTACCGCTAAACCCTTTCTCCTCCCGTACTACACCTCAGAGTACCTGTTCGCATTGGAGGTCGCTCGCCAGAGCGACTACACAGATCAGATTTTCGGCCATGGCAGGAAGTGGGGACACACTTGTGAGTTCCCCTTCAAGATGGGTGTTATCGAAATCTTCAAAACTAGGCAGAACGCCTATCTTGCAATGACACTCAGCGACTTCGGTTTGCTCGAGCTGCCCCAACGGTGGCAGTACAATCCCCTTGGCAGGATCAGGTATTTCCTTAGATTCAAAAACTTTCATCTCTGCCCCCACCCAGAAATCGTGGAACAGCGTAACAATCCGACACGCCGCGATCTGGAATGGCATATCGAGAGGATGCAAGCCTTACCTCCATGGCACGATTTCTACCCTGGAGAAGCAGAGTACATTCCATCGCAGCATCCATTCCCTGATCCGAATTCTGCGTTCTGGAAGAAGATGAAGAGGAACTTGAAGGGCTGGACGGAGGAGAAGCTCTCAGAATGGTGGATCATGAGGGTTCACCATCAGAAACAAAGATCTGACACCTTCCTCCTCATAGATGGCCAACTCTCGCAAATATTTGACGCAAACTTTGGCTTTTGGAAGCCAATCCCATTCTCAAACTTTGTACCCCGAAGCGCCCCTGGCTCCGGTGAAAGCCCAAGGAGGATCGAAGAATTATCTGAGCATTCGGGGTAGGAGCGGCAAGAGGAGCGGTTGGAAGCACAATAGGAGCAGCACGAGCAGCTAGGCGAACCGATGGCGGAATCCAACCATGCTGCTGAAGAGGATGTGCAGCCACTTGAAAAGAAAAAGAAAAGGAAGAAGGTGACCGAAGTGCAGATGCCGCCTCCCCACCCAAAGAAGCCTCGGACTAAGTCATCCGGTTCAGCCAGCGAGCACCCTTCAGAAAGTCTTGTTGACGGAGGCACCGACGAAGCTGCACCCGCCGCCCCGTTGCAAAAGGAGGTAGAGGTCGTCGGTGTCGAAAAGGAGATTGTCAATGTGGAGGACGACACTCTGGAGGAGGAGGGCGCCAAAGAACAAGAAGAAGAGGGCGGAAGGGAACGAGAAGGAGAAACCAATCAGTACCCCGCCACGCAGGACTTTGCTTCCACAACTCTCTTCGAAGAGCACACAGGTACGCGCCCCCTTTCTCCCCTTCATTCTTCTGAGACTCAAAGTATAGTAGCCCTAGCCGATCAGCCCCTAGTCTCTGCTCTGCCCCTCGGCAACGAACTCCCATCGGCCGTCCCCCTCGTAGTTTCTCGCCCGTTGATCTAGGAAGTTCAAATTTCCGTTGCTTCCCAGTTCGCCCAAGCAGTGTTCGGTTCATACGTTGCTGCCCCCAATACCTTCACAGCTTCTGCATCACTCGAACGGGGCGCCCCAAGCGAACCATCGTCTTTCCCCATTAACCCCATGACTTTTGAGCAAGTCGAGGATGATCCTACGCTCCCGGGCTCCATCAGCCCTGTCACGGCTATCCAGACTATTGCCCCTCCTCCGGTCGCTGAAACCCTCATCACCCCTGTTACCAACCCATCCAGTGAAGCCCGTCCTCGGCAAACTCTGTACTTGTTCACACCTATGTCTATAGATTCGGCACCTTTAGATTCAGAGCTGGAGCTGATTGAAGAGCGCTCCCTAGCGGAGAGCCTACATCGGGCGTGACGAAGTACAGACAAATGGCTCAAAGATGTTAGAAACCATCGCCAAAGTGGAGAAGTGCGCCGTATTCGACCCGCAATGGTTCAAGGAGAAAAAGGTGCCAAAAGTTCAGAAGCCCGTGGAGGAGATGGCACCTTTGGATTATGCCTATCAGGAGACCATCAAAGACTTGAAGGCACTCGACGTAGGACATGAAACAGGGTCCATGCATGTGAAGATCGATTCGATCTACCTCCATACTCAGCACATCAGAGAACGCTGCTTTGCAGCAGAAAATGAAAGTATGAAGTTGGAGGAAAATCTGGCAAAGACCCATGCCTGGTTGGAAGATACGCAGAAAGAATCAAAACAGTTGAAGTAGGAGGTGACCGCCCTTATACAGCAAGTGAGTGAACTCCAGGGCACTTCCGAGCAACACCTGAAGGTGCGCGAGGAGGCAGAGGAAAAGGTAAATAAGTTGGAGGCGCGGGTCCAGGAGATGCAACAACAGTTTGTTGAGAAAGATTCGAGGATGGAGCTGTTCACTAGGGACCGAATAAAGGGCATTCGCGCTCATTTGTTGAAGAACTTCAGGTCCAGAGCATCCAGCGCCCTGTCTGTCCTGCTGTACATTACTGAGGCCCATCGCGCATCTTCTCAGGACGGGCCCATTATGGAAGAAGTTATGCAGGAAGTACAACACCGACTTAGCTTAGCCGTAGAAGTGCAGAGTATCAAGTATCAAGACCTGGAGGTCCCGGCTATGAGCCGAACTGCGAGACATTGGTCCACTGTCCAGACGACCATTCACGCCTTCTTCTCCAAGTTGAAGAAAGCTCAGAAGGCCAAAAGGTTGATGGATGCTTTTGAGCAAGAGCAGCGCACTTCGTTGACATACTTTCAGAATCTCTCACAGCTAGGTTTCCCCGATTTCATAGATGATGACGGGAACCTTTTGACAAAAGACGAGCTCAAGTCGGTGTGGATCGCTTTCGAGAGTGATACGTCGGAAATAGATGGCTGGGCGGATCCCATCACGGAGGCGCAGGTGACGAACTTCATATTTAGATACTGCTAGATCGAAGCCTGCCTGACGGACTTAGGTAACAGGGCTAGACATGCAGATATTGATCAGATTCAGAGGTTCCACTGTCTGGTGAAAGCGCTCCGCGACCACGAACCGTTCCAGGAAGGGGCTTGGCCCCACATCCGACGCACTTTGGAGCGCATCCGTGCACGTGTCCCCCAACAGCAAGAACAAGAGCAAGAGCAGGAACAACGAGAAGAGGAAGGAGAAGGAGAAATAACAACAGAAGAACCCCAACAAGGCGATGAGCAACCAAAAGAAGGGACAGGCTGCAACTTCGGGCCCAGTGGATGAAGGCGTAGGGTCCTTGCATTGAGGTGAGCTCAATACCCCGCGAGCCGCTAGGAATGTTGACAATTTTGTCACATTTTGTCCAAGGGGTAAAATTTTGAAATATTGTTTGTTTTTCATGTTTAAATTCTCCTTCTCCTCCATATTTTGCTTTCTTCATTCTTCTGTTATTTTCATGACGCTCTGGCTTGGACTGCCACATAACTTTTAGGTTCCCCGACTACATATAGGATGAAATATTTAGAATAGTCCGAGTTAACCAACACAGGTGCTTGGGCAATCCTAGCCTTGACCTCATCAAATGCCTTCTTTCTCTCCTCAGTCCAGACGAAATCGACATCCTTCTTCAAAAGTTCGGCCATTGGCTTGATGACTTGAGCAAAATCGGGCACGAACTTTCTTACAAAGTTAATCTGGCCGAAGAAAGACTGCAGCCCTTTCTTGTTGACTGGGATCGGAAGTTTGAGAAGAGCCTCTGCTCTGTCAGGGTCAACTGCAAGCCCCTTTTCAGAGATGACATGGCCTAGCAGTTTCCCTTCCTTCACTGCAAAGACAAAATTTTTTGGATTGATGGATATGCCGAAATCCCGACATCTCTCAAACACTTGTTGCAAATGAGAGGCATGCTCTTCTCTCCTATGTGAAAACACAGTCATGTTATCCAAATAGATGACTAATTTTGTTCAACAGCTCACGGAATGCAATATCCATGGCACTCTGGAATGTGGCCCCCGCATTGGACAGGTCGAAGGGCATACGTTGGTAGGCGAACATCCCCCATTTTGTGGTGAACGCCGTCTTGTGTTGGTCCTCATCCTTCACCCAGATCTGGTTGTATCCAGAGAAACCATCTAGGAGAGAGAAGCATTGTGCTCCTGCGACCACATGAAGGATCTGATCAATTTGCGGGAGCGGGTAATGGTCCTTCAGCGAGGCCTGATTCAGATTGCGAAAGTCAACGCACAGGCGGATATCCCCGTTCTTCTTCCTGACAGGGACCAGATTTGCGACCCAAGAAGAATGCTTGATGGGGTAGATGATTTTTGCCTCTAGCATCTTCAAGAGTTCGGCTCTCATGAGAACCTCTATTTTCGGGTTGACTGGCCTCTGTTTCTGCCTGCAGGGTCTGACCCCTTCCTCCAACTCTATGGTATGCTGGATGATTTCTCTGTCGTACCCCTTCAAGTCCTGATAACACCAAGCGACAATATCAGGGTACTTTCTGCACAAAGCCCGAATCTGCTCCAACTCTTCTAGGGTGCAATCGGTTCCAACTTTGATCACCTTTCCGGGCTCAAGCTCCAGATCCTTATACTGCTTGGCGTCTACTTTGATCCGGTGAGATATCGCTCTATCGTTCTGATCAAATAGACTCTCCAGAGTGATTAGCCCCTTAGGGACATGGTTGTTTTTCAGCTGTATCAACCCCTCATACTCCTCGTCATCAGGGTCTCTACCTTCTATAGTACTTGCTTCATGAACTAAAAAATTGACGATTTGCTCGTCACAGTCGAACACCTGCCAGTGGGTGTCCCTATCAGGCACAGAAGGCCTGTAAATGGTTCTTACCGCCTTAGGCTTCTGCATCATGTCATCAGCCGGGGAGTATCTGGCTCCGATAGACGCTAAGACGTCTGCGTGTTTGTTTTTCTCGCGGGAGATGGCTTGTACATTAAGGGCCTCGAATGATTCCAACAAGTCCCAGACCCTATTGCGGTACGCCTTGAGATAGTGCTTTTTGAGACGCACTTGTTGGTGATTTGCTTGCAGACCAGCTCCGAATCTCCAAAGATTTGTAGCTGCTTGATTCCCAACTTCTCTGCCTTTTTCAACCCTAGACACAGGGCTTCGTACTCTGCCGCATTGTTGGTGCAACTCCAAGCCAGCTTGTAGCAATAATCCTTCTGTTCTCCTGAGGGTGAAACTTGAACCCTTGCCCTGACGCCGTTTTTGCATTGGGCACCGTCAAAGTACAGCTTCCAAAGCTCGTTCGGGGCAGGGTCTTTGTTTTCTTTCACTGTCTCCTTTGGCTTCTCAGGCTGGGTGATAGAATAGCAGCCTATATCTGATTCAATCATGGCGTTGAAATCAAGCAAGGAGAACTCATCCTCCGCTCGCAACTCTTCTATGGTTTCCTCCACTATGTCCACTTCTTCCAATTGCTCCGTCATTAGGTGCACCGATTCATCCTGCTGTCCTTCCTCGGGGATCTTCTCGACAAGGAAGGTGGAGGGTTTTTCATTGTAGATTTTCACTTTCCTCCCCTTGAAGGGGACCTCCATATGTGAGTAGTCGAGAGAAAGATAACCGCCCAGCTTGGCGGTGAACTCCCTTGAGAGGCACATGCCGACACGACCACAACCTCCTGTATTACGACGATCTGAGGTGCCTTGTGCAGCTGGATGGGGATATCTTTAATGACGCCCACTATTTTCACAGGAGTGCCATCCAGTTGGAGAACACCTTGGCTGCTTTGCGTGTATTCCATGCCTATCTCCTCGCAAACAGCCCTTGGCATTACGGTAGTCGATGCGCCAGAATCAATCATGCAGTTGTGCACCACACACCCCTCCATCCGCAGAGACAAGTAGAACGGCGGCGGTCTGTTTTTTCCCGTGACCGAAGTAGTCAGGGGCTGAGCTAACACAGGTTGTGTCGGCTTTCCTCCTTTGACAGATTTCAGCGACTCCTGCAGCAGATCTACCTGCCCTGGGAGTTGCAGGGCGTCGTACATGCTTATCTTGGCCGGGGTCCTCTTGAGTTCATCGACAATGTTGTAGGCCGAAGTAGTGGGCACCTCCGTTTCTTTCGCAGCTTCGTACTTGGTGCGGTATTGTTGTGTCGCCTCAACCCTTTGCCACTTTGTCAACGATGGGTACTTGAGCTTCTCCCTTGCCTGCTCCTTGGTTTCGACTGGAGGTTGCATCACGGGAGCCTTTGCCGGCGGTGGTTTCTCTTTGGCTGGCGGGGGCAAGGGAACTTTGTCAGGAGCTTTTGCTGGAGGCTGCTCCTTTTCTCGTCTGGTGTACACCTTCAAAGGTTGCATCTGGGCCGCATCCACCTCGATCGGCTTCTTGCCATCCTTGGTCAGAATTGAAACTTGCTCCTCCTCAGGGACCACGAGGTTACGGTCCTCCTCTCTAATCAGGTTGACTTGGCCGTTGGAAGAGCTACCAGCCAGTGTTTGAATGTAGTGTTGGTGTACCATACAGGTATCTTCCCCATGCGGGTCATTGCAGGTTGAACACCAATGCACGTAATCCGAAGTGCTCGGCTCTTCAATGATGGCAACATTCCTCGTCGGAGGTCTACCAGCTTGAGCGGCTTGCTCCCTTATGGCTTGGTCTCTCGTGAGCGCCGGAGGAGGATATGGCCTTCTTGGCAGGAATTCCTGCTGAGCCTGCTTCTTCTTCATCACTGCCATGTCGCTGGACAGTGTTCTCACAGTAGAGTTAAGCATCTCTAGCTCTTTTAGAACCCTCATTTGAGGGTCAACCGCCGGAGGGGCAGGTAATGGCAATGGCGCTATTGGTGGTGGCAAGGTCGGGTATTGCGGTGGCGGAGGAAGCTGTGGGGCTTGAGGAGGTGGGACCTGCGGATAACTGGGGGTTTGGCCAGGGTTCCATGAGGGAACCGGGTACATGGAAGAGGCAGCCGGGAACTGTGTGGAAGAGGCCTCCGGGTACTGAGTGGATGTACTGGGGTATTGGTATTGAGGCAAATCCGGGAAAATTGGCATGGTTGGCTTTGGCGGGAGTTTGCCAATGGCAATCAGATCGGCCTCGGCCTTCTGCGCTTGCGTGTACAGATCCGGGAAAGTGTTGACGCCAGAATACCGGATACTCATACTAAGGTCGGAGTGGAATGCTCTGAGGTAATAAAATGCAGCTTGGTTGGGAGTCGGTCGCAAGCCATCGGGGACCCTCTGCCAGGTCCGAGTAAATCTGACGTTGAAGTCGGGGATCTCCTCCTGCGGGTGTCTCTAGATGGTTGTGAACTGATGGAGCAGAGAGTAAGGGTCCGCCGACTCATTGAACCCTTGTATCAGTAGGCCTGCTAACTGGTCCCAAGTAGTAATAGTGCCGGGTGGTAATGCTCTGTACCAGTACAGGGGCTTCCCCCTGAGGGATAGGACTAGCAACCTCACCATGATATTCTCTTCTGTGATACCGTGAATGGTGGCCAAGGCTGCAACATCTTGGATGTGTTCCTGCGCCGTCTTTCCCGTGCCGTCATAGGTAGGGATGGCCTTAAGCGCTGCAGAGGGGATGGCGGCTGGTGCTGCCAGGTTCAACGGCCCCGCATGATTCCAAGCTGGGAACAACCTGGGCGGCGGATTTGGCGGTTGGTTTTGTTGTTGATTTTGCTGTTGATTCTGGTTCGGTTGTGGGTTCACCATGTTCGCGCTCGGATTCGACTGATTGGGAGGCGGCAATGGCGGCAACAACAGCTGGGCTGGCTGGACAGGAGCCTCTTGATAGTTTGGAGAGTTCGGAGGATTTGGAGGATAGCTGGTTGCAGTACTATCGGATGTTGGATCTTGCTCGTCAACTACGGCCTCCTGCGATGGCGCTTCGTCCAGAGGAATATTCGGCCTGATCAGCCTAGGACGCTCTCCGAAGGCGCTGATGTCAAGCTCGTAGTACTCAGGATCTTCTTCAGCGTTTCTAACTCTCCATCTCGTACGCATGAAGACAGGATTTTCTTGGACTGGTCTTCGAGATTTGGAGGGTATCCGAGTTCAAAGAGTCGCCAGATGTTCAGATTCGACAGCACTGAAGCGAACATCATTCTTTACTACTGCTTATGAGGTGGAACGTCTTGGTCCCACCAGGTGTGCCAGAGAAACTGTTGGTTACGAATCTGCCACTAGGAAAGGATTTGGTCTTTTGCGCCCTAGACCCGCCCAACAAATTGAAAGGCCGGAAGGAAGGGATGCCTTCCGTGCCAATCTCCGAAGAAGGCCGGCTCCTATACTACACTACTTGGGGTTTGAGATAAGGGAACTGGAAAGAGATTGAAAAATGCAGAAAGAAATGTAAATAGCATAGCAATAGTGGTGGGGAAGAACAAGCAACACAATCACTAACTAATAACCAAACCAATAGAAATCAAAACAAAGCATGTAACAGAGACTAACACTGTGATTCCTTCCTATGTATCCTTCAGACAAAATTCCAGATTCACTTAATTTCCAATGCCCTGATCCAGAGTTCAGAATTACAGCAATCAGAAAAATAAATGAACATGAAGCAGAAATACTTGCAGAAGGCAACATAAAAGAAAGAGACAAGAGTTAGAGCCAAGGATCCCTTGTATTGAAGCAAATGTTTGTTTACAACAGCTCTTTTAGCAATATGTTCCCCCCTTTTACAATGAAAGTCCACTGCTATTTATAGCAGAATTTCCCCCCAAATTACATTGAAGCACGGAATCCCAAAACTGCGACAACTGCTGAGATTTGACCCTTACTGGCCGTGAGCGTACCTGCAACACGATTCTCCTAAGCCTGGTACGATTCTAGACAGATCTTGTAGTTGAGAAGGCACGTCTCTTCAATGTTGCGGTACGATCTGCCCCTTGGAACATTTGAGGGCTCTAACAGGTTGTCCTGGGGATGAAAACTGAGTTGGCGCTCCATTAATGCAGTCTGACAGGCCACCTACCTCCGCCTCCTTGCCCGCTTGAATAACTGCTAAGGTTGGAGCAACCCTATGCTGGAGCTGGAAATCGTAGACGACGATAAGGGAGGCTGAGAGTCGCTCAGGGTCTGGGCAAACTCGGGGAGCCAAGATGGAAAGGGGACTTTGGAAAAATGTTGAGGTTCGCTAGATTGCACGAGCGACGACGGGGGTCGCTGCAAGATGGGGCGAACCCGGGAGTCGCACCAAAAGAGGAGAGACCCCGGGATTCGTTGCTGGGTGGAGCGAAGTCCGGCGCGGGCTCCCTGCCTTAGAAACCTTTTCTCCTTCTTTGGTCGGTTGGCGATCGCAGGAAACCTCGGCGAACTCGGGAGTCGTTGAGCTGTCGTGGTGACTACGGGAGTCGATTCGGAATGGAGCAAATTCGGGCTCTTCAACTTAGACGTTTTTCATCTCCTGCTGCTATGGTTCGCCAGAGAATGGTGCGACTTCGGGAATCGCTCGTCAGAAGGAGTGATCTCCGATGCGCTGGCGATCGCTGGGAACTGAGGCGAAGCTGATGGTCGCACGGAAAATGAAGCGACGCCGGGGATTGCAGCAAGGCTGAGCGAGGACGGGGATCGTCAGAGAACAAGAGCAAACTTGGGCAGGGTTCATGCCTTAACCATTTTTTCTCTTTTCTGAACCTGTCGGTGGTCGACGAGAAGCGGAGCGATGATGGCGGTCGTTGGGGGAGTGCGACGAGGACGGGAATCGCTCCAAAATGGAGCGACTCGCGGGAACGCCATTCCTTAGAAAATTTTTGACCTTTTTCTGCTACCGCTGACGGGAGTCGCCTGGGAATGGGGCGAAGCTGGGAATCGCCGCAGAAGTGGAGCGACTCCCGGAATCGCTCAAAAACAGCGAGACCCGGGAGTGCCCATGCCTTAGAAATTTTTCGGCCTTTCCCAGACTTCGTCGGAGCTTGCTAAAAACCAAAATCCTGAACTTGATGGGTCTTGAAAATGCAATCCCGAGGATCGCCTGGACTGATAACTGGGAAAGGAGGAAAGGAGAGGATCTGGTCCTAAAACTACAACAGTTTTTTTTAAATTTTTTCAAAATTTTTACCCCTTAGCCAAATGTGGCAACAATAACCAAATGGTCGATGGCTGCAGACGGGTTAAGCTAGACGGATAAGTGCAGAATGGCAAGTCTAGACAGGTAGTTGCCTAGACGTGTAACCTTCCAAACGGGTAACATGCTAGACGGGTAGCTCCAAACGGATTGCCTCTAGACAGGTAGGATCCTAGACAGGTTACTCCAGACGAGTGAGATCCTAGACGGGTAGCTCCAGTGTGGATGGGTTGTATGCCAGACGGATAAGCCTAGATGGGTCTCGACAACACTTGCCTACAGTCACGAACTTATCTTACAAACTTCGCACTTGTCCTTAATCGCTCCTCCTTGCAACTCTGCACAACACATACAACAACAACAATCTGCTCCAACCTATTGCATCATTTGGATACCTGCAACACAAGACATTGTCTTCACACATGAATTTGCACAACACTAGAACAATCCTGACTGCTGTATTGATTCATAAAATGGTGGATCGATGGATCCTTACAAAAATGAGTAGGGGGTATTTATAGGATAGCCTTGGCGGTTACTGCAACCAACCAGGCTCAACCGTCCCCAACTGTCCATTTGTTATTGCCTTAACTAATCAGCCTAGGACATAACTAACCAGTCTAAAGACTCTAAACTGCTAACTAATCAGTCTCAGACTAATTAACCAGTTTGACTTAACTAAACCAGTCGTCTAGTTAACTAATCAGTCTAGTATGGCTAGTTTACGCAATTTGTCATTACATGCATTATTATTAATCAGTTTGTACCCATTCATGACGACTGATTTACATACATCAAAATATATTGCAAAACATGATTTTATATCAAAATTCCAAGTATTATGTAGACATTTCGTCAAACAGTTCTGAATAGTCATTTCTTCTTAGAACTGTTGTTTACAAGTATCAATTATGTACAAGACTGTTGGTTATGAATCTACCATTTAGGAAAGGATTTTGATCTTTTGCGCCCTAGATTCGCCCAGCAGATTAAAATGCTGGAAGGAAGGATTGCCTTCCGTGCCAATCTCCGGAGAAAGCCGGCTCCTATACTAATCTACTATGGTTTTAAGACGAGAACAGGAAAGAGATTGTAAAATACAAAAATAAATCTAAATAGCATGTGGTTATGGTGGGAAATAACAAGCAGCACGATTACTAGCTAGTACCCAAACCTACAACAATCAAAACAAAACATGTAACATAAACTAACACTGTTATTCCTCCCTATGTATCCAGAACGCAGAATTACAGCAATCAGAAAAATAAATGAATATAAGTAGAAATACTTGCAGAAGCCATCGTAAAAGAAAGAGACAAATGTCAGAGTCGAGTATGCTTTGGATTAGAAGCAAGTGTTTGATGACAGCAAAGCTTTCTTAGCAATATGTTCCCCCCTTTTTACAATGAAAGTAGATTGCTATTTATAGCAGAAATTTTCCCCCAATTACAATGTTGCACAGAATCCAAAGACTGCAAAAGCTGTTGAGATTTGACCCCTGCTGGCCATGAGCGTACCTACAACAAGATTCATCTTTGGTACAGCTCCGGACAGATCTGGTGGTTGAGAAGGCGCGTCTGATTAATGCGGTAGGTGCAGTACAATCTGCTGTTGAAAACTGCTCCTAATGCCCACCTACACTGTACTTTTGAAGTGCTCCTTCTGTTGTACTCTGACTGGCTCAAATCCCGAAATCCGCACGTGTTTGGCCTAAGTCTGGGATTTGCCGAAATGGAGGATGTTGACAAGAGTCGCTCAATAAAAACAGCGACCCCGGGAGTTGCTCCAGAATGGAGTGAACCCAGGACGCACTTTGCCTTAAAGAAATCATGCGATTCTGTCTTTTTCTGCTAGCAGTTGCTGAATGGGGGGAAGACGGAAGTCGCCAGGAAACAGCAGCGACGACGGGGGTCGCTTAACACATGAGCGACCGGCGTCAATATTCAACCTTGTGCCTTAGAATATTTTTGAGCCACCCTCGCCCGCGGTCGCTGGAAAAATGAGCGACGACGGGCATTGCTGCTGCGACGCTGGGAGTCTCTCCAAAACGGAGCGACCAACGTCAACACCTTGAACCTGGCACTTGTTGGCGGTCGCTAAAGAAATGGGTGACGACGGGAGTCGCTGGCAGAGTTGGACGACGACGGGAGTCGCTGCCAAAAGGAGCGACCGGCGTCAACCAACACTTAGACGATTTTTCATTCTTTTTTCCCTCCGTTGCCCACGGTCGCTGAAAAAAGGAGCGATGACGGGCGTCGCTGGCAGAATTGAGCGACCGACGTCAACATTTCGTGCCTAGGGGTTTTTTTCCTTTTCTTCGTTTGTTGCTGACGGTCGCTGGCGCCGAGGATCGCTGGAGGAAGTCGGCGACGACGGGAGTCGCTCCAGAATGGAGCGACTCGCGGGAAGTCTAGACTTAGATAAATTTTAACAAATTTTTTTCCCACTCGCTTTGTTGCTTAGAGTTGCCTTCGGTCGCCGGAGAGAAGGGAAATGCTGGGAATCGCTGAAAAAAGGGAGCGACTCTCGGAATCGCTCAAAAAGAGAGCGACCACGAGAGTGCCCCTGCCTTAGAAAAATTCTAGGCTTTTCCCAAACCTGCAGAATCTTCTGAACACTTGGAAGATGAAACTGAAAACCGAAAACCTGAAGACTGCCTGGACAAAGTTGGAAAGGAAGGAGGAAGGGAAGAATCTGGTCCGAAGTTGCAGCAGTATTTTTCCATTTTTCAAAATTTTTACCCCTTAGCAAAATGTGGAAACATTCTTGGCAGCTTGCGGGGTATTGAGCTCGCCTCGATGCAAGGACCCACGCCTTCATCCGTTGGGCCCGGAGTCATCCCCGGTCCCTACTTGTCCTTGCTGCTGCACTTCTTTCTGCTGCTTCTTTTCTTGCTGCTCTTCTTCTTTAGCACTGTCATCTTCGGACTCTTCCTTCGAATCTTCTTCTTCCGTTTCTCCTTCCGACTGCTCCTTGCGTTCTTCTTCTTGATCTGGGGGGCAAGGCGATCATGGATGCGTTCGTAAGTAGCCTGAACTTGAGTCCATGCTCCTTCCTGGAAGGGCTCGAGGTCACTGATATCTTTCAACATGCACCTAAAAGCTTCGACCTGGAACATACCGACCGCGCTGACCCTTTCACTCAACTGGTTGAGGCAGGCGCTAATCTGGCAGAATCGAGACACCAACTATGTAACCTGTGCCTCAAGAATTGGGTCTGCCCAGTTATCTATCTCTGTTGTATCTGTCTTGAAGGCTTCCCAAATTGGCTTCAACTCCTCTCTGGGCCGGCAGTTTCCATTTTCATTCGTGAAATTTGGGAACCCAAGCGATGCAAGGGTTTGGAAAGGGATCAGACAGATGCTTTTCTCTTTATCCAATGCGTCTAGCATTCTCCTGGCTTTTCGGATCGTTTCTGATTTTTCAAAATATAAATGCAAGGTTGCCCTTGCAGCGGCCCAATCTAGGGCAATCTGAGACATGGGGACAAATCGGAGGCCCTGGTGCTCATATCCTTCAGTTTTGACAGCCAAGTCGAGCCATCGCTGAGCTTAGCGTTCGGCCTCCTCTACCACAGGCTTACCCTGGGCAGATACTTCTTCCACTTTGGAGATGAATGTGAGAACCGAGAGAGATTTAGCGACTCGGATTCTGAAACCCTTCAGCAGGCCAGTGCGGATTTCCTTGACTCGATCTTTTGAAAAGACCGCAACCTGTGTAGCTTTTTCCTCTAGTTGCTGCTGAATTGTCTGAAGCTGGGTCTGTAGTTCAACTATTTGCGCCTGCGCTTCTTATTTCTCTCTGGCCTGCTGTTCTGCAGCCTATTTTTGGTCAGTTACCTCCTTTTCCACGACTGCTAGCCGCTTCTTCAGCTTTTGGGACTCATCCTGGGCATCTTCCAGCTGCGCTTGCATTTTTATCTTCATCCAGCTTGATTTTTTCGTTCTCCACCTCGTAGAAGCGCTTCTTCATCTGGTGATGGTTCAAATCTAACGTATCAGCCCTCAGATGGATGCCCCCTATTTCATTCTCCACGCTGATATTGTTTAGGTCCTTGGCCTTACTGTGGTACTCGTAGTCATCTGGGGTCATCTTTTCGGTGCTTCTTCACCTTGGGAACCCTCTTTTCTTTGTGAAGCAGCATGTTCTCCAGATCAAACTTGGCGCGCTTCTCTACTCCGACAAGCTCCTCGCTTTTTCTCTTCATGTCCTAAAGCCATATGACGGAGCTTTGCTCCGCTTGGAGCGCCATGGGTTGATGCTCTGTCATTTCCAACTGTGGTTCGCCGAGCTCCATTTCCCCGAACATAGGATAGGCCAAAGGTAAATCTTGTTGGGGCATTTGTTCGTTTGTGAACAGATGAGGGGAAACGACGCTTGATGGTTTAGTCACCTTCGGGGATGATTGGGCTTGGGCTGGGGCGAAAGGTTCTTCAAGATGAAAAGATGGGTTCTCGGTTAATGCGCAAGCTGAAGATGAAGGATGGGGAGAATGCAGGGGTTCTTCAACAGCGACAACTGGCTGGGTATGGCCTAGGGTTTCAAAGGCGTCAGGGTCCGAGGAAAATACGTCAAATGCCTGCTGGTCGTGTTGGGTAGCAGCGGAAGGCTGGGGCTTTTCAGGTATGGGGTGAGATACGGCAATGAGGAAGGGTTTGGCGCAGGTGGAAGAGGGTGCCGCAGGCAATGGATCAGAATATTGTTGAGAGAAGAGGGAATACGTACCTGCGAGCTTTGCCTGAGCTGGCGTGTTGAAGACTTGCGTTATCCACGGGTCTACTTCCTCTTCTGGCGGAGGGGTGTCCTCCTTGACAGTTATGATTTCTTTGGCGGCAACTTTCTTCTGCGGCGTCACCACGATCTGCTGCACAACCTCTTTTTTGGGCGTAGCCTTTTTCTCCTTTGACTTCTCAGCCCGTTTCTTTTGTTTTTTAGGCTTAGCCGCATTTTCTTTGGTAGAAGCTGAGGCTAGTGAAATGGGTGTTACGTTGGTGACTGCTCCCAGAAGAGCCCTAGAGGTTTTAAACTTCAACTTCACCTTTTTCCTCAAAGGCTCCAAAGTCTTCCGCTGGTTCGGCCAATTGCTCAGACCCTTGTGGCTTTTCGGGGGGCGGCTGCACCATGGGCCTTGCCTCCTGACTTCTCCTTACTTCACTGTTGGATCGTCCTTGCACAAGTGGTTGCCTGGGTGGGGCCTGTCCCTTTTGTAGGCGATGGATGCCTCGGGGCACGATATCACATAACACGATTGGCCGCCACGTGGCGATGTGATCATCATAGATATTGGAGAACTAATGGTCATTGGCCAGCAATTTCTCAGACCTTTCTTTTTTGGTGTGGGCCCTCGTGACCCACCATTGCGCTATCTTTTCAGGATTCCAACCCAAACCCTGCACTTTCGGTAGCATTCGTCTGTAAGCCTGGGTGTCTGTTTTGTGAGCCGCGTTATTGTTAGGGTCATACTCCGCCTCAACAAAATAGAAATCATGCCACGGCAGGAACGACTGCATCTCTTCTATATTCCACTCCCGGTCGCCTCCTGACGGATTATTTCGCTCTCCCATGATCTCCTCCTGACGCAGGCAGGCATGAAAATTTTTGAACTCGGTGTTCTCTTTTACTATATCGAGAGGATCATATCTCCACCGCTGGGGAAGCTCAACCAGGCCGAAACTTAGGAGTGTAGCTGCTAGGTATTCGTTCGGCCCATTTGTGTTGACTTCAATATCACCCCATGTGATTGGGAACTTGAAAATGTGGCCCCATCTTCTGCCTTGAGCATAATTCTGGTCAGTAAAATCCATCTGTCGCGCTGCCTCCAAGGCGAATGTATATTCTGTGCAGAATATACGGTAGGAGCAAGGGTTTGCCTGTGAACCCGAAAATTCTGATAACAAATCCTTGTGTCAATCTGAAAGTGTCGCCTATATTTCCCCGCACAATTTTGTCTCTTATCTCATGGGGGACACGCGAGCAGGTGCCGTTGAGGATGGCTAGGGCAGGGCCCAAGAATGCTAAATTAAATTTATAGTATGATCCCCTTCTTGACAAGACCTGAGTCCATTCATACACTGGGAGTTGCGCGCCATTTTTGTCTTTGCACTGGACAGGAATTGTCTTCATCTTGTTGTGCATGTGGAACAGAAAGAGCCAGGCCAAGAATGAACACTGCCTGAAGGACTGGGTCCTTCCCTCTTTCAGGTCTTGAAGGTGCGTATGCAAACCACACGCTACGCAATCTGCCCAGTCGAAGAAAACTGGCTTGGTTTCTGGTTTCATGGCGCTGGGGTCATAGACTTCCCCATGTAAGATGCATTCTGCGATAGCGACCTGATAGGGATGAACTACCTCGTCTGTACTGCAGCCCAAGACCCAGGCCAGCATAGAATAGAGGGCCTTGTTTTTAAAATTTTCCAAGGGCATTGGCAACTCTGGCCACCGTTTGGGCAGCTCGCGTAGCTGGGACTCCATGAAGGACTGCATTTTTAGGTTGTCTGAGTACGTCTCAACCTGCTCACTGAGATTGATGCTTCTGGCCGTATAATTCCTGTCCGGCGACTGGCGAGGTGCGAAGGCCATTTGGATAGTTTCTTTATAGAGCGAGAACAACACAGTTCCCTCATGGTCCCGAACCTGTCTGGTGCTTGGTTTGTAATTTCTGGAGACAGTTGCAACCAACTCTGGACAATGGTGCACCGGTGGGCAGAAAAACCAATAAAGGCGCGAATGGTAAGCTGCGGTAAAAGGATGTGAAGCAGGAACTTTTTCTCGTCACTCCTTTATGGTGCGTCGAAGCTGTTCGATGTTGTAAGAGTAGTTGCTGTCCCTGTATCTTATCAAATTGTCTATAGGTGGCGGAGGAGGAACTTGTCTTGTTGGCCCTGATTGGTCTTTTTTCCCAGACGCTGTCCCTGATGCCTTCGTCTTCCCTTTATCCTTCTTTTCCTTTTTCTTTTCGCTCTCCGGTGTGCTCGAAGTTGCCTGCTCAGATGCTTTACCCTTTTCCTCACTCTTCCTTTTACCCATGGTGACGGAACAATTCAAATTCACTGCTGCTTGCTGGTAAATGCTCTAAATTTATCCTCTGGTGCAGCTTGGAGTTCGCCTGGGTGAAACTAGCAGAGTGAAATGAGCGACTGAGCCTTTATGGAGATGGGTAAAAAGTTGTCATTAATGGCGAGCGCTCGAGTTAAAGGCAGGGTGCATGAAGTGGGTGGGTGCGCCGTTATTCTTCGGTGGCGGTGCACAAAATCTCCCTTGGTAGCGCAACCCCTCAATTATTGGTCTAGGGCTTGTCCTTTGCTTTTAATGAAATCTGCGTAGAAAATTGTGCAAGTACCCTTTTTTATAATGTGCGTCTCGAAGACGTCACCTGCCGCCACCTTGGCACGCATCCCAAGGTTCATTGTGCTTGGAAATTTTGTTGGAGACGAAGGTCACTCAAAATTTGGAGCGATTCCTGGAATCGCTGGAAAATTTAGCGATTTGGAGCATTTGGTGCTTTGGCGAGCGATAGGCGTCAACCCAGACTTAGTTAAATTTTCAACTTCGTTTTCTCCCTGAAATCGTCCATCCGCCCGGGTTCGCTCAAAAGGTGAGCGACGACGGTCGTCGCTGGGAAAACCAGCGACCGCGGGAGTCGCTCCAAAATGGAGCTACTTTGAGTGCCATCTGGACTTAGCATTTTTCTTATGCTTCTTGGACCCGGGCGGCTAGTTGCTTTGAGATGGAGTGCCTCTCGGAATCGTTGAATAGAATGAACGACTTCCGGGGGTGCTAGGGAGGTGAGCGACCATGGGCACTTCGAACACTTAGACAATTTTCAACTTTTTTCTCTCGCCCTTTCTGGCTCCTTGGTTTGCCAGTGCACCTGCGCGATTCCCAGAATCGCTTGAAAGTGTGAGCGACCATCGGCTTTATGAGGATTTTCAGCGACTCGGCAGCTCTTTTCGTCTTTGACCCAATCTTGGCGCTTCCCGGGGTCGTTGATTTTTGAAAGCGATTTCGGTCGTCGCTTTGATTTGGAGCGACCTTGAGCGCGGGCTCCTTGCCTTAGCATATTTTTATTTTTTTGGAGCTCCGTAGTCGTTGAATATTGTGGGCGACCCCCGGAGTCACTGAAATATTGAACGACCACCGGCGCCTAGGCAGTTAAACTTTTTTTTTGCGCCTTTTCGATTGGTTGAGCCGCTTCGAACATGGCCGGAGTTCGCTAAAAGTCTGCGCGATGACGGTAGTCGCCGGCTCATTTGGGCGAACCTCAGCAACTCTTACTTGGGAGGGCACTTAGTGAATTTTTCAATTTTTTCAACCCTCCTGATCTCTTCCGCCCAAGGAATCGGACGAACCTTGCATTACTGCTCAGCTAACAGGGAACATCCTCTACACAAGAAACTTGGATCTGCATTTTTCTTGGAACAAAAATTTCCGACCCGAGGGCAGAACACTTGGGTTAAAAGCAGGAAACTACGTTACTGAAAAGCATATTTACATTTAGAAAAGCAAATCAAACTGCAGAAATGAAAGTATGTACACAGGAGAATCCTCTAGTATTTCTTAATGATAATAGGCTTTCAGATGAAAGCCATTAATTGGTATTGGGAGGATCTGACCCTCCATATCTCGCAACACAAACGAGTTGAACTGGTTCACTTGGGCGACCTGAAAGGGGCCTTCCCAGAAGGCATCAAATTTATCATGGTTCCCTGGTTTTGCCTTCCACGAGTCCCATTTCAGCACTAGGTCCCCGATCTTGAAGACCCTGGCTGTAGTCCCTTTCGCGAACCAGTTTTGGGTGGTTTCGGTGTGCTTCATAAAAGCTTCGTAAGCTTTTTCTCTTTCCTCTTCGAGTTGCAGCAACTGAGCCAGCCGAGCATCAACGAGATCTAGGTTACCCTTCTCATCGTCTAACAGCCAAAGTGCGGGCATCTCGACATGAGTGGGCAAGACGGCTTCTTTTCCATAAACAAGCACGTATGGTGATGTTTTGATAGATTTTTTAACTGAGATACGATTTGCCCATAGCGCTTGATCCAGGTACAAATGCCAGGATCTTTTGTTCTTCTCCAGAGTCTTCTTTATGATCTTCATCAGATTCTTATTTGTAGACTCGGCTAGGCCATTTCCCTATGGGTAGTAGTTGGAAGAAGCCTTATGGTAAATCCCATATTTACAAGTAAACTCTATGAGTTTAGCCCCTGTGAATCCTGGTCCATTGTCTGTCACTATTGCTTCTGGGATCCCGAAGCGAGTGATTAGGCTTTCAAGGAATGCAATGACCGTTTCGTGGTCAGCGTGCTTGGTAGGTATCGCCTCAACCCATCGGGTGAAGTAATCCGTGGTTGTCAAAATGAACTTATGCCCTACTGAGGAATTTGGCGAGATTGTCCCAATGAAATCTAGGCCCCATTGCTGGAAGGGAGCCTCAGCCTGAATTGGCTGGAGGGGCATAGGTGCATTCCTAAATCTGTCGGCGAACCTTTGACAATTCTCACTTTTTTGGCAGACTGCATATGCATATGCGAAGAGGGTGGGCCAATAGTAGCCCGCTTTGATTATTTTTAAGGCCGTAGGCCTTACCGAAAGATGTCCTCCTGACATTCCAGAATGGAATTCGCCTAGGACCTTCCGTTTGTCTGCTTCTTTGACGTATCGCAAGAGGATGTCGTTCACATTCTTGAAATACAGCCCCTCGGGGCGCAGTACATATTTTAGAGCTTGGAGCCTGAATCTCCTCCTCTGACTTGCATTGAAGTGATCTGGGAGCCTCCCGATGCTGAAATACCAAATTATTTCATCGGCCCAGTCGTTGTCTTCTGCTGAGGAATTGGAAAAGCTGCCTTCTAGGACTGGGTCCTCCCACTGACAGGCGGTGACTTCTGCAGCAGCACTCCTTGCTAGTTCTTGACGTAGTGCCCGACCTCTGATTAGCTTGGTGGGTCGCACCTCTACATCAAACTCCTGGATCTTGGCAATCCAGCCGGCCCTTTTGTTGCCCAGCTCTCCCTGTATGACAAAACTTCTAACATCTGGGTGGACAACAAACACGGTCGTCCTGCTTTGGGAAACAAAGTGCTTGAACTTCTTCAAAGACCTCATGACTGCATGCACTTGGCATTTAATGAAGTTATATCTCTCTTCATGCGGTTGGATCACTTGGCTTAAGAAGGCTATTGGCCGCTCTTCGCCGTCATCTCCTTTCTGAGTTAGAATTGCTGCATAACATTCGGGCTCTCCCACTGCATAAAGGATGAAATCCTTAGAGTAATCCGGGTTTATCAGCATAGGCGCCTGGGCAATCCTTGCCTTAATCTCCTTAAAGGCTTTTTTCCTTTCCTCAGTCCAGACAAACTCGACATCCCTCTTTACGAGTTTGGCCATTGGCTTGATCACTTGGGCAAAATCAGGCACGAACTTCCTTACGAAGTTGATCTGTCCAAAGAAGGACTGCAGCCCTTTCTTGTTCATTGGGATTGGCAACCGGAGAAGAGCCTCTGCTCTGTCGGGGTCAACTGCAAGGCCCTTTTCTGAAATGACGTGGCCTAGAAGCTTTCCCTCCTTCACTGCAAAGACCGACTTCTTAGGATTAATAGATATGCCGAATTCACGACACCTTTCAAACACTTGCCGTAGGTGAGAGGAGTGTTCTTCTCTTCTGTGTGAAAACACAGTCATGTCATCCAAGTAAATGACAATGATTTTATTCAATAGCTCATAGAATGCAATATCCATGGCTCTCTGGAATGTGGCCCCCGCATTGGAGAGGCCAAAGGGCATGCGCTGATATGTGAACGTTCCTCATTTGGTGGTGAACGTCGTTTTGTGCTGATCCTCGTCCTTCACCCATATCTGATTATAGCCAGAGAAGCCATCCAGGAGAGAGAACCGCTGAGCTCCTGCAACCACGTGGAGAATCTGATCAATCTGTGGGAGAGGATAGTGGTATTTCAGCTAGGCCCGGTTTAAGTTACGAAAATCAACACAGAGGCGAATGTCCCCGTTCTTCTTGACGGGAACCAGATTTGCAACCCAAGAAGATTGCTTGATGGGATAGATGATTTTCGCTTCCAGCAACTTCAGGACTTCGGCTGTCATCAGAACCTCGATCTTCGGGTTGACTGGCCTCTGTTTTTGTCTACAGGGCTTAACCCCGTCTTCTAGTTTTATGGTGTGTTGAATAATCTCTCTGTCATACCCTTTCAAGTCTTGATAACACCAATCAACAATTTCGGGATATTCTCTGCACAAGGTCCGAATTTGCTCCAATTCTTCCGGGGTACAGTCGGTACCAACTTTGATCACTTTTCTGGGCTTGAGCTCTAGGTCCATGTATTGCTTGGCGTCTACCTTGATTCGGTGAGATATGGCTCTATCGTTCTGATCAAAGAGACTCTCCAAAGTAATCAGTCCTTTTGGGACATGATTATTCTTTAACTGTATTAACCCCTCATACTGCTTGTCATCAGGGTCTCTACCTTCAATGGTGCTAGCTTCATGAATAAAAAAATTGACGATCTGCTCGTCACAATTGAACACTTGCCAGTGGGTGTCCTTATCAGGCACAGAAGGCCTATAGATAGTTCTTACCACCTTTGGCATCTGCATCATGTCATCAGCCGGGGAGTATCTGGATCCAATGGACGCTAAGATATCAGCATGTTTGTTTTTCTCTCGGGGGATGAATTGAACATTAAGGGCCTCAAATGAATCCAACAAATCCCAGACCCGATTGCGGTAAGCTTTGAGATAGTGCTTTTTCGCGGTGCATTTGTCAGTAATTTGCTTGCACACTAGCTCTGAATCTCCAAATATTTGCAGCTGCTTGATCCCTAACCTTTCCGCCTTTTTCAACCCTAAGCACAGGGCTTCGTACTCTGTCGCATTGTTAGTGCAACTCCAGGCCAGCCTGTAGCAATAATCTTTCTATTCTCCCGAAGGTGAAACTAGGAGTACCCCTGCCCCGACGCCGTTCTTGCATCTGGTGCCATCGAAGTACTTCCATAGCTCATTCGGGGCAGGGCCTATGTCTTCTTTTGCTGTTTCCTTCGGCTTCTCAGGCTGCGTAATAGTGTAGCAGTCCATGTCTGATTCGATCATTGCGTTGAAGTCAAGCAGGGAGAACTGGTCCTCCACTTGCAGTTGCTGTATGGCCTCCTCCACTAGGTCCACTTCTTCTAACTCTTCTGTCATCAGGTGAACCGGCTCATCCTGTTGCCC
The DNA here is from genome assembly GCA_028583015.1 of Wollemia nobilis. Lineage (NCBI taxonomy): Eukaryota > Viridiplantae > Streptophyta > Pinopsida > Araucariales > Araucariaceae > Wollemia > Wollemia nobilis. Next base: position 4,151,504 of record JAQPPZ010003280.1, read on the forward strand.
CTCCTCTGGTATCCTCCCAACAAGAAAGGTGGAGGGTTTTTCATTGTAAATTTTCACCTTTCTCCCTTTGAAGGGGACCTCCATATGAGAGTAGTCAAGGGACAGGTATCCGCCCAGCTTGGTGATGAATTCCCTCGAGAGGCACATGCCGATATAGGGCTCCAGGTCAACGACCACAACTTCTTGAATCACAACGATCTCAGGCGCTTCGTGCAGTTGAATAGGAATATCCTTAATGACGCCCACCGTTTTCATAGGAGTGCCATCTAGTTGCAAGACACCTTGGCTGCTCCGTGTATATTCCATGCCAATCTCCTCGTAGACTGCCCTTGGCATGACGGCAGTTGATGCACCAGAATCAATCATGTAGTTGTGCACCACACATCCTTCCATCCGTAGAGACAAGTAAAACGGTGGTGGTCTGTTTTTTCCTGTGATTGAAGTGGTCAAGGGTTGAGCTAACACAGGTTGTGATGGCTTTCCTCCTTTAACGGACTTCAGAGATTCTTGCAACAGATCCACTTGCCTAGGGAGCTGTAAGGCATCATACATGCTTATCTTTGCCGTGGTCCTCTTGATATCATCCACAATGTTGTAGGCCGAAGTAGAGGGCCCCTCAGTTTCTTTCATTGGCTCGTACTTGGTGCAATACTGTTGTGTTGCCTCGCCCTTTGCCGCTTTGTCAACGACGGGTACTTGAGCCTTTCTCGCGCCTGCTCCTTGGTTTCAATCGAAGGTTGAGTCGTTGGAGCTTTTGCTGGTGGTGGCTTCTCTTTTGCCGGTGGAGGGAAAGGAACCTTGTCAGGAGCTTTCGCGGTCGGCTGCTCCTTTTCTTTCAAAGGTTGCATCTGGGTTGCGTCCACTTTGATCGACTTCTTACCACCCTTGGTCAGAATGGACACCGGCTCCTCCTCTGAGACCGCAAAATCACGCTCCTCTTCTTGAATCATGTTGACTTGATCACCTGGGAACTGTTTGCTAGAGTTTGGACATAATGCTGGTGAAGCATGCAGTTGTCTTCCCTGTGAAGATCATTGCACGTAGAGCACCAGTGCAGGTAATCTGAAGTGCTCGGCTCTTCATTGATAGCAACATTCCTCGCTATAGGCCTATTGGCTTGAGGTACTTGGTGTCTTGTCAGCGCCGGAGGAGGGTATGATCTCCTTGGGATGAACTCTTGCTGAGCCTGCTTCTTCTTCATAACAGCCATGTCATTAGACAACATTTGGTAGACATAAGTAAGAGACTCTACTTGTTGCAGAATCTTGGACTGCACATCAACAACTTGTGCTGATTGGGCTGGCGAAGGCAATGGCGCCAATGGTGGGGCTGGGGGCAATGCCGGATATTGTGGAGGAGATGGAAGTGCAGGAAACTGCGGAAGTGACGGAGGTTGCGGTGCTTGTGGAGCGGGAAAATGCACTTGAGGAGCAGAGAATTGGGTGACCACCGGCGCGGGATTCCATGATGAATTCTGTTGTGTGGAAGACGTAGCCAGTGGTTGGGCAGATGCACTAGGATACTGAGATTGCGAGAAATCAGGGCAAATTGGCATCGACATCCTAGGTGGGAGTCTACCAATGGCAATCAAATCCAGCTCCGCCTTTTGAGCTAACTCGTACAACTCGGGGAAAGTGTTGATGTGGGAAAACTTGATGATCATACTGATGTCCAAGTTGAATGCTTTGAGGAAATAGTAGGCAACTTGGTCGGCAGTCGGTCGTAGCTTAGTGGGTACCCTTTGCCAGGACCTTGCGAACCTCACATTAAAATCCGCTATCTCCTCGTGCGGATGCCGTTGAATAATTGTGAACTGATGCAACAAAGATGATGCATTTGCGGACTCATTGAATCCCTTCACCTGTTGACCCGCAAACTGACCCCATCCGGTGATGGCACCAACGTGTAAGGATCTATACCAATACAGGAGCTTTTCGCGCAGGGACAGAGCCAACAATCGGACCATAATACTCTTGTCAGTGATGCTGTGGAGTGCGGCCAGGGCAACAATGTCTTGGATATGCTCATATGCTGTTTTCCCAGTACCATTGTATGTGGGTATGGCCTTCAAGGCTGTAGCTGGAACAACGACTTGTCCGGCTAAGTTTAGAGGTCCGGTAGAATTCTAGGCTGGAAATAGCTCTGGAGGAGGCGGGGCAGCCGGTGGTTGATTTTGTTGCTGATTTTGCTGCTGGTTCTGATTTGGTGGGACATTCGCCATGTTCGCATTCGGGTTGGGCTGAACAGGTATCCCAGCAACAGCTAATTGCAGATCAGGTTGCACTTTATCAGCCTGATGGTTCGGAGAGTTCAGAGGATGCGGAGGATAATTGTCAGTACTATCCGGAGTTGGACCTTGTTCGTCAACCATGGCTTCCTGCGAAGATGATTCGCCTAGAGGGATACTGGATCCAACTAGCCTAGGGCATTCTCCGAAGGCGGTGATATCAAGCTCGTAATACTCAGGGTCTTCCTCAGTGTGTCTAACTCTCCATCTTGTATGCATGAAGGGCTTGAAAGCTTGGGCCGGTCTTTGAGACTTGGAAAGTATTCAGGTTCAACAGAGTCGCCAAGTGTTCTAATTCGTCAGCACTGAAGCGAACACCGTTACTTCAATACCGCTTATGAGGTGGAACACTCGTGTCCCACCGGGCGTGCCAGAGAAACTGTTGGTTACGAATCTACCATTTAGGAAAGGATTTTGATCTTTTGCGCCCTAGATTCGCCCAATAGATTGAAAGGCCGGAAGGAAGGAATGCCTTTTGTGCCAATCTCCGGAGAAGGCCGGCTCCTATACTAATCTACTATGGTTTTAAGACAAGAGAACAGGAAAGAGATTGTAAAATACAGAAAGAAATGTAAATAGCATGTGGTTATGGTGGGAAAGAACAAGCAACACGATTACTAGCTAGTACCCAAACCAACAACAATCAAAACAAAACATGTAACAAAAACTAACACTATTATTCCTCCCTATGTATCCTTCTTTCGGTATTCCAGATTCACTTAATTGCCAATGCTTTAATCCAGAATGCAAAATTACAGGAATCAGAAAAATAAATGAATATAAGTAGAAATACTTGCAGAAGGCAGCATAAAAGAAAGAGACAAATGTCAGAGCCGAGTATGCTTTGGATTAGAAGCAAGTGTTTGATTACAGCAGAGCTTTCTTAGCAATATGTTCCCCCCTTTTTACAATGAAAGTAGACTTCTATTTATAGCAGAAATTTCCCCCCAATTACAATGTTGCATAGAACCCAAAGACTGCAAAAGTTGTTGAGATTTGACCCCTACTGGCCGTGAGCGTACCTGCAACAAGATTCATTTGACTTTGGTACAACTACGGACAAATCTGGTTGTTGAGAAGGCGCGTCTGATTAATGCGGTAGGTGCAGTACAATCTGCTGTTGAAAACTGCTCTTAATGCCCACCTACCCTGTACTTTTGAAGTGCTCCTGTTGTACTCTGACTGGCCCAAATCCCGAAATCCGCACGTGTTTGGCCTAAGTATGGGGTTTGCCGAAATGGAGGATGTTGACAAGAGTCGTTCATTAAAAACAGCGACCCCGGGAGTTGCTCCAGAATGGAGTGCACCTGGGACACACTTTGCCTTAAAGAAATCATGCAATTTTGTCTTTTTCTGCTAGCAGTTGCTGAATGGGGGGAAAGGCAGAAGTTGCCAAGAAACAGCAGCGACGACGGGGGTCGCCAGGAAACAGCAGCGACGACGGGGGTCGCTTAACACATGAGCGACCGACGTCAACATTTAACATTTCATGCATTAGTGTTTTTTTCCTTTTCTTCGTTTGTCGTTGATGGTCGCTGGCGCCGAGGATCGCTGGAGGAAGTCAGCGACGACGGGAGTCACTCCAGAATGGAGCAACTCGCGGGAAGTCTAGACTTAGACAAATTTTTACAATTTTTTTCCCCGCTCGCTTTGCCGCTTAGAGTTGTCGTCGGTCGTCGGAGAGAAGGGAAATGCTGGGAATCGCTGAAAAAAGGGAGCGACTCCCGGAATCGCTCAAAAAGAGAGCGACCACGGGAGTGCCCCTGCCTTAGAAAAATTCTTGGCTTTTCCCAAACCTGCAGAATCTTTTGAACACTTGGAAGATGAAACTGAAAACCGAAAACCTGAAGACTGCCTAGACAAAGTTGGAAAGGAAGGAGGAAGGGAGGAATCTGGTCTGAAAGATGCAGCAGTATTTTTCCATTTTTCAAAATTTTTACCCCTTAGCAAAATGTGGCAACAAAGACCTATGGAGTAGATGTTAGGATCCTATCCTAACGCCATTTTGTAATTCTCATTTACTTATGTAATGACCCACTTCCAACGTGGGGGATCCCATTATGATATTATTTTGTAATACTTTGTAATGTATGTGGCAAGTGGTATTCCTAGCCAAGTGGCACCATCTCATGTAACCGTTTTTTATCAAGATTGTAGGTAGGAGATTCTAGCTCGAGTGGCATTTTGCATGTAAGCCAACTCTTGAGCCTTTAGGTAGGGTTGCATGAAGTTTTTCTTTAAAAGATATGAAGTCATGTACGAATTCATCTTTTTGCAAGCTAATGAAATATTGAAGGAGGTTGCCCTCTCGAAGAGGCCTGCGATTCTGTGTTATTGTGAGATTGTTCCATTTCTGTATTTAATGTCTACATAGTGTTATTGAGTTATTTGATGTATTTGTGTTATTTTCTAGTATTTTGTGTGAGTGTGCTTATTTTTTATAGTGAGATCCTAACAAGTGGTATCAGAGCGCTTTCCAGGGTCAAGTTCTGCTGCAACTGAGACGATTTTTGCCAGCCATTCCATCTGTTAGGTATAAATTTCTGTGTTTTTTCGTTCTGTTTTTCCTTTATTAAAAAATCCCCCAAAAAAAATAGTCATTTTTTCGACCAAAAATCCAGAAAACAAAAAAAATAAGTCTTTGTTTTAGTAGTTGTGTAGGTTAGAAACCCTGTGTCGGGGGTTTTAAAATATCGCGAAGGAGCTGTCGTTATTGGCTAAGCTAGATAGCCCATAAAGCGTCTAGTGAAGTGAGGGGCGATCAGGCTCCAATACCCAGGCCTTAGACAACACGCGCACGGACTTGAGCTCCCACGCATCTTCGGGTGTATCGGGAGACAATCTAGGTTTAAACAAAATTTTATCCATTAGGAAGCTTTTTGGCCTTGTATTATCCATAGTCCACGGGACACAGCATCCCGAACGATCACCCTCCCGTACTGTCAGAGAGGCAGATAGTGTGCTCAAGGGTTTGTGTGGAATCCTCCTTGGGTAGTGGCCTAAAATATTGGTCCGAGCACTATTGTTTGTCACTGCGGTAAACATAGGGCCTATGGGTATTACATACTCCCTTGCTTAGCATACCCTGGTTCTACAAAACATAACTTCCACCTGTAAATCAACACCATCTCTGTTCTGTTAACCTGCATTCACAACCCCAAAAGTGAGCATACGGAGAAGGCATTCCTTATCACAAAAAACAAACTTGCATGCACCAACAGTCAGGACATATCTTGCAAGTGTCTGCAATAGCCTGTGGTCAGAAACAGAATAGTCAAGACAATGATAGAAACAATCCGGTCGATAATAGAGGTAGTCAGGTTGACAGTAACAACCCTCTGTAATAGTCCAGAATTACAGACTTCTAGTGTTAGAAACAGTACTGTCAATATTAGAGAATCCCCAGGGTCAGTGACAGGAACCGTGTTAGTAACCGCAATACAGGTGACAGAGGAAGGAACAGGATAGTGACAGGGTGGTTAGGGTGCAGTCTACAGGTCAGAGACAATTGATTCCAGGTCCCAATTTTGAACTGTAACTCCAGATCAGAAACCGACAACAACAGCCACAGCAAAAAAAAAAAAAAAAAATTATGAAAACAGGGATATCTCTTCACACATAGCTCAGATTGACTCCAAAATTTAGCAGATAATTCTACACTCTATTCCAAACAAAATTGTCCTTGGCAGCCCCTGGTCAAATTTTGCACCGATTTTCCAAAAATAGTAATTTTTGATTTTTCTTGCTAAGGCCATAACTTTTCAACGGTCAATCAAATTGATCCAAATTTTTGGGAATAGAAGCTACTTATTATTCTGCACCAAAGACTCTCAAGGACTCACTGGTGACATTTTAAGTCCAAAAAGAAGAAATTACCTTCACATAGACTTGCAACCAATAGGAGATCACAAAAAGTCAAGAAATTCAGTATATCTCCTCATTGAGCGCTCAGATCAAACAACCACCGAAGTGGACCCTATCCTAAAATCAAATTTGCAACACATTGCCCAAATTAAATTTTTGACCCTTACTAAAAATAGTAATTCCTAAAATCCCACATTTATTTTTAGTAACTGAGTAAAAGAGGGCCCACAATGGCAAGCGGCACTTGTGGACAAAAGGAGTTAGAACTTGCCACAATATTGGCCAATATGCAAAAAGCCCTTGACTACTTGACCACTACAAACCACATCATAAGAGAAGAGATTCGAGAGCTCCGAACAGATCAGGATACCACTAGAATCCGCTTAGAAAAACAACTTACAGAGGTGGAGACACAATTGCAAGGTACTCTCACATCTGAACACCAAGCTGAAAACTATGAACGAGGTCAAAGAAGGGAAACAAAAGACCGAAGAAGGGGAACCGAAGACACTCACTATGACCGTGATCCGACCTTCAAAATTTCTAAATTGGATTTTCCTAAGTTCAGTGGAAAGGATGTCGATGGGTGGTTATGTCGGGTTGATCAATTCTTTAGACTCCACAATGTCCCTATATATCATCGGGTTTAGATGGCTTCCTTCAACTTAGAATCGAAAGCCTTACATTGGTTCCAATGGCTATGAGCCACTACCCCTGATCTATCTTGGGAGGACTTTGAGTCCCAACTACTCACCCGATTTGGCCCTAATGACTATGAAGACTTTACAGGAGCATTGACAAAGCTGAAACAAACTACCACAATTCGTGATTACCAGACACAATTTGAGAAATTGGCCAATAAGACAAGGGGCTTGAATGAGGGATTTTTTATGAGTTGTTTCGTGAGTGGGTTAAAATATGATCTACAGGCTGAAGTCAAGATGTTTAAACCACAAACCATGATGGAGACTATCAGTTTAGCCCAATTGGCCAAATCGAAACTCTCAGCTCAATGGCGGACACCGCGATTTTCTCAAGCTCGGCCTCCCTTTCTTCCTCGGTTCCAAAATAATACTGATAATAAACCTCCTGCTCCTAAGCGACTGACTACAACTGAAATGGATGTGCGCCGCGCCCAAGGGCTATGTTATAATTGTGATGAAAAATTTGTAAAGGGGCATAGATGTGCAAATAAGAGATTGTTCTGTTTTTTCAGGGAATGTTTGCTCTGTTTTGGCCGAAGAAAGAATAAGGGGAAAAGGGGAGGAATGCAACTGATAGAAGGGGAGAAAGAGAAAGGAGATGGAGGGAAGAGAAAGGAGATGGAGGGAAGGGAGAGCAACATACTTACAAAATTTGAAAACATGGCACCCCGTGCAAAATGTGGCAACAAGACCTTCCGCGCACATGCCCAAATCACCAACTAGCGCCGCTGTGGGGCGGAGAATGCCAATGTCAAGCTGGAGGAGGATCTAGCCAGGATATGCTCTCAGTTGGAGGATGCTCTAAGGCAATGTGAGCAATTAAAGGATGATAGGGATGCCTTAAAACAACAAATAGAACAACTGCAAAGCAAAGTAGGAGATCATAGCAAGACCCAGGCCGAGGCTGAATTGAAGGCTAAGGAGTTTGAGGACCGGATCTTGCAAATGCAACTGCAGTTGTACGAAAAGGAGAGCTTGGAACTGTTCGATAGGAACAAAATTAAGGATATCCGCTCTCATTTGCTCAGGAATTTCAGATCTCGGGCCTCTAGTGCTCTCTCAATATTATCATATATTACAGAAGCCCAGAACGCTGCTTCTCAAAAGGGACCAATAGTGGACGAAATTATCTAGGACATTAGAAGTCGGCTCGGCTTAGCTTTTGAAGTGCAGAGCATAAAGTACCAAGACTTGCAAGTCGCAGCTATGAGTCGGATGGCCCGAGATTGGTCCACCGCTCAAGCCACAGTCCGCGCCTTCTTCTCCAAGGTGAGAAAGGCACAAAAGGCGAAACAACTTTTGGATATATTTGAATAGGAGCAGCGTACCTCTTTGGGGTATTTTCAAAATCTTTCAGAACTTGGTTTCCCGAATTTCACTGACGATGACGGAAACCTTTTGACAAAAGAAGAATTGAAACCTGCCTGGCTCAGCTTTGAGAGCGATGTCTCTGAGATTGATCAGTGGAAAGAGCCAGTTACGGAAGGCTAGGTCATAGATCTTATTTTGAGATATTGTAGGATCGCGGCGTGCTTAAATGATTTAAGCACTTTTAAGCACTAGGGCCAAATCTGTTGACATTGGGCAGATTGACAGGTTCCATGTCCTGGTTAAGGCATTGCAAGACCGAGAGCCTTTCCAGAAAGGTGTGTGGGCTCATATTCGCCGAACCATGGAGAGGATCCGTGACCGCCTTCCACCACCGCCGTTGGAGCAGATACCTGGCGAAGGAGATGGAAAAGGATTAGAAGCAGTTGATGAGGTGCCCCCGGAATTAGAAAAACAACAAGGAGAAGGGTCTAGAGGTGACTCTGGCCCAATGGATGAAGGCTAGAGGGTTCTCACACCAAGGCGAACTCGTTGCCCCGCGAGCCGTCAAGAATGTTGAGAAGTTTTGTCACATTGCTTTTGAAGGGGTAGTGAAATTTGATTATGTTGATTTTCTTGATATAGTTTTCCTTATTTTTGTTGATAGCAGTGTTGCAGCAATCTTGGCTGTCATTTTTTGGATCCCCCTTGTAAATAACTGAATTTGAAAGAGCTTCGCCCATAATATAGCAAGAAAAAGGAGCTTCGCAAACAACTGGCAGGAAAAAACATAGGTGCAAGCCAAATTTTCTAAGGCACAGAAAGAGCTTCGCAAGCGAAGCTCCCACAAGACTAGCTTCGGGCCGAAGTTTTGCGAAGCATACAATGTAAAGTAAAATGCCAAAACAAATTCTTAAGTGTGGAAAAACACTTCGCAAAAATGCTAGCGAAGCACTTGCTTCGGCCGTCCCTTTTGGCGAACCACTCCTCAGGAATTACTTCTCTCAAAATCTTCTCGAAGCACTTGCTTCGGGCGACTCAAGTGCGAAGCTTCCCCCCCCGAAGGCTGGTTGTCCCTGAAAATTTTCCAAGGAATGGAGGAGCTTCACTTGAATTTTCCCCGAAAGGCTGTTTTTGCAATGGTTCGTGGCGAAGCAATTTTGAAGGTCCACTTCGGCTGAATTTTGTGCGAAGCTCCCTCAGTAGAAGCCTAATCGTATGCCCAAAATTTTCTAAGGCAAGATTCTACTTCGCTTGAATTTTCCCCGAACGGCCACTTTGAAAGAAGGTTCGCAGCGAAGCTGTTCTTGGAATTCCCTTCGCTGCGAAGCACCAATACAAAGAAGTCTATCCCACTTCGGCTCTCATCCATGGCGAAGCAGCTCCTCGAACTAAAATTCAGCGAAGTTCTCTAGGGCACACACCCCAAGACTGGGTATTTCTTCGAGGCAATTGAGTGGTTCATTAATGCATCTTTACTTGCCCGAAAGACCTGGGACTCATTTTCAGCAATGGAAAAGGAAAGGTCAGCCGCAGGAGGAAAACCCGATGGACCCAGCAGCTACTCGAGCATTGCGCCCAGAGATTGAGGACGAGTCAGGCGGCCCATTAATGAGAATTTCCTCGGCTAAAGCGGTTGTAACTGCTAAATATAGGAATGGATGTGAGAACTCAGTCACGGGAGGAGCGAAGGCAGATTTTCTAGTTTTTCAAGGGCGTACTGCTAGGTTTTGTGCAATGATGGCTCAGAGGGCCGGGTCTTCTATAAAAACCCATGAATTGTAATGAAAAAAGGGGGGGAACTTTTGCTAGAAAGCTGCTGTAACTTGATTCCTGCAATTGATATTAAAGACTTTGGGCTCATTTCTCTCTTGTATGCTGCCTTTTGTGATTATTTCTGCTATTCTGTCTTTGATTGTATACTGTAATTCTGAATCCTGAATTTAGGTGTGTAATTAGGGACAGAACCCTGTAATTCTCCTGGAGGATACATAGGGGAGAAAATGCCGTGTTAATGTTCTTGTATGCTGCCTGTGGATAGTGTTTCTGCTATATTTACATGTTTCCTGTTCGCTGTAATTCTGAAATCTGGATTTAGGCGTAGGGGAGTAAGTGAATCCTGGAACTCGTCCAGAGGATACATAAGAAAGTTAGCGTGGTGTTCATTTATGTGTTATCTTTTGTATTTATTGCTGTTACTCCAAGGTATTAGTTAGTGATCGTGCTACTGGTTCTTCCCCTCGCGAAATCAACCAACTGTGTTTCTTCCCTACTCTTTTATTTCTTTCCTGCACTCTTACTCTTTTTATCTCTTTCCTGCACTCTCATCTTCAAAAAATCAGCAGTTTAGTAAAGGAGCCGGCGTTTCTCCGGAGATTGGCACGGAGGGCATCTCTTCCCTCCGACCTTTCAATATTGGTTTAGGTCTAGGGCGCGTATACGTACAAAATCCTTTCCTGTGGCAAATTTGTGACCAACAGTAACCCATTGGCGACCATATCTCATTGGGCGTCATTTCTCCATTAAAACAGACCATCAGAGTCTCAAATACTTCTTGGAACAACGGCTTGCTACCCCAGAACAACAAAAATGGGTTTCTAAACTCATGGGATATGATTACGATATCACCTATGAAAAAGGCAAAGAGAATCTTGTGGCTGATGCTCTCTCTCGCCAATTTGAGGCCCTCAGTATGTTATGTGCCATTTTCTCACCTGTTCCTCAATGGATAGATTCCTTATGACAGGAGGTACTTCAGGATGAAGATTTGAAAGCTTTGGTGGCCTCACTCCGTGATGATCCTACTTCATTCCCAGGCTACAATTGGGATGGCCATGACATGCGTTATCACCAACGCCTTGTTCTTCCTCGCACATCCCAACTCCGTGAGCTCTTCATGAAGGAACCACATACTGCTCCCTCTGCAGGCCATTCAGTATTTCTTAAAACATATGAACACCTCAAGCGCACATTCTTCTGGAAAGGTATGAAACAAGATATCCGTGATTTTGTCGCAGCTTGTGATACCTGCCAACGGATGAAAGGTGAAACGGTACGTTCTTCGAGTGCTCTTTAACCCTTGCCCATTCCAGATCAGGTTTGGACTGATATTTCCATGGATTTTATAGAAGTGTTACCTAAATTTGGCGGTAAGTCTGTTATTCTCGTGGTAGTGGATCGCCTTTCGAAGTATGCTCATTTTTGTTCCCTTGGCCACCCTTACACAGCCTCCACTGTTGCCCAAATATTTCTCGATTCTATTTTTTGCCTTCATGGTATGCCCACCTCCATTGTGTCTGATCGAGATCCCACCTTCACTAGTCATTTTTGGCAAGAATTGTTTAAGTTGCAGGGAACTCAGCTCAAAATGAGTTCAGCCTATCATCCGCAAATGGATGGTCAAACCGAGATTATCAACAAATGTTTGGAGACCTATCTTTGTTGCTTTGCATCAGATCATCCTACTCAATGGGCGATTTGGCTTCCTTTGGCTGAATGGTGGTACAACACTTCCTATCATACAACAACCAAACTCACCCCTTTTGAGGCCGTTTATGGGCGCCCTCCACTCAGGCCTTCTTCATACATCCCAGGCAGCTCCAAGGTCCAGGCAGTTGACACTACTCTCAACCAACATATCGATGTTCTTCGCTAGTTGAAGCAGAATTTTGACATGGCTCAAAATCGGATGCGACAACAGGCTGACAAGCATCGTTCTAAGCGTAGCTTTGATGTAGGTGATATGGTCTTCCTTCGCTTGCAACCGTACAAACAATCATCCCTACAACTCCGCCGGTGCCAAAAACTTGCTGCAAAATACTATGGACCCTATCAAGTTCTTCAACGGATTGGTTCCACTACTTACAAATTGGCTCTTTCGCCCACCTCCAAGCTCCATCCTATTTTCCATGTTTCCTCTCTCAAGAAAGTTGTGGGCACACAGGTACAGGTTCAATCAACATTACCAGAATTGGATGAAGAAGGGTCCATATTACTCGAACTTGAACAATTGTTGGATCGTCGAACCCGCACTCTTCGCAACCGTACCATCATAGAAGTTCTTGTTCAGTGGTGCGGGCTCCAGCCAGAAGATGCGACATGGGAGTCTCTCCATCAGCTCCAACACCAGTTCTCTCATTTTCAGCTTTGAGGACAAAGCTTTTTGAAGGGGAAGGACATGTTAGGATCCTATCCTAACGCCATTTTGTAATTCTCATTTACTTATATAATGACCTACTTCCAATGTGGGGGATCCCATTATGATATTATTTTGTAATACTTTGTAATGTATGTGGCAAGTGGTATTCCTAGCCAAGTGGCACCATCTCATGTAACCGTTTTTTATCAAGATTGTAACCGATGGTAGGTAGGAGATTCTAGCTCGAGTGGCATTTTGCATGTAGCCAACTCTTGAGCCTTTAGGTAGGGTTGCATGAAGTTTTTCTTTAAAAGATATGAAGTCATGCATGAATTCATCTTTTTGCAAGCTAATGAAATATTGAAGGAGGTTGCCCTCTCGAAGAGGCCTGCGATTTCGTGTTATTGTGAGATTGTTCCATTTCTGCATTTAATTTCTGCATAGTGTTATTGAGTTGTTTGATGTATTTGTGTTATTTTCTAGTATTTTGTGTGAGTGTGCTTATTTTTAATAGTGAGATCCTAACAGTAGAAGGGGCAGATTGGGAGGAAAAATTGCCATCAGTCCTGTGGGTGTATAGGATGACCTTTAAGTTAATAACAAATCACACGCCATTCCAGTTGATGTACGACCAAGAGGCAGTAGTGCTAGTAGAATTCTTGGTACCCAGTTTGAGTTAGTGGTATAGAACCATCTTGGTGACCAGGAGAGCCTAGAAGAGAGGCTTACGACACTAGTCCAACTAGATGAGAAATGGGTGATAGCATAAAGGGCAACAAAAGTGGCCCAACAGAAAAGAAAGTTGTGGCATGATAAGCACTTGCGAAAGATGGAATTGAAACCAAGTGACTTAGTTTTGAGATATAATGGCAAATGGGAGATCAAGCCCGAGAAGTTGAAAACATTATGGCTTGGACCCTTCCAAGTGATAGAAATGATGGATAACGACGTGGTTAAGTTGCAAAAACTGGACGAGATGGTGATTCCCGAAACAGTGAATGGATCCAAATTGAAACCCTATAAGGCAAAGGCACAATGTTTGTTCATTCATATATATGAAGCAACAAGACAAGGAAGAATACATGAGAGAGGGGAATCAAGTCAAATTAATCAGGAACATCAGAATGAAGAAGAAGATATGGGACTAAGAAGGCTATTTTCCGAAGCAGGAGAAGTGCAACGGTTAATAGAATAGCAAGAACTTACCTTGATGAATGATGAAGAGCAAGGTTGCACATACGATTCCCAGAAAGAGCTGAATAACAGAAGCAATATTTATCAGTTCCCAAAAATAGAAGATTTGGGGATGACAAGTTTGCGCAATTAAGATCATTAGCTCAAATTGGGTTCTTACAATAGAGAATGCGTGATGAGGCGCAAAGGTTGCATGAAGAATATGAAACTTTAAGCATGTATAAAGCAAGGATGAGAGCACAAATCATTCAAGAGTTGAATAATACAACGCAAAGACTGAATGAAAGAGAAGTAAGAAGGCAAGAGGAAGAAGTTAATGAACTTGAACAAGTAATAGCTGAAGAAGGGATAAGGCAAAATCAAGATGAAAGGTGACAAGAGGAATCCAATGAATTAGAGCAATATCGACTAAGTAGGGAGGAAGTTGCTGAGATATTGTGGAGAGATGTGATGGAAGCATCGACATCCCCAGAAGAAGCACGAAGAAACTGGGAAATGGATACAAGCAATAGTACAAGTCCTTTTGAAATCGATATTGTTATGGAAAGATCAAGTTTGGAATATTCCCTTATGAGGCAATATAGAGGTACACTGATTAGTTTTCCAATACAAAATCATCTGGAGGAAGATAGATGATTCAAAAGACAATTGGACGCAGGCAGACGACTAAGGAGACTCTTGGAGGAAGCGCTAGTAAGGATTCGGAAACAAGGAGAAAAGAGTGTAGCCAGGCAAATTGATGTCTTTACTTGCTGAATCAGTTTTGGTATTACATGTTATTTTGTAATTGTATGCAAAGTGTTTGACGAAATGTGCGTGCATATATTTAATTATGTTATAAAGTGCAATTTAATATTGTACGTAATAATAAAGTGATGTAAGTCAATTATGTCGGCTAAATTACAAGTTATAAACTATTTTGTCCTGTAGTGGGAAATGTCAAGTAAATGCAAGAGCAAATGCATATGAAATGTAATTTGGGGAAGTTATGAGGTAGTTGGAGGGCATAACTACTTTTTGGTGTATAAATAAGCCCTCCCCTCATTCATTCAAGTTGTTCAGGTTCATTCATTCAGCCAGGGCATTGAAGGCAGTCATGCAGGTTGATGGATTAATGGAACAGCATTGGTACGTGTGAGAGTTGATGCATGTGTGCAGGGCATGATGCAGTCACGTATTGTATTCAGCCATGGAGAATATTTTGCCTAGGGTTTGCAGGATGCAGATTGTAATGTTGAAACTGTAATGCTGTATTATAAATGCCATTGTTAATATAAAACTGCTTGTAATTACTGTTATCTACCATGCTATTGCCATTGCTGTTATTGCTGCTGTTAGTGTTCCTGTTGCAGGTTCTGTGTATTAGTATTGCTATACTACAATGACTGCAAACCAGTAGAGTTATTTAAGTAGAAATGGAATTGTAAGCATGTAAAATTTCATTTCTACAAAGAGGTAACTTAGACAACTCAAGGAGACAATCAAGTCCCAAGATATGGAGATTCGCTTGATGGCAAGATGAAGAGCCATGGCATTGTTGCATGGTAGAGGAAGATATCAAAGTAGAAATGCAAAAGAACAAACCCGCATAAGGAAATAAAGAGTATGACAAGTTCGAGAAAATGGAAGAAGACGAACTTGATCACTAAGTCCAGAAGTGGGCTTAGCTCAAAGGAATTTAAACATGGGCCGTACAAATGAGGAATGTACAAGTCATAGTTAGGTAAACCGTACAAATGAAGGATGAATAACAGACTGTCGTACGGAGGATTGTTAGGATGATGGTATGGCAGGAGGCCGTATGGAGGATGTTCGTAGAGATGAAGCACAAGGAGATCGTATGACAAGGTGCTAAACAAGTCAATTACAGGAAGAAGGTCATACGACAGGGTACAGTACAAATCAAGCACAAGAAGGTACGATAGGATGTCGTACAAATGAAGATCATATGAGTTGTATGATAGGAAACCGTACAAGTGAGCAACCAAATAATGACCATATAGACAAAGCAGACTATACGAAGGAGAAAACAACACAACGACAGGACAAAGAAGGAAATGACATGTTATCAACAGACATCTTAGAAGTACAAGTCTGTGTGGCCATATGAATTGTATGACGACCTTAGACGTCGGACAAAAAATGTGATGTAAATATGTAAAAAAAAAGGGTAAAGTGAAAAAATAAAAAATAAAAAAAGAACACATGCAAGGGCGACATGGCAAATCAGGGCGAAGTTGTAACCGTTCCCACCCAAATCAAAATCATACATAAATGCACCAAGGTAGAAGGTAATGCAAAGTTAAAATAGTTAAAAGCATTTTTTAGTTGGGCGAGCAAAGCAAAGGTACCATTGGAGAAAAGATGTCAGAGAAAGGAGAAATCACAATAGGGATTCAAAATGTGCCCTAATTGCTTGTAAGAAATTTCTTTAGAAGTTGTAGGTGTACGGATGATCGCACAACTATACAAAAATGAGGAAGATTGAGAAACGAAGCTAGGGTAGAGGTGCTTGTGTATTGAATGAAGGGCTTATGACTTAGATGGAAGAAGGGAATGCCATACAAAGTTTAAAAAACATGACTAAAGTTTTCAAACCATCATAATGAGTCTAACACGAAAGGGTAATCTGTTGCCACATTTTGCACGGGGTGCCATGTCTTCGGATTTTTTGTAAAGATGCTGCTTTCCCTTCCCTCTTCCTTCTCTCCCTTTCTCCACTATCCCCTATCTTCCCTGCCATCAGTTTCATTCTCTTCATTTCCCCCCCTTCTTTTGACTGTTTCTCCGAGAGGGCAAAAGGCCCAAAATTTTCTAAGTGTTAGTGTTGCCGCAACCCGACTTTGCAGCGAAGTCGGGCTGTGCTCTTAATTTTGTGCGCACTTGGGGGGTTGATGTGTGGAGCTGAGCCCAAAATTTCACTAAGTCTTGAGCCATCCGACTTCGCAGCGAAGTCGGGCTGTGCTCTCAATTTTGTGCGCACCTAGGCATTGTCAATGAGGGACATCCAAAAAATGCCTAAGTGTTGGGATCACCCGACTTTGCAGCGAAGTCGGGCTGCGCCCTCAAACTCGTGCGCAGTTGGGCAGCTCACTTGAAGAAAACGGCTAAGTCTTTGGGACTGCCCGACTTCGCAGCGAAGTCGGGCTTCGCCCTGGAAGAAGAGCGCAGTTGGGCAGCCCATCATGGTACCTCCAGAAAAATGACTAAGTGTTGTGCTGCCCAACTTCGCAGCGAAGTTGAGGTTCGCTCACTTACCTACGCGCACTCGGGCAAAGAACGTTCAAAACTGCCCAGAAATTTTGTAAGGCACGGAGGCCTCCCCAGCTGCGCTACTTCCCCCTTGCGCTGCCTGGTTGCGCTCCAATTTTGGGCAAAGTCGGGCAAGAGAGAAAATATGAGCTCCTAAGGCAGATTCTTCCCCTTATCATATTCCGAGAGATGTCCAGCCTCGAGATTCGAGTCAGAGATGTGACGGAAGGTGTGCGAGCGTGAACTGACTTATTGTACCTCGACTGCCCTCGGGGGAACTGGAGCTATAAATAGCCACCACATTTTCATTGTAAGGGGTGGAAGGGGAATATATTGCTAGGGAACCATTGTAGCTGTGCGTTTGCCTCTAATACAAGATACATACTTGGCTCTGCTTACTGTCTTCATTTTGTATGCTGCCTCTCCTTGTCATTTCTGCCTCATGTTTCTTATTTCATTGCTTACTGTTGTACTGAACTCTGGACTCCAGTATTTGATGATTAAGTATTCTTGGAATGCATAGATATAGGATACATACAATGCATGATAGTTGTAGTTTCAATGTGTGTTTTGTATAGGAATGTTGTTAGTAGTGGTGATTGATTGTTGCCGTGCTGCTTATTCCCCCCACCCAACTCCAATCACATTTGGATTCTCTTTCCGCATTTTTATCTCTTTCCCTGCACTCTTATCTTAAACACTAAAACCCCACAGGAAGCCGGCCTTCTCCGGAGATTGGCACGAAAGGCATTCCTTCCTTCCGGCCTTTCAATCTGGTGGGCGAATCTGGGGCGCATTATACCAAATCCTTTCCTCATGGCAGATTCGTAACCAACAGTTTCTCTGGCACTCCCGGTGGGACATGGTAGTTTCCCACACCCAAACAGAATTGAATGTCGGGTGTTCACTTCATTGCTGATAAAAATCAGAGCACCTGGCGACTCTGCAAATACCTGAATACTCTCTGAGTCTGTAAAGACCGGTCCTAACGCCTTCATGCAAACAAGGTGGTGAGCAAGGAATCCGGGAAACCCGCCTGACTTTTACGAAATTGACATTGACGCTCCAGGCGAGCGCGTCAGGCTGGCTGATCACCAAGCTCGCGAAGAAGAGCCTGAAACTGAAATTGAAGAGGCCGAGGCTGAAGAGCAATCTACATCCTCGGACAGTTCCGATACCGAGTACACTACCGGATCAGAAGAAGACATGGCTGCCCAGCAGAATGATGATGACCTCTTCCCGGCGGTGGACTCTACGGGGCCCTTGGCCCTAGTCGGACAACAAGCTGTGCCCCCCGCTGCCTTAAGGTCTATCCCTACGTATGACGACTATGGCAAGACGGGTATGAACACATCCAGGACATTCTGGCCCTGGCTGCGCTACATTCCATCACTGACGAAGGTGTGAAGACCCGTCTGCTGGCCCTTTCCCTAAGGGGAAAGCTTCTCTACTGGTGGAGATCACTGCCAAAGGGATCTATCACGGGATGGCGACAATTGGCTGGTAGGCTCGTGAAAGGATGCAACGAGTCTGCTGATCCCTCTTCTTTGTTGCATCAATTCCAAAGCATCTAGCGACACCCCAAGAGGAGGTGTCGGACTTCAACATCAGGTTTACGAGGTCTTGGAAACGAGTACCTCGCGAACAACGACGTTCAGCAGGTCAGGCTGCACACTACTACCTGAGGTCCTTCAACTCAGATATTTGCTTGCTGCTGAAGATAGCCAGAATAGACTCATTCCCTGCTCTGTACGAGGCTGCCCAACAAGCTGAAATGGATATTATTTCCATAGGCAGACTCCCGCACAGGGTACAACCGCCCATTTACCCAGACTTTCCACAGTCCCAGTACCCATCAGCTTCTGGTACAATGCCGTCCACTTCAGGACAGCAACCCCAGCAACAATGGAATCCGGCGCCGGTCGTAAACCCTTACGGCCCACCACAAATTCACTATCCGCCTCCTCCTCCGCATTATCCAGCACTCCCAGCTCCCCCGCAGTATGCACAATATTCTACACCTCCTCCATTGGCTGCATTACCTCCCCCAGCTCAGTTGCCGCCTCCTGACAATGATATTCAGAATAAAATCCTCCAGGAGGTACGGGCTCTGGCCTCTGGATATCACACCATGTCCAACGACATGACCATTCTAAAGAAGAAACAGGCCCAGATGGACCTTGTTCCAAGGAGGCCATATCCGCCCCCGACACTGACAAAAGATCAAGCCCCAGAACGGCGAGATCAGAGGCGGCCTCCTGCAAGAAATGCTGCCATTGAAGACCAACCTGGCACTTCTGATCAGGTCAACTGGTGCACTACGTGCAATGACCCGCATTCTGAGGATGACTGCACACTGCATCAACACTACCTCCAGACCTTGGCCGGCAGCGCCATAGAAGACGAAGAACTCTATATGATCCTGGACGACGAAGGCAACTTTGCCGTCCCAGAGGAAGATCTGTTGCCGCCTCCCGCCAAGGAAGACAGAAAGTCTATGGAAGCTGTTGCAAAGCCCTTGAAGGTATACGCCCGAAGAGATAAGGCGCAACCTGCTGGGCTACCACCTGACAAGAGGCTGTGGCCTTACATAGCCAAAGAGAAGACTCTCGCAGTCAATCCTCCCGTAGCGAAAGCTCCCCCGGCTAAAGCTCCCACTGCTCAGCCTCCAGCTGAAACCAAAGAACAAGCTCAGGAGAAGCTGAGATATCCGTCTCTGACCAAGAGACAGAGAGTTGAGGCCACTCAGCAGTACCGGACGAAGTACGAGTCGGCAAAAGAAGCGAAAGGAGCTAGCACCTCAAGCTACAGCACAATAGACGAGCTGAAGAGGACCCTCGCAAAAATTAGCATGTATGATGCTCTTTTGCTCCCAAGCCAAGTTGATCTGCTGCAGGAATCTCTGAAAAACATGAAGAATGGCAAGCAGATACAGCCTGCTGTCCTAGTTCAACCTCTGACAGTCTCAGCCACTAGGAAGAACAGACCGCCTCCCTTCTATCTGTCATTACGGATGCAAGGGTACATAGTGCACAACTTGTATGGTGGATTTTGGTGCTTCCACGACCGTAATGTCGAGAGCCGTCTGCGACGAAATCGGGATGGAGTACACAAGGAGCAGCCAAGGCGTGCTGCAACTGGACGACACCCCTGTCAAGACAGTCGTTGTCATTAAAGACATCCCTATTCGGCTGCACAAAGCTCTCGACATCGTGGTCATTCAAGAGGTCGTGGTTGTCGACTTGGAACCCTACTTCGGCATGTGTCTCTCCAGGGAGTTCACTGCAAAGTTGGGAGGGTACCTGTCTCTAGACTACTCACATATGGAAGTGCCCTTCAAAGGAAGGAGACTGAAAATCTACAACGAGAAGCCTTCCACTTTCTTAGTAGAGAAGATACCCGGAGAAGAGTCGCAGGACTGCATGGTTCAGCTGACGGAGGAAGAACTGGTGGTGGTAGACATGATAGAGCAAGCTCTCGAGCTGCTGCAAGTAGAAGATGAATTCTCCTTGCGGGACTTCAACGCCGTGATCGAGACCGACCAAGGCTGCTACACTGTCATCCAGCCTGAAAGGCTTGACAAGTCGGCCAAAAGAGAAGTGGGACCTGCACTAGAAAAGCTGTGGAAGCTTTTCTTTGACGGCGCACGATGCAAAAATGGCGCCGATGCAGGTGTAATTTTGGTTTCTCCGACCGGGATCCAGAAGGACTACACCTACAGGCTGGCTTGGAGTTGTACCAACAACGCGGCGGAGTATGAAGCCTTGTGCTTGGGTTTGCGAAAAGCGGAGAGGCTGGGGATAAAGCATTTGTAGATCTTTGGCGATTCAGAGCTGGTGTGCAACCAGATTACGAACAAGTGCGCATCCAAGAAGCACTATCTCAAGGCGTACCGTAATCGAGTTTGGGACCAAGCCAAGGCTGCATACGAACGAATCCGCGAGTGGGAGGCTGACAGTGGAGAGCATTCAGATTCAGAAGGAGAAACTGAGGAGGCAACTGCCGGAAGTGATCCTGAAGAAGAACGGTTGCCCGGGGAGAAGTCATCAGAGCAGCGGAATGCAGGGGAAGCAAGTTCCTCTGCGCCCAATGGATGAAGGCATGGTTCTTTGCATCGAGGCGAGCTCAACACCCCGCGAGCCGCCAGGAATGTTGCCACATTTTGCACGGGGTGCCATGTTTTCAGTTTTTGTAAGTGGACTGCTCTTTTCCTTCCCTCCTCCTTTTTTCCCTTTCTTCATTTCTCCCTTTCTCCCTCTTCCTTGCAGTTTCATTCCTCCCTCTTCCCCTTGAACTTCCCCCAGTAAAGTTTCCAGCAAGTGTTCCCTGAAAATTTCTAAGTGTCAAGGCGCAACCCGACTTCGCAGCGAAGTCGGAGTGCGCCCTCCAGTTGGAGCGCAGTAGGGAATGCGAAGTGCGCAAGCAGGCCAAAACGAAGCAAAATTTGACTAAGTGTCAGGGCGCAACCCAACTTCGCAGCGAAGTCGGGGTGCGCCCCTCTTCCTGGGCGCACTTGGAAAGCAGTGTGGCAGAAAATCAGCTAAGTGCTGGGGCGCAACCCGACTTCGCAGTGAAGTCGGGGTGCGCCTCCTTCTTGGTGCGTAGTCCGAATAGCGGAGAAGACAGCAAAGTGCCGGTGCGCAACCTGAACTTCGCAGCGAAGTCGGGCTGCGCAGCGAAGTCGGGGTGCGCCTCCTTCTTGGTGCGTAGTCCGAATAGCGGAGAAGACAGCAAAGTGTCGGTGCACGACCCGAACTTCGCAGCGAAGTCGGGCTGCGCCCTCTGACCGGTGCGCAGTTGGGCAAGCAAGCCCAGAAATTGACTAAGGCACGGAGGCCTCCCCAACTGCGCTGTTTTCCACCTGCGCAACCCGACAGCTCTCTATTCCTTGGCGAAGTTGGATAAACTGCCTTTCAAGGCATCCATGTGTCACTCATCAGCATTTGACAAGTGTCCAACCTCGGGATTCGAGCCAAGACATGACTGGGAAAAGGACAAGCATGGACCGCACTATCTATGCCAACTGCCGCCATTAAAGTTGATGTGAAGTGCCATCTGCCACAACTACCCGCATTCCCGCTGATTTGAAGTTCCATCCAACGCGCTGCCACGTAGCTGTACAGCCTTCAGGGAGACCATGCCGCAAGTACAGTCCTCGTCGACAGAAGTCAGCATCAGCAGCTCTTCAGCCGCTTGTGTCAGCTATTGTCTAGTCTGGGACTTTGTGCCCATGATTGTAATCGGGGGAATTGGGGCTATAAATAGCCACCACATTTTCATTGTAAGGGGTGGAAGGGGAATATACTGCTAGGGAACCATTGTAGCTGTGCGTTTGCCTCTAATACAAGATACATACTTGGCTCTGCTTACTGTCTTCATTTTGTATGCTCCCTCTCCTTGTCATTTCTACCTCATGTTTCTTGTTTCATTGCTTACTGTTGTACTGAACTCTGGGCTCCAGTATTTGATGATTAAGTATTCCTGGAATGCATAGATAGAGGATACATAGAATGCATGATAGCTGTAGTTTCAATGTGTGTTTTGTATAGGAATGTTGTTAGTAGTGGTGATTGATCGTTGCCGTGCTGCTTATTCCCCCCACCCAACTCCAATCACATTTGGATTCTTTCCGCATTTTTATCTCTTTCCTTGCACTCTTATCTTAAACACTAAAACCCCACAGGAAGCCGGCCTTCTCCGGAGATTGGCACGGAAGGCATTCCTTCCTTCCGGCCTTTCAATTTGGTGGGCGAATCTGGGGCGCATTATACCAAATCCTTTCCTCATGGCAAATTCGTAACCAACAAGACCGGTCCAACATCAAAAGCGCCTTCATGCATACAAGAAGGTGGAGAGCAAGGAACCCAAGACAGCAGCCTGATCTCTACGAAATCGACATCAACGCTCCTGGAGAGCGCATAAGGCTGGCTGACTACCAAGCTCACCAAAACGAACTCGAAGCTGAAGCTGAGATTGAAGAAGCTGAAGTCAGAGAGGCCGAAATTTAAGAACAGCCTACAACTTCGGACAGCACTGATATCGATTAGACGAACGAAGAGGAGGAAGACATGGCTGCCCAAAAAAATGATGACGACCTCTTCCCAACAGTCGATTTGACAGGGCCCTTGGCTCTAGTTGGACAAGAGGCTGTGCCCTCTGCTGCCTTGAAATCCATTCCTATTTACGATGGCTCTGGGAAAACAGCATACGAGCACATCCAAGATATTCTGGCCTTGGCTGCATTGCACTCTATCACGAGTGAGAATGTTAAGACCCGTCTATTGGCCCTTTCTTTGAGAGGGAAGCTTCTCTACTGGTGGAGATCTTTGCCAAAAGGAGCTATCACGGGATGGCCCCAGTTAGCAGGCAGGCTAGTGAAGGGATGCAACGAGTCCGTTGATCCCTCTTCATTGTTGCATCAGTTTCAAAGTATTCAACGCCATCCGCAAGAGGAGATATCGAACTTCAACGTGAGGTTTGCGGGGTCCTGGAAGAGAGTACCTCGCGAGCTGCGACCTCCGGCTGGACAAGTTGCACACTATTACCTGAGGTCTTTCAATTCAGATATTTGTCTGCTTCTCAAGATAGCCCGGGTCGACACTTTTCCTCCCTTATATGAAGCTGCCTAGCAAGCAGAATTAGATATAATTTCTATAGGCAGACTTCCTCATAGAATGCAGCCTCCCATCTACCCTGATTTCCCTCAGTCACAATACCCATCCGTGTTTGGTGTGATGCCATCCTCGTCAAATCAGTACCCCTAGCAGCCATGGAATCCAGCGCCAGTTATAAACCCATATGGTCAGCCCCAGATCCATTATCCTAATCCGCCACCTCCACCTCCGCAATATCCCGCACTCCCAGCTCCCCCTCATTACGCGGCATATTCTACACCTCCACCATTAGCTGCAATACCTCCTTCGGCCCGGCCGACGCCTGCTGATAATGATATTCAGAATAAGATCCTTCAGGAGGTACGGGCTCTGGCCTCTGGTTACCATACTATTTCCAATGATATGACAATCATGAAGAAGAAGCAAGCCTAGATGGAGTTTCTTCCAAGGAGACCATATCCTCCCCCTGCGCTAACAAAAGATCAAGCTGCTCAAGCGCAAAGGCCCCCGGCGAGGAATGCTGCCAATGAGGTCCAACCAGGCACTTTTGACCAGGTTAACTGGTGCTCTACATGCAACGATCCACATGGAGAGGAGGGTTGCATGCTGCAGCGGCATTATATTCAGACCCTTGCGGGCAGTGCCATGGAGGACGAAGCATAAATGATCCTTGACGATGATGGAAACTTTGCAGTCCCAGAAGAAAATCCCGTCTCTCTTGACCAAGGAGGGCAAAAGGCCCAATGAGGCCTCCACGGCCCAGACGAAGCCGTTGAAAGTATACGCCAGAAGGGAGAGGGCACAGCCTGCTGTGCTATCACCTGACAAGTCACCTTTACCTCCTACAGCCAAAGAAAGGTTCCCGACGCTCAAGGCTCCCGCGATAAAGGCTCCCGTGGCCCAACCTCTAGCCGAAACAAAAGAACAAGCTCAAGAAAAGTTAAGGTATCCACGCAGCAATATTGAACCAGGTACGAGACAGCGAAAGAGAGAGGGAGCCAATACTTCAACTTACAATATAGTTGATTAGCTCAAAAAGACCCCGACGAAGATAAGCATATATGAGGCTCTTCTGCTCCCAGGGCAAGTAGACCTGTTGCAGGAATCCTTGAAGAGCGTGAAAGATGGAAAGCCGACGTAGTCTGTTGTGTTAGCTCAGCCCTTGACAATATCTGCTACTGGGAAGAACAAACCGCCACCTTTCTATCTGTACTTGCGAATGGAGGGTCATATAGTACACAATTGCATGGTGGACTCTAGTGCTTCCACTACTGTCATGCCGAGGGCTGTCTACGAAGAGATTGGTATGGAATACACAAGGAGCAGCCAAGGTGTGCTGCAGCTAGACGACACTCTTGTCAAGACAGTTGGTGTCATCAAAGACATCCCAATCCGATTGCATAAAGCGCTCGACATAGTGGTCATCCAAGAGGTCATGGTGGTTGACTTGGAACCCTACTTCGGCATGTGTCTCTCTATGGAGTTCACTGCGAAGCTGGGTGGATATCTGTCGTTGGATTATTCACATATGGAAGTGCCTTTCAAAGGAAGGAGATTGAAGATCTATAATGAAAAGCCTTCCACATTTCTGGTAGAGAAGATACCTGGGGAAGAACAGCAGAGCGACATGGTTCATCTGATGATCGAAGAACTGGTAGAGGTGGATTTGGCAGAAGAGGCCCTCGAGCTGTTACAAGTGGAGGATGAGTTCTCCTTACTAGACTTCAATGCCATGATTGAGACCGAGCAAGGTTGTTACTCCGTCACCCAGCCTGAAAGACTTGATCAGTCTGCAAAGAAAGATGTTGGACCTGCCCTAGAAAAGCTATGGAAGCTGTACTTTGATGGTGCTCGATGCAAGAATGGCGCCGGTGCAGGTGTTCTTCTGGTTTCCCCATCCGGGATCCAAAAAGACTACACTTACAGGCTGGCTTGGAGTTGCACTAACAATGCGGCGGAATATGAAGCTTTGTGTTTGGGTTTGAGAAAGGCGGAGAGACCGGGGATAAAGCATTTGCGAGATCTTTGGCGACTCGAAGCGGTGTGCAACTAGATTACGAATAAGTGCGCCTCCAAGAAGCATTACCTCAAGGCGTACCGCAACCGTGTCTGGGATTTGATGGAGTCATTCGACTCTTTGAATGTCAAAGCCATATCTCATGAGAAGAATAAGCATGCTAACATTCTGGCGTTTGTTGGAGCCAGGTACGTCCCGGTTGATGACACTGTCCAGAAGCCGAAGCCGGTTCGTACCATTTACAGGCCTTCTGTGCCTGATAAAAACACCCACTGGCAGGTGTTCGACTGTGACGAAGATATCGTCACCTTTTTGATAAACGAAGCGAGTACAATTGAAGGTAGAGACCCTGATGACGAGCAATACGAGGGGTTGATACAGTTAAAAAATAATCATGTCCCGAAAGGACTGATTACTTTGGAGAGTCTCTTTGATCAGAACGATAGAGCTATATCCCACAGGATCAAAGTGGACCCCAAGCAGTACATGGACCTGGACCTGGAACCTGGAAAAGTGATCAAGGTCGGGACAGATTGTACTGAAAAGGAGCTAGAGCAGATCAGATCTCTATGCGAAGAGTTCCCAGATATTGTGGCCTGGTGCTACCAAGACTTGAAGGGGTACGACAGAGAGATGATCCAACATACTACAGAACTGGAAGATAATGCAAAGCCTTTCCGGCAGAAGCAGAGGGCGGTGAACCCAAAAATTGAAGCCATGATGAAAGCTGAACTCTTGAAGATGCTGGAGGCCAAGATCATCTACCCCATCAAACACTCTTCTTGGGTCGCAAATCTGGTCCTTGTGAGGAAAAAGAATGGAGACATCCGCCTCTGCGTGGATTTCGGAAACCTCAATCAGGCTTCACTGAAGGATCATTATCCGCTCCCCCAAATTGATCAAATCCTCCACGTAGTTGCTAGAGCTCAGAGATTCTCTCTTGGACGGGTTCTCTGGCTATAACCAAATATGGGTGAAATACGAAGATCAGCACAAGACAACGTTCACCACCAAATGGGGAACGTTTGCATATCAGCGCATGCCCTTCGGCCTTTCTAACGTCGGTGCTACATTTCAAAGGGCTATGGACTTGGCGTTCCGGGAGCTTCTCAACAAGGTCATTGTCATTTACTTGGATGACATGACTGTGTTTTCACATAAGAGAGAGGACCATGCCTCCCACTTGCAGCAAATATTTGAAAGATGTCGTGAATTCGGCATTTCCATCAACCCGAAGAAGTCAGTCTTCGCGGTGAAGGAAGGAAAGCTGCTAGGACACGTTATTTCTGATAAGGGCCTTGCAGTTGATCCTGACAAAGCAGAAGCTCTTCTTCGCTTGTCCATCCCAGTTGACAAGAAGGGGCTACAATCGTTTTTTGGCCAAATCAACTTCGTGAGGAAGTTTGTCCCAGACTTTGCACAAGTGATCAAGCCCATGGCCGAGCTCCTAAAAAAGAATGCTGAATTTATGTGGACTGACAAAAGGAAGCAAGCTTTTGAAGAAATCAAGGCCAGAATTGCGCAAGCTCCAGTGTTAATAAATCCAGACTACTCCAAGGATTTCATCCTGTACGTGGTGGGAGAGCCCGAAAGCTACGCTGCAATCCTGACTCAGAAGGGAGATGATGGCGAGGAGCGCCCCATAGCATTTCTAAGCCAGGTGATTCAGCCGCACGAAGAAAGATACAATTTTATTGAGCGGCAAGTGCACGCAGTCATGAGATCTCTTAGAAAGTTCAAGCACTTTGTCTCCCAGAGCCGGATAACTATCTTCGTGATACATTCGAATGTCAGAAATTTCATTATACAAGGGGAGCCAGGTCACAAGAGGGCAGGATGGATAGCCAAAATACAAGAGTTTGACATAGAGGTACGACCGACAAAGCTAATCCGAGGTCGGGCTCTATGCCAAGAGTTGGCCCGAAGTGCTGCAGCCGAAATCTCTGCCTGCCAGTGGGAGGATCCAATGACAAAAATTAACCTTGCCAACTCCTTATCAGAGTAGAGTGATTGGACGAATGACCTGGTGTGTTATTTTAGCACAGGGAGATGTCCAGATCATCTCAACACCTCACAGATAAGGAGGTTTAGGTTGAACGCCTTGAAATATGTACTGCGCCCCGAGGGGCTGTATTTTAGAAATATTGATGGCATCCTGTTGCGGTGCATCAAGGAATCAGACAAGCCGAAGGTTCTCGGAGAGTTCCACTCTGGGATGCCCGGAGGACATCATTCAGGAAGGCCCACAGCCTTAAAGATTATCAGAGCCGGCTATTATTGGCCCACCCTCTTCACAGATGCACATGCAGTGTGTGTAAAATGTGTAAAATGCCAGAGGTTCGCCGGCAGAAATAGGAAGGCACCCTTGCCCCTCCAGCCAATTCAAACCGAGACTCCGTTTCAGCAGTGGGGTCTAGACTTCGTCGGGACAATAACGCCCAACTCTTCGGCGGGACACAAGTTTATCCTAATCGCCATAGATTACTTTACCCGATGGGCTGAGGCTTTGCCTACAAAGCATGCTGACCAAGAGACGGTCATTGGGTTCCTTGAGAGCCTCATTACCCGTTTCGGGATTCTAGAGGCAACTGTCACGGATAACGGTCCAGGATTTGCAGGCGCGGTACTCACTGAGTTTACTGGCAGGTATGGCATTTACCACAAGATGTCTTCAAATTACTATCCGCAAGGAAACGGCCTGGCCGAATCCACCAATAAAAACCTCTTGAAAATCATAAAGAAAACTATGGAGAAGAATAAGAGGTCGTGGCACCTACTTCTCAACCGGGCGTTATGGGCGGATCGCATATCTTTCAAAAAATCCATCGAGATGTCCCCCTACGCGCTTGTATACGGCAAGGAGGCGGTTCTGCCTACCCACATAGAAATGCCCGCACTCTAGTTGTTAGAAGAAGAGAAAGGCGACGGGGATCCAATGAATGTCAGACTTTGTCAACTGTTGCAGCTAGAAGAGGAAAGGGAGAAGGCATATCAAGCCTTTACCAAACACGCCGAGGCAACTCAGAGCTCGTTTGCAAAAGGACCACCACCCGAGTTTTCAAAATCGGGGACTTAGTACCCAAGTGGGATTCACTCAGAGCGAAGCCGGGCAATCATGACAAATTTGATGCCTTCTGGGAAGGCCCCTATCAGATTGCTCGGGTAAACCAATTCAACGCGTTCGTGCTCAGGGACATGGAGGGACAGCTTCTTCCGATCCCTGTTAATGGCTTCCACCTGAAGGCCTATCATCACTGAAGGTTGCCAAGAGGTCCTTCCTTGTACACACTTTTTTTATTTATTTCCTGCAGTTCAGTTTATTTTAGAATGTAAATATTTCTTTCAGTTATGCAGTTTTCAGCTTTTGAATCCAAAGAGGGCTAAGTGTGAAAAAAGAAAAAAAAATTTGCGCTGCTAACTCAAGTTTGACCAAGGCGGAAATCGCCCGACTTTGCAGCGAAGTCGGGCTTCGCTCTTTGCATTGTGCAATGTCGGGAGCTTGAGAAGAGAAAAAGCAAACAAGAGAAACCCCAGAAATTTCTAAGTGCTGGGTGCGCAACCCGACTTCGCAGCGAAGTCGGGCTGCGCACCCTCTTGGGAGCGCAGTCGGGCATAAAAGATAAGGAAATGGAAAAAAATTGCCTAAGTGTTGAAGCCCTACTGCGCAAAATTTTTCGAGCGAAGTCGGACTGCGCAAATTTTTCGAGCGAAGCCCGGTTGCGCACTCAAGTTTTTGCGCACTTCGACCGACCCGTCAGGGAGAGCAAGGGGCATGACGAAATATTTCTAAGTGTGGGTCCCCGAGGGCGCACTGTGCATAGCGCGAAGTTGGACCGCGTTCCTTCTTGAGCCCCCTTGGCCAGAGTCTTCCTCGAAGCGTGTGCCCAAATGGCGGCGGTGACGTCATTAGAAGCACGAAGTTCAAAGATTTTAAGGAATGATTGCACGGATTTCAAAGCAGATGTCATTAAGAAGTGAGCGCATTGGGGCCAACCGCGTACGAGGTGCGCCTTCCAATAAAAAATCCCACGCGCGACCGCCGAGGAATAACGGCGCTTTCTACCTACTTCGGGCAAATCACTTTAAATCCCTCCTCGTGCCATTAATGTTGTGTTTCCATTCCTAGAAAAGGGCCCTTGCTTACTCAGAACACCAGAATTACCAGTGTAAATCAGAGCTGCGTAGTAAAAAGGAAGAGAAGTGCGAAATTAAGGTCTGCAGTGACTAAAATTCCTATCTTTGGCACCATGAGTGAAGAACAAAAAATGGACCAGGGGAAGGCGCCGATGCAGCCGCAGTCCAGTGATACAGAGCAGGAAGCTGAGGAACGCACGGAGTCTAGCGCTCATGAGAGCGAAGCGCCACAAGAGCAGAGAGGGAAATCCAGGTCGAGGCAAAGTAAAAGACAAGGTCCTCCGCCGCTGCCCGTCAATCGCCTGATCGAGTATAAAGATGGCGAGTACTCCATTAGCCTCACCAAGCTGCGGCCCAATATCGCAAAGTGGGCAGGCAAAGTCTCACCCTCGCACCACGTTGGAGCCGCATATAAGTCGAACCTATACTCGTTCTTGTGCCCTCCCGTCCACCATCGCCCGGAGCTGGTTGAGTCAATTGTGACATATTACAAACCAGCTACCCGGCAAGTCTGCGACTACCAAGGAAGGGTGTTGTTCACCCTCTTCAAAGAAAGCGTACAGCCAGCATTCGCTTCGGGGCTCCAGTATGACCCCGATGCCATCGTCAGAAAAATTAACTTGGAAGAGCAGGTGGGCAGATTCAGTCAGAGCAGAAGGATGAGAGAGTTTCTCAATTCAGAGCTGAAGTCCCCACTGCCAGCCGGACAATGGCCATCAGGTCCCATACCCCTGGAGAGGTTCGAAAACAAATACATTTATATTATCCTTGCATGGGTCCTTGGCTGCGGCACGGACAGAGTGGTGCATCCGTATCAGTTGGCACTCGCAGAGTGTATTTTACATGGAGAGTTTTATGACCCTACTGCGCAAAGAAGCGGAAGGCGCCCGATCTTCTTTGATTGGGCAGATTGGGTGGCGTATGCCATACATTCAAACCTTGTCAGGATACAGCAGAAGCAGACAGCCGAATTCCGGCACTGCTCATTCCACACATGGTTGTGCCTTTACCACACGCATTACCGAACAAGGGTGCTTGATCTTAAGAAGGTAAATGAGAAGGAAGCACCGTTTCCAGTATACGAGTGGACGGAAGCCCTGTATAGAAGGGGGTCTTACTATGATTTCAATTTTAAATTTTTAGGTATGACCCTGGCGTTGTTTAACGGCAAGGCGTTTCGCCCTCCCCTGGCCATGACGAACTACTTGAGGAAATACAAATGCGGGGATACTTTCCGGTTGACCCAGGGCATTGTTATCAGAATCTATGGATTCAAAGGGAAATCGTTCTTGCTGCCCTATTTTTGCACTGAGCACCAATTCGGCATGGAGACAGCGCGGCAAATGGACTACGTCGAGGAGGAATTCGGCCAGGGAAAGAAGAGGGGCCATATTTTCAAATATCCTATTACCTGGGTGAACATTCAAGTCCATGAAATTGGGCAGCACATCTACCTAGAGCAGGAACTCCTCAACATGGGCCTGATACAATTACCACAGCGCTGGAAATACGACCCGATTGAGGTCAGGGGAAAATTTGTACATATTTGCCCCCGAGCAGAAATCATGGAGGAGAGGTGCAACAAGACAGGCGCGGACCTAGAATGGCACATCGAACGGATGCAATCATGGCCACCATGGCAGGACTTCTACTGTGTGGAGGTGGAGTACGATCCGGAGCGTAATCCAAATCACAGGTTAGACTCGGCGGGTTTCAGAAAATTCCTCACGAAGGTGACACCCCTCAGCTGGGAAAAGGAAAAAATCATTGAATGCTGGAAGATGAGGTGTCGCATGCAACACGATAAATCTTACAGGAAGACATTGGCCATAGATGATGAGTTTTCGACCTTCTATGATAAATACGCCGACAAATGGGAGCCGTTCGCATTTCGAGATTGCGTCCCCCTAGGCACCAGGAAGAGATATAAAAGGAAACCCCCACCACAGCAATTGTCCATTCGAAAACCACCGGCCCAATGTAGTCTCCGGCTCCCGAAACGTCGCCTCAAAAGGAAAAGGAGCCAGAAAGGTCAACCGGTGAGCCAGCGCCTCAAAAAGAGAAAGAGCCAGAGAGGTCAACCGGTGGGCCAGCAGTAGTGGGCATCCCTCCGTCAAAGCCCAAGTAAAAGTTTACCGTGGGAGCGCCATTACCCGCCGCACCAACCGCCTCCGCCTCCACCGAACAAACTGCCGCTCCAGGAGAAAAGAAGAGAAAAAGGGGCGAAAAGACTAAGATAAAGCGGCCGAAAAAGGAGGTTGCGCAGCAAACAGTAGCGGCCCCACGAGCAGAAGCAGTCGCGCCCGAAATCATCTCTCTGGATAGTCCAGAGAAGGAAGCAAAGGTCTGGGCAGCAGGCGTCATCCAAGCACCGTCTCAGGCGGAGCACGCAGGTACGGCCTCTTCCCCTGTTACACAAACCCCAGTTGGCCCTGCCGTAACGCCTTCCCCCTCTGTATCAGGGCACGCCTTAGTCGCATCATCCTTGTCGCCTATCTCCCAGTCCCTCCGCAGTCCCCATTCCTTTGAACATTTTGCCCAGGAACCGAACGTTTTCCAAACCCTGGGTCAAACCCTAAACCCCTCACCTGCGGCCAATGCTGAAGCTGTATCTACATCGTCGCGCCACTCACCCGTCACATTCAAAACCCCATCTCCACCTCCTACTCAGCCGCCCGTTTCCCCTAGGACCCGGTCGCCCTTAAAAGCGGCTTTATCTTCTGGAATATCTCCTGCTTCATTGTTTTCAGGAAGGATGCCATAGCAAGATTTGGCCTCGGCATACCCTATGCTGGCAGAGCTGGACCTCATGGGAGAACAGCTGCAAATTACGGACGATCAGCCTCTAGCCGCGAAGGCCGTAGGATGTTCTACCTCTTTCCTCTAGGGCGTCAAACGGAGAAGAGCCGAGGAAATAGCCACCCCAGTGAAGCGCACCAAGTTTGACTTGGGCAGGAGGGTGCTGCGAGCGGAGAAATTGATCCCGAAAGTTAAGAAGCCTCTCCGAGAGATGACTGAGGCGGATTATGAGCACCAGACCAAGGAGAAGAGTTTTGACGATGTAAGCGAAGAATACGAAATCAATGGTATTCGTCGCAGGACTGATAATCTCCTTGTTAAGCTGGAAGAAGATCTAGCCAAGGCCACCACGCAGCTGGAGTCTGCCCAGAGAAATTGAAGACTTGAAAGCTCAGCTCGCCGCGTCCCAGCAGGAGGCAGCAGCATAGAGGAAGACAACCGAACAGCTGTCAAAAGAAAAGAAAGCAGCACTAGAACATGTTTCTTAGCTGCAAGATTTGCTGAAGCAGACTCAATCTCAGTTGAAGGAGAAGGTGTTCCAGGCGGCTGCCTTTTCGCATCCTGGATTTCGCATCTAGAATTCAAGAAGTATCTGCCCAGGGAAAGCCTGCGGTAGAGGAGGCCAAACGCCAAGGGAGGCATTGGCTGGACTTGGCGATAAAACTTGAAGAATTTGCGCGCAAGGGCCTTCGATTTCCTCCTATGTCCCAGATTGCCCTAGATTGGGCGGATGCAAGGGTAACCTTGCACAATTATTTTGAAAAACTGAGAAGATCAGGGCCGCCAGGAAGATGCTGGACGTGCTGAACCATGAAATGAATATCTGCCTGGCCCCCTTCAACACTCTTCTGCGCTCGGATTTCCGAGCTTTGTCAAGGATGGGGAATTTCTGCCCCTAGAACAGGTAAAGCAAGACTTGTTGTCTTTCGAGGTAGACACATCAGAAATTGATGGCTGGAATGAACCAGTCCAGGAGGCGCAGGTGACACAAATGGTGTCGAGATTTTGCAAGATTAACACCTCCCTCCAGGAGTTGGGAGAGAGATATGACACCATTGATGTGCACGTAGTTGCGGCATTCAAAGCAGCGCTGAAAGATATCAAGGATTTAGAGCCCTTCCAGGCAGCAACTTGGGATCAGGCCAAGACCGCATACAAGCACGTCCGCGAGCGGGAGCAACCTGCCAAGCAAGAGGGCGATGGTGGTGAGCATTCAGATTCAGAGAGAGAAGAAGAAGAAGGGTCAGAAGAAGAGACTGTTGAAAGCGAGCCCGAAGAAGAACAGTTACCCAAAAAGGGGACTCAACAGCAGCAGGAGCAGCAGGATGCAGGGGAATGGAGTTCCTCTGCGCCTAAAGGATAAAGGCCTGGTTCGTTGCATCGAGGCGAACTCGACACCCCGCGAGCCGCCAGGAATGTTGCCACATTTTGCACGGGGTGCCATGTCTTCGGAGTTTTTGTAAAGATGCTGCTTTCCCTTCCCTCTTCCTTCTCTCCCTTTCTCCACTATCCCCTATCTTCCCCGTCATCAGTTTCATTCTCTTCATTTCCCCCCTCCTTCTTCTGACTGTTTCTCCGAGAGGGCAAAAGGCCCAAAATTTTCTGAGTGTTAGTGTTGCCGCAACCCGACTTCGCAGCGAAGTCGGGCTGCGCTCTTAATTTTGTGCGCACTTGGGGAGTTGATGTGTGGAGCTGAGCCCAAAATTTCACTAAGTCTTGAGCCACCCGACTTTGCAGCGAAGTCGGGCTGCGCTCTCAGTTTTGTGCGCACCTGGGCATTGTCAATGAGGGACATCCAAAAAATGCCTAAGTGTTGGGATCACCCGACTTCGCAGCGAAGTCGGGCTGCGCCCTCAACCTCGTGCGCAGTTGGGCAGCTCACTTGAAGAAAACGGCTAAGTGCTGGGACTGCCCGACTTTGCAGCGAAGTCGGGCTTCGTCCAGGAAGAAGAGCGCACTTGGGCAGCCCATCATGGTACCTCCAGAAAAATGATCAAGTGTTGAGCTGCCCAACTTTGCAGCGAAGTCGGGGTTCGCTCACTTACCTGCGCATACTCGGGCAAAGAACGTTGAAACCTACCCAGAAATTTTCTAAGGCACGGAGGCCTCCCCAACTGTGCTACTTCTCCCTTGCGCTGCCTGGTTGCGCTCCAATTTTGGGCGAAGTCGGGCAAGAGGGAAAATATGAGCTCGTAAGGCAGATTCTTCCCCTTATCAGATTCTGACAGGTGTCCAGCCTCAAGATTCGAGTTAGAGATGTGACGGAAGGTGTGCGATCGTTAACTGACTTATTGTACCTCGACTGCCCTCATTCAAGCTGACTCGAAGCGTCAACCACGGCACTGCCACGTAGCTGCTGATTTTTCAGGTGGACCTTGCTGCAAGTACGTTCCATGCCGGTAGAGGTCAACATCAGCCGTTTTTTGCCACATTTTCAGCTATTGTCAGGTCTGGTATCTTGTTCCCAAAGATGTAATGGGGGGAAAATTTACGCTATAAATAGCTTCGCAATATCATTGTAAAAGGGTGGAAGGGGGATATATTGATAGGGAACTGTTGGTCACGAATCCGCCATGAGGAAAGGATTTGTCATTATTGCGCCCTGGACCCGCAAACCAACATTGAAAGGCCGGAAGGAAGGAATGCCTTCCGGGCCAATCTCCGGAGAAGGCCGGCTCCTTGTGGGGGTTAGTAAGATAAGATGAGAGTGCAGGAAAGAGATAAAAATGCGGAAAGAATTTACAAATGAGATTGGAGTTGGGTGGGGGGAACTAACAGTACAACAACACATCAATCACCGCTACTTACTGCATCATAAATACAAAGCATAACCAGAAACTGCAAAACCTAAGTATGCTCTCTGTATAAAGCAGGGTACGCACAGCTACAATGGCTCCCTAGCAAACATTCTCCCTACAAGGAGAACTAACAGCACGGCAGCGCATCAATCACCACTACGGACAACAACAGAAAGCAACCGAGAGATGTCAGATCCGATTATGTGTGTTATGCAGAGAATTTGTACGCACAGCTACAATGATCCCCTAGCAAACATTCCTCTACAAGGAGAACTAACAGCACGGCAATGCATCAATCACCACTACGGACAGCAACATAAACATAACACACAAACTGAAGGAACTGCTACCAAGTTTATTCTATGTATCCTCTGATCAATAAAGTCCAGGAGTACTTGGCCACCAAACGCTGGAGTTCAGAGTTCAGCACAGCAGCGAGCCATGACACAAGTAATACCTCAATAGTACCTGGCCACCAAATGCTGAAGTGAATCAACAAGCCGTGACACAGGAAACGTAAGGCATAGATGTTAAATAGAGGCAGCATAAAAAATAAAAGAAGTAGAACAGAGACAGGCGTATACTTTATATTAAGATGCAGAAGCACGGTTACAATGGTTCCCTAACAGACATTCCCCTTCCACCGCTTTACAATGAAAATGTGGTGGCTATTTATAGCCCAAAGTTCCCCTCGTTACATTAATGGGCACAAAGTCCCAGTCAAACATTAGCTGACAAAAGCAGCCGCGGAACTGCTGCTGCTGACTTCTGTCGGGCTGGACTGTACTCTCGGCATGGTCTCCCTGAAGGTTGAACAGCCACATGGCAGCGCGTTGGGTAGAACTTTATATTGACAGGAATGCGGGTAGCTGAGGTAGGTGGAAACTCACATCGGCATTAAATGAGGCAACTGGCATAAGTAGTGCGGCCCATGCTTGTCCTTTTTCTCGGCATGTCTTGGCTCAGATCCCAAAGCTGGACACTTGTCGGATGATGCTGCTTGACACGTGTCTGCCTTGAAAGGCAGTTTCTCCAACTTCTCCCAGGATCTTGAGCACCATCGGGTTGCGCAGGCAGAAAACAGCGCAGTCGGGAAGGCCTTCATGCCTTGGGTGCATTTCTGAGTTTATTTCCCTACTGCGCACCTGTCAAAGGGCGCACTCCGACTTCGCTGCGAAGTCGGGTTGCGCACAGGTGAAAGCTGATTTCTGCCGCCGTACGGACTTCTCCCCAAAACTGGGCGAAGTCGGACTTCTCCCCAAAACTGGGTTTCCTGGTTCAGCTTCCCGGGGCCATAACTTTTGATCCACTGACCCGATCGCCTATTATGATATATCGTCGGAAAGCTGGCGAGAAGATCTGCAATGATAAAATATCCAGAGCTCATTTTGTCCATTTTATCGCCCTCGTTTATGGCCCGCGAAAACCCGAACACCTCAGCATGCTCTTTGCCGCTTGAAAGCTCCATACTTAAGCCAAAATTTTAATGTGGCAAAATTGCCAACAGGAACCGCTGTAGTTGTGTGTTTGCTTCTAAATACAGAATATACTTGGCTCTATTGATTGTATTTATCTTGTATGCCGCCTTTACTGAGCATTTCTGCCTCATGTTGCTTATGTTATTGCTTACTGTTATTCTGCTTTCTGGATATTGGTATTTAATAGTTAAGTATTCCTGGAATGCAAAAGTAGAGGATACATAGGATGAATGGCGTTGGTAGTTTTTGCAACATATCTTGTGTTTAGTTGCTGTAAGTAGTGGTGATAGGCTGTTGCTGTGCTGCTTATCCTCCCCACCCAGAACAATCACATTTATATTTCTTTCTACCTTTCTAATTTCTTTCCTGCACTCTGAGCTTAAACCAAATTGAGAAAACATAGGAAGTCGACCTCCTCCGGAGATTGGCACAGAAGGCATCCCTTCCTTCCGGCCTTTCAATCTGCTGGGCGAATCTAGGACGCATTACACTAAATCCTATCCTAGTGGCAGATTCGTAACCAACAGTAACTGTTGTTCAAAGAAGCTATAGACGAAGTGTAGTCTAGGGTTTCATAGGGTCTACACAAAGAATTGCAGAGAAAAGTTGTTGTGAGGACAAGAAAGCTGAGGATGATGACTCGATGAAGGCACATTGTCATACGTTGAGAAAGGACTGCAAGAGAAAGACGCCTGCAACTAAGAGAAATCACTGTTAAAATCTAGAAGGTTGTTGTGGAAGCCGTCGTACAAGTGTAGGAGACTCCCATACAATTGTAGGAAGCGTTGTACAGGTGAAAGGGGTCGGCCGTACAAACGATGACAAAGTTGCCGTTCATATATAGTCATTGTATGATAGAGGACGAGGAAGCATGTCTAATGAAGTATGAGTAGGAGAATAAACTTTTGAGAATAACTAGGAAGGATAGAAGTAGAGAGGAGTAGACACTCACCTGGCCTGCTACACTAAAGACAACATCGAGAAAGAGAAGAGGAGACAAGATTCGGTGGGACACAAGGACCGATAGAGTACACGAGAGGAAGAAGACATGGCACAAGAGGGAAGAGGAGAGACATTCTAAAAAAAGGCGCTAGAATCTAAGAGAAGATTCACCATAGAAAGGAAGGGAAAAGAAAATACCTCCAAGTGAAATAACTTGGATTCAACCAGCTGGGGAATTCTACATAAAATGGTGGCAAGAAAACCCACTAGACCATCCATTGAAAGCTGCATTGATTAAGGTAGGAGTAAGGTGCATAGCACAAGTTCCTATGTTTGAAAAGGACTTTTTCAAAGATTATTTGTTGCAAATTTTGGAATCCTATGACTTAGAGCATAATGTCAGCTTAGTGAGAATTGGCGATCGGAAATTGAGAGTCATGTTGGTAGCAAATAACTTCGATGAATTTGAATTGCCGAAGCAAGGGCTACCAGTAAGGAAGGACCCAGTGGATGCAGATGAGTGGAATAAGAAAATCCACCAAGTCACGAATATTACTGTTGCAAAAGTAAGACTTTTGGTCATGGAAGTCGTGGAATTAGGCAGAGTTAGTTGAAGAATGAACAGTTGTGATGTGCCATGAACATAGTGATGTCCAAGTTGTCGGGAGAGACAAGATCATCAAAAATGCCTGTTTGGCTAGTCCAATATGTGTAGGGCATTGTAAAAGGAGTACAGTATGATTGGGCATTCTACTTGTCATATTACATCAGGGATTTTCTTAAGGTGACAAACTAAGAATTTTTCGATGGCTTTCCATGCCATTGGAATAATGTTGAATGCAATATCTTTCGACAAGATGGAATTTCTAGGATTGATTTCTTCAAGGAAATTGCTAGAAGAACCCCAGGTACTTACTTGGATACATGTAGTACCAGTAACTAAATCCACTCTAGTCAAAACAAGAACCAAGAAAATCTTGTGAAGAACAGACTTAGTTGAAGAGGATAGTGAGAAATCGGAGGAAGATCTGGCACCACGACGAAAGAGGAGACAAAGAAGACTAAAGTATGAACTGCAACAACAGTAGATTGAGGAATTGCCCAAGGAGCAACAATTGGAAGAAGAAGGGCGACAGAGTATTTCTGCAAAGACAAGGAGACAAAAAGAACAGGAAAGGACAATGTTGTAGGAACAACCACCCTTAGTTGAGACTGTGCAACAAGAAGGATTGACACAACCTACACAAGAAACAACTGAGGTGGTTCAAGAGGAAGAGGAACCAATGGATGTAATTCCAGCAGGCAATGTAGAAGAAGTGCCAGGAATTGTTGAATGGATGCAACAATTAGATCCTAGTGCATCACCACCTACTCCAGATGTAAGGCAATTTGAATTTTCAAAGACAGCTTAAGAACTGTTGGGAGATATACAGGTGCTTGAACTATCGAAAGAACCAGTAAAGGGCAAGGAAATTGAAAAAGAACCAGAGAAAAAGAAGAAAGAAAAATATATGATATTCAAGAGAGGCAATGGTAGCCAAAGGTCAACTAGTGTTGAAAATCCGTCAAAGCCTTAAGAAAAAGCAATGGAACTGTATGACATAGAAAAATGCACCATTACATTAACAAATATAAAATATATTACAAAGAATCTTCTCATTACAAATAGCCCTCTTGCGACTTTTACACAATAACAATGATGGTGCAACAAAAATATCCTATGCCACCACGAGAAGATGGGTGGATTTTAAAGCTCTTTGTTGGCTTGACGGACCACCCAAGACTAAATGCTACTCCAAGACCTGCATGAAGCCTACAAAAACAAGTTAGAAGCATCAATTGGGCCTTTCAAGATTAGGCCTAAATCCAAGGAAATGCTAACACAAAACTTACAAAAACTTAATTAAAAGTTACACAAGCATATAAAAAGGCTACAAAACCTTGCAAACAAACTTGCTTTACCTAGCACAATTTTGGTAGAGTTTTGGCTTATGATTTCTAATCTCCATGCAAATGAAGGAAAAGAGGGGGTATTTATAGATTTTTGGCAAGGGAGAGGGGGTGGTGATTAGGCAATGACTTGGCATGATGTGGCATCTAGGTGGCAAAGGGGAGAGGACATGGAAAATCTAGAAAATTCTCCTTGGAAGAATGTGCACCATCTCCATTAATGGCCTTGGGTGAGGAGAATCCTCACCCACCCAAGTGCCATAAATGGGCATGGGGATGTGGGAGGCTTGGGGGTATGTGTAGGATTTTTAAATTCACAAAAAGGGGTGAGGTGGAGGGAGGACTTCGGAATTAAATGGATGCATAGGGATGTGTATGCCTAGGATAAGGTGGAGGAATTTTAAATTCCTAAAAGGTGCATGGGGGGATGTGAAAGTACTTAGGGATTTATGAGGGGCTTTGACTTTGGGATCTAGGTGAATTTTAAATTCTTAGAAAAGGGGAAGGAAGATGTAGGAGGATTTGAGGGGACATGAGCTTTAAATGGGGGCATTCTCTAGAAGATTTAGAAGGGATTTGGGAAGGAATTAGGATTCCTAGGGATTTGGTTAGGATTTTTGAGTTTATGATGCAATCTCCTTGGGATTTGGCTAAGGGTTAAGAGGTGTGATTAGGTCATGGTTAGGGGCTTTGAGAAAGATTAAGGAGGCAAAAGAGGAATTCATAAGCATGGAGAGGATTAGAAGAATTAAGAAGGGTTTAGAAGAATTAAGTAGGAATTAGAGAAAATAGGGAAGTAAAGGGGAGTTAGAAGAAATTAGAGGAATTGGGGAAAATTGGAGAAATTAGGAGCAATTAAAGAAATTAGAGAGGAATAAGGGGAATAAAAGAGATTTAGAGGAAATCGAAAGAACTTAGAGGAATTATAAGAGAATTAAGAGAATTTAGATGAATTAGATATGATTAAAAGAACTTAGATGCATCTAGAGAGAATTAGGGGAAATTAAATGAATTAAGAAGAAATTAGAAGGGTTTGGGTAGGAATTAGAAGAGTTAGAGGGGAAGTAGGAAAATTAAGAGGAAATTAGAGGAATTTAAAAGGATTTGAAGAATTAAAAGCTAATTAAAAAGGAATTAGAAGAAATTAGAGAGGATTAGCAAGATTAGAGTTATTTGGAGCGAATTAGATGAATTAAAGGGGAAATTGGAGATTTTGGAGGAATTTGACTAGGATTGAAGGAAATTTGGGAATTTTGAAGGGTTTAACAAAAGCACATGTTTTTGGTGTCTACAGGAACAGCCTATCAACTTGAGGGAAGAAATAAGAGAAGAAGTAAACACAGAACAGGGAGAATGGGAGATACCCCCATCCTTAGGAAACATTTCAATATTGAAGTGCCTAGTTTCAGGTTGTCAGAAGGAGAAGGTGAGTATACAAATGATCAGGTTGATGAGTTCGTCGAAGAGATGATGCAAGTGTTTGACTGTGCATGACTACAGTTTAGAATGGGCTGTGTGGGACAGCTAAGACAATGGCGATCCATGGTCTATGAGGAGATGGAGAAGGTTGTATAGTGGGCTCAAGATAGTGAGAGGACAAAGAAGCTTGCTGAAATTTGCCAAAAACAGCCATGGGAGATGACAGTTGGAGTGTCAGAGATGACGGAGGTCAAAGAGCTACTAGATGGCACTCAGACTATTTACAAATTGCCAAGGAGAGTGTATGTAGATGCTGGCACTTTGAATCCTTGTCTAGAAGACACAACTGAAGTGGAATATAGGAAGATTCCACCAAAATTGGCACTGCTATATGCAAAGATCAACTTTTTGGCACATTGGATTGAATGGTTAACGATTGGGTTGGAAAAGACTTACCAATCCAAGGAAGATCAGATTTATGAAGCAGAGCTGCAAAAGATAAAAGGGGAAGCCAAGATGGAGATTGCTAGCCTAAGGAAAAGTTTTGAGGAACAAATGAAAGCAAAGGAGGACGAACTTGCTGCAACAAAAAGGGCTGTACCTT
Organism: Wollemia nobilis; assembly: GCA_028583015.1. Taxonomy (NCBI): domain Eukaryota; kingdom Viridiplantae; phylum Streptophyta; class Pinopsida; order Araucariales; family Araucariaceae; genus Wollemia; species Wollemia nobilis. The sequence goes on from JAQPPZ010003280.1 coordinate 4,193,006, forward strand.
GATGGCCTTATCCATGGCTGTCCAAAAGCCTCCTCAAACAAATAGACATTTACATTCTGCCCCTTAGGCGAGAATCGGTATCTTGCAGCTTGTTTGGAATTTCAGTCATATCTCACAAACATTTGCTTCAACGACCCTCTTCCATTATAGATGCTCTGCAATGTCACAAAGTTTGTGGTAAAGTGTGTAACTCTAGGCCACTCTAACTCCCTCCCACTAGTAAATCACCTCATAGGGCTAAGAACTCATGCATGGTTGTCGATGAATTTGTGATAGCCTACCTTTACAACCTTTGCCACCCAAGGTAATTTCCCAATGTCTTCGAGGAGCAAATCTAGACAATGGGCTGCACATGGGTTTCAAACAATAGTGGGGAATATCTCCTCCAAAATCTACCGTTTGCTTTATACGTTGTTGCTTTGTCCATGATGATTTGAACAACATTCTCCTCCCCGACCTCCAACACAACCTTCCCCAACAACTTTGCAAGCATTTCGGCACGCTTAACTTGTGCCGATGCATCTACTGACTTGAGAAATGCAGTTCCTCCTATAGAAGCAACCAAAATATTAATCAAGGTTATTCCCTTCCCATATGTATAGCCATCAGACATGATATTGCAACCCTTCGTCCTCCACACCTTGTGCTGGTCTTCAAGCATAGCTTTTTAAAAAAAATATTAATTATATTTTTTTGAATTTTGCTTGTTAATTACATATTTTAATCATGCATGTGTATAAATTTAAGCACAACCTGAATGTTGTCCACAGATTGTCGAAGGAGAGGGCCCCTAAGGTCATCAAAAGTTGGCGCGTTAAATCCTGCGCCGCAACTTGCGACAGCATCTATCATGTGCTGCCAGTATGGAGGCCTTGCCACATTGAAGGAAATGTCAGAAAAATACCACAGCATCATAACCACAGCAACCCTTGATGGATTTGCCATTGCCTATGCATTCCTCCTGATGGATTAGTAGATTCTGGAGTGGATGTGACCAATATAACTCGTAATGCAACTGAAGATAACCCTGCAAAAGACCCTTGAGACATAAATACCATGTTTGGTGGTTGTATATGAAAACTGTTGGTAGTGGGAGGCACTGGTGGTGGGAATGCAGCATGCACTGCTCGAGATGTGGGAGAAGTGAATCCAGGAGACAGGGATGGTAGAGACAACTTGAGGTGGGATCACCACATGTGGTCTTTGGGGTGCAGATTGTGGAAATGTGGGTGATGGCAATACATGGGATAAAGATGCAGATTATATTGCAGGAGTGCTCTCTGGGATGCTGCTGGAAACAATCCATGAGATGTAGCTGTAGGTGGGATTGCAGAATGTGCTCCTTAAGGTTGTGCTAGCAACGATCTAGAAGATGGGAGCACAGGAGAGACAACTGGTGGTGGCATTGCAGCAGGTGCTTGCAGAGACATCTGCATGGCAGTCTCTCCATGACTTATTAGAGTAAAATGTGAATGTTGTAATTCTTGCTGTTAAGGCCCATTAGATAGCTGTGATGCTGGAATATGAGATTGCACTGCAGTAGCCAGTGGTGCAGAAGCACATTCTCTTCCTTGAGGTATGGGAGGGCCATGAGCGTATGAATAGGTGCATGAATGTGTGTGCACAAAGTGTTTGTAGTAATGTGCATGTGGCAAAGTATTTGTAAAAGGTGCACGTGACAAAGTTTTTGTAATAATGTAATGTAATAAGGTATTTTTAATGTTTTATGTAAACCGGTAGTTTTGAGGTAGTTGGGTAGTTGCCAACCACCTCCTGGTCTCGTTATATCTATAAATACACATCTATGTGAGAGATGTGGGAGTGCTTCTTGTTGTTGGCCAAGATTTGCTTGTTGATAGATTGTTCATCGGAATGTGGAGGATTGCAGATAGTTCAGCGGGATACATGCTGTGTGCGCAGTCACCAGTGTATCCATTTGTATTTGCAAGTATTCCCATTGTGTACTTTTGTTTATATAAGTGGTAATGGAATTATATTGTAGTGTGTTGTATTCCATTTCTACAATGGAGATGTGTCCTGCTGTCCTGCCATTTTTGGAAACTCCATGGACCATACAAATATTCTAAAATGTTTTTAATTTAGATTTTTGGAATCCCTTAATAAACTTCCTTGTTGTTAACACTTCAAATCGTTCCCATTATGTTCTTGTACTGATTGGACTGTTTGAAGATGACACTGATAGTAACCTCATCACTATGCTAAATGCTATTTGGTGGTGTGAATTGCTTATATAAAAGAACAATTTTATTAGTATTTAAGATGGAATATGCAATATTACAACATTTTTTATAGTAACCGTAAATTTTCAAATCTAGAGTTCTGACTTCTTGTGTCCACAATCTAGAACTGGCAAATCATGTTAGCACATACATGTTATTGTTGTGCCCAATTCTTAACAGTTATTCATTAATGAACTCACATGATTTGATATATGTTGCATCGTTGCTTACTCTAATCTATCAACTAATTGAACAAAGTACATAACTCATGTAAGATAAAAGAGATAAATTAGTAATAATCAACTTGCTGATTTTAAGATTGACATGCAGTTTATAGCAATTACTCCTGTTTCAATTTAGATTGTTTTACTTCTGTTGTATAGCAATTACTGCATCCTCTGATGGTTAATTGGCCCTTAATGCTTCTTGTTATCAGAAAACAACTGGAGGATTGGTAGTTTGGAGGGCAGGAGATATTATGATCCTGTACAAAGGAACTGACTACAGGCATCCTCGTCTGGAAGCTTCATCCAGTTTGGGTGTTCATTTGGATTCTGTGGATAACATGGGATATGCTTATAGTACAAATTCCTTAGACACATCAGTTGATAGAATGGATAAGAACCTGCATGTGGATGCATCGGGCGAAGACAAGCAAGGTGATATGGTGATCGATGTCACAGTAATGGATTCCATTGATATCTTGGACATTGAAGTTAATCAAACAAATATCTATCCTCTTGGAGAACGAGCCTCTGAAAGAAAAATTGACAGACTATTAGATGGGCTAGGTCCTCATTGCATTAATTGGTCGTCATATGATCCTTTACTTGCAGATGCTGACTTGCTACCCGTGGCTGTTTTAAGATACATGAAACCTTTCAGGCTTCTTCCTTCTGGGGTAATAGACAACTCAAATGAAACCAAGATCAGCAGTTTGCAAAATCTTCCACGGCCAGTACCTCCTTATTCTGGTGTTGGTAATCTTAGGGTCTTTCATTCTGGAACTTTTGGCAAGATTTGTTTTCATAAGCAATTGAGTTGCTTTTTGGGCTTTTTTGCTTTACAAATTCTCTAACTGCCCTTTTCTTGTAAAAGGTATAAATTATCAATTGCAGGGACTGGCTGCTGCCATTATCAAACTTTGGAAACAAAATGAAATCATTGAGATTGCACACAGGCATGGAGTTCAAAGTAATAATAGTCAAAAAAAGGCAGTAACCAAGGTAATATTTTGCTTTATCATCATAATGAAGTCTCTATATCCCTATGACCTGGTATGAAGTAAGGAATAACATAGATAATGAAGGATTAAACTTTTTAAATTAGTTTCAAGGATTGTTTATTACTTTACACTCTCAGTACTGTGGGTGTATATGACAGATAGACAAGAACCTATCTATCTATTATAATAACATTGCAGAGAAGGCTTTGAAAAAACTAAGCCTAAATTAACATCACATCAACATTTATTGTAGCTGAAAGAAAAAAGAGACACAAAACGTGAAAAGTCATGTGAAAGATAAAATGGTTAAAAAAGTATGATAGATAGCATAGAAAGATCAATAAACACCGTAAGAACATCTTTCAGCTCTTGAACTTCTTCAATAAGAACATGAACCAGCTTATATTCGCTATCAAAAGATGAAAGTGGAACTTCCTTTCCATCTTTCGGTTCGCTAACCAAGCATCCTCTGTGCATTTCATCAGGAGACAACTGAACAAGAGAATCTCTCTTATTCTAATAAGAAAAAGGATAGTTTATGCTAATGAAGGAGATAACTACATTATTAGAGTCTAAATCAATCGTTGAGCTCCACACCCAACCAAAAGCTTTCATCGAGCTCCACACCAACCAAAAGCTTTCCTAAGCATAATGCCACTTCTACTACAACCAATACCGAGTAAAACATTCAAGATATCTTCATTAAAACAGGTAAAAGGGCCTGTGAGAGTGCCCATGAGAGCCCTACACACCCCAGAACTCAAACCATACTGCCAATGCCTGCTAACATAATTAAAAGGGAATACATAAGACTAAAAGTTTCACATCTCTGAGTATTTTGGGTCTCTGAAAGTAGTAGATTCCATATTTATCAACATCATCTTCTTAAAAAGTTAAAGGATTAAAATGAGTATAGAGAACATATATACAAAACATGTTGAAAATAACTAGAAAACCAAAGTATCAAAAGACCTAAAACCAGACAGCTACAGTTCTTATCCACCAATTGAAATTGGAGAATTAAGCTCTCTCATCTTGAAATTTGAGGGTTTTTGTTCTCAAAATTTGCAAGCTTGCTGCTTGAACACAGCTGCCACCAAGAAAAATGTAGAACAGGGTTTTTTTTTTCTGAAATGCCAAGACGTGAATGTTTCTTCCAAAAACTCCCCTTTTATACAGCTCCTCCCTTTCTTTTTTTTTTTTTTACTTAGCCACCAACCCTAGGCTAGAAAAATAAGTGCTTTGGACACTGCATATTAGAAATAATTATAATGTATTAAAAGTGACACTGCTTAACATTAAATGTTATAACATTAGTCATGAGAGTCCTTGGGTCTTAATTCAAAATTCTAATTCATCCAAACTGACATGAAATTTAATTAAATCCACAGAGTCTAGAAATGCTAGAATTTTGCCCAAAGATCACATACTTTGCCCAAAGATCACATCATAACTTGAGATTGTCATCTCAAATAACAAAAGCGTCAAAGACTCAATTCAAAAGACTGAAAGCTGAATCTAACGACTATATGCATGCCACCATCCAACGTGTCCATCCTCCTCAAATGTAGCCTAGAAAGTTGCTCCAGACCTCTCAGGGCCATAACTTTACCATGATCATCTCTTAAAAGCTTCGTTACAACTCTTAATTACACCAAACGAAAGCCAGGGTAGAATAGAACACATCTAGGGGAATCACCAAGGCCACTCAAAACTCGATACTACCTCCTAAAAATTAGGAAGATCCCTAAAATATAGGAATTTCCCTTTTATTCACCAAGAAAACAATACAAAACAAATGCATATAATCACTCATACTTATGCCTCCTACACACAAACATCCACTCACCACAATTGCTCCACAAAAATAGGTGAGTGGGGCCCATAGCCTGCTATCATCTAGAAAGGGACATTACAAGGAGCGAAGGGTTTTACAAATTGCTAAAAAGTTTTGCAAGTGTACGGGTTGTACAAGTCGTATGGATGATTGTTGACAGAAGAAGAAATCAAAGTTGCAAAGAGTGTCATACGGATGAAGTGTAGAAGCATAGGTGTGAGAAGACCGTATGACAAGGTGAGTGTAGAAGAATGTCGTATAAATTGGGGAAGTGAAATAAGAGTATGGGAGGCTGCCATTAAAATCACACATAGGAGAGCATCGTACAAGTGGTCGCGTGTACAACACATTGCTGTACAAGAAATTGACGCCATACAAGCGAAGGTCTATATGGCAGTGCCGTACAAGGCGTAGCAACAACCAATGTTGTACAAGTTGGGGTCTAACAGTGTGTTGTTGTACAAGCTGAGGACATGAACGGCAAAGTCGTACAAGCACAAGCGAAGTTGTAGCCGTATAACCGGGAGTTGCTAGAAGTAGACTGTAGACGTGATGCAAAAAAGGCCAAGAATTGCGAAAAGAATCTAGTAGGTGGAACAACGAAGGAAGGTTCCATATAAGGCAATGTTGTGGTTGGAGTGTTACTGTTGGTCACAAATCTGCCACAGGAAAGGATTTTGTACGTGTATGCGCCCTAGACCTGGACCAACATTGAAAGGCCGAGGGGAAGAGATGCCCTCCGTGCCAATCTCCGGAGAAAGGCCGGCTCCTTTACTAACTACTTGGTTTTTTAAGCTAAGAGTGCAGGAAAGAGATAAAAAGGGGATAGGGAAAGAAATGTGAATGATTCAGTGGGAAAGAACCAGCAGCACGATTACTAGCTAATACCTTGAAGTAGCAGCAATAAATACAAAGAATAAAACATAAATGAACACCACGCTAACTTCCCTATGTATCCTCTGGAAGAGTTCCAAGATTCAACTACTTTCCTACGCCTAAATCCAGATTTCAGAATTACAACAATTAGGAAAATAAATGAATGTAGCAGAAACCACTAACCACAGGCAGCATACAAAGAATTTAACGCAGTATTTTCTCCCCTATGTATCCTTCAGGAGAATTCCAGGGTCCAATCCCCAATCACACACCTAAATCCAGGATGCAGAATTACAGTATGCAAATGAAGAAATGGAATAACAAAAATAATCACAGAAGGCAGCATACAAGAGAGAAATTGAGCCCAAAGTCTTTAATATCAATTGCAAAAATCAAGTTACAGCAGCTTTCTAGCAAAAGTTCCCTCCCCCTTTTTCATTACAATATGTGGGTTTTTATAGAGGACCCGACCCTCTGAGCCATCAATGCGCTGGATTTGAAAGTACACCCTCGGCCGTCTAAAAAATCCGCGCCTGTCCCCTTCTGCTATTGAGCTTTCACATCCATTTCCACTATTAGCAACCATGGCCGCATCAACCGGGGAAATCTGCATTTATGAGCCGTCTGACTTGTCCTAGGTTTCTTCGGGTGAGGTGCTCGAGTGGATTTACAAGTTGCCCTGGCTTTTCTTCTGCAATTGATAGCTCTTTTCCTATTGCCACAAATGGGCACCGGGTCTTTCGGTCAAGAAAGAATGCATTTATGAAACACTCAAATGCCTTGGAAAGATACCCGGCCTTGGGATGTGTGCCTTCGAAGAAAGCGCCCTTCGTCGGTTGAGCCCTAGAAGGTGCTTCGCCAGATTCTAGTTCGGGGCTTTGCTTCGCAACAGGTGTGGGCCGAAGTAGGGAGGATAATCATGTATGAATGCTTCGCCCGAAGGGCCCCTAAAAAACTGCTTCGCAAAGATCATATGCCGAAGCAGATGTCGATGGACTACAAACTACTTCGCCGCGAACCACTTCAAAAACAGTCGTTCGGAAAGGTTTCGGCCGAAGCTGATTCCTGCCTTAGAATATTTCCTTAGCTTTTCGGGGGAAGCAAGGCCTTGGATGGGGAAGCTTCGCACAAAAGGTGGCCGAAGCAGATGCTTCGCAACGGCTTGGGGCGAAGTAGAATTCACCGGAGAACTGGTTCGCCAGAGGAGGGGCCGAAGCGGGTGCTTCGCTTAAATTTTAGCGAAGCACTTTTACACACTTAGAAAATTTTAGCAATTTGCTCTTGCCGCTTCGCAAAATTTCCGCCCGAAGTGACTGTTTTGGCAGCTTCGCCAGCGAAGCTCCTTCTATGCCTTAGAAAATTTTTGGGCTTCTATCTGGGCTCTCCTGTTTTTTCTTTGCGAAGCTGTCCTCCTTTCTCCTGCGAAGCTTTTTAACCTGGTTTGCTCCGTGGGCGAAGCTCTTACATATATGGCTTATGTACAAAGGGGATAAAAAATGAAAGCCAAAATTGCTGCAATACTTGAAAATATATAAAAAGCAAGGGAACAAATTCATGAAAACTAAGAGAATACTTTACAAAATATTTATTTTCACTACCCCTTCAAGCAATGTGACAAAATTGTCAACATTCCTGGCGGCTCGCAGGGCAACGAGCTCGCCTCGGTGCAAGGACCCTCAGCCTTGATCCATTGGGCCAGAGTTGCCTCCAGACCCTTCTCCTTTCTGCTTTTCTTCCTCTGAGAGTGCCTCTGCAACTACCTCTTTTCCTTTTTCCTGTTCTTCTTCAGGTGCTTGTTCTAGTTGTGGCGGCGGGGGAAGGCGATCACGGATACGTTCCATAGTTCGGCGAACATGGGCCCAGGCACCCTTCTGAAAGGGTTCACGATCTTGCAGCGCCTTGACAAGAATATGGAACCGATCAATTTGCCCTATATCGGCATATTTGGCTCTTGCACTCAAATCATTCAAACAAGCCGCAATTTGGCAATACTTAAAAATGAACTCCGTGACCTGCCTTTCCGTGACTGGCTCATTCCAGTCATCTATTTCTGAAACATCATTTTCAAACCTGAGCCAAGCTGGTTTGAGTTCTTCTTTGGTTAAAAGGTTCCCGTCATCATCGGTGAAACTCGGGAAACCCAATGCTGAGAGGTCCTGGAAATACCCCAGTGAAGTGCGCTGCTCCTGCTCGAACATGTCCATGAGATTTTTAGCCTTCTGAGCTTTCCTCACCTTGGAGAAGAAGGCGCGGACTGTGGCCTGGACAGTGGACCAATCCCTTGCTGTCCGACTCATGGCAGCTACCTGCAAGTCTTGGTATTTGATGCTTTGTACCTCAAAGGCCAAATTGAGTCGGCTTCTTATCTCCTGTATGATTTCATCTACTATTGGTCCCTTCTGTGCAGCGGCATACTGGGCTTCTGTGATATAGGATAGTATTGACAGGGCGCTGGAGGCCCGGGATCTGAAGTTTCTAAGCAAGTGCGAACGGATGTCCTTAATCCTGCCCCTATCGAACTGTTCCAAGTTCTCTTTCTCGTACAACTGATGCTGCATCTGCAGGATTCGAGCCTCAAATTCCTTGGCCCTTGCTTCAGATTCGGCCTGTACCTTGCTTTGATTTCCTGCTGCGGCTTGCAGTTGATCTACTTGTTGTTTTAGGGCATCCATCTCCTTCTTTACCTGCTCGCACTGCTTCTGAGCATCTTCAAGTTGTGAGCGAGTTCTGGCTAGATCCTCCTCTAGCTTGACGTTTGCGTTCTCTGCTTCATAACGGCGCTGGTTGGCAATCCTCGCGTGTGCGCGAAGTACTTCTATTCTTACATGCATGGATTCAGACTCATCATCTACATCCATATGCTCCAGGTCCTTGACCTTCTCTTGATATTCATAGTCAGCAGGGGTCATCTCGTCTAGGGGCTTCTGGACCTTAGGTATCTTCTTTACTTTGTGGAGCTTCCCATTTTTCAAATCAAACACAACGCATTTCTCTTCTTTTGCCAGAGACCGCCCCCTTCTTCTTCTTGCCTCCTTGAGCATTTTGTCAGTATTCTGACGGGCCTGGAGTAATTTTTCTGCTAGAGGACGCTCTTTGATCATTGCCAAATCTTTTTCAAATGAGGCTGGGTTACCAGCCAGGGGTGTGAACAAATACAATGACTGTATGGACGACGCTTCGCCAGTGGGTTCGGCGATAGGTGTGGTGGGGGTTCTAGTGGGTGAAGCGATGGGATGGGAAACCGTGGAGTGGGTGTCGGGGTTTGGAAGTGAAGCGTCATGGCCTAACGACTCGGATGAAGTGGAAACGTTTGTGAGACCGGCGGGGTTACAGGACGGGTTTGCTACAGCAAATGAGACCGTGCGAATGGGTGACTGTACAGTGTGAAAAGTGCTTCGGGGAGATTTATCTGAAGGGACAGAAGATATTGGGGGACCCTCGGCCGGGACTACTATAGACGCGACTTGGGAAACAGGAGTAGGGGACAGGGGATGCGTACCTGCGTGCTCTAGAAATAGAGCAGAAGCGGCAAAATCCTGCGTATCAGGTTCGCGTCTACCTCCAGCTTCCGCTCCTTCGACATTCTCAGTTTTCTCTTCCCCAACATTTTCTTCTCTTTGGAGGTATTCCTCCACATTGATGATATCAACTTCGGTAATCTCCTCCTCTCCTTATGTGGTGGTTCGAGCACTGTTTCTCCAACATTCAACTCGACTGAGCTTGCTGTAGGCTGCTCGCCAGAAACACCGGAGGGTCTGCTACGAGGTCGTTTTGGGTGCGGGGGAGGCATTTGAACTTGGTCAAGTCTCTTTCTCTTCTTCTTTTCCTCCTTTTCTTGCCGCTGCACCGCCCTCCCAACATCTGTATCAGAACCTCCAACAGGCTCGTTTGGCAGCTCTTGCTGAGTTGCTACTATCTCCTCTTTTTCTTCCTGCTCAGAAACATCTTCAATTCTCTTTGGGCTTTCACCCGAGCCCGGGGTACTAGGAGGAATGAAGTCAGCGAAGGAGATGGGCTGCCAGGACCCAACGTTGGCTTCATAAAAAACGCTAAAATCTTCGTCCATCTCTAGAAGACCGTACGATCTTTGCTTTTGTCGGTGGACTCTCATTATCCACCATTCTCTTAGCTGATCTTCGCGCCAACTTTTGAGCTCTTCCCTCAGATCATCTTTCATCTTTTTCCAGAATGCAGAGTCTGGTCCCGGAAAAGGGTGTCGGATGGGATCATATTCAACTTCCATGGTATAAAATTCATGCCACGGGGGCAATGTTTTCATTCTCTCAAGGTGCCATTCTAGGTCCCTTCCAGTGGGGTTATTCCGCTGCTCCACTATCTCCGGGCGGGGGCAAACATGGAAATTTTTGAATCTGAGGTGGTCCCTCATTACCCCCAAGGGGTCATAGCACCACCGTTGTGGAATCTGCAACAGGCCGAAGTCGGCGAGCTTATCTTCCAGGTAAACATATTGTTTGAGGGCAAAAACCTCAACGACTCCCATTTTGAAGGGGAAATCGCAGGTTGGTGCCCACTTTCGGCCATGGCCGTAAACTGTATTCGTCACGTCGCTCTGGCGAGCGACCTCCAATGCAAATTGGTATTCAGAAGGATAAAATGGCAGCAGGAAGGGTTTTCCTGTAAACCCGAACAGGCGAACGACAAGCCCCTGTGTCAACTGGAAAACATCGCCCTTCTTCTCAATAACGACCTTATCCCTGAGGATCGTGGGCACCCGAGGGCAGGAGCCTCGCATGAGCTGCATAGCAGGTCCTAAGAACTGTAGATTGAAAACATAGTACGACTCCGTCCTCGCCAGGAGTGGGGTCCACTGATACACCGGCTGGGGGACTCCATCTTTGTCCACTGGAGTAACAACAATGTGGGGGAAATGCTTCTGAGTATGGTAGAAAAAGAGCCAAATTAGGAAGGAGCAAGGCCCAAAATACTGGTCTGTCCCAGAATTCTTCATACTGGCCAGCCGCGTGTGTAAGGTTCGGGCCACCCATTCTGCCCAGTCAAAGAATACCGGGTTAGTGTTTGGCCTCGACGAGTCTGGAGAGTAAAACTCTCCGCGCGAAATACATTCGGCCAGTACCACTTGCCAGGGGTGCACAGAAGCATCAGTAGATAGGCCCGCCACCCACGCAATGATAGAGAAGATATCAGTATGCTTAAAATCACTAAGAGGGCGAGGCATTTGTGGCAGTTTGCCTGAAGGGAGCCCATCCTTCAAATTGTCGCTCAAGAATTTAATGATGCGGTCGGAGGGGGTGAACCTCCCCATTTGTTCGTTCAAGCTGACGCTGCGAACGGTATACCCCTTGGGCGGCCCTTGCAGAGGAGCGAAAGCCTCCTGCACATCCTCCTTGAAGATTGTGAATAGTTTGTTACCTGCCGCGTCCAGGACCTGCCTGGTAGAGGGTTGATAGTTCTGCGCGATGGCATGAACTAATTCGGGACAGTGGTGTGCTGGCGGAGTCAGGTACCAGTATATGTGGGAGTAATAGGCAGCGGCCCTTTTGTTCTCCGTAGACAACCGGACTCTCATGAAATCGATAGTATACTGGAGCTCGGCTATGCTCTTAGAAAGCTCAGTGTCCCTTATCTTGTCCCACCCATCAATGGGCGGTTCCACAGGTTGCTCTTCTTCAGAATCTTCCCCCTCTTCCATGACCTGCTTTTCAGGGCGAAGATTAAGGTCGACCCTCTTAGGTCTATGCCTTCTTTCCTTCTTAGTCCTTTTAGTTTTTTCTGGGCCCTTTATCTCAGGTTCTTCTCTCTTCTCCTTTGAATTCTTCTTTCCCATTCTGGTTCACAAGGGGCAGCGGAACTTTGAGGCAGAGTGATGAGAATTCGGCAGAGTTCTGTCAGGGCTCCTTCCTTCTAGCTCCACACTCGAAATTATCAGCGGGTAAATAGCCTTTTGCTGATAGAGCTTGGCTTTTATAGATGCGGATTGAAACTACTACCATTTATGGTACCTGCCAAAATTAAATTTGCAAATCGGGCCGAGGAGATCGTCCTGCCCTTTGATTGGCTTTGCGGCGCTGGTGCACGCGGGCCAATGTACTTCGAAGGTCTGACCATGTTTCGAAAATCTAACTCCCTGCCACCTCGTACCTGGGCACGACTTTTAATCATAACTAAATTCCCTTGGGATACGCTCCGCCACCTTCGCATTAACTCCGCACGTTCTGAACGTTTCCCTAGGCCGCTGCTGGCACATGCATCGAGACACATTTTAAATGCGTTTTCATTTCATTTTGCTGCTTCGCAAAATTTGGCAGCGATTCGGGAGTTCGACAAGCTTTTTTCCCGAAGTGAATTTTGCGCCTACAGTTTAGCGAGGTGGATCTGAGCGAAAGGCACTTCGCTGGAGCCTTGAGCGATCCATAGGTTCACTACGCCTCGGACCCGAAGCTGTTTTCTTCATGGCATTAAGTTATCTTGCTATCTTTATGACTGCTTCGTAAAGAATTAGCCTCGAAGTGGAGGCTCGGCTGCTTTTTGGGCGAAGCATTTACTTTGTGCGTCCTTCCAACTTTGTTTTTACGGACTTGGGGGATGATTCGCTAGATTGTTATCAAAATATTGCTTCGCCAGGTCCTTTTGTGCGAAGTGTCTCTCGTGCCTTAGTCAATCGGAGGCTCCGAAGCGGTTATCTGTCCCTTCGGCGGAGCTTGCTTCTGGGTGAAGCTATTCGTATCTGCTTTCTCCCTTCGGCCCTGGGCTTTATGAACCACCCCTTGTCATTGATTTTGTTGGCGAAGCGTTGTACTTTGGTCGCGAGCTTCTCTATGACGTTGTTTGGTCTTGGAGGAACCTCCTTCACGCCATTCCACCCTTCGATGCTGGGACACTTCGCGGCGAACTAACTCACAACAGCCACTTCGGGCAGAAATTTTGCGAAGGAGATTTCACTAGACTTGGTGAAGCCGGACTTAGTGGTTTCGAACCAGAATCAGCTGTTATTGCGGCGTGAGGCCGCGATCCTTTTCTAACTACATTTCTAACTCTAAAAGGCCTTGAAACAAGGTATATACAGGTGTAAATGAAAGAATGCTATATACAAGGGCAAGGGTTTTTGAGGTCCTTTTAATGATGAAAGGTCTTCAAATGAAGGCCGTTTACAGGGATCGACAAGGTTTTGCCGGCCGCATCCTTAAGGATAAAGGAGTTAGCCGAATTCACTTTTGCAATTTCGAATGGTCCTTCCCAGAACGCGTCGAGCTTATCATGGTTGCCAGGCTTAGCCTTCCATGAGTCCCACTTCCATACCAAGTCTCCCACCTTGAATGTACGGGCAGAGGACTTCTTCTTGAACCAGTTTCGGGTGATTTGCGCATGCTTTGCGAAGTTCTCGTAAGCTTTTTCTCGGTCCTCCTCCAGCTGCAGCAATTGAGCTAGTCTAGCCTCCATGGGACCAGATTCCTCTTTCTCATCATTTAACATCCACAAGGCGGGAATTTCTATATGGGTCGGTAAGACAACTTCTTTGCCGTACACCAGGGCGTAAGGTGAGGTTTTGATTGACCTTTTGATAGAGATCCGATCAGCCCACAAGGCTTGATCCAGGAGGAGGTGCCAAGTCCTCTTGTTCTTTTCTACGAGCTTCCTTAGTAATCTCAACAGGGTCTTATTTGTTGATTCTGCTAACCCATTACCTTGTGGATAATAGTTGGAGGTGACCTTGAGGTATATCCCATACTTGTAGGCGAATTCATTGATCTTAGCACCAATGAATCCGGGACCATTATCTGTTACTATCGCTTCAGGGACGCCGAACCTGGTGATCAAACTTTCCAGGAACGTAATAACCGTTTCTTGGTCGGCGTGTTTTGTGGGCACTGCTTCAGCCCATCTGGTGAAATAGTTGCAGTCAAAATAAACTTATGTCCTGCTGATGAATTCGGCGAGATGACTCCCACAAAATCTAATCCCCACTGTTGGAACGGTGTTTCTTCTTGTATTGGTTGGAGGGGCATGGGAGCATTCTTGTTTCGACCAACAAACTTCTGACATTGTTCGCATTTTCGGCAGACTGCAAAGGCATCAGCGAAGAGGGTAGGCCAATAGTAGCCTGCCCTGATTATTTTTAAAGTTGTTGTCCTTCCTGCGAAGTGGCCCCCTGATAATCCGGAGTGAAATTCACCAAGGACCCTTTTCTTATCATCTTCTCTTATGCATCTTAGAAGAACGCCATCAATATTTCTGAAGAATAGGCCTTCGGGGCGTAAGATGTAACGGAGGGATCGTATCCTGAAGCGCCTTCGCTGTGAAGCATTCAAATGCTGGGGACATCTCCCAGTGTTGAAATATTCAATTATTTCACTAACCCAGTCTTCTTCATCAGTTTCCTGATTTGCGAAGCTCCCTTCTGCTATTGGGTCGTCCCATTGGCAGGCTATCACTTTGGCGGCGACGCTCTTTGCAAGCTCTTGGCATAGCGCGCGACCGCGAACTAATTTCGTGGGTCGGATTTCAATATCGAACTCTTGTATTTTGTTTACCCAACCAGCCCTTTTGCTGCCCATCTCTCCCTGGATAATGAAGTTCCGCACGTCTGGGTGGATAACAAACACTGTGACCCGGCTTTGGGAGATGAAGTGCCTGAATTTCCTCAGGGATTTCATAACCGCATGCACTTGGCGTTCTATGAAGTTGTATTTTTCTTCATGGGGCTGTATTACTTGACTTAAGAATGCGATGGGGCATTCCTCGCCATCTTCTCCCTTTTGTGTTAGGATTGCGGCGTAACTTTCAGGTTCCCCTACGGCATACAAAATGAAGTCTTGGCTGTAATCAGGGTTGGTTAGCACCGGGGCCTGAGCGATTCGGGCTTTGACCTCCCCAAATGCTCTCTTTCTATCATCAGTCCAGACAAATTCAGCGTCTTTCTTCAAGAGCTCAGACATCGGCTTAATGACTTGAGCGAAGTCCGGAACGAACTTCCTTACGAAGTTAATTTGACCGAAAAAAGACTGCAGCCCTTTCTTATTCATCGGGAGTGGAAGCTTCAGGAGAGCCTTGACTCTATCAGGGTCTACGGCGAGCCCTTTTTCTGATATGACATGTCCCAGTAGTTTCCCTTCATTTACCGCAAATATGGATTTCTTCGGGTTGATTGAAACACCGAATTCTCTGCATTTTTCGAATATCTGCTGCAAGTGTGAAGTGTGGTCCTCCCTTTTTCGGGAAAAGACAGTCATGTCATCTAAATAGATGACTATGATCTTGTTTAACAGTTCGCCAAATGCTAAATCCATAGCCCTTTGGAAGGTGGCTCCTGCGTTTGAAAGACCAAATGGCATTCGCATTTGTGGCAGTTTGCCTGAAGGGAGCCCATCCTTCAAATTATCGCTCAAGAATTTAATGATGCGGTCGGAGGGGGTGAACCTCCCCATTTGTTCGTTCAAGCTGACGCTGCGAACGGTATACCCCTTGGGCGGCCCTTGCAGAGGAGCGAAAGCCTCCTGCACATCCTCCTTGAAGATTGTGAACAGTTTGTTACCTACCGCGTCTAGGACCTGCCTGGTAGAGGGTTGATAGTTCTACGCGATGGCATGAACTAATTCGGGACAGTGGTGTGCTGGCGGAGTCAGGTACCAGTATATGTGGGAGTAATAGGCAGCGGCCCTTTTGTTCTCCGCAGACAACCGACTTCTCATGAAATCGATAGTATACCGGAGCTCGGCTATGCTCTTGGAGAGCTCAGTGTCCCTTATCTTATCCCACCCATCAATGGGCGGTTCCACGAGTTGCTCTTCTTCAGAATCTTCCCCCTCTTCCATGACCTGCTTTTCAGGGCGAAGGTTAAGGTCGACCCTCTTAGGTCTATGCCTTCTTTCCTCCTTAGTCCTTTTAGTTTTTTTTGGGCCCCTTATTTCAGGTTCTTTTCTCTTCTCCTTTGAATTCTTCTTTCCCATTCTGGTTCACAAGGGGCAGCAGAACTTTGAAGCAGAGTGATGAGAATACGGCAGAGTTCTGGTCAGGGCTCCTACGCCTTCTAGCTTCACACTCGAAATTATCAGCGGGTAAATAGCTTTTTGCTGATGGAGCTTGGCTTTTATAGATGTGGATTGAAACTACTACCATTTATGGTACCTGCCAAAATTAAATTTGCAAATCGGGCCGAGGAGATCGTCCTGCCCTTTGATTGGCTTTGCGGCTCTGGTGCACGTGGGCCAATGTACTTCGAAGACCTGACCATGTTTCGAAAATTTAACTCCCTGCCACCTCGTACCTGAGCACGACTTTTAATCATAACTAAATTCCCTTGGGATACGCTCCGCCACCTTTGCATTAACTCCGCACGTTCTGAACGTTTCCCTAGGCCGCCGCTGGAACATGCCTCGAGGTACATTTTAAATGCGTTTTCATTTCATTTTGCTGCTTCGCAAAATTTGGCAGCGACTCGGGAGTTCGGCAAGCTTTTTTCCCGAAGTGAATTTTGCGCCTACAGTTTAGCGAAGTGGATCTGAGCGAAAGGCACTTCGCTGGAGCCTTGAGCGATCCACAGGTTCACTATGCCTCGGACCCGAAGCTGTTTTCTTCACGGCATTAAGATTATCTTGCTATTTCGATGACTGCTTCGCGAAGAATTAGCCCCGAAGTGGAGGTTCGGCTGCTTTTCGAGCGAAGCATTTACTTCGCGCGTCCTTCCAACTTTGTTTTTACGGACTTGGGGAATGGTTCGCTAAATTGTTACCAAAATGTTGCTTCGCCAGGTCTTTTTGTGCGAAGTATCTCTCGTGCCTTAGTCAATCGGAGGCTCCAAAGCGGTTATCTATTCCTTTGACGGAGCTTGCTTCTGGGTGAAGCTATTCGTATCTGCTTTCTCCCTTCGGCCCTGGGCTTTATGAACCATCCCTTGACATTGGTTTTGTTGGCGAAGCGCTGTACTTTGGTCGCGAGCTTCACTTTGACGCTGTTTGGTCTTGGAGGAACCTCCTTCACGCCATTCCACCCTTCGATGCTGAGACACTTCGCGGCGAACCAACTCACGACAGCCACTTCGTGTAAGAAATTTCCGAAGGAGATTTCACTAGACTTGGTGAAGCCGGACTTAGTGGTTTCGAACCGGAATCAGCTGTCATTGCGGCGTGAGGCCGCGATCCTTTTCTAACTACGTTTCTAACTCTAAAAGGCCTTGAAACAAGGTATATACAGGTGTAAATGACAGAATGCTATATACAAGGGCAAAGGTTTTGGGGTACCTTTTAATGATGAAAGGTCTTCAAATGAAGACCGTTTACAGGGATCGGCAAGGTCTGGCCGGCCGCATCCTTAAGGATAAAGGAGTTAGCCGAATTCACTTTTGCAATTTCGAATGGTCCTTCCCAGAACGCGTCAAGCTTATCATGGTTGCCAGGCTTAGCCTTCCATGAGTCCCACTTCCATACCAAGTCTCCCACCTTGAATGTACGGGCAGAGGACTTCTTCTTGAACCAGTTTCGGGTGATTTGCGCATGCTTTGCGAAGTTCTCGTAAGCTTTTTCTCGGTCCTCCTCCAGCTGCAGCAATTGAGCTAGTCTAGCCTCCATGGGACCAGATTCCTCTTTCTCATCATTTAGCATCCATAAGGCGGGAATTTCTATATGGGTTGGTAAGACAACTTCTTTGCCGTACACTAGGGCGTAAGGTGAGGTTTTGATTGACCTTTTGATAGAGATCCGATCAGCCCACAGGGCTTGATCCAGGAGGAGGTGCCAAGTCCTCTTGTTCTTTTCTACGAGCTTCCTTAGTAATCTCAACAGGGTCTTATTTGTTGATTCTGCTAACCCATTACCCTGTGGATAATAATTGGAGGTGACCTTGAGGTATATCCCATACTTGCAGGCGAATTCATTGATCTTAGCACCAGTGAACCCGGGACCATTATCTGTTACTATTGCTTCAGGGACGCCGAACCGGGTGATCAAACTTTCCAGGAACGCAATAACCGTTTCTTGGTCGGCGTGTTTTGTGGGCACTGCTTCGGCCCATCTGGTGAAATAGTCAGTTGCAGTCAAGATGAACTTATGTCCTGCTGATGAATTCGGCGAGATGACTCCCACAAAATCTAATCCCCACTGTTGGAACGGTGTTTCTACCTGTATTGGTTGGAGGGGCATGGGAGCATTCTTGCTTCGGCCGGCGAACTTCTGACATTGTTCGCATTTTCGGACTGCAAAGGCATCAGCGAAGAGGGTAGGCCAATAGTAGCCTGCCCTGATTATTTTTAAAGTTGTTGTCCTTCCTGCGAAGTGGCCCCCTGATAATCCGGAGTGAAATTCACCAAGGACCCTTTTCTTATCATCTTCTCTTATGCATCTCAGAAGAACGCCATCAATATTTCTGAAGAATAGGCCTTCGGGGCGTAAGATGTAACGGAGGGATCGCATCCTGAAGCGCCTTCGCTGCGAAGCATTCAAATGTTGGGGACATCTCCCAGTGTTGAAATATTCGATTATTTCACTAACCCAGTCCTCTTCATCAGTTTCCTGATTTGCGAAGCTCCCTTCTGCTATTGGGTCGTCCCATTGGCAGGCTATCACTTCGGCGGCGACGCTCTTTGCAAGCTCCTGGCATAGCGCGCGACCGCGAACTAATTTTGTGGGTCGGATTTCGATATCGAACTCTTGTATTTTGTTTACCCAACCAGCCCTTTTGCTGCCCATCTCTCCCTGGATAATGAAGTTCCGCACGTCTAGGTGGATAACAAACACTGTGACCCGGCTTTGGGAGATGAAGTGCTTGAATTTCCTTAGGGATTTCATAACCGCATGCACTTGGCATTCTATGAAGTTGTATTTTTCTTCATGGGGCTGTATTACTTGACTTAAGAATGCGATGGGGCGTTCCTCGCCATCTTCTCCCTTTTGTGTTAGGACTGCGGCGTAACTTTCAGGTTCCCCTACGACATACAAAATGAAGTCTTGGCTGTAATCAGGGTTGGTTAGCACCGGGGCCTGAGCGATTCGGGCTTTGATCTCCCCAAATGCTCTCTTTCTATCATCAGTCCAGACAAATTCAGCGTCTTTCTTCAAGAGTTCAGACATCGGCTTAATGACTTGAGCGAAGTCCGGAACGAACTTCCTTACGAAGTTAATTTGACCGAAAAAAGACTGTAGCCCTTTCTTATTCATCGGGAGTGGAAGCTTCAGGAGAGCCTTGACTCTATCAGGGTCTACGGCGAGCCCTTTTTCTGATATGACATGTCCCAGTAGTTTCCCTTCATTTACCGCAAATATGGATTTCTTCGGGTTGATTGAGACACCGAATTCTCTGCATTTTTCGAATATCTGCTGCAAGTGTGAAGTGTGGTCCTCCCTTTTTCGGGAAAAGACAGTCATGTCATCTAAATAGATGACTATGATCTTATTTAACAGTTCGCCAAATGCTAAATCCATAGCCCTTTGGAAGGTGGCTCCTGCGTTTGAAAGACCAAACGGCATTCGCTGATAAGCGAATGTTCCCCACTTAGTGGTAAATGCCGTTTTGTGTTGGTCCTCATCTCTAACCCAGATCTGGTTATACCCTGAAAAACCATCAAGTAAAGAAAAACGCTGGGCTCCAGCTACCGAATGCAAGATTTGATCAATCTGCGGGAGGGGGTAGTGATCTTTTAACGAAGCTTGGTTTAGATTGCGAAAATCTACACATAGGCGGATGTCCCCATTTTTCTTCCTGACGGGAACTAGATTCGCCACCCACGAAGAATGCTTTATGGGATAGATGATTTTAGCCTCAAGCATTTTCAGAAGTTCGGCCTTCATGAGGACTTCGATCTTTGGATTGACTGGCCTTTGCCTCTGTCTGAAAGGCTTGACCCCTTCTTGCAGCTCGATCGTATGTTGAATCATTTGCCGGTCGTAGCCCCTCAGGTCTTGATAAGACCATGCCACTATGTCTGGATATCTTTTGCACAAAGATCGGATCTGTTCTAGTTCTGCTGGGGTGCAATCTGTCCCGACTTTTATCACTTTCCCAGATTCAAGCTCTAGATCTTGGTATTGCCTAGCGTCAACTTTGATTCTGTGGGAAACTGCTCTGTCATTCTGATCGAACAGGCTCTCCAAGGTAATCAGCCCCCTCGGAACATGGTTGTTTTTCAGCTGGATCAGCCCTTCATATTCTTCATTTTCGGGGCTCCTTCCTTCAACAGTGGCTGCCTCTTGGACCAGGAAATTGATGATTTGTTCATCATTGTCAAAGACTTGCCAGTGAATATCCCTATCCGGCACGGAGGGCCTATAAATCAACCTCACGGCTTTGGGCTTGTGTACCATGTCATCAGCTGGAGAATATCTAGCCCCGATGGAAGCCAAGACATCAGCATGTCTATTTTTCTCTCGTGGGATGGACTGCACGTTAAGTGATTCAAACTGCTCGAACAGGTCCCATACCCTGTTGCGGTATGCTTTAAGATAATGCTTTTTGGAAATACATTTATTGGTGACCTGATTACATACCAATTCGGAGTCTCCAAAGATTTGGAGATGCTTGACGCCTAATTTTTCCGCTTTCTTCAGTCCTAGGCACAGGGCTTCATACTCGGCTGCGTTGTTGGTACAACTCCAAACTAACCGGTAGCAATATTCCTTCTGTTCGCCAGACGGTGATACGAGGAGTATCCCTGCCCCGACGCCATTTTTGCATCGGGCACCGTCAAAGAACAATTTCCATAATTCCTCCTGGGCAGCCGTCTTATCCTCCGGCTTAGTGTGCTTCTCAGGTTCGGTGATGGTATAACATCCCATTTCTGTCTCTATCATGGCATTGAAATCTGTCAGTGAAAACTCGTCTTCGGTATTCAACTGCGCAAGAGACTCTTCCACTAAGTCCACCTGCTCTATCTCTTCGGCTATTGTATGTATGGAATCATTACTTTCCTCTTCGGTCATCTTCTCTACGAGAAACGTAGAAGGTTTCTCATTGTAAATCTTGACCTTCCTTCCCTTGAATGGGACTTCTAAATGCGAATAGTCCATGGAAAGATATCCGCCTAGCTTAGCCGTGAATTCCCTTGAGAGACACATGCTGAAATAGGGCTCCAGGTCAACAACTACCACCTCCTGTATCACTACAATTTGGGGCACTTTATGCAGTCGAATGGGTATATCCTTGATCACACCAACTGTCTTTACAGGGGTGCCATCCAGCTGAAGCACGCCGTGACTGCTTCGCGTGTATTCCATTCCTATCTCCTCGCAGACCGCCTTAGGCATGACTGTTGTTGCGGCACCGGAGTCAATCATACAGTTGTGAACGATATGTCCTTCCATTTGTAGGGACAGGTAGAACGGAGGAGGCCTGTTTTTTCCTGTAATGGAAGTGGATAGGGTTTGAACCAGAGCGGGTTGTGTTGACTTTCCCGCTTTCGCTGACTTCAAGGACTCTTGCAACAAGTCCACTTGTCCCGGCAGTTGTAACGCATCGTATAGACTGATCTTAGCAGGGGTTTTCTTTAGCTCGTCCACGATGTTGTACACTATGGAGGCAGGTACTTCTGGTTCCTTCTTTGCTTCATACCTTGTGCGATATTGCTCCGTGGCTTCGACTCTTTGTCGTTTTGTTAGCGAAGGGAGTTTAAGCTTTTCCCTAGCCTGTTCTTTGGTTTCAGCCTGGAGCGGGGCTACGACGGCCTGTTGGGTTTTCTCTTTTGCCGGCGAAGGATGGGGAACTTTGTCTGGAGCCTTGACAGGTTGTTGCCCCTTTTCGCGGCGAGTATACACCTTCAAGGGGGCCATTTGAGCCGCGTCTACCTCCATTGGTCTCTTTCCCTCCTTGGTAAGAACTGAAACTTGTTCTTCTTCGTCGATTACCAGACTTTGATCTGCTTGCCTTATTATATTGACTTGACCACTGGGGGTGCTACCCGATAGCGTTTGCACGTAATGCTGATGCAACATGCAAGTGCCCTCCTCATGTGGGTCATTGCAAGTGGAGCACCAATGTACGTAATCAGAAGTGCTCGGTTCTTCGTTAATTGCGGCATTCCTTGCTGGAGGCCTTCCCGGCTGTACCACTTGATCTTTAGTGAGCGCTGGTGGAGGGTATGACCTTCTTGGCAGGAATTCCTGCTGTGCTTGCTTCTTCTTCATGATGATCATGTCATTAGACAAGGTCTGCACAGTAGAATTCAGGGATTGAACTTCCTGCAATATTTTAGCCTGCATATCCACGGCTGTGGGGGCTGATGGCAATGGGGCCATCGTTGGTACCGGGGGCAAGGCAGGGTATTGGGGTGGCGCTGGTAACGCCGGAAATGACGAAGGGACGGTGGGCTGTGGTGCCGAAAATGTAGGAAAATGTATTTGTGGGGCAGCTATCTGGGACACAGTGGGGTTCGGGTTCCACGATGGGATCGGGCATGCAGGGGATGTGGAGGTCTGCGAAGTAGCTGCACTAGGGTACTGTGACTGGGGAAATTCTGGGAATATGGGCATCGACATCCTTGGAGGAAGTTTACCAATGGCTATCAAATCCATTTCCGCTTTCTGGGCCAGCTCATATAGTTCAGGGAAAGTATTAATATTCGAAAATCTTACCATCATACTGATGTCAGCGTTAAAGGCCCTAAGGTAGTAATATGCTGCAGCTTCGCTGGTCGGTCGAAGTCCGGTGGGTACTCTTTGCCAGGTTCGGGCGAACCTCACATTGAAATCAGCAATCTCCTCCTGCGGGTGCCTTTGGATCGTTGTAAACTGATGCAAGAGAGAGGACGGATCGGCAGATTCATTGAACCCCCTCATCAGTTGTCCGGCTAACTGGTCCCATCCCGTTATAGTGCCGGGTGGCAGGGATCTGTACCAGTAGAGGAGCTTTCCTCGGAGAGACAGAACCAGAAGCTTCACCATGACTCTTTCTTCTGTAATGTCATGAATCGCAGCCAGAGAAACGATATCTTGGATGTGTTCCAGAGCCGTCTTCCCTGTGCCATCGAACGTAGGGATTTTTTTCATGGCAGCAGGCGGAACCTGCCCTTGTCCCGCTAGATTTAACGGTCCGGAAGAATTCCATGCTGGGAACAATCTGGGCGGTTTTTGTGGCGGCGACTGTTGTTGTTGTTGCTTGTTGTTGCATTTGTTGTTGATGTTGTTGGTGTGCCATACCTGCGCCTGGATTTGGAAGGACCGAAGCTCCTGGAGTTCCTGATTGACTGCTAAGTGGAACAGAGGTGCTTGGGTGATCCGGAGAGTTTGGGGGATTAGGGGGAAAACTAGTCGCAGTGCTGTCGGAATTTAAGCCTTGTTCGTTAAAGACAGCTTCTTGCGATGACCCTTCGCGTAGGAGTGACTCAGGCGTGACTAACCTAGGACGCTCCCCGAATGCGCTAACGTCAAGCTCGAAGAATTCAGTCTCTTCTCCACTATTCCTAACTCTCCATCTCGTTTGCATGAAGGCACGAATATTTTAGTACCGGTCTTTAAGGCTTTGAGATTTTCAGGTTGAACAGAGTCGCCAGATGCTAGAGTCTTACGGCAATGAGATGAGCATCGGCTCTCACTACCACTCACAAGGTGAGACTGACCGGGTCCCACCGGGCGTGCCAGAAACTGTTGGTCACAAATCTGCCACAGGAAAGGATTTTGGTATGTATACGCGCCCTAGACCTGGACCAACATTGAAAGGCCGGGGGGAAGAGATGCCCTCCATGCCAATCTCCGGAGAAAGGCCGGCTCCTTTACTAAACTACTTGGTGTTTTAAGCTAAGAGTGCAGGAAAGAGATAAAAAAGGGGATAGGGGAAGAAATGTGAATGATTCAGTGGGAAAGAACCAGCAGCACGATTACTAGCTAATACCTTGAAGTAGCAGCAATAAATACAAAGAATAAAACATAAATGAACACCACGCTAACTTCCCTATGTATCCTCTGGAAGAGTTCCAGGATTCAACTACTTTCCTACGCCTAAATCCAGATTTCAGAATTACAGCAATTAGGAAAATATATGAATGTAGCAGAAACCACTAACCACAGGCAGCATACAAAGAATTTAACGCAGTATTTTCTCCCCTATGTATCCTTCAAGAGAATTCCAGGGTCCAATCCCCAATCACACACCTAAATCCAGGATGCAGAATTACAGTATGCAAATGAAGAAATGGAATAACAGAAATAATCACAGAAGGCAGCATACAAGAGAGAAATTGAGCCCAAAGTCTTTAATATCAATTGCAAAAATCAAGTTACAGCAGCTTTCTAGCAAAAGTTCCCCCCCTTTTTCATTACAATACGTGGGTTTTTATAGAGGACCCGACCCTCTGAGCCATCAATGCGCTGGATTTGAAAGTACACCCTCGGCCGTCTAAAAAATCCGCGCCTGTCCCCTTCTGCTACTGAGCTTTCACATCCATTTCCACAATTAGCAACCATGGCCGCATCAGCCGGGGAAATCTGCATTTATGAGCCGTCTGACTTGTCCTAGGTTTCTCCGGGTGAGGTGCTCGAGTGGATTTACAAGTTGCCCTGGCTTTTCTTCTGCAACTGATAGCTCTTTTCCTATTGCCACAAATGGGCACCGGGTCTTTCGGTCAAGAAAGAATGCATTTATGAAACACTCAAATGCCTTGGAAAGATACCCGGCCTTGGGATGTGTGCCTTCGAAGAAAGCGCCCTTCGTCGGTTGAGCCCTAGAAGGAGCTTCGCTAAATTCTAGTTCGGGGCTTTGCTTCGCAACAGGTGTGGGCCGAAGTGGGGATGATAATCATGTATGAATGCTTCGCCCGAAGGGGCCCTAAAAAACTGCTTCGCAAAGATCATATGCCGAAGCAGATGTCTCCTGCAAAAGCATGGCTTCTACCCTTTTTATCACTTCGCCAGGGATGTAGGCTGAATGCCGCTTCGCAAAAGATTTTGTCCGAAGCGGCGGATGATTGCCAATGGACTACAAACTACTTCGCCGCGAACCACTTCAAAAACAGTCGTTCGGAAAGGTTTCGGCCGAAGCTGATTCCTGCCTTAGAATATTTCCTTAGCTTTTCGGGGGAAGCAAGGCCTTGGATGGGGAAGCTTCGCACAAGAGGTGGCCGAAGTAGATGCTTCGCAACGGCTTGGGGCGAAGTAGAATTCACCGGAGAAATGGTTCGCCAGAGGAGGGGCCGAAGCGGGTGCTTCGCTAAAATTTTAGCGAAGCACTTTCACACACTTAGAAAATTTTAGCAATTTGCTCTTGCCGCTTCGCAAAATTTCCGCCCGAAGTGACTGTTTTGGCAGCTTCGCCAGCGAAGCTCCTTCTATGCCTTAGAAAATTTTTGGGCTTCTATCTGGGCTCTCCTGTTTTTCCTTTGCGAAGCTGTCCTCCTTTCTTCCTTTGCGAAGCTTTTTAACCTGGTTTGCTCTGTGGGCGAAGTTCTTGCATACATGGATTATTTACAAAGGGGGGCAAAAATGGAAGCCAAAATTGCTGTAATGCTTTAAAATATATAAAAAGCAAGGGAACAAATTCATGGAAAACTAAGAGAATTCTTTACAAAATATTTATTTTCACTACCCCTTCAAGCAATGTGACAAAATTGTCAACAGTTACCCACGTGATGGCATCGGAGTTGGCCCCAGAAGAGGCTTGGTAGAATGTGTATTTGTCAAAGAGAGGGAACACGAAATGGACACTGAGTGAAATAGAGTGAGGCAACACAATGGAGAACCAAGAGTCAGGCCAAGAACCAACACTCCAAAAGAAAGAGAAATGGAGGCTTCACCTCAAGAGAGGGAGAAAGGCAAGGGAAGAGAAAGAATGTAGATACCCTTGTAGGAGATGTCATGGCAACAAATTGGAGAATTTTTCAAAAACTGGTGACAGGAGCATCCACTAGAGCATTCATTGAAGATCGCGTTCAAAAATATAGGCGTGCATCATATTTTTCAGATTCCTAACGTCGAGGAGTTTTTCAAGTCATTTTTGCTGTAGATATTGGAAACGTACGATCAAGAGCATCATGTGAGTAGAGTCATGATTGGTAACAAGGAGGTTCGAGTAGTATTCTCCCCCAACAATTTTTGAAAGAATTTCGGATTGCTGAATTCTGATGTACCAATGAAAAAGGAGGCATTTGATCAACGTCGATGAAAGAATATGGTGGATAAGGATATCGATCTTAATCCAAAAGAAGCGGCAAAATTGTTGAAGCACGAGAGCCGCAGAATGAAATTGTAGTAGCTAAAATCAAATGAATTGCTATGTGCCATGAACGTGATCATGTCCAACAATACATGGAAGGAATTATGGTAGGAGTTTCATATGATTGGGCATCATATCTATCGAGCCACATTAAGAATTTTTTGATGTGGTATACAAGAAATTTCTCAATGGCTTTCCATGCCATTGCGTTGATGATGAACGCTGTGACTCAGGAGAAGCTGTAGTTTCCAGAGTTGAATCCCTCTCGAATGATTTCAAAGCATGCACTGAGTATATTCAGGTGGATTCATGTGATGCCACTGGCAAAGCCGAGCGTCGATGAAGAAGAGTATCCTAAGGAAGAGAAAGGTTCAGGAAGCCTTGGGAGACGAGACAAGTGATGATTCAGAGGAAGCTGAGGACCTGCCATGGAGGAAGGAGTTGCTGTGAAGGGAAAAGCGGTGC
The DNA here is from genome assembly GCA_028583015.1 of Wollemia nobilis. Taxonomy (NCBI): domain Eukaryota; kingdom Viridiplantae; phylum Streptophyta; class Pinopsida; order Araucariales; family Araucariaceae; genus Wollemia; species Wollemia nobilis. The sequence goes on from JAQPPZ010003280.1 coordinate 4,219,752, forward strand.
AAGAGGTTGGAACAATAGTGGATGGGAGCCCAACCACAGTTCTAGCATCAACAGGGAGATTGACAACAGTCACAAAGAAGAGAACCCCCATAGTAGGCCACAACAGGAGGTGGCAATGCAAGGTAGAAGTTGGAAGGTTGGCATAAGACGCATGGGATGTCACAAGAGGTAGTGCAAGAGGAAGTTCCTACACAACCAAGGAGTCAGGTTGTGCAAGGAGGCACTATAGGTACCTATTCAGGTACCAAGAGATTCACTCCTAAGAGGGTTGGAGTGGGTGAACAGTAGCCAAGGGAGCCTGTTGCATAGAAAGTACTAGTAGAGGAGAGGAGAGCGCAACATTCGGAGGCGAGGATTTCATATCAATAGGTGTAGGATATTATTGTTGTTGCAGATGCGGACGAGGAGATCCAAATTGCAGTAGATGTGGTGTGAGCATCAACATAGGTGGAAGAAGAATTTGTGGGAAATGTATAGGTAGAAAATGTCAACTAATCCGACACAATACACCAATGCAATTTGTGCAACAGGTAGATCCATGTGGATCACCTCCATTGGATGAGGAACTACCTATTGAGATAACATCTATAGTAGAATAGACGACACCAAATCCAACAGTGTTGGAAGAAAGTGCGGATAAAGGTAAATAGGACACATCAAAGTTTTGAATATGGAAAATAGGAGAAAGTAGCCAACTGTCCGAAGAAACATAGGAGAGGAGACAGGGGATGGAGGCCGAAGAAGTATTATTGATGTGGGCTAGGTGATACAAGAATATAAGGTAGCCAAACAGAGAATCAACCTGACAAGTTACGGTGGGGAGGACAGGGAGGAGACTACCACTGGATATGACGTTGACATAGAATTGGTTGAGGATATGAGCGAGCATTTTATTTTGGAAGTGCCAAATTTGAGGAGACCTCCACTTTTGGGTGAGAGCATCACTGAGCAGGTTGATACCTTTTTTTGATAACTTGACTGGAGCGATGGAGAGAGTGTGTACCAAGTTTAGGAATGATTGCATTGGAGATTGGGGACTATGGCAATTGAAGATAGCAAATGAACTAGGCAAACTTGTGCTTTGGGCTCCAAACAAGGAGTGGATGAAGAAGCTTGCTGAAATTCATCAGACACAACCATGGGAGCTAGAGATTGGCAGTGTAAAATTGATGTTGGGAGTGAAGAACTTGCTAGAAGGGACTCAGACACTCTATTGGCATTCAACACAAGTATATGTGGATGAAGGGAGTTTGGCAGCCCACCCTGAGGAGGAATTAGGTGGTAAGTATGTCAAACTTACACCTGAGCCAGTGAAATCATATGCTAGAATAAATTTCTTGGCATATCTGATCTAATGGTTAGTGTTGGTTATGAATCTGCCACTAGGATAGGATTTTAATCTATTTGCGCCCTAGATTCGCCTAGCAGATTGAAAGGCCGGAAGGAAGGAATGCCTTCCGAGCCAATCTCCGGAGGAGGCCGGCTTCCTATGTTTTCTCAATTGGGGTTTTAGCTCAGAGTGCAGGAAAGAGATTACAAATTACAGAAAGAAACATAAATATTCTTGTTTCAGGTGGGGAAGATAAGCAACACAGAAACTAACCAATGACTACTAGTAACAACAATCTAAACGAAGTATGTAACAGAAACTATTAATGCTATTTTATCCTATGTATCCTTTACTTTAAGCATTCCAGATATACTTAATCGCCAATACCGATATCCAGATAAGCAAAATAACAATAATAAGAAATATAAGCAACATGAAGCAGAAACACTTAACAAAGGCAGCATACAAGATAAAGACAATTAATAGAGCCAAGTATATTTTGTATTCAAAAGCTAATGCACGAGTACAAAATTCTCTTAGCAATATATCTCCCATCCACCCTTATACAATGATATGAGGCTGCTATTTATAGCGCAATTTTCCCCCCCGATTACAACTTGGGCACAAGAGCTGCAAAAGCTGACAAAAGCGGCTGATGTTGACCTCTGCGGGTAAGGAATGTACTTGCAGCAAGGTCCACCTGAAAACATTGCAGCTATGTGGCAATCCAATAGATGAAACCTCGAGTCAGTTTGAATGAGGGCAGATGTAGTACAATTTGTCAGCTCACGCTCATCTGTCCGGTACCCTGGTGGCACACCTTCTATCACATCTTGACTCAGATCCCAAGACCGAACACCTGTCAACATCTGATGGAGGGGGAAAAATCATCTTAAAGCTCATCTTTTATATTTCTATCCCGCCCAACTGCGCACAAAACTGGAGTGCAGTCGGACGGCTGGGTGGAAACAGCGCAATCGGGAGGGCCTTCGTGCCTTAGGATCTTCCCAGCAGCATTTTCCTGTTTTCCGCCCGAGTGCGCACAACTTGGTGAGCGCAGCCCGACTTCGCTGCGAAGTCGGGCGGCTCAACACTTAGATTTTTTCTTGATGTCTTCACAGTAAGCCCGCCCAAGTGCGCACCGTCTTCAGGGCGCCGCCCGACTTCGCTGCGAAGTCGGGCGGCCCAACACTTAGCCGATTTTTGGCAGCTTTTCAAATGAGGCCGCCCAGGTGCGCAGGAGATTACGAGTGCAGCCCTACTTCGCTGCGAAGTCGGGCGGCTCCATACTTAGAATTTTTCTGGGCTCAGTTTCGACAATACCACCCAGGTGCGCCAAAGTGGACAAGCGCAACCCGACTGCACTGCGCAGTCGGGTGGATTACAACACTTAGAGGAATTTTGGGCAAACTTGCCCACTCACAGAAACATGGAAAAGAAGATGAAGAACCTGAAATTTAATGGCAGAAGAGTACAAGGGACATGATGAAGAAAGGGAAAGAAGAAAAAGGGAAGGTAAAGCAGCATTCGGACAAAATTTTCAAGACATGGCACCTGTTGGTTACGAATCCGCCATGAGGAAAGGATTTGTCGTTATTGCGCCCTGGACCCGCAAACCAACATTGAAAGGCCGGAAGGAAGGGATGCCTTCCGTGCCAATCTCCGGAGAAGGCCGGCTCCTTGTGGGGGTTAGTAAGATAAGATGAGGGTGCAGTAAAAGAGATAAAAATGCGGAAAGAATTTACAAATGAGATTGGAGTTGGGTGGGGGGAACTAATAGTACAACAACACTTCAATCACCGCTACTTACTGCATCATAAATACAAAGCATAACCAGAAACTGCAAAACCTAAGTATGCTCTCTGTATAAAGCAGTGTACGCATAGCTACAATGGTCCCCTAGCAAACATTCTCCCTACAAGGAAAACTAACAGCACGACAATGCATCAATCACCACTACGTACGGTAACTTAAACAGAAAGCAACCAAGAGATGTCAGATCCAAGTATATGTGTTATGCAGAGAATTTATACGCACAGCTACAATGGTCCCCTAGCAAACATTCTCCCTACAAGGAGAACTAACAGCACGGCAACGCATCAATCACCACTACGGACAGCAACGTAACACACAACTGAAGGAACTGCTACCACATTTATTCTATGTATCCTCTAATCTATGAAGTTCAAAAGTACTTGGCCACCAAATGCCGAAATGAATCAACAAGCCATGACACAAGCAATGCCTCAGGTATACCTGACCACCAAATGCTGAAACGAATCAACGAGCCGTGACACAGGAAAACGTAAAGCGAAAATATAAAGGAGAGGCAGCATAAAAAATAGAAGCAGTAGAACAGAGACAGGCGTATACTTTATATTCAGATGCAGAAGCACGGTTACAATGGTTCCCTAACAAACATTCCCCTTCCACCACCTTACAATGAAAACGTGGTGGCTATTTATAGCCCAAAGTTCCCCCCGTTACATTAATGGGCACAAAGTCCCAGTCAAACATTAGCTGACAAAAGCAGCCGCGGAACTGCTGGTGCTGACTTCTGTCGGGCTGGACTGTACTCTCGGCATGGTCTCCCTGAAGGTTGAACAGCCACGTGGCAACGCGTTGGGTAGAACTTTATATTGACAGGAATGCGGGTAGCTGAGGTAGGTGGAAACTCACATCAGCATTAAATGAGGCAGCTGGCATAAGTAGTGCAGCCCATGCTTGTCCTTTTGCTCGGCACGTCTTGGCTCAGATCCCAAAGTTGGACACTTGTCGGATGATGCTGCTTGACACGTGTCTGCCTTGAAAGGCAGTCTATCCAACTTCGCCCGAGATCCGAGCGCCATCGGGTTGCGCAGGCAAAAAACAGCGCAGTCGGGAAGGCCTTCATGCCTTGGGTGCATTTCTGAGTTTATTTCCCTACTACGCACCTGTCAGAGGGCGTACTCCGACTTCGCTGCGAAGTCGGGTTGCGCACAGGTGAAAGCTGATTTCTGCCGCCGAACGGACTTCTCCCCAAAACTGGGCGAAGTCGGACTTCTCTGGGCGAAGTCGGACTTCTCCCCAAAACTGGGCGAAGTCGGACTTCTCTGGGCGAAGTCGGACTTCTCCCCAAAACTGGGCGAAGTCGGACTTCTCTGGGCGAAGTCGGACTTCTCCCCAAAACTGGGCGAAGTCGGACTTCTCCCCAAAACTGGGTTTCCTGGTTCAGCTTCCCGGGGCCATAACTTTTGATCCGCTGACCCGATCGCCTATTATGATATATCGTCGGAAAGCTGGCGAGAAGATCTGCAATGATAAAATATCCAGAGCTCATTTTGTCCATTTTATCGCCCCTGTTTATGGCCCGCGAAAACCCGAACACCTCAGCATGCTCTTTGCCGCTTGAAAGCTCCATACTTAAGCCAAAATTTTAATGTGGCAAAATTGCCAACAGCACCCCGTGCAAAATGTGGCAACATTCTTGGCGGATCGTGGGGTGTCGAGGTCACCTCGATGCAATGAACCAGGCCTTTATCCCTTGGGCACAGAGGCACTCCCAGCCCCTGCATCCTGCTGCTGCTGGGCTCCCTACTTGGGTAGGTGTTCTTCCTCCTGTTCGCTCTCAGTAGTCTCCTCTTCTGTACCTTCCTCTTCTTCCCTTTTTGAGCCTGATTGCTCATCGCCACTGTCCTCTTCTTGCTTAGCAGGCTGAACCCGCTCACAGACGTGCTCGTAAGTGTTAGAGTATTATTACCTTATTTGGTAATATCTTTATTTATTCTGGGTAGATAGTTTGTTTACTATCTTAGGTTAGTTTGTTTTGTTATGTTAGCATGTTTTTGTTATACGTTAGCGTTATTAGCTCACGTATTGAGCTATTGTTAGCTATTCATATTGCTATATAACTATAGCATTATATTTAATAATATTATTCTTTTGCACTCCAATATGGTATCAGAGCAAATACGAACGCTCCCATGGTGGAGCTTGTATCTGATTTGCTGAGGCGATGCAACCGTGTCTGTGGCATGATCGGACTAGACCTTGGGCGACCGTAGGAGGCAACGGAAGAGAAACGCGTCGCAGCCGGCTGGGAGTGGTTTGCAGCAATTGTTTTTTTTTTCAATTAAACGACGCGGTAGAAGTGATTCTGTACTGGCAATTGTTTTTTTTTCGATTAAACGACGTAGTAGTTTTGGTCGCTAATCGCAGACCTGATAAACCACGCTTTGGTAGAATTTGATCTACAGAGGGTTTCAAAGCGATCATTCCAGTCGTAGTCGTGCTTAAAAAAAAAAAAAAAAACGCCAGTAGAGTGTTGTCGAAGCCCGACGAGATGGCAAGATCGGCTGCCGCCGCCTACCAAAGAAGCTACAGCCAACAACAAAGAAATCTGACAGGGGTTCGTTGTTGGTCTGTTAGCCGGGGAACATGTTTTTGGTGCATCCGGAGTGCAGACGTCATCGGGAGGAAGCAGCGCCATTGCCGTAGTGGATAATGCTTGATTGGCGGAGGACAAAAGACAACCAATTGCAGATCTGCAAGTCGATGTTGCTGAAGACGCTGCCGCCGGAGAAGGCCCAATCCGCTGCATTGACCTGTAGTAGACGAAAGTCCCTTACCGTCGATCGAAGAAGGTAAATCTCTCTATAGGTGGGCCGATTTGAGAATTGGCGAATGGCGTAGGCAGATTCGAAGATCCACGCAATCAAGAAGTGTTGAATTCCCTAGCCACGTTTCTGGAAAATTGCAGTAGCCGGTTGTTCGTAGTCTCCGTTTGCTAGGTTTCTCGCAGTTAATGGATGAGCTGCTGGGGCAGTCGATCTTCGCTCTGCTGTCGTTTTTGAATAGACAACGGATTTTATTAACGCCGAGATCTATTCAGAGAAGCGGGTATTTTTTTTCAGAGAGGTGAATCCACCAAGCGTACATGTTGCTGCCCATTTCCGTTGCAGATGAGACACTCATAGACGCCCCATTGTGAAATGCAGGAGCTCGTAAACCCGTTGGTGGTAGAGCGACCGCACTTGCACTCACAGTTGGCTTGGAGAGCCGCAACCACTCTGAGGGAGGAGAGCGCCACCTTGGACGTCGCCAGCTTGGCGAGGCGAGCCTCTTCAAATAGGGATTTTTCCCTTTGATTACCACCGACAGTGGTAGCCGGGGTGGTAAGCTGCCTGTTGTTAAGGCACTCGGAGGCAAGAGGTCAGGGGATCCATTCCCGCCGACCCCCCAAGGTGCCTTTTATAAGGTATATTATTTTTTTTGGTTATGTTTTGTTAATATTTTTTTTTATAAAGTTCTTTTTTAATTTTTTTTATTTAGTTTAATTAAAATTAAAATTTTTAATTACTTTTTTCATTATAAAAAAAATTATTTTTAATAATTTTTTATGAAAAAGTAATTATTTAATTAATTAAACTTTATAAAAGGAATTTTTTTGAAAAGACTTTAGAAAATAATTTTTTTTTCAAAACTTAACAAGGGGGGATTTTTTTTCCTCATTGAGCAATTCACATAAACTCATCAAACCTCCAAACCTGTTTTTTAGGCTTCATAAATAGCAAACATCGTTTGTTTGAAGTACTTCACACGGGGGGGGATTTTTTTTGGTGACATTTTGTGCTCATTTGCCTAGGAGGCAAGCTTTGTAAGAGCCTTTTGAGGCTTAATTGTTGCATTTTTTTTGCACTAAAGGGGGGAATAACATTTTTTTCTCTCCACCATCTCCTATCTTGCACTAAGGGGATATATAATTTTGCAAAACTAAGGGGGAAGACTTATAAGGGTGCATTTTCGGCAGTGACCGACACCTTAGTCAAATTTACTTTTGCAAAATTTTATTGTAAAAGGTGCATTTTCGGCTGTGACCGACACCTTAAAAGATGGGTAGATCAAAGAAGAAAACTATCCCAAAACCAACTGATGATGTTGTTAAATCAGTTAAAGGCCCATATTTTTCCCCACACCTGGAAGGGATAGATTATTATGAAGATGGCACATTTCTTACACTAAAGAGTGGTGTAAATGCCATAATCAATGATTCTGCTTCTTGTGGAGACATGCAGAAAAATGGTGTTCTAATCCCTATTGGTGCTATAATGGGCATATTCATGTCATTTTATGCTCTTGACAAAGCACAACAGAAAAGGGACTTTAGTGAGGAAACAGAGGTCAAACCCCTAATGGTCGATGCTTGTAGTGACACAAGTGACCTTGAGCCCATGATGGCCAATGCTTGTTGTGATACAAGTGACCTCATGCCTATGATGGCAGATATCAGTTGTAGCACAGGTGATCTCATCACAGTAGCAGATTTTGCTTGTGACACTAGTGACTTAAAAACTGAACCTCCTAAAAATGAACTCCATAATCTCATCAATAGCGACAAGTGCAATATTGTTAAAAGCATTGATGAAGATGTTGAAATTGGGTGTTTTGAAAAACACACCAAAGGATTTGGTTCCAAAATGATGAAGAAAATGGGATTCAATGGTGAGAGATTAGGTAAACAGGAACAAGGCATTAAATCTCCAATAATGCTAAGTGTCAAGGCAAAGCATGAAGGCCTTGGCTATACTGGACAAGCAAGTACCAGTAATTCCATGTTTGTAAAACCTAAATCTCCTACATCTCCTAAAAAGCATTGTTGCAAGTCACTGTGGAAAGGCAGGACATGTTGCAGCTAAGTGTTGGAGATTATATCCGTGTGATTCATGTGGATGTACGAATCATTCTTCAAAATGTTGGTACAAAGTGAAAATGGCCAACAAGGTTCATATTGATTGTGGATGGACAGATTTCACACAATGGACCATGATGAAAGAAATGTTGTATGGCTTCTACCGAAAAGGTAAAACCTATGGTAGACCTCGAGGCAAATCCAGTGACAGACCGAGTGGCAGTCCCAGAGATAATGACCTAGAGACAGACCTAAAGACAGACCCAGTGACAAAGTTCCAGCGGCAGATCTACAGGCAGACCCAGAGGCAATGGTCCAGAGGCAGTTTCACAGGCAGATCCCGAGATAGACCCAGTGGTACAGATCCAGAGGTAGGCTTAGAGCCAGAGCCAGAGCCATGAGCCAGAGCCAGAACCGAAGACAAAGCACGAGCCATCATTCTTTCATTTCTCTTCTTCTTCTTTCACTGTATTGGGGCAGTTATATACTTTACCCAAATATTGTTGTATGGGGGGATTGTTAGCATAGCTAGTAGTTATATTATTACCCAAATCATGTAATAAGGGGGGATGTTAGAGTATTATTACCTTATTTGGTAATATCTCTATTTATTCTGGGTAGATAGTTTGTTTACTATCTTAGGTTAGTTTGTTTTGTTATGTTAGCTTGTTTTTGTTATACGTTAGCGTTATTAGCTCACGTATTGAGCTATTGTTAGCTATTCATATTGCTATATAACTATAGCATTATATTTAATAATATTATTCTTTTGCACTCCAATAGTAAGCAGCCTTGGCTTGATCCCAAGCTGCTTCTTGGAAGGGCTCTAAGTCGCTGATATCCTTCAGTGCCCCTTTGAATGCCACGACCATATGCACGTTGATGGTGTCATACCTCTCTCCCAGCTCCTGGAGGCTTGTATTGATCTTACATAATTTAGACACCATTTGGGTCACCTGTGCCTCATGGACTGGGTCAGTCCAGCCATCAATCTCGGACGTGTCTGCCTCAAAAACCTGCCAGTCCTCCTTTACTTGCTCCAGAGGCAGAAACTCTCCATCTTTGCAAAGCTTGGAAATCCGATCGCAGAAAGAGTGTTAAAGGGGGCCAGGCAAATGTTCATTTCATGGGTCAACACATCCAGCATCTTTCTGGCAGCCCTAATCTTCTCAGATTTTTCAAAGTAATTTTGCAAGGTAACCCTTGCATCTGCCCAGTCTAGGGCAATACATGACATTGGTGGAAATCGGAGGCCTTTGCGCTCATACTCCTCAAGTTTTATCGCCAAGTCTAGCCATTGCCGCGCTTGACGTTCGGCCTCCTCTACCGCAGGCTTTTCCTGGGCAGAAACTTCTTGTATCCTGGAGACGAAATCCAGGACGGATAGGGACCTGACAACATTAGCCTTGCAGCCTTGCAACAAACCAGCTCTCATTTCTTTGACTTTGCCCCTTGAAAAAGCGGCCGCCTGAGACGCCTTCTCTTCCAGCAGCGCTTGAGTCTGCTACAGCTGATTTTGCAACTGGGCAACATGCTGCAGTGCCACTTTTTTCTCCTCTGACAGTTGATCAGTTGCCTTTTTCTGGGCTGGCGTCTCTTGCTGGGATGCTGCAAGTTGGTCCTTCAACTTTTTAATCTCCTCTTGAGCAGACTCCAGCTGCGTGGTGGCCTTGGCCAGATTCTCCTCTAGCTGCCTTGAATCATTCTGAAGCTGATACAGCTTCTCCTGGGTTTCGAGCCGCTTGACGAGAAGATTGTTAGTATGACAGCGGATTTGGTTTATTTCGTACTCCTCGCTTATATCATCAAATATTTTCTCCTTGATCCGGTGCTCATAGTCCGCCTCGGTCATCTCTCGGAGGGGCTTCTTGACTTTAGGCACCAACTTTTCCGTTCGGAGCACCCTCCTGTCTAAGTCGTACTTGGTGCGCTTTACCGGTATGGCAATCTCCTCAGCTCGTCTCTTCTTTACGCCTTGGAGGAAAGAAGCAGAACTTCTTGCGGCCTTTACAGCTAGAGGCTGGTCATCTGTAACTTGCAGTTGTTCATCCATCAGCTCCAGCTCTGCCAACATGGGGTACACCGAGGCCAAATCCTGTTGCGGCATCCTTCCTAAAAACAATGAGGCGGGTGATACACCAGAAGATAAAGCCACTTTTGAGGGTGACCAAGACCTAGGGGAAGTGAGCGGCTGCTAAGGAGGTGGAGATGGGGTTCGGAATGCGGCGCCAGCGGCGGGTGAGCGACGTGGGAACGTGGAGACTGCTTCAGTGCTGGTCGTGGGAGAGAGACTTAGGGTTTGACCCAGGGTTTGGAAAATATTAGGGTCCCGGGCGAAGCGGCCAAAGGAGCGAGGGCTGTGAAGGGACTGCATGATGGGTGACGATGATGAGGAAGCTAAGATTTGCCCAGATGCGGAAGAGGAGGGTGTAATGACAGGGCTAGCTGGGGTTTGTTGCACAAGGGAAGAGGACGTACCTACGTGCTCCTGAGTTGGTGCTTGGATGACTCCTGCAGCCCAGACTTCTGCCTCCCTTTCTGGACTATCCTCGACCGAGATTATTTCACTTGCAGCAGCACCTGCTTGTGGAGCCGCCACTGTCCGCTGCACAACCTCCTTCTTGGGCCGCTTTACTTTGGTTTTTTCGCCCCTTTTTTTTTTTCTTTTGGAGCGGCTGTTTGCTCGGTGGAAGCAGAGGCGGTTGATACGTCAGGGGCTGGGGCGCCTACGGTGAACTTGTACTTGGGCCTTGTCGGATGGGTGCCCTCTACGGCCGCCTCGTTGGCTGACCTTTCTGGCTCCTCCTCTGTCTGAGGCGACTTTTTGGGTGTTGAAGACAACATTGGGCCCACCTCCTTGCCTTTTGGCGGCTTGTTGCCGGACGACTTTCGAATGGGCAAATGCTGAGGAGGGGGCTTCCTTTTATACCTTTTCCTAGCGCTTAAGGGAACGTAATATTGAAATGCGAAGGGCTGCCACTTGTCAGCGTATTTATCATACAAGGTGGAAAACTCATCGTCTATGGCTAGCGTCTGTTAGTCTCACAATGACACTGAGAGGGGGGGGTGAATCGGTGTAGCTCTTTAAAACTTAAATCTTAAACTCTTAAAGCCGAAACAATGAGAACTTAAAACCAAATAAAGCAAATATAACAAGAGAGCATCACACAACACAAGATGTACCGAGGTTCACCGATTTGGCTACTCCTCAAAAATTGACTGTTTAGACTCCCATCCAAATCCAGCCTTTGCAAAGCAACAACTTTACAATCAATTTACCAGCACACACTGGAAGGAGCACCAACCCCTGATTTACCAGCACCAACTGGAAGGAGCACCAACCCCTGATTTATCTGCACCAACAGAAAGGAGCACCAACCCCTGATTTATCTGCACCAACAGAAAGGAGCACCAACCCCTGATTTACCAGCACCAACTGGAAGGAGCACCAACCCCTGATTTATCGGCACCAACTGGAAGGAGCACCAACCCCTGATTTACCAGCACCAACTGGAAGGAGCACCAACCTCTGATTTATCTGCACCAACAGAAAGGAGCACCAACCCCTGATTTACTAGCACCAACTGGAAGGAGCACCAACCCTTGATGCCAAGCACCAACTTGGACTTCAATTCTGAAACTAGAAGATTGACATATAAATGCCTTCACTTTTACAAGACCTTGACTGGTCTATTGCTTACTCAACATCGCCCACAATTCACAAAACACACACCCTTCTCGCTCGCCTCTCACGCGCCTCTCGCGCACCTCTCGCGCACTTCTCGCTCTCTTCGCAAGATTAAATCCGCGACGCTTTAATCCCCAGCGCTTAATAAATTCTCCAAGAAACACTCCTTTTATAACAATCCTTTCTCTTTGTAACTCCAGTTGTAACTCCTTTTATATTCTCATATGCCACTTGTCAATCGTAACGCCTTCTTTATGTAACTCCTTTTGTATATATAGAGTAGGCATTTCGTCAAACACGATAGATGCAACGAATTGACACCATATTCTCCTACCATGACTGTTCGTCTTCTCGGTCATGACTGTTCGTTTTCTCCTTTATGCATGCATGCGTTTTGGTTTCCTAAAAAGCTTTTCGTTTCTATTTTGACGACTGTTCGTTTTCTCCTTCGATGACTGTTCGTTTTCTCCACATGGGCATGCATTTGTTTTCTCCTTCGATGACTGTTCGTTTTCTTTTCCATGACTGTTCGTTTCTATTTTGAGGCTCTTCTTGAGTCGCGAAAAGGAGCACCAACCCCTGATGCCAAGCACCAACTTGGACTTCAATTCTGAAACTAGAAGATTGACATATAAATGCCTTCACTTTTACAAGACCCTGACTGGTCTATTGCTTACTCAACATCGCCCACAATTCACACAACACACACCCTTCTCGCTCGCCTCTCACGCTCCTCTCGCGCACTTCTCGCTCTCTTCGCAAGATTAAATCCGCGACGCTTTAATCCCACTAAATTCTCCAAGCAACACTCCTTTTATAATCATCCTTTCTCTTTGTAACTCCAGTTGTAACTCCTTTTATATTCCCAAATCCCCCTGGTCAATTTAACGCCTTCTTTATGTAACTCCTTTTGTATATATAGAGTAGGCATTTCGTCAAACACGTTACATGCAACGAATTGACACCATATTCTCCTACCATGATTGTTCGTCTTCTCGGTCATGACGTCTCGTTTTCTCCTTTTGCATGCATGCATTTTGGTTTCTAAAAACTTTTCGTTTCTATTTTGACGACTGTTCGTTTTCTCCTTCTTTGACTGTTCGTTTTCTCCACATGGGCATGCATTTGTTTTCTCCTTCGATGACTGTTCGTTTTCTTTTCCATGACTGTTCGTTTCTATTTTGAGGCTCTTCTTGAGTCGCGAAAATGCGACATGTCGCGATATCGCGACACTTTTGTTACTCTCTCCTCCTTTTCGAGTCGCGAAAATGCGACATGTCGCGATATCGCGACACTTTTGTTACTCTTCCTGCCTGCCCTTTTCGAGTCGCGAAAATGCGACATGTCGCGATATCGCGACACTTTTTCTCTTCGCTCTTTGCCTTTTCGAGTCGCGAAAATGCGACATGTCGCGATATCGCGACACTTTTTCTCTCTCTGCCTGCCTGCCCTTTTGAGTCGCGAAAATGCGACATGTCGCGATATCGTGACACTTTTTCTTTCTCTTTCTCTTCCCTTTTTGAGTCGCGAAAATGCGACATGTCGCGATATCGCGACACTTTTTCTTTCTTTGCCTGGCTGCCCTTTTGAGTCGCGAAAATGCGACATGTCGCGATATCGCGACACTTTTTCTTTCTCTCTCTTTCTCTTTGCATTGGACCGCGAAAATGCAACATGTCGCGATATCGCGACACTTTTTCCTCCTTGCATTTTCTCTTCGCTTTGGACCGCGAAAATGCAACATGTCGCGATATCGCGACACTTTTTCTCCTTGCTCTTTTTCTTTGCTTTGGCCCGCGAAAATACAACATGTCGCGATATCGCGACACTTTTTCTCCTTGCTCTTTTTCTTTGCTTTGGCCCGCGAAAATACAACATGTCGCGATATCGCGACACTTTTTCCTCCTTGTCTCTTTCTCTTTGCTTTGGCCACGAAAATGCAACATGTCGCGATATCGCGACACTTTTTCCTCCTTGCCCTTTCTCTTCTCTTTGGCCCGCGAAAATGCAACATGTCGCGATATCGCGACACTTTTTCCTCCTTGCATTTTCTCTTCTCTTTGGCCGCGAAAATGCAACATGTCGCGATATCGCGACACTTTTTCTCCTTGCATTTTCTCTTCTCTCTTGGCCGCGAAAATGCAACATGTCGCGATATCGCGACACTTTTTTCTTTTGCTTTTTTTTTGCTTCTCTTTTATCTTTTGCATATGGGCCACTTCGGTCTTCTTGGACAACCTGTAACAACTTCACCCAAACATCAAAAACATCCTCATAAGCATTTAACTTCACTGTACATACTCTGAGTAACCTTGCGAACTCCTGTCCACTGCATCAACCGATCTATCTGACTGTGTTGACAACAATGACAATACTGTCGCTGCACCTTGCTCAACAATCTCCCCCTTTGGAATTGTTGGCAACACACGTGCAATTTCCTGTAACTCTTCTCCCCCTTTGACAACAATACCAAAAGGGCTGCTGTAAACTCCCCCTGAGTCCATGCACAACATTCTCAGCAAAAATTATTACACTTAGCAAAAATCACAAACATGAGCAAAAAGATAAACAAATACACAAATGCTCCCCTTGAGAATGTGGTCCCGATAGCTAGTCAATTCTTGGGAAGCGTGACCACTCCCAATTTATTGCGAAGGTACTCAAAGACTTCCTTGGGCAACGGTTTTGTGAAGATATCCGCTACTTGCTCTGTTGTTGGAACAAAATCCAACTTAACCTCACCTTTCGCAACTTTCTCCTGCGTACAACACGTTGTCGCTGCAATATATTCTGCCTCTGCTGTGGATAAGGAGACTGACTCTTGTTTCTTATTGTTCCATGCGACCAACCTGTCTCCAAGATAGAGTGCACCTCCACTGGTACTCTTTCTATCATCTACACATCCTTGCTCAATTTGCAACCTGTCGTCATGGGAGTGCTAACTGGCTTACAATCCTCCATTGTGAACTTTTTAGCATCTCTTTCACTAAACCAAATTATCAGAACTGTTATAATCCATAACTTTGAACAATGGCAGTAAGAACCATCAAAAGTACAACACTGACATATAGCAATACTACCAATGGTGACAACTCTCAATTTAATCACCACCCTTCACGGTACCTCCACAAACAACTACATGAACTGAAACACACTTTGACAACTATACGACAACTCCCCCTGACTACTTTCCTTTCATCCTTAGATAACCAAACAAATACATAGGAGCATTAAAATAAAACTTTAAGATTGCTCCCCCTGAGGATGTGCTACCTGGAGTTGCTTAGTGCAATAGAGGAGTAGTCTCCTTCAGTCCAAGGAGACACGATTTCCTCTCTTCTTTCTTTCTCCAATATTTCTTGAACTTGGGCTGAAGGTTTTCAACTGCATCCCTATTTTGAACCTTTTCGTGAACTTGAACATTTCTCTTGGGTGGTTGTCTCTTGTGCATCCTTGATGGATGATTATTTTCCTTTCTTTGATGCACATGATTTCTTCCCCTGTTTGTGTTGCATTCTTTGTGTCCGATGAAATCTACTTGTCTTGCCTTAGATTAGATACAAAAGTTCTTGGACAAGACCTTGCTATGTGCCCATGACCATTACATTTAAAACATTGCACATGGTGTTCAACCGGAATAACAGATGTATTTCTACCAGCATAACTCTTTGATCTATTATTCAATCCACAATAAATTGCCTTGTGACCATAATGGTTGCATCTAAAACAATAGCCATTAAAAGCATTATTATGAATAAAGTGAGAGTGATAGAACCTCTTTTGTTGTGGTTGCTTTGTCTGTAGATCTCCTTTGAGATTTTCTTCCTTTTGAGGATTCAGCTTCAAGCTTTTCTTGCTTTGATCCTTCAGCAATGGACTTCTTCTTCTCTGCAGATTTAGAAGATGAAGGTTGTTCAGCTTCACATCCAAGACCAAGCTTACACATGGGGCTTCTTTGTTGCCTTATCATTTTATCTAGCAACTCTGTGCTCTTCTCAAATTTGAGATTTGTATTGGCCTCTTCTAGTTGTTTCCTCAATAAAACAATCTCCTCTTCTTGTTTGCAACATACATCGCCTTTATCATCCAGGTGTGACTTCAAGGCTTCTTCTATTTTCTTGGCTTTATGAATTTGTAAGAAGAGATCTTCAATATTATCCCCATATTCTTCCAACTTCTTGGACAGTCTTTTGTTCTTTTTCCTTTCTAAACCCAACTCTTCAAGTGCAGCGATCAACTCACCTTCTAGATCTACTTCAGCCTCTAGGTTTTCATCACATACTTGTTCTTTTTCTGTTTTTTCTTCTTTGAGTGCCATAAAAAGAGCTTCACCTGTTTCCTTTTTAGAATCCTCACTGCAGCTGTCTTTGATGAACTGACATTCTTGGAGATGAAACTTTTCTTCTTGAAGTTGCCTTTTTTGAAATTTGTTTTTTTCTTCCAGTCACTTCTTTCTTGGTGCGATCCTTCATCACTTTTGTTCTTCTCATTAAGTGGACATTTAGCTGCAAGATGCCCAACGCCTCCACAATTGAAACATTTAAACGGTAACTTTCCTCTGTATTTTCCTTTTCCCATTTTTAGTTTTCGAACAAAGTTTGCTTCCATTTCATCTGATGTCTCTTCTTCCTCGGATTCTTGTTTTGCTTTCATATTTTTATGGGCTTTAAAAGCAGCTTCTCTGTCTGTGGGTTTAGATTTTCCTATTCTCATCTCATATGCAAGTCAAAGAACCATGCATCTCATCCATACTAAAAGAATTTAGATCTTTAGCTTCTTCTATAGCTGAAACTTTAGAATCAAATCTTTGGGGAAGAGATCTTAATACCTTTTTCACGATGACAGAATCTTCGATTTCCTCGTCGAGTCCTCTAATCGCATTAATGACTTCATTAACTCTCAGCATATATGCCTCTATGTTCTCATCGTCATTCATCTTTAATACTTCGAACTGAGCTCGATGTGTTTGTAACTTGGCCTCCTTGATCTTATCGTCTCCTTCATGAATGCTCCTCAGTTTGTCCCATATTTCTTTTGCCATTTTACAACTCATAATTTTTACTAGTTCACTGTCCACTAATCCGCACATGATAGCATTCTTTGCTTTTGAGTTATTCTCAAACAATTTCTTACCGGCAGCATCGGTTGGAGAAGTGGTGGGTATTGTGTATCCACTATCTACTGAATCCCAAATGTCGTATCCCAAAGCACAAAGATATGTCTGCATCCTGAGTCTCCAAAATGTGTAATTAGTTCCGTCCAACAATGGTGCTTTGTTTGATGAGAAGCCTTCACCACCTGCCATTGTGTCACTTCCAAGATCACCCTAGCCGGTTAAGCTTGTTCAAGAACTTGGCTTTGATACCAATTGTTAGTCTCACAATGACACTGAGAGAGGGGGTGAATCAGTGTAGCTCTTTAAAACTTAAATCTTCAACTCTTAAAGCCGAAACAATGAGAACTTAAAACCAAATAAAGCAAATATAACAAGAGAGCATCACACAACACAAGATGTACCGAGGTTCACCGATTTGGCTACTCCTCAAAAATTGACTGTTTGGACTCCCATCCAAATCCAGCCTTTGCAAAGCAACAACTTTACAATCAATTTACCAACACCCACTGGAAGGAGCACCAACCCCTGATTTACCAGCACCAATAGAAAGGAGCACCAACCCACGATTTATCGGCGAGCGAAGGAGCACCAACCCCGATTTACCAGCACCAACTGGAAGGAGCACCAACCCCGATGCCAAGCACCAACTTGGACTTCAATTCTAAAACTAGAAGATTGACATATAAATGCCTTCACTTTTACAAGACCCTGACTGGTCTATTGCTTACTCAACATCTCCCACAATTCACACAACACACACCCTTCTCGCTCGCCTCTCGCTCGCCTCTCGTGCTCCTCTCGCACTTCTCGCTCTTCGCAAGATTAAATCCGCGACGCTTTAATCCCCACTAAATTCTCCAAGCAACACTCCTTTTATAACCATCCTTTCTCTTTGTAACTCCAGTTGTAACTCCTTTTATTTCTCATATGCCACTTGTCAATTGTAACGCCTTCTTTATGTAACTCCTTTTGTATATATAGAGTAGGCATTTCGTCAAACACGTTACATGCAAAGAATTGACACCATATTCTCCTACCATGATTGTTCGTCTTCTCGGTCATGACTATTCGTTTTCTCCTTTGTGCATGCATGCGTTTTGGTTTCCAAAAAAGCTTTTCGTTTCTATTTTGACGACTGTTCATTTTCTCCTTCGACTATTCATTTTCTCCACATGGGCATGCGTTTGTTTTCTCCTTCGATGATTGTTCGTTTTCTTTTCCATGACTATTCGTTTCTATTTTGAGGCTCTTCTTGAGTCGCGAAAATGCGACATGTCGCGATATCGTGACACTTTTGTTACTCTGCCTGCCTTTTCGAGTCGCGAAAATGCGACATGTCGCGATATCGTGACACTTTTGTTACTCTGCCTGCCTGCCCTTTTCGAGTCGCGAAAATGCGACATGTCGCGATATCGCGACACTTTTGTTTCTCTGCCTACCTGCCCTTTTCGAGTCGCGAAAATGCGACATGTCGCGATATCGCGACACTTTTGTTTCTCTGCCTTCCTACCCTTTTCGAGTCGCGAAAATGCGACATGTCGCGATATCGTGACACTTTTGCTTCTCTGCCTTCCTGCCCTTTTGAGTCGCGAAAATGCGACATGTCGCGATATCGCGACACTTTTGTTTCTCTCTTTTTTCTCTCCTTTCCCTTTTGAGTCGCGAAAATGCGACATGTCGCGATATCGCGACACTTTTTCTTTCTCTTCCTTTCTCTATTTGAGTCGCGAAAATGCGACATGTCGCGATATCGCGACACTTTTTCTTTCTCTCTTTCTCTTTGCTTCGGACCGCGAAAATGCTACATGTCGCGATATCGCGACACTTTTTCTCCTTGCTTTTTCTCTTCGCTTTGGACCG
This sequence comes from Wollemia nobilis, assembly GCA_028583015.1. Taxonomy (NCBI): domain Eukaryota; kingdom Viridiplantae; phylum Streptophyta; class Pinopsida; order Araucariales; family Araucariaceae; genus Wollemia; species Wollemia nobilis. The sequence continues at coordinate 4,238,413 of JAQPPZ010003280.1, forward strand.
TGAAAATGCAACATGTCGCGATATCGCGACACTTTTTCTCCTTGCTCTTTCTCTTTGCTTTGGCCCGCGAAAATACATGTCGCGATATCGCGACACTTTTTCTCCTTGCTCTTTTTCTTTGCTTTGGCCCGCGAAAATACAACATGTCGCGATATCGCGACACTTTTTCCTTCTTGTCCTTTCTCTTTGCTTTGGCCCGCGAAAATGCTACATGTCGCGATATCGCGACACTTTTTCTCCTTGCATTTTCTCTTCTCTTTTGGCCGCGAAAATGCAACATGTCGCGATATCGCGACACTTTTTCTCCTTGCATTTTCTCTTCTCTTTTGGCCGCGAAAATGCAACATGTCGCGATATCGCGACACTTTTTCTCCTTGCATTTTCTCTTCTCTCTTGGCCGCGAAAATGCAACATGTCGCGATATCGCGACACTTTTTTCTTTTGCTTTTTTTCGCTTCTCTTTTATCTTTTGCATATGGGCCACTTCGGTCTTCTTGGACAACCTGTAACAACTTCACCCAAACATCAAAAACATCCTCATAAGCATTTAACTTCACTGTACATACTCTGAGTAACCTCTGAACTCCTGTCCACTGCATCAACCGATCTATCTGACTGTGTTGACAACAATGACAATACTGTCGCTGCACCTTGCTCAACAACGTCTTCTTCTCTGATTTATCGTGCCGTGTGTGACACCTCATCTTACAGCATTCAATGATTTTGTCTTTAGTCCAGCCCAGTTGTGCCACCTTTGCAAGCAGTCTTCGGAAATCAGCTGATCCCGGTTTGTGATCGTAATTATGCTCGGGATCATAGTCCACCTCTACACAGTAAAAGTCATGCCATGGTGGCCACGACTGCATCTGTTCAATGTGCCACTCTAGGTCTGCACCTGTCTTATTGCACCTTTCTTCCATGATTTCCATTCGCGGGAAAACATGCACTATTTTCCTCTTACCCCGATTGGGTCATATTTCCAACGCTGCGGCAACTGCACCAGGCCCAAGTTGAGGAGGGTCTGTTCTAGGTAGACATGCTGCCCAAATTCGTGGACTTCAATGTCTCCCCAAGTAATCAGATACTTGAAAATGTGGCCCCTCTTCTTTCCTTGGCCAAACTCTTCTTCGACGCAGTCCATTTGCCGCGCTGCTTCGAGGCCAAAGTGATATTCAGTATAGAAGTAGGGCAGCAAGAACGACTTCCCTTTAAACTCGTAAATTCTGATGATGATGCCCTGGGTCAACCGGAAAGTGTCCCCAAATTTGCTCCTTGACAGGTACTTCGTCATAGCATGAGGAGGGCGACTTGCCTTGCCGTTAAAAAGCGCCATGGTCATCCCCAAAAATTTAAAATTAAAGTCATAATATGACCCCCTCCTGTACAATAGTTCTGTCCATTCGTATACTGGCAGCGGGGCGCCCTGCTCATCCACTTGCTTCAGCTCGAGGATCTTCATCCGGTAATGCATATCGTACAAGCACAGCCATACAAGAAATGAGCAGTGCCTGAATTATGTTGCTTGCTTCTGCTGTATATTTACCAGACTTGAATGAATGGAGTACGCCACCCAGTCCGCCCAATCGAAATAGATTGGGTGCCTCCCGCTTTTTAGGATATTGGGGTCATACAACTCCCCATGTAAAATACACTGCGAACGCTAGCTGGTACGGGTGCACTTCTGGATCAGTGCCGTAGCCTAGAACCCAGGCAAGAATAGTATAGATGTACTTGCTGGTGAAATTTGCCAGGGGTATAGGACCAGACGGCCATTTTGTAGCCGGCAGTGGACACTTCAACTCTGAATTAAAAAATTCTCTCATCCTTCTGCCTTAGCTGAACCTGCCTGCTTGCTTTTCCAAGTTAATCCTCCTGACAATGGCGTTTGGGTCGACCTCGAGCCCCGGGGCGAAAGCTGGTTGTATGCTCTCCTTAAAGAGGGTAAACAACACCCTCCCTTGGTAGTCGTAGACCTGTAGGGTGGCTGGTTTGTAATGCGTCGCAATTGACTCGACCAGCTCTGGGCAGTGGTGAACAGGAGGGCATAAGAACCAGTAAAGGTTCGACCTGTAGGCAGCCCCAAGATGGTGTGAAGGCGACACCTTGTCTGCCCATTCCTTGATATTGGGGTGCAACTTTGTGATACTAATGGAGTAATCGCCGTCTCTGTATTCGGCCAGGCGGTTTATGGGCGGCGACGGAGGACCTTGCTTCTTGGCGCTTCTCGCCTTGGACTTTCCTCTTTTCTCTTTAGGCGCCTCACTTTCATGAGCGCCCGAGTCTGTCTGTCCCTCAAGTTCCTGCTCTGAATCGCTCGGGTTCGCCTGCATGGGCGCTTTCCCCTTGTCTGTACTCGGCCTCTCACTCTTGGTGCTGGATTCCATGGAAATTACAGCTGTTACTTTGTTCAATTTCGCACTTTCTCCTCTTTCACTGCGTAGCTCGAATTCACTTTGGTAATTTTGATGCTCTTAGTAAGTAAGAAGCCCTTTTCTAAGAATGGGAAATGTAGCATTAATGGCGCGAGGGGAATTTAAAGTTATTTGCCCAAAGTGGGTGAGAAGCGCCGTTATTCCTTGGCGGCCGCGCGTGGGATCCTCTGTTGGAAAGCGCGACTTGTACGTTATTGGCCCCTTGTGCGTTCTTTCATTTATGACATCTGTTCTGAAATTTGAGCAATCATTCCTTAAAATATTCAAAACTCGTGCCTTTAATGACGTCACTACCGCCACCTGGGCACACACCTCGAGGCACTAAACTGGGGAAGCGTGTTGTAAAACCTTCGGAGAGCTTGCAAAATTTTTCAAATCCCCCGACCAAGTGCGCTTAAAAAACGAGTGCAGCCTGACTTCGCGCCGTGGAAGGTGCTCCCTTGGGAGGCCAGCACTTAGAATTTTTTCCATCATACGCCATGCCTCTAGGACGCGCCCGTCGGAGTGCGCAAATTTCTGTGTGAGCAGTCGGGCAGCGCAAGGAAAAATTGCGCAGTCGGGTGGGACACTTAGCCATTTTTTCATTTTCTTGCTTTGTTCCCGTTCGGTGGCGCTCAAGACAGGGTGCGCCGTCCGACTTCGCTGCGAAGTCGGGCGGCTTCCCCAACACTTAGAAAAATCCTTGAGCCCTTTTCCTCCTTGCTCTTGCCTTGGAACTTCCCGACGTCGCACAAAATTGAGGGCGAAGCCCGACTTCGCTGCGAAGTCGGGCGACTTTTCCTGCCTTGGCCATTTTTTGAACTGCCATGCACCCTCTTCTTTTGTGAACACTTGGCTCTCTTTTTGAATTAAAGCGGAAAACTAACTAAACTGAAAGTAATATTTACATTCGAAAATAAAACTGAACTGCGGGAAATAAAAATATGTACAAGGGGAAAACCTTTGGTGACCATCAGTGGTAGTAGGCTTTTAGATGAAAGCCATTAACGGGTATCGGGAGGATCTGACCCTCCATGTCTCTTTATACGAATGCATTGAACTGGTTCACCCGGGCTATTTGGAAGGGGCCTTCCCAGAAGGCATCAAACTTGTCATGGTTGCTCGGTTTCACCTTAAGTGAGTCCCATTTGAGCACTAAGTCTCCAATCTTGAAGACTCGGGTGGTGGTTCCCTTCGCAAACCAGCTCTGGGTCGTCTCAACGTGCTTGGTAAAAGCCTGATACGCCTTTTCCCTTTCCTCTTCCAATTGCAACAACTGAGCCAGTCTAGCATCCACGGGGTCCCTGTCACCTTTCTCATCTTCTAACAGCCAGAGTGTGGGCATTTCTATGTGGGTGGGCAAGACAGCCTCTTTGTCGTATACGAGCGCATAAGGGGACGTCTTGATGGATTTCTTGAAAGATATACGGTCCGCCCATAACGCTCGGTCCAGAAGCAGGTGCCACAACCTTTTGTTCCTTTCCACAATCTTCTTTATGATTTTCAAGAGATTTTTGTTGGTGGATACGGCCAGGCCGTTTCCCTGTGGATAGTAATTCGAAGACATCTTGTGGTAAATACCGTACTTGCTAGTAAACTCAGTGAGCACAGCCCCTGCAAACTGTGGACCATTATTTGTGACAATTGCCTCTGGAATCCCGAAACGGGTAATGAGGCTTTCTAAGAAACCAATGACCGTTTCTTGGTCAACATGCTTTGTAGGCGCTGCCTCAGCCCATCGGGTAAAGTAATTTGTGGCTTTTAGGATAAACTTATGCCCCGCCGAAGAGTTGGGTGTTATCGTCCCTATGAAGTCCAGGCCCCACTATTGAAATGGAGTCTCAGCTAGAATTGGCTGAAGGGGCAAGGGTGCTTTCCTATTTATACCGGTGAACCTCTAGCATTTCTCGCATTTTTGACAAACTGCATGCGCGTCTGTGAATAGGGTGGGCCAATAATAGCCCGCTCTGATAATTTTTAAGGCCGTAGGCCTTTCTGAATGATGTCCTCCGGGCATTCCAGATTGGAATTCTCCAAGGACCTTCGGCTGATCTGATTCCTTGATGCACCGCAATAGGATGCCGTCAATATTTTTGAAATACAGCCCCTCGGGGCGTAGTATATACTTTAAGGCATTGAGCCTAAACCTCTTTCTTTGTGAGGCGTTGAGATGATTTGGACATCTCCTAGTGTTGAAATACCACACTAGATCATTTGTCCAATCATTTTCCTCTGATAAGGAGTTGGCAAGATTGATTTCTGTCATTGGATTCTCCCACTGACAAGCAGAGACTTCGGCTGCAGCACTTCGGGCCAATTCCTGGCATAGAGCCCGACCTCGGATTAACTTGTTGGGTCGTACCTCTATGTCAAACTCTTGGATCTTGGCAATCCATCCCGCCCTCTTGTGACCAGGCCCCCTTGGATGATGAAATTTCTGACATCTAGGTGTATCACGAAGACAATTATCCGGCTCTGGGAGACAAAGTGCTTGAACTTTCTCAGGGATCTCATAACTGCATGAACTTGCTGCTCAATAAAATTGTACCTTTCTTCGTGCGGCTGGATCATCTGGCTTAGGAATGCTATCGGACGCTCCTCACCATCATCTCCCTTCTGAGTCAGGACTGCAGCGTAGCTTTCGGGCTCTCCCACTGCGTAAAGGATGAAATCCTTAGAGTAGTCTAGATTTATTAATACTGGAGCCTGGGCGATCCTGGCCTTGATCTCTTCAAAGGCTTGCTTCCTCTCTTTAGTCCAAACAAATTCAACATCTTTCTTCAGGAGCTCAGCCATGGGCTTAATTACTTGTGCAAAGTCAGGCACAAACTTCCTTACAAAGTTGATCTGGCCAAAAAATGATTGCAGCCCCTTTTTGTCAACTGGGATGGACAAACGAAGAAGAGCCTTCGCTCTGTCAGGGTCAACTACAAGGCCTTTTTCAGAAATAACATGGCCTAGCAGTTTGCCTTCCTTCACCTCAAAGACTGACTTCTTTGGATTGATTGATATGCCGAACTCGCGACATCTTTCAAATACTTGCCGCAAGTGAGAGGCATGGTCTTCTTTCTTGTGTGAAAACACAGTCATGTCATCCAAGTAGATGACAATGATTTTGTTGAGCAGCTTGCAGAACGCCAAGTCCATAGCCCTTTGAAATGTAGCCTCGACATTGGAAAGACCAAAGGGCATGCGTTGATATGCGAACGTTCCCCATTTGGTGGTGAACGCCGTCTTGTGCTGGTCCTCATCTTTCACCCAGATCTGGTTATAGCCGGAGAAACCGTCTAAGAGAGAAAATCTCTGAGCTCCTGCGACCACGTGAAGGATTTGATCAATTTGAGGAAGTGGGTAATGATCCTTCAGTGGAGCCTGATTGAGATTCTTGAAATCCACGCAGAGTTGGATGTCTCCATTCTTTTTCCTCACGGGGACCAGATTTGCGACCCAAGAAGAATGCTTGATAGGATAGATGATTTTCGCCTCCAACATCTTCAAGAGCTCCGCTTTCATCATGGCTTCAATTTTTGGGTTCACCGCCCTTTGCTTCTGCCTGAAGGGCTTCGCATTATCTTCCAGTTCTATGGTATGCTGGATCATCTCTCTGTCGTACCCCTTCAGGTCTTGGTAGCACCAAGCTACAATATCTGGGTACTCTTTGCACAGGGCCCGGATCTGCTCCAGTTCTTCATCGGTGCAATCTGTTCCGACCTTAATCACCTTTCCAGGTTCCAATTCTAGGTCCATGTATTGCTTGGGGTCCACTTTGATCCTGTGGGATATGGCTCTATCATTCTGATCAAAGAGGCTCTCCAGGGTAATCAGTCCTTTTGGGACATGATTATTCTTTAACTATATTAACCCCTCATACTGCTCGTCATCAGGGTCTCTACCTTCGATTGTACTAGCTTCATGTATCAAAAAGGTGACGATATCCTCATCACAATCGAACACCTGCCAATGGGTGTCCTTGTCAGGCACAGAAGGCTTGTAAATGGTACGAACCGGCTTCGGCTTTTGGACAGTGTCATCAGCCGGGACGTACCTAGCTCCAACAGACGCCAGAATGTCAGCATGTTTATTCTTTTCACGAGAGATGGCTTTGACATTCAGGGAGTCAAATGACTCCATCAGATCCCAGACACGGTTGTGGTACGCCTTGAGGTAGTGCTTCTTGGAGGCGCACTTATTAGTGATTTGGTTGCACACCAACTCTGAGTCGCCAAAGATCTGCAAGTGTTTAATCCCAAGCCTCTCTGCCTTCCTTAAGCCTAAGCACAGGGCTTCATATTCCGCCACATTGTTAGTGCAACTCCAAGCCAACCTATAACAATAGTTCTTTTGAATGCCAGACGGTGAGACCAGGAGGACACCTGCCCCGGCGCCGTTCTTGCATCGGGCACCATCAAAGTACAGCTTCCAGAGCTTGTTTGGGGCAGGTCCTACATCCTTCTTTGTAGTCTGGTCAAGTCTTTCAGGCTGAGTGACGGAGTAGCAACCCTGTTCTATTTCGATCATGGCATTGAAGTCCAATAAGGAGAACTCGTCCTCCACTTGCAGCAGTTCCAGGGTTTCTCCCGCCAAGTCTACCTCTACCAGCTCCTCAGTTGTCAGATGAACCACGTCATTTTGCTGCTCTTCTCCGGGTATCTTCTCGACCAGAAAAGTGGAAGGCTTCTCATTATAAATCTTCAACCTCCTTCCTTTGAAAGGCACCTCCATATGTGAATAGTCCAGCGACAAATATCCACCCAGCTTCACTGTGAACTCCCTCGAAAGACACATGGCGAAGTAGGGTTCCAAGTCCACCACTACGACCTCTTGGATGACCACGATGTCGAGTGCTTTATGCAGCCGGATGGGGATGTCCTTGATGACACCAACTGTCTTCACAGGAGTGTCGTCCAACTATAGCACACCTTGGCTGCTCCTTGTGTATTCCATACCGATTTCCTCGCAGACATCCCTTGGCATGACAGTAGTCGAAGCACCAGAGTCCACCATGCAATTATGCACTGTGGCCTTCCATCCACAAAGATAAATAAAAAGGTGGTGGTTTGTTCTTCCCGGTAGCATAAATTGTCAAGGGCTGAGCTAACACAGCAGGCTGCGTCGGCTTTCCATCTTTCACATTCTTCAAGGATTCCTGCAATAGGTCTATCTTCCCTGGGAGAAGAAGTGCATCATACATGCTTATTTTTGCTGGAGTTTTCTTGTGCTTATCGACTATATTATAAGTTGAAGTGTCGGCCCCCTCCGCCTCTTTTGCTGGTTCGTACTTGGTGCGGTATTGTTGCATGGCTTTGACCCTCTGCCTCTTTGTCAGCGATGGGTACCTCAGCTTCTCCTGAGCTTGTTCTTTTGTTTCAGCTGGAGGTTGGGTCGTTGGAGCCTTGACCACGGGAGCCTTGAGCGCTGGGAGCTTCTCTTTGGCAGTCGGAGGTAAAGGCGGCTTATCAGGAGCTGGCACAACAGGCTGCGTCCTCTCCCTTCTTGCGTATACCTTCAACGGCTTCATTTGGGCCGGGGTGGCCTCGATCGGCTTTTTGCCCTCTTTGGTTAAGAGGGATACAGGATCTTCTTCAGGGACTGCAAAGTTACCTTCATCATCACGAATCATGTATGCTTCATCTTCCATGGCGCTGCCCGCAAGGGTCTGAATATAATGTTGATGCAACATGCAACCCTCCTCTCCATGTGGGTCGTTGCAAGTAGAGCACCAGTTGACGTGGTCAGAAGTGCCAGGCTGAGCATTGTTGGCAGCATTCCTCCCTGGAGGCCTTTGTGCTTGAGCAGCTTGATCTTTTGTCAGCGCAGGAGGAGGATATGGCCTCCTAGGAAGAAACTCCATTTGAGCTTGCTTCTTCTTCATGATTGTCATGTCATTGGAGATTGTGTGGTAACCGGAGGCAAGAGCCCGCACTTCCTGAAGGATCTTATTTTGAATATCATTATCGGGAGGCGCCGGCCGGGCCGACGGAGGTAATGCGGCTAATGGTGGAGGAACAGAATACGCCGGATATTGAGGGGGAGCTGGGAGTGTCAGATGTTGCGGAGGTGGTGGATTAGGATAATGGATCTGGGGTGGACCGTATGGATTAATGACCGGCGCAGGGTTCCATGGCTGATGGGGGTACTGATTGGATGAGGATGACGTCCCACCAGACGCGGGCGGATATTGTGACTGAGGGAAATCGGGATAGATGGGAGGCTGCATTTTATGAGGGAGTCTGCCTATAGAAATCATGTCCAGTTCTGCCTGTTGAGCAGCCTCATATAATGCGGGGAAAGTGTTGACCCGGGCTATCTTGAGAACTAGACAAATGTCTGAGTTGAAAGATCTCAGGTAATAGTGAGCAGCTTGTCCTGCGGAAGGACGCAACTCAGGGGGTACTCTTTTCCAGGATCTCGCAAACCTCACGTTGAAGTCCGATATCTCCTCTTGCGGATGGCGTTGAATACTTTGAAGCTGGTGCACCAGCGAGGAGGGATCAACGGACTCATTGAATCCCTTAACTAGCCTGCCCGCTAGCTGGGGTCATCCTATGATAGCCCCCTCCGGCAAGGATCTCCACCAGAAGAGTAGCTTTCCTCTCAGAGAGAGAGCTAACAGTCGGGTTTTAACACTCTCATTCATGATAAGAGTGCAGTGCAGCCAAGGCCAGAATGTCTTGGATATGCTCGTATGCTGTCTTCCCCGTGCCATCATATCTAGGAATGGATTTCAAGGCAGCAGGCGGAACAACTTCTTGTCCATCTAGAGCCACGGGCCCTGTGGAATCAACAGCTGGGAAGAGGTCATCATCATTTTGCTGATTCTGGGCAGCCATGTCTTCTTCCTCTTCTTCGAGCTGGTCAGTGGTATTGTCGGTATCAGTACTGTCTGAAGTTGTAGGTTGTTCTTCAACTTCGGCCTCCTCAACTTCTTCAACTTCTTCCACTTCTTCAATTTCAGCTTTAGCTTCAGGTTCGTGCTCGAACCTATCGTCTTGGTGAGCTTGGTAGTCATCCAGCCTTACGCGCTCTCCAGCAGCGTTGATGTCAATTTCGTAAAAATCAGGCTATTGTCCTGGATTTCTAGCTCTCCACCTTCTTGTGTGCATGAAGGCGTTTTTTATGTCGGACCAGTCTTACAGACACAGAGAATGTTCAGGTACAACAAAGTCGCCAGGTGTTCTGATTTGACAGCAATGAAGCGAACATCGATGCTTCAATTTTGTTTTGGGGTGGGAAACCTTCGGGTGCCACCGGGCGTGCTAGAGAAACTATTGGTTACGAATTTGCCACTAGGATAGGATTTTAATCTATTTGCGCCCTAGATTCGCCCAGCAGATTGAAAGGCCGGAAGGAAGGAATGCCTTCCGAGCCAATCTCCGGAGGAGGCCGGCTTCCTATGTTTTCTCAATTGGGGTTTTAGCTCAGAGTGCAGGAAAGAGATTACAAATTACAGAAAGAAACATAAATATGCTTGTTTCGGGTGGGGAAGATAAGCAACACAAAAACTAACCAATCACTACTACTAACAACAATCTAAACAAAGTATGTAACATAAACTATTAATGCTATTTTATCCTATGTATCCTTTACTTTAAGCATTCCAGATATACTTAATCGCCAATACCGATATCTAGATAAGCAGAATAACAGTAATCAGAAATATAAGCAACATGAAGCAGAAACACTTAACAAAGGCAGCATACAAGATAAAGACAATTAATAGAGCCAAGTATATTTTGTATTCAAAAGCAAATGCACAGCTACAGAAGTCTCTTAGCAATATATCTCCCATCCACCCTTATACAATGATATGAGGCTGCTATTTATAGTGCAATTTCCCCCCCGATTACAACTTGGGCACAAAATCCCAGACCTGACAAAAGCTGCAAAAGCTGACAAAAGCGGCTGATGTTGACCTCTGCGGGTAAGGAATGTACTTGCAACAAGGTCCACCTGAAAACATGGCAGCTACGTGGCAATCCGGTAGATGAAACCTCGAGTCAGTTTGAATGAGGGCAGATGCGGTACAATTTGTCAGTTCACGCTCATCTGTCCGGTACCCTGGTGGCACACCTTCTGTCACATCTTGACTCAGATCCCAAGACCGAACACCTGTCAGCATCTGATGGAGGGGGAAAAATCATCTTAAAGCTCATCTTTTATATTTCTATCCCGCCCGACTGTGCACAAAACTGGAGCGCAGTCGGACGGCGTAGGGTGGAAACAGCGCAATCGGGAGGGCCTTCGTGCCTTAGGATCTTCCCAGCAGCATTTTCCTGTTTTCCGCCCGAGTGCGCACAACTTGGTGAGCGCAGCCCGACTTCGCTGCGAAGTCGGGCGGCTCAACACTTAGATTTTTTCTTGATGTCTTCACAGTAAGCCCGCCCAAGTCGTCTTCAGGGCGCTGCTCGACTTCGCTGCGAAGTCGGGCCGCCCAACACTTAGCCGATTTTTTGCAGCTTTTCAAATGAGGCCGCCCAGGTGCGCACGGGATTACGAGCGCAGCCCGACTTCGCTGCGAAGTCGGGCGGCTCCATACTTAGCATTTTTTTGGGCTCAGTTCTGACAATACCGCCCAGGTGCGCCAAAGTGGACAAGCGCAGCCCGACTGCGCTGCGCAGTCGGGCGAATTACAACACTTAGAGGAATTTTGGGCAAACTTGCCCACTCACAGAAACATGGAAAAGAAGATGAAGAACCTGAAATTTAATGGCAGAAGAGTAGAAGGGACATGATGAAGAAAGGGAAAGAAGAAAGAGGGAAGGAAAAGCAGCAACCTTACAAAATTTTCAAGACATGGTACCCCGTGCAAAATGTGGCAACAGTTAGCAACAGGGTTAGAGAAGTTTTAGCAGACGGTCTATAGCCTAAAGTTGAAGGACGAAAAGCAAACCAACCAATTGTAGACAATGGAGGCACAACTTTGGTAGGTGCAGGAGGATGTTGAAGCAAAACTATAAAAGCTGAGGAAGGAGGTTGAAGAAAATAAGGCATAGGAGAAATAGGATCAGTTGATCGAAAAATTGAAGTTCGAGTGTGCGATGAGGGAGTAGTTGTTGGAAGCAAAGAACCATGAAGTTACTCATCGGGATTAACTAATAGCAGAAAGAGATGAGCAGTTAGCGATTGCAGCAAGAAGGGAAGCAGAAGCAGTTAAGAAAGCCACTAAAGTAGCTAGGAGGGAAGCCAAGGCTGAAGCTGTGAAAAGAGAGGTTGAGTTAAAGGCTAGGCTAGCAGAGTTCGAGCAAAAGTCAAATCATTATGGCTTACTGTGGGCTCAATACTAGGCCTATGTGAAAACGTTGCAAGGAGAGATCGAGGCCTTGAAGCTGCAAATCCAAGAGATCAAAGGTGTACCTATTCCCACATCTCAAACTTAGTAGAACCCGAGTCCCCAGGAGCAGAGGTAGTTGTTGATGAGGACGTTGACCAATTTAAAGGGGAGGGCAAATGTAGGAGCTAGTTCTGATCAACCTCAAATAAAGAAATAGTGTAGAAAGTCAAATAAGTGCAATGCGCACAAATGTAAATGAAATGCAATTTTGTAATGTTTGACGTCAAGGATGATGATGTAAGCATTTGATAATTTAAAGTTTGTAATGTACGGAAAAATGCATGTGATTAAGTATGTGCGAACAAAGGGTAGTTAGATGATGTGTCCGGGTGGTAGTTGTTGTTAACTACCAGTCCTTGAGGATAAATAGGACCCCCTATTTATTTGAGCAGGTACCGTGTATCTATCTTAGCCCATCGCAAACAGATATGTAATGCAAGTTTTGTACAAGTAGAGTGAATGCAATACTATCCATTTCATCCTTCATCTATGTGATTGTGTATATTGTGTGTGATGTCATTGTTGTAGCAAGGTAGATCTGTAGGTGTTCTTTCCAAGTTTTATGTGTAGGATCGAAGCAGTAGTTGCAGTTCAAAGTGTTATACAAATAGTGTCGTTAGGAGAGTGACGTACAAGTCTTGCCGGAGAAGGTTGTTGTACAAGTAAAGTCACTGTTGGTTACGAATCTGCCACTAGGATAGGATTTTAATCTAATTGCGCCCTAGATTCGCCCAGCAGATTGAAAGGCCGGAAGGAAGGAATGCCTTCCGTGCCAATCTCCGGAGAAGGCCGGCACCTTTGGTTTCTCAACTTGGGTGGTTTAGCTTAGAGTGCAGGAAAGGGATTTAGCAAATACGAAAAGAGACATAAATATGCTTGTTTCGGGTGGGGAAGATAAGCAGCACAGTAACGAACCAATCACTACTACTAGCAGCAATCCAAAACAATGCGTAAAGCAGAAACTAATGGTGCTATTCTATCTTATGTATCCTTTACTTTAGTGCTCCAGAGTTACTTAATTGCCAATATTGATATCCAGATGCAGAATAACAATAACCAGAAATATAAGCGACATAAAGCAGAAACACTTAGCAAAGGCAGCATACAAGACAAAGACAACCAATAGAGCCAAGTATACTTTATATTTTGGAAGCAAATGCATAGCTACAGAAGTTTCTTAGCAGTATACCTTCCTTCCACCCTTATACAATGAAAAGAGACTGCTATATATAGTGTAAAATCCCCCCCGATTACATTATGGTCCCAGTGTCCCAGACCTGACAAAGCATACAAAAGCTGACAAAAGCGGCAAAAAGCGGCTGATGCTTGACCCCTGCAGATAAGAAAGTAATGGCAGTGAGGTCCACTTGGAAACGTGTCAGCTCTGCGATGATACGGTGGGTGGGAAGCCAAATCTGGCTTGAATGGGAGTAGATGAAATAGAACTTGTCAGTTCATACCCATCCAAATAGCACTTGAGTAGCACAACTTCTGTCACACCCTGATCCGAATCCCGAGGTAGGACACCTGTCAGCATCTGAAGCCCGTTGGTGAATGATGGGGGAGGGAAGACACTTAGTCGTTTTCTTTGGATTCTGATTCCGCCCGGCAGCGCGCAAAAATGAAGCGCAGTCAGACGCAGCTTGGAAATGGCGCAGTCGGGCGGTCCTTGCCTTAGCCACTTCTTGGCTTTCTTTGTTTCTTCCGTCCGAGGGCGCATGAAGACGAGCGCGCAGTCGGACGGCGCGGCGCACTTGGGCGGGTCCATGCCTTAGACATTTTTCAGCACTCTCTTCTCCTTTGGCCTCCCGATTGCGCACTTATGGGTCAGCGCCGCCCGACTTCAAGAAGTTGGGCGGCCCCAACACTTAGCAATTTTTGTATTTCTTCACAACTAATGACGCCCGAGTGCGCATTCCTCTCTTGGGCGCCGTCCGACTTCGCGCGAACTCGGGCGGCCCAACACTTAGAATGTTTTTGGGCTTTGTTCACTCTCAATGCCGCCCGAGTGCGCGCTAGAATATGTGCGCCGTCCGACTTCGCGCGAAGTCGGGCGGCTCACACTTAGAATTTTTCGGACGGCTCTTTCGCTCTTCTGCCCATGTGCGCAAGAGGTGGTGTGCGCAGCCCGACTGCGCAGCGCAGTCGGGCGGAAACCAACACTTAGAACTTTTCTTGGGCGTTTTTTGCCCACTTGACAGAGATGCTTACAAACATGAATTTAAAGATGAAAGAGATAAAATGGAAGAATAAGGAGCAGAAATGGAAAGAAGAAGAACGGGAGAGAAGAAAGGAGGGAGGCAAAGCAGCAACCTTACAATTTTTTCAAAACTTAGCACCCCGTGCAAAATGTGGCAACATTCCTGGCGGCTCGCGGGGTGTCGAGCTCGCCTCGGCGCAACGAACCTTTGGCCTTTATCCCTTGGGCACAGAGTCACTCCCGGACCCTGTACCTGTCTGCTGTTGTTGCTGCTGCTGCCGCACTTGTTTGGGAAGCTGCTCTTCTTCTTCACTCTCAGTAGTGTCCTCTCCGGATTGTGAGCTTGACAGCTCAGCTTCCTTATCTTCTTCCTGCCTGGCAGGTTCGACCCGTTCGCGGACGTGCTCATAAACGGTTTTTGCCTTGGCCCAGGCTGCCTCTTGGAAGGGCTCTAAGTCGCTGATATCCTTCAGCGCTTTCCGGAATGCCGCAACCATGTGCTCGTCAATAGTATTGCACCTCTCTCCGATTTCCAGGAAACAGGCACTGATCTTGCCGAGCCTAGACATTAACTGGGTCACCTGTTCTTCTTGGATGGGCTCGACCCAGCCATCAATCTCCGAGGTATCTGCCTCATACGTCCGCCAATCCTGCTTGATCTGCTCCAGAGGCGGGAATCCTTCATTTTTTACAAAGCTCGGGGATCCGAGCGCAGAAAGGGAATGGAATGGGGCCAGGCAGATGTTCTTTTCATGTAGCAATGCATCTAACCTCTTCCTGGCCACCCTGACTTTCTCTGACTTTTCAAAATAATCCTGCAAGGTGATCCTTGCATCTGCCCAGTCTAGGGCAATCTGTGACATTGGTGAAAATTGGAAGCCCTTGTGCTCATATTCTTCAAGTTTCATCGCCAAGTCCAGCCATTGCCGTGCTTGACGTTCGGCTTCCTCTACCACAGGCTTTCCCTGGGCAGAAAGTTCATGTATCGCGGAGACAAAGCTGAGGATAGGTAAACACCTGGCAACATTAGCCCTGCACCCCTCTAGCAGGCCGACCCTTATCTCCTTTATTCTGTCCTTTGAAAACGTCGCGGCCTGGGATGACTTTTCCTCTAGCAGCGCCTGAGTTTGCTGCAGTTGATCTTGCAGCTGAGCAACATGGGTTAGGGCTGCCTTCTTTTCCTCCTCCAACCGGGCAGCTACCGTCTTTTGGGCCGCTGTCTCCTGCCGAGATACTGCAAGCTGGTCCCTTAAATTTTTTACTTCTTCTTGGGCGGATTCCAGCTGCACTTTCGTTTTGGCCATGTCATCCTCAAGGTCTCTTTTCTCAATTTGAAGCTGGAACAACTTCTCCTTGTCTTCGAGCCGTTTGACTAGGAGCTTGTTTGTTTTCCGCCGAATCCCACCTATCTCATACTCTTCACTAATGTCATCAAAGCTCTTCTCCTTGACCTCGTGCTCATAGTCAGCATCGGTCATCTCTTGCAGGGGCTTTTTGACCTTAGGTATCCTCTTTTCTGTACGGATGACCCTCCTGTCTAGGTCAAACTTTGCGAGCTTCTCCGGCATTGCGATTTCCTCAGCCCTTCTCCTTTTTACGCCTAGAAGGAACGCGGCGGAGCTTTTTGCAGCCCTTGCAGCCAAGGGCTGATCCTCTGAAACTTGCAGCTCCTTTCCAACCAGGTCCAATTCTGCCAGGATGGGGTGCGCAGAGGACAAATCCTTCTGCGGCATTTTCTCAGAAAATAGTGAGTCGGGCGGTGGGCCAGAAAATGTGACCGCCTTTGAAGATGATCGGGGCCTAGGAGAAGCGGGTGGTTGCTTAGGAGGTGGAGATGGGGTATGGAGGTTTGTAACGGCGACGGGCGAGCGGCGTGGGGACAGAGAAGCTTCTTCGGTGCTGGAGGAGTGGGATAGACCTAGGGTTTGGCCTAGGGTCCGGAAAGCATCGGGTTTCTGCGCGAAGTGGCCAAAGGATTGTGGGTTGTTCTGGGGCTGTGTAAATGGTAAAGGTGATGAGGTGGCCAGAACTTGCCCGGATGCAGAGGAAGAGGGCGTAACAGCAGGGGTTTCTAGGGTTTGCTGCAGGGGGGAAGAGGACGTACCTGCGTGCTCCGCCTGAGCCGACGTTTGAAGTACTTCGTTTACCCAGGCCTCCGCGTCCTTTTGAGGGCTGTCCACAATAGAAATCACGTTGTCTGTAGCAGCGCCAATCTGTGAGGCCACCGCTGCCTGTCGCTTAGCCTCCTTCTCTTGCCGCTTTTCCTTGTGATGTTTTTCTGATTTTCTTTTTCTTTTCTCCTTCGGCACGGCTGCTTGCTCAGGTGGAGCGGGAGCAGGTAGCACTTCGGGAGCTGGGGTGCTTATAGCAGCCTCTCCTTGTTGTCTCGTGGGGTCCACGCTTTCTGTCTCTGTCCCACTGGCTGATTTTTCAGGCTCCTTTTCCACCTGGGGCGACTTCTCAGATGTCGTGGACAACATTGGGTCCTCTCTTGTGCTCTTCGATGTTTGGCCGCTGGGTGCTCTTCGTACAATCAAATGTTGGGGCGGAGGCTTCCTCTTATACCTCTTTGGGGCGCCTCGAGGAACGACATCTCGAAATGCGAAAGGCTCCCATTTGCCGAAGTAGCGGTCATATAGGACAGAAAAGTCATCATCAACTGACAGGTTCTTTTTTTCTGATTTCTCGTGCTTTGTGCGGCACCTCATCTTCCAACATTCTAGGATTTTGTCTTCTGTCCAGCCAAGCAGCTTCCCCTTTGCAAGCACTCTCCTGAATCCAGGCGCATCCAATCTATGATCCTTATTGCGCTCAGGATCGTATTCTGCTTCTACACAGTAGAAGTCGTGCCACGACGGCCATGACTGCATCCGTTCAATATGCCATTCCAAATCCGCTCCTGTTTTGTTGCACCTTTCCTCCATGATCTGCTCCCGTGGGCAACTGTGCACGAATTTTCTCATTTCTCCAAGTGGATCATATTTCCAACGCTGCGGCAGCTGTATTAGGCCAAGATTGAGGAGGGTTTGCTCTAAATATATATGTTGCCCGACTTCATTGATCGTGATGTTTCCCCAGCTAAAAGGATATGTGAAGATGGGGCTTTTCTTTTTTCCTTGGCCATATTCCTCCTCGACGCTGTCCATTTGTCGTGCCGCTTCAAGGCCAAAATGGTTTTCTGTACAAAAGTATGGCAGCAAGAAGGGCTTCCCTTTGAATCCGTAGACTCTGATGACAACGCCCTGAGTTAACCGAAAAGTATCGCCAATTTTATTTCTCGCCAAGTGCTTCGTCATGGCAAGGGGAGGGCGACTTGCTGGGCCATTAATGAGAGCCAGGACTAGGCCCTGAAATTTCAGATTAAAATCGTAGAAAGACCCCTTTCTATACAGCAATTCGGTCCACTCATACACTGGTAGTGGCGCACCCTTCTCATCCACCTTCTTGACTTCGATGCTCGGCATTCGGAATTGCAAGCAGTACAGGCATAACCATGCCAGAAAAGAGCAGTGCCTGAACTCTGTCGACTGCCTCTGCTGCAACTTGACAAGGGCAGAGTGAATGGCGTATGCCACGTAGTCGGCCCAGTCAAAGTAAATCTGGCGCCTCCCACTTTGGTAGGTTCCCCCATACATAATGCATTCGGCGAGCGCCAACTGGTAAGGGTGGACCATCTCGTCGGTGCCGCAGCCCAGTACCCATGCGAGTACCGTGTAAAGGTGCGTGTTCTTAAAAATTTTTAAGGGAATAGGGCCCGATGGCCATCTTGAAGCTGGAATTGGATGCTTCAGCTCTGAATTGAGAAAATCCCTATTTTTCTGAGACTCATCAAACCTGCCCGCCTGCTCATCTAAAATAACCTTTCTGATGATAGCGTCCTTGTCTGGCTCGACCCCTGGTGCGAACGCGGGATGCACCACTTCTCCGAAGAGAGAGAATAGTCGCCTGCCCTGCCAGTCACAAACCTGTCGGGTGGCCGGTTTGTAGAATGTCACAATTGACTGAATGAGCTCGGGGCACTGGTGAACGGGAGGGCACAAGAACCAGTGAAGGTTCGAGGTGTAAGCGGCCCCGACATGATGTGTAGACGGGATTTTACCCGCCCATTGCAAAATATTAGGGCGCAGCTTGGTGATGCTGAGGGAGTAGTCGCCGTCCCTGTATTCGGCCAGGAGGTTTATGGGCGGCGGAAGAGGACCCTGTCTTCTGCGTCGCGCCCTGGGTTTTTCTGTTTTTCCTTTCGACGCTTCACTGCCCTGAGTAGCTGAAACAGTCTGCCCTTCGGATTCCTGCTCTGAGGCGCTGGATTCCGCCTGCATAGGCGCCTTTCCTTTCGCAGCGCCCGACCTTTCACTCATGGCGTAGAATTTTGCTAGAATATGCAGCTGTAACTTAGTAAGAATTCGCTCCTTTCTCCTTTTCACAGCGCAACTTTGATTTACCTTAACAATGCTGGTAATTTGGAGTGGTGAAACCTCCTTTTCTAGTGCGGGAGCGGACAGCATTAATGGCGTCTTGAGGAGTTAAATTTTTATTGCCCGAAGTGGGTGGCTAGCGCCGCTATTTTTTGGCAGCCGCGCGTGGGATCCCTCCTTGGAAGTCGCGCATCGCACTCGATTGGACCCCAAGTGCGCTTTTCATTTATGAAATCCGCTTAGAAGATCGCGCAATCATCCTCAAGGATTTTTAGAAGCTCGTGCCATTAATGACGCCATGGACGCCAACTGGGCACACATTTCAAAGTTTTTCAACCCTTGGCGAGACCTTGTCGTAGCTTCTTTCTTTTCGACCAAGTGCGCTCAAAAAGTAAGCGCCGTCGGACCTCGGGCCATGAAATCCGCGCGGACGGGCGGTCTTAAACTTAGAAAATATCCGTCATGGCATCGCCTTCAGGACGCGCCCGTCGGAGTGCGCTAGATTCGGTGCGCGCCGTCGGACGGCGCACGAGAAATCCGCGCAGTCGGGCGGAGTACTTGGCCACTTTTCAAAACTTCTTGCTTCGTCCCGCCCGGTGGCGCGCAAAAGAGGGTGCGCAGTCCGACTTCGCAGCGAAGTCGGGCGGCGCACCAACACTTAGACAAATTTTGGAGATTTTCCTTTTGCTCACCACGGCTCATTCCTCCCGGAAGCGCTAAAACCAACGGGCGAAGCCCGACTTTGGGACTATTTTCTGCGCCCTTGGGAGGAGACCTTGTGCCTTAGTCAGAATTTTGGGCTCTCGTGCATTTTCTTTTTTCAAAACGTTGGCTCTCCTTTTTTGAATTTAAAGCAGGAAACTATGGACTGAAAACAATATTTACATGCAGAAATAAAACTGACTGCAGAAAACAAACATATGTACAAGGGGAAAACCTTGGGTATCTTCAGCTGTAGTATGCTTTCAGGTGAAAGCCATTGACGGGAATTGGGAGGACCTGGCCCTCCATGTCCTTCAGTACAAACGCATTGAACTGATTCACCCGAACAATTTGGAAGGGACCATCCCAGAAGGCATCTAGTTTGTCATGATTGCCTGGTTTGGCTTTGTGGGAGTCCCATTTCAGCACTAAATCCCCGATCTTGAAGACTCGGGCGGTGGTTCCTTTTGAAAACCAGTTTTGCGTTGTCTCGGCGTGCTTGGTGAAAGCCTGATACGCCTTCTCTCTTTCTTCCTCCAGTTGCAGTAGCTGAGCCAATCGGGCATCAATGGGGTCTCCGAGACCTTTCTCATCCTCTAACAGCCAGAGTGCAGGTATCTCTATGTGTGTGGGCAGGACAGCCTCCTTGCCGTATACAAGTGCATATGGGGACGTTTTGATAGACTTCTTGAAAGAAATACGGTCTGCCCAAAGCGCACGGTCCAACAGTAGATGCCATGTCCTTTTATTCCTTTCCACAGTCTTCTTTATAATCTTCAACAGATTCTTGTTAGTAGACTCAGCTAGGCCGTTTCCCTGTGGATAGTAGTTTGAAGACATCTTGTGATAAATGCCATACTTACTAGTGAATTCTGTGAGCACGACACCTGCAAACCCTGGACCATTGTCCGTGACGATTGCCTCTGGTATCCCGAAACGGGTAATAAGGCCCTCTAGAAATCCAATGACTGTTTCCTGATCTGCATGCTTTGTAGGCACTGCCTCGGCCCATCGGGTGAAATAGTCTGTGGCCGTCAGGATAAACTTATGCCCTGCCGAAGAGTTGGGTGTGATTACCCCGACAAAGTCAAGGCCCCATTGCTGAAATGGAGTCTCAGCTTGAATCGGGTGGAGGGGCATGGGAGCCTTACGATTTCTGCCAGCGAACTTCTGACATTTCTCACACTTCTGGCAGACTGCATGCGTATCTGCAAAGAGGGTGGGCCAATAGTAGCCCGCTTTAATAATTTTCAAGGCCGTCGGCCTTCCCGAATGATGTCCTCCTGGCATCCCTGAATGGAATTCGCCGAGGACCTTCGGCTGGTCTGATTCTCTGACGCACCGCAACAGGATGCCGTCAATATTTCTGAAATATAGCCCCTCGGGGCGTAGAACGTACCTCAAGGCGTTAAGCCTGAACCTCCTTCTTTGTGAGGCATTGAGATGATCTGGACATCTCCCTGTGTTGAAATACCACACTAGATCATTTGTCCAATCATTCTCCTCGGATAAGGAGTTAGCAAGGTTAATTTTTGTCTCTGGATTCTCCCACTGACAAGCAGAGACTTCGGCTGCAGCACTTCGGGCCAATTCTTGGCATAGAGCCCGCCCTCGGACCAACTTCGTGGGTCGTACTTCTATGTCAAATTCCTAGATCTTGGCAATCCATCCTGCCCTCCTGTGACCGGGCTCACCCTGGATCATGAAATTTCTGACATCCGGGTGTATCACGAAGACAGTGGTCCGGCTCTGAGAGACGAAATGCTTGAATTTTTGAAGGGACCTCATAACTGCATGGACTTGTCTCTCAATAAAATTATACCTTTCTTCATGCGGCTGGATTACCTGACTTAGGAATGCTATTGGACGCTCTTCTCCATCGTCTCCCTTCTGGGTCAGAACTGCAGCGTAGCTTTCGGGCTCTCCTACTGCATAAAGTATGAAGTCTTTTGAGTAGTCTGGATTTATCAATACCGGCGCCTGAGCAATTCTGGCCTTGATCTCTTCAAAGGCTTTCTTCCTTTCATCGGTCCAGACGAATTCTGCATCTTTCTTTAGGAGTTCGGCCATAGGCTTGATCACTTGGGCAAAGTCAGGTACAAACTTCCTCACGAAGTTAATCTGGCCGAAAAATGACTGCAGCCCTTTCTTGTTGACTGGGATGGGTAAACGAAGGAGAGCTTCTGCTCTATCTGGATCAACTGCAAGGCCCTTTTCAGAAATAACATGGCCAAGCAGTTTGCCCTCTTTCACCGCAAAGACTGATTTCTTTGGGTTGATGGATATGCCAAACTCGCGACATCTCTCGAATATTTGCCTCAAATGGGAGGCGTGGTCTTCTCTTCTGTATGAAAACACAGTCATGTCATCCAGATAAATGACAATGATCTTATTCAGCAATTCACGGAACGCCAAGTCCATGGCTCTCTGGAATGTAGCCCCGGCATTTGAAAGACCGAAGGGCATGCGTTGGTAGGCGAACGTCCCCCATTTGGTAGTGAACGCCGTCTTGTGCTGGTCTTCATTCTTTACCCAAATCTGGTTGTAGCCGGAAAACCCATCTAACAGAGAAAATCTCTGAGCTCCTGCAACCACGTGCAGGATCTGATCAATTTGAGGGAGTGGGTAATGATCCTTCAATGAGGCCTGGTTAAGGTTTCTGAAATCTACGCAGAGACGGATGTCTCCATTCTTTTTTCTCACGGGGACCAGATTTGCGACCCAAGAAGAATGCTTGATGGGGTAGATGATCTTTGCCTCTAGCATTTTCAAGAGCTCTGTCTTCATCATGGCTTCAATCTTAGGATTTACGGCCCTCTGCTTCTGCCTGAAGGGCTTAGCGTTATCTTCTAGCTCTATGGTGTGCTGAATCATCTCCCTGTCATACCCCTTCAAGTCTTGGTAGCACCAGGCTACAATATCTGGGTACTCTTCACACAGAGCTCGTATCTGCCTTAACTCTTCATCGGTGCAGTCTCTCCCGACCTTGATCACCTTTCCAGGTTCTAACTCTAGGTCAGTGTACTGCTTAGGGTCTACTTTGATCCTGTGGGATATGGCCCTGTCATTTTGATCAAAGAGACTTTCCAAGGTAATCAGTCCTTTTGGGACGTGATTATTCTTCAACTGTATCAACCCCTCATACCGCTCGTCATCAGGGTCTCTACTTTCGATTGAACTAGCTTCATGTATCATAAAGGTGACGATATCCTCGTCACAATCGAACACCTGCCAGTGGGTGTCCTTATCAGGCACAGAAGGCCTGTAGATAGTACGAACCGGCTTCGGCTTCTGCATAGTGTCATCAGCCGGGACGTACCTGGCTCCAACAGACGCCAGAATGTCAGCGTGCTTATTTTTCTCACGAGAGATAGGTTTGACATTCAAGGAGTCGAATGACTCCATTAGATCCCAGACACGGTTGCGATATGCCTTGAGATAGTGCTTCTTGGAGGCGCACTTGTTGGTAATCTGGTGGCACACCAACTCTGAGTCGCCAAAAATTTGTAAATGCTTGATCCCGAGCCTTTCTGCCTTCTTCAAACCTAAGCATAGGGCTTCGTACTCCGCCGCATTATTGGTGCAACTCCAGGCCAGCCTATAACAGTAGTCCTTCTGAATGCCAGATGGCGAGACCAGGAGGACACCTGCCCCGACGCCGTTCTTGCATCGGGCGCCATCAAAATAGAGCTTCCAGAGTTTATCGGGGGTAGGTCCTGTGTCCCTTTTAGCAGTCTGGTCGTGTCTCTCTGGCTGAGTGACAGTGTAGCAGCCGAGTTCTGTTTCAACCATGGCGTTGAAATCCAGCAAGGAGAACTCGTCCTCCATCCGCAACTGCTCCAGGGTTTCCTCTGCTAAGTCCACCTCTATTAGTTCTTCAGTCGTCAGTTGGACCATGTCATTTTGCTCTTCCCCTGGTATCTTTTCAACCAGGAAAGTGGAAGGTTTCTCATTATAGATTTTCAATCTCCTTCCCTTGAAGGGCACCTCCATATGCGAATAATCCAGCGACAGATATCCGCCCAGCTTCGCAGTGAACTCCCTAGAGAGACACATGCCGAAGTAGGGTTCCAAGTCAACCACCACGACCTCTTGGATGACCACTATGTCAAGCGCTTTATGCAGTCGGATTGGGATGTCCTTGATGACACCAACTGTCTTGACAGGAGTGCCATCCAACTGTAGCACACCTTGGCTGCTCCTTGTGTATTCCATGCCAATCTCTTCGCAGACAGCCCTCGGCATGACAGTAGTGGAGGCACCAGAGTCCACCATGCAATTATGTACTATATGGCCCTCCATTCGCAAAGACAGATAGAAAGGTGGCGGCCTGTTTTTCCCGGTAGCAGAAACTGTCAAGGGCTGAGCTAACACAGCGGGCTGCGTTGGCTTTCCATATTTCACACTCTTCAAGGATTCTTGCAACAGGTCTACTTGTCCTGGGAGCAGAAGAGCATCATACATGCTTATTTTCGCCGGAGTCTTCTTGAGCTCATCGACTATATTGTAAGTCGAAGTGTCGGCCCCTTCTGCTTCCTTTGCTGGTTCATACCTGGTTCGGTACTGTTGCGTGGCTTCAACCCTCTGTCTCTTCGTCAGGGACGGGTACCTCAGCTTTTCTTGAGCTTGTTCTTTTGTCTCAGCTAGAGGTTGGACCGTCGGAGTCTTTACCACGGGAGCCTTGAGCGTTGGGAGCTTTTCTTTGGCTGTAGGAGGTAAAGGCGGCTTATCAGGAGCTGGCACAGCAGGCTGCGTCCTCTCCCTTCTTGCATATACCTTCAACGGCTTCATCTGGGCCGGGGTGGCCTCAATCGGCCTTTTTCCCTCCTTGGTCAAGAGAGACACGGGATCTTCTTCTGGGACTGCAAGGTTACCTTCATCTTCAAGGATCATGTATGCTTCATCTTCCACGGCGCTGCCCGCAAGGGTCTGAATATAATGCCGATGCAACATGCAACCCTCCTCTCCATGTGGATCGTTGCAAGTGGAGCACCAGTTAACATGGTCAGAAGTGCTCGGTTGAGCATTGTTGGCCGCATTCCTTGCCGGAGGCCTTGGTGCTTGAGCAGCTTGATCTTTTGTCAGCGCAGGAGGAGGATATGGCCTCCTAGGAAGAAACTCCATCTGAGCTTGCTTCTTTTTCATGATCGTCATGTCATTGGAAATTGTATGATAACCGGACGCAAGGGCCCGTACTTCTTGAAGGATTTTATTCTGGATATCATTATCCGCCTGCGCAGGCCGGGCTGGCGGAGGAAGTGCGGCTAATGGTGGAGGAGCAAGCAACGCTGCGTACTGAGGGGGAGCTGGGAGTGCTGGATATTGCGGAGGTGGCGGATTAGGATAATGGATCTGAGGCTGACCGTACGGGTTTATGGCCGGCGCCGGGTTCCATGGCTGCTGGGGGGACTGATTAGATGATGATGACGTTCCACCAGACGCGGGCGAATACTATGCCTGAGGGAAATCGGGATAGATGGGAGGCTGCATTCTATGAGGAAGTCTGCCTATAGAAATTATGTCTAATTCTGCTTGTTGGGCAGCCTCATATAAGGCGGGAAAAGTGTTGACCCGGGCTATCTTGAGAAGTAGACAAATGTCTGAATTAAAAGATCTCAAGTAATAGTGAGCAGCTTGTCCCGCAGGAGGACGCAGCTCAGGAGGTACTCTTTTCCAGGACCTCGCAAACCTCACGTTGAAGTCCGATATCTCCTCTTGCGGATGGCGTTGGATGCTTTGAAACTGGTGCAGTAGTGAGGAGGGATCAGCGGACTCATTGCATCCTTTCACTAGTCTGCCGGCTAGCTGAGGCCATCCTGTGATAACTCCTTCTGGTAAGGATCTCCACCAATAGAGGAGCTTCCCTCTCAGAGAGAGAGCTAACAGCCGGGTCTTAACACTCTCACTAGTGATAGAGTGCAGTGCAGCCAAGGCCAGGATGTCTTGGATGTGCTCGTATGCTGTCTTCCCGGAGCCATCATACGTGGGAATGGATTTCAAGGCAGCGGGAGGAACAACTTCTTGTCCCACTAGAGCCAAGGGCCCTGTGGAGTCAACTGCTGGGAAGAGGTCATCATCATTTTGTTGGGCAGCCATGTCTTCTTCCTCTTCTTCAAGCTGATCAGTGGTATAATCAGTATCAGTGTTGTCCGAAGTTGTAGGTTGTTCTTCAATTTCGGCCTCTCCAACTTCTTCAGCTTCTTCAACCTCAGCTTCTTCTATTTCAGCTTCAGCTTCGGGTTCGTCTTGGTGAGCTTGGTAGTCAGCCAGCCTTACTCGCTCTCCCGGAGCGTTGATGTCGATTTCGTAGAGATCAGGCTGTTGTCCTGGGTTCCTTGCTCTCCACCTTCTTGTATGCATGAAGGCGCTTTTGATATTGGATCAGTCTCACGGACTCAGAGAATATTCAGGTACAGCAGAGTCGCCAGGTGTTCTGATTTGACAGCAATGAAGCGAACACCGATGCTTCGATTCTGTTTTGGGGTGGGAAACCTCCGTGTCCCACCGGGCGTGCCAGAGAAACTGTTGGTTACGAATCTGCCACTAGGATAGGATTTTAATCTAATTGCGCCCTAGATTCGCCCAACAGATTGAAAGGCCGGAAGGAAGGAATGCCTTCCGTGCCAATCTCCGGAGGAGGCCGACACCTTTGGTTTCTCAACTTGGGTGGTTTAGCTTAGAGTGCAGGAAAGAGATTTAGCAAATACGAAAAGAGACATAAATATGCTTGTTTCGGGTGGGGAAGATAAGCAACACAGTAACGAACCAATCACTACTACTAGCAACAATCCAAAACAATGGGTAAAGCAGAAACTAATGGTGCTATTCTATCTTATGTATCCTTTACTTTAGTGCTCCAGAGTTACTTAATTGCCAATATTGATATC
Source organism: Wollemia nobilis (assembly GCA_028583015.1). NCBI lineage: Eukaryota > Viridiplantae > Streptophyta > Pinopsida > Araucariales > Araucariaceae > Wollemia > Wollemia nobilis. Next base: position 4,264,359 of record JAQPPZ010003280.1, read on the forward strand.
CAGATGCAGAATAACAATAACCAGAAATATAAGCGACATAAAGCAGAAACACTTAGCAAAGGCAGCATACAAGACAAAGACAACCAATAGAGCCAAGTATACTTTATATTTTGGAAGCAAATGCATAGCTACAGAAGTTTCTTAGCAGTATACCTTCCTTCCACCCTTATACAATGAAAAGAGACTGCTATATATAGTGTAAAATCCCCCCCGATTACATTATGGTCCCAGTGTCCCAGACCTGACAAAACATACAAAAGCTGACAAAAGCGGCTGATGCTTGACCCCTGCAGATAAGAAAGTAATGGCAGTGAGGTCCACTTGAAAACGTGTCAGCTCTGTGATGATACGGTGGGTGAGAAGCCAAATCTGGCTTGAATGGGAGTAGATGAAATAGAACTTGTCAGTTCATACCCATCCAAATAGCACTTGAGTAGCACAACTTCTGTCACACCTTGATCCGAATCCCGAGGTAGGACACCTGTCAGCATCTGAAGCCCGCTGGTGAATGATGGGGGAGGGAAGACACTTAGTCGTTTTCTTTGGATTCTGATTCCGCCCGGCAGCGCGCAAAAATGAAGCGCAGTCAGACGGCGCAGCTTGGAAATGGCGCAGTCGGGCGGTCCTTGCCTTAGCCACTTCTTGGCTTTCTTTGTTTCTTCCGTCCGAGGGCGCATAAGAATGAGCGCGCAGTCGGACGGCGCGGCGCACTTGGGCGGGTCCATGCCTTAGAAACTTTTCGGCACTCTCTTCTCCTTTGGTCTCCCGATGGCGCACAAATGGGTCAGCGCCGCCCGACTTCGCAGCGAAGTTGGGCGGCCCCAACACTTAGCAATTTTTGTATGTTTTCACAACAATGTCGCCCGAGTGCGCACTCTCCTTCTGGGCGCCGTCCGACTTCGCGCGAACTCGGGCGGCGCCAACACTTAGAATTTTTTCTGGGCTATTTCCTCTTAATGCCGCCCGAGTTCGCACTAGAACATGTGCGCCGCCCGGCTGCGCAGCGCAGTCGGGCGGCTCAACACTTGGTCAATTTTCGGGCGTCTCCCTTGCTTGTCTGCCCATGTGCGCAAGAGGTGGTGTGCGCAGCCCGACTGCGCAGCGCAGTCGGGCGGAAACCAACACTTAGAGTAATTTTTTGGGCCAATTTTGCCCACTTGACAGAAACATTTGCAAACATGAATTTAAAAGATGAAAGAGATGAAATGGAAGAATAGGGAGCAGAAATGGAAAGAAGAAGAACGGGAAAGAAGAAAGGAGGGAGGCGAAGCAACAACCTTACAAGTTTTTCAAAACTTAGCACCCCGTGCAAAATGTGGCAACAGTCACTGTCATTCAAGTCACTACCATACAAGTGGAAGCAAGTTTCCGTACAAATGAGACGCTGTGCATGTGGAGGAGATTGTTGATTGCAGTCGTGGTTGACCATTGATTCTCTCATATCAAAGTGTTCCTCCAAATGTTGGAATACTCACCGAGTCACCACTATGCTACACCCCTGAGATTCCTCCTTGCTTCTGCCTCTTCTCTCTATATATTGTCTTCATAGCAGAACATTTTGTAGCTTCTCCTCTTCTTCTAGCATAGGTTCAAAATGTCCAAAAAAATACAAAAGTTCAGAATCTCTAAAAACGTTCAAAAAAATCTGATTGGAAATAGTTATATACTCAAATAAAATATTGAGATCATTAATCAAGAAGTCTTATTATCGTAGTAACAAGGTTTCAAACTTCAGATTCATTTCAGAGGCCAAAAGATAGAAAATTCAGAATTTCTAATAACATTTGGATAATCCAGATGCAGTTGAAAAAGAACATAGACCAAATACAAATATACAATAATTCATTAGCTTATAACTTCATAGAAATGTATTTTATATAATAAGATGTTATATAGTTCAAAGTTGGATTTGTTATCAAACCATTGTAGTCAAGCCTAGTCAAACTTGTGCATGGCTATTTGTAGGTGGGCTTTGGTGATTGCAAGGAGCATATATTGAAAATTGACTTTCTTAAAAAATACAAAACAATAATCTGCAGAAAAGGAATTTAGATGGATGCTAGGAAAACTGCAAATCTCTATGCCTTAATACTTTTGTACACCATGCTTGTTTTAGGTCTTTTTCCTTTTACTTTTAATCTAGTAATGCTGGAAATTATTTTTAACTTTACAAAGCTACATAATTGGTTCGACTAATCTGGACAGTCCATAAAATCGGGTCTGATCTGGATTTTTTCAAGATCCAGCAGGATTTGGTAACCATGCCTTCGAGGATACTCACAAAATGACGGGACTGGAGTGATAAATTTCATGCAAGGTTCAGTTCCAAGTTCTCACCAAAGGGGGTCTTAAAGTCCAATACAATTAATTGTCTATTTCAAACAATCATGGGTGATAAAGCGGACAAGGAGATATATGTTCATTGTCTCCATGGCCCTTCAAATAATGGAGTTAACCAAAAAAGCACATTAAACTGTTTACCTTATTACCTTGTCAATGCTCATGGTTGACTCATAATAGTATCCTCTAGTTCGTTGACTTCTAGAGGGCTCTATATCAAGGGTGGGGCATTACATTATGGTCAAAAGCCATGTGCAAAAGGATATTGAGGAATATAGCCTTAGCATGTCTTGAAAGGTAATATATTGATAGAGTTATGGATTGCATGTTTGTAGGCATGTTGAATGTTGACCAAGCTGTCATCCCAAGTCTTTGGATTCCTCTTATTGTATCTCTTAAGAGATGTATCAAGTTTCGGTTCACTGCTTCCATTTGGCTAATTGTTTTTCCATGAAAAGCAATTGACCTATTAAGCTTGGTAACCATTTTTATCCATAGTATAGTCCAAAAAACACCAAGCAACCATATATTACTATCTAGAAATTAGATTCTGGAAGCCCAAAATGAACCCAAACATGAGAAAAGAAATCTTGATCTGTCTCTTGAACTGAGATGCTTTTCTTGCAAGGCAAGATTATGTACATTTTGCTAGATTATTTTAGTTTTCTTGTTGATAGCTGTAAAGAAGTGTACAAACCCAGTTCGTGATTGCTTGACTTGCTTGTTGAACAAAGCAAGTATCCCTTCACATACTTGGCCACAATGTCATGCATCCTATGCCAATAAACATACCTTTAAAGATATTTAATAGTTTTAGTAACATCAAAATGACCAACTCTAAATGAAGTGGGAGCTTCTCTAGTTAATTGCGCTCTAATGGAACTCATTGGAATGCATAACTTACCCAACTTGAAGAGTAGCCTCTCTTTTCATATTCAAATCAGTGCACTCATCTTGTACTTTGCACATTGGAAGCAATAAACTGCTAATATACTTTGAATCCATCCTTCTAATATTGGATTTGGAGCACTTTATACCCAAAAGGTTGAAGCTTTATGGTTGAAATCTTGTTCAATGAAGTTCTTGAAAATAAATCAACTAGTCTATTAAAGTCTTCCTTCTTGAACTTGATGAGAAGGTGGGCTTGTTAAAAGAATCCTGTCCATTTGAGTCATCTTGATGTTGAAGCTTGCTTTCTATTTCTAGATATTGAAATCATTGATGGTAGGTATGTACTGTGGTTTTCTTGCCCAACAAGTAGTGTTACCATTTTTTGATTACTTACACAAGCAAAAACATATCCTTATCATATGTTCATATTGCTCATGGAGACTCAAAGAAGACATTTACAATGTTTCCTATACAGTTCTAAAATCAATTCATTTTAGATGAAAGATTTGGGCTATTTTGTATCCTTTCTTACCTTGCATTATGTTGTCCTTGAATTTATGAACTGATATATATTGCAGTGTCTTACAGGTGGCACTCTACTTTCTAGAAACAATGAGTTCATTTTCTTTTACAGAGGAAACAACTTTCCTTCCTTTCATGCTTCACATGTTTTAGCAGAGAGGAAGGTAACAAAGTTACTCCAAGAGAAGGAAAAGGAGGCACAATTGAAGTTAAGCATTCCTGGTAAAAATGCCCAATCTCCTGGACAACAATGGAAGAAAAGGTTACATAAGGAAGATGAAAAGAGGATGCAAGAGGAAACATCCAAAGCTGAGCGAGTTGTGGCAGTGAGGAGTCTTGATAGTAAGCTGACTTTTGTAAGTTTAGATATAGTTATCATCAGCCCAATAAATTTATTTAACTGTTAGTCCTTTTTTATGTGAGACACATTTCTTTAAAGTCTATTAAAGATTGTCATACAGTAGATTTTCTGGTTCTGGTAACTCACTTTTATCAGGTTGGTCAAAGTAAATAGAATGCCTGCTCAGTTTAACTCGATTATGAATAAAACACCTTTTCTTATTGTAGACACACTTATGCCTTTACAATGAACTTTCAGGCATTATCAAAGAAAATTGAAGTGGAGAAGGAATTATACACCATAGAAAGGGGTTTACAATGTGTGCAACCACCAGCCTATCAAGAGACAATCACAATAGAGGAGAGACTAATGTTACGCAAAATTGGCTTAAAAATGAATGCATTCATATTGTTGGGTAAGCACTACTTATTTTCTAGAGAATCAACTGGAGGACATTTTACTATTTATATTGCCTGATATTGTTAGTACATGCATTAAAGTTATTGCTCATTGCCTCTACTTTTACCTGTTTCAGGGAGGTCGGGAGTCTTTGATGATGTCATTGAAAACATGCACTTGCAATGGAAATATAGGAAACTAGCAAAAATCGTTACAAACGAAAAAAGTTTTGTACAGGTCAAAGACTTGGCCAGAATATTGGAATATGAAAGTGGGGGAATATTAGTGGCAGTGGACAGTGTGGAAAAAGGTCATGCAATAATTGTATACCGTGGGAAGAATTATCAGCGCCCTACTATGTTGAGGCCAGATAGTCTTTTGAACAGGAAAGTGGCACTAAGGCGGTGGAATGCAATCCAGCGGCGTGAGGTACTTTTGTTGAAGACCAAAGCTGCCTGGGTTATTTCTCCTAGAAACTTTGTGATTATTTTCTTAGACATAAGGAAATATGTGTTGTTCTGTGAGACTTAATTATTGCCATTAATATGTTCAATTATGCCACTGATATTCTTCTTTTACAATTTCAGTCTCTAAGACTTGAGCTTTTGCGAGTGGAAAGGGATATAAATCGGCTGAACTTTCACCTTGTATGATTTCTTTATATTTTAGCTTTTGTTAAAGTGTTTCCACTTGTTGTATTGTAAAAATGGCTATTAGAAGTTTAGTGACTTAAGATTCTGATAATTAGCTACAATGTTGATGGCAATTGCTAAAATCATGAGCCAGGATATCTTTTAGATTTGAATACATCTATAACTATTGTATATCAAAAATATAACCAAGCAAGAATGTTTTAAATTCTAGAATATTAGGACTTTAGGACTATTATTTACGATTTAAAGTATATTTTCTCATGGGCATTCTGTTTCTTCAGAGTAAAGCACAAGATCTCAAGGAAGAAATAACTGAACAAGTGACTGAAGAGATTAATTCTGCATATCCTTCTGAAAACATGGAAAAAAGTACAATGCAGTTCAAAGAAGAGTTAGACTCAGATTATCTCTCTGATCTGGTAGAGGTGGGAAATAAGATCCGAGTACTCAACTGGGATATATCCATTTTAGATCTAATTAAACATGCTGAATAGTTGAACCTCGACTACTTAATATGTTTAATGACATGGCACATGTGTTTTAACTGTGAATGTTTACTAATTGCTCAATGTGTTGTCATGTTTATCTTACAGAATGAACATCAAGAGGCATACTTGGGTCTATATCACAGCAGTAACAAAAATGAAAACACACATTCTACGTTTCAAGGTGTGACACTTACAACCAAGTTGGACAAGGCCAACATCAGCACTGCAGAACATAATAATCAAAAGGGAAAAGTGTATAGTGAAGTATATAGAGCTGAACCTCTTTCAAATAGAGAGAGACGTGAACTACGTGAGGAAGCTAAGAAAATGCCAAAACGAGCACAATTCTGTGTTGGTAAGAGTTTTTTTTTTTTTTTTAATATAAATTTTTATTATTTTTTGTTTTCCCCTTTTCACTATTAAGTCTCATCAAAGTATATAATTTAAGTCATCAGATACTGAAAGCTAAAATATTGTAAAATAGCCTATTTTGTTTGCCCACTGATATAAATATTTCTGAAGTTGTCAAGAATTAAGATAAAGCTGAGACTACGTTTAATGCAGGAAAGAAAAATGTTGCGTCTGACCTTGCACAGTCCATCCGCTCACGTTTTAAGAAGTATGCACTTGTGAAGGTTGATGTGAAGGGCAGGGCCCCAGGAACATCTGTTGCTGAGATTGCATTCCAACTTGAGGTTGGTTTAAGGATGTTGTGGAAAAAATAAAACTATTCTAATTTATATTTGATCACCATCTTTAACTGTAGTTTATAAGACGTATTTTTTGGTGTTTTGCAGGAAGCTACAGGATCATTGCTAGTACACCGGGAGCCAGGCAAAGTTGTATTGTATAGGGGCTGGCCAGAAGGGGAAGAGAAAATTTCACATGCTAAATAAAAAAGAAGAAGAAGATTATATGGACTATATACCGTCCAAACTCAGCAAATCTATTTGGAAAGAAAATACTATGAAATTAAACAATTCAGCTTGATGCTAAGACAATCCTCTTGATTAGAACTTTCAGCAAATGAGAAGGATGAAGAACACAATCTTGGGATGAAGTTTTAGTAAGACAACTGAGAATCAAAAAATTCAGACAGCTTGGTCTAATTTTTTGGTTTTATTCTTTTAAGGATGTTTGAAATGAGAGGATATACATGAAGGTACAAATTATTTGAATTTTAGGATTTATTTCCAAAAACTTTCATGAGAAAGCCCTCAATGTAATATCAATAAGATAAGGTTAAGGTATTGAAAGAAGCTGGCGTCTGGTTCAGATACGCTTCCCTGAGCTCCAGGAAGTGACAAGAGAAAAAGGCAATGGTATTATGTAAACAACCAGTGGTGGTCTTTACTGGAACTCTTCAGTGATCTATGAACATGCAATTTGATTCTTCAATTCAGGATTGCTTTGTTTCCTTCTGCCCTTCTGCCATCTGAAACAGTCCCTTTTCTTTTCCAACAAAAGTTTGACTTCTTTCAGTGACTTTGTTGGACAAAATAGATACCATAACGAAATAATCTTCAATCAAGAAAGAAAGGAACTGTACTGTAAAAAGAGGAAGTCAAACAAGAAAGTTACTAAAATGTCATCTCTTTGGGCCTCAGAAATGCTATTCAACAGTTTTTCTTAGAACACTTGAATCAGGGTGGACGCTCATGGGTAGTGCTGTTGGTGTCCAGCAATAGAAATTGTTGTCGCCTTTGGATTCCACAGCACAAAAAGCTTATATAAGCATGTATTTGTAAGATAGAGCAACAAAACTGCAATTTATATATAAATATATCTCTTACATATCATTGTAAGGAGGCAGTGTTTCCTAAGAGCGAAAGGAACTGTAACAGCAATAAAAATTGTTGTCGCCCTTAGATCCACAGCACAAAAAGCATATATAAGCATGCCATTGTAAGATAGAAGGAACAGAACTGCAAATTATATATAAATGTATCTCTTATATATCTTTGTAAGAAGGGAGTGTTTCCCAAGGGAGAAAGGAAGTGTAATGAAAAAGTGGAAGTCAACAACAAATGTGATCATCAAAATGTTGATACTTTGGATCTCAGATATGCTATTTGACCATCTGGCTTAAGAAAACCTGAATCAGTGATTTGCCCATGGTTATTGCTCTTATTCTCTTGACTTAGAAAATTTTGCCAACTTTGGATTCCATTGCACAAAGACTATAAATAAATGATGAGCATATATTTGCTAGCTAGGAGCACCGGAACACCAATTCAAATATAAAGGTATGTGATATATATTTGTAAGAACAGAGTCTTTCCCTGGGAAGTGGGAATTTAGAAGTTTTATGATACCAAGAATCTCAAAGATAAATATAATTTTTTACACCTGCGTTTAGTTTGTGCTTTTTCAATAACATTGTTGCTCTGCAGAATCTGCTGACCTATGCCCTGGTTTTATTTTCAATATGCTTATTTATAGCAGTAGTACTTTATAGTAATTAATTGTTTTAGAGGTCTGACATACTATGTTAATTATTGGGGATGGTAAAAATTACCATCATTTATGAGTATCATAAACTATGAAAACCATGAATATTTCTTACATGGGCATCTGATTATGGTCTAAGTCAATGTTGCAATATGGTGCTCAACCAGTTGACCAGTTTGTTTTTATCTATGCATTAATATAGAATGTGTAATTATTGTTCCTAGAATATATATGATGCTGGACCAGTTTGTAGTATGCTAGTTTTGCTGATGAATTTTGTAGTAACTATAATGATTGTTCTTAGAGTGGCTAATTATAACTTGCACCTGGTTAGGACACCGTCAAATTGACACAAATTCAGTTGATTCAACAGGAAAGGTTTATCAATCATGTATTTTTGGAAACAAAAAAAGAACAATAAAAATGCGCAATTGATGGATAGTGCAGTTAAATGGCTGTCTGAAAATCTCTTTTTACCATGAGTTAACTAACTACCAAGTGTGTAGTTTCCAAGTTAAGGATGTGGTATTTTGTTGTCATTTCTGCAACATGGTGTATATTTGGCTTTCCAGTAATTTCTGCTCCTCAGAAACTCTGTTCTCATATTTGGAATGCATTTTTCTCTCTCCTGAGCTTTGCTATCAAACCCTTTCTACAACGCCTGAAACATTGTGCAGTTGTTTCTGTCTACTGACCATGCAGGGAAACCCTCCTTCCGATGGCGATGGTGTTTCGTGCCAAGTCCCCGGATGCAATTTGGCCCCATGAAGAAGAAAGAGCACAGCCCGCAACTTCGGCATGAATAATAACCAAGTGCGCCAGACTTGGGCGCAATGCGCAAGGTGCGCCAAACTCGGGCGCAATGCGCAGAGTGCACCAAACTCGGGCGTTGTTGGCATTTTTACCACATTAAATTTTTTGACAAAATTTTGCCTAAGTATGGAGCTTTAAAGCTGCAAAGGGCATACAGAAGTATTGGCGTTTTCGCAGGCCTGAAAAGAGGATGATAAAGTGGATGAAATGATCTTTGGATATTTCGTCATTGCAGATCTTTTCGCAAGCTTTTCGGCGATATATTATAATAAGCGATCGGGGTAGCGGATCAAAAGTTATGGCCCCGAGAAGGAGAACTAGAAAGCTCCATTTCGGGCTTGAAATTTTGGCTAAGGCACGACTAGAATGCTCAAGTTCGCCCGAAGCTCAGGTTCGCCCGATGCTCAGGTTTGCCCAGTGCTCAAGTTCGCCCGGTGCTCAGGATCGCTCCTGAAATCCGGCACGCTCAAGTTTGCTCCTGAAATCCAGTGAACCTCGGCTTCGGGGTTAACCTGCTCCAAAAAATCAGCTAAGGCATGAAAAGTCTCCGGTTCGCTCCAAAAGTCACCGAATCCCGGCTTCGCTCCAGTTTCGGGGCGAACTGCAGCCCAAGCCATGAAGAAACAATTAGGGTCGAAGGCACCTCAGGTTCGCTCCAAAATCAGCGAACCCCAGCTTCGCTCGACTTTTCGGGCGAACTACAGCCTAAGCGAGGAAGGGAATGGCTAAGGTTTGAAAGCTTTAAGGCACGGAGACCTCAACTTCGCTCTATTTCCGAGCGACTCTCAGCCTCGCTCCCCTTCAAATGCTCCATGTCGGCCAAAATGCTCTCAAGTTCGCTCAAACCTCCAACGATCCCCTGTTTTTGGCTCCTTGCGCGGCGAACGTCGGCCAAAAGGCGAATGTCGGCCAAAGTGCCTATGTCGGCCAAAATGCGAATGTCGGCCAAAAAATCTCAAGTTCGCTCAAACCTACAATGAGCCCCGATTTCGGGCACCTTGCGTGGTGAACGTTGGCCATCCGGCGAACGTCGACCAAAATGCAAATGTCGGCCAAAAAATCTCAAGTTCGCTCAAACCTCCAACGAGCCCCGGTTTCGGGCTCCTTGCGTGGCGAACATCGACCATCCAGAGAACGTCGGCCAAAGTGCGAACATCGGCCATCTAGAGAACGTCGGCCAAAGTGCGAACATCGGCTATCCAGCGAATGTCGGCCAAAAAATCTCAAGTTCGCTCAAACCTCCAGCAAACCCCGGTTTCGGGCTCCTTGCACGGTGAACGCCAGCCAAAAGGCGAATGCCGACCAAAGTGTCTATGTCGGCCAAAATGCTCTCAAGTTCGCTCAAACCTCCAGCGAACCCCGGTTTCGAGCTCCTTGCGCGGCGAACGTCGGCCATCCAACGAACGTCGGCCAAAGTGCGAACGTCGGCCAAAATGCGAATGTCGGCCAAAAAATCTCAAGTTCGCTCAAACCTCCAGCGAACCCCGGTTTCGGGCTCCTTGCACGGCGAACGTCAACCATCCAGCGAACGTCGGCCAAAATGCTCTATCGGCCAGGATGCTCTCGACTTCGCCAGAACGCTCAACTTCGGTCAGAAAACTGCATCCGGAGGGCACGCGTCCCGAGAAAGAGAAGTTAGGTGGGAATTTAAGGCGCCTTCATGGCGCACGAGTTTGGGTCTCCAACCCATCCCATCAGGACAACCAGGTCAGGTCCCGGAAAAGGCCCCAAAGGGCAAGTTGCACCAACCGCATTAATGAGGCATGCTATCCCAACTGCAATGCCCGTCCGGAGCCGCTGTAAACACGGGTGAGCTGCATCCCATGGATGCTCTGTCATCTGGCAGAGCTCAAATCTCAACTGCTCCGCCAGTTTTGGGGGTTGGGCATTAATGTAATCGAGGGGATTTTCCTCTATAAAAGGCCACCCAATGTAATGTAAAAAGGGGGGAACATCATGCTAAAGAGCTGATGTACTTGGACTTCTTGCTTCAATATTAAGACTCTTGGTTCTAATTCTAGACTCCTTCCCTATGTATGATGCCTTCTGTTATTTCTATTAATTCTTTCTTCATTTGCATACAATAAATTTTGCAATCTGGATTTAAGTGTGTGATTAAGAACAAAGTCTGGAATTGTTGAAGGATACATATCAGACTAGGTTTAGATTTAGTTTCTATTATACTCCTAATATTGATTGTTGCTGGTTCAAGTAATAGTTAGTAATTGTGTTGCCTGTTCTTCCCCTGGGAAACATCTACATTTCCCATTTCTTTCAATTATTTATCTCTTTCAGCACTTTTCCCAATCTCTTTCCAGTTTCCTAATCTAAAACCCAGTGTAGCATAGTAAAGGAGCCAGCCTTCTCTGGAGATTGGCACGGAAGGCATCCCTTCCTTCCGACCTTTCAATATGTTGGGCGGGTCTAGGGCACGTAAGATAGAAAAAATCCTTTCCGGTGGCAGATTCGTAACCAACAGGCGCAATGTGCAGAGTGCGCCAGACTTGGGCGCAATGCTCAAGGTGCGCCAGACTTGGGCGCAATGCGTAGAGTGCGCCAGACTTGGGCGCAAAGCTTAAGGTGTGCCAGACTTGGGCACAATGATTGGAATATGTCGAACCGGTCGACTTTTCAAACTCTGCTCTACTCCCGATGCGACAAGTGGATCAGTTCAGTTTCCTCATCCTTATCCATTCAGGCGCTTTTTCTCAACCGTGCGATGTGTAGTCGGTAGGACGCTTCTAGACCTGACATTCTGAAGATGCAAAGCCTTATATTTTACTAGGGCGGCTCTAGAAAACAATGAGATCGTGCCACCAGATGGACCTGTCAGAACATTGAAGATGTTCAGTTACGTTCCGAGGAGTCACCAGTTTCGATTTGTGTTGCAAGTGTGAATAGGGTTTCTCCATAAGTGGCTTAGAAAAATCTCTTTTCTAGTCCTAAGTGTGAAAACTCTCAAGGTTTGTCGGCAAGTTTTTGTCGGCACGATTATTTTCTCCCTATCCTCCTCCTATATTCTTTCCTCTACTTTCTCCTTATCCCTCCATTTCCTCCGTTATTCCTTCTTCCTCCTTATCCCTCCAACTCCCTTTCCCCTTATTCCTCCAACTTCCCTTCGTCGACTTCCTCCCTATCGCCTACATATATATATTCATTATAATATGCAATGTTAAGGGTTGATTCGCCATGGTAATATTGCTGCTGAAATTTTTATGAATATTAAATTATTAAGTTAATTTAATGTTGTTCCACCTCGTCCAAATTTTACATTTGGTATCAGAGCCGAGGTGAAGCCAGTCGGGCATGGTTCCCGAGGCAGGTGTCAGGCACGCAGGTCGAGGCGTCGCCAGCAGGGCTCGAATCCCGAGGCGGATCACGAGCAGGTTCGGGCACAGATCCCGAGGCAGATCGGGCATGGATCTCGAGACGAATCATGCGCAGGCTCGGCATGGATCTCGAGGTGACACGTGGCGATAGACAGCAGGCTCGACACGGATTCCGAGGCGACACGTGGCGGCTAGCTAGGTGCTGACTGGGCAGCACGCGGATCGAGGTGGCTAACGTGGCAACGTTGAGGTGGCAGTTGACGGCACGCGGATCGAAGCAGCTGAGGTGGCAGTTGACGGCACGCGGATCGAAGCAGCTGAGGTGGCAGTTGACGTGGCGGCGTGTGATTGGTTTAAAATTTTGCCACGTGGCAGTTTGTGATTCGTCGACGTGGCAGTTTGTGATTGGAGGTAGTGGCGGCAAAACAAGGCGACTGTGATTGCCCGAAGGCAATCGAAAGACTCTGTGAGTCTTCGGGTTTAAAAACCCTCTCTGCGTCCTCCGCCCACTGCATGTGGGATAAAAGAGGGTTTGTTTTTTTTTTTTTTTAAATTGCCGCCGCATTTGTTTAAATAAAACCCGCTCCACCTTCTATTCTCGTCCGGACGCCTAGCGGAGTTGGACAGGGCGGTCCGCTAGCGGGGAGACGACCCGGGGTCGAATCCCGTCGAGTTTACACGCGCAAAGAATTTTATTTATTTTTTCCATTATAGCCGTCGAGGAGGAATAAAGGGAACGTGGTTCTTTTTTGATTTCAACTCAGCCGCGTGGTGCAGCGGCCAAGTCTCCCGCTTGTTGATCGGGAGGTCGCGGGTTCGATTTCGCCCGCCTTAAAAAAGGTAAAAAAAATTTAAGGTTTTAATTTTATAAAGTTTTTTAAATTATTTAATAATTTTAAATTATATTTTTTAAAATTATCTTTTTAATAATTTATTTAAAAGGTAATTTAAAAAATATAAAAATTTATTAAATTTTTTTTTAAAAGACTTTATAAAAATTTTAAAAACCTTGTTTGAAGAGCATTTGAAAAAAGAGAAATAATGTGCCCTTGAAATGTTAGATGATCCGGTCAGTGGGGTGCTATAATGCACTTCTCTCGATTTTGAGACGAGAGACACCGGAATCCTTTGATGAAAGGGTTCAACGATCAGGTCTCCATACAGTCTTTTGTCAGTTGGAAAATCAGGTGATTGCTCATCTGAGGAAACCAGATTCAGGGTACAAGGGATATTCTAAAGACAACATCTTCGGACAAAGGATTGAAGAGTCTGAGACTATGGAGGTTGTACCAGAGGATCAAGCAAGTGCCGATTATACACCTGGTGTATTGGTAGCAGAATCAAGTGAGAGCTATTCACCACGCTCTCCCGAACCGAAGAAGAAGCAAAAGAAGAAGACAAAGAAGAAGAAGAAGAAGATCCAGAGGAAGTGGATCTTGAAGAACCTGAGGTCATAGTCATTAGCAACAGTTCCGAAGCAGAACCTGAATGTTCTAAAAAGGCGAGATTTGATTTGAATCATTAATCTCTTTGTACTGCTTTATATTACTTGTTTGCTTCAAATAAAGTTTGTTTTTATTCTGCAATGGCATCCAATACTAGTCTACCGATTCCTGAATTCAATGGAGGAGACTATGAGTATTGGTCAATTAAAATGAAAACTCTTTTGATAGGAAAAGGTTTATGGGATGTAGTCGAAGAGGGCTATACTGAACCTACTGCTGCTGAATGGGCAGCTTTCTCTAATGCTGATAAAAAGGCTAAAAAAGAAGCGCAGAAAAACAATGCTTTCGCCCTTTATCACATACATGCTGCCCTAGATAAAAGTATCTTCCCTAGGGTTGCCTCTTATGTAATTGCACAAGATGCCGGAATGCCCTAAAAGAAAGTTATAGAGGTAGTGACCAAGTAAAGCAGGTAAAGCTGCAAACATTGAAACGAGATTTTGAAAATCTCAGGATGCAAGAAAATGAAAAAGTGGGAGATTACTGCGTGCGAGTGAAAGCCGTAGTTGATAAAATGGTCACACTAGGGGAAGATATTAAGCCAGAGGTTATGGTGAAGAAAGTGTTGAGAACACTTCTTCCTAAATGGAATTCTGTTGCAATAATTATTGAAGAATCCAAAGACTTAACCTCATTGTCTTTTGATGCCCTAACTGGTTCACTTCTCTCACATGAAGAGAGGTTACAGGAAACTCCTACCACCAGTTATGGAGGAGATGATAAAGCTTTTGCCACACATGAAGGAAGAGGTAGAGGCCGTGGTAGAGGACAACAAAGAGGCAGAGGCAGGAATAACCAAAGAGGAGGAACTCCTAACGAGAGGAGGATCATCCAACGAGAGGAGGAAATCGAGAATAGAGGAGGACGACGACAAAATAGAGGGAAACAATCAGGCAAAGGAAAAGGAGGAGATAAATCAAAACAAGTTTGCTACAATTGTGGCAAACCTGGCCATTATGCTCGAGATTGTTGGTCAAAGTCTTCGCAAGGAAGCAGCAACAACTAGAGCAGTCAGTTTGGAAATTTTGGAGAAGAGGAAGAGTCCACAAATCTCTTTCTTTCTTATGGCCAGACAGAGCAAAATATGAATGATACATGGATTTTGGACACTGGGTGTTCAAATCACATGAGTGGCAAAGAAGAACTCTTTGCTACTTTAGACTCCTCATACAAATCCAGCATCCGATTGGGAGATGACAAATCATTGGCAAGTTGAAGGCATTGGAGCCATGGAGGTTCCAACGAAAGAAGGCGTCAAGCAAGTAAGTGATATCTATTACACACCCCATCTTCAACACAATCTTTTAAGTGTTGGTCAAATGCTAGAAAAGAATTACAAGTTGATTTTTGATGAGGGTAAATGCACCATTTTTGACAAGAACAATAGTAATAGAATCATTACACAAGTGCCAATGTCAAAAAATAGATTATTCCCTTTAAAGTTTGGCCAGCCAGGAGGAAATAAGTTAGCAAATGTTGCTATTACCAATCCAAGTGTCCTATGGCACTTGAGATATGGTCATTTGAATTCAGCAAGTTTGAAAATGCTAACTTCACAAGCAATGGTAACTGGACTTCCCAAAATTCAAGATAGTAAGGAAGTCTGTGAAGGGTGTGCCTTGGGCAAGCATGCCAGATCAAAATTTCCTCATGGACAAGCATGGCGGGCCAGCTATCCACTCCAATTAGTGCATTCAGACATCTGTGGTCCAATGCAGACCAAGAGTCTAGGTAACCACTCTTACTTCCTACTTTTTATTGATGATTGCACAAGAATGTGTTGGATATATTTTTTGAAGCATAAGGATGAAGCATTTGCATGCTTTGTTGATTTTAAAGCAAAAGTTGAAAGTGAGAGTGGATATTCCATAAAATGTCTTAGATCAGATAAAGGAGGAGAATACTCCTCTAATCAGTTTTTGAATTTTTGTAAACATCATGGCATCAAGAGGCAGTTCACAACTGCCTACACTCCACAGCAAAATGGTGTAGCAGAAAGGAAGAATCGCACCATTGTGGAGATGGCAAGATCAATGCTTCAGACAAAGCATTTGAGTAATTCATATTGGGGAGATGCAACAAGGACTAGTGTTCACATCTTGAACAGAAGTCCTACTTCAAGTTTGAAAGGGAAGACACCTTACCAAGCCTGGTATGGTAAGAAACCAAATGTGAAGTATTTCGAGTATTTGGTTCATTGGCATATGCTCACATTCTCGATGAGCTGAGAAAGAAGCTTGATCCAAAGAGTCAAGCATGCATTTTTGTAGGATACTGTGAAAACACAAAAGGTTATAGACTCTACAATCCTACGACTCGAAAGATAGTGATTTCAAGGGATGTGATTTTTGATGAAGGGGGAGAATGGGGTAAGCCCCAAATATTCAATGATGTTGAAGCCACTGATATAGTTGCTCAACAGGTGCAACCGCAGATACCACAGAAAGGAAAGCAGTCTCCTCCCACTCATCCTCCAAGTCCATCTTCTGATTCAACTACTTCACCAAGTCCTTCTCCACAGCGATCAGTAAGTTCCTCACCAATGGACATTGATTTTCCATCCAAAGGTAAGAGAACTCTACAGTATCATCCATCATCTCAGATGTTGGATAAAAAATTTTCAAGAAGATACACTAGGAGTCAAGCTAGTGAAATGGAATCTGTTTTACACAGATTAGAAAGTATGCACTTGTATGGTGATGATGACTCCCAGCAGGAACCTAGGGGAGATCAAGTTAACTATGCTTTGTTAACTAGTGCACAACTTGAACCTTCTAGTTATGAGAAGGCTTGTACTCAAAAAATTTGGCAAGATGCCATGAAAGAGGAGATAACCTCTATAAAAAACAATGACACTTGGGAGCTCGTGAAGCTTCCTAAAGGAAAGAAATGTGTTGGTTGTAAATGGATCTTCAAGACCAAGTTTAATGTTGATGGAAGCATTGAGAGGCACAAGGCAAGATTAGTAGCAAAGGGTTTTACTCAGAAATATGGAATTGATTATGAAGAGACTTTTGCTCTTGTAGCCAGATAGGAGACTATCAGAACAGTTCTTGCCTTAGTTGCACACAAAGGATGGAAAGTCCAACACATGGATGTAAAGAGTGCATTTCTCAATGGTTACTTGACAGAAGAAGTGTACGTTGAGCAACCACAAGGATTTGAAGAGCAAGGTAAGGAACACCTTGTTTACAGATTGAAGAAGGCACTCTATGGTCTTAAACAGGCACCAAGAGCTTGGTACTCACGCATTGATGGGTACTTCAAAGATTATGGGTTCACCAGGAGCAAAAATGAACCCACACTCTACTACCTAAAGCAAGGTAATGACATCCTCATAGTTTGCTTGTATGTGGATGATCTCATTTTTATGGGTAGTAATGAAAAAATGAATATGGAGTTCAAACACTCCATGATGACGCAGATTTGAGATGAAGGATCTTGGCTTAATGCACTACTATCTTGGAATGGAGGTTCATCGATCGGATACGGGGATCTTCATCTGTCAACATAAGTATGCTCGAGGATATGATCAAGAAGTTTGCTATGGAGCATTGCAAACCGAGTTGCAACTCCGGTTGGACATGGGATCCAATTAAGCAAAGATGATGGAGCACCAATAGTTGACGTGACCACTTTCGAAGCATGGTTGGGAGTTTGATGTTTCTCGCCAACACCAGACCAGATATTCAGTATGTTGTATCTCTTGTTTCTAGATTTATGTCTAACCCATCTGAGCTGCATTTGCAGGCAGCTAAAAGAATTTTGAGATATGTGAAAGGTACATTGGATTTTGGAATCCAGTACCATAAATGTGACACTATCAAGCTTGTAGGCTTCAGCGATAGTGATTGGGGTAGCAATATTGATGACAGGAAGTCAACATCAGGAAATTGTTTTAGTCTTGGATTAGGACTAATAACTTGGAGTTCCAAAAAGCGAGACAGTAGTAGCGCTATCTTCAACGGAAGGGAAATATATAGCAGTTACTTATGCAAGTACTCAAGCCTTATGGCTAAGGAAAGTACTAGAAGAGATTGGAGAACAGCAAAGTGGTCCGACCAGAATCTACTGCGACAACATCAGTGCCATTCAGTTGGCATATAATCCTGTCCACCATAGCAGAACGAAGCATTTTGATATGAAGTACCACTTCATCAGAGATATGGTGGAACATGAAATTGTTGAGCTTCAATACTGTCACACTTTGGAGAACGTCGCGGACATCTTCACCAAGGCGATGACTAAAGCTCAATTTGTAAAGCTGAGAGACTGTGTAGTCAGTCCTCTCAACTTTAAGGGGGAGAATGTTGCAAGTGTGAATAGGGTTTCTCCATAAGTGGCTTAGAAAAATCTCTTTTCTAGTCCTAAGTGTGAAAACTCTCAAGGTTTGTCGGCAAGTTTTTGTCGGCACGATTATTTTCTCCCTATCCTCCTCCTATATTCTTTCCTCTACTTTCTCCTTATCCCTCCATTTCCTCCGTTATTCCTTCTTCCTCCTTATCCCTCCAACTCCCTTTCCCCTTATTCCTCCAACTTCCCTTCGCCGACTTCCTCCCTATCGCCTACATATATATATTCATTATAATATGCAATGTTAAGGGTTGATTCGCCATGGTAATATTGCTGCTGAAATTTTTATGAATATTAAATTATTAAGTTAATTTAATGTTGTTCCACCTCGTCCAAATTTTACAATTTGTGCCCGCCTACTATTTCATAATTGTTTCTCTTTGTAAATATTATCTTCTCTGCCACCACGATGTTTAGTGGGTGTGCATTTAATTTTCAAGCGGCAAAATTCTCTATATAAGCCTGCTATTTTATTGTAAAACGATGGTTGTTTGCTAGAAGCTTGCTGTAACTCGGATTCTGCTATAAATACAAAGTGTCTGACTCTAACTCTGGACTTCTGATTGTGTGTATGTCTTCTATTGCTTATCTTCTATTAGGTTCTTTGGTTTGTCTGTAGGCTTGAATTCTAATATCTGGATTTAGCTTCTGATAAAACGTGAACCTCTAGAGTAGTCCTGGAGATTATGCATGTTAGATGTTTAGTTTTAATTTCTGTTAGAATTTGTATTAAATGGCTATTTGATTCAACGTACATTTAAGTTATCGTGTTCTTAGCCCATCACATATGTTCCATCCGTATTATGGCCATATTTCCCATTTTTTTCAGTCATTTACATTTCTTTCCAGTTTTCTTATCTCCCTCCAGAGAGAATAGCAAGGGAACCATCCCATCTCTGGAGATTGGCACGGGAGGCATTTATTCCTCTCGGCCTTTCAATGTTGGTCAGGTCTAGGGCGGATAACTAAACAAACCCTTACCTAAGGCAGATCTCTGACCAATATATTTATATGTTCTTAAAAAAACCTACATCTTATTATAAGAAATAAAATAATAAATGCATGCTAGTATGTTTCTAAGCTCATATGCTTGCAAGAAATAGGTCTTAATTTGAATCCCATGAAAACAACGTAATTGCACAATGTGCAATTTACAAAACTAAAGGATGTGCAGTTTCAAACAATCAACACACTTAAATGCATGATAGATGGAATGAGAGATGTCGTGTAGTAATTTTGTCAAGTTCAAGTTGGATCAAAGTAGCTCCAGAGGCACCATCAATATTAAGGTCTCGCCACTTAATATATGGATATACTTACATCACATGGGGTTGAATGGGCTTGAAAACATTTTTGAAGCAGGTTACATAAGGCATTTTAAATCCAATAGGTAAAATATATAATTAAATAAATAAATAATAAATGTAATTTTTGAATGAGTGTTCAACCTACAATTGAACGAAAATAAAGTTTATATGAAAGGTTTTTTTTGCATAAAATTATTGGATATTTTTATTCTATAGATATATTTTGATAACTAAAGATATCTTTAGATTTCATGTTCTATTTTAATTATTTGACAAAATATTAAAATAACAGCCTAATTTTTATCCATCAATTCAACAAGCAAGGTACCCATACTAGGTCTTCTAAGCACCTCAAAAAATATAAGGCAAACTCAGTTATAATTTCATTAAAAGACAATAAAAATTTTAAGTTGAAATTTTTTTAGAAATAATATTCTAAACCCATTAACAGAATATGCATTTGTACTAAACTTTCTAAAATGAGCTTACAATAAAAATTTTAAGTTGAAATTTTTTTAGAAATAATATTCTAAACCCATTAACAGAATAAGCATTTGTACTAAACTTTCTAAAATGAGCTTCTAAAAAACAATGTACCCTTATTATAAATATATTAAAAGTCAAAAGTTGGTGAGGTATAGTATAATAGTCAAATAAAAGCCTCATGAATTTGAGATAAAATAAAAATAAAAATAAAAATGGAACACCTAAGTGAAGTCTAAAATGATTAAGTTAAAAGACATGGGAAAGAAATTGAAAATCTATCAGATGTACACAATTTTATTAACGAATATAAAGTCAAAAACTTCTTAGTGTAATTCAGAAAAAGGTTGAAAATTTTAAAAAGCTTTCAAATTTCATGAGCTTCCATTTTTTTTTTCGGTTATATAGGAGAGTTGGTCACAATCATACTATTTTTAGTAACTGACAAGTGCAGGGTTCAAACTACAAGGGTTTCTTCCACCAAACCTATTCCGCTTCGTAATTGTTGATCCGGTGTGAAGGGATCACCGATCGCTCGGGATTCATACCGTCATCGTCGGTTTGGCCGCACTCAAAGGATTCAGATCAAACCACTACCTTTACAAACAGGCTACCCCCAAGGTTTGAACCTGGGCTTCAAATTGTTAACAATTTGTTTTTTTTGGAGTAGAAGAGACATGCTCAATCTCCTTGGCAAGAATAAAATTTCCAAGTATCTAATTGGTAATAAATTAGATTCAAAATTCTATATTTCCTAGACTAAATGGTATTAGAAAATGTAATCATCAAGTTTTCAAACAACAATTCCCAATTGAAATAAAATTTAAACTCTTCAAATGATGGTCTATACAATTTAAAAAAATAATAAAATCACTTAGCATAGCTTGTGAAGTGGACACTATGATCAATTTTTTTGGAATATAGTCAATCTTCCAAATGTTGCAAATTTTATTGAATAAGGAATATTCCTAGTTAATTTAGTAAAATGGAAAGCTAAGTTCATCATCATGTGAGTCTCACTAAATGGCCTATAATATCAAGTTTTATAAATATGGGGAGAGATGCATTGGATGTACAAGCGTAAAGTATTTTAAGATTGCAATGTACGTGTCACAAGTATATTATGCTCTATGAAGTTTTCGGGATGGTGATGTCATCATAGGATGGAATGTGTCTTCTAGATGATGAGGGTTTGGCATAAAAATTTGGGATGGTAACAAACAACTAGGGGATAGGCATATAAGTCACAAATTGGATTTTTAAAACATGAATAAATAACATAAGACAATGTGAAAGCAAAACAATTCATTTTTTTGGTAAAAAGGATTATTACATTAATTTATTTGAAAATCTAGTTACATCTCCCTACCTTTCCAAGATTGAAGGCTTTTAAACCAATTTTTAATAGAAGATGTGGAACTATTCTCCCTCACATCTAATCTACTACAATTATCTATGCAAAAAGAGTAACTAGGTAAAACAAAGATATATAAATCTAGATACAATAGGCAGTACTATCATCAATGGTGAAAATTGAAAAAGAGCTTCCCCAGTGTGCTAAGTCCACCATTTGAGAGAATATCCATAGCAAGTGAAGTCTCCTCTGTCAAGAACCCAGTTAGCCATCGCATCTGCCACCTTGTTTTGATCTCTAAAGATGTGTATGAACTCCACTATCTCAAAGCGTTGTTAGGTCATCTGTATTTGCTCAACTATTCTCTATATTTTTTTGCTTCTTGGTTCTTTTAAGTGGTTAATCATAATTTGGGAGTTTGATTCCACCTGAATTTTCCTCCACCCCACCTTTAGAGCCTCTTGTAATCCCCTTAAGATGGCATATCCCTCTTCCAAGTTATTGGATAAGATACCTAGGTTTTTTGTGAAGATAAAAGTAGGGGTATCATTTGAGAGGCGACATATTCCCCCCATACTTGCTCTTCCTAGACACCCCCTTAAGGTTCCATCCATATTAATCTTACCCAGTCCCTCTAGATGAGGTTTCCAATTCTCAATTTGAATTACCTATGCGTAATTAGGGGTTACCCTTTTTTATGTGATCACTATTGGAGGCACTTGTAATCTAGATATTATCTGAATCCACTTCTAGTTAGGATAATGGAGCCCTTTTAAAGGTACTGGATTGACTCCATCATATTGGTTGTTATCCTTTGCTAGATAAAGTGATCATCTTTGTACTCCTCATTGAAGATAAAATTATTTCTCTCCTTCCACAAATTCCATAGGAGGGTCATCCCCACCCCAAAAATATACTAAGTGGGTTGGTCCATTGCCTCATGTTTAGGCCATTCCCTCCAAAGTTGTTCTATAGAAGATATCTCAGACCAACAGATGCCTAGCAAAGTTGCCATTTGTTTCCACAATTTGATTGTGATGGGATATTTTATAAAGAGGTGAGAGATAATTTTCTCATTCTCCCAACACATCACATTTGAAAGGCCCATGCATCCCTCTTTTCATCAATTGTTTACCTATCAACACCCTTCTATGAAGTAGCAACCAAATGAAGAATCTTACTTTGGGCCAAATTTTTTATGCCCATCATTGCATGACTATATGATGACTATATCTCTTAATGGGATCAAGGTACTTTGGCAAAAGACTAAATATTCAGAGGTAAATATATATTCACTCTAATTTTTCTTACCCTATCCAAGAGTATCCTCCTCTTGAGACCATAAGAGTGATCTCGTCTAGATGGTCCCATAGATTTCGTTTCTCTGATCCTTTGGGACTTGGATTGGACACTCCTCTATTGGGATCCATTGCCTTCCTACCTCCTAGCTATTACTTTGAGGCTTACAGTAATTGGATACCTTAACCCAGTTGTTTTTATGTAGGTTCCCCATCAATGGTCTCCAAGTCAAGAATTGAGTTATTAGAGGAGGATGACCATCCCACAAATTTATCCAAAAGTTAACCTTTTGTTTATTATAGATAATCCAAAAAACTATTTTCTTGACCATATCCTCTCCTATTTTGAATCCCATTAAGATGTAAGATCCTTTTCTTAGAAGCGAAAACAAGATAAGCTCTATTGAGGTTTAATTCTCTGCATATTTAGCCCTCAAAATTTAAGCCCATAATTCCTTAGGGATTTTAGCAATCTCCAAAATAACTTAGTCGTATTACCTTGTTCTTCTTGACAACTAATCTAATTCCTAGTCCTCCCTACCTTTTTTGTAGGTATAAAGTATCCCATTTCACCAGTGCCCATTTTCGTTCTTCCTTGACTCCACTCCAGAGGAATCTATAGCTTATTTGATCCAATTCTTTAAGAACTACCTTAGGGATGTCTAGCACTAAGGAGACATAAATAGGTATGGCATTGAGGATTGCTTTTATCAGGGTCATCCGACCTCCTATAGAAAGCCACATATTAGTCCATTTTTCTAATTTGGATTTCCCTCTCTTTGACAGCCAAGTCCATTCCTCCTTTTCCCCCCAATTGTAATTGGATTTTCTAGGTAGGTGATTAGAATAGATGTCTTCTTGTATCTCAATTTATCCAACATCATCATCTTTTGCCTAGGTGAGAAATGGAAAAGATGATCTTGAACATCTCTTCATTTATAAGTTGTCTACTCACTTTTGTAAACTGTCCTAGAATCATTTTAAGTCTGGAGGCCTCCCTTATTGTTACATTTTCTAATAATGTAGAGTCATCAAAAAATTATAAGTGAGTAATTGGTTTAGCTCTAGTTGCTATTATTATTCCCTTCAAAGCTATGGTTTCCCTATCCTTAGCTAATGTTCTACCTAGATATTCAAAAAATATAATGAACATGTATGGGGATAAGGGGTCTCCCTGCCTAATACCTTTAGAAGCTATAAATATATGGGTAGGAGCTTCATTTACTAGAACTGAATAGGATACTAAGGAAATACATCCCTTGATCCATTATACCCAATCCCTAGAGAATCCAAATTGTCTCACCACCTTTAGGAGGAAGTTCCAGTCAACTCTATCATATGCTTTGGATAAGTCTAACCTGATAAAGATGGAGGGTATTTTTTGTACCTGCGTAAAGTGGATGGCCTCTTGAGCTAAGACTATCTTATCCAAGATTTTCCTTCCTTCCATAAAACCACCCTATTATAGAAAGATAATTTTGTGAAGAAGAGGTTTGATCCTTTTTGCTATGTTCTTTGTAATAATTTTATATAGGACATTACAAAGGGTTGTTGGTTGAAATCCAAAGATGTGTTTAGACTCCTGGGTTTTTAGAATCAAAGCTATATATGTCTTGTTCACCTATTTGAGCACCACTTTGGCTATCCTAGCCTCTTCTACCACTTCCAACATTTCTTCCTTAAGGATATCCTAGAATTATATGGAAAATCTTTTTGGACATGGAGTTTTGTCTTCTTGCATCTTGAAAACCACCTATTGTAGTTGTTTGGCAATAATTGAGACAATCAAAGTTACATTATCTTCCTTTATGATGAGACAAGGAATTTCTTGGAGTGCTTCCAACCGTACCTCTTGGTTCAGTGGTTATTCCTTAAAATAATTGGATAGAGTATTCTCTTGCTAAATTTTTCATCCCATCCCATGTGTGTATTGAATCACCTACTACTATTTTTAGGGATGAGATGAAATTATGCGACAACCTTGCTAGGAGATATTTTTGGAAGAAGCTAGTGTTCCTATCTACCTCCCGGATCCATTGGATTCTACATTTATGTTTCCATAATATCTCTTTTTTTTTTTTCCATTCCTCTAACTGAAAAGTAAGCGTTGCCTCCTTACTTCAGATCTTAGTAGTGTAATCCGTTCGTATTTTCTCATTTAGGTCCTCAAGTTTGGTTAAGATATGCCAATTATTTTCTTTTATGTCATCAAAATCCTAGTTCCATGTTCTCAATTTGGATTTGAGGTATTGAATTCTCTTTAAAAAGTTGTACATATTTATACCATGCTTGGGTTTACCCTTCTACCACCGTTGCCAAACCTTATCTTAAAAACTACTATCTTGAAACCACATTAGCTAGAACCTAAAACGAGCACGATTGGGTCTTGTCTTCCACACTTCTACCAACACTAACCAATGAATTGATCCTACATTTAAAAAAAAAAATTCTCTTGGAATGTATCCATTGCTCAGTAACTCCTATGATAATAGAAATCTATCTAGTCTTTTTAGATGCATGTTGGGCCCTATATTTTGTTAGAATATGTCATCATAGTGTTGTCTGGTTTGGTATCTACTAGATGAAGAGATCTAATATGCTTCATCATGAGGTTAGTACTATCATATAGATTGTGATTTCCCCCTATCTTCTCTTCCAATAAGAGGATGGTGTTGAAATCTCCACCTACAAGCAAATAAACTCTAGGGAAATGATCAATAATATAAGACACATCCCCCCATTGTTGTTGTTTTTTATGTAGGCTAATAGGTGTGTATACATTGAGACATAAAAAATACTGAGGATAATGTCTACTCTGGGTTAGTAAATCCAAAATCCCCCAACTTCTCATTGTTTGGTGTATCACTATCTCTTTTGGACCCTAAAGACAAGCCACTCCTCCAAATGCTCCTTGGTAGCCTAGAAATTTCACCCTACATGTAGGCCAATTTATTTTGGAAAATATCTACATCTCTTCCCCTGACACTTTTGTTTCTTGGATGAAAACCATATGTGGATGACGTTGAATCATTCGTTTTACTTCATTATGATTTGTTGAGATACCCTTAAGCCCTTGGATATTCTAGGTGATGCACTTCATCAAGCATGAGGACTATATGTGGGTAAGATCCTTGACCTTACCCACTACTAACAACTTTGCACCTTCTTTCCCTATTTGACATTGAGTAATATTTTTTTTTGCTCTTTGGTGTGTTTCTAACTTCATCTTTTTGGTATACTCCTAACTAAATCCTATTGGTTTCAGGATGGACCCCAAATACAGTGTAGGTGAATATACCATCATGGCCTTGTCAAAATATTTATGGGTATCTCCACTATCTATTCCTTTATGAGTTCCTCCGTTTGATCGATTAGAGTCATTATCTTTATCTTGGTTTTTGCTTTTCCTTTGGGATGTATTCGACTGTTGGATTGGGTTCTCTTGTGAGCTACCTAGTAAACCTGGAATTTGCTCAATTTTGTGATTTATTTCTTCAATTATTGGTTCCTTTCTTAGGGATTGAAGAGAGGTTTCTAGGATATTCGTCTCCATGATGTTCTCCTTATCATCCATTGGGAGGTTAGAAAACTTATTGGTGGAGATGACTACTTGTTCTTTAGATGTTTGATTTCTCTGTATGCTCTATTTAGGCAATTGAAAACCTCCAAGGATTGTTTCATCTTATGTTGGCTCTAGGATTGAATATTTACAATCCCCAGCTAGGTGATCATATTCATGATAAATCCTGGACCTAAAGGGGATGTTCTCATAGTCCATATCTTCTTCCCAAGTATCCTCCCAAACTGCAAAGTAATATTTTTTGGCAAGGGCTTGTCAAGGTTGATGAGAACACAAAATTCGGCTTAGATAATTTCTTCAAATTGGCTTGTACTATCAATTGTTATTATATAAGATCCTAGAGTATTGCCTATTTCCATGAAGATGAATTGGTTCTAAAACTCAGATGGAAACCCAAAAAGTCTCACCTAGATCGATGCTACTAAATGCAT
This sequence comes from Wollemia nobilis, assembly GCA_028583015.1. Lineage (NCBI taxonomy): Eukaryota > Viridiplantae > Streptophyta > Pinopsida > Araucariales > Araucariaceae > Wollemia > Wollemia nobilis. The sequence goes on from JAQPPZ010003280.1 coordinate 4,290,896, forward strand.
TTCCTCTTCTACCTTGAGTATGCCAGGGCTTCATAAAAAGCCCTATCCTACCTAAAAACCAAGGACCCCCCTAGAAAATTGGTTCTCTATGCTCCTCATTAACAAAAAGAACTAAGAAATTACCATTGGGGTAAGCAAAAATATTTAACTCACCTCTAATTCTCCTTTATCTCACAACCCACATCTTGAAAGGAGGGAGGGCTAGATGAAGACCTAGATATCAATTGATTAATATTCCACGTTTCATGGTGTCAATACAAGTCTGTATATCTGATATCTAAAATTGGACTATGGGAGAGCCATTCATTGTTTTCATGCACCTCGAGGTTGTTTTCCTAGGTTCCATTTAGGGCATTCTCAAATATTTGTAGGAAGTCCTAGAGTTATTAATTGCAATTATTTGTAGCTATCCTCCTCTCAAGGCATATTGAAAGGTCTTTTTTGGCAATGTTTCACTAGACTCTCTTCCCATACTGGGGATTGGCTCATTTTCCCTGCTATGGCTCCTTCTTGATTACTTTCCAAAGGTCCAAGTTTATTCCCTTACTGAGCATTTCCACTTGTAATAAAATCCTAGTTTGTTGTTTTAAAGTCGCTCCTTTGCCTCTTATTTGTTTGTGCCCTTGATTCTACTCTTATTTGGGATTGGTTGTTGTGATCTGGAATAAGTTTTCATATTTCTCTTCTTGGAGTGGGATCTAATGATTGGCTTGTCTTATTAATTCTACTTGCATGTGATCATGGTTATTTGGGCCCTTCTTGGAGTCCACGTCCTATATCATATTTTGTATATTGGTCCTATTCCCATGGAATCCTCCTTCCACCATCAAAGGATTCACCAATATCTATAAACCCTCAAACATGAATCTTTGAAAACCCTCAACCAAGGATCTCTGTAAACCCTCTTGTTGAATGATTTCCCTATGTGACCTAAAATTTTGAGTAAAACCATATAGGTTTTTGTGAGGGATCTTGGTCCCCTCGTACTGGGGGTTGAACTTGGATCCCCTGAATGAAAACCCAAAGACATACCACTATGGTATCCCTCATGATACTAAACAACAATTTAATTTTACTTTTTCAAAGAGCCAAAAATTAAATTAAAATATTACTGAGTTGACCTATACTCAACTTTCATTTAATCATTAATAATGTTGTAGTCAAATTAGTATAAACATTGATAATAGTCTAGGAGTCCTCATATTGCATCTTTCTAAATTTTCCAAGCATCTAAGATTCAATTATATGAGCTCACATGTTTCAAAAAAGTTAACAATAACGTTTATACCTCCTAGGAAGTCTTCGGATAATAATTTTTTGGCTATATCAAGCATCATCTAGGATTCAAAATATGCACTTGGCATATGTGTTAGTTGAAGTACAATAGCATTAGTAACCTCTTGGGAAATTCTTATCTATATCATTTTCAAATTTTCTTTTACTTATGTTGAGCATTATCTATTATTCAAATCCTAAATTTGGTATTCTATATCTTGAGATGCCTATTGAAGTTCTAATGCATGATATTTCCTATCTAGTTATAAATGTTATTTATAAGAAGATACTCCAATTGATTTGTAGAGAGTGAATAAATGATTGGATTTTAGTTTTTCATCTTATGTATATTAAGTTGTTATGTCTTTGATATGCCATTGTTAACTTGCTTGGGATTTCTTTTATAAATAAATATATGTAGAACATCAAAGTTTTGGGTTTTTGATCATGTCAAGGGTATGTTTTGGTTTTGTTTGAGATTTTATTTAATTGATTATATGGGATTAAAATAGGTCCCATCACATTACATCATGACCATACACCTGGGTATCCTCCTTGAAAGTTGAGGAATATAGTCAATTGAGCTAAAGACATTTTATTTTGTTTGATAATGTTATTGGATGCACTTTTTTCTTATTTACTTCTTATTAAAATCTATTATTTTTATTATTTATTCATTTATTTATTATTATTTTTTTGGGGAGGTGGTAGACATCCAATCGTATCAAGGACAATTATGGGGTATCATTGGCATCTTCTAAGCATCCCAAAGATGTTGTAATATCTTGAAGATGTCTTAGCATGACTACATTGTAGGGATGCCACATAGGGCCTTGGGATGTTTTGGGAACAACCATTCTCAAGTTCCCAAAATTGGGGATAATGAGGATGTTACATAACCATTAACCTATCATTGAAATGAAGGGAATGAAAAAATGAGGGCACGAAGGGTTGGGGACACATCCACATGTAACACTGCAAGTACAAAGCATAGACAATGGTACCAAATTATCAACAATCATATGTATGGGATTTGCATATGGTGTGTTACTAGGTAATTAAGGAGATTTAATTGAAGATGTTATTTGCTAAAGTCTTGTAGTCTTTCACCATATTTTCTTATATGACCTTTAATTTTTTAGTTGTCTTTAAGTGTTATGAAGTCAATTTTAAAGGTTATTGATTAACAAACTTATAAATAGGATTAAAAATATATTTTGTGAAGATATCATTTCAAGTACCACCTAAGGTAAATGAGAAAATCAAAATATACATTTTATGGTCAAAAACATATTTAGTAGTGGAAAAATTGATATGATTCTATTTTATATTAAGGGATCAACTTTGCATTTTAGGTAAAATTATGTATGTATTGTGCATTATATATTTTAATCGTTATAAAACACCTAAAAGTAGAAAAAAATAGCAAAATATTTGTTAGAGGATTCAAGTTATTTTTGTAATTACCCACTAATACATCTCAATACCTATCTTCTTATTGTATAAGTTTCTAGAAAAAATATGGAAAAAGGGCTTCTTTCACTTATATTTTTGGCTTACCTTTTGTTGTCCAATGAGCACAATTTTCATATATATTTGTTGATACTAACATGATAAAACATCCAATAGTTACACTTTCAACAAAAGGCACTTAACCTATACATGAAAAATTATCATGAGAAGACATCCTACTTGAAAAGTTCATAGTGTTGGGATTGAATTTTATGTATCTTATGTTTAATAATACTTTCTAAATAACACATTATTAGATGTGGTAAAGCTTATTTTGTAAGTAGTAATCGATGTTAAGTAAAATCGCTTTGATTGTGAAAATAATTTGAATTGAGCATCGAGGAGAAGAAAATAATTATTGTAAAGTTGTGAGTCTTTCTAAGCAATATCAAAGTTATTTTTTAAAAGCTGAGTAAAAAAATTTATAATTTTTAAGTTGCACTTGACTACCAAATTCCTTTTCCAAGCATGATGAATGAATGATGAATGGCTTAAATTTTAATTGTCTTTGCACATTCTGTTGTCTTGTTTGGATGATCAATGTTAACCATATTGGGTTATTTTGATTGAATCTTGTCAAAGTATATTGTGAAGTATATTTAGGTGCTTGATTGCCTTTATATGTGTGGGTTTTTACCATCTGAACATAAGTTTTGTTACTAAAATTTTACACAGTCTATTGGTCAAAATGGTGCATACTACGAGTTATTACCAAGTAAGTGTTCATATTATCATATTTGTTAAGTCTTAATATAGTCTTTGATCTTAGTCCAATTTTACACTAGCCATGTACAAGAAAGAACATTGCACAAACCTATGGTCCAAATTTGTTTAATGTTAAAACTTCAAATAACATCGACAAAGAACTGAGGTTTTGAATGTTGAGTCAAACCAAGTATTATATTGACTATTGAAGATAGGGATTTTTCTATAACATGGATAAATTCGCTATAAATTCCCCATCCAAGTGTGGTTGGAGTACCTTCAAATAATATTTTATGAACCAATTTGTGCAAATTGTGTTGCATTTTTTTATGTTCAAAAATATTTCATGTCTCCATTATGATGGCAAGTCAAATGAGAAGTTGCATATTTGGTAATTTAAGATATTTTAACCTAACAAATCTTAATGAGGATATCAAGAATTTGGTTGCTTTTCAAAGAACATGGATAAATATTTATAGTGTTTGACAACATGGAATAGGATACTAGCTAGTTATGAAGGTAAATATGGATTAAAGAAGTTGAATCATAAGAATTTTAAATATAAAAATTATTCAAATGAAAATTTTGAGTAGTTGCAACACATAAATTGGAAGTCCAATGAAATATTGCAATAACCCAAACAAAGGTTTAAAGAGTCAATATAAGGTTAGCTATTTGTATAGTGTTTTATTGTTAAATGTTAGATGTTAGATTGTAGTTAACATGCTACCATAAGATTTTGGAAGGGGCGATTAATTTTCAACAAAATTGATGAATCAATATAATTGGTTAGAAAATGAGTAGATGATAAGGCAACATACTTTACCGATGGATCTGTAGACCATACAAATTTAGTTAAGGTGTTACAATAGAATGTTTCAAAGGAAATTCTAATTGAGAAGGTGTGTTTGTTAAAATATGTAGAGCAAAACACTTGCAAAATGAGTGTCCTTGGATGGAGATTTAGAATGTACTTCATAGGTGTTGTTTGCATAAATTTTTGAAGTAGATCAACTAATAATTAATATAGTACAACCTTTAGTTTCACATCTATACAATAAGATCAATTGTTATACAACTATTATTATATTATAAAAATTAAATCTATAATTGTTTTAACTCTCAATTGAATTATCCTTACATACAATAGGAAAATCATGCTCTTATCCCTTTTTGGGATGTGTTTTGAGGTCAAAATGTAGTCAATATTAATGTAGTACTAACTAATATACAAGTGCTTGTACAAAATCAACAAAAAAAGGTTGGAGTTCTCCACAATTTCTATGGAATAAATAATTACAGATTTAATAGTAGTTAGAAGAGGTGAATCAATACAATCAATAATGAGGATATTTTATTTGTATCAATAATGAGGAGGTATTTATATAATATTTTTGATATATAAAACTATGTAAATATTGCATGCCCATAAGATCACAGTTCAACATATAAATGGATAAAATCAATCCCAAATGTTTGGGTTTGAGGATTCATTCTTGTAAATATAATTAATCTAAATTAAACTGGTCAATTTGGTGACAAGGAATTCAATAGAATAAAATTAAATGCAAAGAAAGAAATATAACATTGTAATCATAGTGAGATTAGCCTTGATCTAGTTGAAATATCTAGAGTTTATCGATTAAATTTAGTAAACTAGATCTTCGAATAACCTAGAATAATGCATAGAGAGGACTAATAGGATATGGGAAGGCAATAATGGCAAGCACTAAATATGTCAATCTAGGTAGGTATTATTATGAGACACTGGGTATTGTATATGCATTATAGTAACTAATAGAGAACCTAAATTCTATGCATTCCTATGAATAGACTCTAGCTCACTCAAAAGGTTGATTCTCAAACAATTTCTCATCCCAAGGATTCCATAAGAGAAAGAATAAAATAATAACATATATATTATAGATTAAACAACAAAAATATAAACCATAGAAACTTTCATAAAATTGAAATTACAAGATTCAAAACTAAAAGCTAGAAATAAACAAAATAAGTCCACACATTCAACTATAAAAAGGAAAACAAATAAACTAATTTTTTTTTTATTAAGAACTATGGATGGATTTGTTATAGCTATGTAAAAAATATAAGGCAACATGAAATTGTTCATGGGAGTTCTCACAAACCACACAACTTGTAGTGGACCCTTTTTTCAAAAATATGTGCAGTTTCCTTGTGATAGGAAAAATACATTAAATGCCCAATATTGGATTAACATAGATCTACTTTTTTTTGGTAAAATTAAGGGAATAGGGTTTTGAAAGGGCCCCAAAACATTTTGCAACCGAAAGAATACAACAAACCAAAACAATGCACTTCAACACTTAAACAGAAGAGTACAAAAACTGTATACAACACTAACCAAAACAAAACATAAACTGCATAAACCGGCACCACAAACCACAGGATACAAAGGGTTGAGATATTCAAGTAGACATATGAGAGAGCCGAGGTAGTTCTACAACACAACATCTAACTTCGATATAATCCGACCAAAAATTTGAGCCGCATACCAACGGTCCCTAGTAGATAACCACTTCCCAAGGTAGGCAGACAAACCAAGGTAGAAACATATTCTTGATTCCCGCTCCCCATTTTCGAAATAATTCTTGCTCCTCATTTTTGAAATAATTCTCGCTTCTCATATTCAAAATAATTCCCGCTTCTATTTTTTGAAATTAATTGGGTATTTAAAAATACCTTGTTTAATGAATTAAATGGGGTTTTAAAAATACCTTCATTAAGGACCAATAATTAATAAATTGATTGTGTATTTAAAAATACCTTCATCAATGAATAAATGAGGTATTTAAAAATACCTTCATTAATGAATTAAATGGGGTATTTAAAATACCTTCATTAATGACCCATAATTAATAAATTGATTGGGTATTTAAAAATACCTTCATTAATGAATTAAATGGGGTATTTAAAAATACCTTCATTAATGACCATTGATTAATAAATTGATTGGGTATTTAAAAATACCTTCATAAATGAATAAACTTGGTATTTAAAATACTGTTCCCATCCAGGAATACAAGGAAAATACAAGCCACATAACTGACAAAGAGATACAACTGTCCCACCTCCTTAAAAACTGCACCAAATCTTCTAACCAAGCGAACTACCACCACCTGAGACCAATTAACCAACATCACAATGAGCACAGTTGATGAGGTCCTATGGAAAGTCCCCTTGCCATACCCTATATCAATGAATATTCACTCCAATATTCGTCATCATGTCAGTAGCAACATTTTCCTCCCTGAGCGTGTGATAAATTTGAACATCTTCCAACTTTCGATACAAATTTACTCCATAAATAAGATTGGCGACCTTCCTACTAACATGGCACGCTCCAATAAGCATATTAATAATGTTGCGGGAATCACCCTCAATAACAGATTTCTTAAAATTGAATTCGTTAAGCAAGGCAATCCTGAGGTAAGCCGCCCTCGCCTTTGCCACCTGTGAAGAATTCACACCCAAAGAATCAGCATACGCTAGAAAAATATTTCGATAATGGTCTCGAATAACGCCACCCAAGCCTGCCTTCCCCGTTCTTCCCTTTGTTGCCCCATCAAAATTTAATTTCACCCACCCGATAGGGGGCACACCATTTAATAGAATTTCTTATGTTAAGCACCAGCGGTGGTCGATCTATATTTCCAAAGCCCAAAAATTATTCTAACCTAATTTTGCACTACTTCGATGCCTCCGAAAATTCCATAGACACCGCGGTGCTTTCCACATTCTCCACCATTTTACCAATGATCTGATTACTCAATAATATCATAGCCACCGTCTTCTCCCTAAATATCTTTGCATTTCTTACTTTCCAAACTTCCCACATCGCGTGGGAGAGCAAGTACTGCCAAAAAAACCTAAGGCGAGGGGAATGAAAGGGCGGAGACCACTGAAGGATACAATCATAAAATATTTTTTGAAAGACCCACTCCACGCCCAAACATTTGAGAATAGAAAGAATTATCTCCTTAAAAATACAACAATTGAGCAATAGATGAGAGGTCGAATCCCAATCAGATTTGCAAAGATAACACTGATTGACCATATGCCAGCCCCTTTTGAGAAGATTATCTATAGTTAAAATTTGGTTTTGAGCAGCCAACCAAAAATATATATTTACCCTGGGGGAAAGATGCTTAAGCCAGAAAAAATTGAATGGGAAATGCGACCCCTACTCCATATTTAAGCAATTATAGGCCAATTTGATCGTATATCTTCCTGAACTCTCCAACTTCCAGATCAACCGGTCTTCAACATTTTCTTGGAAAATAACGCAAAGGCGCAATTTCTACCAAAGGCTCTCCCAAACCTGTCTATCACTGCCATCCCTTACACAAACTGGCACCATAGCCCAAGAAATTCTATACCCTTTATCTTCAAGGAAATCAGCCACATAGGTCAAACCCATTTCTTTGGAATTAGCAACCAATCCCTGAAATCACACTTCTTCCACCAACGAACGATCCCGAAGCCAAGCATATTCCCAGAATAGGGCCTTCCTACCATTCCTGATTACCCACCTGCAATGATTTTTAAGCACATCCCTAGTCTTAACCAGACTATTCCAAAAAGCCAATCCACCTAAAAGTAAATCTTTAGAAATAAAGGAGCTAAATCTGTACTTGGCTTTTAATATGGATCCCCAAAATTTATAGGAGTCAAATGCCAACTTCCACCAAATTTTGGCAATCAAAGCTTTATCCGTTCTAACTACACTTTTTAAGTTCAACCCTCCATTGGATTTCTTTCTACAAACTGCCTCCCAATAAACAAGATGGAATCTTCCTTTCAACTCTGGTCCCGCCCATAAGAAAGCTTTACAGACCCTATCAAATGCTATTTTAAGAGGCACATGAAACATTGACATAAAGTAAATAGGGATGATCTGTAAAGTACTCTATACCAAAGCCACCTTACCTACTTGGCTCAACAATGCTCCTTTCCATGCAGTAAGTTTTCGTTGAATTCTCTCAACCAATGAAGACCACAACTCATATTTTGATCTCCCCACAAACAAAAGCAAACCAAGATATGAAGAAGGGAAAGAAGCAGTGTGACAGTTCAAAACTTTCGTAATCTCTCTCTGGATCGCAGCGGGAGTATTAATAAAAAACAACCCACGCTTGGCAAGACTCATTTGCTGACCAACTACCCTTTCATAACAGTCAAGAATAACTTTAACTTCCCCTGCTGCCTCCACCGTAGCTTTAACATAGATATACTTTTAATACTAATAAAAATTACAAGAAAAAAATCCATTCACTATTTTGGCTAAGTGATTATGCTGATTAAAATTGAGACTAAGCTAGGCTAGCTGATTCTAGCTTGACCCTAAACTATATGCAAAAATTTAAGGACTTGTTACAACTACTTAAACTATTTAAAAACACTTATAGAATGTAGATAAAAGTGCCAAAATAAAATTCTAACTACAAACAAGAAGTTTTAAAAATAAAAATAATTTTGGGTCTTCTTGTAGTTAGAGGATCCTAATAGTCAACGATTTCAGTTTAGATGACTAGATAGGATAGTTATAGAGTGAACAAAAAAAATATGCTAGTTGGAATCTAGTGTAGCATAATGATTTGGTTAATATAATCATCCAACTACATGCTTATGTTAGTGTAGTACCTCGACACTCCCTTTGTAAATTTTACCAATTTTGGAAGAGAAATATTACAAAAAGTCAAATAATAGAAAATACCCCAAAATTTAATTTTGTTTTTAAAATTTGGATAGGGAACATTTTGCTTGTAAATTTATTCCCATTGAATTAAAGGAGAGATTTGATTGCTGAATGCACTGATTGGTTTGAGGGATTTAGTCAATCAATAAAGGTAGCCAATTTGCTCATTAAAAATAGGTAAATCACTTGACAAACCTGAGCAAACCACTCAAATAGTCATGGAAGTAAAAATTAATTCACATCATGAGGCAAATCTCTCAAAAAATGAATTTTTGGCATGTAGTGCCACATCAATTCATGTTTAGAGCCTTCTAAACCTATTAGAGGTACGTAAAATTTGGAGGTGCAACATTTTGCTAAAGTTTCCCCCAAATTTTTACTTTAACTAGGAGTAATTATTTTTCACCCTAGGTAACTCAAGGGTAAAATTTTGCTATAAATAGGGGCCTAGGGACCTCATTATAATTATTTTTTGGCCATGAAAATTTAGAACTATACTCTTTGAGACCTACATTGTGCTTTGAAATCATGAGGTTGTAAGAAATTGACAAGTCCTTATGCATCCCATCAGTGGTATCATCCTCCTAGTTTTCTAATTATGCGATGATTATGGCTTAGCCCTACTAGTCCATATTGTCATTTGCTTATCAATTTTGTAATCAAACAAATGGGTGTAAATTCATGTTATTAAACTTATCATGTGTTGAAATATCATATGTTATCCTCACTATGATGTCAAAATTATATTTGCTTTCAATTTCTTGCACTCTTAACTTCTCATAATTTTTATTTTCAACACTTTACTTTTTATGCACTTCCACTTAGACGTGGGTGCAATGTGCAGAGTGCGCCAGACTTGGGCGCAATGCTCAAGGTGTGCCAGACTTGGTTGCAATGTGCAGAGTGCACCAGACTCGGGCGTTGTTGGCATTTTTGCCACATTAATTTTTTTGACAAAATTTTGCCTAAGTATGGAGCTTTAAAGCTGTAAAGGGCATACAAAAGTATTGGTGTTTTTGTAGGCATGAAAATAGGATGATAAAGTGGATGAAATGATATTTTGATATTTCGTCATTACAGATATTTTTGCAAGCTTTTCGATGATATATTATAGTAGGCGATCAGGGTAGCAGATCAAAAGTTATGGCCCCGAGAAGGAGAACTAGAAAGCTCCATTCCGGGCTTGAAAAATTGGCTAAGGCACGAATAGAATGCTCAAGTTCACCTGAAGCTCAGGTTTACCCGATGCTTAGGTTCATCCAGTTCTCAAGTTTTCCCGATGCTCAGGTTTGCCCAGTGCTCAGGATCACTCCTGAAATCTGGTACGCTCAAGTTTGCTCCTGAAATCCAGCGAACCTCGGCTTCGGGGTTAACCTGCTTCAAAAAATTAGCTAAGGCATGAAAAGTCTTCGGTTCACTCCAAAAGTCATCGAATCCCAGCTTCACTCTAGTTTCAGGGCGAACTACAGCCCAAGCCATGAAGAAAAAATTAGGGTTGAAGGCACAGAACTATAGCCTAAACGAGGAAGGAAATGGCTAAGGTTTGAAATCTTTAAGGCATGGAGACCTCAACTTCACTCTATTTTTGAGTGACTCTCAGCCTCGCTCCCCTTCTCCAGCGAACGTTGGCCAAAATGCTCTCAAGTTCATCAAACCTCCAACGATCCCCTGTTTTTGGCTCCTTGTGCGGCAAACGTCAGCCAAAAGGTGAATGTCGGCCAAAGTTCCTATGTCGGCCAAAATACGAATGTTGGCCAAAAAATCTCAAGTTCGCTCAAACCTTCAATGAGCCCCGATTTTGGGCTCCTCACATGGCGAATGTCGGCCATCCGGCGAACGTCGACCAAAATGCAAATGTCGGCCAAAAAATCTCAAGTTCGCTCAAACCTCCAACGAGCCCCGGTTTTGGGCTCCTTGCATGGCGAACATCGACCATCCAGAGAACGTCGATCAAAGTGCGAACATTAGCCATCTAGAGAACGTCGACCAAAGTGCGAACATCGGCTATCCAGCGAACGTTGGCCAAAATGCGAATGTTGGCAAAAAAATCTCAAGTTCGCTCAAACCTCCAGCAAACCCCATTTTTGGGCTCCTTGCGCAGTGAACATCAGCCAAAAGGTGAATGTCGAACAAAGTGCCTATGTTGGCCAAAATACTCTCAAGTTCACGCAAAACTCTAGCGAACCCCAGTTTCGAGCTCCTTGCGCGGTGAACGTCGACCATCCAACGAATGTCGGCCAAAGTGCGAATGTCAACCAAAATGCGAATGTCGACCAAAAAATCTCAAGTTTGCTTAAACCTCCAACGAACCCTGGTTTTAGGCTCCTTGCACGGTGAACGTCGACCATCCAGCAAACGTCGGCTAAAATGCTCTGTCGGCCAGGATGCTCTTGAATTTGCCAGAACGCTCAACTTTGATCAAAAAACTACACCCAGAGGGAACGCATCCCAAGAAAGAGAAGTTAGGTGGGAATTTAAGGTGCCTTCATGGCACACGAGTTTGAGTCTCCAACCCATACCATCAGGACAACCAGGTCAGGTCTCGAAAAATGCCCCAAAGGGCAACCTGCACCAACCACATTAATGAGGCATGCTATCCCAACTGCAATGCCCATCTAGGGCCGCTGTAAACACAGGTGAGTTGCATCCCATGGATACTCTGTCATCTAGAAGAGGTCAAATATCAACTGCTCCACCAGTTTTAGGGGTTGGGCATTAATGTAATCGAGGGGATTTTCCTCTATAAAAGGCCACCCAATGTAATGTAAAAATGGAGGAACATCGTGCTAAAGAGCTGATGTACTTGGCTTCTTGCTTCAATATTAAGACTCTTGGTTCTAATTCTAGACTCTTTCCCTATGTATGATGCCTTCTATTATTTCTATTAATTTTGTTTCTTCATTTGCATACAGTAAATTTTGCAATCTGGATTTATGTGTGTGATTAAGAACGAAGTCTGGAATTGTTGAAGGATACATATCAGGCTAGGTTTAGATTTAGTTTATGTTATACTCCTAATATTGATTGTTGCTAGTTCAAGTAATAGTTAGTAATTGTGTTGCCTTTTCTTCCCCTTGGAACCATCTACATTTCCCATTTCTTTCAGTTATTTATCTCTTTCAACACTTTTCCCAATCTCTTTCCAGTTCCCTAATCTAAAACCCAGTGTAGCATAGTAAAGGAGCCAGTCTTCTCTAGATATTGGCATGGAAGGCATACCTTCCTTTCGACCAACCTTCTCTGGATATTGGCACAGAAGGCACCCCTTCCTTCCGACATTTCAATATGTTGTGCGGGTCTAGGGCACGTAAGATAGAAAAAATCCTTTTCGATGGCAGATTCGTAACCAACAGGCGTAATGTGTAGAGTGCGCCAGACTTGGGTGCAATGCGCAGAGTGCGCCAGACTTGGGCGCAATGCTCAAGGTGTGCCTGACTTGGGTGCAATGCGTAGAGTGCACTAGAATTTGGTGCAAAGCTTAAGGTGTGCCAGACTTGGGCACAATAATTGGAATACGTCGAACTGATTGACTTTTCAAACTTTGCTGTACTCTCGAGGAGACAAGTGGATCAGTTCAATTTCCTCATCCTTATCCATTCAGGCACTTTTCCTCAGCCGTGCGATGTGTAGTCAGTAGGACACTTCCAGACCTGACATTCTGAAGATGCAAAGCCTTATATTTTACTAGGGCAGCTCTAGAAAACAATGAGATCGTGCCACCATATGGACCTGTCAGAACATTGAAGATGTCCAGTTACGTTTCGAGGAGTCACCAGTTCTGATTCGTGCCAGCCTACTATTTCATAATTGTTTCTCTTTGTAAATATTATCTTCTCTGCCACCACAATGTTTAGTGGGTGTGCATTTAATTTTCAAGTGGCAAAATTCTCTATATAAGCCTGCTATTTTATTGTAAAACGATGGGTGTTTGCTAGAAGCTTGTTGTAACTCGGATTCTGCTATAAATACAAATAGTGTCTGACTCTAACTCTGGACTTCTAATTGTGTGTATGTCTTCTATTGCTTATCTTCTATTAAGTTCTCTGGTTTGTCTGTAGGCTTGAATTCTAATATTTGGATTTAGCTTCTGATAAAATGTGAACCTCTAGAGTAGTCCTGGAGATTATGCATGTTAGATGTTTAGTTTTAATTTCTGTTAGAATTTGTATTAAATGGCTATTTGATTCAACGTATAGTTAAGTTATCGCGTTCTTAGCCCATCACATCTGTTCTATCCGTATTGTGGCCATATTTCCCATTTTTTTTAGTCATTTACATTTCTTTCCAGTTTTCTTATCTCCCTCTAGATAGAATAGCAAGGGAACCATCTCATCTCTGGATATTGGCACGAGAGGCATTTATTCCTCTCGGCCTTTCAATGTTGGTCAGGTCTAGGGCGCATAACTAAACAAACCCTTACCTAAGGCAGATCTCTGACCAATATATTTATATGTTCTTAAAAAGAACCTACATCTTATTATAAGAAATAAAATAATAAATGCATGCTAGTATGTTTCTAAGCTCATATGCTTGCAAGAAATAGGTCTTAATTTGAATCCCATGAAAACAACGTAATTGCACAATGTGCAGTTTACAAAACTAAAGGATGTGCAGTTTCAAACAATCAACACACTTAAATGCATGATAGATGGAATGAGAGATGTCGTGTAGTAATTTTGTCAAGTTCAAGTTGGATCAAAGTAGCTCTAGAGGCACCATCAATATTAAGGTCTCGTCACCTAATATATGGATATACTTACATCACACGGGGCTGAATGGGCTTGAAAACATTTTTGAAAGTAGGTTACATAAGGCATTTTAAATCCAATAGGTAAAATATTTAATTAAATAAATAAATAATAAATGTAATTTTTGAATGAGTGTTCAACCTACAATTGAATGAAAATAAAGTTTATATGAAAGGTTTTTTTTGCATAAAATTATTGGATATTTTTATTCTATAGATATATTTTGATAACTAAAGATATCTTTACATGTTCTATTTTAATTATTTGATAAAATATTAAAATAACAGCCTAATTTTTATCCATCAATTCAACAAGCAAGGTACCTGTTGACAATTTTGTCATATTTCTTAAGGGGTAAAAAGGGGGAAATTTTGTACAGTATTTTGTAAAGTTTTTCTTTGTTGTTTTTATTTTGAAAAGTTGCAGCAATTTTGGCTTCCAATGCCACCCCTTTGTATATAAAGTAGAAAAGAAAGAACTTCACTTCCGAACAAGCTAGAGAAAAGAGCTTCGCCGAGGGAAAATGAAAAGAGCTTCGCATCCGAAGCGTTTCCAGCACTACTTTGGGTAAAAGTTTTGCGAAGTAGTTTCATCGAAGTTTAATACAAAGAAAAGAAAATGAAACTACTTCGTGCCCGAAGCGTTTCCAGCAGCTACTTTGGGTGACAGTTGAGCGAAGCGGCGTTCAGAAGGAAAAGAGCTTCGCACCCGAAGCATTTTCAACACTGCTTCGGGTAGAGTTTCTTGCGAAGTAGTATCACCGAAGTAAAATACAAGGGTAGCGATAAAAGGAGCTTCGGGCCCGAAGCGCTTCAAGTATTTACTTCGGAGCGAAGCGGCATCCAAAAGAACAAATTCGTCGAAGGAGGAAAGTCCATATCGCGATCCAAGTGAGCAAATACAAGAAGACTACTTTGGGCCCGAAGCATTTCCAACAAATACTTTGGGCGAATTTTTTGCGAAGCGGCATCGTTGAAGTAAAATACAAAGATGAAGGCAAGAAATCTACTTCGCGCCCGAAGTATTTTCAGCAAATACTTCGGTCAAGAAACTAGCGAAGCGGAACTCAAAGGAGCATTGAAAGTACTTCGCCAGAAAGTTGTCGAAGCACCCACTTCGGGCCCCTCCATCAGCGAATCATTTTTACTTCGCCAAAAGCTCATTGCGAAGCATTTGCTTCGGCTAATTTTGTGCGAAGTACTTCTACCCGAAGTGAAAGGATGCAATGTCTTTTGAAGACAATTGCTTTGGCCGAAATCTTCCCGAACCACATTTGAAAGAGGATCACGACGAAGTATTTCTCGAGGGCATCAGCGAAGCAATTTGGTCAACGAAGTGGCAAGGACGAAGAGGCCCATTTTGCGAAGTGAATATGCTTCGGCACTCCCCACCCCTGAAGCAGTTTTGTGAAGCTCAATTTTGTGAAGTACAAACCAAAGAGGAGTTTTTGCTTCGGCCCAGAACCATTGCGAAGCGAAGTTGTGAATGAAAACTTAGCGAAGCGCTTCACGGGCACGCGTTCCAAGCCGGGTATTTTCTCGAGGTGATCAAGTGCCTCATAAATGCAATTTTTCGTGCCCGGTAAGCTCGTTGCTCATTTTTGGAAATCAAAAACGAAGTATCAAGCCATGATGGAGAGCCCGACGAGCATGGCGGCCACTCGAGCACCGCACCCGGAGACCAAGGACGTCCAGACGGCTCATCAATGCACCTTTCCATGGTTGACCCGGTTGTAGTTGCCAATTTTGGTAACAGATTTGAAAGCTCGATCACGAGAGCCTCGAGGAGCCAAATTCTCAGGGCTCGAGGGCGTACTCTTCTTTGCTATGTAATTATGACTCAGAGGCCCGGGTCCTCTATAAAAACCTAGGCATTGTAATAGAAAAATGGGGGGGAACTATCTGCTAGAAAGCTGCTGTAACTTGATGTCCTACGATTAATACTAAAAGGCTTTGAGCTCAATTCTTCTCTTTTATGCTGCCTTCTGTGCTTGATTCTTTTGTCTTTCTTCGTTTGTATACCGAGATGCTGAACCCTACGTCCGATGTGTGATCGGGGATTGTACCCTAAAACTCACTCTGAAGGATACATAGGAGTGGAAAAGTGTCGTATTGGCTTCTCTTTTATGCTGCCTTCTGTGCTTGATTCTTTTGTCTTTCTTCTTTTGTACACTGGATGCTGAACTCTGTGTCTGGTGTGCGATCGGGGAAGGTACCCTGAAACTCGCCCGGAGGATACATAGGAAGGTTGATATTGCGTTTCTTTCATTTATTCTTGGTGTTCCTTGCTTCTATTCAAGTTGCTCGGTTAGTGATCGTGCTTCCTGTTCTCTCCCACCTTAAATCACCAATTTCTCTAACCCTCACTCCTTTTATCTCTTTCCTGCACCCTTATCTTCAAACACCCAAGTAGTTTAGCATAGGAGCCGGCATTTCTCCAGAGATTGGCATGAGGGGCATCTCTTCCCTTCGGCCTTTCAATGTTGGTCCAGGTCTAGGGCGCATACACTCACCCAAAATCCTTTCCTAGGCAGATTTGATGACCAACAGTTTTTGGCACGCCCGGTGGGACCGACTGTGTCTATCTTAGTAAGATCCATAACCAGTCAAGGTCCCATATTTTAAATCTCAAACCCATCTTCACCGGGGCCGATAGTTCTAACCAGTTCTCGGTGTGACCCGATCAGTCTCACTTGACTAGTGGTAGTGAGGACCGATGCCCTCATTACTGAAAGACTCTTAGCATCTGGCGACTCTGTTTACCCAAGAATATTTAAGTCATAAAGACCAGTACCAAAAGTCTGTGCCTTCATGCAAATGAGATGGAGAGTTAAGAATAAAGGAGAGGAAACCGATTTCTTTGAGCTAGATATCGATGCCTTTGGGGAGCAATCAAGGTTGGTCACCCCCGAGTCACTGTTACAAGGAACATCCGTTGTTGGTGAACAAAGCCTAACTCCTGATAGTACGTCATTTAATTTTCCTCCCAATCCTCCCAACTCACCGAAGCGTCCCGGTGCCTCCATTCCTATTAGTTGTGCTATTAGCAATCAAGGGAGAGCTTCGGGAATCCCTGTTTCTCAAAATCTAGGAGCAAGTATGGCACAACAACAACAACAACAATAGCAAATGCAGCAGCCACCGCCACCCAGATTGTCCCCAACATGGGATTCTTTGTCACCACTAAATCTAGTGGGACAAGGACAAGTGCCGCCTGTTGCCGTAAAGAAAATCCCAACATTCGATGGAACTGGGAAGACTGCTCTGGAGCACATCCAGGATATAATATCTCTGGCGGTGATCCACGACATCACAGAAGAGCCAATTATGGTAAAGCTTCTGGTCCTTTCCCTTAGAGGGAAACTCCTCTACTGGTATAGATCTCTACCACCCGGTAGTATTACGGGATGGGACCAGTTAGCTGATCAACTGATGGGAAACTTCAATGAATCTTGTGATCCTACCTCTCTGTTGCACCAGTTCACTTCGATCAAGAGACATCCACAAGAAGAGATCATAGATTTCAATGTTAGGTTCGCTCGAACCTAGCAGAGAGTGCCAATTGGACTTCGGCCAACCGATGAAGCTGCGACACTCTATTTCCTTTGGGCTTTCAACCCTGATATCAGTCTCATGGTAAGATATTCTAACGTTAATACTTTTCTCGAGTTATATGAGTTAGCCAAGAGGGCAAAAATGGATTTGATAGCTATGGGCAAGCTTCCCCAAAGGATGTCGACGCCCATACTTCCCGAATTCCTTCAATTCCAGTATGCAAGCGCAGCCGCTTCGCAAATCTCCACAACCCCTGCACTCCCGATTTCATCTTGGAACCCAAATCCTATCGTGTCTCAAATCACCCCTCCACAAATTCATTTCCCTACATTTTCAACTCCATAGCCCACTGTCACTTCGGCATTTCTTGTACTGCCAGCACCACCTCAACACCCCGCCCTGCCTCCAATACCGACGATGGCTTCATTGCCACTCGTTCCAAAAGCCGATGATATACAAACTAAAATTCTGCAGGAGATGCAGTCTCTGAACTCTACAGTTCAGATGTTGTCCAATGACATGACCATTGTGAAGAAAAAGCAAGCGCAGCAAGAATTCCTATCGAGAAGATCTTATCCTACGCCTGCGCTTACCAAGGACCAAGCGGTTCAGCAAGGGAAGGCTGCGGCGAGAAATGCTGCGATTGATGAAGCCTCGAGTACCTTCGATTATGTATATTGGTGCTCTACGTGCAATGATCCGCATGAAGAGAATACCTGCATGCTGCACCAACACTATGTACAAACGCTGGCAAATAGTAGTCATAACGGTCAAGTCAACGTCATTAGGCAGATGAGTCAGAACCTGACAATTGGCGAGGAGGAGCCGGTTGTAGTGCTTACCAGAGGAGGAAAGAAGGCAATAGAAGTAGATGCTACTCAGATGGCTCCTTCAAAAGAGCAAGTTCGACCCGAGAAAGGACAATCATCTTCTTTGGCTCCGAATGAAGCTCCTCCACCTGCATCGATCAAAGAAAAGGCTCAAAAGGCCTCTACCGAGCCACCTCAGGCAGAAACTAAGGAACAGGCTAAGGAAAAGCTCAAGTTTCCTTCCCTGACTAAGCGGCAAAGAGTTGAAGCTACAGAGCAGTATCGCACCAGATACGAACCTAGAAAGGAGCCCGAAGCACTCAAATCCCTGGCGTACAACATTGTAGAGGAGTTGAAGAAGATTTCAGCCAAGATCAGCCTGTACGATGCACTGCAACTACCTGGACAAGTAGACCTGCTGCAAGAATCATTGAAGACAATTAAAGCAAAAAAGGTGACACCGCTTGCTCTTGTGCAGACCCTATCCACATCCATCATAGGGAAGAACAGACCACCTCCGTTCTATCTGTCCCTACAAATGGAAGGGTATATTGTACATAACTGCATGATCGACTCTGGGGCCGCTACAACAGTAATGCCAAGAGCAATCTGCGAAGAAATAGGGATGGAATATACGTGAAGCAGCCAAGGTGTACTCCAGTTGGATGGTACTCCAGTGAAGACTGTAGGGGTGATCAAGGACATTCCTATCCGACTACATAAGATGCCTCAGATCACAGTCATACAAGAGGTAGTGGTAGTCGACTTGGAGCCATATTTCAGTATGTGCTTGTCAAGGGAATTCATGACAAAGCTGGGTGGATATCTATCTATGGATTACTCTCATCTGGAGATTCCATTCAAAGGAAAGAAGGTGAAGATCTACAATGAAAAGCCTTCTTCCTTTCTTGTGCAGAAGATGTCCGAAGAAGAAAGTAGCGAACCAATGAATGCAATGGTGGAGGAGATAGAGCAGGTAGACCTGGTCGAGGAATCTCTTGCGCAATTAAGTTATGAAGATGAGTTCTCATTGGCAGACTTTAACGCCATGGTGGAGACCGAGATAGGATGTTATGCGATCGCCAAGCCTAAAAATCACTCCCAACCAAAGAATAGAACAAGTGCCCAAGAAGGACTATGGAAGTTGTTCTTCGATGGCGCCCGATGTAAAAATGGCGCTGGGGCAGGGATTCTTCTAATTTCACCCTCCGGAGAGCAAAAGGAATATTGCTACCGGTTGACATGGAGCTGCACTAACAATGCAGCAGAATATGAAGCATTATGCCTAGGACTCAAGAAAGTCGACAAGTTAGGCATAAAGCATCTCCAAATCTTTGGAGATTCCGAACTGGTTTGCAACCAGGTCACAAACAAGTGTACTTCAAAGAAGCATTATCTAAAATCATACCGCAACAGGGTATGGGACCTGTTCGACCAGTTTGAATCTCTCAATCTGTAGTCAATCCCACGAGAAAAGAACCGACATGTCGATGTTCTGGCATCCATCGCAGCCAAGTACTCTCCAGCAGAAGATATGGTGCACAAGCCCAAAGCTGTGAGGATGATCTATAGACCCTCTATCCCAGACAAAGATCTGCATTGGCAAGTCTTTGACAATGACGAGCAGATTGTAAATTTCATGATCCAAGAAGCCGCCACAGTTGAAGACAGAAGCTCTGATGAAGGAGAATATGAAGGGTTGATTCAATTGAAGAATAACCACGTTCCCAAGGGACTAATCACCCTTGAAAGCCTCTTTGATCGGAATGACCGAGCCCTCTCTCACATGATCAAAGTCAATGAAAAGCAGTATCAGGATTTAGAGCTTGAACCTGGAAAAGCAATAAAGGTTGGAACCGATTGCACTTCGGAAGAGATAGAACAGATACAGAATCTGTGCAAAAAGTTTTCTGACATAATTGCTTGGTCTTATCAAGATCTCAGGGGATACAATCGGTAGCTGGTTCAACACACAATCGAATTGCAGGAGGGGGTCAAACCCTTTCGACAAAAGCAAAGACCGGTTAATCCTAAGATCGAGGTCCTAATGAAGGCCGAACTCCTGAAGATGCTCGAGGTGAAGATCATTTATCCCATCAAGCACTCTTCATGGGTAGCGAACCTGGTCCCAGTCAAAAAAAAGAATGGAGATATACGGTTATGCATGGACTTTCGCAACCTGAACCAGGCTTCCCTCAAGGACCACTATCCTCTCCCACAAATCGATCAAATCTTGCACTCGATGGCTGGAGCTCAACGCTTCTCTCTGCTCGATGGTTTTTTTGGATACAATCAGATCTGGGTCAGGGATGAAGACCAAGCACAAAACAACATTCACCACCAAGTGGGGGACATTTGCTTACCAACGAATGCCATTTGGCCTTTCGAATGTTGGTGCCACTTTCCAGAGAGTGATGGATCTTGCTTTTGGTGAGCTTCTAAATAAGGTTATCGTCATCTATCTGGATGACATGACCATTTTCTCCCGAAGAAGGGAAGATCACCCCACACATATACAACAAGTTTTCGAAAAATGTCGAGAGTTCGGCATCTCGATCAATCCAAAGAAGTCCATATTCATAGTCAGCGAAGGAAAGTTGCTGGGACATGCGATATCAGAAAAGGGCCTCATTGTAGATCCTGACAGAGCCGAGGCTCTAATGAAGCTCCCACTCCCAGCAGACAAGAAGGGACTTCAATATTTCTTCGGCCAGATCAACTTCGTGAGGAAGTTTGTCCCTGACTTCGCCCAAGTCATCAAGCCAATGTCCCAACTCCTGAAGAAGGGCACCGAATTTAGCTGGATGAAAGAAAGAAAGGAAGCATTCGAAGAGATTAAGGCTCGAATCGCTCAGGTGCCGGTCTTGATCAATCCTGATTACAGTAGGGATTTTATCCTATATGCTATAGGGGAGCCCGAAAGCTATGCTGTTGTCCTGACACAAAAGGGGGAAGATGGCGAGGAGCGCCCCATCGCGTTTCTGAGCCAAGTGATCAATCCCCATGAAGAGAAATATAATTTCATAGAACGTCAGGTGCATGCAGTAATGAAATCCCTCAGAAATTTCAAACAGTTCATCTCTCAAAGTCGGGTCACAGTCTTTGTCATTCACCCCGACGTGCGCAATTTCATCATCCAAGGAGAATTGGGAAGCAAAAGAGCTGGTTGGGTGAACAAGATACAGGAGTTTGACATTGAGATCAAGCCCACAAAATTGGTTCACGGTCGTGCATTGTGTCAAGAATTAGCAAAGAGCGCAGCGATCGAAGTGACAGAATCTCAGTGGGATGACTTACCAGCTGAAGGATGCTTCGCTAACCAGGAAGAGGACGAGAAAGACTGGGTCGATGAAATAGTTCAATACTTCCACACTGGCAGTTGTCCTTCGCATCTAAATGCTTCACAGCGAAGGCATTTCAGGATGCGGTCCTCCCGATACACTCTGCGCCCCGAAGGCCTATTTTTTAAGAATATTGATGGAGTCCTTCTCAAATGCATCAAAGACGATGATAAAAGAAAAGTCCTAGGAGAGTTCCATTCAGGGCTATCTGGAGGTCACTTCGTAGGGAGAACAACGGACACTAAAGATCATCAAAGCGGGTTATTATTGGCCCACACTCTTCGCTGATGCCTTCGTCGTTTGTCGCAAATGCGAGCAGTGTCAGAAGTTCACCGGCCGAAGCAGAAATGCTTCGATGCCCCTTCACCCGATACAGGTAGAAACTCCCTTTCAGCAATGGGGATTGGATTTTATAGGGGTCGTATCACCGAACTCCTCTGTGGGACACAAGTTCATCCCGACCGCAACGGACTACTTCACCAGGTGGGCCGAAGCGATTCCTACAAAGCATGCAGATCAAGAGACCGTAGTCGCATTCCTAGAAGGATTGATCACCAGGTTCGGCATCCCTGAATCTATCATCACGGACAATGGCCCTGGCTTCACAAGTGCCAAAATCAATGAATTCCTCTATAGATATGGGATATATCATAAAGTATCCTCCAATTATTATCCACAGGGCAATGACTTGGCAGAATCCACCAATAAGACTCTGTTGAGGGTGCTAAGAAAGCTCATAGAGACAAACAAAAGGACTTGGCACCTTCTTCTAGAACAAGCTTTGTGGGCCGATCGAATTTCTATCAAGAAGTCAATCAAGACTTCACCTTATGCCTTGGTCTACGGCAAGGAGGCCATCTTACCCATCCATGTGGAAATCCCTGCACTGCAGCTGTTAGAAGCAGAAGATGGAGTTAGCCCAATGGAAAATAGGTTAGCTCAACTGCTACGACTAGAGGAAGATCATGAAGAAGCATACCAGAACTTCGCTAAGCATACCTAGGTCACCCGAGATTGGTTCAAGAAGAAATCATCCGATCGCACATTCAATGTGGGAGATCTGGTATGGAAGTGGGACTCCTGGAAGGCCAAGCCTGGGAATCATGACAAGATGGATGCCTTTTGGGATGGGCCATTCGAAATCATGAAGGTGAACTCGGCCAATTCTTTCATCCTCAAAGATGCAGATGGTCAAGTTTTGCCGATCTCTATCAATGGTCTTCATCTGAAGACTTTTCATCGTTGAGTTTTAAATTCTCATTTCTTTTTTAAAAAAAAAAAAATGTGTATGTATATGTACTTTTGTATATATTTCATGTGTGTATGTACATCCTCTTCCAAGATCACAAAAGCCAACTACTACACTTCAAAATCTCCTTCGGAGACCTTTTATGCGAAGGAGCAGTTGCAAGGAGGTTCGTCGCGAAGCATGTTACCCGAAAGGAAGCCGAACCAAAATTCGAACAAAGGCATGAAAAGAGCTTCGCACCCAAAGTATTTTCATAGCTGCTTCGGGCAAAAATTTTGCGAAGCAGTTTTCAAAAGGGGAAGCTTCGGTAAGCGACCTTCGCAAGGCAGAACGACATCGTGGCGAAGGAAAAGTACTTCGGGCCCGAAGCGTCAAAAGGCTATCCGAACCAAAGGTTCACCGCGAAGCATTTTTCAGCATCGAGTTCCACTTCGCCGAACCAACCACGCGTGAGGTGGAGAATTTGAAATGTGCCTCGAAGAACATGCCGACAACAGCCTTGAAAGGAGTACGAAGTGGATGAATTTAAGGCAAAAGGTGGTGGAGCACTTCCCGAGGTAACCAAATTAGAAAAGGGAAAGGAAAAGCTCGCACCAAGGTACGAGGTGGCAGCGGGTTGCATCTCCAGTACAAAGTGTAATCATCGAAGCATGCAGCCCTGTGTACCACGTCGCTGCAGAATCGATTTAAGAATACGGCAGTCTCTTCCGTCCGAGGTGTAAATTTAATTTTGGTAGGTGCCATAAATTCAGGTGGTTGCCTTTTTTGGTTATAAAAGCGAATTCCTAGCTAGAGGGAAGTTATTTGTCCATCAGTTCAAGCTAGACTAAGAACCTTCAGATACTCTGCAACCCTCCTGTCCTTTGCATCTGGCCATTCACATTAAAGCCCTCTGTATCAAGAACTCTGCCGCTATCACTTGCAACATGGGAAAGAAAAACTCTAAGGAGAAGGGGAAAGAGCTCGAAGTTGTAGGCCCCAAAAAACAAAGAAGGGCAAGGAAGAAAAAAAGCATACTCTAAAGAAGCTAAGTCTCCCCCTTCGACCTGAAAAGCAGCCAATGGAAGAGGGGGATGACTCGGAAGAAGAACAACTTGTGGAGCCACCAATCGATGGGTGGGAGAAGATCAGAGACACACAGCTCTCTAAGGGTGTATCCGATCTTCGACGCACCATAGAGTTCATGACAAGCAGACTCACCCCAGAAAATAAGAGAGCTACTGCATATTACTCCCAGATTTATTGGTTTTTAACCCCGCCTGCTCACCATTGTCCCGAGCTGATCTACGCTATCGCACAAAATTACCAACCTGCGTCCAGGCAAGTGTTAGACGCTTTGGGTCACAAACTATTTTCCATCCTGAAGGAAGATGTACAAGCAGCCTTCGCACCATAGCAGGGTCCGCCCAAGGGCTATTCTGTTTGCAATGTCATCCTAAGCGAACAAATGGAGAGATTCACCTCCAACAACTACATATTGAAATTCCTGCGTGAGAATCTCAAGAGCGGGCTACCTTCAAACAAGCTGCCCCAGATGCCCTTACCCTTGGAGGCCTTCAAAAACATCGATATTTTCTCCATCATTGCATGGGTGGCGGGCTTGTCAACAGATGCTTCAGTATAGCCCTGGCAGGTGTCTTTGGCCGAATGCATTTCAAGAGGGGAGTTTTATGCCCCTGACGCTTCAAGGCCGAACACCAACCCAGTTTTCTTTGACTGGGCGGAATGGGTGGCCCGAACCCTACATACAAGGCTCACTAGCATGAAGAATTCAGCAACAGGCCAATACTTCGCACCCTATTCCTTTCTTGTCTGGTTGTACTTCTACCAGGTTCATAAGCGGTTTCCCCATATCGCCATCTCTCCAAGCGGCAAGGATGGAAATCCTCTGCCAGTGTATCAATGGACTCCCCTCTTATTGAAGGAAGAGTCCTATTATCCTTTTAATCAACAATTTTTGGGACCCGCCATGCATCTGTTGAAAGGCTCTTGTCCTCGGGTACCACTCAGTTTGAGAGATAGAGTGGTGCAAGGAAAAAGGGGGGACGTTTTCCAATTGACACAGGGACTGGTGATTCGCCTGTTCGGCTTCATAGGGAAGCCCTTCCTGTTACCAGTCTACCCCTCTGAATATCAGTTCACATTGGAAGTCGCTCGATAGAGCGACTCTACAAATGCAATATACGGTCATGGCCGGAAGTGGGCACATACCTGTGACTTCCCCTTCAGGATGGGCGTAATCAAAGTCTTTGCCCTAAAACAGAGCATTTTCCTGGAGGAAAAGCTTGCCAATTTTGGCCTACTCTAGATTCCTCAGTAGTGGCTCTATGATCCTTTGGGCGTGATGAGGGATCATTTAAAATTCAAGAACTTCCACATCTGCCCTCACCCCGAAGTTGTGGAACAAAGGAATAACCCCAATGGAAAAGATCTGGAGTGGCATTTGGAAAGAATGAGGACATTGCCTCCATGGCATGAGTTCTATCCTATGGAGGTCGAGTTCGACCCTGATCAGTATCCCCTCCCGACTCCAAGCTCCACATTTTGGAAGAAGGCGAGGGACGATTTGAAGGAGGAGGTAAAATACTGGAGCGAGGAAAAGCTTCGGGAATGGTGGATAATGAGAGTCCATCATCAAAAAGTGAACTCCTATGGACTCTTAGCATCGGATAAAGACTTCGCAATTCTTTATGACACCAATGTCAAAACCTGGAAGTCTATATCCTTTGCGGATTTTGTTCCCCCAGCTACCCCAGGGTCAGGCGAAAGCCTAGGTGGAGCTAAAGATGCTTCGGGGAAAGAAAAAGAATTGGGGGCCGAAGCCACGCCTGCAGCACTACCACAGAAGCCATCGAAAATCCATGACACAAGTGCCGAAGAGGTAGAGCAACCATTGGAGAGAAAGAAAAGAAAGAGGTAGGAGCAAATTCAAGTTCCTCCGAGCCACCCCAAGCGCCCTCGCACAAAGCCTACAAGTACTCCTACTGAATCACCTGCATCAGGCCTGGTTGAAGCAAATATTGAGGATGCAGGGCCACCAAGTGCTGAGACGGTCCCCAAAATAGATATCATTGATGTGGAGGAACTCCTCCAACAAGAGAAAGACCCCGGAGTAGAAGTTGTGGAGGTCGGGAGTGTTGAAGCCCAAAAAGGCCAAGAGCCGATCACGCAAGATGTCACCACGACCGCTTTGCCAGGAGGGCACGCAGGTACGCACTCTCTTCCCTTCGCCTTGGTCTCCGACGCATCCACGGTAGTCCTGATTGAAAGTCCTCATCAATATCTCCATCCCCTATGAGGTCAATCCCCCACTCAGATACCGCCCATTGCCAGTCCAATCCTGCATAGCTCCATTCCTCCCGAGTCGTCTGACTAGGATAAGCCCGTTGAAACCACTTCGCCTACCCATGCCATCGTTCCTTCAATCCTAAGTCAAGGCGAAGGTAGTGTCCCAACACCAAGCCCCGTAACCCACTCTCCCATAGCTCAAAGCATAGTCCCGCTTGCCAAAGCCCCTGCCACACCCGTCCCCGAGCCGTCAGGGGAATCTTTCCCCGTTAGTTCTTTATATTTGTTCACACCTTTGGCTGGAGATTCGGCCTTCTCTGAAATAGATTTATCTTTAATAAAGGAGTGCCCCTTGGCTGAAAAGCTACTCCTAGCTCGACAGAATACAGAGAAAATGTTGAAGGAGGCAAGAAAGAAAAGAGGGCAATCTCTGGCCCAAGTTGAAAAATGTGCGGTTTTCGACTTGAAGGGCGGAAAGATGCATAAGGTTAGGAAGGTCCCTAAGGTCCAGAAGCCTCTGGATGAAATGACTCCAGCTGACTACGACTACCAGGAGAAGACCAAGGACCTGGAGCATTTAAATATAGATGACGAATCCGCATCCATGCATGTCAGGGTTGAAACTTTTTGAGCACATGCAAATATTGCCAATAAGCGTAGGTTTGAAGCAGAAAATGCCAACATCAAGTTGGAAGAAGAGTTGGCTAGGATCCGCTCCGAGCTGGAGGATTCGCAGAAATAGTGCAAGTTGTTGAAAAAGGAAACACATGCCCTCAAACAACAAATTCTACAATTGCAGACTTCGACCGAGCAACAAGCACAAAAATAGGCCAAAAATGAGCTAAAAGCCAAAGAGCTCGAGAACAAGATCTTGCAGGCCCAACAACAATTGTTCAAAAAAGCAAACCTGGAGCTATTCGACAAAGGTAGAATCAAGGAGATCCGCTCTCACCTACTCAAAGGTTTCAGATCTCGGGCCTCCAGTGCCCTATCGATTTTAATTTATGTCACCGAAGCTCAGCATGCCATTGCTAAGAAGGGACCAATAGTAGATGAGGTGATCCAAAAAATCAAGAGGCGACTCAAGCTTGCCTTTGAGGTCCAAAGTATTAGATATCAAGACCTGCAGGTCGCTGCTATGAGTCGAACGGCTAGGGATTGGTCTACTGCCCAAGCCATTGTTTGCGCTTTCTTCTCCAAGGTGAAGAAAGCGCAAAAGGTGAAGGACCTCCTAGATATATTTGAGCAGGAGCAACGCACATCAATGAGTTACTTCGAAGACCTTTCTTCTTTGGGTTTCTCGAGTTTCACAGATGATGATGGGAACCTTCTCACCCGAGAAGAACTTAAGCCGGCGTGGCTCCATTTTGAAAGTGACGTCTCTAAAATTGATGAGTGGGAAGAGCCAGTCACGGAGGGACAAGTCACTGACTTCATCCTGAGACATTGCAAAATCATGGCCTATCTGAATGACCTAGGTGCAAGAATCAAACATGTCGACATAGGGCAGATTGATCGGTTCCATGTTCTGGTCAAGGCACTCGAAGACCAAGAACCATTTTAGAAAGGGGTCTGGGCTCACGTTCGCCGAACCATGAAGAGAATCCATGACCGTCTTGTCCCATCACCACAGCAGGAGGCCACGCCAGCAGACGAAGGAGCAGAGGAGGAAGAAGAAGCAGAAGAAGAAGGAGAACAAGAACCAGCTGCGAAAGCACTCCCAGAGGAAGAAGGAGGAGAAGGATCGGGAAAAGACTCCCGGCCCAATGGATCAAAATTAAAGGGTTCTCCCACCGAGACGAGCTCGTTGCCCCGCGAGCCGCCAAGAATGTTGACAATTTTGTCACATTTCTTAAGGGGTAAAAAAGGGCAAATTTTGTACAGTATTTTGTAAAGTTTTTCTTTGTTGTTTTTTTGAAAAGTTGCAGCAATTTTGGCTTCCAATGCCACCCCTTTGTATATAAAGTAGAAAAGAAAGAACTTCGCTGCCGAACAAGCTATGAAAAGAGCTTCGTCGAGGAAAAATGAAAAGAGCTTCGCACCCGAAGCATTTCCAGCACTACTTCGGGTAAAAGTTTTGCGAAGTAGTTTCGCCGAAGTAAAATACAAAGAAAAGAGAATGAAACTACTTCGCGCCCGAAGCGTTTCCAGTAGCTACTTCGGGCGAAAGTTGAGCGAAGCGGCGTTCAGAAGGAAAAGAGCTTCGCACCCGAAGCATTTTCAACACTGCTTCGGGTAGAGTTTCTTGCGAAGTAGTATCACCGAAGTAAAATACAAGGGTAGCGATAAAAGGAACTTCGGGCCCGAAGCGCTTCAAGTATTTACTTCGGAGCGAAGCGGCATCCAAAAGAACAAATTCACCGAAGGAAGAAAGTACAGATCGTGATCCAAGTGAACAAACACAAGAAGACTACTTCGGGCCCGAAGCATTTCCAACAAATACTTCGGGCGAATTTCTGCGAAGCGGCGTCGCAAAAGTAAGATACAAAGAGAAGGCAAGAAATCTACTTCGCGCCCGAAGCATTTTTAGCAAATACTTCGGTCAAGAAAACTAGCGAAGCGGGACTCAAAGGAGCATTGAAAGTACTTCGCCAGAAAGTTGTCGAAGTACTCACTTCGGGCCCCTCCATCAACGAATCATTTTTACTTCGCCGAAAGTCATTGCGAAGCATTTGCTTTGGCTAATTTTGTGTGAAGTACTTCTACCCAAAGTAAAAAGTCATGGAGAATGTCTTTTGAAGACAATTGCTTCGGCCGAAATCTTCCCGAACCACAGTTTTGAAAGAGGATCGCAGCGAAGTATTTCTCCAAGGCATCGGCGAAGCAATTTTGTCAACGAAGTGGCAAGGACAAAGAGGCCCATTTTGTGAAGTAAATATGCTTCGGCACTCCCCACCCCGAAGCAGTTTTGCGAAGCTCAATTTTGTGAAGTACAAACCAAAGAGGAGTTTTTGCTTCGGCCCAGAACCATTGCGAAGCGAAGTTGTGAATGAAAACTTAGCGAAGCGCTTCACGGGCACGCGTTCCAAGTCGGGTATTTTCTCGAGGTGATCAAGTGCCTCATAAATGCAATTTTTCATGCCCGATAAGCTCGTTGCTCATTTTTGGCAATCAAAAATGAAGTATCAAGCCATGATGGAGAGCCCGACGAGCATGGCGGCCACTCGAGCACCGCACCCGGAGACCAAGGACGTCCAGACGGCTCATCAATGCACCTTTCCATGGTTGACCCGGTTGCAGTTGCCAGTTTTGGTAACATATTTGAAAGCTCGATCACGAGAGCCTCGAGGAGCCGAATTCTCAGGGCTCGAGGGCGTACTCTTCTTTGCTATGTAATTATGACTCAGAGGCCCGGGTCCTCTATAAAAACCTAGGCATTGTAATAGAAAAAGGGGGGGAACTATCTGCTAGAAAGTTGTTGTAACTTGATGTCCTGCGATTAATACTAAAAGGCTTTGGGCTCAATTCTTCTCTTTTATGCTGCCTTCTGTGCTTGATTCTTTTGTCTCTCTTCGTTTGTATACCGAGATGCTGAACCCTACGTTCGATGTGTGATCGGGGATTGTACCCTAAAACTCGCTCCGAAGGATACATAGGAGTGGAAAAACGTCTTATTAGCTTCTCTTTTATGCTGCCTTTTATGCTTGATTCTTTTGTCTTTCTTCATTTGTATACTGGATGCTGAACTCTACGTCCGGTGTGCGATCGGGGACTGTACCCTGAAACTCGCCTGGAGGATACATAGGAAGGTTGATATTGCGTTTCTTTCATTTATTCTTGGTGTTCTTTGCTTCCATTCAAGTTGCTAGTTAGTGATCGTGCTTCCTGTTCTCTCCCACCTTAAATCACCAATTTCTCTAACCCTCACTCCTTTTATCTCTTTCCTGCACCCTTATCTTCAAACACCCAAGTAGTTTAGCATAGGAGCCGACATTTCTCCGGAGATTGGCACGAGGGGCATCTCTTCCCTTCGGCCTTTCAATGTTGGTCCAGGTCTAGGGTGCATACACTCACCCAAAATCCTTTCCTAGGCAGATTTGATGACCAACAGTACCCATACTAGGTCTTCTAAGCACCTCAAAAAATATAAGGCAAACTCAGTTATAATTTCATTAAAAGACAATACAAATTTTAAGTTGAAATTTTTTTAGAAATAGTATTCTAAACTCATTAACAGAATAAGCATTTGTACTAAACTTTCTAAAATGAGCTTACAATAAAAATTTTAAGTTGAATTTTTTTTAGAAATAATATTCTAAACCCATTAATAGAATAAGCATTTGTACTAAACTTTCTAAAATGAGCTTCTAAAAAACAATGTACCCATATTATAAATATATTAAAAGTCAAAAGTTGGTGAGGTATAGTATAATAGTCAAATAAAAGCCTCATGAATTTGAGATAAAATAAAAATAAAAATAAAAATGGAACACCTAAGTGAAGTCTAAAATGATTAAGTTAAAAGACATGGGAAAGAAATTGAAAATCTATCAAATGTACACAATTTTATTAACGAATATAAAGTCGAAAACTTCTTAGTGTAATTCAGAAAAAGGTTGAAAATTTTAAAAAGCTTTCAAATTTCATGAGCTTCAATTTTTTTTTTCGGTTATATAGGAGAGTTGGTCACAATCATACTATTTTTAGTAACTGACAAGTGCAGGGTTCAAACTACAAGGGTTTATTCCACCAAAACTATTCAAAATTGTTAGTGTTGATCCAGTGTGAAGGGATCACCGATCGCTCGGGATTCATACAGTCATCATCGGTCTGGCCGCACTCAAAGGATTCAGATCAAACCACTACCTTTACAAACAGGCTACCCTCAAGGTTTGAACATGGGCTTCAAATTGTTAACAATTTGTTTTTTTTGGAGTAGAAGAGACATGCTCAATCTCCTTGGCAAGAATAAAATTTCCAAGTATCTAATTGGTAATAAATTAGATTCAAAATTCTATATTTCCTAGACTAAATGGTATTAGAAAATGTAATCATCAAGTTTTCAAACAACAATGCCCAATTGAAATAAAATTTAAACTCTTCAAATGATGGTCTATACAATTTTAAAAAATAATAAAATAACTTAGCATAGCTTGTGAAGTGGACACCATGATCAATTTTTTCGGAATATAGTCAATCTTCCAAATGTTGCAAATTTTATTGAATAAGGAATATTCCTAGTTACTTTAGTAAAATGGTAAGATAAGTTCATCATCATGTGAGTCTCACTAAATGAAATATAATATCAAGTTTTATAAATATGGGGAGAGATGCATTGGATGTACAAGCGTAAAGTATTTTGAGATGGTGATGTCATCATAGGATGGAATGTGTCTTCTAGATGATGAGGGTTTGGCCTAAAAATTTGGGATGGTAACAAACAACTAGGGGATAGGCATATAAGTCACAAATTGGATTTTTAAAACATGAATAAATAACATAAGACAATGTGAAAGAAAAACAATTCATTTTTTTGGTAAAAAGGATTATTTAATTAAATTTATTTAAAAATCTAGTTACATCTCCCTACCTTTCCAAGATTGAAGGCTTTTAAACCAAATTTTAATAGAAGATGTGGAACTATTCTCCCTCACATCTAATCTACTACAAGTATCTATGCAAAAAAGAGTAACTAGGTAAAACAAAGATATATAAATCTAGATACAATAGGCAGTACTATCATCAATGGTGAGAATTGAAAAAGAGCTTCCCTAGTGTGCTAAGTCCACCATTTGAGAGAATATCCATAGCAAGTGAAGTCTCCTAGGTCAAGAACCCAGTTAGCCATCGCATCTGCCACCTTGTTTTGATCTCTAAAGATGTGTATGAACTCCAACTATCTCAAAGCATTGTTAGGTCATCTGTATTTGCTCAACTATTCTCTATATTTTTTTGCTTCTTGGTTCTTTTAAGTGGTTAATCATAATTTGGGAGTTTGATTCCACCTGAATTTTCCTTCACCCCACCTTTAGAGCCTCTTGTAATTCCCTTAAGATGGCATATCCCTCTTCCAAGTTATTGGATAAGATACCTAGGTTTTTTGTGAAGATAAAAGTAGGGGTATCATTTGAGAGGCGACATATTCCCCCCATACTTGCTCTTCCTAGACATCCCCTTAAGGTTCCATCCATATTAATCTTACCCAGTTCCTCTAGATGAGGTTTCCAATTCTCAATTTGAATTACCTATGCGCAATTAGGGGTTACCCTTTTTTATGTGATCACTATTGGAGGCACTTGTAATCTAGATACTATCTGAATCCACTTCTAGTTAGGATAATGGAGCCCTTTTAAAGGTACTGGATTGAGTCCCTCATATTGGTTGTGATCCTTTTCCAGATAAAGTGATCATCTTTGTACTCCTCATTGAAGATACAATTATTTCTCTCCTTCCACAAATTCCATAGGAGGGTCATCCCCACCCCAAAAATCTACTAAGTGGGTGGTCCATTGCCTCATGTTTAGGCCATTCCCTCCAAGTTGTTCTATAGAATATATCTCAGACCAACAGATGCCTAGCAAAGTTGCCATTTGTTTCCACAATTTGATTGTGATGGGATATTTTATAAAGAGGTGAGAGATAATTTTATCATTCTTCCAACACATCACATTTGAAAGGCCCATGCATCCCTCTTTTCATCAATTGTTTTCCTATCAACACCCTTCTATGAAGTAGCAACCAAATGAAGAATCTTAGTTTGGCCAAAGTTTTTATGCCCATCATTGCATTAATATATGATGACTATATCTCTTAATGGGATCAAGGTATTTTGGAAAAGGACTAAATATTCAGAGGTAAATATATATTCACTCTAATTTTTCTTACCCTATCCAAGAGTATCCTCCTCTTGAGACCACAAGAGTGATCTCGTCTAGATGGTCCTATAGATTTCGTTTCTCTGATCCTTTGGGACTTGGATTGGCCACTCCTCTATTGGGATCCATTGCCTTCCTACCTCCTAGCTACTACTTTAAGGCTTACAGTAATTGGATACCTTAACCCAGTTGTTTTTATGTAGGTTCCCCATCAACGGTCTCCAAGTCAAGAATTGAGTTATTAGAGGAGGATGACCATCCCACAAATTTATCCAAAAGTTAACCTTTTGTTTATTATAGATAATCTAAAAAACTATTTTCTTGACCATATCCTCTCCTATTTTGAATCCCATTAAGATGTAAGATCATTTTCTTAGAAGCAAAAACAAGATAAGATCTATTGAGGTGTAATTCTCTGCATATTTAGCCCTCAAAATTTAAGCCCATAATTCCTTAGGGATTTTAGCAATCTCCAAAATAACTTAGTTGTATTACCTTGTTCTTCTTGACAAATAATCTGATTCCTAGTCCTCCCTACCTTTTTTGTAGGTATAAAGTATCCCACTTCAATTCCCATTTTCGTTCTTCCTTGATTCCACTCCATAAGAATCTATAGATTATTTGATCCAATTATTTAAGAAATACCTTAGGGATGTCTAGCACTAAGGAGACATAAATAGGTATGACATTGAGGATTGCTTTTATCAGGGTCATCCGACCTCCTGTAGAAAGCCACATATTAGTCCATTTTTCTAATTTGGATTTCATTCTCTTTGACAGCCAAGCCCATTCCTCCTTTTCCCCCCAATTGTAATTGGATTTTCTAGGTAGGTGATTAGAATAGATGTCTTCTTGTATCTCAATTTATCCAACATCATCTTTTGCCTAGGTGAGAAATGGAAAAGATGATCTTGAACATCTCTTCATTTATAAGTTGTCTACTCACTTTTGTAAATTGTCCTAGAATAATTTTAAGTCTGGAGGCCTCCCTTACTGTTACATTTTCTAATAATGTAGAGTCATCAAAAAATTATAAGTGAGTAATTGGTTTAGCTCTAGTTGCTATTATTATTCCCTTCAAAGCTATGGTTTCCCTATCCTTAGCTAATTTTCTACCTATATAATGAACACATATGGGGATAAGGGGTCTCCCTTCCTAATACCTTTAAAAGCTATAAATATATGGGTAGGAGCTTAATTTACTATAACTGAATAGGATACTAAGGAAATACATCCCTTGATCCATTATACCCAATCCCTAGAGAATCCAAATTGTCTCACCACATTTAGGAGGAAGTTCTAGTCAACTCTATCATATGCTTTGGATAGGTCTAACCTGATAAAGATGGAGGGTGTTTTTTATACCTGCGTAAAGTGGATGGCCTCTTGAGCTAAGACTATCTTATCCAAGATTTTCCATCCTTCCATAAAACCACCCTATTCTAGAGAGATAATTTTGTGAAGAAGAGGTTTGATCCTTTTTGCTATGTTCTTAGTAATAATTTTATATAGGACGTTACAAAGGGCTATTGGTTGAAATCCAAAGATGTGTTTAGACTCCTGGGTTTTTAGAATCAAAGTTATATATGTCTTGTTCACCTCTTTGAGCACCACTTTGGCTATCCTAGCCTCTTCTACCACTTCCAACATTTCTTCCTTAAGGATATCCTAGAATTATATGGAAAATATTTTTGTACATGGAGTTTTGTCTTCTTGCATCTTGAAAACCACCTATTGTAGTTGTTTGGCAATAATTGAGACAATCAAAGTTACATTATCTTCCTATATGATGAGACAAGGAATTTCTTGGAGTGCTTCCCACCGTACCTCTTGGTTCAATGGTTATTCCTTAAAAGAATTGGATAAAGTATTCTCTTGCTAAAATTTTCATCCCATCCCATGTGTGTATTGAATCACCTACTACTATTTTTAGGGATGAGATGAAATTGTGCGACAACCTTGCTAGGAGATATTTATGGAAGAAGCTAGTGTTCCTATCTACCTCTCAGATCCATTGGTTTCTACATTTATATTTCCATAATATCTCTTCTCTTTTGTTCCATTCCTCTAACTAAAAAGTAAGCGTTGCCTCCTTGCTTCAGATCTTAGTAGTGTCATTCGTTCGTATTTTCTCATTTAGGTCCTCAAGTTTGGTTAAGATATGACAATTATTTTCTTTTATGTCATCAAACTCCTAGTTCCATGTTCTCAATTTGGATTTGAGGTATTTAATTCTCCTAAAAAAGTTGTACATATTTATACCATGCTTGGGTTTACCCTTCTACCACCGTTGCCAAACCTTATCTTAAAAACTACTATATTGAAACCAAATTAGCTAGAACCTAAAACGAGCACAATTGGGTCTTGTCTTCCACACTTCTACCAACACTAACCAATGAATTGATCCTACATCGTTTAAATTTTTTTAACTTGGAATGTATCCATTGCTCAGTAACTCCTATGATAATAGAAATCTATCTAGTATTTTTAGATGCATGTTGGGCCCTATCTTTTGTTAGAATATGCCATCATAGTGTTGTCTAGTTTGGTATCTACTAGATGAATATATCTAATATGCTTTATCATGAGGTTAGTACTATCATATAGATTGTGATTTCCCCCTATCTTCTCTTCCAATAAGAGGATGGTGTTGAAATCTCCACCTACAAGCAAACAAACTCTAGGGAAATGATCAATAATATAAGACACATCCCCCCATTGTTGTTGTTTTTTTATGTAGGCTAATAGGTGTGTATACATTGAGACATAAAAAATACTAAGGATAATGTCTACTCTGGGTTAGTAAATCCAAATTCTCCCAAATTCTCATTGTTTGGTGTATCACTATCTCTTTTGGACCCTAAAGACAAGCCACTCCTCCAAATGCTCCTTGGTAGCCTAGAAATTTCACCCTACATGTAGGTCAATTTATTTTGGAAAATATCTACATCTCTTCCCCTGACACTTTTGTTTCTTGGATGAAAACCATCTGTGGATGACGTTGAATCATTCGTTTTACTTCATTATGATTTGTTGAGATACCCTTAAGCCCTTGGATATTCTAGGTGATGCACTTCATCAAGCACGAGGACTATATGTGGGTAAGATCCTTGACCTTACCCACTACTAACAACTTTGCACCTTCTTTCCCTATTTGACATT
Organism: Wollemia nobilis; assembly: GCA_028583015.1. NCBI lineage: Eukaryota > Viridiplantae > Streptophyta > Pinopsida > Araucariales > Araucariaceae > Wollemia > Wollemia nobilis. Next base: position 4,327,091 of record JAQPPZ010003280.1, read on the forward strand.
GAGTAATATTTTTGTTTGCTCTTTGGTGTGTTTCTAACTTCATCTTTTTGGTATACTCCTAACTAACTCCTATTAGTTTTAGGATGGACCCCAAATACAGTGTAGGTGAATATACCATCATGGCCTTGTCAAAATATTTATGGGTATCTCCACTATATATTCCTTTATGAGTTCCTTCGTTTGATCGATTAGAGTCATTGTCTTTATCTTGGTTTTTTCTTTTCCTTTGGGATTTCTTCGACTGTTGGATTGGGTTCTCTTGTGAGCTACCTAGTAAACCTAGAATTTGCTCAATGTTGTGATTTATTTTTCAATTATTGGTTCCTTTCTTAGGGATTGAAGAGAGATTTCTAGAATCTTCGTCTCCATGTTGTTATCCTTATCATCCATTGGGAGGTTAGAAAACTTATTGGTGGATATGACTACTTGTTCTTTAGATGTTTGCTTTCTCTGTATGCTCTATTTAGGCAATTGAAAACCTCCAAGGGTTGTTTCCTCTTATGTTGGCTCTAGGATTGAATATTTACAATCCCTAGCTAGGTGACCATATTCATGATAAATCTTGGACCTAAAGGGGATGTTCTCATAGTCCATATCTTCTTCCCAAGTATCCTCCCAAATTGAAAAGTAATATTTTTTGGCAAGGGCTTGTCAAGGTTGATGAGAACACAAAATTCGGCTTAGATAATTTGTTCAAATTGGCTTGTACTATCAATTGTTATTATATAAGATCCTAGAGTATTGCCTATTTCCATGAAGATGAATTGGTTCTAAAACTCAGATGGAAACCCAAAAAGTCTCACCTAGATCGATGCTACTAAATGCATTTCCTCTTCTACCTTGAGTATGCCAGGGCTTCATAAAAAACCCTATCCTACCTAAAAACCAAGGACCCCCCTAGAAAATTTGTTCTCTATCCTCCTCATTAACAAAAAGAACTAAGAAATAACCATTGGGGTAAGCAAAAATATTTAACTCACCTCTAACTATCCTTTATCTCACAACCCACATCTTGAAAGTAGGGAGGGCTAGATGAAGATCTAGATATCAATTGATTAATCTTCCATGTTTCATGGTGTCAATCCAAGTCTGTATATCTGATATCTAAAATTGGACTATGGGAGAGCCATTCATTATTTTCATGCACCCCGAGGTTGTTTCCCTAGGTTCCATTTAGGGCATTCTCAAATATTTGTAGGAAGTCCTAGAGTTATTAATTGCAGTTATTTGTAGCTATCCTCCTCTCAAGGCATATTGAAAGGTCATTTTTTTGCAATGTTTCACTAGACTCTCTTCCCATACTGGGGATTGGCTCATTTTCCCTGCTATGGCCCCTTCTTGATTACTTTCCAAAGGTCCAAGTTTATTCCCTTACTGAGCATTTCCACTTGTAATAAAATCCTAGTTTGTTGTTTTAAAGTCGGTCCTTTACCTCTTATTTGTTTGTGCCCTTGATTCTACTCTTATTTGGGATTGGTTGTTGTGATCTGGAATAAGTTTTCATATTTCTCTTCTTGGAGTGGGATCTAATGATTGGCTTGTATTATTTATTCTACTTGCATGTGATCATGGTTATTTGGGCCCTTCTTGGAGTCCACATCCTATATCATATTTTTTATATTGGTCCTATTCCCATGGAATCCTCCTTCCACCATCAAAGGATTCACCAATATCTATAAACCCTCAAACATGAATATTTGAAAACCCTCAACCAAGGATCTCTGTAAACCCTCTTGTTGAATGATTTCCCTATGTGACCTAAAATTTTGAGTAAAACCATATAGGTTTTTGTGAGGGATCTTGGTCCCCTTGTACTGGGGGTTGAACTTGGATCTCCTGAATGAAAACCCAAAGACATACCACTATGGTATCCCTCATGATACTAAACAACAATTTAATTTTACTTTTTCAAAGATCCAAAAATTAAATTAAAATATTACTGAGTTGACCTATACTCAACTTTCATTTAATCATTAATAATGTTGTAGTCAAATTAGTATAAACATTGATAATAGTCTAGGAGTCCTCATATTGCATCTTTCTAAATTTTCCAAGCATCTAGGATTCAATTATATGAGCTCACATGTTTCAAAAAAGTTAACAATAACGTTTATACATCCTAGGAAGTCTTCGGATAATAATTTTTTGGCTATATCAAGCATCATCTAGGATTCAAAATATGCACTTGGCATATGTGTTAGTTGAAGTACAATAGCATTAGTACCTCTTGGGAAATTCTTATCTATATCATTTTCAAATTTTCTTTTACTTATGTTGAGCATTATCTATTATTCAAATCCTAAATTTGGCATTCTATATCTTGAGCTGCCTATTGAAGTTCTAATGCATGATATTTCCTATCTAGTTATAAATGTTATTTATAAGAAGATACTCCAATTGATTTGTAGAGAGTGAATGAATGATTGGATTTTAGTTTTTCATATCATGTATATTAAGTTAATGACTTTGATATGCCATTGTTAACTTGCGTGGGATTTCTTTTATCAGTAAATATATGTAGAACATCAAAGTTTTGGGTTTTTGATCATGTCAAGGGTATGTTTTGGTTTTGTTTGAGATTTTATTTAATTGGTTATATGGGATTAAAATAGGTCCCATCACATTACATCATGACCATACACCTGGGTATCCTCCTTGAAAGTTGAGGAATATAGTCAATTGAGCTAAAGCCATTTTATTTTGTTTGAGAATGTTATTGGATGCACTTTTTTCTTATTTACTTCTTATTAACATCTATTATTTTTATTATTTATTCATTTATTTATTATTATTTTTTTGGGGAGGTGGTAAACCTCCAATCGTATCAAGGACAATTATGGGGTATCATTGGCATCTTCTAAGCATACCAAAGATGTTGTAATATATTGAAGATGTCTTAGCATGACTACATTTTAGGGATGCCACATAGGGCCTTGGGATGTTTTGGGAACAACCATTCTCAAGTTCCCAAAATTGGGGATAATGAGGATGTTACATAACCATTAACCTATCATTGAAATGAAGGGAATGAAAAAATGAGGGCACTAAGGGTTGGGGACACATCCACATGTAACACTGCAAGTACAAAGCATAGACAATGGTACCAAATTATCAACAATCATATGTATGGGATTTGCATATGGTGTGTTACTAGGTAATTAAGGAGATTTAATTGAAGATGTTATTTGCTAAAGTCTTGTAGTCTTTCACCATATTTTCTTATATGACCTTTAATTTTTTAGTTGTCTTTAAGTGTTATGAAGTCAATTTTAAAGGTTATTGATTAACAGACTTATAAATAGGATTAAAAATATATTTTGTGAAGATATCATTTCAAGTACCACCTAAGGTAGATGAGAAAATCAAAATATACATTTTATGGTCAAAAACATATTTAGTAGTGGAAAAATTGATATGATTCTATTTTATATTAAGGGATCAACTTTGCATTTTAGGTAAAATTATGTATGTATTGTGCATTATCTATTTTAATCATTATAAAACACCTAAAAGTAGAAAAAAATAGAAAAATATTTGTTAGAGGATTCAAGTTATTTTTGTAATTACCCACTAATACATCTCAATACCTATCTTCTTATTGTATAAGTTTCTATACGAAATATGGAAAAAGGGCTTCTTTTACTTATATTTTTGGCTTACCTTTTGTTGTCCAATGAGCACAATTTTCATATATATTTTTTGATACTAACATGATAAAACATCCAATAGTTACACTTTCAACAAAAGGCACTTAACCTATACATGAAAAATTATCATGATAAGACATCCTACTTGAAAATTTCATAGTGTTAGGATTGAATTTTATGTATCTTATGTTTAATAATACTTTCTAAATAACACATTATTAGATGTGGTAAAGCTTATTTTGTAAGTAGTAATCGATGTTAAGTAAAATCGCTTTGATTGTGAAAATAATTTGAATTGAGCATTGAGGAGAAGAAAATAATTATTGTAAAGTTGTGAGTCTTTCTAAGCAATATCAAAGTTATTTTTTAAAAGCTGAGTGAAAAAGATTATAATTTTTAAGTTGCACTTGACTACCAAATTCCTTTTCCAAGCATGATGAATGAATGATGAATGGCTTAAATTTTAATTGTCTTTGCACATTCTATTTGTCTTGTTTGGATGATCAATGTTAACCATATTGGATTGAATCTTGTCAAAGTATATTGTGAAGTATATTTAGGTGCTTGATTGAATTTATTGGGTTTTTACCATCTGAACATAAGTTTTGTTACTAAAATTTTACACAATCTATTGGTCAAAATGGTGCATACTACGAGTTATTACCAAGTAAGTGTTCATATTATCATATTTGTTAAGTCTTAATATAGTCTTTGATCTTAGTCCAATTTTACACTAGCCATGTACAAGAAAGAACATTGCACAAACCTATGGTTCAAAATTTGTTTAATGTTAAAACTTCAAATAACATAGACAAAGAACTAAGGTTTTGAATGTTGAGTCAAACCAAGTATTATATTGACTATTGAAGATAGGGATTTTTCTATAACATGGATAAATTATCTATAAATTCCCCATCCAAGTGTGGTTGGAATACCTTCAAATAATATTTTATGAACCAATTTGTGCAAATTGTGTTGCATTTTGTTATGTTCAAAAATATTTCATGTCTCCATTATGATGGCAAGTCAAATGAGAAGTTGCATATTTGGTAATTTAAGATATTTTAACCTAAAAAATCTTAATGAGGATATCAAGAATTTGGTTGCTTTTCAAAGAACATGGATAAATATTTATAGTGTTTGAAAACATGGAATAGGATACTAGCTAGTTATGAAGGTAAATATGGATTGAAGAAGTTGAATCACAAGCATTTTAAATATAAAAATTATTCAAATGAAAATGCTGAGTAGTTGCAACACATAAATTGGAAGTCCAATGAAATATTGCAAAAACCCAAAAAAAAGTTTAAAGAGTCAATATAAGGTTAGCTATTTTATAGTGTTTTATTGTTAAATGTTAGATGTTAGATTGTAGTTAACATGCTACCATAATATTTTGGAAGGGGCGATTAATTTTCAACAAAATTGATGAATCAATATAATTGGTTAGAAAATGAGTAGATGATAAGGCAACATACTTTACCGATGGATCTGTAGACCATAAAAATTTAGTTAAGGTGTTACAATAGAATGTTTCAAAGGAAATTCTAATTGAGAAGGTGTGTTTGTTAAAATATGTAAAGCAAAACACTTGCAAAATGAGTGTCCTTGGATGGAGATTTAGAATGTACTTCATAGGTGTTGTTTGCATAAATTTTTGAAGTAGATCAACTAATAATTAAGATAGTACAAACTTTAGTTTCACACCTATACAATAATATCAATTGTTATACAACTATTATTATATTATAAAAACTAAATCTATAATTGTTTTAACTCTCAATTGGATTATCCTTACATACAATAGGAAAATCATGCTCTTATCCCTTTTTGGGATGTGTTTTGAGGTCAAAATGTAGTCAATATTAATGTAGTACTAACTAATATACAAGTGCTTGTACAAAATCAACAAAAAAAGGTTGGAGTTCTCCACAATTTCTATGGAATAAATAATTACAGATTTAATAGTAGTTAGAAGAGGTGAATCAATACAATAAATAATGAGGATATTTTATTTGTATCAATAATGAGGAGGTATTTATATATTCTTGTTGATCTATAAAACTATGTAAATATTGCATGCCCATAAGATCACAGTTCAACATATAAATGGATAAAATCAATCCCAAATGTTTGGGTTTGAGGATTCATTCTTGTAAATCTAATTAATCTAAATTAAACTAGTCAATTTGGTGACAAGGAATTCAATAGAATAAAATTAAATGCAAAGAAAGAATATAAAATTGTAATCATAGTGAGATTAGCCTTGATCTAGTTGAAATATCTAGAGTTTATCGATTAAATTCAATAAACTAGATCTTCGAATAACCTAGAATAATGCATAGAGAGGACTAATAGGATATGGGAAGGCAATAATGACAAGCACTAAATATGTAAATCTAGGTAGGTATTCTTATGAGACACTGGGTATTGTATATGCATTATAGTAACTAATAGAGAACCTAAATTCTATGCATTCCTATGAATAGACTCTAGCTCACTCAAAAGGTTGATTCTCAAACAATTTCTCATCCCAAGGATTCCATAAGAGAAAGAATAGAATAATAACATATATATTATAGATTAAACAACAAAAAAATAAACCATAGAAACTTTCATAAATTTGAAATTACAAGATTCAAAACTAAAAGTTAGAAATAAACAAAATAAGTCCACACATTCAACTATAAAAAGGAAAACAAATAAACTAATTTTTTTTTATTAAGAAATATGGATGGATTTGTTATAGCTATGTAAAAAATATAAGGCAACATGAAATTGTTCATGGGAGTTATCACAAACCACACAACTTGTAGTGGACCCTTTTTTCAAAAATATGTGCAGTTTCCTTGTGACATGAAAAAGACATTAAATGCCCAATATTGGATTAACATAGATCTACTTTTTTTTGGTAAAATTAAGGGAAGAGGGTTTTGAAAGGGCCCCAAAAAATTTTGCAACCGAAAGAATACAACAAACCAAAATAGTGCACTCCAACACTTAAACAGAAGAGTACAAAAAATGTACTACAACACTAACCAAAACAAAACATAAACTGCATAAACCGGCACCATAAACCACAGGATAAAAAGGGTTGATATATTTGAGAAGACCTATGAGAGAGCCAAGGTAGTTCTACAACACAACATCTAACTTCGATATAATCCCACCAAAAATTTGAGCCGCATACCAACGGTCTCTAGCAGATAACCACTTCCCAAGGTAGGCAGACAAACCAAGGTAGAAACATATTCTTGATTCCCGCTCCCCATTTTTGAAATAATTATTTCTCCTCATTTTTGAAATAATTCTCGCTTCTCATATTCAAAATAATTTCCGCTTCTATTTTTTGAAATTAATTGGGTATTTAAAAATACCTTGTTTAATGAATTAAATGGGGTTTTTAAAATATCTTCATTAAGGACCAATAATTAATAAATTGATTGTGTATTTAAAAATACCTTCATCAATGAATAAATGAGGTATTTAAAAATACCTTCATTAATGAATTAAATGGGGTATTTAAAATACCTTCATTAATGACCCATAATTAATAAATTGATTGGGTATTTAAAAATACCTTCATTAATGAATTAAATGGGGTATTTAAAAATACCTTCATTAATGACCATTGATTAATAAATTGATTGGGTATTTAAAAATACCTTCATAAATGAATAAAATTGGTATTTAAAATACCGTTCCCGTCCAGGAATACAAGTAAGGAAAATACAAGCCACATAACTGGCAAAGAGATACAACTATCCCACCTCTTTAAAAACTGCACCAAATATTCTAACCAAGCGAACTACCACCACCCGAGACCAATTAACCAACATCACAATGAGCACAGTTGATGAGGTCCTATGGAAAGTCCCCTTGCCATACTTTATATCAATGAATATTCACTCCAATATTCGTCATCATGTCAGTAGCAACATTTTCCTCCTTGAGCATGTGATAAATTTGAACATCTTCCAACTCTCGATACAAATTTACTCCTTCATAAATTAGATTTGTGACCTTTCGACTAACATGGCACGCTCCAATAAGCATATTAATAATGTTGCGGGAATCATCTTCAATAACAAATTTCTTAAAATTGAATTCGTTAAGCAAGGCAATCCTGAGGTAAGCCGCCCTCGCCTCCACCACCTGCGAAGAATTCACACCCAAAGAATCAGCATACGCTATAAAACTATTTCCATAATGGTCCCGAATAACGCCACCCAAGCCTACCTTCCCCATTCTTCCCTTTGATGACCCATAAAAATTTAATTTCACCCACCTGATAGGGGGCACACCATTTAATAGAATTTCTTATGTTAGGCACCAGCGGTGGTCGATCTATATTTCCAAATCCCAAAAATTGTTCTAACCTAAATTTGCACTACTTCGATGCCTCCGAAAATTCCATAGACACCGCGATGCTTTCCACATTCTCCACCATTTTACCAATAATATGATTACTCAATAATATCATAGCCACCGTCTTCTCCCTAAATATCTTTGCATTTCTTGCTTTCCAAACTTTCCACATCGTGTGGGGGAGTAAGTACTGCCAAAAAAACCTGAGGCGAGGGGAATGAAAGGGCGGAGACCACTGAAGGATACAATCATAAAATATTTTTTGAAAGACCCACTCCACACCCAAATGTTTGAGAATAGAAATAATTATCTCCTTAAAAATACAACAATTGGGCAATAGATGAGAGGTCAACTCCCAATCATATTTGCAAAGATAACACCGATTGACCATATGCCAGCCCCTTTTGAGAAGATTCTCTATAGTTAAAATTTGGTTTTGAGCAGCCAACCAAAAAAATATATTTACCCTGGGGGAAAGATGCTTAAGCCAGAGCAACTTGAATGGGAAATGCGACCCCTACTCCATATATAAGCAATTATAGGCCGATTTGATCGTATATCTTCCTGAACTCTCCAACTTCTAGATCAACCGATCTTCAACATTTTCTTGGCAAATAACGCAAAGGCGCAATTTCTCCCAAAGGCTCTCCCAAACCTGTCTATCACTGCCATCCCTTACACAAATTGGCATCGTAGCCCAAGAAATTCTATCCCCTCTATCTTCAAGGAAATCAGTCGCATAGGGCAAACCCATTTCTCTAGAATTAGCAGCCAATCTCTGAAATCACACTTCTACCACAAACGAACGATCCCGAAGCCAAGCATATTCCCAGAATAGGGCCTTCCTACCATTCCTGATTACCCACCTGCAATGATTTTTAAGCACATCCCTAGTCTTAACCAGACTATTCCAAAAAGCCAATCCACCTAAAAGTAAATCTTCAAAAAGAAAGGAGCTAAATATGTACTTGGATTTTAATATGGATCCCCAAAATTTATAGGAGTCAGATGCCAACTTCCACCAAATTTTGGCAATCAAAGATTTATTCGTTCTAACTACACTTTTTAAGTTCAACCCTCCATTGGATTTCTTTCTATAAACTGCCTCCCAAGAAACAAGATGGAATCTTCCTTTCAACTCCGGTCTCGCCCATAAGAAAGCTTTATAGACACTATCAAATTTTTATGCTATTTTAAGAGGAACATGAAACATTGACATAAAGTAAATAGGGATGATCTGTAAAGTACTCTATACCAAAGCCACCTTACCTACTTGGATCAACAATGCTCCCTTCCATGCAGTAAGTTTTTCGTTGAATTATCTCAACCAACGAAGACCACAACTCATATTTTGCTCTCACCACAAAAAAAGGCAAACCAAGATATGAAGAAGGGAAATAAGTAGTGTGACAGTTCAAAACTTCCGTAATCTCTCTCTGGATCGCAGCGGGAGTATTAATAAAAAACAACCCAATCTTTGCAAGACTTATTTGTTGACCAACTACCCTTTCATAACAGTCAAGAATAACTTTAACTTCCCTCGCTGCCTCCACCGTAGCTTTAACATAGATATACTTTTAATACTAATAAAAATTACAAGAAAAAAATCCATTCACTATTTTGGCTAAGTGATTATGCTGATTAAAATTGAGACTAAGCTAGGCTAGCTGATTCTAGCTTGACCCTAAACTATATGCAAAAATTTAAGGACTTGTTACAACTACTTAAACTATTTAAAAACACTTATAGAATGTAGATAAGAGTTCCAAAATAAAATTCTAACTACAAACAAGAAGTTTTAAAAATAAAAATAATTTTGGGTCTTCTTGTAGTTAGGGGATCCTAATAGTCAACGATTTCAGTTTAGATGACTAGATAGGATAGTTATAGAGTGAACAAAAAAAATATGCTAGTTGGAATCTAGTATAGCATAATGATTTGGTTAATATACTCATCCAACTACATGCTTATGTTAGTGTAGTACCTCGACACTCCCTTTGTAAATTTTACCAATTTTGGAAGAGAAATACTACAGAAAGTCAAATAATAGAAAATACCCCAAAATTTAATTTTTTTTTTTTAAATTTGGATAGGGACCATTTTGCTTGTAAATTTATTCCCATTGAATTAAAGGAGAGATTTGATTGCTGAATGCACTGATTGGTTTGAGGGATTTAGTCAATCAATAAAGGTAGCCAATTTGTTCATTAAAATAGGTAAATCACTTGACAAACTTGAGCAAACCACTCAAATAGTCATGGAAGTAAAAATTAATGCACATCATGAGGCAAATCTCTCAAAAAATGAATTTTTGGCATGTAGTGCCACATCAATTCGTGTTTAGAGCCTTCTAAACCTATTAGAGGTATGTAAAATTTGGAGGTGCAACATTTTGCTAAAGTTTCCCCCAAATTTTTACTTTAACTAGGAGTAATTGTTTTTCACCCTAGGTAACTCAAGGGTAAAATTTTGCTATAAATAGGGGCCTAGGGACCTCATTATAATTATTTTTTGGCCATGAAAATTTAGAGCTATACTCTTTAAAACCCACATTGTGCTTTGAAATCATGAGGTTGTAAGAAATTGACAAGTTCTTATGCATCCCATCAGTGGTATCATCCTTCTAGTTTTCTAATTATGCGATTATTATGGCTTAGCCCTACTAGTCCATATTGTCATTTGCTTATCAATTTTGTAATAAAAAAAATGGGTGTAAATTCATGTTATTAAACTTATCATGTGTTGAAATATCATATGTTATCCTCGCTATGATGTCAAAATTATATTTGCTTTCAATTTCTTGCACTTTTAACTTCTCATAATTTTTATTTTCAACATTTTACTTTTTATGCACTTCCACTATTGTAATTTATTTTTACATAATTTAGTTTAGATTAGATATCTACAAAGGATAGCAAACAGTAAATCTAAATTTGTGTTATAAACATTGCAATAAAATAAAAGGACATCCACACAATATTGCAATAATAACAAAAAATGATGCTTGAAAATAACAATACTACAAGATGAAATGGAAATGCAACAGATTATATTGTAGAAATCAAGAACACATTACAAAATTGCAATCCACTTTGAGGGGATAGCCTCCTTAGAAGTAGAGCTTCGATACAACAAAATATGAGATGATATTTCTCTTTCCACCTTGGATCTTTTATAGACTTTAGTTACCCTAACCCAAATGCTCAAAGGTTCCCATCCATGTGCAAGTGGGGGCCCAACTTGCTCTTAAAGAATAATCATTACATATTTTAAATAATTTCTTTTAATAATAAATTATGGTTACAACATATGGGCCCATAAACCTAGGCATCTGAAGTACTACATAACTAACAATTATTAATATTAGAATAGGGTCTTAACATGCCCATCCCCTTCAAAAAAAATTGTCCTCACTATTAGAGATGAGGAAATTATTGCTAAAGTTGTTGAAGAGACTACCATGTGGCATCTTCCTACTGTAACCCATCCAATGGACCAAGATTTTAGTAACTGTGCAATTAAAAAGAGTGCGGGTTTTGTGGTCCAAAATTCTACCAGGCTCCAAGATGACTAAGCCTTCATCATATAACTCAAGGAGTGTTGATTAGATCTAAATGCATTTGTTGAGTACCTTATTAATACAAGGGACATGGAATACTGGATGGATATTGGAAGAAGGTGGTAACACAAACTTACATTCCACTTGTATAATCTACTACAATACCCGGTAGGGTCCATGAAATCTTGGATGAAGTTACACTGAGGATTGCTTATAGGGTTTGAGTTGAAAGAAGACTATATCATCTACATTGAATCTACGCTCAAAATAGTGTTGATTAATCCATTGTTGCATCTAATTTTGAGCCATAAATAAGGTCTCCTTTAACTATTGTAATATTTAGGTATGTTCTTGAAGGGTTGCATCCACCGCTTGAACTTTTGAGTTTCTAGAAACATATGAAAAATGCAACAGAGATGGGCACCCATAAACTGCCTAAAAGAAGTTATTTTGGAATTTGTGTGTAATAAAGTGTTGTACCATCATTTAACCAAATATAGCCATGTAGCCATTGTGTTGGGTACTCAAAGGTGAAACAATGAAGGTAGGTTTCCAAGCACTTGTTGACAATTTTAGTTTACCTGCAAATCTATGAATGGTAGGCTGAGCTCATTCACAGTTGTGTTCCCTATAGTTTAAACAATTCTTGCCAAAAATAACTAGTGAAAATAGGGTCGTAGTAAGAAATAATGAATTTTGAAATACCATAGATTTTAAAAATGGAGTCCATGAATATTTGAGCAATAATGGAGGTATGTTAAATATGGATAAGGGAAAAAATGACCATACTTTGAGATATGGTCCACCACCACAAGAATGATTATTTTTCCCCTATATTTAGGAAGTCCTTCAATAAAATCCATGGATATATCAATCCATACATTTTTTGGGATTGGTAACAATTGTAGAGTGCCTAGAGTACAAATCATTTCTCCCTTCATCCGTTGGAAAATTTCACATTCTTCCATAAAATTTTGAATATATTTTTTCATTCCCTCCTAATAGAATGACCATTTAGCTCACTCATATGTCTTCAAAAATCTTGAATGGCCTACAATGGGTGAAGCATGCATTTCCTTCATGATATCCTCATGGAGTGATGAAGTTTTGGGAACCACAATGTGAGCTTGGTATCTTAACAGGTGTCCATCCCATGAATACTTGATGTGTGAATTGGGATCCCTTTGAAGTTTCTCCTACATAGTCTATAATGATGAGTCCTTAGTTACTTCTTCTTGAATTTGAGAGACCCATTGGGAAAGTGGATATGAGAGGGCACATACTATCACCTAATATTCAAACTGATGAGAGAGAGATTCTATCATAATATTCTCCTTCTCTTTCTTATACAAAAAGTCATAATCATACCCCATCAATTTTGAAACCCATTTATATTGTGTTGGAGTAGATACCCTCTATTCCAAAAATTATTTCAAACTCTAGTGGCCCATTTTGATAAAGAAACGACTCCTAATGATATAATACCACCAATGATTGATAACATGGAGGATGAACATCATTTCTTTTTCATAAGTAGATTTTCCCAATTTTCTTCTTGATAATGCCTTACTAGTGAAGGCTAGGGGTCATCCTTATTGCATTAATACAACACCAATCCCATGACCTAAAGCATCACTTTAAATTATAAAAGGTTTAGAAAAATTAGGAGTGGCTAACACCAATATTAAAATCATAGCATCCTTGAGATCTACACAAGTTTTTTCTACTGGGGTTGAATGAGTTCTTCTTCAACATGGCCATTAAGGGGGCTACTATCTTTCCACAATTTTATATAAATTATCGATAGTAGCCCATGAGATCCAAAAATTCATGAAGCACCTTAATATTTTGTGTCATAGGCCAATTATGGATAGCTTTAATTTTCTTTAGATCAGTATTAACTCCCTCTAGTGAAACAACATACGCCAAGTATTAAACAGATAGCTTTTGAATATTGATAATTAATGTAAATCACCACAAAATCGAATATAATAAAGTTGCAACAAAAATAAATCAATAAAGATAACTCAAAAAATAATCACATGAAAAATGCTTACGAAAAAAACAAAAAATGTTATAGAATAAAGGTCTACTAATGCATACTATGTGCAATGAATTTTTGATACCAATTACAATGCTTTGTCACAAATATATAATAGTATGTGACTCTTCATATGGATTACTCTTCTTTAAAAATCTTCACTTTCCTATTCTAAGTACACATGTGCACTCTTACATAATGGACACTTGCACATCCACACTCACAACACTTGCATACTCAATTACATGACACTTGTGCATTTCTTGCACATTATTACATTACGTGAAACATAAAATCATGCTCTAATCTAAGTCACACACCTAATCTAATATTTTACCAAAGTGGTACATAAGCATGTACCAAATAGTGTAATATTCTCTAACACCTCGTTGTATTACATTATTTGGTTATTGAAGAATTTTATCTTCAATGCAGTCTTTATCCTTCAATTTACTTTACACTGTATACCTCCATCTTGATCTGATGCCTTGTCTATATCTTTAGTTTTAGCATGATGTAATTTAGTTTCTATGTTTTCTTGAACACTCTTCTTATCATTGAATTCTTATAAAATAATTTTCCTTTTTCCTTTGTTCTTTATATGACATGTCTTCTTTGATATAGTGGCTTATGAACTTTTACTTAAAGCATCATGATATGATTCTGAACTTGATGTGTCAATATTGCATGAAGAATGAAATATCTTTTCTAAAAATGATTCTTCTAATTTTGCTTTCTTCTTAAGAGATTCAATCAATTCTTTTTGTTTCATGCTTTCCTCTTTGTAGAATTTGAGTGTCAACAATGCCATATATAGAATGCTACCAATATCTTTAGGAATTAGAATATTATATGTTCCATTATCAATTGTTTCAATAATCCTAGCATGTAGATAATATTCCAAAGTTTTAAATATTTCTTCTATTGTTTCATTATAGGTTAATTTTGTATCTAGATCTATGCTTCCTTCAGATTTTGTAAATAATTTTTTTATTCTAACTTTTATAACATTAGCTCTTTCTTTTTTAATCATGTTTTCCATATCATCATTTATTGAATTCTTGAATGTAAACATCCTTTTTACTCCCTAGTTATAACAAATATTAGGTTTTCAAGTTTTATAAGAACCTTTGAAGTTGAATACCTTATGGCTCCCTAATTGAATATAAACTAGAATATTTGTAAACTTATGAATTCCTAAATTTTAAGTAGAATTCCTTGTCTCTCCATGATTAAATTATTGCAAAATATTCTATGGTTTTTTAGGATTCTAATAAATCATTAAAGTTATTTTTTAATCCTTTAAAAAACAAACCTTTAATAATAAAATCTACTTATTACTCCACCAAGTAGTTAATGCATTAAGTTTCCTATTAAACTACTTATCTCTTCACTAGACTTGTTCAACCTTAACAAATTAATAATAATTTGAACTATATGCACCTTATTTCTCCTTTTAACCTTAGGAAAGATTAATAAATTCTAAAAATCCTAATTTGCTACGTTATTCTCTTCTCTTGGCTTTGAATGGATGGTTGCTCTGCCACAATTGTGCGAGAATTTAATGCTGAATTTGTGTTGGCTTTTTCACCTTGATTCAATGTGTGAGAAGTGGACTGTAATCTCTTAATCTGACTTGAAAATGTGCGAAGTGGATGAAGATTCCTTGCATGTATCCTAGCTTGAGCTTCTCATAAGATGTTACAAAACCTAGCCATTTGTCTTCCTTATGCCACATGGTGATGCATGCTTGAATGATTGATGCTCCTTCATGTGCTTGTAATGTTCAGATGTTTTGAGTTCTTGGGTGCTCAAACTAGGGTTTTACTACACAAATTTGCATCATCTATGTTGCCTGACCTTTTACGTGTATTGCTTAATCCTTGACTTCTCTGTTGTGCTCAACCTATACTCTCAATGATTCTACACCTTGGAATTTGTGTCCTTAATTCATAAGTGGTTTCTTAAGTGGACATTTTGTTTTCTGGTATCTGATTGACACTTTTTTCTATGAATGGACAAGTGGCACTTGAAACTCTTCCTTTGCTCAAGAAGACGTTACTTCCTCATATTATGACATTCAAGTTTATTTTTACAATTCTAGCAATTGACTCTTTTGAGGTATTCCAAATTTGCTCAAATAACACTTTTCCCATAGAGATTTAACTCTCTTTTGATAACGATTCATCTTTGCTCAGATAGTGCTCTTCTTTGGAACTTTGTTTTCTTCCTTCTGATGGTATTTTGAATCCCTTTTCAAGTGATGATTTGACTACCTTCAACCTCCTCTCATGCTCAAATTCTAACCTACTCTTGGATTATTCTATATGCTACCTAGTTTTTATGTCCCTTGCACTCAACTTTTGAATGACACTTAACATCTTTCTCACTACCCAATTTTGATGTTCTTTGAGTCCAAATTTTAGCCTCTATTTTTTAGGTGATGTTTTGTCTCTTATTTGACGCTCTTGTGTCCTTCTTTTGTAGCTTTCTACCCTTGTTACTTTGTTGTAGTTTGGCTACAAATAAAACTTCAATGTTCCTTATGCTCTTATGGTCTTAAGTCATCTCTCTTCGTGCTTAAAATTTTTAGCACTCTATCCTTGTATTTTTGGCTTTTTCTCAATGCTTTCTATGTTTCTAAAATATCTTCTTTTCCTTATCTTGTATTATGTTCTATAATATGATGCAGGTTCAAGTGACTTCAATAATTATAATATGCTTCAACTTGAGCTTGCTGCAAATAACACTTTAACAATAATGCTATAAAATAATATTTTCAATTCTTTTAGGAGCCTTTCAAACTTAATCAGATCTGTAGAGATTTATTATCTCTATTCCTCTTATTTTGCACCTTTCTATAAATGTTCTTATGGTGTTATTAATTTTCTTCACTTACTTGTAGGATATGTTGCCTTATCATACAAACTTCAGCTTTTTTATGCTTTCACTTAGACCTCTCTTGTTGTTTTACTTTGTTGTTCTCTTGTAGATATAGGTGAAAGAAACTCAAGCGTTGGATCATAGGTGCAAGATGCTATCCAATATTAAACTCGTACTATGCTATCCTATTGAATACCTAAAAATATTAATAATTAACTTCTTAAAAATGCACTTAATAACCTTTAATGTACCATGTTCTCTGTATTGCATATGATTTCAGACTTATTTACTTGAAAGTTCCTTTGAACTTAAAATTTTTCCCCCTATGCTCAATATAATTTTGAGCATTACTTCTTTGTTTATCTATGGGCTGCTTGTCAAATGGTAATGATTGTCCCAATTATAATGAGATATTTCTTGAAACTCCTTTATTTCTCTTAGAACTATTTTCTATATCTTTCTCTATCTTCAATATTGTTATTCAAGATATCAGTTTTTTTCTTGACTGAATACACTGCCTTCTCTAGCTTCAATTCCTTTGCTATTGTAATGCTTCACTTGATTTCAATATTTCCTTTGTGGCATTAAAATGCTACCTTTCTCTTCAATGTTGTCCTTGTGATAATTTTAATATTACCCTTGTGGCATTCACTCTAAATACTACCTTCCTCTTTTGCTCTTTTGAATCTTCTAATTTTGTTATTCAATGTGGACTACTAGAATTTTTTATGTGATGTGCTATGTGCTATCCTTTATCTAGGACTGTCCTCAAGAATTTTTACTATCTTGAAGTCTTCTTTTACCTTCAAGTTTACTTTCTCTATCAACCTTTTCAATAGGACCTCTTTCTTGGGTCTCTTAATTTACCTTAAATGGGATTTTTTTCGTCTCCTTTGTCTGCTTCTATGGGACCTATTTTCTCTTGGGTCTCCTTAATATTATCAATTTCAAGGTCTATCTTCAAGACTTGAAACTATGGTGTAGATTGCCTTCTATTTTGAATTTGTTCTTGGAATAGGTAAACTCAATCTATCTATCAAGGTCTATCTTTGAGACCTGAAATACTTATCAATATTTATATCTAAAATTTAACTACAACTCAAACCAATACCTACATGAAGAAAGCTCATAACCTTCTAGAAATAAAAAATGAAAGTCTTCTCTATCCATTGGAGGAAGCTTCTCAAATTCTAAAGATCAATTTTCACTACAACAAAAACTTGGATAACATTTTCTAGAAATAATATAAAAATTCTATAAAACTTTTCAATAATCTAAAACAAAATGGTAATGACCAAATTTTCTTCTTGACTTGGTTCTCTAAAATCTGCCTCTTTAAATCTTCATTGGTTGTCCTTCAACCTAGTGGTAATAATTCTTGTTATCACTAGTATTTCTCTTGACCAATGGAAATATTATCTTCTCTAGTTTTTATTATCCATAGGTAATATACTTAACTTCACTAGTATTTCCTTAGCCAGTGGAAATATCCTTGGACTATTTGCAACTTTTAAAAACCTATGCAAGTAAAATTTTTGTGGCTCTGATACCACTAATAAATTTTGAAGCTTGATACTTAATGTAATCACCACATAATAATATATGATAAAGTTGTAGTAAAAATAACTCAATAAAGATAACTCAAAAAATAATTAATTAATAACTCAGAAAATAATCACATGAAAAATGCTCACGAAAATACTGAAAATGTTATATAATAAAGGTCTACTAATGCATGCTATGTGCAATGCATTTTCGATACCAATTACAATGCTTTGTCACAAATATATAATAGTATGTGACTCTTCATATGGAGTACTCTTGACCTTCACTCTTATTTGAAACTCTTCACTTTCCTATTCTAAGGATACATGTGCACTCTTACATAATGGACACTTGTGCACATCCACACTCACAACACTTGCACACTCAATTACATGACACTTGTGCATTTCCTGCACATTATTACATTACATGAAATATAAAATCACACTCTAATCTAAGACACACATCTAATCTAATATTGTACCAAAGTGGTACATAAACATGTACCAAATAATGTAATATTATCTAACATCAACCTTCTACATGCCAAAGGAACATTTGAATCTTTTGAAAAATAGCCAATGGTCTTGTAATAGTTGTAAAGTTTGATCTAGATATTGCAAGTGCTTAACCATAGTGCAACTGTAGATGAGAATGTAAGTCCAAAATAAAATTGAAAACGAATGGGTAGAAGACATTTTTCATGAGGCTTTGGAATTTTGAAGGTGTATTAGTGAGGCCAAAAGGCATGATAAAAAATTCCTAGTGGCCCTCATGAGTTTTAAATATTATTTTTGGAATGTCCTCTCCCTTGATCCTTATATAATGATACCCAAAGCAGAGTTCCAACTTGGAGAAAAAAAAATGTACCATGTAACTCATCCAACAACTCATCAATCACAAGAGTGAGGAATTTATCCTTAATGGTGATTTTGTTGAGTTCACAAAAATCTATATAGAGCTTCCATGACCCATCTTTTTTTTACCAATAGTATTGAAAAAGAGAAGGGATTGTTACTATGTTAAATTTTTTAATAGTTATTTGACCAAATTCTCAAATTTTGACTTCAATGCATAGGGGTATCTATAGAGTTAGATGTTAGGTGGCAATTTTCTTTGTACCAATAGGATAGCATGAGCATGGGGGTAATCCCATAGGTTTTGTGAAAACAACATTATGTATAGTCAAAATGAGTTGTAAGTCCCCTTGTGGCTTGACCACTTCAATATTTTAGGGCTGGATTGTAAACAATTGAGCTACTACCCCATGTGCTATTTTTTTTAACAATTTTTATATTTGACTTGAATTGATAACCTATGGGGATCCCATGTGTGAACCATAAAGAGTGTATGACCTTCCATTTTGGGTGAATTTCATCCATAATTTGACAAATTTCCAAGCTACTATTCCGAATGTGTAGAGCCATTGTGCTCTCAACACAACATAACATCATCTTAATGGAAGTGTGAATATTCCAGTTTTAAGTTCATATTTTCCTATATTCAACTTAACATTTTGACATTTCCTTTTAGAAGGTACTGTTCCTCAATTTGTCACCATGACTTCAAAGGAATTATAAGAATGTATGTAGCAGTTTACTTGCTTATCTATTCAAGGATCAATAAAATTATGTGTATTACCTAAAGCAATAATAATTATTATTTGTTTCCCTTTAAAATATCCTATTACCTTAATAGTTTGAGGGATTGAGATTCTTGCAAGAGCATGAACTAAAATATTTGGTTATAGTTCTTCTTGTGCTTCACCTTAATCCTAGTACTCTTATTCTGGCTATTCTACTTCTTCCTATACATTATTTACAAAATCATCCATATCCAGTAGATACAATTTTTGTTGTACACATTTATACCTCAAGGAATATTTATCATCACAATTATAACATAACCCTTGTGCTCTTCATGCATCCATTTCCTCCCTAGTCAATCACTTCACTATTGGAAATTTGTTTCCTATGTTATCTTAGATAGAATGAGGGTTTGCTTGTAGAAATGTAGATGATAATATTTGAGCAATTTATTTTTCCTCCACTAACCAACCAATCCTATTTCTTGCATCATAGATTATGGTTTGAACATTTTTACCTCTGTCTTGATGTCATCCTTTAACCCATTGATAAAATTCTTCACTCAAACCCCTTATTCTATTAGCCAAATTTTGGAAATGACTCTGATAATCATGAACAATAGAGGTATATTTTAACCTCTAAATCCACTCTTATTCTATGTAACACTCAAGATCAAAATTTATATTCTTAGTTTTTATTGTGGATTCAGGTGCAATGGTCATGATTATACCCATAACTATTTGCAAAGAGATGGGCCTCCCTTACAATAATATGGTTAGGCATCAAATCCAAATGGATGGAATGAGAGTCAATGCGATGGAGGTTCTCAAATATTTAATCATGAATATAACTAAATATTCAAAGTTTTTAGTGGTAAAGAAGTAATAGTCATGAATCTACCATTGTACTTTAGGATGTTATTGTCTAGAGAATGAATGTGTAATTTGTTAGGGGATGGGTAGCTGGAAATGGAATATATTTATATGAAGGTTCCCAGTGATGGAAAATTAATTAGGATTGAGAATGAACCACCTTGTAACCACCTCCTACATAAGCTTGTATTGGAGTATATTAGATTATTTGGTACTTGCCAATGTACCTCCATGGTACCTTCATGGTATATTTATAAATAATACATTAGGGTTGAGTCATAGTTTAGAGTGGGAGTAATATTTTCTTTTATGTAAGTGTGAATGTGCAGGATATGCACAAGTGTCATGTAAAATTGTAACGTGCAAGAAATGCACAAGTGCCATGTGAGTTAATGTACAAGTGTAAGTTGAGTATATGTGCACATGTCTTATATGTAAGAGATCAAATATGTAATGTAAATATGTACACAAGTGTATTAGGTTAGAGTGTGTAAGTTATGAAAGTCTAAGAGTCATGCATAGGTGAATATAAAATATAGAGTTAAGTGTTCATCAAGTATGTAAGTGTCAAGTAGATGAGTGAAGAGTCATGAGATTTAGCATATGGAAAGGAATAGTCAAGTATCCAAAGAGTTATTCTACTATGGATATATACTTCATAGATTTAAGTAATGACATAACACATTACAAAGAAAAGAGAAAATCACTATCATATTTGTAAGAGAAAAAGGAGTAATAAAAATTGCATACATTTGAAGCAATTAATATTGGAAGTTGTTCTTCATGCATAGTACATGAATGATTCATGCTATTTACATTCATATTGATACTTATTATTGAATGTTATTTGATATATCCTTAGCCTTGATATACATATTAATTTTCTTATATTATTCTACTCATATCATTATCTTGACCTTATTATATTATGGCTACATTATATTTAATATTATGATATTTTTGGTAGTATTAAGGCTTAAAAAACCATTAGTGGTATCAGAGCTACCACTAGAATCTGTCCAGATTGATAGAAGTTTTTAGCCACTTACAAAAATTAAAATTTTCTAGTTTGGTAAAGTTGATTAAGAATTTATCCTCTTTGAAGGTAATGAGACTTGGAATCTATTTGAAGGTCATAGTGAGTAGATAGGCTAGGGACTTTCCACAATTAAGAATAGCCAGTGAAGACTAGGACTCAAATATATTAATTAAAATATGAATCAACTTTAAGGTAGTTGATCATTCAAGAACATGGTCAAACCTTGACACTAATAAAGGATTAAGGAAACATAGATATCCCTTGACATTGATTTCAAAAAATTGAGGATTCAGGTAACATAGATATCCCTTGACATTGATTTCAAAAATTTGAAGATATAGGGATATCCAAGTTACCTTGAAATTTATAGAGGAATTAGGAACATCTAGGTCACCTTGACATTGATAGAGCAACAGAAAGAAGATTCAGATCACAAAGGAAATTGACCTTTATATTGAATCCATTAGAGATTAAGAGGTAAATATTAAGATATAGAAGTACGAGAAGCTTCCTAAAAAGGATAGATAAGAGTTTCAAATTCTAAGTGTAGAGATATAAGATTCAGGTCATAGAGAAATTGACCTTGACATTGGTCCAAGAAGCCAATAAAGATGAATTAGATAATAGCAACAGATTGAGAAGAATTTAAATCTTTCTAAGAGAATACAAAAATAAAGAGAGTAGAACAAAGATATATAGAAGATTTAGATTGAAGGAATATGTATGAGAGACAAATATTGAAGAATAGATAGAGGTTTTAATAGTGAATAGAAGAAGAGTATTGCATAGAGAATAGAGGAAAGAGGTCTTACAAATAAGATAAATACCCTTTAGAGAACATAAAAGAGGCTTGAATAAAGAGGTCTAATAGATTATAGAAGAAGAGAAAGAAAGTTGGCATAGAAAAGAAAGAAGACATATATAGAGCATACAAAAGTAAAAAGGCTTGTAAAAAATAAAAGGAGTCCATGATATGAAAATTAAGGTCTATTGAAAGAAGATATATCCTTATTAGAATATAAGCATAAAGGTCCATGGTAAGCAAAAATGCCATGAGATAAGGTGG
This sequence comes from Wollemia nobilis, assembly GCA_028583015.1. Lineage (NCBI taxonomy): Eukaryota > Viridiplantae > Streptophyta > Pinopsida > Araucariales > Araucariaceae > Wollemia > Wollemia nobilis. The sequence continues at coordinate 4,349,697 of JAQPPZ010003280.1, forward strand.
TTCAAGCTAAGAACGAAGGCCCTTTATTTATTCATATCTAAAGGAAGAAGATCCGACAAGCCAAAAATCATCACCTGCAACACCAAATAGAGATTAAGCGAGTGAAAAGAATAATGCAGAAGCCAAGTTGTATAGTTTGTAGAGGTTGATACTCTTAAGCAAATGTAGGAAAGGAAAATACCATCTGGAAAATGTACGTTGACAAGGAAACATTCAAGCAAAGCTAACAAGGTAGATTGTGTCTACAAGGAAGTTTATGTATCACGACATCTAAGAAACTAAGGCATATAAGCATCTAAGAAGAAATATCGGAGCACCTAAGCATCATAGGAGGAACACTAAGCAACATTGATGCAACTAAATCTCCAAAGAAGGTATGGTAAATGTCTAAGCGTAAACTATCTTAGCAATAATTTGAGCATGAAAGAAGAAAGACCAAAATATCTAAGAGCAAACATTTTTTCATAGCAGCAATTGAATCTCAAAAGGAGAAATCAAAATATATAAGTGGAAGCCTAATCATCTACGAGGCATTCCAAGAACCAAGAGAAGTTGTCTAATTCTAAGGGAAAGTTTTGAGCACTGATATAACACAATGTAATTCCTGATAAAAGATTGTATATTGAAAAGTGCCAAAGGGAAAGGTATAAGAATGTTGTAATACCCAAGAATATCTTGTACATTGAATATTACCATAGGGTAAGGTTTGAGCATGTTGTTGTAGACACCCAAAAATCGCACATTTCCACTTCTCACATCATCACGGTTGATCAATTTGCAAAACTATCAAAAATTGCATAAATTGGCTCCAAATCACTATTCATCATCCTTAGCCCCCTTGGGTAGCTAAGCCCCTTCCTATGCTTAACCATGGATCCTCATGTGACCTCATTCCCAACTCAACTAAGGTTGAATTCTCCAGCATGGTCAAAAAGCACTTTATAGTCAAAGTATGTTGTATGGCTAAACACATGCTTAATTAGATCTAATATTGATTTAATCTAAGCCTTCCACCTCACCTAGTATACTTTGACTAACCTAGCCTTGCCACCTCTCATCCTGATATTTCTTTATATTTGTCTCCATCACACATGTGGATGGGTGACAAATTCTCTCACCCAAACACATTTATGAGGCAGGACACCTCATGGGACACCTCTGAGGACACCTCATAAAGGCCACCTCATAGGTACACCTCAGGGGACACCTCAGTGGACACCTCACATTGCACACATCATGGGACACCTCAACCCCTCCCCTAACCTTGGGAAAATCTATAAATAGAGTTTCTTCTTCTCCATTTCTAAGGATCCTCCATTTACATACCCAAACTCTGCTAGAATTGGTCTAGGATACGCAACATCAAGCATCTACTTGGAAAGGAGCTCCAAAGCAAGCAACGTGCTACATCAGCTCCCTTGTACAAGTAAGTATCATTGTAAATGCCATTATTTCAATTATGCATTAATTTAGTTATTTTGTGTCTTTTGTCTTTGTAAATATGGGGCTTGACCAAGTCAAGTCCCCAAACACACTAATCCATTTTTTGTAGCTTTTGTAGGTTTATAGGATCTACACCTCAACACCAATGGCACATGAGCAGGAAGACCATATACACTGAGGAATGCAAGGAAGGCTTTGGAGTTGTAATGCTCAAGAAGATCATGAACATTGAAAAGTGTTGTAGAGGAAGAGTTGAGTAAGTTAAAATATCCAATGAGAGGCCTAAGAATTGAAGAGCATAATATGTAACATCTGAGGAAGAAGAAACACCTCCATGCATGTGGAACATTAGTTTCCAATGCTCTTATGAAGGAATATTGAAAGTATCACATGTGCAAGTCAAAACAATGTGTAGCTAGGACAACGAGCATTCAGGATAACAAGAAACAAGATCATGCAAAAATATTTGGTGAGAATTTAATGTTATTTTAGGGTTTAAATTTGATAATTTAAAGTTTATAATATGAGAGATAAGGTAGTTAATTAACTAAAGGTTTTAAGGTATTTAATTAGTTAAGGTTTTTTTACGGTTTATAATTTGATAGGAGAAATAAGGATTGTTTATGGTTATTTATTTTTTAGAAGTTATAAGTTAAGCTTTTTAAAAATTGAAGTTATTTAAGTTTTGGAGTAATAAGGAAGTTAGATATTTTTTGAAAATATTTTTATGAGGTTGGAGTAATAAGGTTTTCAACTAGGTTATTTAATTTTGTAAAGTTTTCTTAAATTTTAGTTCTTTAAAATTCAATTTGATCTCATACTTTGAAAAAATAATTTTTTTTTTTTTTTGCAAATTTATCTATATGGGAGATAAAAGGATTTCAACATCAAAATACTAGGAAAACATAAATTTGTAATTTTATTCTTAGTTTATACAACTAGGGAGACAAGGTTTTCTACTCCATAGGAATTAGAAACTTTGATTTATCTAAACTTAGAAGATATAAGGTTGACTACTGAGAAAGAGAAATTGCATATCATGGAAGACATTATTAAAAATGCATTCAATAGGGATAGTGAAGAAATAATGAACAAGTTAAAGTCTTATTTTCAAAAGATGATAGATGATATTGATAAAAAGGAAAAAGTGTTAAATATTTTTTAAAATTCAAAATTGGATCTTGTTACTACAAAATCTTATTCTAGTGGTTCATCTATAGACTCTATTACAAAATCATAAACTACTAAAAATATTGAAGACCATCATCTAAAAATTATCTATATGGGAAATAAGGAACGAGTAGCTTTGAAATTACATAAATGGTTATGTTATTTTACCAAGAAGACAAATGAAATTGAAATTCTATGAAGGATGAATAAATAAATAAAAATATATTCAAGATGCATTTATTATAGTAGAATTGGTATGTAAAAGAAAATTCTTGGAGTCTTCATCCATGTAAATATTATGGAAGAAAATATCATTCTTCTATTTTCTATTGGTACAAGAACAAGTATTGTAGAATATTTGAAAGAGCATTAGTATTTTATTTAGATTAACTTTGTCAAATACTCATTTATGAAGCATCTTCTAACAATGAATCCAAGTGTACAATCTCTAAAATACAAAAAGAGAAAACATTCAAAAAACAAGAAAAAGGAAAATGGATCAAATATGGTCTAAACTTGCCTTACAAAGAAGGTAGATCCCATAGTCAATCTAAGGATAAATGCAAAGGAAATATTCTTATGCAAGAATTTGATGACAATGAGAAAGTTAAAGAAGTTTGTCATCTCGAATCTACAAAGATTGAAGAACATGAATTTGATGATGTACTCAAAGTAGAAGCCAATCAAGAAGATGAACCTGATGGAGCTCAAGTAGAAGATCACATGCATTACAAGATCACTTGAAGAATGAATACAAATATGAAGACCATGCTTGAAGACTAAAGTCTTTAATAACCAACTAATGTAATACATAGGGGTGGTGGAGTACAATATATTATTTGGTACATGCTAATGTATCCCCATGGTACCTTCATGGTACATTTGTAAATAATAGATTAGGGTTGAGTCATAGTTTAGAGTGTGAGTAATATTTTCCTTTATGTAAGTGAATGTATAGGATATGCACAAGTGTCATGTAAATTTGTAATGTGCAAGAAACACACAAGTGTAATAAAATATGTAATGTAAATATGTGCACAAGTGTCTTAGTTTAGAGTGTGCAAGTTATGGAAGTGTAAGAGTCATGCATGGGTGAATATACAATATAGAGTTAAATGTTCGTCAAGGATGCAAGTGTCAAGTAGATAAGCCAAAAGCCATGTGACTTGGCATATGGAAAGGAATAGTCAAGTATCCAAACAATTATTCTACTATGGATATATACTTCATAGATTGAAGGAATGTTATAACACATTACAAAGAAAATAGAAAATCACTATCATATTTGTAAGAGGAAAAGGAGAATAAAAATTGCATAAATTTTAAGCAATTAATATTGTAAAATGTTCTTCATGCATAGTACATGAATGATTCAGGCTATTTACATTCATATTGCTACTTATTATTGAATGTTATTTGATATATTATTAGCCTTGATATACATATTAATTTGCTCATATTATTCTACTCATATCATTATCTTGACCTTATTATATTGTGGCTACATTATATTAAATCCTATGATATTTGTGGTAGTATTAAGGCTTAAAAATCCATCAGCTTGAAGATGAAAGCATAGTGAATTGGAATGATCTACAAAAATGCATTGAAAATAATGAGTATCAAGCAGGTGACCAAGATCTAGAACTGGATATGATAATTGATATGTTATTGGATGATGGAGACCTAGAAGTCATGTATGAAGAAACTTAGGAAACTACCTAATCATAGAGACTCCTTTGAATCTTCTCACCTTGACAATCCAGGAAGTCAAAAGGACATGGATTATGTACTTAAAAATTTCTAAAACTAGAAATAGAGCAAGTGCTAGGGTGCAATTCATTTATCCACAAGAAGCATATATTCACTATGCCTATAGGTTGTTGTTTAGTTGTACAAATATTATGGAAAAATATGAAACACTCTATATTGGCTTGAGGAAAGCAAAAAGGAAATGAATCAAGGACCTAAGAATATATAGTGATTCTAAACTAATTGTAAATTAGGTTAATTCCTAGTTCACCATAAAAACACTTGAAGTCTTCTAAGCATTGAGCTTAGGATTTGTTCAATATTTTTTATTCATATAAAATTAAAGTAATCCCCAGGAAGGTAAATACAAATGCAAATAAGTTGAAATAAATGGTGGCTTGATTTGACCCCGCCAATAATATATGGGATAAACTAAAAGAATTATAAGTGGTTTTTAGACTAACAATATTTGATAACTCTAGTCACTAGTAGGTCTTCAACAATGACAAGTAGATCATATAATTTCTGATTAGGGAGGCTCAATACACTAAAGAGAAGAATGAGTATGGGAATAACATCAAGGATGGTATCATGTAACTAAAAAAAATAACTACCCAAAGGCCTGATCACCCTAGAGATACCGTTTAACCCAAATGATAGTACAAGGAAAGGTAGTCTTAAGGTAAAATCTTCTTCATATCATCTAGCCAAAGTAGCTAAAGGAAAGAATCTACTATTCAAGAAATATTGCACTCAAGAAAAGGACCTTGTTAAAGAGCTCTAAGATAATTATAAAAACATTATTGCCTGGTCAAATGAAGATATTAAAGTCTACGATATCATAGAGCATAATATTGAATTAGAGCCAAATTCTAGATCTTTTAAATAGAAACAAAGACCAATGAATCCAAAAATAACAATGATGAAAAAGAATTTTTGAAACTTCTATAAGCTCATGTTATAATTCTGATCAAACACTCCATCTAGATTTCCAATTTGGTCCCAATACGTAATAAAAATGAGGTATAAGACTTTTTTTTGACTTTAGGAATCTAAATAGGGCATCTTTGAAGGATATGAAATTAGAATTTAAGCATCACCTTCTCTAGGAATGGCCAGGAAACCCTGTGATAGGCTTTATTCATGTCCAATTTAATGAACATGCTTGGTTTTATACTCTTCTCTGCTAAATGAACCATTTCATGCACTGTAATTATACCATCCAAAATTTGTCTTCCCAAAACAAAACCTCCTTGATTTATGCCAATTATCTTTGGAAAAAATATTTTAATATGATTGGCCAAAATTTTAGAATTATTTTTATATATGGTATTGCACAAGTTGATTGGTCAATTTTATTTTAGTTCATTTGCCCTAACAATCTTAGGAATGAGATCTATAAATGTAGAGTTTATGTCTATTGGTAGAGAGCACTTTCTTTGAGATTCACATAAAGCTTCTTTGACTTCTTTCCCAATAATGTGCCAAAATTTCTAAAAATATATAGCATCTGGCCCTAAAGCCTTTTATTTGGCTACAAATAATACATCACTTATGATCTCTATATTTTCAAAGGGAGCTAACAAAAAATCATTGTCTTCAGTGGAGATAAGAGTAGGAATACTCATAATGAGTTGGTCTTCATATCTCTTTGGTTCCCGAAACCAATCAAGTCTTAGAAATAATTGACAGCTTCAACCCTTATAAGATCTGGATAAAAAAAATTTGAACCATATTTCCAAATTAATTCTCTAATTGTGTTAATACTCTTGTGTTGGATGTAGTGACATGAAAGAATTTTTTGTTCCTCTCTCCTTCCTTCATCCAAACCGCTTAAGATCTCTATCTCCAAAAAAATGCTTCCTTCACTAAAATATCATGATATTCTGCCAGAAGAGTTTTTCAAAAGATCTCCATTTTGGATCCCTGGAACCCATATCTAAGGCATACTCAATTTTTTTTAACTTTTCTTGGATTTTTTTTGCTTGAATTTATTATCAAAAGATTCCTTATTACATATTTTTAAGTTTGTTTTAATAAATTACAGCTTTTTAGCTATTTGAGCCAACAGAGAATCTAAAAATTTATGTGACCACCACTCACATATCTTTCTTTCATATCCTTCTCTTTAAGCCACATGGATTCAAAACAAAATGGCTTATTAAATATTCTATCATCAAAAAATTCAAGCAACAGAGGATTGCGATCCAAACCTATCTTAGGAAGAGATTTTAACTACGTGTTGCCCATAAAAACATATCCTTCTTTTGAAACTAATACCCTATCCAATATTACTTGAATTAATTGATCGCCATCTCTTATTAAATATATTAGGAAGGTAGTAATTAATTATTTCAAAGATATTTTGTCAAATATTGGGAAAAATAAGGAGGCACAAGATAATATTTTCCAAAATATTTTATCAAGTATTATGCAAGGATAAAATGAAATATTGATGAAGAAGTTACTATGGAGGAGCTATATGAGGTAGTTTTCTCTTTCCATCCTAACAATGAACCTAACCCTAATAGATTTTTTATAATTTCCTTTCAAAATATTTTGGATTTATTAAAGAGTAATAGGTCGGTTGTAATTTAAAAGGCCTAGAAAAGGAAGGTTGTAATAAGTAAGATCAATTCCACCTCTATTACATTGGTTTTCAATAAAGGCAAAACACAATAATTTGATAATGTTTGTCCAATAACCCTTTTTAATATGATTTATAATACTATTTAATAAATCATGGCAAACAATTTGAAAAGCATTCTGGATTGTGCTATCTCATAGGAACAAGGTGATTTTGTTCATGGTAAACAAACTCTTAATGGTGTAAGTATTACACAAGAGGCAATACATTATCTTAATTTCATTAAAAAACTAGGTATTCTTATGAAATTAGAAATGAACAAAGACTATGATAGGGTTTATTGGATTTTTTGACATGATATTCTAAATTTATTGGTTTAAATCAAGGTTGATATGAATTATTAGACACTCGAAAAGATTACTTTTTTATTAATGGATACCTATTGGATACTTTGAGTTATTTTGTGGATTCTAAGATGATAGACTATATCCATATCTATTTAATATTATTGCGAAGGAACTAGGATGGCTTTATCAAAGGTAAAAATGAAAGGAAAAATCAAAGGTATTTAAGATGAAATAGATTGCCCCTCCAAATATCATCTCCAGTTTGTTGATGATATTTTTATTTTGGGTCATCTCTTAATAAATGAGAACTTGGAGTGCAAATAATTATTAGTATGTTATGATAAGGTTAATGGACAATTAGTTAATACTATAAAATCCAAGATCTTTTTCATTAACATTTTCTTTATTTAGAAAAAATTATTATGGACATTTTAGGGTTTAAAATTAGAAATTTTTCATCGACACATTTGGGTATTTCTTTGTATTATAAAGGAAATAAGAAGGGGTTTTCAAACTTAATTTTGGATAGAATAAAATAATTTTTTAACAAGTAGGAAATGTAAGTTCTTAACCATGGTTGGAATTCTACAACTCATAAATACCTCATTGTAATCCATCCCTATTTATATGATGTTACTTTCAAGTTTTTTTGATTGATTAGAAGAAGGGGTTTTTAAAGGGTCCTCAAACCTTTTACAAATGAGAAAGAGCCAAAAAAATAGGTCTTCTATAGATTAATACAAAAAGGAGGGTCTCCAAGATCCTAAAGAAATAGGAGGGTCCTGGGGTCAAGTAAAAAAAAGGTAAGAAACTGCAACAAAAAATAGATGAAAAGCTACCCAAAGTTAGTCCTGTTAAACACTAGTAGTAGGGGCATCCACCATATCCTTAGGGTTAGCATCTCCATATTTCATTTTGTAGTCTTTATAAGTATGATAGATTCTTCAACGTAGGTGATGGCCATCTTCCTGACTCTGTACAACGAGCTGATAAGATCAATCAAGGACTAGAGGTAACCTTGGATGCTTGGAAATGAGACAAAAAGCCTATACAAATAAGATTTTAGGGTAGGAGGGATAGAATGCTACATGGGCACCTTTCAGGTTGGAGTACATAGATGAATAGAGCTACCGTATTTGGTCTCTCAAGGGATGGGAATGGAGTCCCAAGAGTCTTCAAATATTTGCTCTTGAGTGGTCCTTTTCTTTGCTTAAATTTTTAGGTATTTGGATCACCTTTAGGAGTTAATCCTATTTCTAGGGATTGATGCCACACCACCTTCTTATTTTGGATATTTTCTAAACTAGCACCCTTGTGTTGCTCAAGGGTGTCCTCACTCAAGATGGCCTTGTTGCATTTCATGGGAAATATCTCTATAGTTACCTCAAGGTCAACTCCATCATGCTAGGTTACCTCCTTCAGGTATTTCCTTCAAAATTCATAGGGGAGCCTTGTCTTGCACTCACATACGGGCTCCTAAGGCTTGACCCCAAGCTTACTAGGGCACTATGGCCTTATTTCTTTGTAATGTACTAAAATAGAAGCATATGGAGCCCTTGATGCAATGGGAATGAGGAATTTCCATTTGAGTTTGCTTCATTGAATTTTCAATTGATTTAAATAGGAATGTCGATATGTTAATGCTTTTATTCTTTCTGATGTGATTAAGGAATACGAAGTGGAAGTTCTTGATAATGGAGGTCTGGTTGTCAAATGTAAAATATTGGATGATGGGGATGACCACTTTGTCCTAGGGTTTGGGAAGGGACTCCTTGAGGATTCCATTTTGGTACTGTTCAAATTGTGCCCCTGGTTTTAAAAATTAGCAATTCATTTTCAAGTGAATGCTTTTCTATGTTGATACACTCGCTTATAAAGGGAAGATCTAAAACTTCAACAATTAATATCACATTGATGATGAAATTGAGGTCCTTAGGCTTGAGTATACCTTCATTCTAGGTATGGACCATCTCCTTCGAGATTTCATGGTCATGGCCATTGAATTTATTGAGGGATGAAAAAAACCTGCTCCTTCCAAGATTTCCTTGACTACCTTGTCCAAGGAGAAGATTATCGGTTCCATTTGCTATCAACACTGCCCATATTAGGACTAGCCAAGGGGAAGTATCATGCACTTTTGGAGGAGAGGAGATATTGAGGGGAAGGAGAAATAAAGATGTAGAAAATGGTCTATAGATTGCTTGATTGGTCCCATAAATAGTAGTTGCACTCAAAGTTGTGAGGTTGAGGATTTAAAAAAAATGGCCAATTGATCTTGGAGGATGCACAAACCAAGCCAAGAAAAACTTCCATCCATTTTGATCAGACTACCTCAAGAAAAACTCCTTCAAGCAGCACGAGAAAAAAATGGAAGAGTTGGTACTATTGTACTCATTAGAGCAAGTGAAAAGAGATTTGTTCCAACACCAACAGGTAGCTTGAGTAGAGAGAAACACGTGACACCAATTCACTAAAAATAAAATCCATGAAGCATTGGTCTTCCAAGAGCGAATTAAGAGAATAAAATCCATGCAATCATTATGCTTGTGGGGAGCAGTACGAAGTTCCAAGGTTGATTAGTGGAGGGAGACACGTGATGGGCATGGGTCCAACACATGAGGGAGAGAGATTCCATGTTACAAGACACTTTGGCAAAAATGGAGGGGCTATAACAACCCACCAAACCAACCTACGAGAGAAGTACTTTTTTTTCACAAGCAAGGTTCACAAAGAAGATTCATATTTCATAGTGTCATAAGGCATGATCAAATTTTGAGTTAAATATTGTTGTATATGACACTCAAGTGGATAAGAGTGGCCAAATTACCATAATTTTTGGGTTCACCTTTTTAAACCTCAACGTTTAGGAAGGATTCCAAAAATGGTCCTCCCATATTTACTATACCCTCACTGGTATAAGACTACTTAACTATGATATAGGAATTATCCTTTAATACCCATAACACTTAAAGAGGAATACCTTTTTTCTAACTCTACATAAGTTCATATATGTAGGTTACTCTAGTGTAATGCTTTAATGCTTTGTTACCACACCTCCATGGGCTAAATAAGGCCATTAAAACTCACTTGGTAATGAACATGGTCACTCGATCCTCCTCCTTCAAGGTGCCACCACTATTGCCCTGTGAATGACTCCTAGACCTCACTACTATAAAATGTCCAAGCCTCACTATGTAGGACCACCTGAATATCACCGTTAAAGGTGTTTCATTCATAATTATCTGGTTATTGCATCACTACAACTCTTCCTATATTTACAAAATATTGGATATTGAATCATCACAAATCTTTCCAAGTTTGGGTTAACTTCTTGAATTAAGGGTTGAAAAGTGGTTCTGAACCTTGCCCAAGATCCCACCAACCCATGCATCAAAAAATAATTAGCATAATTAACTATATTTCTCCCAAATTTTTTTGAATGCTATCACATTATAAAATCCACATAGCACAATGCTAAACTAACAAAATTCAAATAATTTTCCAACTCATTACTAGAACTTAACAATTCCTTAGAAAGAAGAACAACATCTAAAATAATCTTGCCCATAATATAAGAATTGTATATACTTTCCATTACAACATCATCCCAAAATATTACATTAAAGAATCACAACAAATCATCTTTCATCTTACACAAATTTTGGAATTTTTTTACAAGTACATTTACAATGCATCTATTCATTTAATCAAACATAAGAACAATACATTTAATTCCAAACATTTCTTTCTTCAATGATACTATAAAAACATCATCTATCCTTCCATAGTCTTCCTTCATATAGCTTATTTTTCCATGCACTTAGAATTGGAGATTTTAGGGATCAGGACAAATTTCATAATGCATATGTAAGCCTACATGCACTATGCAATTACCATAAAAAATGCAAGAACACCAAACATCAAAGCCATAATAACATAGCAACAAGAGAATCCCATACTTCTCTCAAAAATGGTTTCCATATCTACTCAAGACTCAAGAAACCATTATTATCATCCATTACTTTTTTTAACAAATCCAACAATTCTCATGAAACTCTTTATGTACATAAAAACTTCCATGATGAGGATATCTTAGACTATGCCTAATTTATTATTATTATGCATGTTGGTTAGGCTAAGTTGTTAGCTGCTTAAGTTAGCATCTCAAAAGCTAGTTGTAGATCGCATTTTATGTTTGTATTTAGTTAATCTATTATCTACCAATTATGTATGTTGTTTGTGCTATTTAAGCATTCAGAAATAATAAAAATGTGATCAAGATTTTTTGATCCACATCATTCTATTTTCAATATCCAAGCACTATTTTTATCTCTCAAACTACAAGCATACCTTTACTAACACCAAGTCAAATAGAAAACTAACAAACATTTTCTCATATAACACTATCTCATCCCAAAATATATCTACCAAATTAAGAATAAGATTACCATATTTACAAACAATGTCTTCTATCAACTAAAAATAACTCCTTATTAACCAAAGATTTAATCATCATTAAAACATTAATCTTTTTCAAAATAGCTATTACTTATATGTTATAATTAAATACATCACAAAACATTACAATAAGGAAAGCTAGAAACAACACAAGCACTCACAACTTAAGGAGGCTAATAGAGAACCCAATTAGTAAACAACAAAAATTTGGATCACTTCATCACTAACACAACACAACTCAACCTTGAGTACACCTAACACTTTACAGGTCTTAAAGCAAAATCTACTAGATGGTCTCAGAACCTACATAGAGCCACAAGACCAACTAGCTTAGCTAAAGCTCCACTCACCCTTCAGCTCTCACCACCCTCGATGCTACTGACCTAATGACACTAAGAAACTTGGAATAAATGAACATACCAACAAGGTAGAAACCTACCAACAACAACTCAAACAAACTCTGTAAAAGCTCAAAAAACAAGGAACAAAACTAGGGTGACGAATGAGGTAAAAATAAAAGGGCCAACCTACCCACACCAAGTTGTATGGAGGAAAACTCAAGCAACAGAACAAGGTTTTACGAGCACAAAAATCCAAAAAACTCAAGCAAAGCAGACCAAGCTAAATAAAATGAGCAAATTCCCAACACCAATGAGGATAGGAAAACCAAAGCTAATGTAACATAAAGTAAGAGTTCAATAATTAAGATATTCTTTCTCTGCACATGACATTGGAGAGTGAATACCTCTATGCTAGCGCTATCCATACATTGCTTCTTCATTCATTGTCTTGCTCCTTGTTCTTAGCTTCCATGCTCCCAATTTTCCCTTTGATTCTAACCCAAACCAAGGAATGTCATTTTCCATATATCTTTCAAAGAGCCCAAGGAAGACCAATGAAAAGATATTCCTTCTTGTATGCAAAAGTAATGTCCCTGAGGTAGAGTTCAAAATGGTTTACATATATTCAATGGGTTAATATTTGAGAATGAAAATAGATAGACACATGCTATCGAAAAAATAAATGAATGATGTTTTGATTATGAATTATTAAAGTATTTTGGAAAATAGATTATGATGAAATGAGAGGACATTTTTCGCAAGACTGCCCAAACTACCAAACTTTTTTTGGCCATATTTCACTCATCTGAACTCGAATTGAGCTAAAATTTTGAGGGTATATGCATGAAAAACCCTAGAATGTCTCCACAAATTTTTAGATAATTTTGAGCAATAAAAATCCTATATCATCCCTATGTGTGAAAGATATTTTTGACAAGTGATTGTGCAAGGATTTCATCTGGGTTGAGTGCAAGCAGCTCCAAAGGTTGGTTTTCGGGGCCTTCGAGCCCTAGTGGCCAATATTTTTATGGTTTATTCTCAATATTTTAGCAAGATATGTTGCAAGGAATACAATACGGGTTAGAAATCTATCTTTCAACAAATATTCATTCTATTAACTTGATTGACAACGACTTCCAATTTGTTGCACAAAAGAAAAGTGAAAATCATACCTTTCCACGACATATAGGGCATGCATTAAAGAGATAATGAAAAAAGTTTCAAGTAGTTGATCAAAAAATAGCTCAAATATCAAGTGAATCTGGTGCTAAGGTTCACCCAAAAATTAAATCCACTGTGGAAACCCCTGTCAAAGGTAATAATTTCCAAGACTCAGCCCCAAAAATAAATTTTAGGGATGCCCTTCGTGGTGGACAACCTCAGACTAATACTAATATTAATCTTAGGGCATAAAAGTAAACCTCTAAGAAACCTTAAGATGTATCCTAGGAAAATGGAGTTAGGATGTATTAAAGAAACTGATGGAACTCCTATTGTTAAGCTTGATATGGGTAACATTCAAACTGGAATTGAAGATCTAGAAAAAAGAGGACTAATTTATTGTTTCATGGGTTTTCAAATTCTATGTTGCAAAAAGCTAGAAAACTAAAGGTGAGTTACAAATATCTATTTATCCAAATGGTTATTTTATTATTTTATTTGCTAATAATGAATATAGAGAGAAAACATTTCAATGGGGTCCCTAGTTCTTTGGAAGGGCAGGGCTTTTCATGAAGCCCTGGCACACTAAATTTAAAACTTAAGAAGAGATGCCTTCTATAGCTCCCGTGTGGGTTAGAGTCTTTGGTCTCCCTATTGAATTCTAGAATCTGACTATTTTTTCTTCAATTAGAAACTCTTTAGAAACTTTTGTGATGACTGTTGATTGTACTAAATTTTTTGAATATATTATTTATGCTTGGATTTGTGTTTTAATGGATTTTGACAATGCCCTACCTAAAAATATTACATTACAATTTGGGGAGGACACTTTGGAGCAAGTAGTGGACAATGAGAACATTCCTTTTTGTTGTAGAATTTTCCATGAATATGGTCATTTGGCTAGTGTTTTCCCAAATAAAATTCCAGATCAAAAGAAAGAAGATATAAACTCAGTAGGTTTCCAAATGCATGAGAAGAACACTAAAAAAAACTAGTTATAAAGGACGAATCTAAGTTATTTGCTAATATGTTTGAAATTATTTCCACAAATGATGCCCCAAGTGAGGAAGAGGAAATAATGAAAAAAAAAATATTAGAAACACAATTTAAAGATGAAGGGAAGAACTCAAATATAAACAAAAAAAATAAAAGGTTTTCAATAGAAAAATGGAGAAAATATATATAAGAAAAACAATATTTTAAATGTTAAAACTTCAAATAATACAAGTTACAATATAGACTCTGTTGAACCTTATGGTAACACTTTGGCTATGTACATGCATTCTTCAAGGTTAGAATCCATCTCAGATTCAATTGGAGTAAGTCAAGAAACAAGGAAAAAACTAAAGATGGATTTTAATCAAAAGGTAGGTCGTAATACCAATCAACATCATAGGGCAAAAGAAGGTGAAAAGCTTGTAGAGGAAGAAAATATTAATACCCTTCCCAATATTTTTAGCCCTATTATTAATGAAGATCATCACTTGGAATATTAGAGGACTCAAAGAGAGTCTTTCAAAACAAAATTGAATTAGAAGAATGATTCAGATAAATCATCTACATCATGTTTTCCTTCAAGAAACGAAGATGTCAATAGAGGAAATGGAATCAATTGCTAGTAAAATTTGGCCAGCTGGAAAAGTGGTTTCCCTCAGTTCTTAGGGGACTTCTGGTGGCATTGCTTGTCTTTGGGACCCAAAAGAGGTAGTTATTCACCATATTATTGGCATTTGGGGTCTTTTGGCCATAGCTATTCAAAGTAGACATTCCAACCAAATTATGCTCTGCATTACTATTTATGCTTCAACTAATTTGGAGGAAAAAAGAAGATAGTGGAAGGATATAACTTATATTATCTCTCATTTTCTTGAAGCTTGGATCTTGATCAGAGTATATTTCAATACCATCCTCTCTCTAGATGAGAAAATGGGAGGAAATAGAAATTTGGATAGGAGCACTGACCTCATGAGCGAATATATTGTAATTCTCCATCTTGTAGACATTTAAATAGTTAATGGCCTTATGACTTGGTCTAAAAAAAATGCAAGGATTAGCTTTTATAATAGAGATATTGGATAGGTTCTTTCTCTCTAGAAATTTCTTAATCCATGGTCACATTCCTAAAGTGAAGACTCTTAACAATGTTGGTTCGGATCACTGGCCAGTCATAGTGGAAATGTGGAAAACCAATGTGAGTTTCTCTCCTTTTAATTTTTAGTTAATTTGGCTTAGATACAGTTCCTTTACCTCGAGTGCAACAATGGTGGAAGGAAGTTAAACCTAGGTATAGGACTAAGATGTTCTATTTTTCCAAAATATTGTAATATATTAAATCCAAAATCAAGACTTGGAACTAGAAGGAGTTTGGGGATGTTCATAAAAAAATATGAAGTTATTGCTCAGATTGAAAATTCGAATAAGAAAATCCATTTAGATGATCTCACAGAGAGTAGAAGTGCAGATGAAATTAATCTCACAACTCAGTTAGAGGAATGGAAAAAAAATAAGAACTCTTATGGAAGCAAAAATCTTGAATTCAATGGCTCAAAGAAGGAGATTGAAACACAACTTTCTTCCAAAAATCTCTTATAGCTTGAAGATCTCACAACTTTATTTCTTCCTTGAAATTGAATTATGGAGATGTTATCTACACTTGGTATGGCATGAACTCTATTGTTGTAAATTACTTTTCCAATATTTTTGTTGCTACTCCTCTTGACTCGGCTTCACAACAAAACGTTCTTCAAGCAATCCCTTCTCTTATCGCTTCTGAGAAGAAATCTATTTTGATTGCTCCTGTTACTATCAATGAGCTTCAACAGGTAGTTTTTAAAATACAAAAATGGAAAACCCTAGGTCCTGATGGTTTTCTCATTGAGTTCTACCAAGAGTTATGGGATATCCTTCATGCTGATTTATTAGAAGTGGTGGAAGAATCCAGGAAATGCAAAGAAATTTTGAAAGTTATCAATAAAAATTATATTAATATTGTTCCAAAAGCTCAAGAGGTTGATCATATCTTACATTTTAGACCTATTGCTTTATATAATGTTCTTCTCAAAATTATTACTAAGATCAAGGCAGAAAGGTTGAAGCCTCTTTTCCATAAGATTATTTTCCTTGAACAAGGGGGTTATGTGGAAGGGTGCCAAATAGTGGATGAGATAGTTCTTGCTTAGGAAGCCATCCATTCCATGGATATGCAAAAATATCCTTCCATATTCATTCGGTTAGACTTATCCAAAGCTTATTACAGAGTGGATTGACACTTCCTTATCAAAGTTTTGAGGTAATTTGATTTCTCTCAGGATCGGATGGATTGGATTATGGGATGTATTTCTTTAGTTTTCTACTTAGTTATTATCAATGGCAGGCCTTCTCAGTTGTTCCTAGCTTCTAGAGGTATTAGGCAAGATGACCCCCTTTCAACTTATTTATTCATCATTCTTTTTGAATGCTTGGGTAGGACTATAACCAAAAAGGGAGAAAACAAAAATCTTGAGGGAGTTACCATTGCTCATGGAGCTAGACCTATCTCTCATCTTGAATTTTTTGATGACTCTACTCTTTTAGGTAAAGCTACAGTTAATGAAGCTTCTAATATTAAGCAATCATTAGTTATTTTTCTAAGGCTACCGAGAAATTGATCAATGAAGATAAATATAAAGTCATTTTCTTTCACTGCTCTGCCAAATAGGAATCCATGGTCTTGGATAAATTAATATATAAGAAGACCTTCCTTATAATCACTTATTTAGGTATTCCCATAAATATTCAAATATAGAAAAAAATATTGGAATTGGTTGTTGGACAAAGTCAAGAAGAAAATTTAAAAGTGGACCAATAGCTCGCTTTCTTTTGGGGGTAGAATCACCTTGGTAAAATCAGTCCTTCAAGCTATTCCTATTTATGTTTCTACCATTTTGAATATCCCAAAGTTTGTTCTTCAAGAACTAGATCAAATCAGTCATCGGTTCCTCTAGAGTGGTACTAAGGAGAAAATAAAATGGGCCTTGGTGAAATGGGACACTTTATGTCTTCCTAAGAATGAAGGGGGGTTATGATTCTGGTCTTCTTTTAATAATAACAAAGCTTTAGCTGCTAAATTATATTTGAGGATTTTCATAATCCCAATGCTCTTTGGGCCAACAATATCCATGCTAAATTACCTACCAAATGTTCTTCCATTTTAGCAGTTCTTAATACTGGTGAGGATTTGATAAAGAAAAAAATATTTTGTATCATTCATAATGGTCAACATGTAAATTTTTGGACAAATTATTGGGATGGTCACAAGCCTTTGATAACTCTGTTTCCTGATTGGAGGCCTTGGATAGAGGAGCTTCACCAAGATAACTGAATAAAGGTGGCTAATTACTATCGTTAACATATTGGTATATTGGATACCTATTGAGGACTGGCCTATTCAAATCCTAGAAAGACAAAGACAAGATATCCAATGCATCCTTCATATGAGATCTCTCTCTTGGTCCCATGAAAAAGATTATTTTGGATGGAACAACACTACTAAGGGTGAGTATTCAGTTGCTCAAGGTTATTTTGCCTTATGCCATAATAATTCCAACCAATCATTTGACATATTTTCTTAGTTGTGGGCTCAAAATATCTGGTCTAAGGTGAGGTTATTTACTTGGATTTTATTACATCATTGCTTACTGGTGAGTAGCTTATAAAGCATGGTTTTCATGGTCCTTTAGATGTGAAATGTGTGGAGAGAATGTGGAAACTCTCAGCCATATTTTTATTGAATGTACTTTAGCCTCTGAGCTATGGAGGAGAATGGCCACTTTACTTGGCTTGCAGTGGTCCAATTTTTTTACTTTTGAACAACTTTGGAGGGATTGGCCTAAACAAAAGGGTGTTGATAATTTTATTAGGCAGTTAGTTTGGATGGGTTCTACCATTCTTCTTTGGAATATCTGGAATGAAAGGAACAACCAAATTTTTAATCAAGATAGGAAGGATATTCACTATATATGGAAAAATACCATTTCCAACTTAGTTGAATCAGTCCAACAACTCCTTAATTACCCCCAAAACTCCCACCAAATATGGGATCAAGTGATGCAAATATTGAAGATTAACTCTTCTAAGGGCAACCAACTTAAAGGGAATGTGAATAATTGCAAGATGGATAGAACAAGAAATTGGCAACCTCCTCCTAAAGATTTTTGAAAAGTCAATAGGGAACCCTAGAAAATCTAGTGTAGGAGGAATTGGCAGACTTTCATATGACTCCCTGGATTTTACTTTTGCTAAGAATTTAGGTATTCTATCCAATAAACTTACTGATGGGTATGGTATCCTCAAGTGTGTTCAAGAGGCTGCTAAGGTTGGATGGGAAAAGGTGCTAGTTGAGTCTGACTCTCAACTCATGATTAATGTTTTGAAGACTCCTAAGAATCATAAGGTTGATTGGAGAATAAAAAGAATTATTAAGAATATTTAGTTAATCCAGATGGGATTTTTAAAAGTTTATTATAATCATATGGTCAGAGATTAGAACAAGAGTGCTGATGCTTTAGCTAATTAGGCTTTGGACAAAGGTGATCTTACTTGCTACGACCACCTTCCTAGATGGTGGGCTTCGCAAATAAGGAAAGCTCTTCTTTCTATTATTTATTTGGATGGATCCATTTTTGAGGTAACTAGTTTCTTCTTACTTTATTTTTGCTTCTCTTTTATTCGGTCAGGGTATTTTAGTTCCCTAGATAAAAATAATCTTTCTTCTATTTCCTCTGTTGATTCTTGCCTAAAAAGTATTTTGGTTTAAAAAGATCATTGTTGTGTCCAATTTTTTCTTTTTTCTTTTTTTGTTTAGTTTTTTGAGGTGTGTGTGTGTGTTTTTGGTCTTTGTGTTTTATTGTTGTTTTGTATTTTTTGTTATTGTTCTTGTATTTTTGTTCTTATTTTTCTTGTGTTTATGTATGTTTGTGTTAATTGGTGTTTTTATGTTTTGGTGTGTGAGTGTTTTCTATGTTTTTGTTTTTGTTTTTTTTCTATTATTGGTTTTTTTCTTGTTTTTATTTTTTTATTTTTCAGGTTTTGGTTGTTTTTGTTTTTCATATTTTTTTTAGTTGTGTCTTTGTAGCATTTTGTTGTTTTTATCATGTTTGTGTTTTTTTATGTTGTTCTTGTATTTTTTTGTGTGGTTTGTGTTGTGTTTTTTAATATTATTGTGTGTATGTTTGGTTGTGCTTTATATTTTCAACACACTCAAGGAGCATACTCTTTTCTTATTGTGTGGTTGTGTGTTCTTGTTTTTTATTGTTTTAGGTTTGCTTCTTGAGTATGTAAAATGTGGTAGGCTAGGTGCGATCCCTGGGTGATTTTTACAGAAGAGATACCCCTACCTCCTTGGGTCTTACCCAAAAGTGGCATCCCTTTTGGGATGTTTTTCGCAAAAAAATAATAAAAAAAATTAACGTCTCTTCTCAACGTTACAAAAAGGTTGTGCATGTCGCCACCATCCAAAGTTACTAAAGCAATTTCCACCCTTTTATTTTTAATTAATATGGTTTTGATTAAATCTCACTTTCTTTTATAAAGCTAATCAAATCAAATTAGAGCAAGATTTTTAATATTATTAGGCTAAACATTAGAAAATCTATCCATTTAACTCTTGAAACAATATTATTACCTCTTATGTTAGTGCCAATTACTAACCATAGGATAATATGCTAATTAATATAGGATGTTAATAATAAAGGCATATTAATAATCTAGGTTAATAATCTAGGTATATTAATAATATCACTTTATTATTAACTACCAATTCTTACTTCAAAAACATCCAAAAAGCAAATCTTTAATATGCACACAAATTTTATCCTTAAGTAGGAGGTTTTACAATAACTGCCACGCTATCATCCTCCTACTAAGGATGGCTCTTTTTCTTAAAATATCAACCTCCTTGCCCATAGGTAAATCAATCAAACATGCATATATGCAATGCATCTATATGAAGGGTTATCTTTTACCCTTGAATTATTGATGAGAATGTCATCCATAATTTTCTATTTTTTTCAACTCTGATGGTTGTCCCATACCAATCCACCAGTGAGAGTACGTGGTCATGCAATCACAATTTCATAAACAATACCATATTTCCAAAACTAGTATATTTAAAGCATAAAGTGCAACCATCAACACCTATTGGTAACATAAAATAAGACTAGGCATTAGATATCCATACATCAATATATAAATCAAATATCAATAATACGTCCTACCAAGGAGGGTCATTGCATACTCCCCCTGGATTAAATATAGTCCTCTATTTTTCTAAAAATGAGCATACATATTTCATTCAAATAAATATGGAAATTGCTTCCTCATTTCCTTAGTGTCTTCCTATGTTGCACAATTTTCAAAATATTAGTCCTACTAGACCTTACATTGATCTAGGGTTCATTTCATGAACACCTTAGAATGAAACCCTAGAATTTTTACCGATCACACCTCAATGGCTAAGGGATTTACCATCTACAATTTAAATAAATTCCAAACATGAGAAGGATTAGCAAGATATTTCCTAAGTAGGGATCTGTGGAAAGTATCATAGATATTTGCCAGGTTGGGCAAAAATGCGAGCCTATAGGCTACTAGACTAATCTTATAAATGATCTCAAAGGGACAAACATAACAAGATCCAACTTAGCTGACTTGATGGTACTTTTCATGGGTCTAAACCTCAAGAATACTTTGTTTTCCATAGAAAATTCTCTTGGTGATCTCTTCAGATCAACATAGCTCTTTTGGAAATTAGTTTCTTCCTTGAGCCTTAGCCAAATCACTCTAATTTGCTCCTCCATCTATTTCATAGTGTCTGACCTGATCACCATCTGATCCTCCAGATTATCCCACGATAGAGGTGTTATGCATATTTTTCCATACAAGGCCTCAAAAAGAGCCATTCCCAAGGATGCATGGTATCCATTATTATATGCAAATTCAAAAATATGTAAAAAGTCTTCCCAATTATACTTTTGATCCATGCAATACATGCAAAGTGTGTGTTCCAAAAATTTGTTCACCCTCTTTGTTTACCCATATATTTTTAGATGGTAAGTAGAATTGATATTCAATTTAGTGCCCACTACATGATGAAGAGATTACCATAATTTTTATGTAAATCTAAAATATTTATTTGATATGTTCACCTTAGGAAAACCATCTAACCTAAAAATTTCCTTGAAAATTTCACTTGCCACAATCAACACATCATCCTTGATGTTTCCTAGTACAAAATGTGCAACTCTGGTCAACTTCTCAACCACCACAAGTATTGCATCATGCTGGTACCTAGTATTAGGTAATCCCACAATAAAATCCATAGATATTACTTGCCACTTCTGAGTAGGTAAATCATGTGCTTATAATTTTCCTATTGGATGTCGGTGCTTTGCCTTAACCTTTTTTAATTCCAAACATATAACAATAAAACTAGTGATATCCCATTTTATTCTTGACCAATATAAGGCCTTTTCATGTTTTCTCTCATATTTGCACCTCCTTGATGAGAAAAATATGGGGAACTATGCATCTCTTGCATAATAATTCTCCTTAAATCATCAGTTTTGGGTATGACAACCGTATCCTTGAAACATAAAAGTCCATATTTTATGTTGAAATCCTTATTTTCCTTAGGATTTCTCTCAAATTTTACCTAATTTTCAATGCAATGATGATATTGTAGTTGTATATCCCTGAATTTGTCTATCAAGTTCATATGACTCCAAGATAATGTTGCTATATGTCTTCTCCTACTTAAGGCACCAACAACCTTATTTTATTTCTCTTTGATATATTCAATACCAAAGTTATTTTTGGCTAAGAACTGATAGGGATTAACATTATCAACACATAATTATGGCAATATTAATCATATGCAGATAATACATAACATATGATTAATATTACCATAATTATGTATTGATAATGTTAATCCCTATCAAGAACTCTATCCACCTTCTCTATCTCACATTCATCATAGGTTGGGTAAAGATCTAGCTTGGAATTTGGTGGTTTGTTCTTATTTTGAATGGGTTTCCCAAAAAATTATGCCTTTAGACATTTAGTGCATGCACAATCACTACCAAATCTATGTCATTTGTAGTATTATTCAACTCATGCTCGTTGAGTTTCCTAGACTCATATGCTATGGTAGCTTCATTCTAGGACAACACCCCACCTAAACCTTCTAAGGACGCATTTGTACATACTATAAAATCCCCAAAAGGATTTGATATTGTAAGAATTTGTGTTGTAGTTAGCTTATTATTTAGAGTTTCAAAGGTGACCTCATACTTATCCATCTGTTTGAAATCTTTTCCTTTTCTTTGAAGGTTAGTAAAAGAGTAAGGATTTTTTGAATAATCTTTCACAAAATACCTATAATACCTAGTGATTCCTATGATGCTTATGACTTTTGATACATTTATGGATGCAAGCCAACTTAGAATAACCTCAATTTTATTAGGATCTATAACAATTCCTTATGTAGATATGATATGCCCCAAATACTAAAATTTTGAGGCATAGAATTCACACTTAGACAACTTTCCATAAATTGATTTTTCCTCAACACATCTAACACTAGCCTCAAATGTTGATCATGTTCTTTGGTGTGATAATCTACCAAAATATCATCTAGAAATATCAAAATAATCTGATCCAAATATTTCTTAAACACATTGTTCATTAGATTCATAAAAGTTGCAGGTGCATTTTTCAACCCAAATGGCAACACTTTGAACTCATAGTGTCTGTATATAGCCTTAAAGGCTATTTTATGAGTATCCTCCTCTTGAATCCTCAAATGATGATATCCTGATCTCAAATCAATATCTAAAATTGTAGTGGCATCCTTTAACTTATTAAAGAGATCATCAATCCTTGGCAAGAGATACCTATTTTTGATGGTCACCATATTTAGAATTCTATAATTGATGCAAAAACTCAAGGAACCATCATTATTTTTCAAATATAGTACTGGAGCACCCCAAGGTGACACACTAGTTTTAATAAAACCCTTTTTCATCAAATCTTGAAGTTGCACCTTTAACTCTTGCAATTCAATAGGAGTCATTCGATAAGGTATCCTTGCAATGGGTTCAAATTTAGGCATTAGTTCAATGATGAATTCAAATTTACATTGAGGTGGTAGACCTAGGATATGTTCTAGAAATACATCCCTAAATTCATGTAGAATTGGATCTCTTAAATATTTCCTCATCCCCTATTTTGCTTGTCTTGCCATTTATCTTTACTACATACAACATACCACCTCTTTTAATAGCTTTAACTAGTTGCATAGTTGATAGCAAATGAGGTCAAAAATACCTTGCCTACTTTGAATCCTAAATTTCTTCTTATCCTTATCAGTATAGTCCATCCACCTTTCTTTGAAATTGATTAGGGCTCCATGAGCCTTTAACCAATCCATCCCAAGGATAATATCAAAAGAAAGTAGTGGTGTTACTATAAGTTCCATATAGTGGATCCATTACGTAAGGTAATCTTGATCATAGAAAAACAGACATACTGAGTAGGTTTATCTAGATCCATACTCGACCGTTAACCCTTGTGCCAAAAATATAGATATTTTTTTATATCTCTAATAATACTAGTGGAGATAAAACTATTTGTAGCTCCACTATCTATTAAAAATTTAACATTCTTATTAAATAACTTATCATTCAGTAAAATAGGATTTTCTTGTCCATCCAAGTTTTGACTTTCTATGGCTACATAAATTTGGTGTGGCTACTCCTCTACTTTGTTGCTTAACTATGTCTATTGGATACATTTATTGGCATAATGAGGACCCCCACAGATGACGCAACCTATCTTGGGTGCCTAAGATCTTTCCTGATTTTTCTCTCATGTTTCCTCTTTTTGAGCTACCTCATTTAACTTCTAAGGTTAGGGTTGAATTCCTCTTTTTTTTAATCTTAGGCCCCTTTCTCGAACTTCCCTTTCCTTTCTCATTAGTGGATATGTATTCCATAATCATTTCCAACATTGATTATCATTGCTCCATATGTTCCCACAGTGATCTAATTAAGAAGGTAAGTTGCTTAATTTATTTCTATAGCAACTCAACTAAGCAAGTACCATCTATCATTCTCCTAATGGAATATATGTTCTTCCAACTTTTGTTGCTCTTCCAATCTTCTTACTAGATTCCATTGTTCTTCCAGTATTCTTTCTAGAGTCCATTTTTCTTCCAATTTTTTTTTGAGAATGTATTACAACTTCCTTCTACATAACCGAACCTACCTTCTTGGATGATCTCAATACAAGTGTTATATCCTATACACAATAAGGATATAGATAAGTTACAATTTCTTCCAAAATTATACTTTCTAAAAAAATAGTTAGTTTCATCTCCCCATGAACTAACTTTGA
Organism: Wollemia nobilis; assembly: GCA_028583015.1. Classification (NCBI taxonomy): domain Eukaryota; kingdom Viridiplantae; phylum Streptophyta; class Pinopsida; order Araucariales; family Araucariaceae; genus Wollemia; species Wollemia nobilis. The sequence continues at coordinate 4,374,389 of JAQPPZ010003280.1, forward strand.
CCAGTATCACTCCCCTAATAATGACCTTGGTCACACTTGTCTACCTGCAATATGCCTTCTCTAATAATACCATTATCACTTGTCTGATAATGATCATAGTCACATTTTCCTACCTAAAAGACATCATCTATGATAAGACCATTATAGCTCTCTTGATAATGATCATGGTCACACTTGTTTACCCATAAGATGCCATCCCAATAAGAAACCACGCTATAGTATTTTTAATCCTCAATTTGACTGGTCCAAATGGCATGCAATACTCATGTTATCCTAGATCATGTTAAGGTCCCTATTAGAGTAAGTTTTTCTAAAGTAGCACATCAAGTGAAGACATACCCTAAGTTATCTTCATGGAAGCTTCTAGTCCTACAACCTAAAGCTTTGATACCAACTGTAATAACCCACTAAACCTAGTAATGAGCATGGTCACCTGATCTTCACCGTTCAAGGTGCTACCACTACTACCTTGTGAATGACCCCTAGAACTCACTGCTAGAAAATATCCAAGCCTCACCACCTAGGACCACCCAAGCCTCACAATTCAAGGTGTGTCATTCACAATCATATGGTTATTGCATCATCGCAACTCCTAGATTTACAAAAGATTGGATGTTGCATCACTACAACTCCTTCCAAGTTTGGGTTAACTTCTTGAATCAAGGGTTGAAAAGTGGTTCTAAAACTTACCCAAGATCCCACAAACCCATGCATCAAAAAATAATTAATATAATTAAGTATATTTCTCCCAAATAGACTTAAAAGTGCTAGTACATTATAAGCTCCACATAGCACAATGCTAAACTAACCAAATTCAAATAATTTTCCAACTCATTACTAGAATTTGGTTAGTTTAGCATTGTACATTTCCTTAGAAAGAATAACATCTAAAAGAATCATGCCCATAATTCAAGAATTGCATATACTTTCTATTACAAAACCATCACAAAACATTACATTAAAAATCACAACATATCATATTTCATCTTCCACAAATCTTAGAAATTTTATACAAGTACATTTACAGTGCATATTTTCCTTCAAACGAACATAAGAACAATACATTTAATTCCAAATATTTATTTCTTCAGTGATACTATCAAAACATCATATGTCCTTCCATAGTATTCCTTCAGATAGCTTATTTTTCCATGCACTTAGAATTGGAGCTTTTAGGGCTCAGGACAACTTTTTTAATGCATATGCAAGCCTACATGCGCTATGCAATTATCATACAAGATGCAAGCACACCAAACATCAAATCCATAAAAATATAGCAATGAGAGAATCCTATACTTATCTCAAGAATGGTTTCCATATCTACTCAAGCCTCAAGAAACCATTATTATCATCCATTATTTTCTTTAACAAATCCAACAATTCTTATGCATTTATTTACACACATAAGAACTTCCTTTTTCAATATCAAAGAACTATTACTATATCTCAAAATAAAAGCATGCCTTTACTAACACCAAGTCAAATAGAAAACTAACAAACATTTTCTCATATAACACTATCTCATCCCAAAATATATCTACCAAATTAAGAATAAGATTACCATATATAACAATATTTTCTATAAACTAACAATAGCTCCTTATTAACCAAAGAGTTAATTATCATTAAAACCTTAATATTTTTCAAAATAATAATTACTTCTATGGTATAATAAAATATATCATAAAATATTGCAAGAAGCAAAAAAATAAATAATACAAGCACTCATGGCTTAAGGAGGCTAACAGAGAACCCACTTAACAAAAAACAAACCTACTGGATCACCTCAACACTAACATGACACAACTCAATCCCAAGCACCCTAATGCTCTATGGGTTCCAAATAAAAAGCCACTAGAGGATCTTAGAACATATGCAAATCCACAAGACCAACTAGCTTAGCCAAAGCTCCACTCATCCTTTAGCTCTCACCTACCCTTGATGATATAGACCTAACGATGTCAAGGAACTTGGAACGAAAAACAAGAGTAATGTACACCAAGATGAAAAATAACCTTGCTCTCCATAATGCTTTAACCAACAATGATATTGGTTTGATGTTTTAACAATGCTCAAAAATATCTAACATGGCCAGCAAGATAGAAATCTACCAACAACAACTCAATCGAACTCTGCAAAAGCTCAAACAATAGGGAACAAAACCAGGGTGATGAACAAGATAAAAAGAAAAGGACCAACCTGCCCATACCAAGCTCCATGAAGGAAAACTCGGGAAACATAACATGATCTTGTGAGCATAAAAACCCAATGAACTCAAGCAAAATTCTTTCTTTTCACATGACATCAAAGAGTGAATACCTCTATGCTAGCACTATCTAGATGGTTCTCCTTAACTGTCTTGCTCCTTTCTCTCAACTTACATGCTCATGGTCTTCCCTTCGATTCCAATCCAAACCAGACATTGTCCTTTTCCATATATCTTTCGAAGAGCCCAAGGAAGAACAAAAAAAATGAATTCCTTCTTGCGTGCAAAAGTAACATCCCTTATCAACATTATAAGAAGGTTGTTCACATTACCACCATCCAACATTGCTAAAGAAATTGCCACCCTTTTATTTTTAATTAATATGGATTGATTAAATCTCACTTTCTTTTATAAATCTAACCAAATTAAATCAGAGCAAGCCTTTTAATATGATTAGGCTAAAAATTAGAAAATCTATCCTTTTAACTCTTGAAACAACATTATTACCCCCCATGTTAGTGTTAATTACTAACCATAGGGTAATATGCTAATTAATATTGGATGTTAATATTCCCCATTAACGTCAATACTAATAATACAGGTATATTAATAATATCACTTTATTAATAAGTATCGATTCTTACTTCAAAAGCATCCAAAAAGCAAATCTTCAATATGCACACAAATTTTGTCCTTAAGTGGGAGGTTTTACAATAAATGCCATGCTTTCATCCACCTACTAAGGATGAATCTTTTGCTTAAAATAGCAACCTCCTTTCCTATAGGTAAATCAATCAAACATACATATATGCAATTGATTTTTTCCACCCATCTTAAATCGTTCCATATTGCAGAACCATTTGGTAGAGAGAATGTAGTAAATATTACGTTTGAGTCATTGGGCTCAACATGCTTACTTATAAGAATTCTTTCCCATTGTCTTTGACTCTCTTTGTACAATCTTCAAATTAATTTTTCCCTAAGATATAGGTCGGCATATTTAAGAACTCTTAAACCGAGATATCCCCTAGTTTTATCATCACGCACCTTGCCCTATTTCACAAAAGAAAAATTCCTTTTATCATGTAATCCTAACCACAAAAATGACCACATAATAAAGATTAAAAAAATTTCTATGAATTTTGGAAAAGTATACAAGGACATATAATATGTTGAAATGGCCTGTAAGACTATTCTTCTAACAATAAGCATCTAATGTTCCATGTCAGTAGCTTGTTCTAAAATTTACTTATAACTAGATTTCATAATTCTATCCTCATTCTCCTCTCAAATAAGGGCATCCCTAGATAAGTTGCTAGCAAATTTGCCTCCTCCATTTGAAGTAACCTGCATATCCTTACTTTGATTTTAGTTGGGGTGTTTAGGAAGTAAATTTTGGATTTTTTCCTATTAAATTTTTCCCTGATGCTCTTTTGTATTTCTTTAATAAGTTATTCAAATATTTGGCCTCATTTATCCTTGACCTCCCAAAAAATATTGTATCATCTATAAATTGTTGATGGGTGATGTTTTCGATGTTATTACTAGCCTTAAGTCCACTTATAAGCCCATATTTGTAAGCCTTCTTCAAGTTCCTACCCAAAAAATCTACCATAATAATGAACAAATATAGTGATAGAGAATATACCTATCTAAGGCCTCTCTTGGATTTAAATGATTATGTTACTAACCCATTGACCAAAACTGAATATAAAATTGTAGAGACACAAGATTTAATCTATTTGATCCATTTTTCCCAAATCTAAACTTTTCTAATACTACAAAAAATAAATCCCATTTAACACTATCATAGGCCTTTTACTCATATCAAGTTTTAAGATCATTGCTTTCTCTTTTCTTGAAGTTGCTGAATGCATAACTTCATGAGCTACTATGATCCTGTCCATAATATATCTCCCTTTCACAAATCCTTCTTTTTCTTCTAAAATTATTTTGCCTAATAGTGGTCTTAATTGATTTGTCATCACTTTGGAAATAATATTATATGCCATATTACATAGGCTTATGGGTCGAAATGAATCAAACAATTTTTCATCCTTATTTTTTATAATCAAGGTAAGATATGTTGCATTTATTTTATAAGGTATGTATTGTTTTACCCTAGGTTGTTCCATTGCCACCAATAAAGAATCACTTATATTAGAATTGCTCAAAAAGTATATAAAAGATTCAATATATTCAATGCTTGATTTATAGATGATTATTTCATCATATATTCTTGATATATTTCATGGAGATTTATCTCCATAATATAACCTTATAAAAGTGGCTTTTGGACTCTGACTATTGCTCTCCTCACATATTCAAAATATGCAACCTTTCCTATTCCATGTATAAGATAAACCTCTCATGCCTCTTGGCTTCTCATCTTGCCACTTGTATACATAACTCTTGACTCTCTATTTATCCTTGCACACTTTATTTTATGACACTTGCACACTTTACTATATGATACTTGTGCACACACTTAGACACATTATTACATGACACTTTCTCACTTTACACACTTGCACACATTATTACATGACACTTGTGCACATCCTACATAGACACATACATAAGGGGAAATATAAATCATACTTTTAAACTATAGACTGAAACCCTATTATAATATTTAAATTACCAAAAGGTACCATGGGGGCACATTATCATGCACCAAATTACATAATTTTCTCCTACATCCCCTTGTATTATATTATTTGGTTATTAAAGACTTTAGTCTTCAATATTTTTTTCTTGAATTTGTTCTATTTTGATTCTACCATCATTCAAAACTTTGATGTTGGTCTACTGACCTATTTCCTACAGTATTCATTAGACTTTATTTGTGACCATAAAAACATTTCAACATTATTATGATTCTATTCCAATTTGATTTTTTATCCATCCATAGTGAACCTCAATTTTATTTTCATAATTTATCCTTGGTTTGGTCTTCTCACAAAGTCTACAACTATGAGATGTTCTAAATTTTATCTTAGACTTTTCATATGTTTTTATAGTCTTATCTTTTGATTTTATTTTATTGTTGTATCATTAGTGCCAATAGGAAATTTTGGAAGACCTTTTTTATTCTCTTCATAATTATCTTGATAATAAACTTTTTTCTTATTGGTAAAAAGGGGTTTTGAAAGGGTCCCCAAACCTTTTACAAAGAGATCACAACAAAAGGTACAAGCTCAAGAAGTCTATCTTTTGGAGGCAAACAAAGATCATCTAAACTAGGGTGATAACCTCCACAAGACCAAAAATAGATAGAACTAAAATTAAAAAAATGTTTTCCTACCAAGATAGGGAAAAAGCAACACAACCAAAATGAACTAAAATTTGAACAAGGTTTTTCCTCTAAGACTAGGAAAAACCAACACATAGCTGAAATAGATCCTGCACCTAAAAAAGTGAATAGGGAACCCTGGGCCCCAACTAAAACACAAAACCTCTAAAAATGAGAGAGGATTCCTTCTCAAAATAAAATTGGAATCCCACATAAAGAAGAAATAGGGAAATCCCACACAAAGGAGATTTTTGGATGCTTGGAAAAAAACCAACAACACAAGGAGATCCTGACAGACCACATAATCTCATTGTAAAGATGACATGGAATAAAATTTAGCAACACAAGGAGACATTTATAGTCCACGATATCTCATTTTAAAGGAGACAGAGATCATAGTTGAAAGGTAAGAAAATCTAGGGAAGAATCAAACCATCGTGGTATCTCATGGATGGAAGGGAACATCTCATACAATGACTGCCATCAGGGGACTATATTCTATAGTAGGAATGCACATACATGGTTCCCTAACTTAGGACTAAATATAATTATAGAAGAATCCATCCATAAGAGAATCACCCATACAATATCACCATACAACCCCACCAACTGTATATCCAAGAATATATCTATAGACACCTTCACCCGAAGCTGCACGAGAAAAATAGGGCCTATCCCAAAGACTAGAAAGAATCAGTAGAGGAAGCTATCACAAAAAACCTATATAGACAAAAATAGATATTCTAAATACCCATCCCAAAAATAGATCTTGATCTTCAACTATGATCCTTAATAAAAGGGATCTAATTTCATTTCCTTATGTAGCTTCTTCTATCTCTTGAGTTTCTTGAACTAAATTGTCCTTTTGACTATATTCCCTAGATTACAATTGTTGTTGTTTCCCATATTGACAGTGAGGTTGACATTGACTTGGGTGAACATTTTGAAATGGTCTATTAATTTGATTTATTTGATTCAAAGAATTATATCTACAATTTTTTGTAGAATGACACTTTTTCTTGCATAATTGATAATATCTTTGTTTCCATCTAGGCTGAGATTGTGATGATGTTGTGGTGTTACTTGGTGTATTTTTATTTGATATCAAAGCATTATTAGTTATTTTATCTTTGAATAAATTACCCATCTCATACTCTTCAAGAATATTAAATAATTCATCAAAGGTTATTTTCTTATTTAGCCCTTGATGTGAAGTGACTGAATGCTTATATTTTCTAGAAGTGCTCTTAATTCAACTTGGACAAGAAGCTTTTCTAATTTTTCTTCCAGATTCAATAGTTTAGCTTTTAAATCAACTATTCTTCCAAGAAAGAGTTCTATACTCTCTCCATTATTAACCTTTAATGAATATAGTTGAGATTGCAAATGCAATATAGTGGCTTTGTTCTTTCCTTCAAATATATCACATAACTTTTTCCAAGCAACTTTAGAAGTCTCTACATCACTTATATATGGCTAAATTTCATCAATTATCCCAAATGTAATCAACATAAAGGCTTTTGCACCATCTTATTTAATTTTTTTTTCCATTTTTATCTTCTAGTTTATCTTTTGTTACATTAACTATTTTTCAAAGTTTTTCAAAAAATGAGAATTGATCTTATTTTGTATTTCCATGATGCAAAATTAGGGTCTTTTAAAAAAATGTGATTTAGAAAGGAATTTTTTGCTATTTGAAATAACGAAACTCATTTAAATAATAAATTCCTTTTGACTCCCTAATTTTAACTTTTAAATTTAAAATTTTCAAATTATTTTTCAATTTTTCAAAAATCAAAATTTTGAAATCTATTTCAACCTTATTACTCCAATTGGGGTATTCTTGTAAACTTCAATAATGCTTATTCATAAAAGAATGGGGTAAATATACATAGATTGTTAATAACCACAAGTTCAATATAGTTGTAAAACATTCATTACTTTTGCAATAAATTAAAAAGCTAGAGCATTTTCTATGCAATGCACCATATTATTTGTAACTTATATGCACAAATTGATGAGAATATTTTAGGTAGTGTTGGCCACGTATCTGCCACTTGGGAAGGACTTGGTGTATCAATGCGCCCTAGACCCGCGGACCAACATTGAAAGGATGGGAGGAAGGGATGCCTCCCGTGTCAATATTTGGAGAAGGTCGACTCCTTTCCTAACCTACTTGGGGGGTTTTAGATAAGAGTGCAGGAAAGATATTAAAAAAAGGGGTAAAGGGAACTGGAAAGAGATTGAAAAATATAAGGGAAGAGGAAAGATATGTAAATGTCATGCGTTTCGAGTGGTGGGAGAACAAGCAACATGATCACAAATTTGCATCTGAACCAACAACAATTAAAAAAAGCATGTAACAGAAATTTCAACTGCGATTCTATCCTATGTATCCTTCTATTTTGTATTCCAGATCCAAATAATCACCAATGCTCAAATCCAGGATTCAGAATTCAAACAAACAAAAATATAAATGGACATGAAGCAAAAATACTAGCAGAAGGCAACATAAAAAGACAGAGACAAGAAGTAGAGCCAAGGATGCTTTGAATTAATTAGAAGGTGATCTATCATAGCAGAGTCCTCTAGAAATATATTCTCCACCCTTGTACAATGAAATGAGGCTGCTATTTATAGCACAATTTCCCCCCCCCACCCATTACATTTTGGGTACAAAATTCTGACCTGACAAAAGCTGCAAAAGCTGACAAAAGCGGCTGATGTTGACCTCTATGGGTAAAGAATGTACTTGTAGCAAGGTCCTAAAAATGTGGCAGCTTCATGGAAATTTGGTAGGTGGGAAGTTGAATCAGTTTGAATGGGGGCAGATGTGGTACAATCTGTCAGTTCACGCTCATCTATTTGGTACCCTGGTGGCACACATTTTATCACATATTTGACTCGAATCTCGAGGTTGGACACCTGTCAGTATTTGGAGGGGGAATAAATCATCTTTAAGCTCAGCCTTTGTATGAGCGTAGTCGGGCGGATGAGCGTAATTAGGAGGATGAGCGTAGTCAGGAGGGACCCGACACTTAGAATATTTTAGCAGCATTTTCCTGTCTTTCTGCCCTATTACGCACAAATGGATGAGCACAGTCTAGAGGATAAGCGCAGTCGAGTGGAGCCCGACACTTAGAATATTTTTGGTTGCTTCTTCCTGTATTTTTGCCCTATTGCGCACAAATGGATGAGCGTAGTCGGGAGGATGAGCGCAGTCGGGTGGGCCCAACACTTAGTCAATTTTTGGCTGCTTCTTCCTGTATTTCTACCCTATTATGCATAAATGGATGAGCGCAATCGAGAGGATGAGCACAGTCGGGAGGATGAGCGCAGTCGGGCGGGTCCCGATACTTAGTCAATTTTTGTCTACTTCTTCCTGTATTTCTACCCTATTGTGCATAAATGGATGAGCGCAGTCAGGTGGGGCTCAAAACTTAGTCAATTTTTGGCTACTTCTTGTTGTCTTTTTGTCCTATTATGCATAAATGGATGAGCACAATCAGGAGGATGAGCACATTCGGGCGGATGAGTGCAGTTGGTAGGATGAGCGCAGTCGGGAGGATTAGCGCAGTCGGGTGGGGCTCGACACTTAGAATATTTTTGGCTGCTTCATCCTGTCTTTCTTAGAATATTTTTGGCTTCTTCATCCTGTCTTTCTACCCTATTGCGCACAAATGGATGAGCGCAGTTAGGCGGATGAGCACATTCGGGAGGATGAGCGCAGTCGGGCGGGGCCCGACACTTAGAATATTTTTGGCTACTTCTTCCTGTCTTTCTGCCCTATTACTCATAAATGGATGAGCACAGTCGGAAGGATGAGCGCAGTCGGGTGGATGAGTGCTGTCAGGCGGGGCCCGACACTTAGTCAATTTTTGGTTGCTTCTTCCTATAATTTTGCCCCATTGTGTACAAATGGATGAGTGCAGTTAGGCAAGGCCCAACACTTGGTCAATTTTTGGCTGCTTCTTCCTATCTTTTTGCCCTATTGCACACAAATGGATGAGCGCAATCGGAAGGATGAGCACAGTCGGGCAGATGAGCACAGTCGGGAGGATGAGCACAGTCGGGTGAGGCCCAACACTTAGAATATTTTTGGCTGCTTCTTCCTATATTTCTACCCTATTGTGCATAAATGGATGAGTACAGTCAGACGGGGCCCGACACTTAGTCAAATTTTTGGCCCGAAATTGAGCTTCCTGGTCCTGCTTCCCGGGGCCATAACTTTTGATCCGTTGACCCGATCGCCTATTATAATATATCATCAAAAAGTTAGCAAAAATATCTGTAATGATAAAATATCCAAAGCTTATTTCATCTATTTTATCACCCCTATTTATGGCCCACAAAAACCCAAACACTTATGTTTGCTCTTTGCCGCTTTAAAGCTCCATACTTCATCAAAAAATTTAATGTGGCAAAATTGCCAACATTCTTGATGGTTCATGGGGTATTGATCTTACTTCAATGTGAGGACCCAGGCCTTTATCCATTGGGTAACAGAGTCACCCTTGTCGTCCTCTTGATATTCACTGTCGACAGTAACCTCTTTCCCAAACCCTTGGCACCCATGGCCCTCTTGGAGCACTTAAAAAAAAACACTGCACAAACTTAACTAAGAAAAAAACTAAAAATTTGCATACTAGCCAGCTTATTTATATTATTTACACAAAAATTTATGGCATGATTGGCATGTCGCCAACACAAATCTAGCTTTGGTTGCCTATCCAGTGAACCTGTAGTTTTCGAACCAGATCTGATTGTACTTCAGTTGATATTTGAAGTTCGACTGGCCTCCCAAAGTTTGCTAGGTCACGAACATGGTGCAACATGGTAGGTTATCATTCATGTTGGTACCCATATAATTGATGAATAATGTGGCAAGGAGATTTACCATACAGGAGCCCTCTTCGGGTATCGATTACAGTGATGGTTGGAGCCAATACCACCACTCTAGAGAGTCCACCACCTGTGGGCTCTCGAGCATGAGTTCCTCCAACTCCTTGATGCGATAGCAGGAGCTTTTCGATGATAGGCCTTTTGTCAAGGTCTCCTTAGGATCAACCTCTTGGTGAGGCATGCCTAGTGGGCTTTGGCTGAATGCTTGCATGCTATGCCCTGGAACACAAAAAGGGTGCAAAAATGTGCCCTCTTTGTGTTCAAAATTTGCCACTGGATTTTGTTCCTCCTCTTGGCCCATCTCCTGATGAAAACTACAAGCAACCATATTATTCATCATTTGGGTGGTGTTTGCATATTCTCATTGTTGACTTTGGATGAGATCTTACTCTCGAGCTCCACACAACTGCATTCTAGGGCTTTGCATAGTATGAGGGATTTTCCATGGTGATTTTTCTAGATGAAGGCAATCCAGAGATTCACCAATGCGGGCTTCCATATTTCAGCTCAGTTAGAGTCACCAGGTGATTTTTCTAGATGAAGGTAAGCCAGAGATTCACCAAAATCGGGCTTCCTAAAAATATGGAGATTGTAGGTGAACATTCATTTCTCTGCTTGTGAGGTCAAGGTTGCTCACCAAACCTTGATTTCTCTGGGGTGTCTTCTATTACCTTAAAAAATGTGCCTACGATCAAGAAATTTGGATCTTCAGCTCAGTCAGAGTCGCCAGGTGATTTTTCTAGATGAAGGCAAGCTAGAGATTCACCAACTCGGGCTTCCTTAAAATATGAAGACTATTCATCCCACCAGGCATGCCAAAAACTGTTGGCCATGGATCCACCACCTGGGAAGGACTTGGTGTGTTAATGTGCCCTAGACCCACAAACCAACATTGAAAGGACAAGAGGAAGGGATGCCCCCTGTGTTGATCTCCGGAGAATGTTGGCTCCTTTCCTAACCTACTTGGGGTGTTTTAGATAAGAGTGTAAGAAAGAGATTAAAAAATGGGATAAAGGGAACTGGAAAGATATTAAAAAATATAAGGGAACAAGAAAGAGATGTAAATGTCATGCATTTTGGGTGGGGGGAGAACAAGCAACATGATCGCAAATTTGCATCTGAACCAACAAAAATTAAAACAAAGCATGTAACATAAATTGCAACTATGATTCTATCCTATGTATCCTTCTATTTTGTATTCTAGATCAAAATAATCACCAATGCTCAAATCAAGGATTCAGAATTCAAACAGACAAAAATATAAATGGACATGAAGCATAAATACTAGCAGAAGGTAACATAAAAATACAGATACAAGAAGTAAAGCCAAGGATGCTTTGAATTAATTAGAATGTGATCCATCACAGCAGAGTCCTCTAGCAATATGTTCCCCCTCCACCCTTGTACAATGAAATGAGGCTGCTATTTATAAAGTAATTTTCTCCCTCGATTACATTTTGGACACAGAATCCCAGACCTAAAAAAGCTAACAAAAGCGGTTGATGTTGACCTCTACGGGTAAAGAATGTACTTGCAATAAGGTCCTCCTGAAAACATGGTAGCTCCATGGAAATTTGATAGGTGGGAAGCTGAGTCAGTTTGAATGGGGGTAGATGTGGTACAATCTGTCAGTTCACACTCATCTGTCTAGTACCCTGGTGGCACACCTTCTATCACATATTTGACTCGAATCTCGAGGCTGGACACCTATCAGCATCTTATGGAGGGGGAATAAATCATATTTAAGCTTAGCCTTTGTATGAGCGCAGTCGGGAGGCTGAGCGTAGTTGAGCGGGGCCCGACACCTAGAATATTTTAGTAGCATTTTCCTATCTTTCTACCCTATTGCGCACAAATGGATGAGCGCAGTCGAACGAGGCTCAACACTTAGAATATTTTTGGTTGCTTCTTCCTATCTTTCTGCCCTATTACGCACAAATGGATGAGCGTAGTCGGGAGGATGAGCGCAGTCGGGCGGGGCCTGACATAGTCAATTTTTGGCTACTTATTCCTGTCTTTCTGCCCTATTGCACACAAATGGATGAGTGCAGTCGAGCGGGGCCTGACACTTAGTCAATTTTTGGCTGCTTCTTCCTGTATTTTTATCCTATTGCGCACAAATGGATGAGCGCAGTCGGGCGAGGCCCGACACTTAGTCAATTTTTGGCTGCGTCTTCTTGTCTTTTTGCCCTATTGTGCACAAATGGATGAGCGCAGTCGGGAGGATGAGCACAGTCGGGTGGATGAGCGCAGTCAAGAGGATGAGCACAATTGGGAGGATGAGCGTAGTCGGGTAGGGCCCAAAACTTAGAATATTTTTGGTTGTTTCTTCTTGTATTTTTTCCCTATTGTGCATAAATGGATGAGCGCAGTTGGGCAGGGCCCAACACTTAGAATATTTTTGGTTGTTTCTTCTTGTATTTTTGCCCTATTGTGCATAAATGGATGAGCGCAGTCGGGAGGATGAGGGCAGTTGGGTGGATGAGAGCAGTTGGTAGGATGAGCACAGTCGGGCGAGGCCCAAAAATTAGAATATTTTTAGCTACTTATTTCTATATTTTTGCCCTATTGGGCACAAATGTATGAGCATAGTCGGGTGGGGCCCAACACTTAATCAATTTTTGGCTGCTTCATCCTATCTTTCTGTCCTATTGCGCACAAATGGATGAGCACAATCAGGAGGATGAGCGCAGTCAGGTGGGGCCCGACACTTAGTAAATTTTTTGTTGCTTCTTCCTATATTTCTACCCTATTATGTACAAATGGATGAGCGCAGTTGGGCAGGGCCCAACAATTAGAATATTTTTGGCTGCTTCTTCCTATCTTTTTGCCCTATTGCACACAAATGGATGAGCGTAGTCAAGGGGATGAGCGTAGTCGGGAGGATGAGCGCAGTCGGGCGAGGCCCAACACTTAGTCAATTTTTTGGCCTAAAATTGAGCTTCCTGGTCCTACTTCCCGGGGCCATAACTTTTGATTCACTGACCCGATCACCTATTATAATATATCGTCGAAAATCTAGCAAAAATATCTACAATGATAAAATATCCAAAGCTTATTTCATCCATTTTATTGCCCCCATTTATGGCCCATGAAAACTCGGACACCTTCGCATGCTCTTTGCCACTTTAAAGCTCCATACTTAGGCCAAAGTTCATCAAAAAAATTAATGTGGCAAAATTACCAACAGGTAGGAGTAAAAGTAATATAACAAGTTAATCCATTTTTTCTTAGTTTTTGTTTACTATAAGAGGTTTAATTCCTATTCCTAACAAAAAAGTATTTGATTTGATGGAGAAAATTCGTATAAATTATGAAGTTTGATATTATATCTTAGGAGACACTTGGATAGACTGGTAGAAGGTGGGGTCCTATTGCTAGCAAAGGCAATCCGAATAAGCTTTTTCTTTTTTATTTTATTTTTTATTTTTTTATTGTTGGATAACAAGGGGTTGTACTCGTGGCCCCAACCTTGTGATCAAGATTAAAAAAAATAGGATTCATATTTTATTAAATTTACAAACCTAAATAGGCATTCAATATGCCAAGTAATATCTACCAACAAGTATACCCTGCAGAAATTACAAATTGCCAACAATTCATGCTAACATTTAATAAAATATAAAAGACTATTAAATCTAAATTTAGACTTTAGGAAATAAATCTAAAAATCATGTTGATGTTAATTTAGATCCTTATCATCCCTCTCCACCATAGAAGCATTGGACTCCAATGTTTTTACAAGAAAGTGGAAGAGAAGATATTACAAGTATAAGTGCACAAAAATAAAATCCTCAAAAGTGGTTTAGAAGAGAAGAGGGATAGATGGTGTACAAGAGCCCCAAAGAGATCATCAAAATCCATCAAAGGAAGTAGCAAAGAGCAAAATACATGCTCAAAAAGGGTCCAATAGGAATCCCTAATAGGATCTTGAGGTCGGTTACCTCTAAGTCATCCTTTAGCATGTAGGGATGAGCACTACTATGCTAAAAAAGGACCTTGTAGAAATATCGTTCAATATTCAAAAAGTCATAATCTCTTCACACCAATCATGTTGAAATATACGCGTGCAACTTAAAATTAATACAAATGATCCTACCAAGCAAGCATCTTGTAACTATAGTCGATGGAGAAAGTGGATGAAATATACTTCGAGGGTCCTTATGATAATCTGCTCATCTTATCAGATTGTATGGATAACAAGTTGCTACAACCACCAAGTGTGAGAGAGGAGATTACTAATTATGAGGTTCACTTGTATGGATGAAAAAGACACAAATCATAATGATCCAAAACAAGGCATAGAATGAAGTGTTAGGTACCACCAAACTATACTCCTTATTACAAAGTCATAATATTGACAAGAAGGCTTCAAAAGCTAAACTTGCTAAGAAGCTAAAATGGAAGCTAATGCAGAAATTGATACAAAAAATGATGTGGTGTTGCTCAAAGGAGTGTTTTAAGTCTAAAGAACACAAGCTTATACTGATATGGGGGTGAACAGTATCAGATAAAACTTTTCTCTTTTATTTCCAAAGCAATAATTTCAAATAATATCAATGCAATAATAAAACAATGCACAAATCACCACACATATAAGAGAAATATTTTGCGTGGAAAATACCTCTTGGGATAAAACCATGGCAAAATATTGCTTATATATTTATTTAATAAATTTTATGGGCACCAACCCACAGGAGACACCAATCCCCTATACAAGTTCCTAGACACAAATCCACAGGAGACACCAATCCCATATACAATTTTGTGGATGTCAATCCATAGGATACACCAATACCCTCTCAATTTTATGGACACCAATCCACAGGAGACACCAATCCCCTCTCAAGTTCATGGACACCAATCCATATAAGACACCAATCCCCTCTCAAGTTCGTGGACACCAATCCACAAGAGACACAAATCCCATCTCAAGTTCATGGACACCAATCCATAGGGGACACCAATACCCTATCAAGTTTGTGGACACCAATCCACAAGAGACACCAATCCCCTCTTTCAAGTCTGGTCAAAACTCTGCTCAGGTTTGTCCTTAAATCTTGCTCATTAACTTGCTCACAAATACTACTCAAATCTGCTCCAAAACCTGCTCACATCTATTTCAAAATCTACTCACAAAACCTGCTCAAATCTGCTCCAAGATCTACTCATAGTCTATGCTCAAATCTACTCACAAACACTACTCATCTACTCCCAAATCCAGTCATACAAATATGATCTATAATTTTCTTTTTGCTTCTTCAACTAATAACAATACACACATATTATACCCATACATATTCAAGAACATATGGACAATGATATGAACTAATGTAGTAAGCTTCAAATGACCAATATGTTCTTCACATTTATTAAGTCTTTCACTTCCACATATCTCACATTTATTACATTTTAAAGGTAGCTCAAGTCTAGCATTGGATAACTTGTGTGTTGACTTGGATATGCTAATACCTTGCTCTTCTTCCACTATCATGTGCACCTTTCCTTCTTATTGAAATGGTTGAATTGTTCTTCCTTGTCAATTGAATGCTTGGGTGAATATGTGTACTTGACACCTTGAATTGTTCCAAATTTGTGCCCTCCAAATCTGCCTCAGTGATGATGATCTTCCTCTTGCATGTGCTTTTCAAATCTGGACAATAATTCTCTTTTTCCCTTCTTGATTTAAATATGAAATCAATCACTTTTAAACTCTTATAACTTCTTTCAAAACATACACAATAAAGCTTAAAAATAACTCCTTATATCTCCCTATTGAAACTTACAATATAAATCTTTATTCTAACAACATCTTTATATCTCTTTTTATGATTTACAAAAATAGCACTTTATACTAACAACATACCCTTGCAAAAATTAAATCACAACATTACACATTATATCTTCCCTTTTATAATTTACAAAAAACATATCACAACATTACACCTTATATTTTCCATTTTATAATTTGCAGAAATCAAATCACAATACTATGCCTTATATCTCCACTTTTATGATTTGCAAAAATCAAATCCCAATACTATGCCTTATATCTCCCTTTTTATCAAATTTAATAAAACAAAATTTATAAATACCTTTCACAACCACAGATGGGATTTGACCCCTTGATCTCTAGAAGCATAGCATCCTAACTTGGGCTAGTGAACAACTACACTAACGCAACACATGAAACCAAAATATACAAAACAATATTTAATTCCTTCGATACTTTGTTTTCAATTCTTTAGCAAAATAGCATCGAAGAGATTCAACCCCTTAACCTCCTACATAGAAGTGTTCCATGCAAGCTAGGCAACCAACTGGGCTACCCCAATGGATGGAACCAAAGGTGCAAAAACAATATTTAAATCCTTCATAGCTCTGTCTTCAACACTTCAACAAAATGGTATCAAAGAGATTCGATCCCTTAACCTCTTGCAACACAATGCCCTAGCGCGAGCTAGGCTATCGATTGGTCTAACCACTCGGTTGAGATAGAAGTGGCATGAACCAATGTTTAAATTTTTCTTTCCACTATGATGCTACCAAAACCTGCACTCCTCTCCTCCCTCCTTCTCGCTATTGCTCTTTGCTCGATCAATATTATTTGAATTGCTTGGCATTTTTCAAAGTGAACATAGGAGCTCATATTTATATGCTTCTTCATGCATGCCCAAGGAAGTCGGCCCAATATTTTTGAATATTTGAATTTTCAACCTTTTGCATGGCCAGCCCATAATATTTAATTCCCTTTTTAATGGTTCTCTTAAGGAGGTCGTCCATCATTTGACTTTTAAAAAATTTAAATATTTAAACATTTTACACTATATTTAAATCCTTTGATTTAAATATAAACTCCCTTCTTTAATATTTAAATATCTATTTAAATATTAAAGCATAAAAGATCAAATTTACTTTGAGAACGTTAAATCATATTTGAAGATATGCCTTGCACTTCAATGATAACTCATCATATAAACCTTGAAGATATTTCTGCCTTTGAAATCAACATTTAATCCTTGAAGATATTTTTACCTTTGACATCAATGATAACTCAATATTTTCAACAATCTCCCCATTTGTCATTGATGGCAACCCTACAATGAAACTGACCTTTACTAAACATGATCACAAGCTGCTTTCCCTATCTAGATACTCCCCCTCACTAAAAACTCTCCCCCTTTGATATCAATGGCAAATGCTCCTTGGGGCATGTAATATAAGTCACTTGACAATATCCCCCACTCCCTACTCTTATTGAGACAATCAATGATGAGATGGAAGTGAAACTCCCAAATTACTATGCTCATCTTCTTGTTTCATTTTATTTCTCCAAAATTTGGATATCATACCCTTTTGAAAATTTTGACCATTCTCCTTTTTGCTTGACTTTGGAAGTTCAAGGAACACTATTCTACACCATCTAGTTGTATGCCCAAAGTTATTACATTTATAACAAATGATATTGTAGTCCATGAGAGGTGCAAATGAATTGAAATTCCTCTTGGTGAAGCCAAAATAATTCATAGCATGGATCCTACAATTTACAACTTTATGACCAAAATGGTTACATGAGAAACAATAACCATGAAAGACATATTGAAACCTATCTGATTGCCTTGGAGGATATTATCGCATGGTTCTCTCATTGTTGTTTCTATGATGGACCTTGTTCCTTGATGATGTTTTGTTTTCATCCTCCTTGATGCTTCCACTTCTACACACATTAGCATAGGTCTTAGGTTCCTCTTCAATCATTTTATTTGATGCCTCTTTTCCTTTTGAGCTTGACTCTCCCTTTTGTTTCTTTTGACCTTCTTCAAACCCAAGTCTAGTATTTATAACTGAATATCTTTGTGCTTTGATAATGTCACCCATGATTTTTGAGCTTTTCTCAAACCCATGTAGCTTATCATTAGATTCTTCCACTTCCTTCCTTAGAGAGACAACTTCATGTTCCAGTTTTTCACATTCCAACTCTTTTGCCTTTAACTACTCAACCATACCTTCTTCAATTTTCTTTACCTCTTCAACTTTAACTTTTAGGTCAATGAGTTCTTGTGACAACTTTACCTTTGTCTTCTCATCCTCTTGTACTTGAGCCTTCAATCTTAAGTTCTTCTTTCTAACCCTTTTTAATTCTTCAAGAGCAACAACAAGTTCCTCTTCTATGTCAGCCATGGATTCTTCTTCACTTTTTGAATCTTTCTCTTCTTCTTGGTCTTTGATAACATGAGCATCTTCTTTCTCTTCTATGACCAAAAATAGGATTTTTTCTCTTTCACTATTTGAGAAACATTCATCACTACTGCTAGAGGAACTGCTTAGTTCTTCAAAATAAAAACTCTTCTTGTGTCTTTGAAATATCTTCTTCTTATGCTTGTTTTAACCTGTTTTTCCTTTCATGATAAAATTTTCTTTCTTTTTCTCATATTCCTTTTCTTATTCACTGCTACTACTTCTATATTATGGGCAATTAGATGCATAGTGACCAAGGTTACTACAATTAAAATATTTCATAGAATGCATACCTTTATTTTTTCTTGGACCCTTCTTATTTATTCGCACGAAGTTAGCTTCTTCTCTGCTGCTTGATTCTTCACTTGATTTTGGTTCCTTATTATTTTTTTTCTTTGAAGATTTGAATGCAACCTCCCTTTTTAATGTTTTATCTTTATCAGTACTTATCTCATAGGTTGTGATAATTCCATGTAGCTCATCCATGCTCAAATTTTTTTTTTTGAAAAATTTGAAAAAACTTGTATTAAAACAAAGATCAGTTACACAAGGGAGAAGACCCTTCCCAGCCGAAAACAAAGAAAACACAAGATTACAAGGCGCGAAAACGCGACACAAACCACCGCTGACCGCAAAAAGTCAACAAGTCGCGAAATCGCGACATGTCGCGATATCGCGGCAACTAACCATCCTTGACCGCGACGGAGCGACATGTCGCGAAATCGCGACATGTCGCGATTTCGCGACAACTATCCAACCTTGGCCGCGACGGGGCAACAAGTCGCGAAATCGTGACATGTCGCGATATCGCGACAACTATCCTTCCTTGGCCGCGACAGAGCAACATGTCGCGATATCGCGACGAATATCCATCCTCGGCCGCGACAGAGCAACATGTCACGAAATCGCGACAACTTTCCTCCAGAAGCCGCGACAGTGCAACACGTCGCGATATCGCGACAACTTTCCTCCCATGGCCACGACGGCGCAACATGTCGCGATATCGCGACAACTTTCCTCCAAAACCGTGACGGCGCAACATGTCGCGATATCGCGACAGCTTTCCTCCAATGGCCGCGACGGCGCAACATGTCGCGATATCGCGACAACTTTCCTCCAAAGGCCGCGACGGCGCAACATGTCACGATATCATGACAACTTCCCACCAAAGGCCGCGACGGTGCAACATGTCGCGATATCGCGACAGCTTCCTTCCAAAGGCCGCGACGGTGCAACATGTCACGATATCGCGACAGCTTCCCTCCATAGGCCGCGACGGCGCAACATGTCGCGATATCGTGACAACTTCCCTCCAAAGGCCGCGATGGTGCAACATGTCATGATATCGCGACAACTTCTATTCAAAGGCCACGACGGTGCAACATGTCGCGATATCGCGACAGCTTCCCTCCAAAGGCCACGACGATGCAACATGTCGCGATATCGCGATAGCTCCCCTCCAAAGGCCGCGACGGCGCAACAGGTCGCGATATCGCGACAAAAACCACCCTTAGCATTTTCTTTGCTCATTGTCTCAAGGATCTTTCAAGGCCCTGCCTAATCACCTCATCCTCCAAAGGCATGTCACTGTGCAGCTGCACCCCTACCTCTTTCTCAGCACCCATCTTCGCCAGGAAATCGATCGCTTTATTTAAATCTCTACTCACATAAACGGGGATCACATCATCTAATTCCCTCCATAATTCCTTGATTTGAGAGACCAGAATCCTCAACCTCCATGCTTTCGAAGCAAAGTTCCTCATGCAGTCTAGAGCTCCAACCAGAATTTGAGAATCAGATTCGAGAATTATCCTCCTGTGGCCCTGATTAACTACCCAGATGGAAGCAGATTTGATAGCAATGGCTTTTGCTTCATTGTTTGTGGCTCTTCCCAAGCCTTGCAGTTCCCAATAGAGCACTGAACCAGCATGATCCCGACAAACCACTCCAATTTCGGCACTACCCGGATTGCCTTTTGCAGCTCCATCAGTATTGATTTTAATCCAACCTTCTAGGGGTGGTTTCCAGCTAGCTCTGTCCTGTCTCTCTTGCTCTTCAGCTCCCTCTTCCAGTGGCCCAGGACCAGCCTGAATTTCCTCTTTAGCATAGACGGCAACAGTTTCTGTGGCTTTGCTCCAGATGACCTGCCAAACTCCATCTAGCGAGGAGAAAGTTTCTCTAAAAATACGAGCATTTCTCTCCAACCACACTTGCCACCAGATGAAGAATAAACCAAGCTCCCAACCAATTCGAAGAGCTTTAGATTTAAATCTACCCCTCTTCCATCTTTCCCAAATATTGGTCCGATTCAGATCACCATTAACCTGGAGTTTATAGTGAGAGAACCATCGCTTCCAAATCTGACGCGTGAAAGGGCACTCAAACATCAGGTGGTCAGTTGTTTCCTCGTTCTTGTGGCATAAAACACACTGAGATGGACCGATGATTCCTCTACATCTGAGATTGTCAAAAGTGAGAATTCCATTGTGCATAAACTGCCAGGCAAAGAAGTTTACTTTCGGCCAGCC
The DNA here is from genome assembly GCA_028583015.1 of Wollemia nobilis. Classification (NCBI taxonomy): domain Eukaryota; kingdom Viridiplantae; phylum Streptophyta; class Pinopsida; order Araucariales; family Araucariaceae; genus Wollemia; species Wollemia nobilis. The sequence goes on from JAQPPZ010003280.1 coordinate 4,395,558, forward strand.
CTTGGAGTGCCAAATCTTTCTCCAATCCTGAATCAGAAATGAATGTGGGGGAGGCTCTGGGAGGATCTTGTCGTATCCGTCCTTCACTGTATATACACCAAGGTTCCCATAGCCCCAAGCTAGTTCATCCTCCTCGTCTCTCCCTGTGAGAAACCTTTCTGTCAAGATTTTGGTCAAGATGGGTGCCAGCTCCGGAGGGATTGAAATTGGCCACTCCTCCAACCTCTTAAACTTCTTAAACTTATACTCCCCCATTTGACTAGTGTTGAAATAACTTTCAATTTGGACCCAACCCTTGGCTTCTATGGCGGATTTAATTGGTTGTAATTCGGGGAACTCAGCAATGATGGGTGGGTACTGGTCCCATGAATCGGTCCAGAAACGTGCCTTCTCCCCTCTCCCCACTTTCCAAAACAATTGGTCTTTAATAACTTGAGATCCAAGCTTGAGAGCCTGCCACACTAAGGATCCAGTACCATCCAGAGGGAAACGGCCCACCTCATTGGGGTGAACATGACCCAAATATTTACTGGTTAGGATTCTGTTGAATAAGGAGGTTGGTTGGGAAATCCACCTCCAGTACGACTTTCCAGCCAAAGCTTTATTATTAAGCTTGGAGCTTCTCGATCCCAGACCCTCCTTTTTCCTTGGGGTTGGGTAACTTTATCCCAACCAACTAAGGCCCATTTCCTCTCCCCTTTTGCTCCTTCCCATAAAAATCTTCTAGTCATTTTGTCCAGCTCTTTCCATATAGTATGTGGGGCAGCCAGGATAGAGAATTTATAAATTGGCATGGCCTGAATAACTGACTGTAAGAAAGTTAATCTACCCCCATAGCTTAACCATTTATGAGACCAATGATTCATTCTATCTTTGATACCATCCAAAAGATCCTTCCAGATATCTATTTTTAATTTTTTGAAATGCAAAGGAACCCCCAAGTAAACCACTTGGAAGAGAAGTCCTAGTGAATCCCAAGATCTCTATAACTTTGTCCTGTAGCCTTTGGTCAAGATTGAAAAAGACCACTTTGGATTTTTTATCATTGATGACTTGGTTTGAAGCCCTAAGGTAGACATTAAGAGTATCTCTGATAACTCTAGCTTCCCTGAAGCTGGCCACTCCAACCAATCCTGTATCATCCACAAACTGTAAGTGAGTCAGAATTTCCTCACCCACCTTGATACCTGTTAGCAAGCCTTGATGTCTTCTCCTCAAGAAAAGTCTACCTAATCCTTCAACCAAAATGAGGAAAAGATAGGGAGAGCAAGGGTCCCCTTGACGAAGACCACGTGTGGCTCCAAAAGGTTGCGAGGGCAGACCCTTGATTAAAACAGAATAAGAAGGCGTAGAAACACAACTCATGACCCAATCTATCCAGTCCTGAGAGAAACCAAAGGCTGCCATCATTTTTGACAAGAAACTCCACTCCACCCTATCATAAGCCTTTGACATATCCAGTTTAATGAACATTCCTTTATTACCAGATTTTTGCATTGTGTGGATTGCCTCCTGAGCGAGAACCACCCCATCCAAGATCTGTCTACCCTCTACAAAACCCCCTTGCTCTGAGGAGATAATGTTATGAAGGAGAGGTTTTAGCCGTTCAGCCATTATCTTTGTGATTATTTTATAAATCACGTTGCATAAGGCAATAGGTCTGAAATCAGAAATATGAGCCCCCTTCTCCCCTTTTGGAATTAAAGTGATGAAGGTATGATTTAATGCCTTAAGCATTCTTTTATTACCTCTGGACTCCTCTGTGATAGCCAAAACATCCTCCTCCAAAGTATCCCAAAAGGCCTGAAAAAACTCAATAGGAAAGCCATCTGGACCTGGAGATTTGCCAGTGCTCATTCCAAAGACCACATTCTTCGGTTCATCTCTATCAATGGGTCTAAGAAGGGTCTGATTTTCTTCTTCGAGAGATAACGAGAGGGTATGACATCAATAACTTCATTTTGAGCCTCTACATCTTGCTCCATACTTTCCTTAAAAAGTTTAGAAAAATAATCCATTGAATGGGAATGCATACCAGGAAGAGTATCAAAGGAGTGTCCATTCTCATCTTGAAGGGCTTCCATGTTATTCATCTGTCTCCTAGCACAAGCTGACCGATGGAAAAATTTGGTATTTCTATCACCTTCTAATAACCAAGTGGTTCTAGCTCTCTGTTTCCAGTAAGTCTCCTCTTGGTTATCAATGTCCTCAACCGCTTTACGCAAGGCATCATCCTCGGTTTTGAGCTGCTCTGTAATTGTTCCTTCCCTAAAGTGTTTTTGAACCTCATCCCATCTGGCCACCAAGGGAGCTCTTTGGAGCTGGAAATCTGACTTGTTAGCTTGCCTCCATTGTTTCAGTTGGACTTTGACAAAATGAAGCTGTTTGTGGAATTTAAACATTGTTGTCCCAAAAGGTGGACGACCTTCTTCCCACCACTGCGGAATTTTCTTTCGAAGATCCTCTTTTTGTAACCAAAAATTCTCAAATTTAAAAGGTTTGTGATGCTGCCCTGTCATAGTCCCTCCCTCCAACAAAATGGGAAAGTGATCTGAAACTGGACCCTCCAAAATCTGGAATTTAGTATTCCACTTTACAAATGCCTCCTCTGAGACCAGAAAACGGTCTAGCTTTACCTTCCTGCTATGTGGCTCCCTCCTCTTGTTAGTCCAAGTAAAGTAGGTTCCAGGGCCTTTAATATCCACTAAGTGAAGGGCCTGGACTTGGGCAATCATAAGTCGATCCCCTGGATCCAAAATTGGGGTTCCACCTTCCTGATCTCGAGAAGATAATTTAGCATTAAAATCCCCAGCAATAATCCAGTCTAAATCTTCCCTTGAGGACCTCATGTTATGTACAACTTTCCATTGGAGCCTCTGGCCATCAAGGTTTTGAGCCCCATAAAAATTTGTGATTAAAACATGTTCAGCTGTGACATTATTCCTAAAATGAGATGTGAGAACACCCCTCCAAGCTATATGTTCTATTGCAGTCCATTCCAGAGAGTTCCAAAGAGTAACAATCCCCCTTGAGGCACCTTGGGCAGCCACATCCATATGACCAGCGCCCCTCCAGATTTTATTAACTGTTTTACACATAAGATCTAAAGACATTTTTGTCTCCTGGATAAGCAAAAAATCTGTTTTACATTTTCCTAAGAGTCTTTGAACAGCAGATTGATGGGTTCTACTGTTTAAACCCCTAACATTCCAAGATTGAATAATCATTGAAAACCTTGAGAGCAGTAAGAATCAATTGTCCTCACCGATCCTCCAGTGATCAACTTGTCTCCTTGAACTGCTAGCAGGTCCTTATTTGATTTTTTGCCCGCTCCTTGAGAGTTGGTATTTTTGGATCTCTTTTCCACCTGAGTTATCCCTAGGGCGGGCCTTTCTCTGTTCTTTTCTGCAATTCCCATGCTGACATCCTTGATTACTGGCTGCGCTTGGGAGTGCACTATCAATGCCCCTGCATTCTCTGACTGCGGTGACTCAGTGTACTCAATCACCTGTTCTAAGACGGGGGGAGATGAAGGAGAAGCATGAGTGTGGATGTTATTGTCCTCAATATTCCCATCCACTCCTTCCATGACTTGATCCTCTTGGTCTACTAGTGTCTTAAAAATTTCATACCTATTGGCTGGCTTGAGTTGTGATTGCTCCTTACCATTTTTCTTTTGCTTTCTCCTTCTTTTGGGCTGTTCAAAGCCATCTTTCTGAACATCATTACCCTGAGGAGTATTGGATGGTTCTTTGGTAAGAGTAGACTTACCCTCTCTGGGGCGATTTGGCATTCCAAGCGGGGCCTCCATTTTTGTGTTCAAAATATTTGGACAAAACCGGGCCAAATGCCCATGTTTGTGGCAAACTCTGCATCTGAAGGGCAGAGCCTCATAATCTAGTCTGTTGGATCCAAGATAGTCCTGCCAGTTCAAGTTCCACCTCTGTCGGTAGAGGCTGGCTAATATCCATTTCCACACAAATTCTTGCAAAAACAGTTGTATTTCCTTCTATGGTGTCTTTGGAGACGCCCAGATGTCTACCGAGGGAGTTACCGATCATTTCCAGAACCTGCTCACCCCAAAACTCCATTGGAAGAGCGTACAACCGGATCCAAACCGGGACAGCCGTGGGTTCAATACGAGGATCGAAACCCACTCTCCAGGGTTGAACAAATAACCCTGTCGGACCGTGGTTCCTCTTTTCTGATTCAAAAGCCCTGTTTCTATCGGCTAGAGAAGAAAAGCTAACAATGAAATACCCATTGCTAATAAACCATAAGGAGTACTCACCATGAGGCTCCCAGTTTTGTCTGACCCAGGTATGCAAGAAATTCAGGGTAGGGCGGATACCCATGAATTTATAGATCAGATCATGGTTGGCTCTGTATATGATTGTGTCTTCGACCATCTTTGGCTCGATGACAATCTTGGGTCTTGAGGCGGATTGCGGAAGGCATCCATTAACTCGATGTGTTGTTGAGCTCTTTCCAGCGTTCTTGAAGAGCGTATGAAGAGTATTTCTCTGAGCTTCGTCATTAGAAGACGAAGAATTTTCTTTTAGCAATTCAGCGTAAGAGCTCTTTCTCCCAGAGAGAGGGTCTGGAGGAGTCCCCATTGGGCCCTCCTGGGGCAGCGAGACTTTCCTTCAGATCCACAGTAACCAGAAAAACACTACGGCAACCCACCTGACGCCCTGGATTTTCCTTCGCTCCACAAACCCTAGAACATCGCCTGTCGCCTGCTCAGAAATTTTCCCGCTCTCATGTAATCCATGTTCAAAATTTTGAGATCCTTCATTTATTCAATTGATGAAACCTTTGCATCAAACCTCATGGGAAGTGACCTCAATTTTTTTTTAACAATATTAGAGTCTTCAATACTTTCTCCAAGTCCATGAATGGTGTTGACAACCTCATCAACATGAAGTAGATACCTAGCAATATCTTCCTCATATTTCATCTTCAAGTCTTCAAACTTCCTATTGTGGGTTTGAATTTTTGCCATTTTAGCCTTGTCGTCTCCTTCATATGTTCTTTGTAAATTATCCCAAATTTATTTTGTTGAAGTGCATTGCATGACTTTCACAAAATATTATTCACATAACCCACTTAAGATTGAATTCATTGTCTTGACATTATTTTCGTATGGTTTTATACCATTTGCATCCATGGGAGGGGTTGTAGGTGGTGTGAACCCATTCTCAATGGATTTCCATATATCATATCCATGTGCCATCAAATAAATCCACATCCTCACACTTCAGAAAGCATAGTTAGCCCCATCAAACAATGGAGCCCTATTTGATTAAAACCCTTCCTGATCTGCCATGTGGTTCTTGTAATATCTTCCTTCAAACTGTTAGGCTTTCACGAAGGAACCCACTCCGATACCAATTGAAGAACACAATCTTATACTGAGAGAAGGAGGGTGAACAATATAAGATAAAAAAATTCTCTTTTCTTTCCAAAGCAATAACTTCAAATAATATCAATGCAATAATGAAACAATGCACAAATCACCATACTAATAAAAGACAAATATTTTACGTAGAAAATCCCTCTTTGGATAAAACCATGGAAAAATATTTCTTATATATTTATTCAATAAATTTCATGGGCACCAACCCATAGGAGACAAAAATCCCCTATACAATTTTGTGGATACTAATCCATAGGAGACACCAATACCCTATACAAGTTCATGGACAACAATCCATAGGAGACACCAATACCCTCTCAAGTTCATGGACACCAATCCAAAGGAGACACTAATCCTCTCTCAAGTTTATGGACACCATTCCATAGAAGAAACCAATCCCCTCTCAATTTTATGGACACCAATCCATAGGAGACACCAATCCCCTCTCTGAAGTCTAGTTAAAAATTTGCTATGGTTTGTCCTTAAATCTTGCTCACAAACCTACTCACAAACACTGCTCAAATTTGCTCCAAAACCTGCTCAAATTTACTCCAAAATCTACTCACAAAACCTGCTCAAATCTGTTTCAAAATCTGCTCACAAAACTTGCTCAAATATGTTCACAAAACCTACTCAAATCTACTCCAAAATTTTCTCATAGTCTATGCTCAATCCTGCTCACAAACACTGCTCAAATCTGCTCACAAACACTGCTCATCTACTCCCAAATCCAGTCATACAAATCTTATCTATAATTTTCTTTTTACTTCTTCAACTAACAATAATACACACATATTCTACCCAGACATATTTAAGAACATATGGATAATAATATGTACTAATGCAGTAAGCTTCAAATGACCAATATGTTCTTCACATTCATTAAGTTTGTCACTTCACATATCTCACATTTATTACATTTTAAAGGTAGCTCAAGTATAGCATTGGATAACTTGTGTGTTGACTTGGAGATGCTAATACCTTGCTCTTCTTCCACTATCATGTGCACTTTTCCTTCTTCTTGAAATTGTTGAATTGTTCTTCCTTGTCAATTGAATACTTGGGTGAATATGTGTACTTGAAACCTTGACTTATTCCAAATCTGTGCCCTCCATATCTGCCTCAGTGATGATGATATTCCTCTTGCATGTGCTTTTCAAATCTGGACAATAATTCTCTTTTTCCCTTCTTGATTTAAATATCAAATCAACCACTTTTAAATCCTTATATCTTCTTTCAAAACATACACAATAAAGATTAAAAACAACTCTTTATATCTCCCTTTTGAAACTTACAATATAAAGCTTTATTCTAACAACATCTTCTTTATATCTCTTTTTATGATTTGCAAAAATAGAACTTTATACTAACATCTCCCTTGAAAAAATCAAATCACAACATTACACCTTATATCTCCCCTTTTATCATTTGGAAAAATCAAATCCCAATACTATGCCTTATATCTCCCTTTTTATCAAATTTAATAAAACAAAATTTATAAATACCTTGCACAATCACGAATGGGATTTGATACCTTGACCTCTAGAAGCACAGTGCCCTAACTGGGGCTAGTGACCAGCTGTGCTAACACAACACATGAAACCAAAAGGTACAAAACAATATTTAATTACTTTGGCACTCTGTTTTCAATTCTTTAGTAAAATGACATCAAAGATATTCGACCCCTTAACCTCCTGTACAAAAATGCTTCACGCAAGCTAGGCAATTGACTGGGATACCCCAGTGGATGGAACCAAAGGTGCAAAAACAATATTTAATCCTTCGTAGATCTATCTTGAACACTTCAGCAAAACAATATCGAAGAGATTTGATCCCTTAACCTATTACAACATAGTGCCCTAGCGTGAGCTAGGCTACCAAATGGTCTAATAACTCAGTTGTGATATAAGTGGCACGAACCAATGTTTAAATTTTTTCTTTTCGCTGTGATGCTACCAAAACTGTGCTCCTCTCCTACCTCCTCCTCGTTGTCGCTCTCCACTTAATCGATATTATTTGAATTGCTTGACCTTTTTCAAAGTGAACTTAGGATCTTATATTTATATGCTTCTTCATGTGCACCCAACGAAGTTGACCCAATATTTTTGAATATTTGAATTTTCAACCTTTTGCATGGTTGACCCATAATATTTAATTCCCTTTTGCATGGTGCTCTTAAGGAGGTTGCCCATCATTTGAATTTTAAAATATTTAAATTTAAATATTTAAACTTTTACACTATATTTAAATCCTTTGATTTAAATATAAACCTCCTTTAATATTTAAATATTAAAGCATATAAGATCACTTTTGCTTTGACAACATTAAATCATCTTTGAAGATATCTGCCTTGCACTTCAATGATAACTCATCATTTCAACCTTGAAGATATTTCTGCCTTTGACATCAACATTCATACATGAATATATTTTTACCTTTGACTTCAATGACAACTCAATATTTCCAACAAAGTCTTGTTGGTGAAGATATGCACCAATTAAAAATCTATAAAGAGACAAACCTACTAGGGAAAAAAAAAACTCCAATGCACGGAGTACCCATGTGATATTCCTAATCACATAAAGGGCCATGGTATTGTAAAGGAGAATGCACTCCAAAAAATCCTCTAAATATGATGGTGGATTGAAAGAGTGTTGGGTTCAACTAAAACTGCACTCCATATTACAACAATTTGTTTTTGAAAGAAGGTTTAGACAACATAAAATTTGGAGCACCATAGGTCAAGAAGACCTTTACAAAACATCAAAATAATAGTCCTACTAATGACTATATGCAATTCTATACTTGCTAAATAAGAAGGCAATGAAAAGCAAGAAAAACGAGGGTCTCATAGGCAAAAAAATTGGAGGTTATGTTTCCCTCCAAGTGGAATCAATATGGAATATTCCACACCATCAAGTAATATTCATATTGAAATATTCCTATGGTTATAAAACTTTATATTCCCATCGCTATATTTTACATATGCATGTTTAAAGTGGAAATCAATATAATATAAGGGTAAAATGTACCCATCCCATAATGCAAGAAACTGGAGGTTATGTTTCCCTCCAAGTTGAATCAATATGGAATATTCCATACCATCAAGTAATATTCATATTGAAATATTCTTGTGGTTATAAAACTTTATATACCCATCACTATCTTTTACATATGCATGTTTAAAGCACAAAAATTAAATTGGCAAAAACTAGACATGACAACTAATGGCAGTCAAACACATGGTAATCAAAATATATGTATTTTATTGACAAGTACCACTGCCAATGCAAGCTGGTTATTACTTATTCAATGCCAATCTCCTTTTAAAAATAATCAATACCTCCCATAGGAACAATGTGAGACAACTTCCTACAAAAGAGAAAAAACAATAAAAATTTTATTTGGTTTAAATCCATCAACACTTAGTTATTGGAGGAATCAACAAAAAATACATAAAAACCACACGTAGAGGGTCCATGGTCAAATTAAAAAGGGAAGCCTTCCCCCCTTTAAGGTGACTTAAGCGCCATCGCACAATAAATGTGGGATAAAATCTTATGGTTACAAACAACATGCGTGAAGAATCTTCTTCTTATCTAATTCAAGGGATACCAAAATCTATTGTGCATTACTAATAACATAGATCATCTGATTCTAGGTAGGTGCCACTGTTGCAACCACCTCCATGTCACAATCCAAAAGGGCTCCAAAAATATAGTATTTTCACTATCAGCGTTCACCACACAATTTGGAAGGATTTGGGAATAGTCTGCTCCTGTATGGTAGTCATTACATTCACAGCTAATAGTGCTATTTTTTTCTATATTAGAATCCATAAAGACATATCCGTGGCCAAAGCAATGATATTCTACCATCACTTCTGCTTTAACCATGACTTCCTTGCTCCACCTAGGTTTATGTGTATGGGGTCAACCCCAAAATATATTTATAAAAATTTGGCAAATCAGTTTCGAAATCCAGGCGAATAGTGTCCAAACGCATGTAGAAGGTTCACTATTATTAGGGGTAATGTTGGAAATTTAAACTTAAAATGGTCAAATTATTATAAAATTGGGGTGAATCAACCCCAAAAAATTTACACCCAGATATTTTTGGCTAATGGGCCCTGGTCAGGGGTCCCAAATATTAGCCAATTCTAAAATTTGAAAATCCTAATTTTAGCTTTGGCAATAAATAGCCGCTATGCATAACCATGGCTCCACCCATCAATGATGCCCTGTAAATTATCGACAATATCGTCATCGATGAGTAATTTGTGATGTTTCTCTAAAAGAAGCAACAACAACACATTGAATAGTAGTGATTAAAGGTGTAACACACTATATAGTCAGGTATTCCATGGTGGAAGCAGGCAGTTTGAAGGAGTTTCCTTCACATAGAGGCTAATATATTTTCCCATCATATCCACCTTCACATTCAAAAAATGCTTTGGTATAAATTGTGCATCTCAGTACGGTTATATTTTCTGTCCATGGATAAAGCTTTTCATAGGTTTGGTGAAAAGGGGGTTGGTGGAGGTGGGCCACTATGGAAACAGAGGTTGTAAAAAGCCAACTCTTGCTCCACCACATCCATGAATATTTGGCTAAATCCACATGGCCCAGCCCTACGTTGCATCAAAAACATAGAAAATAAGACAGATACGAACTCCCTTTGACAAAAGAAAAACATGGATACTTGGATAGGAAACTAACAAAAAAATGGGGATGAAAGTCTAATTTCCCAAAAAGGAAAAAATGAACCAATGAATCCAAAACATGAAAAACATATAAAAATTATGGAATGGAAGAGGGGGAATTTCAATGAGGGAAATTCCCCCTCGTAGGTCAAGAAGGCTATGATACCAATGATCAAGTTTTAAAAAAATATGACTCATATTTTATTAAATTTATAAACCTAAATAGGCATTCAAGATGTCAAATAATATTTTCTGATAAGTATACCCTACTAACATTACAAGTTGCCCACAATTCATATCGACATTTAATAAAATCTAAAAAGATTTTATTAAATCTAATTTTAGACTTGAAAAAATAAATCTAAAATTTTTATGTTGATGTTGTTTTAGATCCTTATCACCTTGAAAAATCATTACTCTCTCTTTAGGGCTTGAGAGTTTATAAATAGATTCAATTTTCATCTCAACTGAGTTACTATAGCTAGATACATATATCACTTTTATAAAAAGTTTGGATTCTTGATTTTCATTTTCTGGATCTTCTTCAATTTTTTGCATGAATACAAATATTCTAAAATTCAACATCATTCTTCTTGATATTTTCTTACAGTAGCCTTCACAATACCAAAATTCCACCTTTATTGTCTAAGCATTGCATCTTAGTAGAGTAATATTTCTAAAACTTTGTGTTATCATAGTCTACTTTACTAGATTTGGATTACTAGTTTTCTTCCCAAAGCATAAGTGCAACCACAATAATTATAATAAATGGTTGATATGAAAACACATTAATGTTATAATAATTTTATGGGTATACAAATCCTACAACTAATATTTTTTCAAATTCACCTTTAACAATGTTTCTTAGTGTAGGATTTATTCTCCTTTGAGGTTGGCATACTAGTTTGGCATCATCTATATAGATACGATAGGTACAAAATTTAGGGTGAATTCCTTTTATATCATTGTACTCCTATTTAATTGCTGATGTAGGAATCAACAATGAAGCTATTTTATTCATTCCAATACATCTAATATATAGTATTACATAGGTATATTATGTGGTTAAGTGGTTGCAACAATCTGGCCAACCACTTAACTACTAGTTAACCAAATGCTAACTAGGGATGTCCACTAACTACTAGAGGACAAAGGAGAACTCTAACAGTTAAAAAATATCTAACAAATGCTAACAACTATGTCTTATGTGGGTATACTATGCCTCACGTGCATACAAAGTACAATAAATAAGACATATAATAGAATAATGAAATATAACTTAGGCTTAAATAGATAAGCCTAAGTATCCTCAACACTCCTCCCAACCATATAAGCATTGGATCCCAATGCTCTCAACAAATGTGGAAAGTCATGGGCCATCTCATGGTGAGGAATCCAACGAGCCATGTGTGGAAAGTGATCGTGATGAGAGACAACGTATGTAGTGGAAGAACCCTATCCAGTGTGATGAGTCTTTATCTCAAAAACTCTATCTAAAATGAGCGAAAGCTGACGATCAGGTGCCATTGCTGTTGTAGGGATAAAAAAAGGATCAAATACCAAAATAGGATCCTAAAATGGTGTCTCTGGAAAGTGACACTCATCCAAAGGAACCCAAACTCTGCCTACAACCTGTGGTGAGTGAGGATTGTGATGATTTCACACCACTCCCTGTGGAGTCTCCTGCAAGTCCTATGGTATCTTGACTAGAAGGCTTTGTCGGTGCTCAGTGAAGGAAGTAACCTTAGCTTGCTCCTCCATGTGTGCAATGGTGGGAGTGGGCAAGACCAAAGGTAACTTCTATGGAACAAGTGGTTTTATAGTTGTAGGTGTACCCGAAATTATGCCATTGGAGTGAATGGCATATTTCTCATGAGTGAGAATGGTGGGTTCCTTAACCACTTGCTCTTGTGACTGTTCATTATGTGGGAGTGAAACTTCTTCCTTTGCATATTCCTTAGGTGGTGCTTGTTCTTCATTTTATGTGGAACTAATGCTAGTAGGAGCCAAAATGAGTGCTTGACTTAATGGCTTCCTTACTTGCCTACAACTCAACATCAAATTGAAAGTAGGTGTAGTGCTTTGTATCAAGTAGGTTTTACCATGCAACTCCAATGTGTAGGTGTTCTTTTTAGCATGATAAATAGCATTCCTATCAAATTGATAGGGTTTACCTAGCAATAGTCCACAACAATCCATATCTATGACATCACACCTAACTTTATCCACAAACTTATCACCAAAAGCAAAAGTCAAGGTGCAAGTATGGGTGATGTTGGGTGTGGAGTCTACATCTTTCCACCCAAGTGCATAAAGTTGGTGATGTGATTTTATGGGAAGCTTAAACTTCTCCACAACGGACTTCGCAATGAGGTTATTTTGCAATCCGTTATCAATGATACAATCAACATAGTAATCATGCATAATATGGGCTCTAATGACAAAAAAATGGTCATGCCCCCCTTGAGAAAATACATTTGACATAAGGGTAACTTTGTTCAATTTACCCTCTAAAGCAGGATATTCTTCTTCTATTGTTGTAGCCAAAATGGGACCATATTGTGGTTCCTCATGTGTAGGTTGTGCAATTAGGGATTTCTTCTTAAACTTCTCAAAAGTATAGCATTTGGATTTTACATGACCATGTTTTTTACAAAATTCACAATAAAATTAAGAAGAAGAATCTTTAGCATGAAAGGAAGAAGAATGTGCTTTAGGAGAAGTGGGAGGAGAAGAAGAATGAGGGGAAGACTGAGAATTGTTCTTCACCTTTTGTTGATGTTGATTCCTGCCTTTGGAAGAGCTCTCTTGTGATGAACGAGACTTTTGATATGCACCAACTTTCTCCTCTGCAAGAATGGCATGATTGAATACCACATCCAAGGTGAGGAAAACATTGAATTTGATTTCCTTGAAAATTTGATCTTGCAAGCCATGAGTGAATTTGTTAATCAACTCCTCTTCTGAATCTTTCACACCAAGCAATACCCTTAACCTATTGAATTGAAAATATAGTTAGAAACAGACATCCCATAGGTTTACCTCAATCTATACAACTTGGTAGTGAGGTCACCTTGGTAGTTTGGTGGAATGAATATGTTTTTCAGAATTTGGATTGATTCTTTCCAAGTCATTGTGGCATTATGGCTCTGTCTTTCTACAATTAGAAATCTTGCTAAACCTATAAATTTAATTGTATAAAATGCAGCCTGTTCATCCTCAAAAATTTCAACATAAGCAAACCAAGTTTGCATATCCAAAATCCATGTAGATAAGACATCCAAATCTCTAGATCCATCATACAACTTGATATCACATTTAGCTTTACTTGCATGATTGTGATGAATTCTTATATCTCCAGGGTTGAATTGCACCACAATATCTCTTATCTTCTCTGCTAAAATATCTACTGCTTCTGTGAGGTTTTCCATGTTTGATATGAGGTCTTGAGCCATATTTTTCCTAGTATATGCTAGACTAGGAGGATTACAAAATGGATGCAAGAACTAATCTAGGCTTTAGGAATTTGACAATTTTCCTAATGCAGAAAATGCCTAGATTTACAATTATTTTGCTCTCCAATTACAAAAATTAGGGCTATTTTAGTGCTTTTACAAAATGAACTTCAAATTTGCAATTACAAAAAATGCACTAAAAATTTCTAATTTTAGTCCTTCAATTCCAAAAATTTGATTTATGAGGTAAAATATTAACAATGTGCTGAAAATTTGCAACACAATGCAAAACATTTGGTCAAAAATGGACCAAAAACGAGAAAGATATCACCTTTCAAAGTTTGATGTCCTTTGTTACAAGTTTTTGCGCCAAATTTTGAATTTGAAAATTTTCAAATTTCCCTCCACGCGGGTTTCCCGCCAAGAAAAAAATTTGGAATTAACCCCCGATCAACTGGGGTAAGGTAGTCAACTGCCCTATTGAAATCGGCAATCAACTACAGGGTCTGCCAACAAAGAAGCCTCCAAGTCGATGACATCAAGAGTCCTATATAATAACAACACCAGCCGTCACCCGTCTAAGCGGGGCAAGCAAACACCCATGGCCCCCCGTAAGGCAGGCTCAATCGGCAATCAACTACAGGGTCTGCCAACAAAGAAGCCTCCAAGTCGATGACATCAAGAGTCCTATATAATAACACAACACTAGCCGTCACCCGTCTAAGCGGGGCAAGCAAACACCCATGGCCCCCCGTAAGGCAGGCTCAATGTGTCCAGCGAGCACTGGTTATGTCACAATAGGCGCCTTCACGCATTTATTTCCCTGTCGAACCGTCGTAGGGCCGATGTGGGATAATTATCCCCTATGCGAAGAATCTTAAAATGCCTCCCTCCACCACCGATCACCGGAAATCTATAAACCACCAAAAATTGTTCGCGCCCTGTCGGAAAATTACCGGCCGACAAACAAATTACAAATTTAACCTTTGAAATTTTTAAATTTTTCTCGTCGGTTTTCTTGTGCTCACCGGAAACTTCAACGTTGTCGGAGTTTTCTGAAATCAGAGTTCGTGATTGCCTGCGTCTACTCTACGGTGAGTCTCACCGATCCTTGCCGTCGAACAGAAGTTGTCTGCGATCCATGACTGTTTACAAACAGGAGATCATCTACGTCTGTGGGGTTCCTATCAAAAATTTTCATCGATGATCGGAGTTTTCTGCAATTGTCATCGGGAAACAGTTTCGGGTCTTCGAACAGCATCGTCAATGGGAAGAAATGGCTAGAACACGTCACCGAAATCCACCTGAACTTGTCGAAAATACCTGTTGCTTCGTTGGAAACCCGGTGTAGGGTTTTTCTGCTGCGGACGAGTGTGGCCTCCTGGCACTGCATCGTTGTTCAATCGCATATGATTCCTGCGTGGCGTGGTGTCACTGATGCGCAACGTCCACGATTGTGGTCACCGATGGAGGTCGTGCCGGTCTTCATAAGACAACCGTTGGACCACGAAGATGGCCGGTGGCTATCGAAGAAGGGTCGATCCATCGTCAGGGTTGTTCCCGTTGTTGTTGTCGGCCTTCAGGTGCCGGTGGTCGGCAGAGTTACCGGTTGTTGTAGGCCGTGAAGATGGCCGTCGATATTTGAGTGGCCCACCAAAATAGGTGGCCACTATCTTCTTCTAGGCTAAAGCCTATATTAGAATGATATCATGCACATTTTTTTTAATAAAATATATTAATATTTTATAAAAATAAGAATCTTTTCATGCAAAGATGAAACTGGCTCAAACTTGAGCTTAACTAGTGAAGTCTCCTCCAAATAATCTATTTTTCTCTCTGACCTTCAAGGTAGACAAGTAGCTTTCTTCACTCTCCAATGGATAATTGCAGATTATTGTCTCTTGGAACAATCTGATTTTTCCCTCTAACCTGTTGTCAGGGGTAATTGGTGCAGGGATAAATTTCTTCCCTCTGTCCTTAGCTTCACTTGGTGTTGTGGAAGAATTCAAGCTCCACTGGCCTTCAGGTGTCGATGGTCGGCAGAGTTACCGGTTGCTGTAGGCCGTGAAGATGGTTGTCGATCTTTGAGTGGCCCACCAAAATAGGTGGCCACTATCTTCTTATAGGCTAAAGCCTATATTAGAATGATATCATGCACATTTTTTTTAATAAAATATATTAATATTTTATAAAAATAAGAATCTTTTCATACAAAGATGAAACTGGCTCAAACTTGAGTTGGACTAGTGAAGTCTCCTCCAAATAATATGGGTAAATTTCTTCCCTCTATCCTTAGCTTCACTTGGTGTTGTGGAAGAATTCAAGCTCCACTTAACACCTTCCTAGGATCTAGCAGTGAAGTGGCAGTTTTGTCCTCCTTCCTGCAAACCTTTCCTCAAGCTCTGATACCAATGATGTAGGAATCAACAATGAAGCTATTTTATTTATTCCAATGCATCTAATATATAGTATTACATAGGGATGTTATGTGGTTAAGTGGTTGCAACAATATGGCCAACCACTTAACTACTAGTTAACCAAATTCTAACTAGGGATGTCCACTAACTGCTAGAGGACAAAGGAGATCTCTAACAGTTAACAAACATCTAAAAAATGCTAACAACTATGTCTTGTGTGGTCATACTATGCCTCATGTGCATACAAAGTGCAATAAATAAGATATATAATAGAATAATGAAATATAACTTAGGCTTAAATAGATAAGCCTAAGTATCCTCAACAATTGCATTGACATGTTTACTCAATATGTCAAATAATTTGGCCTCTTCATCGTCATGGAGCCAACTGTTGATGCTCAACATTTTTCTAGGTCATATCTCAATTTGTTTAGTACTTGGATGTGGTGAGTTGAGTGTAGTAGATGTTCTTAAGAGTGGGTTTAATAGGTAGTGATGGCATAATAAGGAATGAAATATTCTAATATTTTTGACAAAAGAAATTTTGACAAGAATAATTTTATTCAATGGAAACTAGTTAGATGTGAGAATGTGTCTTTGCCAATTATATTTTATGCTAAATGGACTTTCTTGCAAAGGCATGATTGGAAAGAATTCAAAATTTTCACATTCATATTCCCATAAATGTCAGTGTACCATGACTTGTTCATTTTTAGGATAGAATCTTGATGATATTTCTACCAAGATGGTTTTATCCTCAAAGTGATATTTTATGGTCATGGTTGCAAGGGAGAGATTTTTCCTCTATTTGACTTGTCTATCCATAAATGACCAAAAAAAAATCATTGAGGATTGGTCTAGTGGGTATAATAAAATTATCTTGGTGTCCACCCCATTAGGGATACTCATATCACTAGATTAACAGTTAATAAATGTTGTTTTCATCATAAGCCAAGGTCTTCCCAATATCAATGGGTACCCGCTATTTGAGGTGTAGGGTTGTAACACCAAGAAATCCATAGGGTATTCCCATGAAGCAATTGTCATAGGAATAACTTCTATTATCCCTTTAGGTATTACATTAGATCAATATGTCATCTCTAGTATAGTGATATTCAGTTTAATATCGATACAATACAACTTATCCATTGTGTCTATTATCATTATTAATGGTTTTCCTAATATCTATCAATATGCTTTCTATTATCATTATTTTTTGTTGTTGTTGCTTCCTCTTCTGGGCTGGTGTTTTTGAAGGCTTCCTTTTTTCTACTTGAGGACTCCATGGCCTAGGGAGTTCCTCTTGATGTTGATCCATTGCTGCACCATATTTCAGGCTATTGTTCCATTGCATGAGGATTTCGTGGCCTACGAAATTCCTCAATATGTTGCTTCATCTTTCAGGCTATTTTTCCATTGCATGAGGATTTCGTGGCCTACAAAATTCCTCAAATGCTGCTTCATATTTCAGGAATTCAAGGGATTGGTTTTTGTCATGTTTTCGTGATCCTTTGCTATCCTTGGGTGTTCCCCATCCCTATTTTGGTGGGTTTTACAGTATTTCTATTCCTTTTCTCCACCCATTTGTTTAGGGTGGGTGTTCTATTTTAGATTGGTTTTCCCTACATGGGAAGCAATTTCCTTTCAGTTTCTAGTTTTCCAAGGGTGGTTTCTGGTTTTCCCGCCCTTGGGAGGATTCAAATTTCAAATTTTGGCACTCATGTCCTTTTCTCGCTTGTGGGAAGTTTCAAATTATCTTTTGGTAGATTGGGTGGTTTGGCACTTTTTCCCGTTCTTGGATTACTTCAAATTTTATGTTTAGCACCTAAATTTTCAATTTCGTTGTTCTGGTGGGCTTTCCTTTCCTGCATTGTCTTCCATCCTAATCTTGCTTCCTTTGCGCCATCCTTTGTGTTTTCCTCTGACGTTGTCCTGTTTTGGTTCCTTTTGGCTTTCCTCAAGCCTTTCCTATTGTCCTTCCTTGGACGTCTTCCTTTTGATGTGTTCATATTTCAATGTAATCAGGTTTTTGGATCCTTGATAAAAACCCATAATTAACTAACCAAAAAAAAAATGTAGGAATCAACAATGAAGCTATTTTATTCATTCCAATGCATCTAATATATAGTATTACAGACGGATGTTACGTGGCTAAGTGGTTGCAACAATCTAGCCAACCACTTAACTACTAGTTAACCAAATGCTAACTAGGGATGTCCACTAACTGCTAGAGGACAAAGGAGATCTCTAACAGTTAACAAACATCTAACAAATGCTAACAACTATGTCTTATGTGGGCATACTATGCCTCACGTGCATACAAAGTGCAATAAATAAGACATATAATAGAATAATGAAATATAACTTAGGCTTAAATAGATAAGCCTAAGTATCCTCAACAATTACATTGACATGTTTACTCAATATGTAAAATAATTTGGCCTCTTCATTGTCATGGAGCCAACTATTGATGCTCAACATTTTTCTAGGTCATATCTCAATTTGTTTAGTACTTGGATGTAGTGAGTTGAGTGTAGTAGATGTTCTTAAGAGTGGGTTTAATAGGTAGTGATGGAATAATAAGGAATGAAATATTCTAATATTTTTGACAAAAGAAATTTTGACAAGAATAATTTTATTCAATGGACACTAGTTAGATGTGAGAATGTGTCTTTACCAATTATATTTTATGCTAAATGGACTTTCTTGCAAAGGCATGATTGGAAAGAATTCAAAATTTTCACATTCATATTCCCATAAATGTTAGTGTACCATGACTTGTTCATTTTTAGGATAGAATCCTGATGATAATTCTACCAAGATGGTTTTATCCTCAAAGTGATCTTTTATGGTCATGGTTGCAAGGGAGAGATTTTTCCTCTATTTGACTTGTCTATCCATAAATGACCAAAAAAAATCATTGAGGATTGGGCTAGTGGGTATAATAAAATTATCTTGGTGTCCACCCCATTAGGGATACTCATATCACTAGATTAACAGTTAATAAATGTTGTTTTCATCATAAGCCAAGGTCTTCCCAATATCAATGGGTACCCGCTAGTTGAGGTGTAGGGTTGTAACACCAAGAAATCCATAGGGTATTCCCATGAAGCAATTGTCATAGGAATAACTTCTATTATCCCTTTAGGTATTACATTAGATCAATATGTCATCTCTAGTATAGTGATATACAGTTTAATATCGATACAATACAACTTATCCATTGTGTCTATTATCATTATTAATGGTTTTCCTAATATCTATCAATATGATTTCTATTATCATTATTTTTTGTTGTTGTTGCTTCCTCTTCTGGGCTGGTGTTTTTGAAGGCTTCCTTTTTTCTACTTGAGGACTTCGTGGCCTGGGGAGTTCCTCTTGATGCTGATCCATTGCTGCACCATATTTTAGGCTATTGTTCCATTGCATGAGGATTTCGTGGCCTACAAAATTCCTCAATATGTTGCTTCATATTTCAGGCTATTGTTCCATTGCATGAGGATTTCATGGCCTACAAAATTCCTCAAATGCTGCTTCATATTTCAGGCATTCAAGAGATTGTTTTTTGTCATGTTTTCGTGATCCTTTGCTATCCTTGGGTGTTCCCCATCCCTATTTTGGTGGGTTTTACAATATTTCTATTCCTTTTCCCCACCCATTTGTTTAGGGTGGGTGTTCTGTTTTAGATTGGTTTTCCCTTCATGGGAAGCAATTTCCTTTCAGTGTCTAGTTTTCCAAGGATGGTTTCTGGTTTTCCCGTCCTTGGGAGGATTCAAATTTCAAATTTTTGCACTCATGTCCTTTTCTCGCTTGTGGGAAGTTTCAAATTATCTTTTGGTAGATTGGGTGGTTTGGCACTTTTTCCCGTTCTTGGATTACTTCAAATTTTATGTTTAGCACCTAAATTTTCAATTTCGTTGTTCTGGTGGGCTTTCCTTTCCTGCATTGGCTTCCATCCTAATCTTGCTTCCTTTGCGCCATCCTTTGTGTTTTCCTCTGACGTTGTCCTGTTTTGGTTCCTTTTGGCTTTCCTCAAGCCTTTCCTATTGTCCTTCCTTGGACGTCTTCCTTTTGATGTATTCATGTTTCAATGTAATCAGGTTTTGGGATCCTTGATAAAAACCCATATTTAACTAACCAAAAAAAATATGCTTTCTATTTTTGTGAAACCAATAGATACAATAATGATAGGAGTATAGGGTCACCATAATTTGGTGGTACTAGCTTCCCATATAAAATTTTAGCTAATTTTTTGTCTACATGGATAGTTTGAGTGTCTAGTTTCTTCTTTTGACATGGCTTCTTGAGGCACAAATCCTTAATGGTGTTTTTAAATAACGATATTTCCTTGATGGTTTGTAGTAGAGGAATTGAAATTTTAAGTCATTTGAGTTCGTTCATAAGATCATGTTGTTCAAGAATATTAAATTATTTGGTACATGATAATGTGCCCTAATGCTACCTTTGGTACAATATTAGAATAGGTTGTGATTCTATTGTTTAGGTGTGTAATTTATATTTTCACTTAAGTATGTGTCCGTGTAGGATGTGTACAAGTATCATGAGTGAGAAAGTGTGCAAGTGTTATGTAATAAAGTGTGCAAGTGTGGAGTGTGTAGGAGAGTGAAAATATCATATGTTAAAGTGTGCAAGTAAATAGAATGTTAAGAGTCATGTATGCAAGTGGAAAGATGTAATGTCAAGAGATATGAGAGGTTTGTCTTATGTGTAGAATAGAAAAGGTTGCATCTCTTGGGTATGTGAGGAGAGCAATAGTCAAGTATTGAAAAGTCACATTCCAAAGGCTATATTATCGAGACAAAGCTCCATGAGATGTGATCAAAGATTCATTAGATATTGTTGAAGTTGTATACAATATTTTGAGCAATTATATTATAAATTTGTTTAAACATATTGATAGTGGTCATTTTATTTTATATATTTTTAATTTCATGAATGTTATGTTCATTGATATTGGCCCTTTATATTGATTGCTTTAATATATGAATTTACTCAAGATCTTGAATAATATGACATATGATTGAATATGTCTAAAAATCCAACACATGTTTGATTTTTTTATCTTATTTTGATGTAAGACATTTTGGATATGGTGGTCTAGAAGAATATTGAGGAACTTATTGAGGGTTTGGTTGTTCTTGTGGTGGTGCTTCTTCAAGGTTTGGTTTCATAAATATTGGTTCAACTATATTAGGGAGTGTTTTTCCTGGTCATAATCTAATGTTATCACAATCAATAGCATTGAGTGCAACCATTTTTGTTATCTAATTAGTATAAATAGGGGTTACCTACCTATTATTATTGGGGTTAGCCACAGGTTATGCCAAAAGTAGCAGTTGTTTAATATTTTGTAGTTGATTTCTTTTTGAAGGGTGTGTTGGCCTAGGCAATAAGGCTTTTTTTTTTACTCTAAAATATTAATTGTCCCTTGTATGTCTAATTTTTTTATGGATGGGGTCACCATTTTTGTTGTAGTGTTTGATATCCCTAAGGTAAATTTGACCATTATTGTGGCTAGGAGTGTTGGGACTAAGGTGGGTGATATGGCATTGTCTAGGATGTGGTCCAAGGGTTATTCATATTTTTCATATGGGATTGCAGATAGTATATTGAAAAGGATTATAATTATTTATTTGCCTCATGAAATTGAGTTCTTCTATGGGTTGTTGACTCATGGAGATAGTATTTTTTATCTCTAGAAAGAAGTGGCATTGGTCAGTAGAATGCTCCTTTTCATAGATGCTACATATGATATTTTTATTCAGAGGGTATTTATGGATGGCATGTTTTCTTTTACACCTAGGACAATATACTATTAAGGGTTCTTTAGATTTATTCCTAGATTACATTCCATCTAGTGCAATGTTAAGATGCACTACAATGTCTATTTTAAATTTTGATAGTTCCTTCATTATTTCTCTTATGTCATTATAAATTCTTGGTTTCCCTTATAGAACATTTTCTAGCCCTATTGTGGGAGTAATTTTTGTAAAGTTAAATGATTTTTGAAAATCAAGTTTATTTAGATTGCCCTTCCCCATGAGGTTTAGAGCATCATGGGTTTTCTCTTGTAATTATCTCAAGGATATGTTTTACTTAACTCTCGGTCTATCCCTTCTCCACATCAATTTAGGACAAAAAAATCTATCAAGATAATATTTTAAGTTCTCTTCATCCTATTGTTTCATTTGGGAAATTTCTTCCTTTCGATTGTTGATCCTACAATATTCCTAGTACCTATCTAGAAATAGTGTTTTCATATCAACCCATGTATTGAGTCTAAATTTAGCCCCATGAACCATCTCATGGATGAATATTTCAAAACGGCTAAAAAGAGTTTAAGTATTTGGTTATCTTTTGTATAATCATATGTCTGACATAATACTTTAAACTCAAATAAGAATTAATTGGGATCCTTGGATGCAACCTCCCTAAATATCAATAGTGTTGAGGGTGAAATATTTTTCATATGGGCTTCCTCATCAAGGTTAAACCTAATAGGGTATGTAAAATTTCTATTTGTATTACTTCCCTTGGTATTACGATTTTCATCTATATTACTTTGCTTATTCACCATACTAGAGTCTCCCAAACAAATGTTATAGTTTTCTTTAAGATTTCCTAGGGTTGTGATTAGGTCTAGGCTAGGTGGAAGGCTATCATATTGTTCTATATAATCTTCAATGATTTTAACAACCCTTCTATTGATGAAGGCGATCGACTAGAACTTCCTTCCCCTTCACTTGGATGTTCAGGAAAACTTATTTGAGATAATTTGTTAGTTGATAAAACCTTTGGATTGGATGGAAAGTATAAAGGCCTCCAACATATGGTTGGATGAGGAGTTTGACTAGTGAATCTATCCCTAATGTATCTAGGTATATGTATTCAAAAGTGAATTATTTTAAAGCAAAATGTAATTATTCAAAAAAGAAAGTTTTGAAATGAAACTGTAAACTATCACACCTAGAAATCCTTCTAGATTCATTTGGTTTTCACATCATAAACTAGTCTAGGGTGATACCTCACTAGGTTCTTAGTTATGAGTGCTAAAATGTGTATGTATTATGAAACCTTTTTATATGTCTTTTATCTGCAAATATGTGAAACTAGATGCATTTTGATAATTGTTATATATTATTTGCATGATTTATGAATAAATTTTATTTAAGATGTTAAAATAATAAATACATGAATCTTTCACAAAATATGTGCAAGTTTTTGTATGTTTGGACAAAATAATGTTGAAGAACACTTCATGGGAGATTAATGCGACAAAAAGGACTTGAACCAGATGTTGAGCATAGGAGAATATGGTCATAAGAATGATGAATTATGAAGACTTTAGATGCAGGTTATAGACGAATGCTATTGAAGACAGTTACTAAAGGAAACTACTGAAGGTAATTATTGAAGGTAACTACTGAAGGTAATTATTGAAGATAGTTACTGAAGAATGTTTTACCAGCAATTACCAAAGGATAATAAATACTGTTGACTTATGTAGCATGCCACATCAGTGACGACACATCAAGTTAGACGACAACAAATATTTTTACTTAGCAAAATATTTCATTTCTCGCATACTATCCATGAGAATATTTCAAGTTGATAAAGTTGTTGTTTGCTTTATAAAGCTTGTAATCAGATTATTATGGGAATTTTTAGATATAGATGCAAGACTGTTAGACCTTTCCTGGAATATAGGACATGAGGTCCCAATGTATATCTTGCGAGTCATTCAAAATAACATTGTCTTGTTAGGATTATTTGTAGGATGCCACTTGGACCAGTCAAAATATTTATTAAAGTCCAAAGAAGTTAGGAAATTGTATTAATTTAGATTATTCGAATCATCAATCGGATAGACACATGACAAAATATGTGGAAGACTTCCATTAAGAATGTCCAATGTGACATTATAAAATTACATGTAAAGACCTTTGAGAAGGTCTATCATCATTGTCAATAGTCTACAAGCTACGGTTCTGGATATTTGTTGTTGGATGTGGAAGGAGTCTGTCTGCATAGTTTGTACAAATGAAGGTTGAAGATTAAGCAATAAAATAGCAGTATTTTCTTCTATGGATTTGGTAACCACGTTCTATTTCTTTTATGCTGAATCTGCTTCTGTAACTTCCCTTTAATTTCCTGCAACCATAGAATGAGTAGCATTAGAATAATTTAATGAAAATAATTTATTGAAGTTAAAGTAAAGTAGAAAATAGGGGAAGGGGTTAACACTAACCTTCCGGAGGCAGGGCCCACTCCGAAAGGTTAGTCCCTAAATCTCTTCCCCCCACTAACACGGTAGATAAAATTAGAACATAGAGTAAAAGTAGAATATAAAGAAACATTAGATAAATAATGCATTAGTAAAACATACGTGGATCCACACACATTCATATAGACTAAGTTATAGATTGCATTTCTTTAATTTAAGCACAATTTCATTTCAATTTCTACAAACTTTAATTTCTGCAAACACATGAAACCAGAAAGAGACTTGAGCTAAGCTTAGTATTAATCCCTACAGTACAATCTATACTGGATTGCTATTATTTAAATATAACCTTGATTACCATCAGATTGATAAATTAAATGTAAGCTCTACAGCCGATCACTTAGAAATTCCAACATCCGTAAAAATGGCTCTAAAAAGTGATGAGAATTGTTATTCCTATTCACTTTGAATTTTAAATCTTGGGTGAAATCCTTAGATATATGTATTAATTACTATAAGATATATTATGGAAGATGGATTCCTAAGCTCCTAAGAAAAATAAGGCAACACTAAATTGAAAGATCATAAAAATGATAAAAATCTTGCAAAAAAATAAATAACAAAAAGTAAAGTTGCACAAAAATGAAATCACTCACTTAAATTGGCGAATGTCTATTGTTACAAAAGTGTGCAAGAAAGTATATAAACTTAACACTATAAAAACACACAAAATAATAATAATAATATAATTTTCTATAGAAAATAGAAAATATCTCTTTATCTCTTTATCAATGTTAGAGAGGGGGACCTTGCTCCTCGTTTGATAAAGAGGAAAGCTAATTTAGTTTGAACTAATAAAATTTACACAATAACATAGTTTTAGGAAAACATACTCTTTTACTACAAATAAAAGTATTAGAAATTCAATATAGTAATCTTCAAGTCCATGGACATTACAATAGTAAAAAAAAAAATCAATATCATCATTCTGACTAAGGTCATCTATGGACATTACAATAGTCAAAACAAATGATAATCATGAGCGTGCATTGGTTATTTTGTAAGGAAAATGGAAATATTTACTTTGGGAATATAATCTATTAAAATGGAAAAGCAAAGTTTATGTGTACCATTGACAACCAAAAATTTGTCTTAGAAAATATTAAATCAAATCCTTTTATTGATGCAACCAACAAGATGTTAGTCATTATGGTAGCTTTTATCTAGCTAATTAGCTAGAATCCATGCTATCTATCTTGAGTTGTTTCCTTCATAAAATAGATCAAATACTTGCTTGTCCACATCAACATCTCCTTTTATTCCAATGCACACTTTACAACCTATTATTTATTTAAAGTGCAAGTATGTGCTCCAAAATATGCTCAAGAAAATGCTTCAGAACTTGCAATATAGAACAAATATTTGCAACCCCAAAATTATTAGCAAAAACAACCAAAGGAAATATATAAATCATTCCAATATCAATTAAGAAATGGTATTCACCTATTATAACTTATCTAGCCCAAAAATCATAATAAACTATGCAAAATGTTTGATATTAATCAACAAATAGTTCTTAATAGAGGCAAGAAAACATCTCAAAGCACTTGTCAAATGAGGAATTTCTAGGTCTTATCAAGTACTTCAAAATTAAATCACCCCAATATGAGGAAAGATATCAAGAGGTACATCAAGTCATGTACCCATGCATTGTTTCCAAACCAATCAACAAGAATTAAGGACTATATACACCATTTCTAGTGTCATCCAAGACTTGGGAATCTATCTCCATGGATTTACTCTCAAGTTTGCCCATATCTAAACATTATAATGATAGTGTTTTGTAATAGTTGATCCTTTTTAAAAAATGGATATCATGATTCCTTATAAGAAATATATTTTAGCTAAGATTTCTAAGCTTTATTTTGGTCATATGGCTCAATTTTGGATGGCCATAGTTCATTATATGTTATAGGAATATCAAATTTGTAAGAATTTTCTGGTCCACTCTATGGAGCATGATGGACACCAAGTTGACGATGTCCATAGCATTCCATCCTCATATTAATGGCTAGATAGAATTTTTTAATTGATTTATTGTATATCTTATTTGAATATGCAATTCCAAGCATCCACACACATTAGATGACAACCTCCACTACATTCAATATGGTACAATCAAGCTCTACATAGTTCTACCAAACACAACCCATTTCATGTATGTTTCAAGTTCCAACCCTTGGCATCCACTAATGTAGATCTCCTTGTACAACATATGGATTGCTCACCTCATGGATAAAAATAAGCAAAATAATTAGCATACTTTGTGGAACAAATTTAACACTTCTAGTAATAAGCCCATAACCTCTTAAAAATACATAAAAAATACAAGCAATGCTATGAACAACATTGGGTCCCAAATCAAATTAAGGTTGGATATAAGGTATGGTTATGTCTTTAGAAAGAGAAATTTTCTAGACCCCATTGGAAGATTAGACCTCTTTGCTATAGACCATACACCATAACAAAGGTGGAAGAAAATACATTTAAGTTAAATCTTCCATGTTATCTTGGTTTGTATCCAATATTCAATGTTGAACTTCTTGGACCTCTCATCCACCTTTGTTGTATACTTTCATAGCAACAAAACAATTAGATATTGAATAAATCAATATAGATAGTTTAGCACCAACAAAGGAGGATCAAATTGTTGGCACATGGACTAAGAGCATGAGAAGGCATTCTACTTAGATGTATAGAGTGGTCAAGGTAGGACAACTTGGTCACTAAGGATAATGGCTCACAAAAAATTAGATAAAGAAACAATTTCTACACTTGATGTCAATATTTAACATAATGAGGACCATTGTGTTTCAAGAGGGATGAATGATCCAATAATGTGACCTTTTTGGGGTATGGATTTATAATCGAAAATACCTAAAAATCTATTTTTTATCCTAATCATATTGTTAAGGGCATAACTTTATGCTCGAGACTTTGTTTTCATCCATTAAAATGCATTGGAAAGCTTAGAGGAATATTTATGACTTTCAATAGGAAGTCCATTCTAACCTAGAACAACTACATGGAAAATACTTTGGAGGCCCTCACAAATTCAAAATAAAATAGTTACTAAAAATAGTAATTTTTTGTTTTTATTTTTTTGTAGTCCAAATGTATCTCTAGCCATGTTGAAACATTAGTAGAATTAAAAAAGAAAAAGAAAAAGTCATATGTATATAAGTTTTAATTAAATACACTTCGTAACTCAAGAAAGGTAAACCATCACATTTCCATATGGGTGACCTTCCACATTCAATTAGGTAGATTTTTGACACACCAAATCTTGTTATAAAGGTAGATGCACCCTTGATTGTAAAAATTATGAGTAATGCATGCAATGTTATAGCCTCACATCTCTCCTCAATTATTGCTTGCATTATACTCTATTTTTTACGCAATAAAATAATTTTACTATTTTGTTTATATACTACTATATTCTGCTTTGGTATACTCTTATTTTTTATTTTTATTATTTTTTGATCTTCCTTAACTCAATTTTTTTTGTTTCAAAATACTCAAAATTCTAATTTTTAGATCAAAGAGGTAACAATAGACGATATTACCCTAGATTTTGGTATGTTTTTGTCTAAATAATGGATGCATAAGCTATCTAGGAATGGGTAGCTAGTAATGGACTATACTCACATGAAAGTACTATGGGATAGCACGATAATCCAAGTTGAGAATAAACCTTCATGCAATTACTAACTGTATAAGTTGGACAAATATGGATAGTTAATTGGAATGAAAGAATAATTTTTGGTGATGAGATCTTAGAGTATGATCAAGTGTCTAACATAGACATGATTATCAGTGTACTCCAATATTATGAATATCTAGAGGTAAACTTCAAGGAAATTGAGTTGGGAAAATACCTGATATTAGAGGAACCATCTAACATCCCAAATCTAACCATCCAATAGGTACACGGGTCAGATAAAGCATGAGCAACACACTTTGATTGCATAAGAACTAGAAATAGAGTAGGTGTAGCCATACAATTTATTGACCCATAAGGAGTTCAAACTAATTTTGCATGTGTAATATTATTTAATTGTGCAAATAATGTGGTTGAATACGAAGTGTTATGCATTAGTTTGAGGAAATTTAAAAATATGCAAATCAAAAACCTAAATATATTTTAAGACTCTAAGTTGGTCATAAATCAAGTTAAATCCCAATATTCTACCAAGAACAAACACCTAAAGTCATATCAACATCATATTTGTTATCTGCTTTAGAGCTTCAACACTTATGAAATCAAGGCAACTCCAGGGAAGATAAACACCAAAGCATATGATCTACCACTAATAGAAATAAAATTTGATTCCATAACTTACATTTGGGATAAAACAAAATATTTAAGAGTGGTATTTCTACCAACTATCCTGATGAAGCTCAAAAACACCTCATTTTATTCAACCTTTTTGCCTCCTTTTTGCACTATTTGAACATATTTTATTTCATCTTTGTATTAGTTACTTGATTAAATATAATAATTGGGATTAAATGTAGACTAAGATAGGATTGTGATATTATGTGCTACGAGAGGTAAAAGGGCCATTTTTCTAACCAATATAAAGCTTTAGGGAATAAAAAGGGTTATTAAATTTTTACACAATAGTTGGAGCTCCTAGGATAGTGTGGAAGTCGAAACCAAAGATAGCAAGATACCTAGCATCAAAAATAGATATGATAATAGGAATTGGATGTAGCACTACATATTCAACACCAAACTTGACATCCCTTGACTTGTGCTAGATAATACAACACTCTACTAGCATCGGATGCTAGAAAGATAGGTTGGCACCAAACGTTGGAAGACAAACTAGTATCAAACATTAAAAAATAGGATGGCTCTGGACATAGAATAAGAAGACAACAAGGATATGGCTAAATACTAATAACATAAACCAAATCATATATCTCAAGGTTATTGTTTCATCTAACAAGATGCAATTTTGCTAGCCACCTATGGGGGACATTAGCAGACAACCAATTGCATACTAAATTAGCACAATTGGTGGTAAATTTTGGGTAGGAGACAATACAGTTTTGCATGTTGGTCAAGTTGAAATAGCTTGATAACCAAATTATCCTATTCTTAGCATTTCCATCATGGTAGTTAAATATTCCATGTAGGTGGGTATGACTATATTAAGACTTAGTTGCACCTATTTTTGTCCTTGCCTACTAGATGGGATTTGTTGGGTATTCTATTGTTGCAACTATTTGATAATGTAGACAACAGTAAGGTCTTGTCCTCCTCACTTGTAAAAAATATATGTAGCTCTAAGTACTAGGTTAAGTAGCATTTGTTGCCAATATTATGTTTTTGCAATTGTGATCACTTACTACCATTTGTAAGTAAACTCTATCACTTTTAGACCTGCAATAATATGTTGAATTGAGATTGTTGGAATATTTCATTTGCATGATTTGAGTTGAACTTTTACCCTTCCACATTGGTGTGAAGAAAGAGCCCACTCTAGGCTAGGTGGAAGGTGTAACTTTACTACATTTTATATTTTCTATAGCATAGATTAGACTATTGTTATTTATTGCACTTCATGAAAATTAATTAGTTATTTAATTTCATCTCCTGAGAGGATTAGATGGCCAGCTAGATTAAGATTATTACTACTGTAGCATAGTGTTAGAAGATGCATTTTTAATTTTTAGATTTCTGTAGTGTTCTTTATTTATTTTCTGCTATATCATGTTCATTTATAACATGTTATGTTTCTTAGCTTATTCCTTTCTATTTTCTATTGTAGTGAGTTTTATTGCTACTTGTTCAATGCTTTAGAGTAGAGAACCTATACCTTACCTTACCTAATCCATTCATAGCACATATAGCCTTATAACACCATGCCAAATTTAATAATAAATTAAATTGATGTATAACGACATCCATTATTTTTTGGCACTATTTTTGGGAAACATGGTATTGTTAGGATCATTTTAAGAACCTGTTGAATAACCAACATCATAATATTTTACTTGGTTAGAAAATTGATTAGTCATAGAGGTTAAAACATACCTCCTTAGTTTTCCATTCTTGATATAAGTGTTCACTAGGATAGATTAAGGTTGATATTATAAACCACGATACCTAGTGCCCTTATTTGCACCTTATGCCAATAAGAGACTAATTAGCTAAAATTGAGTGAAAACTAGTGGTGTTGAGAAGGAAAGGTAAAGGTGTTAGAAAAAGAATTTATTTAATAATTTGGTATGTGTGAATAGATGTAGGGATAAGAAGGGTATATTTGTTAAAAAGAACCCTCAACAAACCACATGTTCACAACAATTACATTTAGAGGTTGCACAAGAGCACTCATTCCTCGTAGCCATGGTTCTAAGTGGCCCATTACAAATAAGTGTAGAGGAAGTAAGTACTAGTAGACCATCATCATCATTTCTAGGATCTTTAAGATCTCCTGAATTTGAGAATTTCCAATAATATTCTAGTAGTCTTCCACCTACCCCATATATATTTACATCTCTTAAAATTTTTAAACCAATTTATAACATTTATTAGGAAGGCAACAATATGGGGTATAGACAAGATTAAAATAACATAAGGTATGGAAAAAGTAACATAAATTATCATGAAAAACCTAGTAATAGTACTAGGACCTTCACATACCCTATTTGATTAGATCCCCATATGGAAGCCCCCATAAAAAACATGTGTTCATAAAAAAATTTCATATTTAGTTATTAGTTGAGTTCAAATTCATATTTCAAACTAACAATCAAAAAATCATTCTATTTCCCCACACTCAAATACTCTACCATGTAGTGGTTTATAGAGTTGGCCCTAGATTCCATTCATAGTTGGGATGACATGGAAAGGATCTTCCTAGAAAATATCAAGAATATTATCGTGTCAAGGATAAAAAAAAATATTTATTTAGATTGGAACAAATAAGGATGAAATTATAAAATATTATTTAGATAGATTCCTCTTCATCCATAGAAGATGCGAGGAAGGGATGGATATAGAACTTGTTAAGGTAATCATTTTGCAAGGATTGCAAGATGAGTCAAGGGATGTCCTAAACCTCATGGGAAAATATGATATGAATAAATTAAGTCTTCCTAATATTATGAAACTATGTAGGAATTACTCGTGTATGAGGAGAGGAACTCAAATATACTAAGAAAGAGTGATAATGAGATTGAAGAATTTCTAATTTTAAGACCGATATTCTCCTGTACCTAAACACAATATTGGATGAATTGCAAGCTAAAGTTAAGGGCACTGAACCATTGGTCATATATTGTCCAAGGTGAAGGTAAAAACATGCCTTATAGGAATACCCTTTAAACAATACTAACATAGGTAGCATCTGTGAGAAAATCCACCCTATAAATTAGTGTCATATTTTTTCTAAAATTAAGGCCACCCTTGGAAGGAGTTATCCTATCATAGAAGAACTTAATTATGTAGGACAACAAAACAAAATTTTCCATAATCAGAGAGTCATGTGGATAGAATCCATGGAATGATCCATAAAATATACCTCCACCATAAAAAAAATTGGGCAAGTACCCCTAGTTCTCATATCTTGAGTTGAATAATCCAGGATTATTTAAATAGCCATGGATGTAATAAATACCTAAAAAATCATGGCCAACTCAAAACTAGAAATTGTCAAGACCATCCCAATATAATCAACCTTATAGGGAACGATGACTAGTTTAGAATAAACAACAAGCATTGCTACCATGATCGTTGATGCTCCCAAAATAGTACAAATACAACCGCAAAATCAACCTCCACTATCGGCTCAAATTGTGGATAATACAAATAATAATAAGTAGGTAAAACCTATCTATAATATAGAACACCATGACTATAACAACCTAAGTATATCTCACCTAGTTGTCCATTCCAGTCTTGCTCCCTAGAATCACTAAGAGAAAATTTCAAACAAAATATGGTTAATGTCATAAAAGAACTATTATTCACCCAACATTTAATTAGTACGTAGGCATAGAATTACTCACTCTGAGACTTATGACCATTGTAGACGATCTCTAGAATGGTCGAGATTGGAAAAATCCTGCAAAAGGTGTCATATTATGAACACATTATTCTCCTTTACTAGAGGTCTATGTTCACAACATGGGGTTATCCTTCTAGAGCCCATATCACCTAAAAGAGTGGACACATAGTTCCCTACTCTATATCATGGAGGAGATAGATTTCTCTGACCTGTGATCTACCCTTAGTTTTCATCATTGCTATATATACATATTTCATAGACCATGCTAGGGTATAGCATTAGTATTATTAGTGCCTAATTGAGATTCCAACATTCTATTGGAGTCAATCAAGGCCCACCATTACTCTGGCTGGGGACCAAGTATCTCAGGTCAAGTTTTGAGTGACGAGGAGATGTCCTATTCCATCTCGTCATTGAACCTTCTAGCACTAGATTCTAATGACTTCTAGAACTGGTATATTTCTAGCAATTCTCCATATGAACATTGAACGTGAGATCCCTCACGGTACTACTCATATAACAACCTAGAAATGGCATCCCATTCTACCCCTCGTTACCTTTTCTTGGTAGAAGGACCACTTGTTGTATGCAAGTTTACTAGAAAACGATTGTTACTGAATCATAGTAATTACCACTTGCAATTTACCAATACTGAGTGGATGTTCATCCGTATTGATGAATCATCAAAGTATTGAAAGGATGTTCATCCATCTTGATGTTTCTCCATCTAAATGGATTTTGCAAACTCTTCCTCATTGATGATTTAATAGGTTTTTAGTTGGAATAACCATTGTTATCAAGTAAATAAATTTTCTTTCAATAGTTTATGTAAAAGTGAGATCTCTGCTTAGTTTTATAATTTTAGTATCACATTTTCTATAGTGATAGTCTAGATGCTTTTTAAGTAATCAAATTTACATTCTATTAAGTAACTATGCTAAAGAATAATCTTAATAACAAAGCATTAGTAAATTTTAAGTACACACATTTATTTAAGCTCTAGAAAACTTTATTTATATATTAGTTTGAATGTAAACTTATACATATTCAAAATATAATTAAAGTACATCTATCTATTTCTAAAAGTAATTATATAGAATTCAACTAAACTATTCGTAAATAAAACCAATGTATTCACTTTTCAAAATAAATAGCAACCATAAATAAAATTTAACCTAACTTAAGTAGATAAATATTATGGTTTCCTTAGTCTTAGTCAAATTAAGACTAAATTCGAAGGTAAGGTTTCATCCTCTTTGGAGAAAATTTTAAATTCTCTAGAGTAAGGCTCCAGGTTTTGTCTTTTAAAGTCAATAACATTTAAAGTAATAATAGTTAATTTATTCCTAAGATAAAAACAATTATTCAACCAGTAAAACCAATACATGACTAATTCATTTGTAATTTTCTTTTCATATATTCTATTTTCTAAGTTAATACTTCAATCCACTTAAAAACTATTTCTAAATTACCATTGCTTTAATTCTAATGATAACACCTAAACGAACTTTTAAACAAATTTTCAAGTGGTTTAGCTTTTAAAATTATCACAACATTAAAATAAATAAAATAATGCACTTTATAATTTAAAGTACTATTTTTTTTATTTCAAAGTGACGATAATATTTTATTATTAACTTTAACTAACCTTTATATTGGAAAGTATCTTGGTTATATTAATTCTTTTTTAAATGAATAAATTCTTTTATATATATATATATATATATATATATAACAAAATAAAATGTTCCATTTAATAATGTATATTATTATTTTTTTTAAATGCAAGCATGTAACCAAGTTATCTATACATTTGTAAATGTATACTTCAAGTTCAAACAACATATGGAAGGAATTTGCTAACTAAAGACATACAAAACTAAATCTATTATTTATATAAAAAAATAATGATTATATTCCATAAAAAGACCGAGACAAAAGTTTTCATGTTATCTAGCATGTTTTTCAAAGATATATCATTTCCTTTAACTGATATAGAGACTATCAAGATTCAAAGCATAATATTACCTCTAATCTACCCATGAATATTTTTCTAGAAATAAGCAAGGTGACTTCACAAATAATTAAATTCCATAAAGCAAAGTTTTCAACATTAAATTTTCACGAGAGGGAGGTTTATACATAAACTAAAAAGAATTCAATGAAGGATACAATAAATTGTTTCTGAACTGGAAGATATGGTCATCTGCCTACACTATTTCAAGGTCAGGGTTTTTGTTATTATTCTTTTAACATCTAGGGTCTTCCTAAGAATATCACATGCAATGACTATCCAAAGGGTGCCTTAATAGGTATTTGTATGGCATTGATGACAACATTTATATTTTTTCTTAAAAAAAATTGAAGACTTATCAGTGTTCTCTAATAGTTTAATGAACCACTTTGACGTTTAACTTAAACATAAAATGATACACAGAAAGGCCATAACTTATAGAGCAACACACAATCCAAGGCGAAGCTTAGGTGTTATAAATATTTTTACCTACCAAAAAATTAATAATAATATTTATTTTTCTCTTACATTAATCCCAAATCAACAAGAATCCGACTCAAAGAAACACCTTATTTTACCAATATACATTAGTGAATACAGTGTACACAAGAATGACAAAGTTTAATATGATAAATTAAATCAATATATAAAATTTGAATGTCTTTATTATGTACCCGTCTAATTGTACAACACTTGTATCTACTGTGACGGTGCGCAAACACCTTACTCATTCACAACTGGAGAATAAAATTCCTCCCGATATTCAAAGGTGAGATATCTAATTTGTATTCAGCGACAAACAACATGGGATTTATAAATAATTTTAAAGGATTTCTAATATAAACTTTGCAGTCAAATATAAAGTTACTATAAACTTCTTAAATTTCTAACACCTTTCATCGTCAACTCTTAATTGTATATCTTAATTAAATATTTCCAATATAAGATACAGGTCAAAAGTAATCAGTAACCTATATAAAATCTACATATTATTAATATACTACTGCACACTTATCATTTCCTTCTCATACATCAACATATTTAAAGCAATCAAATAATTTTCAATGCAATACACCCCTTTTAAAATAGTGGTCACTAAATTTCATTTGCAAATACGATACCAGATATACAAATTTTCTACAAGTGATTCACTAGCTCATGCCACAATTTTCAAATTAAGATCCAATAAATACTATTTTCATATCAACAAGCGAAGTTTAGGCACGGTCAAACTATAGGTTCACCTCCATATTTTTGAACAACACCCAAAGCTGGAAAGATGATAGGTCTAACCGTCCATACATTTTCATCAGCTTGACGTGGTGGAAAGAAGGGAATTGGACGCTTATTGGGTCAGACATGGCCCCTATCATGATTCTAATGCAACTATTCTACATACATTTTCTTTTAAAAATAATTCAACATAGCTTATACCAAATCTTTAGAATACAAGAGCTTTAAGGAGAAATTTTTTAATTTCTTAATGAGAATAAGAAAAATATAAATATAAATATATTTTAAAAATAAAATTCTCCCTTTGAACACATTATCACATTTGAAAATTCAAGCATTTATGTAATGTCCCAGTTTTATGCATTTTCTATGTTTGAATTACACATTCATTTCTCAAAATCATACATCCATTTCATTATTAAATTTTAATTCATTTATTTATCCCAAAATATCAGCTACATACATGAAAGAGATTCTAATTCCATGACCTAAACTTCAAGCTTCCTTCTATCTACGACTCAAGCATACCATGGCTTTCACCTCCGTCAAAAATACCATCTCATGCTAAAATTATATAGAAATATATGGTGCTTTATTCCTCCACAAGTGGACGGTTTATGCAAGGATCCAATTTTAGCGAATGACAAATGGTGGTTTAATTTTTATATTATTCTTCAAATTAAGATATTAGTTTTTTTTTTAAATTTAATATATTTTTTTATACATACGTACCACATATTATAAATAATAAAATTATTATTTTTATTATTTTATATTAAAAATAATTATTTATTATTTTATTTTTATATTATTATTATTTAAAAAAAAACATATTATATAAGCAAGTATTATACTTTTTTTTATTTAATGACACATTGATTTTTAGCAACTAATCAAAATACAAAATGCAAAAGATGAATGCAAGGATAAATGCAACTACATGAATATTTTCTATATGTGAGCTTCCATGTACTCACGAGGCCATGGTTATCCATCATATCCCTCCTTACCTTGTGCAGACAATCTATTTCTTTCCGCTTGAAGGAGGGCACCATGCTCAACCAATCTGGTTTGCTTAAAAATGGAAACCTATTCTTGAACTCACAAAGTTTATTAGCAATATCTCATTCTAAAAATAAAAGCAAGACAAATAGTAGAATGAGAGGGATGTTACATTCTCCACCACTAAGAAAAAACACAATTTTTTGTGTTTGTACTATACTTTTAATATCAAAAAAATATACTCAATAATATGCTACATCTATCAAATTTACATTTAAACATTATATATATATATATATATATATATATATATATATATATATATATATATATATATATATATATATCGATGTTCGATCAAATAAATATGGAAACTATTTTTTCACAGTAGCCACATCTTCCCATGTGGCATTTCTATCAGAGTAATGGTCCCACTGGATCTTGCACTGATCAACATTCTTTTTTTTGAGTTGTTTAGTTTTGTATTCAAAAATTTTGATAGGGTAGACTTCATTGAGATGCAAGTCCAACATTTGTAATTTTAATATTTCACATGAGTGAGGGATTTGTCACAAGGGAGGGACGAAGATGTCATGGATTTTAGACAAATGGGGTGGCAAGACCAATCTATAGACAACTAGACTAATATAATCAATGATCTCATATGGTCTCACAAACCTAGAGCTAATTTTGGTAGATTTTACTAAGCTTTTTAAGAGCTTAACCCTAGGGAATACTTTGTCACCTACAACAAATTCTCTAAGTGATATCTTAAGATCATCATAGCTCTTTTGGAAATATGTGGCTTCCTTGAGATTCTGGCATATTTTTTTAGTTGCTTCTTCATTTGTTTTACAGTAGTCGGTTCGATCAGTACTCTATATTTCAGATTATCCTAAGATTAAGGTGTCCTACACCTACACCCATATAAGACTATAAATGGAGCCATGCCCAGAATGACATGATAGCTATTGTTAAAAGTCAATCTTCCTGTTTGCTTTAGTGATCCATGCAAAACATCCACAACATACCTTCCACAATAGGTCATCCTTAACCATAAATTTCTTGTTTCCGTCAGGTCCTTGCTCGACTCGAGTTTGAGTATGTCTTTTGTAGTGTTTACATCCTTTGCATAGTTGACAAAAGTGAGATCTAGCCATATTTCCTTATAGTTTAATAGATCTTACTATGATTAAAATCAATCCACATACAAAATGAATGTATGTGGGGAAGCTATAGACATTGTCTATATAGGTTTGTCCTAACTAATGCTCGACCTTCCATCCATTTGCCATAAATCCTAGCTTATCCAGTATGTCCCTCATCAAACTAGTAGAAATAAATCTATCTATAGCTCTAATTAAAATACATACATCCTTATAACATTTTCAAATAGAAAAAGGTGTAGCTTACCCAGTGAAAATAGGGTTACTTGTAGTAGCATATATATTATGGGTATATTTCTCAGGTGCCTTTCTTTTGTCAGCCCTTTGCAGGCATTGGCTGGCATAGTGATCACCTGAGCAAACATAACATCCATTTGGAGGAACTCTAATTTTATCTTCATTCTTGTTTTAGGTAGTAGCTCTTTTATCTTAATCCTAAGTTACGGGTTTTATTCAAAGTTCCTCCTACCAATACTTCTATTTTTGCTATCATTTCTATTTGTTGTCTTGATCTCTGCTATTATTTCTATTTTTGTTCCCATATTTAGGCCCCTTGACACGGTATTTATTCCATCTATCAAAATCATTTTTTCTTCTTTGAGGATCATCTCTTCCCTTATCTATGGTTCTCTGATAATAAGCCTTTTTATTCTTTTGGTTTAATTCCTCATAATGTGTTGAATTATAGGCCTCAGATAGGTCCTTAGGTATCAGTAGATCAACTAGGGATCCAATTATTAGATGAAATCCTAAAACAATTTTTTTCACCTTAAGTTCTTCCCTTCAACCATACTCAGGTACATATTTCAAAAATTGCATGAACCTATGATAGTACTCAATAACAAGTATATTTTCTTGATGCAAATTGGTGAATTTATAAAATTTATCAACATAAAATTATCGTGTTAGAAACGTGTCTCTGAATTCTTTCAAGAAATTATCCCAAGGTACATCAGAAACCTCAACGTGTTTGTTACTTTTGTATATCATCCACCAATCTAATGCTGGCCCTACTAGATGGGAAACTACCCACACAATTTTAAACTCTGACGATAAAGGTTTTATAACATGGTATCCTTTAGCTTCATTCAACCAATTTTTGGATGTTTCACCATCACCTCTACCATAAAATTTAGAGATGTCAATATTCCTTAGATCCTTTTTCAATTTAGCACCAACATTTCTTCTTCTATATCCTTCGAGTAGATCATTTTATCTATCATCGGGATCTTTACCTTTAGTCAAATTCTCAATCAATTGTTGTTGATGGGTTATTATTTCTTGCTACTGAATTAGTTGAGCCTTTTGCTACTCCATGTGCTCATTCATCTATGTTCATTGTTGTTCCATATGTTATCTCTGTTGGTTCATTTGCTCTTGCATTAATTGAATCATTTTGGCCATGTTATCTTATTTTGGAGTAGATTTTTCAACCATGGGCTCCTTTTCCTTTCTTATAATTCAACGAGGTGTTTCCACTATTTTTTATCTATTCGACTCTCAAATAATCCATCATAGTCTCTTCCTAGGACCTTATGCAAGCCCTTATTGCAAAGTAGTTGTAGTTTTTTTGGAGCCCACCATTTCCTGGATGCAAAAGAGCTATGTCAATTTTTAACGCAAGGTTTATGGCCTAGGGTTTTACAACCTAGGCTCTAGTACCAACTGTAATAACCCATGTATATATCACTTGGTTGTCCATTCCAATCTTGCTCCATGGAATCACTAAGAGAAAATTTTAAACAAAATTTGGTTAATTTTATAATAGAACTATTATTCACCCAATATTTAATTAGTATGTAGGCATAGAATTACTCACTTTGATATTTTTGACCACTGTAGACGGTCTCTCAAGTGGTCAATATTGGCTAGATCTCGTAAAAGGTGCCATCTTGTGAACACATTATTCTCCTTCACTAGAGGTATATGTTCACAGCATGGGGTTATCCTTCTAGGGCCCATATCACCTAGAAGGATGGATGCATAGTTCCCCGCCCCATAGCATGGAGGACATAGGTTTCTCTACCTATGATCTGCCCTTAGTTTTCATCATTGCTATATATACATGTTTCATAAGCCATGCTAGGGTATAACATTAGTATACCTAGTGCCTAATTGAGAGTTCAACATTCTATTGGATTCAATTATGGCCCACCATTACTCTGGCTTGGGACCGGGTATATCAGGTCAAGTTCTGACTAATGAGAAGATGTCTCATTCCATCTCATCGTTGAATATTCCAGCACCAAATTTTAGTGACTTATAGAATAGGTATATTTCTAGAAATTCTCTAGATGAACATTGAACATGAGACTCCTCACGGTACTACTCATATAACAACCTAAATATGGTGTCCCATTCCACCCCTCATTACCTGTTCTTGGAAGAACCACTTGCTCTATGCAAGTCTACCAAAAAATGGTTGTTACTGAATCATAGTAATTACCACTTGCAATTTACCAGTACTGGGTGGATGTTCATCCGTACTGATGAATCATCAAAGTATTGAAAGGATGTTCATCCATATTAATGTTTCTCTAGCTCAATGGATTTTGCAAAATCTTCCTCCTTGATGATTTAATAGGTTTTTAGTTGGAATAACCATTATTATCAAGTAAATAAATTTTCCTTTAAGATTTTAAGTAAAAGTAATCTCTCTACTTAGTTTTATAATTTAAGTATCACATTTTCTATAGTGATTGTCTAGATACTTTTTAAGTAATCAAATTTACATTCTATTAAGTAACTATGCTAAAGAATAATATTAATAACAAAACATTAGTAACTTTTAAGTACACATATATTTAAGCTCTAAAAAACTTTATTTAAATATTAGTTCGAATGTAAGTTATCCATATTCAAAATATTAACTAAAGTACAACCATGTATTTCTAAAAATAATTATATAGAATCCAACTAAACTATTCGTCAGTAAAACCACCGTATTCACTTTTCAAAATAAATAGTCAACCATAAATAAAATTTAACATAACTTAAGTAGATAAATATTAGGTTTTCTTTTAGTCTTAGTCAAATTAAGACTAACTTCGAAGGTAAGGTTTCATTCTCTTTGGAGAAAATGTTAAGTCTCTAGATTTAGGCTCCAAGTTGTTAATAACATTTAAAGTAATAATAGTTAATTTATTCCTAAGATAAAAATAATTATTCAACCAGTAAAACTAATACATGACTAATTCATTTGTAATTTTCTTCTCACATATTCTATTTTCTAAGTTAATACTTCAATCCACTTAAAAATTATTTCTAAAGTAGTATTGCTTTAATTCTAATGATAACACCTAAATGGACTTTTAAACAACTTATCAAGTGGTTTAGCTTTTAAGATTATCAAAACATTAAAATAAATAAAATAATACACTTTATAATTTAAAGTACTATTTTTCTATTTCAAAGTGAAGATGATATTTTATTATTAACTTTAACTAACCTTTCTACTCTGAAAATCATCTCAATTATATTAATTCTTTTTGAAATGAATAAATTCCTTAATCTATATATATAAATTTATAACAAAATAAAATGCTCTATTTAATATTATTATTTTTGAAAATGTAAGCATGCAACCAAGTTATCTATACATTTGTAAATGTATACCTCAAATTCAAACAACCTATAAAAGGAAATTGCTAACCAAATAAAGACAAAACTAAATCTATTATTTTATATGAAATAATAATGATTATATTCCATAAAAATACTGAGACAAAATTTTTCATGTTCTATAGCACGTTTTTGAAAGATATATCATTTCCTTTAATTGAGATAGAGACTATCAAGATTCAAAGCATAATATTACCTCTAATCTCTTAGATTCTGAAAGCTACCCTATGAGTATTTTTCCATAAATAAGCAAGGTGACTTCACAAAAAATTAAATTCCATAGAGCAAAGTGTTCAACATTAAAGGTTCACAAGAGAAATGTTTATACATAAACTAAAAAGAATTTAAATGAAGGCTACAATAAATTGTTTCCGAACTAGAAGATATGGTCATCCCCTACACTATTTCACGGTTAGGGTTTTTGTTATCATTCTTTTAACATCTAGGGTCTTCCTAAGAATATCATACGCAACGACTATCGTCAAAGAGTCCCTTAATAGGTATTTGTATGGCATTGATGACAATATTTATATTTTTCTTAAAAAAATTGAATATTTATTAGTGTTCTCTAATTGTTTAATGAACCACTCTGATGTTCAACATAAACATAGAAAGATACACAGAAAGGTCATAGGTTATAGAGCAACACATGCTCCAAGGCGAAGCTTAGGTGTTATAAATATTTTTACCTACCAAAAAATTAATAATAATATTTATTCTTCTCTTACATTAATCCCAAATCGACGGGCAGTTGACTCAAAGAAACACCTTATTTTGCCATTATACATTAGTGAATACAACGTACAAAATAATGATGAAAGTTTAATATGATAAATTAAATCAATACTTAATTGTTGAATGTTTTT
The DNA here is from genome assembly GCA_028583015.1 of Wollemia nobilis. Lineage (NCBI taxonomy): Eukaryota > Viridiplantae > Streptophyta > Pinopsida > Araucariales > Araucariaceae > Wollemia > Wollemia nobilis. The sequence continues at coordinate 4,437,779 of JAQPPZ010003280.1, forward strand.
ATTATGTACCAGTCTAATTGTACAATACTTGTATTTACTATGACAAAGCACAAACACATTACTCATTTACAACTGGAGAATAAATTTCCTCCCAAAATTCAAAGGTGAGGTATCTAATTTGTATCCGACAACAAATAACACATGATTTATAAATAATTTTAAAGGATTTCTAATATAAACTTTGTAGTCAAATATAAAGTTACTATAAACTTCTTAAATTACTTACACCTTTCATCGTCAACTCTTAATTGTATAACTTAATTAAATATTTCCAGTCAAATATAAAGTTACTATAAACTTCTTAAATTACTTACACCTTTCATCGTAAAATTTTAATTGTATAGCTTAATTAAATATTTCCAATATACGACACAGGTCAAAAGTAATCAAAAGACTATATAAAATTTACATATTATTAATATACTACTTCACACTTATCATTTCCTTCTCATACAACAACATATTTAAAGCAGTCAAATGATTTTCAATGCAATACATCCATTTTAAAATAATGGTCACTAAATTTCATTTGCAAACATGACACCAGATATACATATTTTCTACAGGTGATTCACTAGCTCATGCCACAATTTTCAAATTAAGCTCCAACAAATACTATTTTAATATCAGCAAGTAAAGTTTAGGCGTGGTCGAACTGTAGGTTCACCAACATGTTTTTGAATAGCACCCAAAGCTAGAACGATGTAGGTCTAACCGTCCACACATTTTCATCAGCTTGATGCAGTAGAAAGAAGGGAACTGGATGCTTATTGGGTCAGACATGGTCCCTATCATGATTCTAATGGAACTATTCTACATGTATTTTCTTTAAATACAATTAAATATAGCTTATACCAAATATTTCAAATACAAAAGCTTTCAAGAGAATTTTTTTTAACTTCTTAGTGAGAATAAGAAAAATATAAATATATTTAAAAAAAAAAAAACTCCCATTGAACACATTACCAAATTTAACAATTCAAGCATCTCTGTAATGTCCCATTTCTATGAATTTTCTAAGTTTGAATTACACATTCATTTATAAAAATCATACATCCATTTCATTAATAATATATAATTAAATTATAATTTATTTATTTATCCTAAAATATTGGCTAAATACATGAAAGAGATTCTAATTTCCTGAACTGAACTTCAAGCTTCCTTCTATCTTTTCGTAGAGCTACGACTCAAGCATACTATGACATTCACCTCCATAAAAAATACCATATCATGCTCACATTATATTGAAATCTATGGTGCTTTATTCCTCCACAAGTGGATGGTTTATGCAAGGATTCGATTCTAGCGAATGATAGATGGTGGTTTCATTTTTATATTATTCTTCGAATTAAGATATTATTAGTTTTTTAAAAAATTTAATATATATGTTATACATATCTACCACATATCATAAATAATCAATTATTATTTTTTATTATTTTATATTATAAAATATTTATTTATTATTTTATTTTTAAAATTATTATTATTATTATTTTATTTAAAAAAACATATTATATAAGCAAATATTCTATTATTACTATTTAATGACATTGATTTTCAGCAACCAATCAAAATACAAAATATAAAATATGAATGCAAGGATTAAATGCAACTACATGAATATTTTCTATCTGTGAGCTTCCATGTACTCACGAGGCCATGGTTATCCATCATATCCCTCCTTACCTCATGTGAATAATCCCTGTCTTTTCACCTGAAGGAGAGCACCAGGCTCAACCAATCTGCTTTGCTTAAAAATGGAAACCTGTACCTACACTCACAAAGTTTATCGACGGTATCTCATTCTAAAAACAAAAGCAATAAGATGAATAGCAGAATGGGTAGTTAATATTAGTACTACTGAATATGGTAATGTTCAACTATACCTAAGAAAAATATTGTTTCATCTAGAATACTTGTAATAATAGAACTACAAGAATAGGGTAAACAACTCCATCAAATCCTCAGCTTTTGAATAAAGAAGAAGAAAATATTCCAAAAAGCATACCTCTAGGAACCCATAAAGTGCCATATATTGAATTATTAAAACCCAAAGAAGAGCACTTTGAGGAATCTAATCTATCAATATAGCTAAAATGTTAAAATATAATAATACCCTTACTCCAAGCAATCAAGGATGTATCGATCTTAAACAAGGTTATCCAAGAAATGTGTATTAAGAATCTTAGGATAAGATGAAAGAATAATCCAGGGATGATATAAGTGGATGGAAAATTAGCTAACCTCTTAGTAGGGAAGCTCATTCTGCTTAAATATAGATATCTCGAAAAACCTATCATTACAGTCTTCATCGATGCAACAAAAAAATCTAATGTATTTTTTATTGATAAAAGGGGGTTTTGAAAGGATCCCCAAACCTTTTACAATGCAATTGAAAAAAGGAGGTATCCAACATGAGAAGACCTCAACAAACTAAGACATAAAAAGGAACAAAATAGAGACCAAGGGGATGGAGGGCCATCAACCCAAGAAGCAGAAAAAATAGAGGAACTCAAGAACTAAAAATAAGGACATGATCACCCTAATTGCTCAGATGTTACAATATGGCCATGCTCCCCACTAGTGACATTCTAGATATTATCCATTTCCTGGGTGGCCACCTTTTGGTTCTTGATCCTATTGATTACCTTCATGGCTTGGAGGAGCAAAGTTGATGTTAGGTTGACAAGGTTATCCAGGTTGGCCATTGGGTTAGAATTGTCTCCATATTATGATTGAGCAGAAGTCCTACCAAGGGAAAGGCTATCATTCAGGAGGATCAAACAACCAGGATCAAATCCTAGATTTTGCTTCTTAAGATTTAGAGGAGATATTCTAGGAATTTCTTTGTCTTGGTTCCTAACAATAACACTTTTGAGTTTATCCCTAGCATATTTGCTCTTGGTCAAGCAACGACAAGGGGAAGGTGTTGTTTCAAAAGATCCTAATATGAGATTTTTATTATCCATATTGCCTGAAGAAACACTTTCAACCTCCATCTCAAAGTTGAATGGGTCTTCCTCCTAGGGTGACCCCTGGCTAAGGGCCAAAGTAGATGGGTGGTCAACTGGGCTACCCACAATAGCTATAAAATTCATGACTACAAAAATGATGAGTCAATTATCCTTAACTAATATGCACTCTACCTCTACTATACTTCAACTAGCATATCAATCTATAGTACAACCTGAAGGAATAGTAGAATATATACTAGTAATCGTAAAAGATCTAATGTATTTATTGACTTAGGAGTAGCTATAAATTTCATGACAACAAAAATGATGAGTCAATTATCCTTAACCAATATGCACCCTACCTCTACTATACTTCAACTAGTGGATCAATCTATAGAACAACCTGAAGGAATAGTAGAAGACATACCAATAATCGTAGAATCATAGGAATATCTGATTTTATGATTCTCCAACCAAGAACTAGGATGAATAGTTATCCATTTATCCTTGGATGAACTTGGTTGGCTATAGCTATTGCTTTCAAAAATTATTGTTTAGGGGATATGACTATCTCTAGTAGATTAAATTACAAAAATATCTCTCTATACCCTCTAACTCAACTCTCCATGGATTTTTTTAGAAATCTATGGATGGAAAAGACTGGTGAATAAGATAATTTTGCTTATCTAGCTATGGTAATAGTAAAAGAGCATGCAAAAGAGTTAGATCCACTAGAAGAATCTCTCTTTGAATATGAAACTATCATATTAGAATCCTCAAATGGATCTTTCTCAAATGATGAGGAGACTATAATCCACAAATTCCTATAGAAGGATGAGGGTGAAACCTTTGAATCCTTGCCACCTGTGTCACTATGGGATGATCCATTTACTTTGAAACATGAGCAACAAAGGCACCTCCTATCATATTTTAGATTCCCTTTAATAAATATTGTTCCTACCCCATCATTGTACCTTATTGGTGAGTAAAGGGGTTAACTCGATGCAACCAGGACCCAAGCAAATATAAATACAACCAAGAAAAATTATCAATATAAATAGTTGGTTTATGGACAAAGAAGAAGCCAAATTATTTAACATCTTAATTCAAAATATAAATATGTTTGCATGGGACTATAATGATATGAAGGGAATCCACCCAGACATATGCACTCATAGAATCTATACCATCGATAAGAAGCCATGCCATCAACCATAAAGGAGGATAAATATTTCTTTGAGAGATATGATAAAAATAGATATTGATAAGTTAATGGATTTAATTTTATTTACCCAACCTTTGATAACCAATGGGTCTCCCCACTAGCTATTATTTTAAAAAATAATGAATATATGTGTGTGTGACTATAAAGAACTTAATAAGGCCACACAGAAAGATCATTTTTTGTTACCTTTTATAGGCCAAGTACTCAACACCCTTTCTAGAAAGAAATATTTTCTTTCCTATATTGTTTTAGTGGTTACAACCATATATTAGATGGAACTAGAATATTAAGATAAAAATCAAATTCACATGACCCTAGGGAAAGTTTGCCTATAGAATCTTACCATTTGGGTTATGCGATGCTCCTAAAAAAAATTAGTAGGTAGTTCTTGCTATTTTTATGGATCTCACTAATGAATGCATTGAGGTATATATGGATGATTTCATAGTATATGGAGAAACCTTTGATGAGGCTCTCCATAATCTAGATTGAGTTCTCACTCGATGCAAATACCATAATATATCTTTAATCAACAAGAAGTATTTAATGATGATGGATTGAGGAATCATTTTAGGGCATCATATCTCAGTCACAAAAAATAAAGTGGATCCAAAGAAAATGGAAGTTATAAATCATTTTCCTCCACCCCAGACTCAAATGAATGTTAGAAGTTTCTTAGGATATGCAAGCTAATATAGATGATTAATTGAAAACTTTAGTAAATTCATCACCCCATTATTCACCCTCCTTACCAAGAACATTGAGTTTAAGTGGACCAAAGAATGTCAAGTGGTATTTGAGGCCATTAATAAAACTTTGACCTTTGCACTAGTATTGAGGAAATTTGATAGGAAGCTCATATTTTATATTCATATTGATGTTTCCAATACCATAATATGTGCAATACCTAGTCAAAAAAGGAAGAAAATGGGAAAAACTATGCCATTTACTATATCAAGAATTTAACAAGTGCTAAGAACTACACCATGACTAAGATAGAATTTTTTGGTAGTAGCCTATACCATCAATAAATTTTATCATTATACCACAAGATATATTGTGTATGTGCATACTCACTTCTCTTAAATTAAGCATATAAGTGGATGAGTGGTTTGAAGGTTGTTGCTACTACAAAAAATTGACATCACTATTGTAGATAACACTAGCAAAGCAAATGTAGTTTTAAATTTTTATCAAGACTAAATACTACTAGAGAAAAATAACTAGTGGATGATTATTTTCTTGATGAACATTTATTTGCAATATCAGTGCACTTTCCATGGTTCACAAACATTGCTAATTATTTGGTAACTAGGATGAGTCCTTCTCATCTAACTGCAAATGAAAGATGCTAATTAGTTTGACAAAGTTCATCATTCCAATGAAATAAAGTTTTATTATTTAAATGGATCAAAGGACTCAAGGACTATTATTTAAAATATAAGAATATTAAAGGATTATTAGGAAGATTTTCTTGGTCCCCATACTTACAAAATCTAGGTCAAAATTTGAAATTATTGTGGGACCATCAATTATTTTTCATACGATCCAAATATTTCTTTAGCATGTGGGAGGTTGAATACATGGAGCATATTATTTCATAGGAAGGAGTCAAGGTTGACCTCAAGAAAATTAAATCCATCTAGAATTGGCCTAAGCCATAAACTCTCAAGGTGGTTCATGGGTTTTTGGGGCTCACAAGCTATTACCATCAACTTGTACCAAATTATGGAAAAACAGTCACCCCATTAATGACCAAGTTAAAAAGAAATTCATTTATATGGTCAACTCCAGAAAAATAGGCATTTGTAGATTTTAAGAAGGGTATGATTTTTGACCTTGGTGTTGGCTATACCTGATTTTTTCAAACCATTTATAATTAAAAATTATGCTTTTGATCATGGCATTAGGGCTATATTAATGCAAGAAGGTGACCCTTAGCTTTCACTAGTAAGGTGCTATCAAGTAAAAATTTGAAAAAATCTACTTTTGAAAAAGAAATGATGGCCATCCACCATGTTGTTAATCATTGGTGACCATATCCTATTAGGAGATATTTCTCCATTAAAACAGACCACTAGAGTTTGAAATATTTTTTGGAACAAAGGGTCTCTACTCCAATGCAATATAAATGGGTTTCAAAATTGTTGGGGTATGACTATAACATCATGTATAAGAAAGGAAAGAAGAATATTGTAATAGATTCCCTCTTCTATTAGTTTGAGGACAAGTGACAATGTGTTCCCTTTCATCCCCACTTATCTAATGGGTTTCCTAATTTTAAGAAGATATGACCAAGGAGTAGTCTTTATAGACCTTATAGAAACAACTACAAAGTGATTCCAATTTGCATGTTAGATACTCATGAGATGGATACCTATTACAATATCAGGGTTGCATTGTGGTCTCCAAAACTTCATCACTCCATGAGGATATTATGAAGGACATGTATGCTTCATCTACTATAGGCCATTCAGGTTTCTTAAAGACATGTGAGAGAGCTAGAAGTTTATTCTATTAGGAGGTAATAAAAAAAGATATTCAAAATTTTATGGCTGAATGTAAAATTTTCCAATGGATGAAAGGTGAAATGGTTCATACTCCAAGTATGCTACAACCATTTCTCATTATAAAACATGTATGGAATAGTATCTCCATTGATTTTATTAAAGGTATTCCTAAATATAGAGGAAAATAGGTCATTTTTGTGGTGGGGGACTATCTCTCAAAGTACACTCATTTTTATGTTCCCTCACCCATCCTTACCATACCTCCACCATTGCTCAAATATTTATGGACTAAATTTTCAAACTCCATAGTATGTCCAGATCCATTGTGTCTAATCATAATCCCACTTTTACCAGTCAATTTTGACAAGAACTATTTAAATTACATGGAATGCAACTGCAAATGAGCTCATCTTACCATATGTATATGGATGGGTAAACTAAAATTATCAATAAAGTGATTGGAAATATACATTCATTATTTTACCTTTGAGAATCCAACATAGTGGGCTAAGTGGATGCCTTTAGTTGAGTGGTGGTACAACACTTCCTTCCACATAGCTTCCAAAATTACTTCTTTTAAGGCAGTGTGTGGGTACCCACCTCCATCGCCCTCTTCATATGTTATTAGACACTCCAAAGTTCAAGCAATGGATGCAACTCTTCAAGGGTGTACACAAATTTTGTAGCAATTAAAAGAGAACTTGGTGTTAGCTCAAAATTGGATACAATAGTAGACTATCCAACACCATTTTGAGTTTAGCTTCAATGTAGGTGATATGGTTTTTCTTTGACTCTAACCCTACAAACAATATTCTATAAAACTTTGAGCTCATAAAACATTTGTAACATGCTTTTATGGATCCTATTAGATAGTGCAGTGAATTAGACAAGTGTCATGTAAGCTTACATTATCATATTTTTCTAAGATCCATCCATTCTTCCATGTCTCTTGTCTCAAGAAGGTACTCAACAATATCATTCAAGTTTAGTAAACACTCCCTAAGTTAGATGAAGAAGGTTTTATTATCTTATATCCTAAGAGTATTTTGGACCAAAGAAACCACACTCTCTATAACCACACCATCATTGAAATATTGGTCTAATGGTAGGGATTACAACTAGAAGATACTACATGGGAGCCTTTCCAACAGTTAGAAAAATAATTTTCTCATCTACAGCTTTGAGTACAAAGCTTTTAAAAGGGTAAAGTTATGTTAGGATCCCATCCTAACCTTATTATGTAGTTACCCCCTTTATAACATGGGGAACCCATATTAATAATATTATGTAATATTTTGTGATGTGTATGTGGTATTTGAGGTGCCTATACAAGTGAGGATATTTTATGTAACCGTTATTAATAATGTAACCACTTGTTTGGTAGAATATTCTAGCTTGGGTGGCCACTTGCATGTGAAGCCAATCCTTGAGCATTATAGTTAGGGTTATAAAGAGTATTTAAAAAAGAAAGGGTGTATAGATGAAAGTCTCTCATATTTTATATTAAATCTCTACTTCTAAGGAGGTTGCCTCCTTGAAGAGGCCTATAATTTTATACTGTGTTCTTTTTCTACAATATAATTTGTTGCATTTTATTTTCATCTTGCAATATTGTTAATTTCAAGTTCATATCCAATTATTATTTCATTGTTAGGTGGATGTGCTTTATTTTATTACAAGGTTCATAACAGGACCTAGACATATTTTATGAATGTGTGAGGAAAGATGAATTCTATGACATACTTCAAGCATGTCATTATGAACCTTTTGGGGGATATTATTCAATACAAAAAATTGCACAAAATATTATAGGAGTAGGATATTACTGGCCCTCAATCCACAAGTATGTAAAGAAATATGTGTCCCACTGTGATTAATGTCAAAAAATAGAGAAACCTACTATACAAAATGAGATGCCCCTTAAATTTTAGGTAGTTTAGGAACTATTTAGAATTGATTTTATGGGACCTATTGGTATACCATCCTAAATAAATCAACACATCCTAGTATGTACAGACTATGTAACCAAGTGGGATGAAGTAATCACTCTCTACTATGCCCAAGAGGACAAAGTGGTTGATTTCTTATATGATCAAATATTTCAATATTTTTGCACCCCTCAAAAAATTATCTATGATCAATAACCCCAATTTTTTTTTTTTTTTTTAAGCAAAAAACCCCTTGCGGGGCTGCCTTGGTCTGAGAGACCACGAACAGGGGGTTCTATACCGTCAAATTCACCCGGGAGTCACACCCAGCCCTGCCCACACGAACATTATCAATTGGATTTTGGGTACCCAATTCAGCTTTTTGGTAGGGTGGAGATTCGAACCTGGGACCTCCCTTGGAGGATTGCCCTCTCCTCTCCAACTCACCTACAACACCTAGGTGATCAATGAACCCAATTGACATTGAGAGTATTCATGCATTCATGTAATATTATCAAGTAAAATATAAAAATTCCTCACCATATCACCTACAGGCCAATGGTCAAGTAGAAGCTACTAATAGGGAATTAGAAAACATTTTAACAAAAACAATAGTTTCACTTAGAAAAGATTGGGTTAGTAGACTATTATAAGATATGTGGGCTACCAATGTTACTTGGAAATTCACCACTGGATTTACACCATATGATTTAGTTTATGGAAAGAAACCTATTTTTCCTATTGAATTTGAATTGCAAATATTATGTACTACACTTAATTTTGGTATTGAGTTCTCACAAGTATAATAGGATAATATTTTGTAACTTAATAAAACAAAAATCATTCAACAAAAAAAAATATGGTATTATAATCATATCAAGAGTAAAAACTACAAGCCAAAAAATTGGTCGATATTGTTTGATTCATGCTATCTTGACTTCAAGGGTAAGCTTTAGACCTAATGACTATGACTGTACGAGATTGATCAAGTATTTGATAATGGTGTCATGTGACTAGTACTTGTTGATGGCTCAAGGTGAAAGATGGTGGTAAATGAACATTGTTTGAAGTTATGTAATAAACCAATATTAAAAGAATATTTCTCTACTGATTTGCTTTCATAGTTTAATATGTATGTTGTAGGAGAAACCTATTCTCCCACAAGGAAAGAAGTATGATTGTGTTTTTTCTATATTGAAAAAAGTTGAAGAAAAAATAAGAAGAAAAATATGAAAAATTAGATACAATGGTGAAAAATCCTTTAGGAGAGCCATTGGGACAAGACTAATATAAAAATAGGGTTTTGGGATGCTAGTCTTATAAGAAAAAAAACTTGGTTGTGAAAATTCATTTTGGATGTAGCCAGGTCAAAGTAGATTGAAAACCATAAATGGTGATATTTCTATGAAAAAAGAAAAATAATATATATATCTATTGGTAAACAATTGTGTGCACACCCTTGTATGTTTCTTCTAGTTTGTTAATGTAGATGGGTAAAACCGCCCTACCGCGTATGATTCTCAAGGTTGTATCTACAAACAGAGAGAAAGCCTTGAGGTGAATCATGGGGGATACATTATTCTCTACACTTGGTGTAAAATGAGGGGAAGGGTTCACCATGAATGGTTTAAGAAATCATTCCAAGTCCTTTGGTTTTCAAGAATATTTGATGTATTCATTTCAAGACAATAAACTATGTTTGTCCTTTCTAGATATATTCTATTAAAGATAAAGGACAATGCAAAAATATAGAATGCAAGAAGACAAGAACTAACCCTAGAATAATTATTTATTTGAATGATTTTCTAAACCTAGGGTTATAATATAGAAAACCTTTAAGCAAGGGCTCAAGAGAATATGCATAAATAGTATTAACCCTAAGTGCACTTTATATGTTGTTTATCCTTTAAATGCCTAGAAATCAATTAAATGTATTTTTATTAAATTAAATCTAGGGTTTACAAAAAAAATGGAAGGCACTCAAAAAACATCCTAAAGATTAATTAGGACACTTAGCTTTTTTTGTGGTTGATCCTAGCTTTTATCCTTTGTCCAATGATATCAACAATTCTTGTTCCTGCAAGATAAATTAAGAAACACTTGGAAAATATAATCAGCATTAGGAGGCATGCTTAGGCCATTATACAATAATGCTTGGAGGCACAACAATCAAACCTCCTAGGTCCTTTTAGCTGACATTTAAAAACAAAAGTGGAAGTTGACCTTTGGAAGAAAACAAGTATATCACAAGAAGAATAAAATGATGAAACCATAGAATAGAATGTAGCACTATGCCCTATATATAGACTATGATGCAGATCTAAAGTCTGGAACAAAACATTTACCCCCAAACATAGTCAAGAAAAAATTGTGCCCCATAATAGGTGACCATGATTTCACAGAGGTAAAATCATGCCCCGTAGATATCAGGCATGATTTTGTAGAAGCTATATGAAAAATAAAATATAGATGCAAAAACTTGATTACGTCACTTAAAAAATTAGAACATGCATGAAAAAGAGTGAAATCACCTGGTAGATAGCATAGAAGCAAACAAAAAGGGTTGAGACCTGCCAAATAGTTGATCTCTCTTTAGGGCTTCAACACAAATCCACCAAAGTAAGCAACAACCAATAATCCAATGCAATAGAAAAACCCTCCTTATATAATTAATTTGAAAGGCAAAATGGGTAGGAAAACCAAGGAGGGCTGATGTAAAACACATAAACTTTGAGAAATTACAATTTCCTTAGAGAAAATCCCTAAAAGGTGAAATTGCACCCCCATCAAGGCCGATCACGATTTCACTTTATGTGATATTGTGCCCCATTAATGGCGACTGTGATTTTGCATAAAGGAGAAAAAAGACAAAATAAAGGGGGAGGGACCTAGCCCTTACCCTAGGCAAGTCTAGGGGGTCTCCTAGGAGGACTCAAGGAATATTTCCCACTGAAGTGGGTCAATTTTCCATGTCTACATTTTGCCCCCTCTTTGATGCATTTAAGGCTAATTAAATGCATCAAAGAAATATGTAGAAACCTCTAGGAAATAAGACAACAAACACAAAAAAGGGGTGGCCATGTTTGGAAAAAATAGAGGTGTAAAAGGGGTATCACGAGGGACACTCTAGACTTTTGCACACAAGGTGAGATATTACTACCATTAATGCCTCTATGGCTAGGGTGCCCCCTTGAGTTTCGGAAAGAATGAACATTACTTAAGGAACTCGAAAAAGGTAAACAAATAAAGGAAAACCACAAAGACACAGAGAACAAAGCAAGCAAACAAACAACATAGCAAATATCATTGAGTACAACATGAATCTAATGTAGCTAGAATGAAATGCATGGATAAATAGAATAAAGGGGTAGAAAGAAGAAGGGAAGAGGATAGAATAAGAAGAATAAGAAGAAGAAGATCTCCCATGAAGGTCAACCATAGAAAGCAAAATAAGTTGATAAAGAATATTGAATTAAGGGTGTTATGCCCAAAGAATGGTCCAGATATGGAGTGAAAATATGTTATGGGTGTAGTACTCGTTAATATGGATAGATGGGTAATATATGGAGCATAATCCATTAGGGTGATTACTCAAATGATTGAATGATAGAGCATAACCTACTCGCTAGTGATTGCTATGGGGTGATTACCTACTAGGATGTATTCTAAGGCTTGCCGAAATGGCCAAGGAGCTTATCCTATAATGGGGTGTTGAGCTCACTGAGTCAAAATAAGCATAAACCATTAGGGGCGATATGTCATTGCTGATGTGAATGATGTATTAGCAAGTACTACCTGATAGGGGTGTGTAAGAATATGTATAGACCAAGTCATATGATTATAACACAATGTGAGTGTGTGCATATGCTAGAAGAGATAAGAGAAAGAAAACAAGGAGCAAAAATTGTGTGTGTACCCCCAGCTTGAAGTTTTAGCTATCGAAAACTCAAGAGGGAGGAAATGTGCAGTCAAAGGAGAGAAGAATGTATATATTTATTTGAATAAATAAAATATAGGATAAATAAGAACATACAAAGGACAAGGATATACCAACAGAGGATTGTATTTCTTGACTTTGGAGAGAGATGATGGTCATTGTAAAAAATTTAATATCAAGGGACACAAGATGATAGGGATTAGTATGATATTGCATTTAATACTCACACAAATTGTGCATATTAAATTTTGAATTGTAAAGGTAGACATACCTATAAATATGTTTTTGATTAATGCAATTGTAAGTTTTCATTTGTGCCATTTTGTGTCATTTTTTAAGAGTGTTTTCCACATAATTGGTATTAGAGTGGGGCGTTAGATAGGTGAGCATCATATTTCTCTAGGCTAGTCTGGTTCAAAAGAGGAATGAGAAAACCACCAATGGATCTTGGCTTTGGGTGAACATTCTTTTCCTTTCGTAGACACCTTCATGCACTTTCGGTATTGAAAACTCTTAGTTTGGGTCCCTCTAAATCCCAACCCTCAGCTCTTGATCTGAAAATTCATCTTATATTTTTCATTTATTGATGCAAACTCCATTCATGACCATCATTCATAATGTCGACCATTTCGCTTATCGACTTCACCACAAAATTTCAACAATTTTGTGTCAAAATGAAAGCCAATTTTTAGCAACTTCAAGAAATGATTGTTGCTGCTGATATCATTGAAGAAGATCATGATTCCATCCCTAATCCAAAACTTGAAGAATTTATAGCCACACCAAGATTCAAACCAAGGTCTTCGAGTGAAATACCCAACATCTTTCTATTAGACGATGCGGCTTCAATTGATCCTGATGCGGATTCAATCTCCTTTGAAGCTTCTGATGCAAATCAGGCCCCTCTAGATGTTGTAGATCCAAGATCTTCAAAAACCATCGCTATTGAATACCAAGCTATTTTTTCTACCACTATCATCATGCCTACTACACTTTATGATTTGCCTGTTCCTCTTGGCGATGATCTCTTGATTTCGAACGTTGATCCATTGCATACGATTTTTGTGCCATTGTCCTTGGTGGCTCTGCAACTCCTCTATAGTTTTTTGATGGTTACTTCATGTGATCTGCCACATCTTACCACTAGATTCCATGCTACACTTCATCACAACAATCGCTACCACATTTATCCACTATCGCTTGAGTTCGTTTGTCATGATCCACCTCCATTGCTGCTATTATTGATGCACACATCCTTTTTTTGCTTGATGCTTGACGAGCTCTATGACATTGATCTGTGGCCTCTACCATTGCTACCATCATTTCCTATAGATCACATTGACCACTTGTGTTTTTTGCCATTTTTTTGATGTTTACAACATCGATCTACAACTTTTCTTGGCCATATCGTGTAGTCTTTTGGCCATGATTTTCATCTTCCGCTTTGTTGCTTCATGTTCACCATTTGAAGCCACTGTAGTCAACATCATTTTCTTCACAGTTGATTTACCGAATTCTCTTGTGTGTTTTTGCTTAGATCACATGTTTCTAACAATCTTTGTCTTGTTGTTGTGCATCCTCTGCTGAAGTTGCCACCAACCTAGAATTTTCACCATATCTCGTGCCATTTTTGTTTCCATCGCTCGATTTCACATAAAAATGATCCGCCATGGCCTCCACCATTCCATAAATTAAATTAAATTAATTTTTAATTTATTTAATTTTAAAATACCCATTTTTAATTTTCCCACTTCCATCCTCCAACGACCACCAAATACATATTCATTTTGGCCATTTTCATTAAAAGTGTGCACCACTCCATTCAATTTTCAACCATAAATTAAATTATATTATTTTTTAATATAATTTAATTTTTCTCCACCCTTGCACCACTTCATTAAAACCCCCATTCAATTTTCAACTATAAATTAAATTATATTATTTTTAATATAATTTAATTTTTCTCCACCCATTAAATGCATATCACCCCACCTTCAGTCTTGACCATTGTCCCGGTCACCAATAATTTAATGCAAGTCGAATACTGTCCACTTGACCATTGTCCCAGTCCACCAATAATTTAATGCAAGCAGCCCACAATTAACCATGAATTTATTAAATTAAATTAAATATATTTTTAATTTAATTTAATATTTTCCATAACCATTAATGCACGACTCAACCAATTCAATGCATGCCTGCTTGTCTTAAAGACCACAACAATTAAATTTTATGTTTGGCACATGGTTTGAGGCATCTTCTTTGACATTTCAGTTGTTGCTTTCTTCTGTCAATTTTCGGGATCCATTTCAGCTATCCATTGGTACAGCAGTGCTTATAGTCATTGGAGAGTGTTTTCCAAGCCAAACTTAGATCCAGTGCCAGATTTTAATTTTATGAAGACCTATTCAATTTTACCATTTTGGATCTTCTTCTTTCTATAATAAGAATGCATTTTTGGTCGTACTCGACACTCTTCATCTACCCATCTTTCTCTTCCACACTTATATGCACTGGGGACCAATATTTCCTTAGTGGGAAGGGATGATAGGGATTAGTATGATATTGCATTTAATACTCACATGGATCATGCATATTAAATGCTAAATTGTAAAGGCATACATACCTATAAATATATTTTTGATTAATGTAATTGTAAGTTTTCATTTGTACCATTTCATGTCATATTTTAAGAGTGTTTCACACATCACAAGAAGAAGATAAGAGAGAAGAAAGAGAAAAATGAAGTTTAGAAGAGAAGAAGGGATGAAAATGCATGGGCCCTTGGTTAGGGCTTCGCTAGACATGAGAGCCCTAGTGAAAGTGCAATGCATGTGAGCTACGACCTAACTAGGTATCATCACATGCCATTATTGTGAATCCCCAACAACTATATGAACAAGAAGTCATGAGCAAGCATCAATGAAATTATGACAACAAAAAGTGCAAGAAAATAGAATGCCAAGCAATCATGTAAAGTATGATAAGTAGTTGTGCAATATGAGCAGGCAAGCAAATGCAGTATGATCTAATCTAAATGTAAAATACAATGTAAAATATGGATCAAGCATAATATATTTTTAAATGCATTATATTCATAGGTTCTTTAGGTTCTTTGTCATCCAGAGAAGCCAAACGATAGGCACCTAAGCCAAACTTAGCCATTATGACAAAGGGCCCTACCAAATAGGATTGAAACTTACCTTGAAGATCAACATGAGCATTAGTGTTCTTTTGGTTTTCCTTGAGGACAAGGTTCCCAACCTCAAAATAACAATTACAAAATTTCTTAGAATAATTTTACCGAAGCCTATCCTGATAGGCTCATAGATGCTCTAAGGCATGAATGCACTTTTTATCCAGTAGCTCCAATTGGTGCAAACAATTTGCATGATACTCATCACCGACCGAGGTATCTTGTAACAAGATGCATAACAAGGGAACCTCGAGCTCAAAATGAAACACCACCTTAGACCCATATACCAAGACATATGGGGAGGCACCTATGGGGGTATGCACACTAGTATGATAGGCCCACAAGATAGGGTAAATCTAGATATTCCAATCATGATTGATCTAATTAACCAACTTATTTAAGATCTTTATCAAGGACTTATTGGATGCTTCGGATTTTCCATTAACATGAGGGTAATAAGGAGTTGTCCATCTATGCTAAATATTGTACTTAGCACAATTATTATGAACATCCTTATTCTTAAAATGAGTTTTGTTATCAAAAATAATCATCAAAGGAATCCCAAATCTACAAAAATTCTAGTTGAAGATGAACTTAGAAACTTGAGTTCCAGTAACCATAGCCAGGGGTATGACTTTTATATATTTCATGAAGTACTCGGTCATAGTAATGATAAACTTGTGACCATCTGATGACATTGGATTAACCTTACAAATAATATCCAATCTCCACATGGTAAATGGCCAATGGGAAGAGATAACCTGAAGGTTTTGAGGAGCATGAACAATATGATCGTGATGTTAAAACTTGTCACTGCACTGAACATAGTTGCATGCATATTTCTCCATGGAAGGCCAATAGTATCCCGTTCGAAGGAGATTTTTGGCAATGACATTGTCGTTGAAATGACCTTTGCATGAAACTTTGTGAGCATCAATAAGATCAAGATGGACTTTATTAGAGTTAAGATATTGCAAGAGGATACCTTCAAAATAATGTCGATATAAATTATTATTGATTACAATGAGTTGACATGCTCTTTTACGTAAAAGCTTACACTGATTATGATCTAAACCATTAGGCATCAGACCATACCTAAGGAAATTAAAGATGTTGATATACCATGGTTAAGACATGGAATCCTCGATGGTAAAACAATCTAATAGGGCAAGACAAGAACCAAGTAACATCGACTCCTAGAGTTGTCTAATGATCATCGAGGCTTGATCATCTTCTAACTCCAAAGGAAACAAGGATGCAACAACAATCATGGAATTCACATGATAGTTTGAGGATCTAGGGATAGACTCTATGGTTACTTGATCAAACAAGGATAACTTGGTAGCATTCTCCTTATAGGGTTTAATTTTATCATCTCGAGTCTGATAAACACCATTAATTTGATTAACAAGTTGAGAGTCACCAAAGACCAAAGGAATCTAATGTGCAAAGCTAAGGCTGCTCTAAGACCAAGGATCAAAGCTTATACTTTGTAATATTGTTCATGCAAGAGAAATAAATTTTGAAGGACAAGAGAATGAGTTGCTTTTATGGGGTTACTAGAAAGACTCCAACACCAATGCCCTTCATTCATCGGGTCCCATAAAAAATAAAGTCCATGACTCAGACTCTTCAACTTCTATGTTGAAGCACTCATAAGGAAACTCAACAACTATAAGATGGATAAATTATAGAGGAGTGAAAGCTAATTGATCAGCAATAACCTGACCCTTAATAGCCTTTTGACCTATGAAAGTCAAGTCAAAATCACTAAGGGCCAGCACCCATTTAGTAGCTTGACTTGAAAGGTGGGGCTTAGACATCAAATAGTGCAAATAATCAAACTTTACAAATACCAATATATTATGGCTAAGTATGTAGTGTCTTAAATTTTGGAAGTAAACACTAAGACAAGGTAAAGCTTTTCTAAGTGAGTGTACCTGGTTTCATAGCTAACCAAGGTTCTACTAATATAGTAGATGACTTACTCTTTGTTTCGATCATCAAGTTGAGCCAACATGACTCCCAAAGCATGAGCAATGGATGTTATGTAAAACATCAAATGCCTACTAGGTACATGAGGCACTAAGACAAGTGGGGAAGTGAGATATCGCTTGAGATCATTGAAACCTTTCTAACAGTCATAATCCCACGGGAAGACCACATCTTTCCTAAGAATTTTAATAAAGGGCTAACACTTATCGGCTATTTAGGTAATGAACTAAAGGATAGACTGAAGCTTACCTTGTAAACTCTACAGTTCATTCAAGGTGCGAGGAGGAGACATGTTAGTGATAATCATTATCTTAGCAAGATCCACTTCAATACCTTACCTAGAAACTATGAAGCCTAAAAACTAGCCAAATGTGACTTCGAACACACACTTAGCGGGTTTAATATGAACCTTATATTATCGAAGCCTTTCACATATTCATCTCATGTCATGGACATGATCCTTTCATTCTATAGAGCGAGCTAGAGGATCATCCACATAGTATTAGAGAATATTATGCATCATGTCATGGAAAATATAAGTCATGGCTCGCTGATAGGCAGCTACTATATTCTTCAAGCTGAAAGGTATGACTTCCTAGCAAAAGGTACCCCATGAAGTAGTGAATTTTGTCTTAGCATTATCCTCAAGGGTAATCAAAATATGATTCTAGCCTAAGAAACCATCCATGAGCGAAAGCATTCCACATTTGGCGATGAAATCTATAATCTGATCTAAGTTGGGCAAGGGAAAATTATCCTTGGTATATGCTAAATTAATATACCAAAATTCAGTACATATTTTTATTGTTCCTTCCTTCTTAGCTACATGAACGATGTTGGAGATCCAATTAGAATAGTCAATAGATTTTATAAAACCGATGTCAAGGAGTTTTTGGAACTCCTCCTTAACTAATAGGGAGACCTTAGGATGCATATTCCTAAGTTTTTTCTTAACAGGTTTAGCACTACGTTTAACTATCAAATAATGAATGAAAATGGAAGGATCAAGCCTTGCCATGTCGAAATAAGACAAAGCAAAAACATATTGATATTCTTTTAATAAATTGGTCAATTGCTCCTTCTTGTCCACATAAAAGGCTTTACCTAACTTAAGGATTATAGGGGCTTTCTCTGAAGCTATGTTCACATCTATGGTCTCCTCAATAAGAATGTATAAATCATCCTCAAGAGGATACGGTGCAAAAATTACTCCTAATTGCTCAAGGTCCTCGGGAGACAGAACCAAATTCCATTTGAGAATTATAAGACTCAATCTACACAACACAAGGGATAGACCTATCAAAGAAAATGTTATTTTGAGGTGCATCCTCATATTTGGTATACTGATCAGGGTTTAGTACTAACAAATAAGGAGAGGGTGGCCCCTCATCCTCAACACTCCACTCTAATCCTTGATGAGATTCATCTAAGAGAGACTCTTGACAAGAAGGGTTGACTTGATCCTATGATGAGATATTGATTGGTGATTCCTTATCAAAAATTTTAAGTTCTTTAGTTTGGTTAGATAAGTAATCTGATGAATTAATTTGAGCTAGATCATCTGGTGAGCATAATTTAAATGGGTGAGGATCGCCCAAGATAGAAATAGATTGATTTTTAAACTCAAATTTTAAATATTGATGAAAAGTAGAAGGGATGACCTTCATTGCATGGATCTAAGGATGTCCAAGAAGAATATTAAAATATGTAGGACAAGATACCACATAAAACAATGTATCTAAAATCTTAGGTCCAACTTTAAGGGGAAGTGATATGGTACCACAAGCTTCTTGGGACTCAGTGTTGAAAGTTTTAATTATATCACCAAATTTAGTTAAATATTTCTCTTTTAACCCAAATTTTTGAAATAATGATATGTGCATAAATTAAGGGAAGAACCATTATCAATCATAACTCTCTTAATAAAGGTATCCCCAATAAATGCAGTGATGTAAAGAGAAGAGTCTTCTTGCAAGTTTGAGGAAGAGATATTGGCATCCGAGAATGTGAGATGATGTATCCCAAGATAACCTACAATATTGTCCATATCACTAGGGGAAATATTTATAGGAACATACTGTTTTTGTAGAACATTTATTAAAGCTTATCCATGAGTAGGATAATTTTGTAAATTTCTAAAAGAGAAATATTTGCTGAGAAATTTATCTCCTGTTGAGATCATTGAATCTGTCGATTCTATACTAGATTTTTTGAAATAGTTGTTATCAGACCAACCATGTTGTTATCATAATGATGTGGTACACTTCTATAAGATACTTTATTAGTTGCTTGTTTTTATTAATAAAATATTTTTTTTATCATTTGAGAATTGAGAGTTTCCTACATCAAGACACCCTGCATCAATTAAATCTTGAAGCACATGTTTCAACTTCTTACAAGATTTTTTCCAATGTCCTTCCACTCTATGATATGCATAATGTTGTCCTAATTTATACCAATGAGCTGTAACAACTGGTTGCCATATGGGAGGAAATTCAATTGCATTGGCTTCTAAGAGTTGTTTTAGAACTTCTTCCATAGACATATTAAGTCTTGTAAAATTCCTTTGTGGAGGTTTTTGAAGTATTATATTTTGTACATTGTTAGTAACATTGTTAACAAGCCTACTATCCATCCCACTATCACCTCATGTGTGTTTATTCTTATATTGAGACTTAGTAGGTTTCTCTTCTTTGACTTTGAGTTGACGTCTTCTTATAATATTTTGTTCTAATTTTCTTGCTAAATCAATTGCTTGATAAAAGGACATGATAGTAGTAGTCTCTAATGCATAAGTTAACTATTCTTGTAAATTTACAATAAATATCTCAAGCATATCCTTTGGAGGTAAAGTATATCTTCAACCTCCAACTAAACTTCTCCAACGAGCCAAGAATTGTAAATAAATTTTCTCTTTACCTTGTTTTAAATTATAAACATCTTTCATTGTCACTTAATTTTCAATATAGATACCACACTATTGAAAAAATAATATTACTATTTCCTCAAAACTTTTCAAGGATTATAGGAAACCGATAATACCACTCTAATGCCATGCCACCAAGAATTTTAGGAAATATTTTGAACAACATGTCATCATAAATGAGATCATGGAAAGTTGTTCTAAATCTTCTTAATTGCTCTATTGGATCTTTTGTCCCCTTATATATAGGTAAAAATTGCATAGGAAAATGCTGAGGACAAGGTCTAGCATCAATAATAGGATCCAATGGATGATTACACATTTTTTATAACTATAAGTGAAACTTTAAGGTTGAATCATCTCAACATTTGAAACTAACTACTTTACCATATTTGTTAATTTCTGCACTTCTGAATCACTGTTATGCATCGTCCAAAAATTCCCTAAGGGAGGGGTGTTGGACATATTGATATTGTTAAGATATGTGGTATATTGTAGAAGAGGGTAATTGAAATTTGGTGGAATAGAGAAAACAATATTAAGACAAGCAAATTGAGGAGGAAATTAAAAAGTTTGAATGACACTACTATTTGGAGGAACTTGTAGATTCCTTCCAACGTTGCTGGTTACCGTAGTGGCATAAGTTGGATGATGAACATGATTACCATGATTCAAATATTCACTCAAGGAGTTATCATGATATGGTCTAACTTCCTCAAGTAGGGATTCTTCCTTTAAAGCTGCATCCAAGGCATGCTTGTGATGCTTGTAAAAGGTCCACATATGCTCAAAATATTTGAATATAAGGTTCCCATTGGGTCCCTTAATAGTATCAAGACTATAATCAATATCTTCTTCCTCAAGATTATGGTTTTCTCTATCAATTTTATCATTCTCTTGAAAAATCTCATCAAAGTTAAAAAGCCTTTGTCCATTCCCAAGGTTGGAGGCCATTGGGAAAAGAGAGAAGGACTAGGGAAAAAAAGGAAGGAACTAAGACCAACAAAGACAAGCACAATAAATCATTTTTTAATGTTTTATGATCTAACACACAAAATTAATGATCTTGATTAAATTTTTTTTAAAGAAAAGGAGGTGTTCACGTTGGGTTCACCAAAGATGTAGAGGGGGAAAAATGCCCTACCGCATATGATTCTCAAGGCTGGATCCACAAACAAAGAGAAAGCCTTGAGGTGAACCATGGGGGCTACATTTTTATCTACACTCAGTGTAAAAGAGGGGGGTAAGGATTCAACATGAATGATTTAAGGACTCACTCCAAGTTATCTGGTTTTCAATAATGTTTGATATATTCGTTTCAAGACAATTAGCTATGTTTAGCCTTTCTAGATCTATGCTATGAAAGATAAAGGACAATACATAAATACAAAATGCAAGAAGATAAGAACTAACCCTAGAATGGTTCTTTCTTTGAATTATTTTCTAACCCTATGTTTTTAATATAGAAAATATTTAAGCAAGGATTCAAGAGAATATGCACAAACATTATTAACCCTAAGTGCACACTATATGGTGTTTATCCTTTAAATACCTAGAAATAAATTAAATATATTTCTATTAAATCATATCTAGGGTTTGTAACAAAAATGGAAGGCACTCAACAAACATCCTAATGATTAATCAAGACATAACTTATTTGATGGTTGATCCTAGATTTTATCCTTTGTCTAGCGATATCAACAATTCATGTTCCTGCAAGATAACTTAAGAAACACTTGGAAAACAAATCAGCGTTAGGGGGTCTACTTAGGCCACTATACAATAATGCTTGGAGGCATAACATTCAAGCCCCCTAGGTCCTTTTATCCAACCATTGAAAACAAAAATGGAAGTTTAGCTTTGGAATAAAACAAGCATATCACAATATAGAAGAATAAAATAATGAAACCATAGAACAGAATGTAGCACTATGCCCTATATGTAGCCTATGATGCAAATCTAAAGTTTGGAATAACAATTTACCCCCAAACACATTTAAGGAAAAATCATGCCTCGTAACAGGTGATCCGGATTTCACATAGGTGAATTCATACCCCGTAGAGACCAGGCACGATTTCGTAGAAGCTATACAAAAAATAAAATAAAGATGCAAAAACTCGATTACGTCACTTAGAAAATTAGAACATGCATGAAAAAGAGCAAAATCACCTGGAAGATAGCGTAGAAGCAAACAAAAAGGGTTGAGACCTCCTGAATAGTTGATCTCTCCTTAGGGCTTCAACACAAATCCACTAAAGCAAGCAACAAAAACCAACAATCCAATTCAGCATAAAATAAATCAAACTTCACAATTGAGAGTTAGCTTACTTGCAAGAAAAGAAGAAGAATGTAGATCATTTAACAAGCACTTTAAAATCACTTTCGTATTATTCACTTTCATCATCATGCTTCAAAATGATTTCAAGCCCTCCTTATATAGAAAATTTGAAAGGCAAAATGGGCGGGAAAGACAAGGAGGATCGATGCAAAACATGTCAACTTCAATAAATTCGGATTTTCTTAGAGAAAAACCCTAAAAGGTAAAATCGCACCCCGTCAAGGTTGATCGTGATTTCCCCTTATACAAAATTATGCCTGTCAGGGGTGACCACAATTTCACATAAAGGATAATAAAGACAAAAGAAAGGGGGAGGGACCTAGTCCTTACCCTAGGCAAGTCTAGGGGGTCTTCGAGGGGGACTTAGGGAAGATTGCCCACTAAAGTGGGTCAATTTTCCGTGTCTACAATTTTTAGCCCTGAAATATTATTTTGGTATAACCATAGGTTCCCACCTTCTTTGAAGTATCATGACTAATCTCTCCTAACAAGATATGTGTTTCTCTTTTTTACTATTGTTTAATCTAACTCTTTCATGATTTTAGCAATTTCATGGTCTATGGTGCATAAAGGAAGGCTCGTAAAAGTTTCCTAGTGGTTGTAAGTATTACGCATAGTTTTACATGTTTCTCGTGTTTTTCCCCTACTATATGGTTAACTATCGAACTTGTCTAGGTAGCATCAAAAATTCCACAAGTAGTTACCACACTAATCAATGTTGGATTAAATTTTTCGGTGCAAAATACTAGAATGCTCCACATGGCAGCAATCTACTACAAGTGCAAATATTATGACAAAATATAATCCATATGGGAAATCATAAAAGGTAAGGTGATGTTTCTAGGCATAAAAAAATAAAATTGTGCAACTCACATATGGAAAAAGAACCATGGAAAATATTTCAACCCAACATGCTCTCTTTGCATGCATGTTATCTTGACATGTTTCTCCAACATCATTTGTAGTTACTTACTACACAAGTGGTATTTTATGGTTTAAGAAGTATCTAGCATTGGATTTATCCCATTTTAAGGTACAATATCAAGTTGACATAAGTAGACCACCTTCCTTCTATTCATGCATGAATAAAACATATATTCTTTGCTCTCTCCCTACAACCGAGAATACCATTAACATGCCTTGCACACCAATTTGTCCTTTCAGCAATATAGGAACCATGGGCCAAAATGGAAAGATAAAACCAAAAAGTATCAGATAAACTATTGTAGAGTCTAGAAGTTGCACATATTTTTTGAATTGCAGGGTGGTTGTAGTTCTTCTATCACTTGAACAGTCTTGAGATCAAACTTGTAGAAGATTTTGTATGGATCTTGTGAAATGGTTTTTCTAAATTCATTGGAGTGAAGACTTCCACTTGCTAGTTAAGAAGTCTTCTGGACCAACGAAGCTCCTTGTATACTTTTTGGGAATTTTAGAGAAGAAGGAGATCCAAACCCCATCTATGATATTTACCATAAACATTGCAAGGGTTTAAAGCACCCTAGTTTAGTAAGATCATGGGATATTGTCTCCCTCTAGGTAATAAAATATCTCAAATATTATGGACAATTTGCCTCCTTATTTGGGCCATATTTTAAGATGCTCATCCAACTAATACATGAGGAGAATAACTCACGCTTTCACTTTAATTTGGCATACTATTTAAATATTACATTACATGTTAAATTTGAACATGACATTGATACCAAATGAAGAGAGCGAAAAATAATAAGGAGCAACAAAATAAATATGCAAACACAAAACCATTTTAGAAAAAGAGAATAACAAGGGTAAACCCCCATTGGGGGATATCTAGACATTCCATTTTTTTCCACAAGAAATCTCAAATAAATACTAAATTGCATCTTCTATAAGGTTGTCAACTCACATGTGCATGCAAGGTGACACCTCATCCTTGGACTTTGACCCATATTACAAATGTGATATTACATAGGAATTTAATACCAACATTCCTCCTTAATGATATATTTGTAATTTTGTAGTACAATCAATGATTTTTTGACACAACCCTTAATGGGCACAAGCTAAAACTAATTCTTTCGAATACAAGTAGCCTTAACCTGGTTAGTATCAACCTCCAGGCCTATAACCTCCACTAGCTATATCGAGTCATTCCAATACCTATAAAAGCTATAAGCTACCTCCAACATTCTAAACACATTAGCTTCACCTATTACCCTCATTCATATACTGGAAAGGTAACAAATAAATCTAATTTTTCACTTTTAAAACATCACAAATATTACTAGAGCTAAATTTGAGAATATTATACTAGGCAATGTGAGCTAGGACCTAAATAGGTATCATGACACGCCATTATCATGAATCCCCAGCAACTATATGAACAAGAAGTCATGAGCAAGCATCAATGCAATTATGAGAACCAAAAGTGCAAGAACATAGAATGTCAAGCAATCATGTAAAGTATGATAAGTAGTCGTGCAATATGAGTAGGAAAGCAAATACAGTATGATCTAAGCTAAATATAAAATGCAATGTAAATATATGGATCAAGAATAATATCTTTTTAAATGCATTATATTCATAGGTTATTTAAGTTCTTTTCTATCTAAAGAAGACAAACAATAGGCACCTAAGCCAAAATTGGCCATTATGACAAAGGGCCCTAACCAATAGGGTTTAAACTTACCTTGAAGATCAACATGAGCATTAGTGTTCTTTTGGTTTTTCTTGAGGACATGGTTCCCAACCTCAAAATAACGATTGCAAATTTTATTAGAATAAGTTTATTGAAGCCTATCCTGATAGTCTCACAGATGCTCTATGGCATGAATGCACTTTTTATCCATTAGCTCCAATTGGTGCAAACAATTTGCATGATACTCATCACCGATCGAGGTATCTTGTAAGAAGATGCGTAACAAGGGAACCTCGAGCTCAAAAGGAAACACCACCTTAGACCCATATACCAAGACATATGGGGAGACACCTATGGTGGGATGCACACTAGTACGACAAGCCCACAAGATAGGATAAATCTAGATATTCCAATCATGATCGATCTAATTAACCAACTTATTTAAGATCTTTATCAAAGACTTATTGGATGCTTCAGATTTTCCATTACCCTGGGGGTAATAAGGAGTTGGCCATCTATGCTAAATATTATACTTAGCACAATTATTATGAATATCCTTATTCTTACAAGGAGTTTTGTTATAAAAAACAATCATCGAAGGAATCCCAAATCTACAAAAATTCTAGTTGAATATGAACTTAGAAACTTGAGTTCCAGCCACCATAGCCATAGGTATGACTTTGACATATTTCGTGAAGTACTCGATCACAGTAATGATAAAATTATGACCATTTGATGACATTGGATTAACCTTACCAATAATATCCAATCTCCACATGGTAAATGGCCAAGGGTAAGAGATAACCTGAAGGTTTTGAGGAGCATGAACAATTGATCATGATGTTAACACTTGTCACTACACTGAACATAGTTGCATGCATATTTCTCCATGGAAGGCCAATAGTATAACATTCAAAGGAGATTTTTGGCAATGGCATTATCATTGAAATGACCTCTGCATGAAACTTTATGAGCATCACTAAGAGCAAGATGGGCTTTATTAGAGTTAAGATATTGCAATAGGATACCTTCAAAATAATGTCGATACAAAGTATTATTGATTACGATGAATTGACATGCTCTTTTACGCAAAAGCTTACACTTATTATGATCTAAACCATTAGGCATCAGACCATACCTAAGGAAATTAAAGATGGTATACCATGGTTAAGACAAGGAATCCTCGATGGTCAAATAATATAATAGGGCAAGACAAGAACCAAGTAACACCGACTCCTAGAGTTGTCTAATAATAATCAAGGCTTGCTCATATTCGAACTCCAAAGGAAACAAGGATGCAACAACAACCATGGGATTCAAATGATAGTTTGAGGATCTAGGGATAGAATCTATGGTTACTTGATCAAGTGTGGATAACTTGGTTGCATATTGAGTCTGATAAACATCATTAATCTGATTAACAAGTTAAGAGTCACCAAAGACCAAAGGACTCTAACCTGCAAAGCTAAGGTTGCTCTAATACCAAGGATCAAAGCTTCGTACTTTGCAATATTTTTCATGCAAGAGAAATAAAGTTTGAAGGACAAGGGAATGAGTTGCTTTTATGGGGTGACTAGAACGACTCCAGCACCAACGCCCTTCATGCATCGGGTCCCATAAAAAAACAAATTCCATGACTCAGACTCTTCAACTTCGATGTTGAAGCACTCATAAGGAAACTCAAAAACTATAGGATGGACAATTTCTAGAGGAGCATAGGCTAATTGATCAGCAATCACCTGACCCTTAATAGCCTTTTGATCTATGAAAGTCAAGTCAAAATCACTAAGGGCCAACACCCATTTAGTATCTTGACCTGAAAGGTGGGGCTTAGACATCAAATAGTGCAAAGAATTAAACTTTACAACTACCAATATCTTAGGGGATGTCTAGACATTCCCTAAGGGTGAATAAGAGAATAAGGGAATAAGAGAATAACAAGGGTAAACCCCCCTTAGGGGATGTCTAGACATTCCATTTTTTTCCACAAGAAATCTCAAATAAATACTAAATTGCATCTTCTATAAGGTTGTCAACTCACATGTGCATACAAGGTGACACCTCATCCTTGGACTTTGACCCATATTACAAATGTGCGATTACATAGGAATTTAATACCAAAATTATTCCTTAATGATATATTTGTAATTTTGTAGTACAATCAATTATTTTTTGACACAACCCTTAATGGGCACAAGCTAAAACTAATCCTTTCAAATACAAGTAGCCTTAACCTGGTTAGTACCAACCTCTAGGTCTAGGTCTATAACCTCCACTAGCTATATCGAGTCATTCCAAGACCTAGAAAACCTTTAAGCTACCTCCAATATTCTAAACACATTAGCTTCACCTATTACCCTCATTCATATACTGGAAAGGTAACAAATAAATCTAATTTTTCAATTTTAAAACATCACAAATATTACTAGAGCTAACTTTGAGAATATTATACTAGGCAATGTGAGCTAGGACCTAACTAGGTATCATGACATGCCATTATCATGAATCCCCAACAACTATATGAACAAGAAGTCATGAGCAAGAATCAATGCAATTATGACAACCAAAAGTGCAAGAAAATAGAATGTCAAGCAATCATGTAAAGTATGATAAGTAGTCCTGCAATATGAGCAAGAAAGAACAACTTATTTTATGGTTGATCATAGATTTTATCTTTTGTCTAGCAATATCAACAATTCCTATTCTTGCAAGATAACTTAAGAAACACTTGGAAAAAAATCAGCGTTAGGAGGTCTACTTAGGCCACTGTACAATAATGTTTGGAGGCATAATAGTCAAGCCCCCTAGGTGCTTTTAGCCAACATTTTAAAATAAAAGTGGAAGTTTACCTTTGGAAGAAAACAATCATATCACAATATAGAAGAATAAAATGATGAAACCATAGAACAAAATGTAGCACTATGCCCTATATGTAGCCTATGCTACAGATCTAAAGTTTGGAATAACAATTTACCCCCAAACACATTTAAGGAAAAATCATGCCCTGTAAAAGGTGATCATGATTTCACATAGGTGAATTCATACCCCATAGAGACCAGGCATGATTTCGTAGAAGCTATACAAAAAATAAAATAAAGATGCAAAAACTCGATTACGTCACTTAGAAAATTAGAACATGCATGAAAAAGAGCAAAATTACCTGGCAGATAGCGTAGAAGCAAAAAAAAAGGATTGAGACCTCTTGAATAGTTGATCTCTCCTTAGGGCTTCAACACAAATCCACTAAAGCAAGCAACAAAAACCAACAATCCAATTCAGCATAAAATAAATCAAACTTCACAATTGAGAGTTAGCTTACTTGCAAGAAAAGAAGAAGAATGTAGATCATTTAACAAGCACTTTAAAATCACTTTCGTATTATTCACTTTCATCATCATGCTTCAAAATGATTTCAAGCCCTCCTTATATAGAAACTTTGAAAGGCAAAATGGGCGGGAAAACCAAGGAGGTTCGACGCAAAACATGTCAACTTCAATAAATTAGGGTTTTCTTAGAGAAAAACCCTAAAAGGTGAAATCGTACCCCGTCAAGGTCGACCGTGAGTTCCCCTTATACAAAATTATGCCCATCAAGGGTGACAACAATTTCACATAAAGAATAATAAAGACAAAAGAAAGGGGGAGGGACCTAGTCCTTACCCTAGGCAAGTCTAGGGGGTCTCCGAGGGGGACTTAGGGAATATTTTCTACTAAAGTGGGTCAATTTTCCGTGTCTACAATTTTTAACCCTGAAATATTATTTTGGTATAACCATAGGTTCCTACATTCTTTGAAGTATCATGACTAATCTCTCCTAACAAGATATGTGTTTCTCTTTTTTACTATTGTTTAATCTAACTCTTTCATGATTTTAGCAATTTCATGGTCTATGGTGCATAAAGGAAGGCTCGTAAAAGGTTCCTAGTGGTTGTAAGTATTACGCATAGTTTTGCACATTTCTCGTGTTTTTCCCCTACTATATGGTTAACTATCGAACTTGTCTAGGTAGCATCAAAAATTCCACAAGTAGTTACCACACTAATCAATGTTGGATTAATTTTTTTGGTGCAAAATACTAGAATGCTCCACATGGCAGCAATCTACTACAAGTGCAAATATTATGACAAAATATAATCCATATGGGAAATCAAAAAAGGTAAGGTGATGTTTCTAGGCATCAAAAAAGAAAATTGTGCAACTCACATATGGAAAAAGAACCATGGAAAACATTTCAACCCAACATGCTCTCTTTGCATGCATGTTGTCTTGACATGTTTCTCCGACCTCATTTGTAGTTACTTACTACACAAGTGGCATTTTATGGTTTAAGAAGTATCTAGCATTGAATTTATCCCATTTTAAGGTACAATATCAAGTTGACATAAGTAGACCACCTTCCTTCTATGCATGCATGAATAAAACATATATTCTTTGCTCTCTCCCCACAACCGAGAATACCATTAACGTGCCTTGCACACCAATTTTTCCTTTCAGCAATATAGGAACCATGGGCCAAAAGAGAAAGATAAAACAAAAAAGTATCAGATAAACTATTGTAGAGTCTAGAAGTTGCACATATTTTTGAATTGCAGGGTGGTTGTAGTTCTTCTATCACTTGAACAGTCTTGAGATCAAACTTGTAGAAAATTTTGCATGGATCTTGTGAAATGGTTTTTCTAAATTCATTGGAGTGAAGACTTCCACTTGCTAGTTAAGAAGTCTTCTGGACCAACGAAGCTCCTTGTATAATTTTTGGGAATTTTAGAGAAGAAGGAGATCCAAACCCCATCTATGATATTTACCATAAACATTGCAAGGGTTTAAAGTACCCTATTTTAGTAAGATCATGGTATATTGTCTCCCTCTAGGTAATAAAATATCTCAAATATTATGGACAATTTAGCTCCTTTTTTGGGCCATATTTTAAGATGCTCATCCAGCTAATACATGAGGAGAATAACTCACACTTTCACATTAATTTGGCATACTATTTAAATATTACATTACATGTTAAATTTGAACATGACATTGATACCAAATGAAGAGAGCTAAAAATAATAAGGAGCAACAAAATAAATATGCAAACACAAAACCATTTTAGAAAAAGAGAATAACAAGGGTAAACCCCCCTTAGGGGATGTCTAGACATTCCATTTTTTTCCACAAGAAATCTCAAATAAATACTAAATTGCATCTTCTATAAGGTTGTCAACTCACATGTGCATACAAGGTGACACCTCATCCTTGGACTTTGACCCATATTACAAATGTGTGATTACATAGGAATTTAATACCAACATTCTTCCTTAATGATATATTTGTAATTTTGTAGTACAATCAATGATTTTTTGACACAACCCTTAATGGGCACAAGCTAAAACTAATCCTTTCGAATACAAGTAGCCTTAACCTGGTTAGTACCAACCTCTAGGTCTATAACCTCCACTAGCTATATCGAGTCATTCCAAGACCTAGAAAACCTATAAGCTACCTCCAATATTCTAAACACATTAGCTTCACCTATTACCCTCATTCATATACTGGAAAGGTAACAAATAAATCTAATTTTTCACTTTTAAAACATCACAAATTTTACTAGAGCTAACTTTGAGAATATTATATTAAAATTTATAATTTTTAAGTTGCACTTGACTACCAAATTCTTTTTCCAAGCATGATGAATGAATGATGAATGGCTTAAATTTTAATTGTCTTTGCACATTCTGTTTGTATTGTTTGTATGATCAATGTTAACCATATTGGGTTATTTTGATTGAATCTTGTCAAAGTGTATTGTGAATTATATTTAGGTGTTTGATTGCCTTTCTATGTGTGGGTTTTTACCATCTGAAAATTAGTTTTGTTACTAAAATTTTACACAGTCTATTGGTCAAAATGGTGCATGCTACGAGTTATTACCAAGTAAGTGTTCATATTATCATATTTTAAGTCTTAATATAGTCTTTGATCTAAGTCCAATTTTACACTAGCCATGTACAAGAAAGAACATTGCACAAACCTATGGTGCAAAAGTTGTTTAATGTTAAAACTTCAAATAACATAGACAAAGAACTAAGGTTTTGAATGTTGAGTCAAACCAAGTATTATATTGACTATGAAGATAGGGATTTTTCTATAACATGGATAACTTCACTATAAATTTCCCATCCAAGTTTGTTTGTAATACCTTCAAATAATATTTTATGAACCAATTTGTGCAAATTGTGTTGCATTTTGTTATGTTCAAAAACATTTCATGTCTCTATTATGATGGCAAGTCAAATGAGAAGTTGCATATTTGGTAATTTAATATATTTTAACCTAAAAAATCTTAATGAGGATATCAAGAAGTTGGTTGCTTTTCAAAGAACATGGATAAATATTTATAGTGTTTGACAACATGGAATAGGATACTAGCTATTTATGAAGGTAAATATGGATTGAAGAAGTTGAATAACAAGCATTTTAAATATAAAAATTATTCAAATGAAAATTTTGAGTAGTTGCAACACATAAATTGGAAGTTCAATGAAATATTGCAATAACCCAAACAAAGTTTCAAAGAATAAATATAAGGTTAGCTATTTGTGTAGTGTTTTATTGTTAAATGTTAGATTTTATATTGTAGTTAACATGCTACCATAAGATTTTGGAAGGGGCGATTAATTTTCAAAAAAATTGATGAATCAATATAATTGGTTATAAAATTAGTAGATGATAAGGCAACATAATTTAGTGATGGATCTATATACCATAAAAAGTTAGTTAAGGTGTTACAATAGAACGTTTCAAACAAAATTCTAATTGAGAATGTGTGTTTGTTAAAATATGTAAAGCAAAACACTTGCAAAATGAATGTTCTTGGATGGAGATTTAAAATGTACTTCATAGGTGTTGTTTGCATAAATTTTTGAAGTAGATAAACTAATAATTAAGATAGTACAACCTTTAGTTTCACACCTATACAATAATATCAATTGTTATACAACTATTATTATATTATAAAAACTAAATCTTTAATTGTTTTAACTCTCAATTGTATTATCCTTACATACAATAGGAAAATCATGCTCTTATCCCTTTTTGGGATGTGTTTTGAGGTCAAAATGTAGTCAATATTAATGTAGTACTAACTAATACACAAGTGCTTGTACAAAATCAACAAAAAAAGGTTGGAGTTCTCCATAATTTCTATGGAATCAATAATTACAGATTTAATAGTAGTTAGAAGAGGTGAATCAATACAATCAATAATGAGGATATTTTATTTGTATCAATAATGAGGAGGTATTTATATATTCTTGTTGATCTATAAAACTATGTAAATATTGCATACCCATAAGATCATAGTTCAACATATAAATGGATAAAATCAATCCCAAATGTTTGGGTTTGAGGATTCATTCTTGTAAATCTAATTAATCTAAATTAAACTAGTCAATTTGATGACAAGGAATTCAATAGAATAAAATTAAATGCAAAGAAAGAAATATAACATTGTAATCATAGTGAGATTAGCCTTGATCTAGTTGAAATATCTAGAGTTTATCGATTAACTTCAGTAAACTAGATCTTCGAATAACTTAGAATAATGCATAGAGAGGACTAATAGGATATGGGAAGGCAATAATGACAAGCACTAAATATTTCAATCTAGGTAGGTATTCTTATGAGACATTGGGTATTGTATATGCATTATAGTAACTGATAGAGAACCTAAATTCTATGCATTCCTATGAATAGACTCTAGCTCACTCAAAAGGTTGATTCTCAAACAATTTCTCATCCCAAGGATTCCATAAGAGAAAGAATAGAATAATAACATATATATTATAGATTAAACAACAAAAATATAAACCATAGAAAATTTCATAAAATGAAAATTACAAGATTCAAAACTAAAAGTTAGAAAGAAATAAAATAAGTCCACACATTCAACTATAAAAAGGAAAACAAATAAACTATTTTTTTTTTATTAAGAACTATGGATGGATTTTTTATAGCTATGTAAAAAATATAAGGCAACATGAAATTGTTCATGGGAGTTCTCACAAACCACACAACTTGTAGTGGACCCTTTTTTCAAAAATATGTGTAGTTTCCTTGTGACAGGAAAAAGACATTAAATGCCCAAAATTGGATTAACATAGATCTACTTTCTTTGGTAAAATTAAGTCAAAAGGATTTTGAAAGGGCCCCAAAACATTTTACTACCAAAAGAAGACAACAAACCAAAACAGTGCATTTCAACACTTAAACAGAAGAGTACAAAAACTGTACTACAACACTAACAAAAACAAAATAGAAATTGCATAAACTAACACCACAAACCATAGGATCCAAAGGGTCGAGAGGTCCTAGAATACCTGTGAGAGAGTCGAGGTAGTTCTACAACACAACATCTAACTTCAATATAATCCCACCAAAAATTTGAACCGCATCCCAATGGTCCCTAGCAGATAACCACTTCCTAAGGTAGGCAGACAAACCAAGGTAGAAACATATTCTTGATTCTCGCTCCCCATTTTCGAAATAATTCCTGCTCCCCATTTTTGAAATAATTCCCGTTTCTCATATTTGAAATAATTCCCGCTTCTATTTTTTGAAATTAATTGGGTATTTAAAAATACCTTCATTAATGAATTAAATGGGGTATTTAAAAATACCTTCATTAATGAATTAAATGGGGTATTTAAAATACCTTCATTAATGACCCATAATTAATAAATTGATTGGGTATTTAAAAATACCTTCATTAATGACCATTGATTAATAAATTGATTGGGTATTTAAAAATACCTTCATAAATGAATAAACTTGGTATTTAAAATACTTGTTTCTATCCAGGAATACAAGGAAAAAATAAGCCACATAACTGGCAAAGAGATACAATTGTCCCACCTCTTTAAAAATTGCACCAAATCTTCTAACCAAGCGAACTACCACCTCCCGAGACCAATTAACCAACATCACAATGAGCACAATTGATGAGGTCCTATGGAAATTTCCCTTGCCATACCTTATATCAATGAAGATTCACTCCAATATTCGTCATCACGTCAGTAGCAACATTTTCCTCACTGAGCGTGTGATAAATTTGAACATCTTCCAACTCCCGATTCAAATTTACTCCTTCATAAATTAGATTGGTGACCTTTCGACTAACATGGCATGCTCCAATAATCATATTAATAATGTTGTGAGAATCACCCTTAATAATAGATTTCTTAAAATTGAATTTGTTAAGCAAGGCAATCCCGAGGTAAGCCGCCCTCGCCTCCACCACCTACGAAGAATTCACACCCAAATAATTAGCATACGCTAGAAAAATATTTCCATAATGGTCCTGAATAATGCCATCGAAGCCTGCCTTCCCCATTCTTCCCTTTGTTACCCCATCAAAATTTAATTTCACCCACCCGATAGGGGGCACACCATTTAATAGAATTTCTTATGTTAGGCACCGGTGGTGGTTGATCTATATTTCCAAAGCCCAAAAATTGTTCCAACCTAATTTTGCACTACTTCGATACCTCTAGCAAGTCCATAGACACCGCGACGCTTTCCACATTCTCCACCATTTTACCAATAATCCGATTACTCAATAAGATCATAGCCACCATCTTCTCCCTAAATATATTTACATTTCTTGCTTTCCAAACTTCCCACATCACGTGGGGGAGCAAGTACCGCCAAAAAAACCTAAGGCGAGGGGAATGAAAGGGTGGAGACCACTGAAGGATACAATCATAAACTATTTTTGGGAAGACCCACTCCACACCCAAACATTTGAGAATAGAAAGAATTATCTCCTTAAAAATATAATAATTGAGCAATAGATGAGAGGTCGACTCCCAATCAGATTCGCAAAGATAACATCGTTTGACCATATGCCAACCCCTTTTGAGAAGATTCTCTACAGTTAAAATTCAGTTTTGAGCAGCCAACCAAAAAAATATATTTACCCTGGGTGAAAGATGCATAAGCCAGAGCAACTTGAATGGGAAATGCAACCCCTCCATATTTAAGCAATTATAGGTCGATTTTATCGTATATCTTCCTGAACTCTCCAACTTCCAGATCAACCGGTCTTCAACATTTTCTTGGTGAATAATGCAAAGGTGCAATTCCTCCCAAAGGCTCTCCTAAACCTGTCTATCACCGTCATCCCTTACATAAACTAGCACTGTAGCCCAAGCAATTCTATCCCCTTTGTATTCAAGGAAATCAGCCACATAGGTCAAACCCATTTCTCTAGAATTAGCAGCCAATCCCTAAAATCGCACTTCTTCCACCAACGGACAATCCCGAATCCAAGCATCTTCCCAGAATAGGGCCTTCCTAACATTCCCGATTACCTATCTATAATGATTTTTAAGCATATCCCTAGTCTTAACCAGACTATTTCAAAAATCTGAACCATCTAAGAGTAAATATTCAAAAAGAAATGAGCTAAATCTGTACTTGGATTTTAATATGGATCCCCACAATTTATAGGAATCAGATGCCAACTTCCACCCAATTTTGGTAATCAAAGCTTTATTCATTCTAATTGCACTTTTTAAGTTCAACCCTCTATTGGATTTCTTTTTACAAACCGCCTCCCAAGAAACAAGATGGAGTCTTCCTTTCAAATCCGGTCCCGCCTATAAGAAATATTTATAGACACTATCAAATTTTTATGCTATTTTAAGAGGCACATGAAACATTGACATAAAATAAATATGGATGCTCTGTAAAGTACTTTGTACCAAAACCACCTTACCTGCTTGGCTCAACAATGCTCCCTTCCACGCAGTAAGTTTTTGTTGAATTCTCTCAACCAACGAAGACCACAACTCATATTTTGCTCTCCCCACAAACAAAGGCAAACCAAGATATGAAGAAGGGAAAGAAGTAGTGCAAAAATTCAAAACTTCTTTAATCTCTCTCTGGATCGCAGCGGGAGTATTAATAAAAAACAACCCACTCTTGGCAAGACTTATTTGTTGACCAACTGCCCTTTCATAACAGTCAAGAATAACTTTAACTTCCCCCGTTGCATCCACCGTAGCTTTAACATATATCTACTTTTAATACTAATAAAAATTACAAGAAAAAAATCCATTCACTATTTTGGCTAAGTGATTATGCTGATTAAAATTGAGACTAAGCTAGGCTAGCTGATTCTAGCTTGACCCTAAACTATATGCAAAAATTTAAGGACTTGTTACAACTACTTAAACTATTTAAAAACACTTATAGAATGTACATAAAAGTGCCAAAATAAAATTCTAACTACAAACAAGAAGTTTTAAAAATAAAAATAATTTTGGGTCTTCTTGTAGTTAGAGGATCCTAATAGTCAACGATTTCAGTTTAGATGACTAGATAGGATAGTTATAGAGTGAAAAAAATATGCTAGTTGGAATCTAGTGTAGCATAATGATTTGGTTAATATACTCATCCAACTACATGCTTATTTTAGTGTAGTACCTCGACATTCCCTTTGTAAATTTTACCAATTTTGGAAGAGAAATACTATAGAAAGTCAAATAATAGAAAATACCCCAAAATCTAAATAGGGACCATTTTGCTTGCAAATTTATTTCCATTGAATTAAAGGAGAGATTTGATTGCTGAAGGCACTGATTGGTTTGAAGGATTTAGTCAATCAATAAAGGTAGCCAATTTGCTCATTAAAAATAGGTAAATCACTTGACAAACCTGAGCAAACCACTCAAATAGTCATGGAAGTAAAAATTAATGCACATCATGAGGCAAATCTCTCAAAAAATGAATTTTTGGCATGTAGTGCCACATAAATTCATGTTTAGAGCCTTCTAAACCTATTAGAGGTATGTAACATTTGGAGGTGCAACATTTTGCTAAAGTTGCCCCCAAATTTTTACTTTTACTAGGAGTAATTGTTTTTCACCCTAGGTAACTCAAGGGTAAAATTTTGCTATAAATAGGGGCCTAGGGCCCTCATTATAATTATTTTTTGGCCATGAAAATTTAGAGCTATACTCTTTGAAACCCACATTGTGCTTTGTACTCATGAGGTTGTAAGAAATTGACAAGTCCTTATGCATCCCATCAGTGGTATCATCCTCCTAGTTTTCTAATTGTGCGATGATTATTGCTTAGCCCTACTAGTCCATATTGTCATTTGCTTATCAAATTTTTAATCAAACAAATGGATGGAAATTAATGTTATTAAACTTCTCATGTGTTGAAATATCATATGTTATCCTCACTATGATGTCAAAATTATATTTGCTTTCACTTTCTTGCACTCTTAACTTCTCATAATTTTTATTTTCAACTTTAATTTTTATGCACTTCCACTTTTGTAATTTATTTTTACATAATTTAGTTTATATTAGATATCTACAAAGGATAGCAAACAGTCAACCTAAATTTGTGTTATAAACATTGCAATAAAATAAAAGGACATCCACACAATATTGCAATAGTAACAAAAAATTATGCTTGAAAATAACAATACTACAAGATGAAATGGAAATGCAACAGATTATATTGTAGAATTCAAGAACACATTACAAAATTGCAAGCCACTTTGAGGGGACAACCTCCTTAGAAGTAGAGCTTCGATACAACAAAATATGAGATGATCTTTCTCTTGCCACCTTGGCTCTTTTATAGACTTTAGTTACCCAACCCAAATGCTCAAAGGCTCCCATCCACATGCAAGTGGGGGCCCAACTTGTAACTCTTAAAGAATAATAATTACATATTTTAAATAATTTATTTTAATAATAAATTATGGTTACAACATATGGGCCCATAAACCTAGTCGTCTGAA
The DNA here is from genome assembly GCA_028583015.1 of Wollemia nobilis. NCBI lineage: Eukaryota > Viridiplantae > Streptophyta > Pinopsida > Araucariales > Araucariaceae > Wollemia > Wollemia nobilis. Next base: position 4,476,218 of record JAQPPZ010003280.1, read on the forward strand.
GTACTACATAACTAACAATTATTAATATTAGAATAGGGTCTTAACATGCCCATCTCCTTCAAAAAAATTGTCCTCAATATTAGAGATGAGGAAATTATTGCTAGAGTTGTTGAAGAGACTCCCATGTGGCATATTCCTACTGTAACCCCTCCAATGGACCAAGATTTTAGTAATTGTGCAATTAAAAAGAGTGCGGGTTTTATGGTCCAGAATTCTACCAGGCTTAAATATGATTAAGCCTTCATCATCTAACTCAAGGAGTGTTGATTAGATCTAAATGCGGTTGTTGAGTGCCTTATTAATACAAGGGACGTGGAATACTAGATGGATCTTGGAATAAAGTGGTAACACAAAATTACATTCCACTTGTCTAATCTACTACAATACCTGGTAGGGTCCATGAAACCTTGGATGAAGTTACACTAAGGATTGTTTATAGGATTTGAGTTGAAAGAAGACTATATCATCTACATTGAATCTACGCTCAAAATAGTGTTGATTAATCCATTGTTGCATCTAATTTTGAGCCATCAATAAGTTCTCCTTTAACTATTGTAATATTTAGGTATGTTCTTGAAGGGTTGCATCCACCGCTTAAACTTTTGAGTTTCTAGAAACATATGAAAAAGGCAACAGAGGTGGGCACCCATAAACTGCCTAAAAGAAGTCATTTTGGAAGTTGTGTGTAATGAATTTTTGTACCACCATTTAACCAAATATAGCCATGTAGCCATTGTGTTGGGTACTCAAAGGTGAAACAATGAAGGTAGGTTTCCAAGCACTTGTTGACAATTTTAGTTTACCTACCAGTCTATGAATGGTAGGATGAGCTCATTCACAGTTGTGTTCCCTATAGTTTAAATAATTCTTACCAAAATAACTAGTGAAAATAGGGTCGTAGTAAGAAATAATGAATTTTGAAATACCATAGATTTTAAAAATGGAGTCCATGAATATTTGAGCAATAATGGAGGTATGTTAAATATGAATAAGGGAAAAAAATGACCATACTTCAAGATATGGTCCACCACCACAAGAATGATTATTTTTCCCCTAGATTTAGGAAGTACTTCAATAAAATCCATGGAGATATCAGTCCATACATTTTTTGGTATTGGTAAAAATTATCGAGTGCCTAGAGGACAAATCATTTCTCCCTTCATCTATTGGAAATTTTCACATTATTCCATAAAATTTTGAATATATTTCTTCATTCCCTCCTAATAGAATGAACATTTAGCTCACTCATATGTTTTCAAAAATCTTGAATGGCCTACAATGAGTGAAGCATGCATTTCCTTCACGATATCATCATGGAGTGATGAAGTTTTAGGAACCACAATGTGAGCTTGGTATCTTAACAGGTGTCCATCCCATGAATACTTGATGTGTGAATTGGGATCCCTTTGAAGTTGCTCCTACACAGTCTATAATGATGAGTCCTTAGTTACTTCTTATTGAAGTTGAGATACCCATTGGGAAAGTGGATATGAGAGGGCACATACTATCACCTAATATTCAAACTGATGAGAGATATTTTGTCATAATATTCTTCTTCTCTTTCTTATACAAGAAGTCATAATCATACTCCAACAATTTTGAAACCCATTTATATTGTGTTGGAGTAGATACCCTCTATTCCAAAAATTATTTCAAACTCTAGTGGCCCATTTTGATAAGAAGCGACTCCTAATGATATAAAACCACCAATGATTGATAACATGGAGGATGACCATCATTTCTTTTTCATAAGTAGATTTTTCCAATTTTTTTCCTGATAATGCCTTACTGGTGAAGCCTAGGGGTCATCCTTATTGTATTAATACAACACCAATCCCATGACCTAAAGCATCACTTTCAATTATAAAAGGTTTAGAAAAATTAGGAGTGGCTAACACCAATATTAATATCATAGCATCCTTGAGATCTACACAAGTTTTTTCTATTGGGGTTGAATGAATTCTTCTTCAACATGGCCATTAAGGGGGCTACTATATTTCCATAATTTTATAAAAATTGTCGATAGTAGCCCTGATATCCAAAAATTCATGAAGCACCTTAATATTTTGTGTCATAGGCCAATTTTGGATAGCTTTAATTTTCTTGAGATCAATATTAACTCCCTCTAGTGAAACAATATACCTCAAGTATTCAATAGATAGCTTTTGAAGCTTGATACTTAATGTAAATAACCACAAAATAATATATAATAAAGTTTCAAAAAAAAAAAATCAATAAAGATAACTCAAAAAATAATAACTCGGAAATAACTCAAAAAATAATCACATGAAAAATGCTCACGAAAATACTAAAAATGTTATAGAATAAAGGTCTACTAATGCATGCTATGTGCAATGCATTTTTGATACCAATTACAATGCTTTGTCACAAATATATAATAGTATGTGACTCTTCATATGAAGTACTCTTGACCTTCACTCTTCTTTGAAACTCTTCACTTTCCTATTCTAAGGACACATGTGCACTCTTACATAATGGACACTTGTGCACATCCACACTCACAACACTTGCATACTCAATTACATGATACTTGTGCATTTCTTGCACATTATTACATTACATGAAATATAAACTCACACTCTAATCTAAGACACACACCTAATCTAATATTGTACCAAAGTGGTACATAAGCATGTACCAAATAATGTAATATTCTCTAACACCCCGTTGTATTACATTATTTGGTTATTGAAGAATTTTATCTTCAATGCAGTCTTTATCCTTCAATTTACTTTACACTGTATACCTCCATCTTGATCTGATGCCTTGTCTATATATTTATTTTTAGCATCATGTACTTTAGTTTCTATGTTTTCTTGAACACTCTTCTTATCATTGAATTCTTCTAAAATAATTTTCCTTTTTTCTTTGTTCTTTATATGACATGTCTTATTTGATATAGTGTCTTATGAACTTTTACTTAAAGCATCATGATATGATTTTGAACTTGATGTGCCAATATTGCATGAAGAATGAAATATATTTTCTAAAAATGATTCGTCTAATTTTTCTTTCTTCTTAAGAGATTCAATCAATTCTTTTTGTTTCATGCTTTCTTCTTTGTAGAATTTGAGTGTCAACAATGCCATATATAGAATGCTACCAATATCTTTAGGAATTAGAATATTATATGTTCCATTATCAATTGTTTCAATAATCCTAACATGTAGATAATATTCCAAAGTTTTAAATATTTCTTCTATTGCTTCATTATAGATTAATTTTGTAGCTAGATCTATGCTTCCTTCAGATTTTGTAAATAAATTTTTTATTATAACTTTTCTAACATTAGCTCTTTCTTTTTTAATCATGTTTTCCATATCATCATTTATTGACTTCTTGAATGTAAACATCCTTTTGACTCCCTGGTTATAACAAATATCAGGTTTTCAAGTTTTATAAGAACCTTTGAAGTTGAATACCTTATGGCTCCCTAATTGAATATAAACTAGAATATTTGTAAACTTATGAATTCCTAAATTTTAAGTAGAATTCCTTGTCTCTCCATGATTAAATTATTGCAAAATATTCTATGGTTTTTTAGGATTTCAATAAATCATTAAAGTTATTTTTTAATCCTTAAAAAAAAAACCTTTAATAATAAAATCTACTTATTACTCCACCAAGTAGTTAATGCATTAATTTTCCTATTAAACTACTTATCTCTCCACTAGACTTGTTCAACCTTAGAAAATAAATAATAATTTGAACTATATGCACCTTATTTCTCCTTTTAACCTTAGGAAAGATTAATAAATTCTAAAAATCCTAATTTGCTATGTTATTCTCTTCTCTTGGATTTGAATGGATGGTTGCTCTACCACAATTGTGCGAGACTTTAATGCTGAATTTGTGTTGGCTTTTTCACCTTGCTTCAATGTGTGAGAAGTGGACTATAATCTCTTCACCTGACTTGAAAATGTGCGAAGTGGATGAAGATTCCTTGCATGTATCCTAACTTGAGCTTCTCATAAGATGTTACAAAACCTACCCATTTGTCTTCCTTATACCACATGGTGATGCATGCTTGAATGGTTGATGCTATTTCATGTGCTTGTAATGTTCAGATGTTTTGAGTTCTTGTGTGCTCAAACTAGGGTTTTACTACACAAATTTTCATCTTCTAGGTTGCTTGACCTTTTACGCGTATTACTCAATCCTTGAATTCTCTGCTATGCTCAACCTATACTCTCAATTATTTTACACCTTGGAATGTGTGTCCTTAAATCATAAGTGGTTTCTTAAGTGGACATTTTGTTGTCTGGTATCTTATTGACACTTTTTCCTACGAATGGCCAAGTGGCACTTGAAACACTTCCTTTGCTCAAGAAGACATTACTTCCTCATAATGTGACATTCAAGTTTATTTTTACAATTCTAGCAATTGACTCTTTTGAGGTATTCCAACTTTGCTAAAATAACACTCTTCCCTTAGAGCTTTAGCTCTCTTTTGATAACACTTCATATTTTCTCAGATAGTGCTCTTCTTTGGCACTTTGATTTCTTCCTTATGATAGTATTTTGAATCCCTTTTCAAGTGATGATTTGACTGCCTTCAACCTCCTCTCATGCTCAGATTATAACCTACTCTTGGATGATTCTCTATGCTACCTATTTTTGATGTCCCTTGCACTCAAATTTTGAATGAAACTTAATGTCTTTATCACTACCCAATTTTGATGTTCTTTGAGCCCAAATTTTAGCGTCTATTTTTTAGGTGATGTTCAATCTCTTATTTGACGCTCTTGTCTGCTTCTTTTGTAGCTTTCTACCCTTGTTACTTTGTTGTAGTTTGGATACAAATAAAACTTCAATGTTCCTTATGCTCTTATGGCCTTAAGTCATCTCTCTTCGTGCTTAAAAATTCTAGCACTTTATCCTTGTATTTTTGGCTTTTGCTCAATACTTTCTACCATGCTACAATATCTTCTTTTCATTCTCTTGTATTATGTTCTATAATATGATGCAGGTTCAAGTGAATTCAATCATTATAATATGCTTCAACTTGAGCTTGCTGCAAATAACACTTTAACAATAATGCTATAAAATAATACTTTCAATTCTTTCAGGAGCCTTTCAAACTTAATCAAATCTATAGAGATTTATTATCTCTATTCCTCTTACTTTGCACCTTTCTATAAATTTTCTTATGGTGCTATTATTGCTCTTCACTTACTTGTAGGAGATGTTGCCTTATCATACAAACTTTAGCTTTTTATGCTTTCACTTAGACCTCCTTTGTTGTTTCACTTTGTTATTCTCTTGTAGATATAGGTGCAAGAAACTCAAGTGTTGGATCACTGGTGCAAGGTGCTCTCCAAGATTAAACTCACACTATGCTATCCTCTTGAATACCTATAACTATTAATAATTTAACTTCTTAAAAATTCACTTAATCACCTTTAATGTACCATGTTCTCTGTATTGCATATGATTTCGGACTTATTTACTTGAAAGTTCCTTTGAACTTAAAATTTTTCCCCCTATGCTCAATATAATTTTAAGCATTACTTCTCTGTTTATCTATGGGCTTGTTGTCAAATGGCAATTATTATCCCAAATATAATGAGATATTTCTTGAAACTCCTTTATTTCTCTTAGAACTATTTTCTATATCTTTCTCTATCTTCAATATTGTTCTTCAAGATTTTAGTTTTTTTCTTGACTGAATACACTGCCTTCTCTAGCTTCAATTCCTATGCTATTGTAATGCTTCACTTGATTTCAATATTTCCTTTTTGGCCTTCAAATGCTACCTTTCTCTTCAATATTGTCCTTGTGATACTTTTAATATTGCCCTTGTGGCATTCACTCCAAATACTACCTTCCTCTTTTGCTATTTTGAATATTCTAATTTTGCTATCCAATGTGGACTACTAGAATTTTTTATTTGATGTGCTATGTGCTATCCTTTATCTAGGACTTTCCTCAAGAATTTTTACTGTCTTGAAGTCTCTTTAAGTCTTCTTCTACCTTCAATTTTACTTTCTCTATCAACCTTTTCAATAGGACCTCTTTCTTGGGTCTCTTAATTTACCTTCAATGGGATTTTTTTCAAGTCTCCTTTGTCTACTTCTATGGGACCTCTTTTCTCTTGGGTCTCCTTAATATTATCAATTTCAAGGTCTATCTTCAATACTTGAAACTATGGTGTAGATTACCTTCTATTTTGAATTTGTTCTTGGAATAGGTAAACTCAATCTATCTATCAAGGTCTTTATTTAAGACCTGAAATACTTATCAATATTTATATCTAAAATTTAACTACAACTCAAACTAATACCTACATGAAGAAAGCTCATAACCTTCTAGAAATCAAATATGAAAGTCTTCTCTATCCATTGGAGGAAGCTTCTCAAATTCTAAAGATCAATTTTCATTACAACAAAAACTTGGATAAAATTTTCTAACAATAATATAAAAATTCTATAAAAATTTTCAATAAACTAAAACAAAATGGTAATTACCAACTTTTATTCTTGACTTGGTTCTCTAAAATCTGCCTCTTTAAATCTTCATTGGTTGTCCTTCAACCTAGTGGTAATAATTCTTGTTATCACTAGTCTTTCTCTTGACCAATGTAAATATTATCTTCTCTAGTTTTTATTATCCAGAGGTAATATACTCTAGTCTTTCCTTAGCCAGTGGAAATATCCTTGGACTATTTACAACTTTTAAAAACCTATTATTACACATTATTACATTATTATTACACACTCAGCCAGTGAATTTTTTGCACATTATTACATTACATGAAATACAAACTCACACTCTAATCTAAGTCACACATCTAATCTAATATTGTATCAAAGTGGTAAATAAACGTGTACAAAATAATGTGATATTATCTAACATCAACCTTCTACACGCCAAAGGAACATTTGGATCTTTTGAAAAATAGCCAATGATCTTATAATAGTTGTAAAGTTTGATCTAGATGTTGCAAGTGCTTGACCATAGTGCAACTGTAGATGAGAATGTAAGTCCAAAATAAACTTAAAAATGAATGGGTAGAAGACATTTTTTCATGAGGCTTTGGAATGTTGAAGGTTTATTAGTGAGGCCAAAAGGCATGATAAAAAATTCCTAGTGGCCCTCATGAGTTTTAAATATTATTTTTGGAATTTCCTCTCCCTTGATCCTTATCTAATGATACCCAAAGCAAAGTTCCAATTTGGAGAAAAAAAATGTACCATGTAACTCATCCAACAACTCATCAATCACAAGAGTGAGGAATTTATCCTTAATGGTGAGTTTGTTGAGTTCATAAAAATCTATATAGAGCTTCCATTACCCATCTTTTTTTTACCAATAGTATTGAAAAAGAGAAGGGATTGTTACTATGTTAAAGTTTTTAATAGTTATTTGACCAAATTCTCAAATTTTGACTTCAATGCATAGGGGTATCTATAGAGTTAGATGTTAGGTGGTAAGTTTCTTGGTACCAATAGGATAGCATGAGCATGGGGGTAATCCCATAGGTTTTATGAAAAAAACATTATGTATAGTCAAAATGAGTTGCAAATCACCTTGTGGCTTGACTGCTTCAATGTTTTAGGGTTGGATTGTAAACAATTGAGCTACTACCCCATGTGCTAATTTTTTTTAACAATTTTTATATTTGACTTGAATTGATAACCTATGGGTATCCCATGTGTGAACCACAAAGAGTGTATGACCTTCCATTTTGGATGAATTTCATCCATAATTCGATAAAGTTCCAAGCTACTATTCCCAATGTGTAGAGCCATTGTGCTCTCAACACAACATAACATCATCTTAATGGAAGTGTGAACATTCTAGTTTTAAGTTCATATTTTCCTATCTTCAACTTAACATTTTGACATTTCCTTTTAGAAGGTAATGTTACTCAATTTGTCACCATGACTTCAAAGGAATTATAATAATGTATGTAGTAGTTGACTTGCTTAGCTATTCAAGGATCAATAAAATTATGTGTATTACCTAAAGCAATAAGAATTATTATTTGTTTCCCTTTAAAAAATCCTATTATCTTTATAGTTTGAGGGATTGAGATTCCTACAAGAGCATGAACTAAAATATTTGGTTACAGTTCTTCTTGTGCTTCATCTTAGTCCTAGTACTCTTATTCTGGCTATTCTACTTCTTCTACCTATACATTATTTGCAAAATAATCCATATCCAGTAGATACAATTTTTGTTGTACACATTTATACCCTGAGGAATATTTATCATCACAATTATAACATAACCCTTGTGCTCTTCGTGCATCCATTTACTCCCTAGTCAATCACTTCACTATTGGAAATTTGTTTCCTATGTGATCTTGGATAGAATAAGGGTTTGACTTGTAGAAATGTAGATGATAATCTTTGAGAAATTTCTTTTTCCTCCACTAATCAACCAATCCTATTGCTTGCATCATAGATTATGGTTTGAACATTTTTACCTCTGCCTTGATGTCATCCTTTAACCCACTGATAAAATTCTTCACTCAAACCCCTTATTCTATTAGCCAAATTTTGGAAATGACTCTGATAATCATGAACAATAGAGGTCTATTTTAACCTCTAAATCCACTCTTATTCTATGTAACACTCAAGATCAAAATTTATATTCTTAGAATTTGTATATTGGATTCAGGTGCAATGGTCATGATTATACCCATAAATATTTGCAAAGATATGGGCCTCCCTCACAGTAATATGGTTAGGCATAAAATCCAAATGGATGGAATGAGAGTCAATGCGATGGAGATTCTCAAAGATTTAATCATGACTATAACTAGATATTCAAAGTTTTTAGTGGTAAAGAAATAATAGTCATGAATCTACCATTGTACTTTAGGATGTTATTGTCTAGAGAATGAATATGTAATTTGTCAGGGGATGGGTAGCTGGCAATGGACTATATTTATATAAAGGTTCCCAATGATGGAAAATTAATTAGGATTGAGAATAAACCACCTTGTAACCACCTCCTACATAATATTGTATTGGAGTATATTAGATTATTTGGTACTTGCCAATGTACCTCCATGGTACCTTCATGGTATATTTATAAATAACACATTAGGGTTGAGTCATAGTTTAGAGTGTGAGTAATATTTTCTTTTATGTAAGTGTGAATGTGCAGGATATGCACAAGTGTCATGTAAAGTTGTAGCATGCAAGAAATGCACAAGTGCCATGTGATTTAATGTGCAAGTGTAAGTTGAGTATATGTGCACATGTCTTATATGTAAGAGATCAAATATGTAATGTAAATATGTACACAAGTGTATTAGGTTAGAGTGTGTAAGTGATGAAAGTGTAAGAGTCATGCATAGGTGAATATAAAATATAGAGTTAAGTGTTCATCAAGTATGCAAGTGTCAAGTAGATAAGCGAAGAGTCATGAGACTTAGCATATGGAAAGGAATAGTCAAGTATCCAAAGAGTTATTCTACTATGGATATATACTTCATAGATTTAAGTAATGTCATAACACATTACAAAGAAAAGAGAAAATCACTATCATATTTGTAAGAGAAAAAGGAGTAATAAAAATTGCATACATTTTAAGCAATTAATATTGGAAGTTGTTCTTCATGCATAGTACATGAATAATTCATGCTATTTACATTCATATTGCTACTTATTATTGAATGTTATTTGATTTATTATTAGCCTTGATATACATATTAATTTTTTTATATTATTCTACTCATATCATTATCTTGACCTTATTATATTGTGGATACATTATATTTAATCTTGTGATATTTGTGGTAGTATTAAGGCTTAAAAAGCCATTAGTGGTATCAGAGCTACCACTAGAATCTGTCCAAATTGATAGAAGTTTTTAGCCACTTACAAAAATTAAAATTTTCTAGTTTGGTAAAGTTGATTAAGAGTTTATCCACTTTGAAGGTAATGCGACTTGGAATCTATTTGAAGTTCATAGTGAGTAGATAGGCTAGGGACTTTCCACAATTAAGAATAACCAGTGAAGACTAGGACTCAAATATATTAATTAAAATATGAATCAACTTTAAGATAGTTGATATTTCAAGAACATAGTCAAAATTTGACACTAATAAAGGATTCAGGAAACATAGATATCCCTTGACATTGATTTCAAAAAATTGAGGATTCAGGTAACATAGATATCCCTTGACATTGATTTCAAAAATTTGAAGATATAGGGATATCCAAGTTACCTTGACATTGATAGAGGAATTAGGAACATCTAGATCACCTTGACATTTATAGAGAAATAGAAAGAAGATTCAGATCACAAAGGAAATTAACCTTTATATTGAAGCCATTAGAGATTAAGAGGTAAATATTAAACTATAGAAGTGTGAGAAGCTTCCTAAAAAGGATAGATAAGAATTTCAAATTCTAAGTGTAGAGAAATAAGATTCAAGTCATAGAGAAATTTACCTTGACATTGATCCAAGAATCCAATAAAGAAGAATTAGATAATAGCAACAGATTGAGAAGAATTCAAATATTTCTAAGAGAATACAAAAATAAAGAGAGTAGAACAAAGATATATAGAATATTTAGATTAAAGGAATATGTATGAGAGACCAATATTGAAGAATAGATAGAGGTTTTAATAGTGAATAGAATAAGAGTCTTGCATAGAGAATAGAGGAAATAGGCCTTACAAATAAGAGAAATACCCTTTAGAGAACATAAAAGAGACTTGAATAAAGAGGTCTAATAGATTATAGAAGAAGAGAAAGAAAGTTGGCATAGAAAATAAAGAATACATATATAGAGCATACAAAAGTAAAAAGGCTTGTAGAAAAGAAAAGGAGTCCATGATATGAAAAGTAAGGTCTATCGAAAGCAGATGCATCCTTATTATAAGATAAGCATAAAGGTCCATGGTAAGAAAAAAGGCCAAGAGATAAGGTGGTTCAAGCTAAGAATGAAGGCCCATTTATTTATTCATATCTAAATAAAGAAGATCTGACAAGCCGAAAATCATCACCTGCAACACAAAATATAGATTAAGCAAGTGAGCAAAATAATGCAGAATCCAAGTTGTATAGTTTGTAGAGTCTGATACTCTTAAGCAAACGTAGGAGAGGAAAAGGCCATCTGGAAAATGTACGTTGACAAGGAAACACTTAAGCAAATCTAACAAGGTAGATTGTGTCTACAAGGAAGTTTATGTATCATGACATCTAAGAAACTAAGGCATCTAAGCATCTAAGAAGAAATATCGAAACACCTAAGAATCATAGGAGGGACACTAAGCAACATTTATGCAACTAAAGCTCCAAAGAAGGTATGGTAAATGTCTAAGAGTAAACTATATTAGCAATAATTTGAGCATGAAAGAAGAAAGACCAAAATATCTAAGAGCAACCATATTGTCATAACAGTAATTGAATCTTGAAAGGAGAATTTAAAACATCTAAGTGGAAGCCTAATCATCTAAGAGGTATTCCAAGAACCAAGAGAAGTTGTCTAATTCTAATGGAAAGTTTTGAGCACTAATATAACACAATGTAATTCCTGATAAAAGCTTGTACATTGAAGAGTGTCATAGGGAAAGGTCTAAGCATGTTGTAATACCTAAGAATATCTTGTACATTGAATATTAACATAGGATAAGGTTTGATCATGTTGTTGTAGACACCCAAAAGTCACACATTTCCACTTCTCACATCATCACAGTCGATCAATTTGTAAAAATATCAAAAATTTCATAAATTGGTTCCAAATCACTGTTCATCATCCTTAGCCTCCTTGGGTAGCTAAGCCCCTTCCTATTCTTAACCATGGATCCTCATGTGACCTCATTCCCAACTCAACTAAGGTTGAATTCTCCACCATGGTCAAAAAACACTTTATGGTCAAAAGTCAACATTTTTGGTCAAAGTATGCTTTATGGCTAAACACATGCTTAATTAGATCTAATATTGATTTAGTTTAGGCCTTCCACCTCACCTAGTATACTTTGACTAACCTAGCCTTGCCATCTCTCATCCTGATATTTCCTTATATTTGTCTCCATCACACATGTGTATGGGTGACATATTCTCTTACCTAAACACATTTATGAGGCAAGACACCTCAGGGGACACCACATAAAGGCCACCTCATAGGGACATCTCAGGGGATACCTTAGTGGACACCTCACATTGCATACCTCATGGGACACGTCAACCCCTCCCCTAACCTTGGAAAAATATATAAATAGAGTTCCTTCTCCATTTCTAAGGATCCTCCATTTACATACCCAAACTCTGCTAGAATTGGTCTAGGATACGCAACATCAAGCATCTACTTGGAAAGGAGCTCCAAAGCAAGCAACATGCTACATCATCTCCCTTGTACAAGTAAGTATCATTGTAAATACCATTATTTCAATTAAGCTTTCAATTATGTATTAATTTAGTTATTTTGTGTCTTTTGTCTTTGTAAATATGGGGCTTGACCAAGGCAAGCCCCCAAACACACTAATCCATTTTTTGTAGTTTATGTAGGTTTACAGGATCTACACCTCAACACCGATTGCACATGAGCAGGAATCCCATCTACACTGAGGAATGTAAGGAAGGCTTTGGAGTTGTAATGCTCAAGAAGATCATGAACATTGAAAAGTGTCATAGAGGAAGAGTTGAGTAAGTTAAAATATCCAATGAGATGCCTAAGCATTGAAGAGCATAATATGTAACATCTGAGGAAGAATAAACATGTCCATGCATGTGTAACATTAGTTTCCAATGCTCTTATGAAGGAATATTGAAGGTATCACATGTGTAAGTCAAAACAATGTGTAGCCAGGACAACGAGCATTCCGGATAACAAGAAACAAGATCGTGCAAAAATATTTGGTGAGAAGTTAATGTTATTTTAGGGTTTAAATTTGATAATTTAAAGTTTATAATATGAGAGATAAGGTAGTTAATTAACTAAAGGTTTTAAGGTATTTGGTTAGTTAAGGTTTTTTTACAGTTTATAATTTGATAGGAGAAATAAGGATTGTTTATGGTTATTTATTTTTTAGAAGTTATAAGTTAAGAGCTTTTTAAAAATTGAAGTTATTTAAGTGTTGGTGTAATATGGAAGTTAGATATTTTTTGAAAATATTTTTATGAGGTTGGAGTAATAAGGTTTTCAACTAGGTTATTCAATTTTGTAAAGTTTTCTTAAATTTTAGCTTTTTAAAATTCAATTTGATCTCATACTTTAAAAAATAATAAATTATTTTTTTTGCAAATTTATCTATATGGGAGATAAAAGGATTTCAACATCAAAATACTAGGAAAACATAAATTTGCAAATTTATTCTTAGTTTCTAAAACTAGGGAGACAAGGTTTTCTACTCCATAGGAATTAGAAACTTTGATTTATCTAAACTTAGGAGATATAAGGTTGTCTACTTAGAAAGAGAAATTGCATATCATGGAAGACATTATTAAAAATGCATTCAATAGGGATAGTGAAGAAATAATGAGCAAGTTAAAGTCTTATTTTCAAAATATGATAGATGATATTGATAAAAAGGAAAAAAACATTAAATATTTTTTAAAATTCAAAATTGGATCTTGTTACTACAAAATCTTATTCTAGTGGTTCATCTATAGACTCGTACAAAATCAGAAACTACTAAAAATATTGAAGACCATCATCTAAAAATTATCTATATGGGAAATAAGGAAAGAGTAGCTTTGAAATTACATAAATGGTTATGTTATTTTACCAAGAAGACAAATGAACTTGAAACTCTAAGAAGGATGAATAAATAAATAAAAATATATTCAAGATGCATTTATTGTAGCAGAATTGGTATGTAAAATAAAATTCTTGAAGTCTTCATCCATGTAAATATTATGGAAGAAAATATCATTCTTCTATTTTCTATTGGTACAAGGACAAGTATTGTAGAATATTTGAAAGAGCATTAGTATTCAAATTAGATTATCTTTTTTAAATACTCATTTTTGAAGCATCTTCTAACAATGAATCCAAGTGTACAATCTCTAAAATACAAGAAGAGAAAACATTCAGAAAACAAGGAAAAGGAAAATGGATCAAATATGGTTCAAACTTGTCTTACAAATAAGGTAGATCTCATAGTCAATCTAAGGATAAAGGCAAAGGAAATATTCTTATGCAAGAATTTTATGACAATGAGAAAGTTAAAGAAGTTTGTCATCTTGAAGCTACAAAGATTGAAGAACATGAAGTTTATGATGTACTCAAAGTAGAAGCCAATCAAGAAGATGAACCTGGTGGAGCTCAAGTAGAAGATCACATGCATTACAAGATCACTTGAAGAATGAAGACCATGCTTGAAGACTAAAGTCTTTAATAACCAACTAATGTAATACTGAGGTGTGGTGGAGTACAATATATTATTTGGTATATGCTAATGTACCCCCATGGTACCTTCATGGTACATTTGTAAATAATGGATTACGGTTGAGTCATAGTTTAGAGTGTGAGTAATATTTCCATTTATGTAAGTGTGAATGTGTAGGATATGCACAAGTGTCATGTAAAGTTGTAATGTGTAGGAAATTCACAAGTGTAATAAAATATGTAATGTAAATATGTGCACAAGTGTCTTAGTTTAGAGTGTGCAAGTTATGGAAGTGTAAGAGTCATGCATGGGTGAATATACAATATAGAGTTAAATGTTCATCAAGGATGCAAGTGTCAAGTAGAGAAGCCAAGAGTCATGCGACAACATATGGAAAGGAATAGTCAAGTATCCAAAGAGTTATTCTACTATGGATATATACTTCACAGATTGAAGGAATGTTATAACACATTACAAAGAAAATAGAAAATCACTATCATATTTGTAAGAGGAACAGGAGAATAAAAATTGCATAAATTTTAAGCAATTAATATTGTAAGTTGTTCTTCATGCATAGTACATGAATGATTCAGGCTATTTACATTCATATTGCTACTTATTATTGAATGCTATTTTATATATTATTAGCCTTGATATACATATTAATTTTCTCATATTATTCTACTCATATCATTATCTTGACCTTATTATATTGTGGCTACATTATATTCAATCCTATGATATTTGTGGTAGTATTAAGGCTTAAAAAGCCATAATCTTGAAGATGAAAGCATAGTGAATTGGAATGATCTACCAAAATGCATTGAAAATAATGAGTATCAAGCAAGTGACCAAGATCTAGAACTAGATATGATAATTGATATGTTATTGGATGATGGAAACCTAGAAGTCATGTATGAATAAACTTAGGAAACTACCTAATCATAGAGACTCCTTTGATTCTTCTCACCTTGACAATCCAAGAAGTCCAAAGGACATGGACTATGTACTTTAACAATTCTAAAACTAGGAATAGAGCAAGTGCTAGGATGCAATTCATTTATCCACAAGGAGCATAGATTCACTATGCTTATAGGTTATTGTTTAGTTGTACAAATATTATGTAAAAATATGAAGCACTCTACATTGGCTTGAGGAAATCAAAAAAGAAAGGAATCAAGGCCCTAATAATATATAGTGATTCTAAAATAATTGTGAATTAGGTTAATTCCTAGTTCACCATAAAAACAAGCACTTGAAGTCTTATAAGCATTGAGCTTAGGATTTGTTCAATATTTTTTATTCATATAAAATGAAAGTAATCCCCAGGGAGGAAAATACAAAGGCAAATAAGTTGAAATAAATGGTGGCTTGATTTGACCCCACCAATAATATATAGAATAAATTAAAATAATTATAAGTGGTTTTTAGACTAACAATATTTGATAACTCTAGCCACTAGTAGGTCTTCAACAATGACAAGTAGATCATATAATTTCTAATTAGGGAGGGTCAATACACTAAAGAGAAGAATGAGTATCGGAATAACATCAAGGATGGTATCATGTAACTAAAAAAAATAACTACCCAAAGGCCTGATCACCCTAGAGAGACCGTTTAATCCAAATGATAGTACAAGGAAAGATAGTCTTAAGGTTAAATCTTCTTTATATCATCTAGTCAAAGTAGCTAAAGGAAAGAGTCTACTATTCAAGAAATATTGCACTCAAGAAAAGGACCTTGTTAAAGAGCTCTAAGATAATTATAAAAAAATTATTGCCTAGTCATATGAAGATATTAAAGTCTATGATATCATAGAGCATAAAATTGAATTAGAGCCAAATTCTAGATCTTTTAAATAGAAGCAAAGACCAATGAATCCAAAAATAACAATGATGAAAAAGAATTTTTGAAACTTCTACAAGCTCATGTTATACTTATGATCAAACACTCCATCTAGATTTCCAATTTGATCCCAATACGTAATAAAAATGAGGTATAAGACTTTGTGTTGACTTTAGGAATCTAAATAGGGCATCTTTGAAGGATCTTAAATCAGAATTTAAGCATCACCTTCTCTAGGAATGGCCAGGAAACCCTGTCATAGGCTTTATTCATGTCCAATTTAATAAACATGCTTGGTTTTATACTCTTCTATGCTAAATGAACCAGTTCATGCACTGTAATTATACCATCCAAAATTTGTCTTCCCAGAACAAAACCTCCTTGATTTATGCCAATTATCTTTGGAAAAAATCTTTTAATACCATTGGCCAAAATTTTAGAATTTTTTTTTATATATGTTATTGCACAAGCTAATTGGTCAATTTTATTTTAGTTCATTTGCCCTAACAATCTTAGGAATGAGAGCTATAAATGTAGAGTTTATGTATGTTGGTAGAGAGCACTTTCTTTGAGATTCACATAAAGCTTCTTTGACTTCTTTCCCAATAATGTGCCAAAATTTCTAAAAATATATAGCATCTGGCCCTAAAGCCTTTTCTTTGGCTACAAATAATACATCACTTTTGATCTCTAGATTGTCAAAGGTAGCTAACAAAAAACAATTGTCTTTCATGGAGATAATATTAGGAATACTCATAATGAGTTGGTCTTCATATCTCTTTGGGTCCCGAAACCAATCAAGTCTTCGAAACAATTGACAACTTCAACCCTTATAAGATATGGATAAAAAAAAATTGAACCATCTTCCCAAATTAATTCTCTAATTGTGTTAATACTCTTGTGTTGGATGTAGTGACATGAAAGAATTTTTTGTTCCTCTCTCCTTCCTTCAGCCAAACCGCTTGAGATCTTGATCTCCAAAAAATGCTTCCTTCGCTAAAATATTATGATATTCTGCCAGAAGAGTTTTTCAAAAGATCTCCATTTTGGATCCTTGGAACCCATATCTAAGGCATCCTAAATTTTTTTAACTTTGCTTGGATTTTTTTTTTTCTTGAATTTATTATCAAAAGATTCCTTATTACATATTTTTAAGTTTGTTTTAATAAATTGCAAATTTTTAGCTATCTGGGCCAACAGAGAATCTAAAAATTTATGTGACCACCACTCACATATCTTTCTTTCAGATCCTTCTCTTTAAGCCACATGGATTCAAAACAAAATGGCTTATTAAATATTCTATCATCAAAAAATTCAAGCAACAGAGGATTGCGATCCAAACCTATCTTAGGAAGAGATTTTAACTACGTGTTGTCCATAACAACATATCCTTCTTTTGGAACCAATACCCTATCCAATATTACTTGAATTAATTGATCACCATCTCTTATTAAATATATTAGGAAGGTAGTAATTAATTATTTCAAAGATATTTTTTCAATACTGGGCAAAATAAGGAGGCACAAGATAAGATTTTCCAAAATATTTTATCAGGTATTATGCAAGGATAAAATGAAATATTGATGAAGAAGTTACTATGGAGGAGCTACATGAGGTAGTTTTCTCTTTCCATCCTAACAAGGCACCTAACCCTAATGGATTTTCTATAATTTCCTTTCAAAATATTTTGGATTTATTAAAGAGTAATAGGTCGGTTTTAATTTAAAAGGCCTAGAAAAGGAAGGTTGTAATAAGTGAGATAAATTCCACCTCTATTACATTGGTTTACAATAAAGGAAAAACACAATAATTTGATATTGTTTGTCCAATAACCCTTTGTAATATTATTTATAAGACTATTTAATAAATCATGGCAAACAAGTTGAAAAGCATTCTAGATTGTGTTATCTCACAAGAACAAGGTGATTTTGTTCATGGTAAACAAACTCTTAATGGTGTAAGTATTACACAAGAGGCAATACATTCTCTTCATTTCATTAAAAAACTAGGTATTCTTATGAAATTAGAAATGAACAAAGAATATGATAGGGTTTATTGGATTTTTTGACATGATATTCTAAATTTATTGGTTTAATTCAAGGTTGATATGAATTATTAGACACTCGAAAAGATTATTTTTTATTAATGGATACCTATTGGATACTTTGAGTTATTTGGTGGATTCTAAGGTGATAGACTATATCCATATCTATTTATTATTCTTGCAAAGTAACTAGGATGGCTTTCTCAAAGGTAAAAATTAAAGGAAAAATCAAAGGTATTTAAGATGAAATAGATTGCCCCTCCAAATATCATCTCCAGTTTGTTGATGATATTTTTATTTTGGGTCATCTCTTAATAAATGAGAAATTGGAGTGCAAATCATTATTAGTATGTTATGATAAGGTTAATGGACAATTAGTTAATACTATAAAATCCAAGATCTTTTTCATTAACATTTATCTATATTTAGAACAAATTATTATGGACATTTTAGGGTTTAAAATTAGAAATTTTCCATCGACACATTTGGGTATTTCTTTGTATTATAAAGGAAAGAAGAATGGTTTTCAAACTCAATTTTGGATAGAATAAAATACTTTTTTAACAAGTAGGAAATGTAAGTTCTTAACCATGGTTGGAATTCTACAACTCATAAATACCTCACTATAATCCATCCCTATTTATATGATGTTGATTTGACCCCACTCATAATACTTGTTGTGGTCGATAGGCTGACCAAGGTAGCACACTTCATACCAAGAAGTACCAAAGATGATGCTATAATTGTAGCCAATAGATTTGCCAAAGAAATATTTAGGTTATATGGTTTTCCTAAAGTAATAATTTTTGACAGGGACTCTAGGTTCACATCCAATTTTTGGCATGTCCTCCATCGTGCAATTGGCACAACTCTAAATATAAGTTTTGCATATCATCTTAATATGGATGGTCAAACAGAAAGGGTCGATCAAGTCTTGGAAGATATTCTTTTTATGTATTTTATGGACTTGAAGTCTAGATGGGAAGACTATTTACATCTGGTAGAATTTACCTATAATAATAGTCATCATGCTTCCTTAAAGATGGCCTCTTTTGAGGCACTATATGGAAAAAGTTGTAGAACACCATTATCATGGGATAATCCAAAGTATAGGGTTATCACTGGATCAAAAATGGTCAAATAGATGGAAGAAAAACTTAGGGTAATTCATCAAAGGCTTAAGGAAGCCTCAAATCACCTAAAATGCTATGCTGACTTAAATATGATACCAAGGAAATTATCTATAGGGGATAGAGTGTTCTTGAGAGTGAAGCCTATGAAAAACACCATCAAATCAATTAAGCTAGATCCTATATTTTTTGGACCATTCACCATCCTAGAAAGGATTAGTCCTGTTACCTACAAACTTGACTTGCCACCCAATTTGACAAAGATCCACAACTCTTTCCATGTGTCCCTGCTTAAGAAATATATTGTTGATCCTAACCATGTAGTGGATGTTTCTACACTATATATGGTAGATCCCTTAGCCATTAAGGTAATACCAATTAAGATCTTATAGTTTTACTCCAAGGCAATAAGGAAGAAAGACATAGAATAATGCAAGACCTAGTGCGATCTATACTCTGAGAGAAATTCCACTTGGAAAAAAGTGGAAGATATGAGAAGACATTTTTCTTATTTATTTGAAAACAATTTGTAATGTTATTATAACTGCAAAAATTTACTATAGCTAGACTATGCATTGACAGATGTTTTGATGTTTTATGATGATACTTATACCTTATGATGGAATTTATGCATTTATAGATGTTTTCAACGCTTTGACTCTATTTATGTATTGATGGATGTTTCAATACTTGTGCATGCAGTATGAATATTTTATTCCTTTTAGAATATGGTACTGTTGATATTTTGTTGCATTACAGGTCCAGGTACTCTCATAGGTGGAAGGAGTTAATCAACCACTAGGAATGAGACACTAGAAAAATAAAAATGATGATGAAGATAGCTCATGGGTAACATGGATAATTACCCTCATATAGGTGCATTTTATACTCATTTTTACACCATTGGACCATGATGTTTATACTAGGATGGCGATAGTGGAAACTATCATGGATCGTCCACGAAAAGACAAAATAATGGTGTGAAATTGAGATTGGATTGGTGCTTGTGATTGCTACTTTGAAGTATCATGTTTGATTGTTACTTTACATTGTTAAAAATATATATTATTGGAATATATGTTTTTCATGCTTTCTAACCTTAGCAACACAAGCTATTGTGTTTAATGTAAGGGAGAAAGTATGTCATATCCCACCCCTAACCTAACCCTTTTGTTTGATGAATTGTGACTTAATATTTGGTTTTGTGAGGTATGGTGATATACTCAATGCTTTTTGTAGAAAAATATATTTTAGGGAAATATATTTGAAAATAAAATCATTTATGCTCTAAATTAATTACATGATTAGTCCAATAAATTCAAGCTAAATATTAGGAGAAGAAAAAGAAGGCCATGTTCTAGAAAAAGAAGAAAAATATGGCCTAAGTTCTAGAAGAGGAAGAAAAAATAAAATTAAGGATTTATTAATCTTTGTATGATAGAAATTGTCACCTCCTGGAAACTTCCTTAACTTGACTTTTGAGTAAATGGCTTAAAACCATGACCATTTTAGTTTTGTTGTGGGCAGGCTAGTCCATACGTAGACTCTTCAAAACTTGACTTTATATTTTTAAAGAATTCTATAAATAGCTCCATGTGATAAAAAAGAAGGCAAGTGATGCAATCACAAACAAAAATACATCTTGGAAGGCGATAAGGAGAATCTTGGAAAGATCGACTCGACAAGAGTTTTTCAGATCAGGAATTCCTTCTTGTCTTATTACAAGATGAAATGATGTCTATCCATTTCATTTCAAAAATATACTCTTTTATTTATTAAAAGCTTTTAGTTTTTATTGCAATACTGTTATAATATTATTGCAATGCACTCTTTCTTTGTCGATTAAAATCATGCGTAATTTAGGCTTGGAAAAAAGTGAAATCAACTTGTATAATCCTGGAATTAAGATGTCTTTTAATGACTAAAATCCACATACTTTGTTATCTCTGTGGTGATACTCAAACTAATGTTTGTACCTATAATTTGGATTTTTTTGTCTATTCAACCTTGACCCTTGTGCTATGTGTTTATTTGACTTTGTTTAGATGTGATTGACAGTCTTATGCACGACTATATTATCACAATGGTATAGCCTTTGTTTTTAATGTTGTAACAAGATATTGACATCACTCTACTTAATTTTTGGTTAGCATGTTATAGGCAGATATAATGTGTTAGACTATGCTACTCTCTTTCAATTGAATATTGCTAATCCTTTACTATAGGTTGAATATCTTATATGTGAGGTGATACCTCTATTATAGAAAGCTCAGTCTGTCATACCCAGATATAGGCTATATATGCCCTTCGAAGTTTTAGTAAACCAAGAAAATTTGTACTAAAATTATTATTGGAGGGATGGGATAATGTTTATTTTAGTATTTGGAACCTTCCAAGGGGGGCTATAACCTATGTATCTCATAATTTCATGATCGAATGTGTGTTGGATCGCATATGGTTCACACAATTTAAAATAAACATGGGAAGGGATTTTGAGCATTTGTCCCACATGGGACATGCTTGAGCCCACCTTGGACATATAGGGAGTATGTCTCCCATATCTACCACCACATAGTGGTGGTCAAGAGTTGCACCACTTGGTGGTCGAATATGTACTAGTTTGTGGTATGTGTAGACTTGTTTGTTTACGCCAAAGTAACACATGTTGTTGATTGTTCAATTGTCTCCTTGATTTGCGCTCTGTTGATTTGGGTTGGTCCAAACTTTATTTTTAAAAAAATGTATAGAGTTATCCCACATACACCCCATGGGAGTATGAGGGTGATTATATAGGAATAGCTCTCACATAAATAAATGACCACAGATGGTGGTCAGGGCTAGACTTAGCTAGCCACCTAGTCAGGGAGACTAGGGTGCTAGCAGATAAATGCTAGCTAGTTTGACTGTTGACTTGTCCTCCTGAGGGAGTTTGAATAGAAAGTGATTTTTGAATTAGCTTCTGAGTTGTCTTGCATTAAAGACCTTTTTTTTAACCACTCTCCTTTAAATTACAAAATTGAAGGTTTATAAACCAATTTTCCATTTGCTAGTCTAACCTTAGACTTGGAGCTTGAAAAGTAAAGGTTACAATAAATGGAAATTACATAAATCATAGTATGCTCTTGAGGAGAGAATACTAAAAAACTAAAATACAAACTGGTGGAAATTTGTAGAAATTTCAAGATCTTGTGAAAATATGTTTAGACAACTATAGAACAACTTAATGGCAAATTTTGTAATATCTATAGTGTAATATTAGGTAAATATTATGGTACAAATTGGGGAAATTTGTAAGAACTATAGTGTAATCTTGGGAAAATATTATGGTACAAAATTGTGTAAAATTTGTGGATTCTATAGTGAAATCTTGTGAAAAACAATAGAACATATTTTGTAAGAACTATAGTGTAATCTTGGGTAAATATTATGGTACAAATTGGGGAAATTTGTAAGAACTATAGTGTAATCTTGGGAAAATATTATGGTACAAAATTTATGTAAAATTTGTGGATTCTATAGTGAAATCTTGTGAAAGACAATAGAACAAATTTTGAAAGAGCTATAGTGTAATCTTGGGTAAAGATTATGGTACAAAGTAGAGAAATTTGTAATAACTATAGTAAAATCTTGAAAAAATATTATGGTACAAATTTGTAAAACTTGTGGAAACTATAGTGAAACCTTATGAAAGGTTAATAGTACAAATTTGTAGTAAATTTGTAGAAACTATAGTGAAATATTATAGAAATATTATAAAGGGATTGTATTATAATTTTGTGAATAAAACTGTAGGAAAATTGTATTGTTATTATTAAACAAAAGATGATATTTGATTCATTTGTTTAAATACTATGTGGATGGAAAATAGAGAAATTGGGTTTATGAATGCATCCTTGTGTCGTGATCAAGATAGAATAGATCGGAGATCTATTCTTGAGGGGAATATAAAATTATATTTTATTTGAATTACTAGTATTTGTATATGGCATTGTTTGATCAAAGGAATATTCTCTTGGGGAAAAAGGATAGGAATAAATAGGGAATTTATTCTTGGAAATTTATGGGGTTTCCTTCATTTGGTAGATTGAATGAAGGTGTTTACATTATGGTGAATGTATATCACATGGTTTCATTCAAATGAAATAATTGCATACTATTGTATGATTAGAATGCATTATCATATATATGTTATGAGTTGTCCTGATCCCTTACCACCATCATTCAAGCGATGGAGATACGATATGGATCGGGAAAAGATTTATGTTGTGCAATTATTACTATGATGTACTAAGATCTTTATGATAAAAGGATATTTAGATTTAGGCTAAGCAATTTTTATTATAGATCTTTATTGTATTAAGATATTTATGTTGAAAGGATCTTTATTGTAAAGATATTTCCATTTGAGAAACAAGTTGTAAATTGGAACATGACATATATTGTTTAGTATCTAGAGGATGTATAGATGATGTAATCTTATTTACAATTTAATATGGAAAAATTAAGTAAATATGTACTTTGATTTATGATTATATGCAATGACTATTGCTATGGTTTAAATAGGGATCATATCTTTAGTTGAAGTCTAAAGAGGAATACTATTTGTTTATGTTGATTAATAGATGAAAATGTAATTCCAATTAGCAAAGAGAGAAAGAAAAGAATAAAGAATAATATAAACACAAAGGATATACTTTGGTGTAATTCATTAAGAGGTAAAATAAAATCTAGAATAACCCTTAAAAGGAAACACTCTAGGAAATATCAAGTGGAAAACATGGATCTTATTTCCTTTCATGAAGGTTGGGAGAGAATTACACAAGTAAATTTTGTGATAGGCATAGGTATACCTATGTGGGTATCACATGATCATGATGATCACCTTAACTACAATCAAGAGGATGGGGATAGTTAAGCACTGTAATTGATTGTTATATTCAAGGCATATGCCTACACTCGGGTCGGTATGAACTAAGTTTGAAACTAGCTTAATGGGTCTTAAGTTAATAAGGGAAAATGGTGTTCCCATCCTTATACCAGAAGGGTATTAAGGTAAACCCATAAATTTGTAATAGGAGGGTTACTCCTATCCACTGATTCTTGTGAAGTGTAGCCTTGGAACTTACTTGGGAAAATTCATCCTTATCATGTTTGGAAATTCATTCTTATGAGATCTCTTGATTACTCCTTAAGTGATTATTTGATTTTTAACTTAACTTAAAAAAAAAAAATCTCTCTAGAAAAGGTTGGGTAATG
This sequence comes from Wollemia nobilis, assembly GCA_028583015.1. Taxonomy (NCBI): domain Eukaryota; kingdom Viridiplantae; phylum Streptophyta; class Pinopsida; order Araucariales; family Araucariaceae; genus Wollemia; species Wollemia nobilis. The sequence continues at coordinate 4,500,809 of JAQPPZ010003280.1, forward strand.
AGGTTCATTACAAATAACTTCATGTTTAATTTTCTTGCAACATAATTATAATGCATAATATGATGCTACTAATGGAATTACATTATTTACAGTGATAGTTTTTCCTCATAGTTGGAAATAATGCTAACCACTAAATGAGATGTAATAGGAAAAGTAAAAGACATGATGTCTATTTCATCATACAGTTCGAGCAACAAGAAAAAATATTCTTTAACAAGAAAAGTTTATAATATGAAACATCATGAAAGGATTATTTTTAAATAGACAAAATTATGAATGTTACATGCTAATTTTATCTTGGTAGTAGCGGTTTCACTACCAGTAAAAATGAATAGTTAAGCTTTGATTTCTCTTGTTTTGATTAATTTAGAGAAACATATCTTTTGGTGGGAATCTGATACGATGAAATAGAATAACTTAAAAAATATTTGAACTATAGCTTATCTCAAAGTCTAAGCCTACCACCAAATTATTCAACTAAAAATAAATAGAAATAATAAATTCTCAACTAGGAGTTTGAGAGCAGGTTTTTGGTAATCATCAAGTCATGGTGGCACAGTGGGAGAGCTTCAAATTCCATCAGGTCATAGTGGAAGGAAAGGTAAGGTATCTTTTCATTATGGTCTCAAGAAAATACATGGAAGAGGTGATCATGTGAGCAGAAGGAAATGAATGGAAAAAGAGAGGTTTTTAGTGGTTTTGAGGGGAAAAGGGTTGCTGGTTCAAGGGATGTAGTGTGGTTTTTTTCATTGGAAGTATTTTTGGTCAGTTTATGGGAGATAGGAAGTTTTGGATCATGTTTTTTTTATCCTCGACTCACTTTGGGAGATGTCGTTGGAACATCATTGAACTTGTTAAGTTTGGTACTTTTCATAACAAATGGACTTGCTCTTGTTCTTTTATCAATGTATGTAGCTGGAAGAACTTAGTTTTTATTTATGTAACTTTTGTAGGAAATTCCTTTTGGTTGGGTTCAAGCTCAAAGAAATTAGTTCTTTATATTGTGAGTTATACTAGTATGCTAGACTAGTTAAGTATTTCCAGTAAGTAGTCATTTAAACTGTGTATTTCCACATATAAATTAAGACTTCATTAAATGGTGGTTTTCATTTGTGGAATGATGGTTGGATAGATAGGATATCCAATAGTGATTATAATGTAATGGTTAGCTAGTATATCATTAAAATATAGGAGCTACAATTTTTGTGATGCTGATTTGATATGAGGAGGTTCAAAACCTATGTTATTTTTTGGTGTTTTCAGTTTGATATTAAGAGGTTCAAAACCCCTCCTATCTGTTGTTGTTTCATACCTGAATATTCTAGATGTTTCAAGTGTTGAAGTTTCAATGCAACAACATTGGAATTATAGTGTTATTACCTTATTTAAGTATGTATGAAGAGGAAATCCAACCCAACTCGGTTGGGCAGATGGTTCAATGAATAAAACTAAGGTTAAATTTACTAGCCATGTAACCAATAGTTAATTTAGTTTGACCATGAGGATTGTAGTTAAATAAATTCTAAAATTATTGCTTACTCTCTGATTTTAGAAGTTAAGAGGGATTATCAATGATTTTATTTTACTAGACATAGCTGAACTTAAGTAAAATGTTATGGAGTGAACCATTGGGGATTTATCAATAGAAAAAGAACAAGATAAAATGTATCTGGAAAAATGCAAGGTAAATTATTATTTACAAAAATTGTAAGGCAATTGTTTAGTTATATGTATATGGACAGATGCAAGGTAATTTACTATTTCCAAAAAATATAAGGCAATTAATTAGTCTAAATGGATTCAAGGTAATTTATTATTTCTAGAAATTATAAGGTAATTGATTAGTTATATGTATATGGATGGATGCAAGGTAATTTGTTATTTCCAAAAATTATAAAGCAACTGATTAGTTGATGTATATTTATGGGTGGGTTGTAACGTCTCCAATATTTGGAACCATAGTATGGAAGGGTAATTATTTGAAAGGTTGTTTCATGCTGTTTTTTGGAGAGGAACCGATATCGGGACGAGCTCAATATTTTTTTGTGAAGTATTACTTGTAATGAGAATCAATAACGTTCTCTTGTGTTACGATGGATGCATGTAACTCCTGGTGAACAGGAAGACTTTTTGTTGTGCTTGCTCCAGTGAATGGAGATGAATTTCCATTATGGATAAGAGGGCAAAATCATAGAGTAGAATCCATGAGAACATAGTATGTTCCTCATAAGATATTAAGACATAATGATTTGTCTAATCTCCATTGTATGGAATGAATATCTTTCTGGAGTAATATAAAACAAAGTTTAAATGTTGAGTTTTCCCTTTGGGGTTTTTGCCAAGGTAAATAAGTTTTTAATGAGTGTGGATGGTGTTTCTTCTTTATGAATGTGTTAATTGGTATCTTAAGATAATATGTTGGGTTCATAAATAAACCTGGAAAGTTGTTATGGAATTCCTCTATCATGTTCATGTTTTTAATTATTTTTAATTAATTGTGTGGAATAATGGTTAATATTGTAGTTGGATTTAAATATTGAATTTGGAATGAGTTGTAACGAGAAGGGATAAAAATCTTGGAAATTGGTTATGGTTCCTTTATGTTGTTCACATAAATTGCTTCTATTATTTTAATAAACATTATGTTGCATGAGATGGTACCCTTCTAAGAGACATATATTTGTAATTGAGTATCCCCTTTATGGATCATAGATGGGTGGAAATATTAAGTGAATAAATTCAGAAATTTTAAATTCGTTTGGCTATCCATAGGGAATGAGAAGTGAGTCAAAGGATTTGTGATGTAGGACCTAGATATAGATCAATTCAATACTTGGAAAGAACTAGCTCATCGCAAAGATAAGAATGATAGTTTATTCCTAGCATGCTTAGTGCACTAATAACAATGGACTAACATACAGTGTAGAGATAGGTATATACCTTGCAAATGGCTAAAAGGATTAAGCTAGCTCATCGATAGATAGATGAGAAGGATAGCTTGGGCTTGTATGTTACCTAGTATGTTTACATTGATAGATAAATGTATGTTGTAAGTATGGGTAATATTAGAGATGATCTTTAAGGAATGGTAATGTTTTCTCTAGGGCTATGATTTTCTATACTAGACATAATAGGTTACAAACCAACTAAATAAAAAAAATATACTGCCTACCTTTAGGATAGGAAAATCGGGTTATGACGCTCTAACCAAAAAAAATTTCCCTTTTCCCAATTAATTCTCATTTCTCAATTACACCATGATATTTTTGTCAAGTGCTTTGTTGTTATCTTCTATTTCTTCACCCATCAACTCATCGCTTGAGGGGGTAGATATTGCCCATAAAATTTCTATCTCAAATAGTTCCAATACCCAAACATTCAATCTTGGAATTGTGTTTACCCAAGAATATTTGCCTAAGACTATCACTAACCCTCATATGCTAGGGCAAAAAGCAAATTTTCTCTTCTCAACTTAACTCTAATTCAATAAATTTGGTATGCTTCATGCCAACATCTATATGGTTACTCACACACATGCTTTAATAAATTAATGGAAGCATCATGAGGATACCTATGTATGGCTAGTCAACTTTCCAAATAAAATGATCTCAACAATTTGTCAAAGGTAAAGTTTCAAATAAATTCATTCCTTCCATAATTGGGGCATCATACATTGCTCTTGATTTGAGATAATATTACATATCCTCCCTCAACTGTTATTGTGGCACATAAAAATCCATGTTCAACCATTATCATCCATTGTTGTCTATTGTCAGTCCACCCATTTATTGCCATGTGTTTTTGCATAACATTGTGTTCATCACACAATGTAGTACAAAAAGGGGTAAATGTGGACACCTAAAAAAAATTAATTTAACATTTTTATAATATCAATAATCAGTAATTTTGTACTTGTTCTAATTAAACCAAAAATGTGATATAGCAACCTTAGAAAAATTAAATCGGCTCATCCTAGCCCCTTAGCCTACTAAGCCCTTTTCTGCACCTAACCCTTTGTCACCATGTGAATACCCTATCCCCCTAGCCTATGTGCACATTACCCTAGTCTACCCTTTGACCATATCTTAGGTCCACCTCACCCTAGCCTAGCCTACCCCCTACCTTCCACATCCCCATGCACCCTACAACCCCTATGCTTCTTAATGCCACTTGGGTGGGGTGAGGACTATCCCCAAGAGCATTAATGAGCACATGCCACTTGAGTGGGGTGAGGAATCTCCCTACCCAAGGAAATTAACAAGGCATGGTGCACACATACCTCTTTGATCATCCAAGTAGAAAAATCCTAGAGTTTCCTCACCCTTACGCAAGCCAATTGGTTTTCATGTTATGTCCACCTTACCTCCACATCACTACCATTTATCCCTTGGAAAATTCTATAAATATCCCTCATTCCATTCATTTGCATGAGAGTGTGAAGTTGCCATACCAAACTCTACCAAAATTTAATTATAATTCCCCTTTATATGCATAATATTGTTTGCATATCAGTCATGGACACCATTGCATGCTTTCATTTGTACATGTTTTGTTCATGAAATTTTCATAGGTGGAAGCTTTAGTTAAATCAAAACTCTAACCAAAGGCTCCACATACCATACCAAAGGTCCCTTGAAGAATTGATCAAATTTTAGATAGCACAATTTAAACCTCCCATCCCTAGGCAGTTCATAATCATAATCACCCCATGATGGGTACTCTCTTAGGATCCATTGCAATTAGACATTTGGCTTCTAATAACCTAAAAAACCTACTAAACTTTCATAGCATTTTGAGTAGCACAGGCTCAACTGCCTGATCATAGGCGGTTTGTAGTCAAAAATACCAACTCGTAGGTAGTTCACTTCCAATATCAACCATAGTCAAAAACCTTGCTTTAAACAGTCAACAAAGGTGAGCAAGGTAATATGTTTTTTTTTGTGTGTTATTTTGAGTTATATTCATGATTTAATACAAGTTTCTTACATTGTTATATTCTTTCATAAACTTGGGTCCAACCTAGGTGGACCTAATAGGTGCTACTAATAATTATGTTTGGTTGTGTTTAGGGCTTATGGAGACACGTTCAACCAAGGTTGGCCATCGATATTAAAAACTCACCCACACTTTGAGGTGGTTTAGAAGACTCATTGTTGTGTCAATGAATTGATATTTGTAAAAGAGGAATTTCCACCTTGGAAACCCTTATTGTAGCCCAAGGGGCATATAAAATATCATATTTATAACATCTTTTATATGTAATGAAAATGGTATAATTTCTCTACCACAATACTCACCCCTAAAGAACTAGAGCCCTCAAGAAATTGTAATCTTCTAGTGCTAAGAAAATATTCATAAGGATGTCCCATGCAGAAGCAGCTAGACAAAAAGAATAGCGAGAATTTCCCTTGCAATCATAGTATACTAGTGATTCTCCACAAGAAATTAATATTTTTAGCATCAATAGTAGAGAAACATTGGTAGCTTCTCTAAGTTTAAAAATAAGTCAATAAGAATAAGTAAGCAAGCCTCAAGATATAGTAAGTATCGAGTATTTAATGTGACCTACATCCCTTGAGCTCATAACACATCTTGATCTAAGAGAAATCTCCCTTGAAGTAACTATGAAACTATATCTTATACCTAGTGTAGTGAAGGTTCACTACAATGGGAAAATCCTACTCCCATAGGTGATTTTGACCAAAGCACCTACCTAAAGCTAAAATGATGGGTCCAACATCCCTACTACATATAATATAGCCAAATCTAGAAGATCATCTAGGATGCAACCAAAGAAGAATAATTATTGCCAACTAACAATGAGCATAAAGCTCCCTTCACCATGCACCCTAGATAAACCATTAGTCTAGTACATAATTAGTCAATAAGTCTTTCTAATGGTAGCTAAGAAGAGTTTCAATGAGAACAGTAAGCCTAGATCCTTTTTTATTGCAGCTAATAGGCCATTTCTTTCAATGAGGGTCTTTCCCATCTAAGATCCATGGATTGCTGCTCCATCTCGTTGAGGGTAACCCATAGCCTAACTTTTCTCTAAATTCTTGGGTGACCAAAGTAGAGGAAAAATTGTGGTTGTTTAAAGTGGCTCAATGGGAAGAAGATCATAGAATCTCTCCCCTTATTAGAAGAGCTTAAGGCTCAAAGGACTGCCCAAATCCTATCACCTTGGATAAATTCAAGTTGTAGGGACCTTGGTTATGCTTCATGGTGTCTTGGCCCCTACAATGCCTAACCTTAAGGGAATGGTAGGGATACAATAGAAGGCAAAAGAGGAGAAGGCCATAGAAATTTAGGCACCATCTCCCCTTAAATAGAAGGTAGCACCTATTACCATTATCAAATGCATCTAATGACACCTTCACCTAGGGAACCTACTCTAGGTATGGATGAGCTAGAATTCAGACATGAAATCCCATACCATCCCAAAGTGACTAGACACAAGGGGAAGTAATTATAATTTGATCTAAATACTAACATCCTACAACAACAAAAAATTCCCTAGGAAATTATTGAAGCATTAAATTAATGACAAGGAGGACAACCCAAGGGGCAATGCACATTCAAGACATCAATTATGGATGATCATGAAGGTCTAATTATGGATATTTTTCATAGTTATAGATATCTAGAGCCTTTAAATAATTCATTATTGATGTTGGTCATCCCAGGAAAATTTTGAATTCAAATTTTGAAGTCCTATATAGATTTTAGAGGGATTTTGCCTTCCTATTTCTTCTTATAAATATCTCTCTTCTTCTCATTGTAAAGCATCAAAATCCATCCATATCCTAAGGGGTGATTTCCTTCATTCCCTTTCACATATCTATATAGAATGATCCTTTTTCAATTGGTTAGTTATTTTTTGAACCTCTTCTCTCTCTACATGTATGTAACTCAAAGTTAGCATTAATAAGAATCTATGACTGTTTGTAAAATCTTTGTCCTAGTTTTGGTATGGATGTTGTGCTTTTTTGTGTCTTCTCAGAGGGGCCTATGTTACTCATGCACTATCAACCATCGTGCATGTGTTCACTTGACATATCACAGTGTGGAAGGATCTTATTCTTTTCTTTGGCACATAACCACCCATAGATAGGCTAGATAGGTTTTTTCTTTTTTACAATTTTATTGCTTTCATTTCCTTTCTTGTAATTTATGTTTCCTATATTTATTGCTTTCCTCCATTTTTCCTTTTTCTTATAGAGTGGGACAAAAATAAGGCAAGTGCCAAATAATACATCTAAACACAAGGATTTGGACTTAGGTAAAAAACCCCAAAGATTATTCGATGGGAGCCACATCCCACACTCTCCCAAAATTTATAGGACTAGCACCCCCCATGTGAGACATGGGGTACTAGATGCACCTACTCAAAGGGAGGCCCAAGGGTTGAATATCACAACCATGGGAGGTCACAACACCCAAGGAGGTGTAGGGATTTCATCTAGTCCCCAATAGTTTATACTAGCATACTTGGTGGGAACAAAACTTGAAAATATTTATCCCTTGATCAAGAAGTCAAATCATGGTTCTAGTGAAGGCCATAGTTGTTAGCTTTCTAAAGCACTCTATAAATTTACTTGGTGACTCTACTACTAAACAAGAATCTAGAAGCCACAATCCCTAGACTGATGTTGTGGTGGGAACCTTTGTTTGCACAAAAACATCCCCACCTGGTTACTCCACTAAAATAAAATAAGAGCCCAATGAAGTTGCTAAGATGAGCATAAAATCAAAGTCCTGATAAAAGCCTCTTCTCCCCAACCAACCAATAAAAAAAGAAGGAATCAATAAAAGGTATGGCTGTTAGATATCCCTACGTATCTCTACTTAAACTCTCTAAAACTTATTAAGTTAACAATTATATTTCAAGTATTTACTCGATACGAATTAAGAAGATAAACTATGGAATAAACTCTGAAATCAATTGCTGCTAATATAGCCACTCCAGGTGGGCACACCCTCACCATAAAGGTACTTATTACAAATATGCAAATGAAGAATATAAATGCAAGATGAAAAGATGATAAAGTTTATTAAATCAACCCTAATCTAAATAGTGAAAATTATTAATTCAATTGGAACCTAACATAGTCGGCTATGTTAGGGTTGTAGCATGACTCCCCTCCTTGGAAAGCTTTGTCCTCAAAGCTGGAAATGACTGGAAAATACTTTCAAATTCCCAGGTTGCATCTTCTTTAGGTAAATCCTACCACTTGATGAGAAATTCTTGGATGTGACGAGATCTGAGTCTGCGTGATCTGGTTTGTAGCACTTCTTTGGTTGTAGATGGATACGCCCTTCTTCATCCAACACTGGTAATTCTGACTGAGAGTGTACCTTCTGGCCAATCACCTTTTTGAGATAGGAGACATGAAATACTGGATGTATGCGAGAGGATTGGGGTAACTCCAGTTGATATGCTACCTCTCCAATGCGATGCACAATTCTATAAGGACCATAGAATCGTGGTGCCAACTTTTGATTGGATTTGAGCTTCAATGATAGCTGCTTGTAGGGTTGAAGATGTAAGAATACCATATCACCAATATTGAATGTTCTTTCTAAACGTTGCTTGTCCTGTTGTTGCTTCATATGATTTTGTGCTTGGACCAAATTATCTTTCAATATAGTGAGCATTGCTTGTCGCTTCTGTAACCAATCGTCGACTTGAGCCACTTTGGAAGATCCTGGTACATAATAGGCTATTGTTGGTGGCTTTGTTCCATATAATGCTTCAAAAGGAGACATCTTAGTGGAAGAATGATAAGAAGTATTGTACCACCATTCCACCAATGACAACCATTGACTCCATTGATATTGTTTATCCTGAACAAAACATCTTAGGTAGGTACCCAAACATTTGTTAACTACCTCCGTTTGACCATCTGTTTGTGGATGGTATGTAGAAGACATATTTAATTTGGTACCACTAAGTCGAAACAATTCTCTCCAAAAATTGCTGGTAAATATGGGATCACGATCACTTACAATATTTTTGGGCATTCCATGTAATTTAAAAATTGAATCCATAAATACCTTGGCCACTTTGCTTGCTGAAAATGGATGTTGTAAAGCCTGAAAATGAGCATATTTGGAAAGGCGATCAACTACCACGAAAATTACTATTTTTCCTTTCGACTTAGGAAGACCTTCAATAAAATCCATGGAAATATGTTCCCACTAGCGATCCGGAATAGGTAACGGTTGAAGTAATCCTGGTGATTTGATTGTTTCCCCTTATTGCGTTGGCACACTTCACATTCAGCTACCCATTGCTTAACCTCTGCCTTTAATCCTTTCCAACAAAAGGATTGTTTAACCCGCATGTAGGTTTTCAAAAACCCTGAATGTCCTGCTGAAGGAGAAGCATGTGACTCTTCTAGAATTTGTACTTTGATTGGTGAATTATGAGGGATGTAAATACGATTCTTCTTACGTAATATTTGGCCATCATATGTGAAAAGAGGGTACTTAGAGGAACCCATAGATAACTCTTGAATTATTTGAGTTGTTTCACTGTTGGACAACCATTCTTCTTGTAACTGAGACACCCACTATGAACATGGCCCTGAAATGGCATTAATAACTACTTCATCTTCGTATTTTCTAGATAATGCATCTGCAGCCACATTTTCTTTACCTTTCTTATATTCAATCACAAAATCATATCCCAATAATTTAGTCAACCACTTATTTTGTTCGGGATAAGAAAACCTTTGTTCTAAAAAATGCTTGAGACTGTTGTGATCGGTTTTAATAATAAAACGACTATTGATTAAGTAATGCCTCCATTTTTCCACTGCATGTAAAATAGCCAACATTTCTTTTTCATAGGTGGATTTACCCAAATTTTTCCCTGAAAGTTGTTTACTTTCAAATGCCAAGGGATGACCCTCCTGCATTAGTACTGCACCAATACCTGTTCCTGAAGCATCACATTCAATGACAAATGGTTTTTGAAAATCTGGAGTGGCCAAAACTGGAGTCGTACACATTGCCTCCTTGAGAGCCTCGAAGGCTTTAGTAGCTACTTTTGACCATTGAAAAGCATCCTTCTTGGTGAGAGCCATGAGAGGACCCGCAATTTTACCATAGTTACGCACAAATTTGCGGTAATAGCCCATGAGACCCAAAAAACCATGAAGTTTCTTGATGGTTTTAGGCAAGGGCCAATCTTGTATTGCCTTAATCTTATTGGGATCTACCTTAACACCTTCATGAGATACTATATGACCGAGGTACTCAACTTCTTGAACACCAAAGGAGCATTTAGATCTTTTGACAAACAACTTTTCTTTGCGTAGGATATGGAGAACTCTGTCCACATGTACTAAATGATCTTTCCATGATTTACTATAGATGAGTATGTCATCAAAGAAGACTAGAACAAATTTTCGTAGGAATGGACGAAACACCTGGTTCATGAGACTTTGGAATGTAGATGGTGCATTAGTGAGACCAAAAGGCATGACCAAGAATTCATAATGACCTTCATGAGTTCGAAAGGTTGTTTTGGGAATATCCTCGTCCCTAACTCGGATTTGGTGGAACCCTGAGCGTAAGTCCAATTTGGTGAAGAATTTGGCACCATGTAGCTCATCTAGTAAATCATCAATGACAGGAATAGGAAACTTATCTTTGATTGTGATTTTATTGAGAGGACGAAAATCTGGACACATACGCCAAGAATTGTCTTTTCGACGAGCTAAGACGACAGGTGAGGAATAAGGACTAGTACTATGATGGATGACACCCTGGTCTAATAGTTCTTGGACAATCTTCTCAATTTCTATTTTTTGGGGTTGGGGATATCGATAAGGACGACCATTGGGTGGAAGACTACTAGGCACTAGATGTATGGCATGGTCATGAGATCTTTTGGGGGTAGGCCTGTGTGTTCTTGAAAAACCTCCTCATAGTTAGACACAATATTTTGGAGATCTTCCTCTTTGATTTTTGGCATAGCTTGTTCTAATTTTTCAATGCAATTGATTCGGGCTATGAATCCCCCACCATATTTTCTTAACAACTTTTCCATGCTATGTGAACTTACAACTTTTGATGGAGGTGTGGGTAGTCCTTGAAGACGGATGGTCCTCCCATTGGCTTGCCATTCCACAAAGCGATGTTTGTGATTAAAACCCATGGTGGTTTCCAATTGTTCCATCCATGCAACACCTAAAATAACCTCTAAATTTCCTAATTCCATAACAAAAAGAGGACCTTGCCAAGTATACGTACCCATTTGTAGTGAAATGGAAGATGTCTTACCGAGACATTGAGAAACTTCCCTACTTGCCATTCTGACTTGAAACCGATCTTGACTAGAAGAGTAGACGTGCAGACCTAGTGTCCTTGCAAGTCTTGCATCAATGAAGTTGTGAGTACTTCCGGAATCAATTAGTACTATCACCCTCTGTTTCTGAATGAAACCTGCCACCTTGATTGTATGGTGAGAAGATAACCCCATAAGAGCATGTACTAAAATAGTCATGGTATCCTCCTCAGTGACAACTTCGTTGTGTTCATTTTGATCCTCAACTGGGAGATCCTCAGGTGCATCGTACTCCTCTATTTCTTCTTCTTCCTCGTTGGCATATTCAATCTGAAAATTTTGTCGTGGTGTGCATGCTTGATATTTTTGATGATGAGTGTGACATTTGTAGCAGAAGTATCATGATGGTTGATCATTTCTGTGAAAGGAGTTGTTGCGGAATGGAGGTCGACCATATGAATCACGTCGTGTGGATGAGCCTATGTGCGCCTTTGTTTCTGCCAAGTCAGCAATCCTTATACACTCATCCAACTTGGATGGATTTTGTAGGTCTACCTCAACTTTAATATGTGCTTTTAATCCATTTTGAAAAGCTGCTACTACCACATCCTGTGGTAGGTCTTCTGCATAGGAAAGCATACTGGTGAATTCAAAAATATAGGCCCCTACTGATCCTGTTTGCCTGAGTGACAACAATCGTACTATGTATGAACCCGTGGGACCTTTGTCGAATCTGTGAAGAAAGGTTGTTTTGAAAGTATCCCAATATAATGCATCTTGGGGCTCCTCACGTTTATACCATGTAAACCATTGATAAGCTTCAGTGCCAAATTTGGTTGCTGTAAAAGGGACTTTGTCCTTTTCTAAAAATTTGTAAAATTCTAAGATGCCATCCATTTTTGCAATCCACCCACGTGGATCCTGGCCTTCAAAGGTAGGCATGTCAATGCGTGGATGATTGACTCCCATTGGACCTCTTGGTTGGGAGTGGAAATTATTTCTATCTTGTTCCTCGTTACTTCTCTATCTCTGGTTGTTATTTTGATAGGGTCTATTAAACCCTCTTTGTTGCTCCATATTTTCTTCATTACCCCTATCCTCAATATTTTGGTGACCATTGTGAGTCAGGGATTGACTATTTTGACCTCTATGGTGTGTGTAGTCATCATTGTAGACATCCGTACTCCAGTTATTGGAGCTAGAAGGATTTGGTTGGGGTGGTTTCTGAGATGCGTTGAAACTTGCAGTCATCATCTGAAGATTTACTATTAAATATTTTAACAACTGATCATTGAGCACTGGACGATTACTGTCTACTTGGGTGACGTTTTCTTGTGCTGAATCTAGAGAAGAATTGGATGCCATTGGGCTGACCACTGGATGACTCGGATTAAAACTACCAATTCCGGATGGAGAAGGAGAATTTTTTGTACCTTGGCTTCGACGAGCTCTTCTGGCATTATTGTTGGGAGTTTTTGAGCTTGTTAATCGTCCATCAGATCCTTTGATCCAACTTTTGCTCATGCACCTTTCAAAGTCTCTTGCTTATGAGCTTTAAATTTTTGAATTTAATTTTGTTAAATTGTCTAAAAATTTGGTTTAAATTTCGTCGAATAGTCACTCCAACTGTGACGCGGATTTGAAGTTTGGCTCACCTCCTTTGACAACTTTTCAATTTTTAACAACTATCACCAATTTTGACAATGTTGGCAATTTCTTGACAAGTTTTTGACGACTTTTGGACAATTTTAGCAAGTTTGCAAGTTCTTGATGACGTAAGCAAGTTTGGACACTTTGTGGTTTTGACAACAACTTTTTTAAATCGAATCGATACACAACACCATGACACACAACAGCGAACGTGACTCTTTTCAAAGTATGACTCTACAAGACAATGTGATAGGACCACACGATTGGACACGAACCCCAACACGAAGGACCCAAGAGCCAATGTGACACTAACCAGCAAGGACTCAATCCATACTCAATATGGCATGGACAATGAGGAACGCAACTAACTCAATACACAAGACAACCAAACCAATACACAAGATATGACATGGGACTCAATGTGGTACGAAAAATGAGGGACGTGGAATGTGACCAACTCAAGACACAAGACATGACCTAGCGAGGGAACAGCAAACACTGACTGATGACGAACATAATACTATTAAGACACACCACATGAGGGAGAGAATGGAAAGGAGAACTAGACACGACAAGATGAAGACCACCGAACAGAGAGTACAATCGACACATGGGATAAGTGATGAATGACGACTAGCTACGAAAGGTGACAAGCACGATTACGTGCGAAGGAGGAAGAGCAGCGTGTGACAGAAATAACAATCTAGAAGTTACGCTCTCCTACTTTTAAATGCCTCAGGGTCTCCCACACAATCTATGTGGGATAATTATCCCCAAAATAGAAATTAAAAAAAAAATTATTGTGTACCTTAACCTTAGCTTTAGCTTTAATACTTTTATTTCTCGCAATTCGATTAGTTGATGGTATTTGCAATTGTTCAACGTTTGAATATGCATGATTCTATGAGGATTTCGATCGATTGGGTTGTCCTTGATAACCTGGATGTGGCAGATATTTTAATCGGTTGGGATTCAAAATGAATAGTGAAGCGTAAGCTTGCCCAGCATAATGGTGCTATGTTCCTTGTAACGCCTACAATTTCTGCTACAATAGCTTGTTATACTTTGATCATCCAACAATAGTTTTTGGGTGTTGATTCTAGGACAATGGAGTATGCTTCCTGGCCATGTGAATAGTTCACAAATTTAGGGTTGCTAAATGCGTTTCCTCCTTGCAAAAATAACTTTATTTGCTGGGAATATATTTGCATCTTTCATCACTGCGAATATGGAAGAGGAGTTTTAATGACTACGGATACGAAGAGGTATACCCCTAGGCCTTGCTTGGCTCGTAATACAATCTGATACCACTTGTTAGAGATCCCTATGGATATCTACTTAAACTCTCTAAAACTTATTAAGTTAACAATTATATTTCAAGTATTTACTCGATACAAATTAAGCAGATGAACTATGGAATAAAATCTAAAATCAATTGATGATAATATAGCCACACTAGGTGGGCACACCCTCACCATAAAGGCACTTATTGCGAATACGCAGATGAAGAATATAAATGCAAGATGAAAATATGATAAAGTTTATTAAATCAACCTAATCTAAATAGTGAAAACTATTATTTCAATTAGAACCTAACATAGTCAGCTATGTTAGGGTTGTAGCAATGGCTAAAATTATTCCAAAATGGAATAATCAAATCTCCTTGGTTCTTCTAGTTCGTCCTCATTCTTGGGATATAGTTCCCATAGAAGCTCTAGATTTCTTATTAAAAATTATCAAATAAAGTATGATCATCACATTGGAGCACTTGCAACACATGGCTACACACTATGTCATGTACAACATAACAAATTAGAGTATAGCCCTCAGGCTATTGGTGGTGTCTTTCAAAGGGAAATATTGGAGGTGGTATATCTTCCTACCTGCACAATCAATAAGGGAATAGTTGGCCATTCAATTAATTGATCATTTAAAGGAGGGACCCTACTACTAGATTACTTGATCAACATCAAGCAAATTTTTGGCAAGGTAATGGAGAACTTTAATGCTTTATTCCACAAAACTTGGAAAATAATCCCAGATGAGATCAAACCTTCCCCATGTATGGTACTTATATTTTATCTTAGGGCTTTATATCCAAATTTTTCCATAATAATCAAATACCTAAGGAGAAAGTTGTTCCATGTTGCTTATCAGATCATTCTCAAAGTAGAAGATGATCTCATTATGATAGAAATTTTTTTCTTAAATCTCCCAAAAACCCTCTTCCCTTTGACTCTAACCCAACTCCTTTACCTTTTACATTCAAAGCCAAATATCCCTCACTCAATGACAGTAAAAATTCTCCCTAAAGAGGATCCAATGGCATGCTACTACCTAGTTCCAAAGGCCCGATCTAGATATCAACTCTCAAAGAAAGAGCAAAAAGAAAAATCACCAAAATTGTGGAAACTAAGTTCTTAACTAGGAACCAAAACAGGATCTAACAAAGATTTTTTGGGAAGTAGATCAACTAAGGAAGAAGAGGTGTTAGTTGTCATGGAAGAACAAAAAAGGTAACCATTGGATCTACCAGATAATGTTGGTACTAACATTCAAGTTTATTTAGGGAGCCTCGAGCCATAATTGGAATTCATGATCAAGAATAACCAATAGTAGGATGGAAGGAGATAGAAGAACCTACGTGGATAGGAATAAAGCCTTTCCACTTGACCTTAAGGTACAAATGAAATTCAATCTAAATGTGCTAAATAGGCACAATTCCTATCTCCTCCTTGCCTAGAGCGATGACTCAAGCATTAAATATAGCTTGATGTTTGACCAAGAAAGAAGAGAATTAGGTGAGTGAAGGACCTAGCCTAGTAATCGACCTCCCATTGCAATACCACTATGACTTTTCTTAAATTCCTCATCATACAATGAAATAAGAGCAAAGAGTTGAGCAAGATTCAAAAGATCTACAAACCAAAATCAAAGGGGGTACCTATTCCTAGTAAGCAATAAGTAGCAAGGATAAAGGTGGGACCACCCCTAGGATTTTGGTAAAGGAAGAAAGAGAGACCCAACTTCACTGTAGAAGGCACTCGATCCACAAAAAGAAGTGATACAATATGGAATCCTGGGAGGTTGATCTAGTGATATTTTTTATTGGATTGGCATGGGATAAAATCTTGATGCCAAGGAAGACCCATTGGCCCCAATGGGCCTTTGTACATACAAAAATAATGCCTTTTCATATATCTACAAATCTAACAAAGGACACGAGTGAATTTATATGCATAGCAAAGGAATTGAAGATGCATGAGCCCAAAGAACCAAGTATTTGGGAGCAAGGTATGTCTAACAACCCCTCAATATCAATGGAGCCTCTTTGAATTAGTAGAAGGATAACTTCTATATCCATGTAGTCGAAACTTGGAAGATGATGATGTCCCCAAATTTTGGGCATAAGGAAATGAATCTTTGGGTGACAATTTGGTTTCAATTGACGAAAAGAATGGGCGTGGACCTTAGGAGCCATCCAAGAGATGACCTATAAAGCAAGGCACATATCACATTGATATTCACAAAGTATAGAGTGAAGATACCCCCAATGCCTTATCTCTTCTAGTACACATCATTACTATAGAATCCTTAGCATTTCCCAAATCAAACTCCATACCCAATGGACAAGGCACCTTTGTTTGGGTTCCTTAATTCCTGCTTGCAAGAGCAGGGTTATGCATAGCGGTGAATTATCATAAATTAACAAATTTTAGGATTTTTGAAATTTAAAATTGGTGAATATGGGGACCCTGGACGTCGGTCCATTCACCCAAAATTTTTGGGGGTAAAATTTTTTAGGGTCGGTTCGCCCCAAAATTATAATACTTTTACAGTTTAAATTTTAAATCGCCAGCCTTCCCACCTAGATTTTGGACCTTTTCGCCTTAAAATTATATATAATTTTATTAACCTAGACAAATTCACCTATTATACCCCCACTATATATACCTAAACATACATGTTAAACATTGGTTCTCCTCGACCGACAACAGAGAAGCCAAAAAATGAGCGGAAGTAGAGAAGCCAAAAAATGAGAAAGAAAAGGAAAGAAGTAGAGAAAAGACTACAAATGAATGATGCCCGATCATAGAGAATAGACTACAAACAAAAGATGCCTGATCGCATAGAAAAGACTACAAGCGAATGACACTCGATGGCATAACAAAGATGACTGGAGGCATATCGAAGATGATCGCTAGCACAATGAAGATGATCGATGGCATAGCGAAGATGACAGGTGGCATAACGAAGATGATCGAGAGGTATATCGAAGATGACCGATGGCATAACAAAGATGACTAGTGGCACAACAAAGATGATAGGTGGCATAATGAAGATGATCGATGGCATAACGAAGATGATTGGTGGCATAACGAAGACGATCGATGGCATAGCAACGATGACCGATGGCATAGTGAAGATGACCGATTGCATAGCAAAGATGATCTATGGCATAGCGAAGATGATTGGTGGCATAGCGAAGATGATCGATGGCATAGCAAAGATGATCAATGGCATAGTGAAGATGATCGGTGGCATAGCGAAGATGATCGGTGGCATAACAAACACAACCAATGATAGGTAGACCATGATTTCTTTCTATGCTCCACTTGTTTGCCATAAATTTTTTAATAAGGACATGATTCTTTCTTCTATATTTTAATTCTTTTGCATTATGTTGGAATATTTTGGTTCAAAAAATATTGCAAGCTATTAGGTAGTTATTAATAGTTGTCTGAAGATCATATGGGTACTTCAAAGAAAATTAAATTTAGAAAAATCACCAGTTAGGCCTTATTTGATTCCTTTTGTTTGTGTCTATAATCTTAGTGGTGGTAGCAATGCATGTTAGTGTTTCTTCATCAAGATCTATACCATAGAACAAAAGCATATTTGCTTTACCTTTCCTTTGAAAATTTTATCTCCTTTCAATGTAAGTTATAGAAGTTACAAAAGCATATTTGCTTTGCCTATCCTTTTAAGTGCTTGTAGCTATAATGTTATTGGGTCAGCCTGGGGCATGTTGTTAAAATGTTAGCAAGTGACATCCACATCTTAATACCAATCAACTTACAAATGGATGAAAAAAATCAAAGATCATTGCAATAATTCAAAGCATCATTTATGCTTCAAAACAATGAACTTACAACCACACAATTAATGCCATGTGATTGAAATCAATTTTTTCAATCTCGCTTTCTTTTTCTAACATTTTCCTTTATAGGTACAATGGCTCCAACTCCCAATGGAAACAAGGGAGAAAAATATTCTGGAAAAAAGAGTATCCTAAAATATTTTAGCCATATCTCAAAATCCAATGAGGCACCGAAACCTACACAAATACAAGGTACATACCCATTTTACCTACTTAATAGTAATTTTAATAAGTAATTTCAAAAAATGATATAGAACATCTTTGAATGCAGAATACCCAATTGATCCTAATATGCCTCCACTAGAAGATATTCCCGAGGATGAGATACATCATGAAAATTTGATCAACAATGACATGCAACAACTTGAACAAAATCCTGAAACTAGCACACAAATCCAAAATGAAAATGATCATTCTAACCAAATGCACACTTCTAGGGAATCTTCGACTAAGAAACCTAAACGTAGAAAGTTAACAAGGTGGACTATTGGAAGGTCATTTCAGATTGAATGGTCATCAAAATATCTATTTATTGAACCAATGCAACCAAAAAATAGTAATGATACACCAACATAATGTAGATGCATTATTTGTAGTTGGAAACTAGGGAAAGATCATAAGATGCAACTTAAGTTGGATACAATAGAAAAACATTGTGGGAAATTTTATATGATAGTAAAAGAAACTGATGGAACAACTAAGAAAACAATTAGGTGGAAGGATGCATCAGAATGCATACATGTCAGATATGTAGAAGACTATGACAAAGAGATGAAACAAAAATAAACACTAGCTCAGAATGGTGGAATGATTCCAGCATAGTTTCAAAAAATTCATAAAACCACTTTAGTTTCAAAAAGCTTGTAGTTTGCTATCATATTTACTATTCTTAAAAAAGGTAGACCTATGTCAGAATTTATTGATTTTAAGCATCTCTTTCAACTAGTTGATGTACAGAACCTCCCCAGTGCCCATTGGTCAGATCGAAGTGGTTGGGAAATGGTAAAATGTCTATCTTTGGTTGAGAAGGAGGACCTGAAAGAGAAAGTTAAAAATTCTAATTTCATTTCACTTTCTATTGATGAGGTAACTATTGTTGACAACACATATTGGATTTGCATGCATGTTTACACCTTTCAAAATCATGTAAGGCAACCTCATTTGCTAGCAATACATAAGATGGTGGAAAATTGTAATGCTGAAAATATTTACAATGTTGTTGTTACTAGCTTAAAGGATATTGTTGGAATGGATGATGCAACAATAGCTAGTAAATTAATATGTGTTGGAGTTGATGGTGCTGCTATAATGCAAGGTAACAAAAATGGTCTTTGTGTTCGACTTCAAACATCAGTTACCCCATATTTGATCCCAATTCACTGCATGGCTCATAGAATGAATCTTGCATACAAAATTGTGAGCACATTTGAAAATGTTGCAAGAGTCGAAGAACTCATCCATGAAGTACATGCTTATTTTTTGTGTAGTCCAAAAAGGTTTGCAGAGTTTCAATTATTTGCACTAGGACTTACAGAAGGTAAAAAATTGTTGAAAGATGTAGATACTAGGTGGATTTCATTGTTTCAACCTGCAACAAGAGTTTTCAAAGAATATAAATCCTTAGTAGGCTTTATGTATGATAATCGAAGGGCAGTTGATAAAGCAAAATATTTGCTATATCGTATGAGAGACTTGGAAATGCTACTCACTTTATGTGGTATTCTTCCAATGTTGCATGAAATGAATACATTGATAAAACTTGCACAACAAAGATCCATTTATATTGTTGATTTCATCAAGATTAGAAAATAAATTTGTATGCGTATTGATATGTTATACTTGTCAAGTGAAAATTTTATGGATCCTTTGTTTGATGATTGGAGAACTTTAACAAATGTCAATGAACAAAATAGTTTGTTGAAGTTCAACATCAACGATCATCTTTGTATTAATGTTCATGGAAAAGAGATACCTTTATATTATTTTGATAAGTGATTGGATATAGTTACTAAATATGTTGAACAGATGTCAATCACATACAATAAATTTGATGAAGTTTTACTCAATACAAGGATTAAATTGAGAAAAATAGTAGAAACATTGACAAAAGAAATCAGAAACCATTTTCAAAGAGATGAGTTGCTTGAAGCGATGGGTGTGGTTAACCCCATATTTTGGGATTCAAGAATAGACTATAACAGTAAAAATGACTTGTTTATAAAATATATGGGTACACTTATCCAACATTTTGCTAAACGTGTGGAAGTCAACGATACTGAGATCAATGGTATTCTAAATAAAGAACTTTTGACCAATCAATCCTCATATTTTGGAATGACAATGGTTGATCAAATTTCACATTTGACTAATCCTAGTGAACCAGGTTCTATTATATGTTTGTGGAAAAAGTTGTACCCTAGTAGTGTTTTACAACATACGATGAGTGAATATTTTTGCTTATATGAATTGTGTCAAACAATGGTTTTGGGATCAGTGGAAGATGAAAGGGTTTTTAGTGCATTATCTTTTGTGAAATCTAAAGTTCATAATAGACTGGATAAAAATTTAGAAAATTGCTTGAGAATATATGTCTCATCTTATGAGGTGGACAAGTTTCCTTATGAGAGAGCTCTGGCATATTGGAAATCTATAGCAGACAGAAGAGGTATCACGAATATTGATGATGATGAGGAAAATGATAATTGTAGTGATCAGATTGTTGAGACACAGAGATCAACTATGCATACAAGTGATTTAGGACAAGATGGGAATTGTTTGTTTCAACTTCCTCCAATGTAATATTTGCATTATTTTTGCAACAAATATCTTTAGGATAATGGTTTTTATTGGATAGATGAATTTTACACATATTGCATGATATTAATATAATCCTGATGTTGCGAATCAGGATTATGAATTTTTGTTTGGATTGATGAGTTTTGCAAATAATGTCATACATGTACATTGTTTAGGATTATGAATTTTTCATTGGATTGATGAGTTTTTCAAATAATGTCATACCCTTTGTTCAGAATTATGAATTTTTCTTTGGATTGATGTGTTTTTCAAATAATATGCCATACTTGTAATGAAATTTTTAATTTTATATCATACCCTTTGTTCATAAAATTATATGTTTTATATTATAGCCTTGCTTTGCTTTATTGAGTATTTTAAACATTGGATGGCTTATTGATAATAAAGTGAAACTTAAACTTCTTAATGACACATTCATTTGTGCTGAATTGAAAGAATCCTTTAGCACTACATTAAACATATAAGAAATTGGATCTTATTCAATCAACACCTTTTTAGAAAACAACAAGCAAATGAATGATTTAAATCTCAACACCTATTTCCATAGTTGCAATAGCAAGAAATTGTAAATCTCTACAAATATTTAATAAAACAAAACAATGATACAAAAATATCACACATTTAGAAAATATTTTTTATTTATTTCGAATAAATTTTCATTACAAAACTAGTGAATTGTGCATCCACTTTGATACTATTCGGTTCCAGGGCCCGATTCAGGTGTTCGCCCAATTGAAGGATCCAACTACTTTTCCTCATGACCTTGCCCAGATGCTACCTCTAATGTAGGTTGAGGTAGACTTTCTTCATGGCCCCCTATTCTAGAAGTTTCTCCTTGTAGGGCACCAACTCTCCTCAAGTTCGCCTCACCAGTCTTCAAACTATCTATCAATGCCCTCTCCTCTTTAGCTAGATCTTCTTTCAAAGGTATTTCTTTCTCATGTTCCTTGAGAAAAATGTTTAGATCCATATTATGTTTAATGATTATTCTCCTGAGGGCATTATTCTCTCTGATGGTGTTATAAAATCATTCTTTGAAGTCGATAGCATTTAGTAGACTCTGCTTTGCCATGGCCAAAAACACCTTCATGCTTTCCACCTGATTCTTCACATTCTCAAAATTGGACTACATAGCAAAAAATTTAAAATATGTTAGTCAATAAAGGTCTAAATGTGTTAAAAAATAAATTAATTTAAAAAATATTGATGACTTACCTCTACAACTACTTGGGCAACCTTTGCCACTTTAACTTTTTTCTTATCAATTATCCATTTATTGAAATACGCTTGAGCTTCAACATTCAGATTCTCTAACCTATTCAAAAGGAGATCTAAAATTTCATCATCATAAACATTAGTGGCCTTTACATTTCCTGAAGTTGCTTGATGTAATAAAGCATCAAGATTTTCAGGGTGTTGTTGAACCAAAGAAAACATATTCTATCTTTTTAAAAATATTGTATCGAGCATTAATTTCTTTGATTAGAATTTTTACCCGATACTCCCACTCTTTGAGTTCTAAAATATCCGAAAGCACACTATCCTTTATTGTGGCTTCCAAATTATCTGCTAATAAAATAGATTCTAAAAATTTTAATTTTTCATCCTCAATAAGAGGAGCATGTTGACCAGTTTGATGGGGGAGAGGAGTTATGAGCAGTGGTTGCTCTTCCTCTAGTTTGCAATGCTTCAATTTGAAGCACATCAAAAGCTTTAAAACTCTAAATAAACCTTGTAAAAGATAATCCTCATCCAAGGGAGGATTATCCAACTCAAGAAACTCATGCATAATATTGGAAATATTTCCCACTAAAAATTTGGGAAAGTCTGAAATGGTTTGTGTATGGCCTCCTAAACTCCTTGCAACAAATAATTGTTTTCCATACATTTGTTGACCCCTCATCAACTATTATTGTTGTGGAGGTGGTGGTGGCATCATTTGCTGCATTAATCATTGTGATAGACCTAAGGCCCCATTAAAAAAATAGAATAAATATTTTAAGAAAATATTGTAATAAAAATATTGGAAAATAGAGAACTTTAATTACGCATATCGTATGTTGATCCAATCTCTTGCCCTGATTCGATCGATTGTTCAGAAGGTTTTATGCATTATGGCCGATGTAGAGGTGGTGGTGGAGGTGGCATCATTCACTATCTATGATGAGATTGAGTTGACCCTACAATAAAATTTATTATAATAATATTTATTATCAAATAAATAATTAACTATAATTACCCATACCAGATGTCATTGTGGCCTCTTCAGATTGGGTTGGTTCTGAAGTATGTTTGAGATGTTGCCTTAAATACATTTAAAAAATATTAGATAAAGGCAACTAAAATTAATTAAAAAGAAATAAATTACAGAACCCAACTCCAAAAAGAGAAACATTACCTCTAATGGGTTGGCTAACTTCCTCAACATCGATGAGCTCTTGACGTGCAATAGAAGAGGTAGTTACACGAACAAGAGGAGATGCAGAAGACCTAATGTATTTCATAGATCTTGTTAGTGGAGGTTGTGGTGACACTATCTCAGAATCTCCACTAGCCTCTAGGAGCATTCCTCTAATTGTAGCCTCTCTTCTATTTGAAGATGAGGTCGCTCTTTTCTGCATTCAAGTGTAAATTTAAAAATTAAAAACATAAACACTATAATATAACAAAAATAAATTTATTGCAAATTTGAATGTAAAAAAATTACCTGCACCTCTTCGACGGTTAAGCCAACTAACTTCAATTTTGGATGGAGTGAGGTGGGGATGGGGGCATTGTTTACATTATAATATGCTTCATAAAAAAAGCAATCAAATAATTGGTAGTAGAAACAACGATAGCATAGGCAACAATATTTGTGCATGTGTGGTGAAGATCATTTGTGATTCTACCAAAAATATATGAGGACCAATCATATCTGTTCTTTCCAAGACAACGCACAATATACGCCAAAGCCTAGAAAGGAATGTTTGTTGTTCTCCCCTGCAAAATAATACGTGCCTGGAAGAACTCGATGATCATGCGAAGGAAGTTGTGGGTAATAGATGAAAAATTGAGGCCCCTTTTGGATGGATTTGATTGCACTACAAAAATATTATAACACAATTAATAATTATATTTGGAGATTATACAAGGAAGAGGAAACTTGCAATTTCAAAGACTTACCTTGTAACACAACCGATGAGAGATTGTAGTGAGTCTCCAGATATATTTTTTATCTTCAATTAGAGTGAATTTTGATGAGACGGGTTCACAATTTTTATAGGGAAGGGTTGTCAATCTATGGATGTCAGATGGTTTAACAGAGAAGGATAGGGTTTTGTTATCGATGGTCATTGTGATGACCGACCCATCATTGTCATAGGACTGAACAATTGTATTCAACAAATAAATATTCGTGTCAAATTGGGGCATTAGTGCTAACCCTAGAAGCCCAAATTTTTTCATCCATGTTGAATCGTAATCGAGAGCATTGAGAATTTTGGAGATGAGTGGGCAAACGAGGTTTTTGAAAGTAATTTTTTGATGAATGGATGATGTTGTGGCCATTGTTGCAAGGCTTGGAAGGGTTTCGAAGGGTTTTAGAAGGCTTGGAAGGGTTTTGAAGGGTTTTTGAAGGTTTCTCGAGGTTTTTTGGTTGTGCAAAAAAAGAAAAATGAGTGTTCATGCCCTTTTATAGGTGTTTGCATGCATAGTGTTAAATGAGATGTTGACACATGGTATCGTTAATCGTGGGGCAAACATGTGGTATACAACCAAGTGTCATGCACCATGCTATCGATAGGCTTTGGTCATGCATCTTGAACTATGGTGATGATAGGCTCTCTCCAAGCATCTCAAAGCATGGTAGCGATAGGTTCTCATCTTATGACTTGTTGCATGGTGTTGGTAGTCTCTCATGAGGTATCTCAAGAATTATGTCGATAGTCATTCCTCAATCATCTTGTGTCTAGTGTCGATGGGCTCTCTTCAACCTTCTCATTTGGTGTTGTTAGGATCTCCTTAGTCATCTTGTGTCTGGTGTTAATAGGCTCTCCTTAGTCATCTCGTATATGGTGTCAGTAGACTTTCATATTTTGGATCATTGCATGGTACTGGTAGTCTCTTGTGAAGCATATTGAATTTTATATCAGTAGTCTCACCTTATTTTTTCTATGTCTAGTGTTGGTAGGCTTTCTTCAACCATCTCGTTTGGTGTTTCTAGGCTCTCCTTAGTCATCTTGTGTTTGGTGTTGATAGGCTCTCCTTAGTCATCTTATATCTAGTATATGTAGGCTCTCTTTGGTCATCTTGCATCTAGTATTGATATGATCTCCTAAGTCATCTCGTGTCTATTACCGATAGGCTCTCCTTGGTCATCTCATGTCTAGTGTCGATAGTCTCTCCTAAGTTGTCTCATGTTAGTAGGCTCTCATCGGGCATCTTGAAACATGAGACCAATAGTATATCATATATCATTACATGTTAGTTTTATGTCATTGATAGTATTTTACTATTCATTTAAAAATTTGATAGATTCTCCAACTTTTTATATTTTTTAAAAAAGGTAATTCATCAACTTTTTAAATTTTCCAAAAAAAAAAGGCAATTTGCCACGTCTTCTACATGACTATGAACCCTATTCTCCTTGGTTTCTATACTAATTTTCTCATTTATTATATATACATTTTAATACCTACCCCTTATGCATAATTCTATGCAGGATTTTCCCTTGTGAGTTTCTAAAATTGTAGTGAAGACACTACAATAGGAAAATCCTACTCCTAGAGGTGATTTTGACCAAAGCCCCTGCTTAAAGCTGAAATAAGAGGACCCAACACCCCTACTACTTATGATGTATCCAAAGCCAAAATACCATATAGAATGCATTTAAAAAGGAACCACTACCAGAAACTAATGATGAGCCTAAAGCTCCCTTCACCATGCACCCTATCTAAACCACCACACCAATTCATAACTGGCCATTAAGTCTTTTTTGTGGTAGTTAATAAGAGTTTCAATGAAAGTAGTAAGCCTAGAGCCTTTTTTATGGTAGCTAATAGGCCATTGCTTTTAATGAGGCTTTATCCCATCCAAGATCCATGAATTGATCCTCCATCCAATTGAGGGGAACCCACAACCTGGATTTACTCTAAATTCTTGGGTGATTGAATTAGAGGAAAACTTGAGATTGTTCAAAGTGGCCTAGTAGGAAGTTCATAGGATCTCTCCCCTTCTTGAAAGAGCTTAAGACTCGAAGGACTGCCCAAAGCCTATCACCCTGGAGAAATCCAATTTGTAGATATCTTGGCTATGCTTCACAATTTCTTGGCATCTACAAGGCCCAACCCAAAGGGTATGGCAAGGAGAAAACATAAAGCACAAGAGGAGAAGGCCACTCAAATTTTGGTATTATATCCCCTTAAACAGAAGGAAACACCCATTACCTCTTCCAAATGCATCAAAGGACACATTCGCCAGTGGGACGTACTTTGGGCATAGATGAGCCAGGCTTTGAATCAAAATCTTGAACCAACCCAAAAACACAAGGGGAAGGAATGACATTCCGGTAATATTCCTAATATCATACAACCGAATGTAGTTCACCAAGTGATGGCTAAAGTACTAAAGCAACAATAGGGAGAACAACCCAAGGGGTAATGCACATTCAAGACATCAATGATATATGATCACAAAGGTCTAATTATGAATATTTTTTGAAGTTACAAACCTCTAGAGCCTTCATATAATTCATTATTGATTTCGACCAACCTAGAAAAATTTTGAATTTAAATTTTAAAGTACTAGATAGATTCTATAGGGATTTCTCCCTCTCATTTCTTCTTATAAATATTTCTCTTCTTCTCATTGTAAAGTATTGAAAACCATCCATCTCCTCAAGGGTGCTTTCCTTGATTCCCTCTCACATTGCTACCTAGAATGAGTGTTGTTCATTTGATTGGGTAGTTTCCAAACCTCTTCTCTCTCTACATGTATGTAACTCGGAGCTCACATTAATAAGAATCTATGACTATTTGTGAAATTCTTGTCCTGGTTCTAGTGTAGGTGTTCTATTTTATTACATTTTCTTAGACTGGAAAGTGTACCTCATACGTTGTCGATCATTGCATATGTATTCACTCAATTCATCATGACATAGGAGATCTTATTCTTTTCTTTGGTGCAGCGCCACCTGTAGATAGACAGGATACACTTTTCCTTATCTATAATTTTACTGATTTTATTTTCTTTCTCATAATTTATGTTTATTATCTTTATTACTTTCCTCCCTTTCTCCTTTTCCCTATACAGTAGGACCAAAAGAATACAAGCATCAAATAAAACATCTAAATACAAGTATCTAGTCTTGGATAAAAAAAACTAGAGGTCATCCAATGAGAGTTGCATCCCATGCTCTCACAGACTTCCCAAGACTAGTTCCCCCATGTGAAGCATGGGGTACTAGACACACCTACATGGAGGGAGGCCCAAGGGTTGAATACTACAACCATAATAAGTTGTGATACCTGGGGAGGTGAAAGCGTCACATTTAGCCCTCAACACTTGGTTTAGAAATAGAAAAACTTGAAAGACCAAACAATAATGACATTGATATTGAAGGATCTAGGATGGTCATATGGGCTCTGCAAACAAGGTTAAAATAAGTTGAAGATTTATTATAGGATAATAATAATGAAATCATCTAGCTCCATAATCAATTGGCAGAGGCAAGATTTAAAAGAAAATAATTCAAGTTTTTGATTTTGAGAGTGTACCTAGGTTGGTTGGATGATCTTATGAGGAAACTCCCCTATAGAATTTGGCACATGTGGAAGGGACTACAAGACAACAAAATGAATAGGGGATGAGCCTCAAAAGTGGTTTGTGCATAAAAATACTTATTTGATGTATGATAACATGCCTCCCAATAAGTTGGGAAGAGTGATGAGGCTCAAAAATGCCTCATTTTATACAATCTTTTTGCCTTCTTTTTGTACTATTCGAACATGTTTTTCTTCATCTTTGTATTAGTTTCTTGATTAAATGTAGTAATTAGGATTAAATGCATACTTATATAGGAAGTGTGATATTATATGTTATGATAGGTAAAAAGAGACATTTTGTTGACCATTAGGGAATAAAAATGGTTATCAATTTTTTTGCACAACAATTGGATCTCCTAGGATAGCATGGAAGCCAACATTGAAAACAATAGACTACTTAGCATCAAAAGTAGAGATCACAACAAGTGTTAGATGTAGCACTACACAGTAAATATCTAATTTAACAACCCCTAATTAGCATCAGACGAGACAACACTCTACTAGCACCAAATGTTGTAAAGATGGGTTAGCATTAGATGCTAGAAGATAGGATGACATCAAATATTGGAAAATAGGTTGGATTTAAATATAGAAGAAGAATAAAATAGGGACATGATTGAAGACTAACAACATCAACCAACTCATAAGTCTCACTATTTTTTTTTAGCCAAAAAGATATGATTTTTCTAATCACTTGTGGGTGATGTCAGCAGGCAATCAATTTCCTGCTAACTCAACATAGCTGGTAGTTACTTTTGGGTAGAAGACAAGACAATTTTGCATGTTGGGTAAGGTGAAACTACTTGGTAACCAACTTCTCATATTCTTAACATTTCCACCATGGAAATTAAACATTACATGTAGGTGGGTATGACTACATTTAGATTTAGTTGCACTTGTTTTTTTTCTTACCTTCTGGATGGGATTGGTTGGGTACTCTACTATTGTAACTATTTGATAATGCAGACAAGAGGAGGGTCTTGTACTTATCACTTAGAAATAATGGATGTATCTCTAAGTACTAGGTTAAGTAGTAGTAGCTATTGATATTATGATGTTGTAATAATAATTACTTGCTACATTTTGTAAGGAAACTCTGCCACTTTTAGACCTACAATAATATGTTGATATGAGATTGTTGGAATATTTCATTTGCATGAGTTGAGTTGAACTTATACCCTTACACATTGTTGCTGATAAAGGGCCCACTCTAGGCTAGGTGGAAGGTAGCATTTTATATTTACTATGGCATATATTAGACTGTTGTTATTTTCTATATTTCATGACAGTTAATTAGTTGTTTAATTTCATCTCCCGAGAGGACTAGATAGCCATTTAGCTTAAGATTATTACTGTTGTAGAATAGTGTTAAAAGAAGCATTTATTTATCTTCAAATTTCCATGCTATTCTTTGTTTTTTTGTTGTAATAACCTTTATTTTTCATCTTGGTATGTTTCATAGCTTAGTCCTTTATATTTTTTGTTTTAGTGAATTTTATTATTGCTTTTTCAATTCTTTAGAGTAGAGAATATATATCTAACCTAATCTAAGCCATTTCTAGTGCATATAGTCTTTGGACACCACCCCAAATTTGATAATGAATTAAAGTGAGGTATAATGAAATCCATATTGTCCTCTATAATTATGATCAATATTAGGTCTTCAATTATGATCAGCAAATCATCAACTTCCTCATCAAAGAAGCTTAGCATACCAAAGATAAAATATGGGGATGATATAAGGATGGGGTGATTTAGTTAAAAAATTAATTACCAAAGGGTTTGATCACTCTAGAAATTTTGTTCATTCTAGATAATTATGTGAATAAATCTAGCATCAATGTGAAGACCTCTGCCTATCACCCTATCGAGATTGTTGGAGGAAAAACTTGTTGCTAGGCAAAGAGTGCAATAAGGAAGAGATATATCTACTCAAGGATATTTGTAACAAATACAAAGATATTTTTACCTAGTCCTATGATGACTTGAAAGTGTATAAAAAATATCATAGAACATACCATTGAATTGGAGCATGGTACAAAGCCTTTTAAGCATAAAATAAGGCCAATAAATCCCAAAATAAAGATGGTTATTAAGGATATCATAAAACTTGTACAAGCATAAATAATTTTTCTAATCAAGCACTCCACATAGGTATCCAACTTAGTTTTATGTGCTTTATGATTTGTTGTTTTGTATAGAGAATTTCTATTGCGGGTGGAGGCAAGGACATCAATGTGATAGCGTAAGGCTTTCAAATTGTTTGGTGATCTTGAATATGCCAAACAGAGTGGTGTAAGAGGATTTTTGTGGAAAAAATTGAGCAATAGTGTTAGAGGTATATGTAGAAAATATATGAGCAATGACATCTAAGGGTTTTGTAGAAAAAACTAAGCAACGACGTAAGAGGATTTTTGTAAAAAAATTGAGTAGCAATGTTAGAGAGTTTCTATGAAAAATATCTTAGCAGTGAAATCCAAGGATTTTATGAAAAATTGAGCAGCAACGTAAGAGGATTTTTGTAGAAAAATTTGAGCAACAACGTTAGAGGATTTCAATGGAAAAAATCTAAGCAACAAAATCTAGTGGTTTTATGGAAAATTGAGCAGTGGCATAAGAGGATTTTTGAGGAGAGGATTTGTTGGAGGTTGTCGTCATTGCCACACCAGGTTGTGGTTGATCCATCATCATCACTACCCGATAATAATTGAAGACCCATTTATAATTTTGATGAAAGCTCAAACTATGAAGGATGTAAGCATTCATCTTTCTTATATTTAAATTTTCTTTGGAAGAATTTTGTCAACTGCAATCATGAAGTACATGCAATAAAGCTAGTGTTTGCAAAGTGAAGTACAAAGGAATTAATTCAAAGGGTAAAAGGATTTTTTTCTAGGGAGGAATATTCTATGCATGTGAACAATAGTTTGAAAAATTTTGTTTGTCTAGAACTATAGAGTGCACACAATAAAGCTAGGGTTTACAAGTGAAGTATAGAGAAAAGTAAAAAATATAAGAAGTGGCAGTATTTTATTTTTCCTAAAACTAGAATGTGCTCAGATCTATTCATGTGAATAAAATGAATGTGGATCCAGTTCTTGACTAATAACTTTAAAAAATATTGACACAAGAAACATCATCATTTTTTAAAACAGAAATGTGCTCGAATTTGTTCATTTGAATAAAATGAAGGCTAGACAACTTACTTTCTAGATTCAAAGCATGCAAAAGTATAATCTGGATACTCAATAAAAAATATATATATAATTTGGAAAATTCGTTTCTTGTTTTTTGATGGAGAATGAATAGGAATTTTTGGACTTCTCAAAGGACCCCTTTGAAGGCAACATATTTTCTCAACTCCAAGGGCCAAGGGTTTCATTTTTGAACAAGACTTAGAAGTTGAGAAGTGGGGGTCCTGAGATTTTTTGAATGATCAGAATAATATTGTAGGTGATCAGAATTTAGTGGATAGAGGAGAGCCTATATCAAAAGGTTTAGACCTGGTCAATTATTCTATTTATAGCTCATTCTCAGTTGTCTCAAAACACTCTACTCAAGTGATGGGTCTAATGAATGAGCAAGCATTTCATTGTGGGAAGAAAAACTTGATCAGGCTCCAAACAACCCAAACTCACTTTGTCAAATAGAGTTTCATTTGTTTGGTTTAAATTTTATTGGTAAAAGTCTTGATTTGGAGGCCCTAAGTGGAGTCAGACTAAACTTTCAATCAGCATAGTCTACAACTTCGATTACTAAAGTGTGTAAGGCACAAAAAGTGGTTAAAAAGAGAAGTTCAAAGATTAGAATGGTACTTGGGGAAGACTTGATGATGGAACAAATTTTATATTTTCAGAGAAGGCCCTCATTGAAAAGTTTCATGGATGTCAAATAGTTGATAATACACTAAATGATTTGTTGCAGAAGGTATGGGTCCTAATTTAAGTATATGGGCTAATTTTTTACTTACTTTCCAGAGGATGGATAGGTTTACTTTTTCGATTTGAGGAATATGCACAAAAAATTTTGGGAGGTCGTTGGTATTGGGGCTCTTCTTTTTTGGATTTGAAGGCTTGGACGACTTGCTTTGATCCTAGGACTAAAGTTGCCAAGAGAATCCCAATCTGGATAAAACTTACAGGTCTGCGAATGGAGTTATGGTCAAAAATAGCTTTGAAAGAGATTGGAGATTCATTAGGTAAAACCTTGGATATAGATATTTCTTTCAAATCTAGTATTTTTTGGTCTATATCTCAGGTTTTGGTTGAGATGGATATCAGTGAAGGCTTATCTAACTGTATGGAGATAGTTGTGGGGAATACAATTCATATTCAAATCTTGGGTTATTTGAAGATTCCATCTAGATGTGTTCGTTGTCATGTTTATGGATATATTTCTAAGGAATGTTCTCAAGATTTCACATATAAAGTATGGAGGAGAAAACAAATGACTAGTGGGGATTTCAAGTCAGCTAACAATAATCAAGAGATACCTATTTTTTAGAGCTCAATAGTGCTCCCTAATTTGGTACAAACAAACAAAAATAATGTTGTTGAACCTAGAACTAAAAATCTAGAGAAGGAGGAAGAAATTTTGGGCCTAGCTTTGTCTTCATTTCACTGTTCACAAGATGTTAGAGGAGGAGACAAAGTCATAAAGAAAACTATGAAAGGATTGGAACCCAATACTGTTAATTTTATTGATCATACATCTAAGCCTTATGATAATTATTGTCCAATACATGAGAATAATATGGACTTAGGTAATAAATAACTTTGTACACTGTCTTATGAATCTTAAAAGAGAAGTCCCAAGGACAAGGAATTTTCTAAGATTTTGGACAATAGACTGGTAACCTCAAATATATTAAATAGAGATTGTGATCCAAATATTTTTTGGAGGAATTCTTTGTGACCTATCAAGTGAATCTTCTAGGGAGGTATCTATTTCAGGAGATGGTTTGGAGACAGGTTCCTCTTGCATATATTTATCACATTATAGGAAAAGAGAATATGAGATGAAAACTTGTGCAATTTTTGGAAGGTTGGGGTTAGGTCTGGACCATATAAAGGAATATTCCACTACTTCAACAAATAGGAAATTATTTTTATTTCATACACATGAGAAGCCTTTGAGTAAAATTCAACAGGGTAAACAAAAATCTATCAAAGGGATCCTTAAAGCAGGATAAAACCCCTCTAAGATGTTTAAATGATCTTTTTATCCATTAATATTCGAGGTCTTGGCAGTCCCTCTAAAAGACTTGCCTTAGCCAGGTTGGTGGAAATTCATAATCTAGATTTTATCCTTCTATAATAAATCATGGGGGTAGGTACAAAATTCATTGAAGGATTAAGTGAATTTCTTAGGAACTAGGAATTCTTGGCTCTAGATGCTACCATAAATTTAGGGGGTGTTTTGACTGGCTGGAAGAAATCTATATCCTTAATTAATCCTTCCTTTTTGGTTCAGGCTTGTGGACAGAATTATTTTTTAAGGACTTAGGTTTGAGGTTATCATTTATTAATTGTTATGGTCCCTATGAAAATCGACCGGTCTTCTAGGAAGCTTTTTCTCCTAAAAGTGTGTTAGGTATGAAAGAGTTATAATTGGTGGGGACTTAAATTTTACTATGAATAGAAGTGAGGTATGAGGAGAATATACAAGACTTGATAGACTTACAGATTACTTCAAGCATAATATTGAAGAAGCTAGTTTAATTGATTTGGAACCAATAAAATTAATGCCTATGTGGAAAAATAATAGAGTTGGGGAAGCTAGGATTTCAAAGAGGTTGGACAGATTTTTCATCTTGGAGTCATTATATAATGAAATAGACATAAACCGATCATGGGTTGAGACTGGAGGTGGCTCATATCATTCTCCCATACTTCTTCAATTATAAAGTTAAGAGGCAAAACCTTCCAGTTCTTTTAAGCTCAATTCAATTTGGTTGGAGGAAGAAGATTTTCAACAACTAATTAAAAAATAATGGATTGGTTATGATCAAAGTTCCAATTCAGCAGGGAGTTTTCAATTTGTTGATGCATTAAAAAAATTAAAAGGATTCATGTCATCTTGGATTGCAATTAAAAAGAAGAGTATGGATAGAGATCTCAAGTTAATGGAGAAGGAAATTTCAGAAATTCATAAAAATAATGAGGCTATTTTTTTTAAAGAGTAGGAGCAAACAAGACTATTTGAACTAGAAATTAAGAAGAACAAATTCTTGAAGTGGAGGGAAGTTAATGGAGAATGAAAAGCAGAGTTGTATAGTTAAAAAAAGGGGATGAAAATACTAAGTTTGTTCATAATTTTTCTAATCACAAGAAGAAGGTTAGAACTGTTTGGGAGATGTAGAATGAAGAAGGGGCTCTCGTTAGGAGTTTTGCTAAGCTAGCAAATTTGGAAGTAAAACATTTTCAAACAATCTATAAAGAACATAATAGAGTCAATATTGGAGAAATTTTAAAGTTAACTACTTTCTTCCATATTTTTGTAATAGAGGAGGACAATATAAGGACAATAAGTTACTTATGAAGGAGATCACAAAGGAATAAATGAAAGCTATATTGACTTCTTTCAAAAATGATAAAATTCCAGGACCTGATGGATGGTCTGTGGATTTTTTTCTAGTTTTCTATAATCTGGTTGAGGAGGATCTTATCAAAGTAATGAATGAAGTTAGGTTAAGTGGTTAGGTTTTGGGGGATTTTAACTACACTTTTTTAGCTTTGATTTCAAAAAAGAAGAATCCTGAAACCTTTTATGAATTTAGACCCATTTCATTGTGTAACTATATCTATAAAATCATTGCAAAGATCTTGGTTGTTAGACTAAAGAAGATTTTCTCTAAAGTTATTTCTCAAGAGCAGTTTGGGTTTTTAGTAGGTAGACAGATTTTTGAATCCATAGGAGCTGCACAAGAGGGCCTTCACTCTATTAAAACTAAAAATCTTCCTACAATGGTCCTTAAACTAGATCTATCTAAAGCTCATGACAGAACTAGCTGGTTGTATCTCTGATTAATGCTCTTACATGTGGGCTTTAGCTATCCAATAGTAAAGTGGATTATGGGATGTATTTATTCTATATATTTTGTTGTTCTTATCAATGGATCAACTTCCAAATTCTTTAGACCCTCAAGAGGATTAAGATAGGGATGTCCTTTATCTCCTTTACTTTTTTTGTTGGTTGTTGAAGGATTGAGTAGAGTTATTTTGGATGCAAAGAGGATAGGATCCTTGACTAGGATTGAAGTGGGGGTCCTTTATTTATCTTATTTATTATTTTTTTATGATGTTTTGTTGTTCACAAATGGTAGTTTAAGGAAATCTAAAAAGTTGAAGGAAATATTGTACACTTACAGTATTGCTATGGGCATGGAGATAAATTTTTAAAAATACTCTAGTTGCTTTAATGGTCTAGAGAAAGAGATTAAACAAAACCTAATCAATTTTTTTCCTTTTAATCTCTTAGATTTATAGGAAGGATTTAAGTATCTAGGTTTTGTATTGAAGCCAAATACTTATAGGAAGAGAGATTGGGAATGGTTTTTAGAGAAGATTAAATTTAGGATTAACCATTGGTGTAATAGATGGTTGTCTATTGGTGGGAGATTAACACTTGTAAAGGTAGTTCTTGAGGTAATTCTTGTGTTTTGGCACTCCTTCGCCTTCATTCCTAAAGGAGTTCTAGAGAAAATAAGAGAACTTTGTTTCATATTTCTGTGGACTGGATGCAAGGAACATGAAGGCATTCCTTTAGTTAAGGGGTAGAGTATTGATGGTATTCTTATTTGAAATAATTTTGATATATTGTTTTATTCCCTTTAGAATATTGCACCAACTTAATTCCAGATTGTGTGAAGGTTGATCAGGTTAAGATTGGTTAAATTCAGAACATTTGCTTCAACAGATTCAGGATGAAATTCAAAAAAGTGACCTATTTGTTTGTTTTTATTTATTTTATTTTTCTAACCCTAGCTTTTGATTTTTATTTAAAATATGAATAAAATAGGAGTTGATTAATTAAATATTTTATTTCTGAAATATTTTATTAAATTATTCTTTTTAGAGTTGATTAATTAAATTTTCTTTTCGGTAAATAGGAGTTGATTAATTAAATATTTCATTTCTAAAAATTTAATTTTTGGTAAATTTCAGAATTGCAACAATTGTAATATTTTAATAATTCCAAAATATTAAATTTTTGGTATAAAAACATAAAAATATAAAAAAATATATAAAGATCTTGTTGGTTATTGACATTTTGAAAGTAATCTTTGATATTAAATGTATATCCTGACAGTTTCATGAACAACAAAATTGAATTTTTGATAAACAAATTAATTAAATTTACCCCTTGTTAATAGTTATATATTTTGTTGAGTTATTCATCTGATTTTTACATTGCATATTTTGATAAGTATACAACCAGGTGAAATTAACCTTACCCAAACCTTGGGGAGATCAAGTATTTCCTTTCAAGAGAGGATATCTTGAATGAATCCTGACTGTGGGTATGTGTTTGTAATTGGACAAATATATCACTCAACAGAATTGGTGCTAGAAGGAGGGCATGAAGGTAATTAATTTGATTTTTAGAATTTGAAGTTGTTCAAATTAATTTTAAAAAAATTGAAATTTTTTGATATATGTTGCATTAGTTTTGATCTGTTACAAATTCAGAAATATTTTTTATGGTTATGGTTAAATTATTGTTATTATAATTGTTGAATATGATGATTTATCCTTCCAACATTTGAAAATTGTGAGTCTTTTCACATATTTTTGCATGTTATATTTCTTAGATCATCAAATTTAGAACCAAAAGTTATAATCACTAGGTCTAAGGCTTCTGAAAATACTGAATTCTATAGCCTTTCTCCTCCAAGAAGGTCTAGAAGGTCTAAAAGTTAGTCAAGTACTATTCCACCCATTAACACTTCATCTCAATCCATTGTACCATTTATCACCTCTCCAACGATATCAATGGTAGGAATTGCACCCTGGTTAGGTGGTCATAGTAGTCCATTAAATATTCCTGGAGCAGCCCATGATATTCCTAAAAATGCAAAAAGATATTTACCCAAGTATAGACATGATGGCACCAGAATAGTTGAAGAGCACATTCAAGCATACAAGGATGCTTTAATTAGACTACAAGTTGAGCATGAAGATGTTGCTTGTAGAATGTTTCCCCTCACTTTAGATGAATTGGCATATGATTGGTATATCAGCCTACCTGCTAATTCCATCACCTCTTGGGCTGGATTAGAAATAACTTTTATCAATCAATTCAGGTTACCTATAGACCCTATTGTTATATACCACCAGTTTGCCTCAGCAAGGAGAGAGCCTAGTGAGCCTTTGAGGCTATTTAATACCAGATTTCATAAATTGTATACCAGGTTGACTACTCCTTATACGCTTCAAGAAGATGCAGCCATACAAATGTACTTCAGAGCATTGGATCCTCTCACATCCATGTTTGTGAGAAGAACACCTCAGATCACCACTCTCCCCATGGCATACAATGAAGCCTTAACTATAGAACAATAGTTGATACCTCAAGGCTTTGGAAAACTACTACTCCATAGGACAACCAAGTGCTTACAATCAAGTGCCCATGATAAACCAAGCTTTGTCACAACAAATACCAATGTTGAATGCCATACCATACAATAATTTCAATCAGCCATATAATCCTCCTATCACTCCCACACATCCTACCACTCCACTATATTTAGACAACCAATTCACCACTCATAAAACTATTGAAACTAATGCTCAGGCCATACCTGCATTCTTGAATACAACACCCACTCAGAACTTGTCAACATTTCCCAATGTTAATCTTCATCAAAATAACCCAGCATTTCCACATGTTGTTCAGAATCAAAATATACCAAATTTCTTGAATCCCACTACTACTACAAATAACACAACCAACCAGACTACTGTAGGATAGAATAATGAATCTAATTCTCAGTTAGATAACATACAAAGAGTAGTCCAAAAACTCAGTAGTGACATGGTTCATTTGCAGAAACAATTACCTCAAAACAGGAATTTTAGTTTTCAAATAAGACAATGGAACACTCGTTCAAACAATGGAGGAGTACCCAATCCTATTGCTAATCAGACCAATGTTACCATTAATTCAAATCAAACTAGTACCATAGTTAATATTTCAGATTTGGCCTTGAACAATTGGTGTAGAGTGCATTCTACTACACAACATAGTGAAAATGAATGCCCTGAGTTCAAGACAGCCCTAGACATACTCCAAAAAGAGATGGACAACATGGAAATAATTCCAAGTGAAGATCCTTCCCAATAGGCTAGTACTAGCAAAGGAAAAGGAACAACATTAGTAGTTGAAACCTTTGAATCAACTGAAGAAGATGAAGAAGGATATGATGGATCTCTAGAAGAGGAAGTACAAGCTTTTAGACAATTCAAGAAAGGAAATCATAATTACAAGCTTAGGAGCAAGAGTAAAGCTCCATTCACTTCTTCTACTCCACCTAATGATACCATCATTCCTCCTGATACACAAGCTAATAATAATCCCATACCTCCATCTAAAGTTGATCTGCACCAACCACATGATAAACTTGCATATAACATTGTAGAATATTTAAAGAAGACAAAAGCAAATATATCTTTATTTGATGTTGCTCAATTGACTAATCAACAAGAGTTGTTGATTAAGGCTTTTAGTGATCAAAGTAAAAATGAATCCCAGAAAACCATGGATGCACAATTTATCTCATGAAAGGACAAAGGAGAAGCTCCTCCCTTTCTCTTGACTATAAGAATTGCAGGAAGAAATCTGCATAATTACCTTGTTGATTCAGGAGCATCAGGAAATGTTATGCCATATATTATTTGTCAAAAATTGGGTTTGAAACCCATCCCTTCCAATAGAATAGTAGTGCAATTGGACAAAACTGAAGTTAATGTGGTAGGTGTGCTCAAGAACATTCACATACAACTAGCATCAGAACCCAGGATACAACAATATATTGATATACATGTTGTAGATATACCAGATAGGTATGGGATGTTGTTAAGCAGAGATTGGTCCAAAAATTTAAATGGATACATGGCCACTGATTTCTCACATATGTGGCTACCATGGAAAGGAGTAGCCAACCAAATTAGAATAGAGAGAGAACCTAGACTTAAAGAATTGATTACTGAGTATAATAAAACTAATGAAGTTCTCTACAATGAGTCTGAATTAGGAGTTTACACTCTTGAAACCAAGTTGGATGCAGATAAATCTGAAACTGAAATACCATCCAGTAACCCAATTAAAGATGAAAATCTAGTTTGGACTCTTAAATTTGATGGATCCAAGTCCAAACAAGGTAGTGGAGCAGGAGTTGAACTAATCAATCCCAAAGGGAAGTCCTGTCTAGCTGCTTATAGACTGCAATTTCCCTGCACTTGCAATACTGCAGAGTATGAGGCTCTGATTTTTGGATTGCAGTTAGCTTTGAAGAAGAATATCAAATGCTTAAAAGTGCTTGGAGATTCTGAGTTGGTAGTTAAACAAGTGAAAGGTCAATATACATGCCATGATAAAATATTAATCCATTACAGGAATAGAGTGAGAGATTTGATTGATGAATTTCATGCTTTTAATATTACATTGATTTCCAGAAAGAAAAATCGAATTGTTGACTCTTTAGTTGTAGCAGCAAGTACTCTGAAACCCATAGATAACAGAAGGCTCAAGAAATTTTCAATTGAATTAATACCCTATCCTTCCATACCTGATAATGTGAAAAACTTGCAGGTGTTTGAAAATGATAGGCATATTTTCAATTTTGTGACTAATTTTGGTGTTTTTGAAAACCAGGTTATTGATGAAGATGAAAGGCTACAAGATGACGAAAATGAAGACCATGAGGTAACCATGAAAACCAATTCAATTCCCAAAGGTATAGTTTCTCTTGAAAAACTCTTTGACATTGATTACAAAAGTAAAAGATGTAATAAAGTCTCATTTCAGAATGATGCTTATAACATTGTTAATATAGGGACTAGTGAAGATCCACACAATGTGTTAATAGGAAAAGCTTGCACTAGTCAGGAAAAAGAAGGAATCATACATGCTCTTAAAGACTATATAGATGTCATAGCTTGGAGTTATGAAGACTTAAAAACATACAATGAAAATATTATAACACATACCATCCCATTGAAACTAGATACAAAGCCATTTAGGCAAAAGCAAAGACCTGTTAATCCATTGTTAGAGCCACTTATTCAAAAGGAAGTTAAGAAAATTTTAGATGCTAGAATCATCTTTCCTATCAGGCACTCCACTTGGGTAGCCAACATAGTACCAGTCAGAAAGAAGACTGGAGAAATCTGCTTATGCATAGATTTTAGAAATCTTAACAAGGCCTCTCAAAAGGATAATTACCCTTTACCCTCTATTGATCATATCTTGCAGATGGTAAATGGATCAGAGATGATGTCATTCCTAGATGGATATTCTAGGTATAATCAGATCCTTATAGATCCTAAAGATAGAATGAAAACAACTTTTACTACTAAGTGGGGCACTTTTGCCTATAGAAGGATGCCTTTTGGATTACTAAATGCAAGTGCCACTTTCCAAAGAGCAATGGATTATGCTTTTAGAGATTTAATTGGAAAATGCATTGTTATATATGTTGATGACATCCTTGTATTTTCAAAGAAAAGAACTGATCATATTAATGACTTGAGAAAAGTTCTCCAAAAATGTAGAGAACATGGTATTTCATTGAATCCTAAGAAATGTATTTTTGGAGTGACCGAAGGGAAACTCTTGGGTCATGTTATTTCAAAGGATGGAATCTCAATAGACCCAGAAAGAGTAGAAGCAATTCAAAAAATCCCTCTCCCTAGTAGTAAAAAGGAATTAAGATCATTTTTTAGAAAGATTAATTTTGTCAGAAAATTCATCTCAGGATTTGTAGAGATAGTTAAACCATTAAATGACATGCTTAAAAAATATGCTAACATCACTTGGACTTTTGAAGCTAAAACAACCTTCCAAGGCATTAAAGATGCTATATCTAATGCACCAATTCTTGTGAGCCCTGATTATAAGAAGCCATTTTACATTTACTCATTTGCTTTTGAACATTCATTTGCTAGTGTCTTGACTCAAAAAAATGAAATTAATTCAGAAAATCCCATAGCTTTTATGAGTTCTCCATTAAAATATGCTCAACTGAAATACACAATTCTTGATAAATAGGTATATGCCTTATTCAAAGTTATGAAGAAATTTAGGCATTATATTTTGCATAGTAGGATTTTTGCTATTGTACCTGATCCTATTGTTAAAACTATGTTGATGCAGAATGAATTGGGAGAAAGAAGAGGTAAGTGGATGTCTACATTGTAGGAATTTGATCTGGAGATTCACCCTATGAAACTAGTTAGAGGTCAAGGATTGACTAAAACTCTAGCAAAAATTGATCCTCAAATTATGTGTCAGCAATATACTACGAAAGATATCATAACAGATGAGTGGTACAAAGATATTGTGTACTTCCTACTGAATGGTAAATGCCCAAATCATTTCAATGCTACTCAAAGAAGAGCACTACATTTAAAGAGTGCTAATTTCATGATTAAAATAGGTGTTTTATACAGGAGAAATCATGAAGGGATTTTCCTTCGATGTCTAAATAAAGATGAGGCTATACAAATCCTCAATGACTTTCATGGTAAATATGGGACTGGACATGGTTCAACCAATGCCATTGCACATCATATTTTAAGAGTTGGTTATTATTGGCCACATATTTTTAAGGATGCCCATGCCCATGTTCGATCTTGTCATACATGTCAAATTGTTGCAAATAGAGAAAGAAATGCTTCTATGCCTTTGCAACCTGTATTTGAGGCTAGACCTTTTGCACAATGGGGATTAGACTTCGTAGGAG
Organism: Wollemia nobilis; assembly: GCA_028583015.1. Lineage (NCBI taxonomy): Eukaryota > Viridiplantae > Streptophyta > Pinopsida > Araucariales > Araucariaceae > Wollemia > Wollemia nobilis. Next base: position 4,542,499 of record JAQPPZ010003280.1, read on the forward strand.
TCATTAGCCCAAATTCTTCAGCTTGCCACAAATACATCCTAACTGCAATAGATTATTGCACTCGATGGACTGAAGCCATACCTACCAAAAACTGCACCACAGAAGTTGTCATTCAATTTCTAGAAGAACATATTGTTACTAGATTTGGAATACCTTATTCTATAGTCTGTGATAATGGTTCAACATTCATCTCACTTCAACTTGTAGAATGGGCCTATGACAATAAAGTGACTATAAATTTTTCTTCTAATTACTACCCACAGGGTAATGGTTTAGCTGAGTCTACCAATAAAAGCTTATTGACAATAATTAAGAAACTTTTAGAAAGAAATCCTAGAGATTGGCACAATAAGCTAAAATATGCTTTATGGGCAGATAGGACCAGAACAAAAGGATCCATAGGTACATCACCTTATCATTTGGTATATGGCCAAGATCCTATCTTTCCCTCTAACTTGAAATTGCAGACCCTCCAGTTCATGAAGGATTATTTGGAAACTGATGATAGAATAGAAGCTAGACTCACCCATCTAATGAATTTAGATGAAAAGAGAGAGAATGCCTTACAACACTTCAGTAAACATCAAGAGATAGTCAAAATATGGTTTGATAAGAGAGCTAAAATTAAAGCCTTCAGAATTTCTGACTTAGTCTTATTGTGGGATAAGGCACATGAAAAGAAAGGAGATCATAACAAGTTTGATAACCTCTGGTTAGGCCCCTATCAAATTTTTGAAATACTTGGAGAGAATACCTTTAGATTGAAGAATCTGAATGGAGAGGATGTTCCTTTACCTGTCAATGGGCAGTTCCTAAAACACTATTTTCATCCCTGAGATAGTATAACACATTCATCATTTGTACATAACTCCTTGTTTTACGCACTTTCTTGTACATAATTTCTTGTTTGTATGTACCGTTTGGACACAGTCTCCATTTATTTGTTTGTTTTGTTATCTTTGATTTTGAAATTTTGTTTTGCTTTATTTTCTGTGCTTTTCATTAATGCAAGTTCATGTTAGGTTACTTGTTTTGGTTTACTTTCATAATTTGCTTTTCATATTCATAATGCATTTTTATTTTTCTCCTCTGATTGTGGTATGGTTATGTAGTTGCAATGGACTCTTGGTCCCTCTGAAGGAAATATTTCTTAGTAATGGAAGATGAATTGCTTGTTTGAAATTAGGTGAAACTGAAGCTAGAGAAATTAGATTATTTAGTAGTTATTCTTGGATTGTGGATTAAAATGGTGGATATTGAAATAGTGCAACATTTTGCTGAAGCTTCACATGTAACACCACATTTAAATGATATTTTTGGATCCTGAAGGATGAAGTCATTTTGGTTTGTTGATTAGGTGAAAATTTTATACACTCCATATTTAGCCTTAGATGATCTCTAACCCAAGAGGCACATATGATATTTGCAAAGCATAAATAAAAAAATGCAAATCAATCAAATGCCTGGGTGTTTCAGATAATCTCTACCGGGGCTATAGATGCCCGACTAGTAGTAGAGCAAGGTCTAGAAGAGATCAAGGTCATCTCCACTGGAGCTATGGATGCTTGACTGGCAGTGGAGCAATGTAGAGGTAAATATTTATGAGTGACATATTTAATAGCCTAATTGCAAAATAGATGATAGAATTTTGATTGATTCAAGAATAAAGAATGAATGCACAAAACACACACTAAGCTAAAGCGAGTGGAGTATTTACTTTCAGTTGAAACTATTTAACCCCATACTTCTTGGATATTACTAGATGATCTATATTTTGTTGATCTTTGGTTTTCTTGATTTTAGATTGGGTTCTTTATCCAAAATGCTCAGGAGCATTTTCCAGTAGAGTCGCCATTTGTTGTTGCCATCGCACAACGTACCCCAATTTGGGGACCCACTTGAAATTTTGAGGTTAATGTGAAATTTTGTTTGCATTGAGTGTTTTGTTGATTAGTCTATACCAAGAAATTTTGCAATGTGGATTACAAAGTTTTGAAATTACAAGTCAAGGTTTTGAAATTTTGCAATGTGGATTGCTTATTCTTTGTAATGAACTAAGTTGTTTGACGGAGATGAGAATAACACAAGGAGGGTAGCTTCTCATTTGATAGCTAATAGAATTGTGGTGAGAATTCCCAATTATTTTGTAGAACATGACTTATTTCTGGTTTAATTTATTGGTATCCTTCATATTAGAATTGCGGATAGCTCTGCTCATACTTGCCACATTTTCTCTTCTTGTTATTTGCTCCTTGCTCACAATTGGCTTCCTATTCACACCTACAACACTTGTTTTCTAAAACCTACTTCCTCCACACATTTGTTTTTAACTCATTATTATTAATTAAAAATAATATATAAATATATATATTTTTATTTATTAGGTCTTAATTTTTAATAAAGTTTTTCAATGAACTCACATTGATATCACTATAACTCTTCCACAAATGTTCCTTTATATACGTGGGCTCACTAGACTTGAGAAGGTATAGTTTTCTCTACCTTTCACAAGACTTTTCAAAGTAAGTAGGAATCAATGTAAGATAACCAACAAGACTTTTCAAAGGACTTGGCTACTTTCATTACAACTCCTACCCACTATCCAAAAATATTTGTTTGAAAGAAATTAGTGTGAAAAGGGACCACCTGGCCTTCCAAATTATACTGAGCCATGGTTATCTTCATCAAAGTTGGTTGTCAAAACCTGATATGCTTTTTTGGAAAGCGAAAGAAGAGTGGTTTGGTTTCCCTTAATCTGGACTTAGAGTGGGTTGCAACTTTTTTCAGAGAGCGACTAGGAAAGGAGGTTGAGATGGGTGGTGCAAAGGCACTAATAACAACTTTTATATTGGAGCCTTTCATTCATCATGATGACAAGTACTATCTTTTAATTATTTCAAAACACCTTGTGTTGACTATAAGTTTTTCTGCATGTGGAGGTATTGAAATTGAAGAAAATTGGGATAAGGTGAAGACAATATTTGTTCCAATAGAAAAGTCTTTAACATCAGAGCTTTGTGCTCCATTAATTGCAACTCTCCCATTGGATATTTATGGGAATATTGAGACTTTCATAACAGGTGTTTACAAAGTGTTCTTGGATCTAGATTTCACTTTCTTAAAGATGAATCCATTTACATTTGTTGATGGAAAACCTTATCCTCTAGATATACGAGGATAATTGGATGACACTACTGCCTTTAAGAACTTCTAAAAGTGGAGCAATATTGAATTCCCAATGCCCTTTGGTCTATTTTTTAGCCCCATAGAATATCATGGACACATTATTGAATTTGTGATAATATGCAACAAAAATATTGGCTTCACAGAGCCTAACAGAGCCATGAAAACTGTCAAAAGGTCGAAGAAACATGTACTTTAAGGGCAAAAGTTGAGCGCATCTTTGGCAAAGCATTTGATCGAGAGGAAGTCTTGTTTCCCACCTTACAAAAGCATGTTGAATTCAAGCTTCTACTCCTTTAATAAATCAAACGTTTCACCAAACTATAAGCATGGTTATGATTATCCTCCTGTGGTGGTCAGGCCTGGTGAGGCAATGGTGTTGGTACGGCTTTCTACTGAAGATGATGATATCATGCATAAGGGTAGAAGCACTCTATGGATAAGAAGCAACTTGTGAGAGTGGGTTTCATTTTTCAAGAAAAAAACCAATTTATGGTTTGTTGATATGAAATAAGGCTTCATTTCTATTAGAAGATGTTTAGAGAATATTTATAGTTTAGAACATTTCAAACTTTATAGTGGCTACGCAATCAATGGGGCATCCAAAGTTACAAATAGAATTTAAGGCAATAGAAGAAAAGCCCAAGAATGTTGTGGCGTAGGCAAAAGAGAGGCTTTAACCATTCATGGATGTGATTCGTTCAGATGATACTAGAGTACCAATTACAGGAGTTTCATTGTCTGATGTTTACAAGTTCTTGGAATTTTTTTATTTGAATACAATCAATGTAGACGAGACAATTTTGTTCATAGTTGATGTTGTAACAAGTTATCAGTTTGACATAACAGATCCAGCCTTAGAGGAGGTTGTATTAATGAAGATACTATAGGTTCTTTTAGCTTGTATGAAAAGCAAGGCTTCTGTAGTTCTTAACAACCAGGATGTGTACCATAGTAAATACATGCTTTCGAGTGGTTCATCAAGCTGGAACATCGTGATTGTATACTAGAAGCGCTGCAATAATAGTGGATATTGATGGAGGCTTTAAATTTGCTTTCTACGACTTCCCAAGATATGGCAATGGTCTTAAGTTCGATTTCTTCATATATGCCTCACCATGGTGAAAATAATTATATTAACTTTATAACAAATATGTCAATACACCGATAATACAAGGGCTGAACTGTTATGAAACTCATTTCAAAAATAGTTACGAAATTGAACAACTAAAATTATAAATAGCCATTGAGACCCGAGGAGAAGAGGTCGGAGGCCATTTGGAGCAAGAATATTTTAGAAATTAGGGTTATTCTTTGTTGTCAATGAGCATCTCCTCCCTGGTTGCTAGAAGTGAAAGTTTTATCCATTGTAATCGCCTGATGCAAGGAAATTTGAGTATGTATTAATTGAATATCTTTTATTAATGCAATATATTGGAATATTTTAATGAGATATGTGCATGCTGATGGTATTCTTATTTAAAATAATTTTGATATGTTGTTTTATTTCCTTTAAAAGATTGCACCAACTTAATTCCAGATTGTGTGAAGGTGATCAGGTTAAGATTGGTTAAATTTAGATCATTTGCTTCAATAGATTCAAGATGAAATTTCAAAAAGTACAGTGACTTGTCTGTTTGTTTTTATTTATTTTATTTTTCTAACCCTAGCTTTTGATTTTTTAAATACAAATAAAATAGGAGTTGATTAATTAAATATTTCATTTTTGAAATATTTAATTAAATTTTCTTTTTCAGAGTTGATTAATTAAATTTTCTTTTCAGTAAATAGGAATTGATTAATTAAATATTTCATTTCTAAAATTTTAATTTTTGATAAATTTTGGAATTGCAACAATTGTAATATTTTAATAATTCCAAAAATATTAATTTTTTTGTATAAAACATAAGAATTAAAAATATATATATAAATATAAAAAACTTTTGTTGGTTATTCACATTTTGAAAGTAATTCCTGATATTCAATGTATATCTTGACGGTTTCATGAACAACAATATTAAATCCATGACAAACAAATTAATTAAATGTGCCCCTTGTTAACAGTTATATATTTTGTTGAGTTATTCATCTGATTTTACATTGCATATTTTGAAAAGTATACAACCAGGTGAAATTAACCTTACCCGAATCTTGGGGAGATCAAGAATTTCCTTTTAAAAGAGGATATCCTAAATGAATCCTGACTATGAATATGTGTTTGTAATTGGAAAAATATATCACTCAACCGAATGCAACCCTAGCATAGACCAATGATGAGGAAATGGCTTTCTAAGACACAAAATATACCATCACTAAAGCCCTAGTCCTTGCTAACCTAGATTTCTCCAAAGACTTTTGGTTTTATGTATTTAGAAAACTGAGAGCATCCTTGTAGTACTGATCCAAAATAATGATAAAGACAAAGTACATTCCATCTCTTTCATGATTCAAGTCCTACACAACTATGAAGAGAGGTACACATTCATTGAAAAATAGGTTTTCACCATCATGAAATCCCTTAGAAAATTTAGGTACTACCTATCCCAAAGCAAGACTACCATATTCATAGTACAACTTGATGTCCAATCTACGGTGCTTCATGGTGAACTATGAAATAAGAGGCTCTAGTGGATAAAAAATATTTAGGAGATTGATATAGAAATTAAGCCCACCAAGTTCACAAGGGGTAGATCTTTATGTGAAAATCTTGTAATGTCTACTCCAAGGGACCAAATTGCCCTAGTGAAAGAATAAGAGCCTTATGATCAAATAGGATGAATGGGAGATATCAACAAAGACATAGCAACTAGATAGGTCCTAGAAGTATTGACATCTAAAGAAAGGGCCTGATTTAGGAGAAGGTAACATATATGCATGGCAAGATAGTATATTATTTAGAAAATGATACTATAGGGTCTTACTGAGATGAATAAAAAATAGAGGATATACTTCCTAATAAAATAATATCATTATGAAGGAGGGCATTATTCTATGCCAACCACAACACACAAAATCTTAAGAGGAAGTTACAACCGGTCGACCATCTTCTTTGATTGCTTTCAATATATAAAGAACTAAAAATTCTATTGCATGTTCCTAGGAAGAAGACAAAAAATGTCAATGCCCCTAAAACCAATCATCATCGCTGAACCTTTCTAGCAATGAGACCTTGAATTTATCAACAAGATCAATCTCTTACCTAGCATAGGACATGTATGGATTATCACCATAACTGACTAATTCTCTAAATCAAATGAGGTTATGCTAGTCAAACTAGCTAATCATAAAGCAATTTTCCAACTATTAGAAGATATCATTATTAGATTTGGGATATCATCCAAAATAATCATTGATAATGCCACCTCACTTACAAGGTTTAAAGTGATGAATTTCATACTAGAATATATATTTGTGATTAAAACATCTTCCAATTATTACCCCCAAGGCGATGGTTTGGTAGAATCTACCAACAAGAATAGTATGAGGATCCTTAAAGAAGACCATATCCAAATCATAGAGGGATTGGCATACCAAACAATGAAAAGTGCTTTTAGTAGATTGGGTGACACCAATAGATTCTATAGGGTTGTCCCCTTACAAGCTAATATTCAAAAAGGAGGTCATGTTACTAGTCAGTTTGGAACTCTCTTCCCTACAAATGTCTTATTAGTCGGACCTTGAAGATATTTATATTGAACCAATGTAAGTGCAACTAAATACCCTACTAGCACTAGAGAAAGAGGAAAAACATTCAAGAGAATGATCCAACATTAGGAGGTAGTTAAAAATGGTTCGAAAAGCAAGCCATTGATATGGATTACAAGGAAAATGGTTTTGTTTTCAAGTGGAATGAGGATATAGCTAGACCTGGAGGCCATAGAAAATTTGATTCTTGTTGGAGTGAACCATATTAGATTCTTCAAATTATAGGTCCAAATGCTAAGTTAGCCACAATGGATGGAAGGTTGTCAATTTCAGTAAATAGGCATATCTAACCTATTTTATGGGAAATATCAAATTCAAAAGGGATGCACAAAAAGTATATAACCCTTTTAATTTTGTTTTTTTAGATAAAATTGTATATAACCCCTTTACATTTGTATTTTTTAGCTGTTATTATTGCTTCTATCCCTCCTCTTCCTCTATAACGAATCTCATTTCTATCTTCCTTTTCTTTTCTCTCTCCTTAGATTTGTCTTCTTACTAAATTTCTCATTCATATTTAAAAAATTTAATGTCAAAAATAAGAGAGGTTTGCTCACCCCTATGATGAATTCACTTATAGGAGCAAGTGGAGCTCTTGCCAAGGGACTAGTCGACAAACAAATCACTTGGATAGGCAAATCGGTCCCTCCTAGACTAACCCACCTACCGTGGCACTTATTGTTAGGCATGGGTAGGGTGAAGGTTATAAAATCCCTACCTTAGGTATTAGTCTCCAATATTTTTCACAACAATCAAGCCAAAAGCTTTGCAAGCCCTCTTTTTATTATTAAATACACATTTTAATAGCCAACTTGCTTTATGAAATGTACAAAGTGCAACCAAAGAACTACAAAAGTGACACGTAATACACAAGTATTGTGCTCAGAACCACCTTTTCTTAGGTTGACTAATCAGGTTGAACCTCACAAGGTCTCCTCAAACAAACTTGCCCCCCACCTCTAACAGTTCATAGATTGGTTATTGCCTTCTTTCCAAACTATAGACCCAATTTTTCATTGAGGACATAGAAGCCAATAATTTGCTTAAACTACCTAGAACAACTCATCCCTACTCTTGAAGACCATTGCCTCACTCCATTCAATCAGATAATTTTTGCCAAAGGAACAAATCACTAGAAATTTTCTAGCTAACACAAGTAATTATTGTTAGTGAATCCAAGGAGACATTTGTCAAGAAGACATTTCACTCCCTCCAAGATAAGGAGAGGAAGGTTGGAAGGAATATAAACATTTGAAGACAAGGCCTCTCGGGATCTAGTTATAATGCAATCACAATTAGCATCTAAAGGCAACAAGATCCTCATTGTAGTGGTCCAAAGTGATCCTTCCAGAATTGCAACATCACTTGTCCACTTCTCCACTAGATTTTGAAAGTTGGATTTAAGCAAAACTAATCCATATCAAATGATTATTCTCATAAATTAGTTATTAATTGGTGCAACCATGGAATTTAACCAATTGATGATGAAGGATGATGCATTAAGGAAGAAGAATGCAAAACTAGAGGTAACAATGGCAAAGAGGACAACTCTAGCAAGACAATGAAGCCATGAAGAAAGATGTTGTAGAGAAGGACCAACTAGAGAAACAAGTTGAGGACCTCAAGTCCCAACATGACAAAGTTGATAAGAAAATATAACAGCTAAAAGATCTCTCACAACTTGCATAAGGGCAAAGACCAACTATGAAAATAGAATGAACAAGAACTTTTCAAATAGAGCATCAAATTAAGCAATTGCAAGAATCCCAACAAGAGAGAAATCAGATATTTTCTAAGCTCTAGGAAGAAATAGCCAAGCTAAAAGAAGCTCCAAGAAGAAATAGCCAAGCTAAAAGGAGTAGTGGTAGACCAAAGGCAATACTTTGAGATCAAGAGAATAAAGGTCCTCTAGGATAGCATCAAAGTTGAGGTAACAAGTGCCAAGAGGTACATTGAGTTTGCATCTAATGCAAAAAAAGACCTCAATTAGGTGGTTAGAATAATCAAATAAGTTGAACAAGAATTGACTACAAAGGAGAGGTATGAGGAGGTACTCAATCTACTAGTTATAATGTTGGCATCATAGGCCTAACAGTTAAAGATAGATAGGAAGGACATAATAAAAAAGTTGAAAAAAATCCCTTATGCCTAAAGATATCTACAAACCTACAAATATGTGTCAGCCTCTATAGATTGCTTGATATCTTTGATCCTCAAGGGAAACTCCTTGATGATGACATCAATTATTTGATGACTAAAAATGAAGGCCAAGCTTGAAGTTGGAGATGTAATAAAATAGGTTAAGAAATTGGAGTCATTGTTTTCCAAGCTACAAGAAATAGTGGGCAAACAAGATAGGTTATCAAAAAACTCATATAATTACTTGGTAGAAGACACAAAGGACCTTGTCAATGTCCTGCTAGGGAATGAAGAGTGACAAAAACTATTAGGGTTGCTACCATAGGAACAAGACAAGGAGGATCAATAATTTTACAAATTTTATAGTAGAGATTCCAATTTTGAAGACTTTGTTCCCAATAATAAAAGTAGGATCTAGTATCTCTAGCTAATCGAGCTTAGTGTCTCACTAAATCACAAAAAATGTAGTGACAAATCACTACCTTAGTAATTTTTCCATTTTGGAAGGTTAGAAAACAACTAGAAATAGTCGATTAGGACCCCCAAAATCCCTCAAAATTGTGCTTAGTGAAAGATAGCGATCGATTTGCTCTACAAGAGCCAATTTGCTCTAAGAGTGCTTTACTAACAAGATGAAGCAATTGGCTTGCAAGAACAAAGTGCTAGCAAACATTGGTGAAGTGCTAGCAAACTCAAGCAAATTGCTTGCCTCCTAGAGTGAATCACTCATGGGTCAAAGGAGGGGTAAATAGAGAAGCATGAATCCCAAGGAAGATCTTTGAAAAGCGATATTTTGGCTTGTGGTGATGTCATAACTTATTTTGGAAGACTTCTAAACACTTTAGAGGCATAATTAGAGGCATGTAACATTTGGAGGTGTATCGTTTTGTTAGAGATACACCCAAAACTTTACTTTTACTAGGAGCAAGCATTTCTCACCCTAAGTAACTCAAGGTTAAACTTTTCTTATAAATAGGAGCCATGGGCTCCATTGTAAACATCTTTTGGCCTTAAAGAATTTAGAGCTAAACTTTGTGAATCTCACATTGTACTCTTGTAATTCATGAGAATGGTGAGAAATTGATGTCTTTTGCTTCCCATTAGTAGCACTACCTTCCTGGATTGCAGAATGCATAATGATTGTGGCATAGCCCTTTTGCACAACTTGTTATTCCTCTCACAATTTCAAATCATTTGAATGGGAATGCATTGTTGTTATTAGAATTTCTCGTGTTGATTGATCACACATTCTCCTTGCTATGTTTTCGACCATATTTATTTTTAATCTCTTGTACCATAAAACTTCACAGCACACTTTCATGCATTTCATGTCCTCACATTTAATTTCATACAATTAGATTAGATTAGTTTAGAATTTAGCAAGGATAGGGGGAAGTCATCCTAAATCTAGAGGTTGGAAGAGGCTTAAAGCGCTTCCATCCAACTTTGTTGAAACTATAATTGAGGGCACATAAGAAGTCGAAACAAAATACAACTCCAAGAATTTTCTTTCCTAAAAATGTGGCAAAGAAAAAGCCCCACATCATTATATGGCAAAGGCCATCACAATTTTTTTTGATACATAGGAGAGTTGGTTACAACCACACTATTTTTAGTAATTGACAAGCGTAGGGTTCAAACCATAGGGGTTGCTCCCACCAAACCTATTCCATCTCATTGTTGTTGACTCGGTGTGAGAGGGAGACCATCGGTCGCTCGGGGTTCGTACTGTCATCGTAATAAGAACCAAACCATCACAATTGACTTTGAGCAAACTTTATGGGGATCCAACTACGTAATAAGAAGTTCAATTTTCAAAGGTTCCAAAGCTATAAATGAAGTTTTAAAATACATTTCCAAAGGGGAGAATATGAGTGAGGCTAAGTCAAGTAATTTTAGGGGGAACCAAGGATACACTAAATGAACAACTACATAATAAGAAGTTCAATTTTCAAAGGGTCCAAAGCTATGAAGGAAGTTTTAAAATAAATTTCCGAAGGAAAGAATATAAGTGAGGGTAGAGTAATTAATCATCTTCATCCTTTTCGAATAGTAAAAAATATCTCCTTGCATGAAAAGAACGTAATAAACAATGAAATAATGTGAAGGTTATTCCTTATACTTTAGGTTCTCTAAAGAGACATAAAGATAATGAGTTAAATTTGGAACTACTTGGGAAAATGGAAGAGATTAATGAAGAAAACATTAATGGGAATGACAAATAAAGAGAAGACCTCCAAAGTAGAATCAAAGAGGGAAAAATAAATAGAGAAAGATTAATTTGGAAGTAACCGAAAGCTAATGCCCAATATGTAAAACAGAAAATTGAAACGTGTTGATTAATGTTTTTTTGGGGTGATGTTACAAAATAATGTTGGTGGGTTCAAATTGTAGTTTCAAACATGTTGGGCGGTCAAAATTTTAAGAGATGAAACTCAGTTTAACCACTTCTTACTGCATTTAAAAAAGAAATGGAAGCCTAGACATGTGGAAAGGAAGAGGAACAAGTTTAAAGCAATATTTAGAAACAATGTCCTGAAGACCACATCTCAACCAAAAAGTTCATGATGCTAAAGATCTAACAGATTTTTTATCATTTTGGCTAGAGTCTCAAACACTATTCCCAGTAGGATCAATAATTTTACAAATTTTGTAGTAGAGATTCCAATTTTGAAGACTTTGTTCCCAATAATAAAAGTAGGATCTAGTATCTCTAGCTAATCGAGCTTAGTGTCTCACTAAATCACAAAAAATGTAGTGACAAATCACTACCTTAGTAATTTTTCCATTTTGGAAGGTTAGAAAAAAACTAGAAATAGTCAATTAGGACCCCCAAAATCCCTCAAAATTGTGCTTAGTGAAAGATAGCGATCGATTTGCTCTACAAGAGCCAATTTGCTCTAAGAGTGCTCTACTAACAAGATGAAGCAATTGGCTTGTAAGAACAAAGTGCTAGCAAACATTGGTGAAGTGCTAGCAAACTCGAGCAATTTGCTTGCCTCCTAGAGTGAATCACTCATGGGTCAAAGGAGGGGTAAATAGAGAAGCATGAATCCCAAGGAAGATCTTTGAAAAGCGATATTTTGGCTTGTGGTGATGTCATAACTTATTTTGGAAGACTTCTAAACCCTTTAGAGGCATAATTAGAGGCATGTAACATTTGGAGGTGTATCGTTTTGTTAGAGATACACCCAAAACTTTACTTTTACTAGGAGCAAGCATTTCTCACCCTAAGTAACTCAAGGTTAAACTTTTCTTATAAATAGGAGCCATGGGCTCCATTGTAAACATCTTTTGGCCTTAAAGAATTTAGAGCTAAACTTTGTGAATCTCACATTGTACTCTTGTAATTCATGAGAATGGTGAGAAATTGATGTCTTTTGCTTCCCATTATTAGCACTACCTTCCTGGATTGCAGAATGCATAATGATTGTGGCATAGCCCTTTTGCACATCTTGTCATTCCTCTCACAATTTCAACTCATTTGAATGGGAATGCATTGTTGTTATTCAAATTTCTCGTGTTGATTGATCACACATTCTCCTTGCTATGTTTTCGACCATATTTATTTTTAATCTCTTGTACCATAAAACTTCACAGCACACTTTCATGCATTTCATGTCCTCACATTTAATTTCATACAATTAGATTAGATTAGTTTAGAATTTAGCAAGGATAGTGGGAAGTCATCCTAAATCTAGAGGTTGGAAGAGGTTTAAAGCGCTTCCATCCAACTTTGTTGAAACTATAATTGAGGGCACATAAGAAGTCGAAACAAAATACGACTCCAAGAATTTTCTTTCCTAAAAATGTGGCAAAGAAAAAGCCCCACATCATTATATGGCAGAGGCCATCACAATTTTTTTTTGATACATAGGAGAGTTGGTTACAGCCACACTATTTTTAGTAATTGACAAGCGTAGGGTTCAAACCATAGGGGTTGCTCCCAACAAGCCTATTCCATCTCATTGTTGTTGACTCGGTGTGAGAGGGAGACCATCGGTCGCTCGGGGTTCGTACTGTCATCGTAATAAGAACCAAGCCATCACAATTGACTTTGAGCAAACTTTATGGGGATCCAACTACGTAATAAGAAGTTCAATTTTCAAAGGTTCCAAAGCTATAAATGAAGTTTTAAAATACATTTCCAAAGGGGAGAATATGAGTGGGGCTAAGTCAAGTAATTTTAGGGGGAACCAAGGATACACTAAATGAACAACTACATAATAAGAAGTTCAATTTTCAAAGGGTCCAAAGCTATGAATGAAGTTTTAAAATAAATTTCCGAAGGAAAGAATATAAGTGAGGGTAGAGTAATTAATCATCTTCATCCTCTTCGAATAGTAAAAAATATCTCCTTGCATGAAAAGAACGTAATAAACAATGAAATAATGTGAAGGTTCTTCCTTATACTTTAGGTTCTCTAAAGAGACATAAAGATAATGAGTCAAATTTGGAACTACTTGGGAAAATGGAAGAGATTAATGAAGAAAACATTAATGGGAATGACAAATAAAGAGAAGACCTCCAAAGTAGAATCAAAGAGGGAAAAATAAATAGAGAAAGATTAATTTGGAAGTAACCAAAAGCTAATGCCCAATATGTAAAAAGAAAAATTGAAACGTGTTGATTAATGTTTTTTTGGGGTGATGTTACAAAATAATGTTGGTGGGTTCAAATTGTAGTTTCAAACATGTTGGGCGGTCAAAATTTTAAGAGATGAAACTCAGTTTAACCACTTCTTACTGCATTTAAAAAAGAAATGGAAGCCTAGACATGTGGAAAGGAAGAGGAACAAGTTTAAAGCAATATTTAGAAACAATGTCCTGAAGACCACATCTCAACCAAAAAGTTCATGATGCTAAAGATCTAACAGATTTTTTATCATTTTGGCTAGAGTCTCAAACACTTAAAAGTTGGCCAATCCAGATGAAGCTGCCCTGTTTTCAAGCCTTGTAGAGAATCTAGGAGCATCTGTTCATTTTCAACTAGCTATTGTATAGTTTTATTTTATATATTTATTTCTAGCAATGCCTTTAACCATATGTGATTTCTCTTTCAGTTTAGTATATACTCGCGTATGTACTCTGTTATTTATCCAAAGTTAAAAACTAGCAATACGATCTATGAAGGAGCACACATGAACAGTCTAGCATTGTAAATGATGTTCACCTGCAAGTTTAAATTGATAATATAATACATTTCACTAAGCAAAAATAAATATATCATTATCTCTTAGAACATCCTAAAGAAACTTTGATTACTTTCCCAGATTCTTTCATTTATCTGAAATTCCAAAAAGTGTAGAGACATGAAATTACAACTTCAAAGTAGTTCATAACCTAAACAAAATGTCAAGAACAGTTTGATACATAACTCCATATTCAATCCAAATTATTAACATCAAGAAATTCATCAGATTTACATATTTTCATTATCCATGGGGATTGAGCTTGGACATAAATCAGGTCATATCTCTACGTACATGATGGACTGTATTCTGAAGCTTAATGAAATAAAATAAACATTCTAAATGATAGGACTGGGGCTATCAATGGCACCTAGCGAGCCCCAGTTCTGAGCCAGTTTAATATTTTTGGTGCAACGCTCCAATGCACAACTTTTCCATGAATTTTCTGCCCTTATCAAGTCTGAAAGCTGACCTATAGTACTAAATATTGTAGATCGTCTATCAGATACCTCAATCTAATACATCATATATGCTGCCAAGAGACAATATGTTTATCTAAATATCATTTGAGATGCAAGAAGTCTCTTCTTGTTTATTTCATGAGATACAAATCAGAATAGCTACAAGTAACAAGAATAAAGGAAGGCCCCCAAATAGCGATACTTGAAATACTGCTGCTTAGGTATAATGCAAAATCTCTCCATGCTTAATCAAAAAGTTCCCAGTTTGCTGTGGCGGATGAAGTTGAATTTGGGGGTGGTGCAGGCTCGAATGTTTCCCACTTTGTTGTCATCACAGGGTGATCCAACAAGGACTTTGGCATGGCATTGCGAACTTTCAGAGCATCCAAAGTCTCTATGCACTTCTGTACTCTCCTGACCTGCATAAAATTTCCCATGTTTTTAACAAGCACTAATTGATATAATAAATCAGCCCTGTAAATAAATTAACATAGAACTTCAACAACAAATTTACCCTACAGGATGTCAAAAGCAACTTTATACAACAAGAATCACAAGAGAGAATCCCATTCATATAACTAGTATCAAGAAAGGCTTCAAAAAGTTTCCTTGACTAAGCAAATGTATGAGAATTATGTACTTTAGAGAGAAAAACTAAGAAACAAAACACCTACTGTAAGTGACAAATAACAAATACTTTTGGGCCTTTGGCAGGACAATATGATAACATTAACGTGAGATTTCAGACCATGTCAAGGTCATGGAAAGGTTTTAAGGCCAATCTTGGGCATAGGGAAAAGCTACCAAATAAGAATAAGGAGGCCCAGGAATTCAAGAATTGTTTGAAAATTAAAAGTTGATGCAAATGCCTGGAGAAGCATGGTGATCACATGCAACAGAGAGGTGGTTACCACAATAAAGTTCAAAAACCATAGCATAAATTTAGATGAAGAAAAGGAAAAGGAGCAATAATTGGAAACAGATTTGATTCTATGTCTGGTAAGATTTGAGAAGTAATAATCTTCCATGTGAAAATGATTTGTTGCATTAAGAGCCCATCCTTTCATGCACAGTAAGCCATGATACCTCTCCTCCTATTGTATCTCTATTCATATTTCTACTAGAAGCATAAAATTATGTTAGCCTAAATACACTAATTCCCAACATAACAATCGTACAGGAAAGCCAACCGAAAACATTATGGAACCTTTCAAGCAAGACCTAAGCAAGTACATAATTGTCTCACTTATGAAACCAACTTCCACTACCTAGCTAAAGAGTAACTTCTTCATTGAGTATCTTGCAAGTATCTAGAGCAAGGAGTTTGATGAGTATAGCGAGTCATGCTCCATATGCTTCTTAAATGTTACTGACAGGACAGGCTTGCAGTACTGGACCATGTACAAACTCACAATACATTCTGCAGCAAAAATGGCATCTTTTGCATTTTTCAATACCTTGGACAGACTCTAATACAAGTATGGCAAGTCAAAAGGCTCAAGTGATTGTCATGTCCATGTCTTGCAACTTCCGCTTGTTTGTTACTTTAGGGAATAACAACTAGAAATAAAGTTTTGTACCAGAGGATTACCTGTAGTCTTCTTTGCACTTTGGCATCTCCATCAGCCATAATACCATCCAGCTTAACTAGCTGTCTCATAAGGAACTCAGTAAGTGCCATTATATCAGTTTCTGTGACTTTCTTCCCATTGTTCACCAATCCTTCAAGCGTAGACACCTGCAAAGCTCCTCAGTGAAAAGTCTCATAAGTTACACATTTAGCTTGAGGTCATCTAAATTGAATCTTGGACTCTTGACTACATTCTTAGGGGACAAAATTATAAAATTCAAGCAAAGAAATTAAAATGAAAAAAGAAAAATGGATAAAGAGAAATTCTCAGAAATGAAGGTAAACAAATTTAGAAACTATTCTCAGCAATATTTAGATATAGAAACCCTAATAAAGAAAAAAAAACATGAAACCTTTGACCAAAAATTTTCAATTTCCAAATGATAATAATATTTGAGAAGATTTCCACGAATCAGTACTCAAACAAGTTTCAAATGTTGTTCATGAACTTGTAGAAAATGGAACTACTTTATTCACAGACAACTATGTATTCTAAATGATAAAAGTATGATCAGATTTATGATTGACAATGCAAATAATTCCTCCAATTAAAATAGAATATTTGAAAATAAATCAAATAAGCAAGCAGCAGCCTATCAAAAGCATACATTTTTTAAGCTAAAAGAGCACTGTCAATGTCTTAAAATGCTTATACCTGTTCTGCAAGTTTATCCACTTCTCCACAAATTTCAGAAATTGCTTTGCAAGCCATTTCAATTTTTGCATTTCTCTTCATTTCTATGTACTTTTTTTCCCTGCTTGAAGGGTCCTCAATGAGCACAATTTTTGACTTATCTTTCACCCCTGAAATGTCTAAGAAGTCATTGCTGTCTCTCTCCTTGCCTCTGAATATAAGCCTCTGCTCATTGGGTTGCAATCCTGTTTCTACTGCGAGTTGTTTTTTCAACTCACCTGCCAAAAGAAAAAAGGGACCAAAAAGTAAGGCCTCTCTGAAAGTTTCCAAAATCCACCTCAGTTTGAAACTTGAAAAGTAGCTTGAAGTATGGTATGGGATGAATGTCTTCTTTTTCCTCTTCAAACATGTGTGTGGCAATAAAATACCAAGTTATTATTGCTGCAGATCAAAGTCATCGACAGCTGTAACTAATACTAAGATAATATAAGCAGATCAATCAAATTTCTCAACTTTATCCAATCTCGCCTGTATTGCTTGTTAAATATAGTTTTTAAACCCAGACACTGTGCACAGCATCTAGTAAAGCTTATTCGATAGTTATTTTATATAGAATTCTCTCTTAATAGATTTGATCCTTCAAATTTGGATGTATTGCAGAGTCTCTTCCCAAAGAATCCCCTACGAACGAGTTCTATCCATATATAAATTATTACTTACTCATGGTTTAATGCATTACTTTTATACTTGAGCATTCTCAACTTTAAATGACCAAAGATCTTTTTGGTTCTCATAAACCAGAACATTCTATATGGTATAATTTTATGAATTCTGATAAAGTTATTTTGATGTTCGTTAGAACTGAAAAGTTAGCCAAAAAATTGTAATTATTTTTCATTTCATTTTTATCTCAACTTTTGCATAAACATTCCTTTCCTAACACACAAATTTATTGGTATCTATGCACATGTCTGCATGTGGATAGATTTCAAAGTCCCTTAAACAATAAATGTATGCTTTGCTTCAATCTTGATCATCCTCAAAACTAAATGATGGAGCTCTTTTCAATTCTCTTAGAATGATCTGGTTCTGTCAAAGTAGAATCACTAGATCATGTTATGGAAAATTAGAAATGCATTATTTATTCCTTATTTGTAAGATCTGGATAATTAGTAAAACAATGATAGTGATCTTCAATTTCATTTATGTCACAAAGTTGTATTCTTTCCATAACAGACAGATACATTCCTGCATAGCATATATCTGCAAAGTCAGTGTTTGTACCAAGTCCTACATAATAATAAATGACCTGTATATTAATGCCTTGCTTCTTTACTTGAGAATCATTGATAGACAGACAGAAAGAGGATATTAATATGAACAGAATTCCACCATACGAATATGCCACAATAGCCACAACAGCTTGCATCACAAAGACTCAGGTAAGAGGCAAGAGGGCTAATACACCTTGCTCACCATACTATGATTTGAAGTTAATAGAACTGTAGGGCTATAACACCTTCCTCACCAAGTCAATAGAAGAGCAGAATCCAACATATGTGGGTGCAAAGGTTTGCACCTCTAAGCCAGCTACTCCATCGGCAAAGAGTTCGGTAGAAATTAAGTTTAACTATGTTCTTTCTTTTATTCCTATACAACGAAGAACTTCTGTAGAGTATATTGTCACACAAACACAAACTTGTAGAACAATCAGCAAAGAATACATAAATTTGCTGGTCAATCAGCAAAAACTGATTTTGATCTTCGATTTTTGTCAATAGCAAAAAAGATTCACATACTCATTCCTTCCATAACACAAAGATATATGTGTATACGCACACGTCTGCTTGAGGGTGTAGGTGTGTGAAAACCTAAATTTTAGGACCCGAGATCTTTTTAATTCCCATAAGCCGAAAGTTTGAATATGTGTATAAATGCACATATCTGTAGGTCCGTGAAAGGTAACCTTCTAGACACTAGATCTTTATGATTCTCATCACCCAAAAGGTTCTATTAAGTCTGATGTCATGTAAAATGCATACATTTTTCCAATGATTGTCAAAGCTGGACAATTAGCCAAAAATATGTTTTTGCTCTTCAATTCTATTGGCATCACAAAGTTTTCACACCAATTCCTCCCCTGCTATGCAGATAGCTATTATGTGGATGTAAATCTCTAAACTTATTTCTGATGTCTGCAAGGGTAGGATAGCTAGGAGAAAAACAAAACAAGTCATAAATTCCACTGTCAAAAACCCCAAATACTTCACTGACAACACACGAGCATAATTGTATATATATACACATATCTGCATCTGGGTGGGTGGTAATGCCCTTACCCCCCAATGTTTGCAAGAGCAGTAATTTAGCAAAAAAATGAGACTAGCATCCAATTCAATTATTTCAGACCTCACACATTTCATTGATAATACCCACCACCACATATGTGTATATGGGTGTGGGACTGTGAAATGCCACACTTTGGCACAATGCATAAGATCAGCAAACAAAGAACCAAATGTGGGCATTGGGATGCAGAATTCATACCAAAGGTAGTCTGGAGGTTGATGGAGACCTCGAGGCGAATGGAACCATAGGTGACTCTCAATTTGACATTGGGGGGAGGCTTCAATTTAGGGTCAGCATTGGGATCTCTCTTCTGGACCAGCATTCCACCAGGCCTCATCTCCCAGTCTATGGCATCGGCTGCTCCATCACTCCTGGCCTTGGCGGAGCTGCCAATGCCACCACCAACAGCAAAGGAGCCCTTGGATCCTGATCTCCTCATCATCACCCTCACAACAATAATGAATGAATGAATGAATGCTGAGAATGATTCACTCCAATCAACCGATCTGGGCCGACACAAAGCTCAACACTCCCCAAATTTATATAATAAAACCAATCATTCTCCGCATTCCTCTTGTTCCAAATCGAGTCAAACGCCTAATCATTATACAAAAGTGGGAAAAATTAATCCCTATATCATGTGGCTGTCGTTCACATCAATCTGTGTCTTTTTGGGTAGTTCTACTCTCCTGAGACTCAGCAATGAGTGGGTCTCTAACCGTGTCAAAATGAAAATGGGCTAGAAAACCGACAAGTCAGGGGCTAAACCAGAGGAGGAGGACCAGATAAAGTGGGGTTGTAAGCAATTCCGATGCATGAGAATGAATGAATACACTCATTCATTCCTAGCTTTCGGGTAGTTCCCGATCCACATCATATCCGAAGCTCCAGCGAGGAGGAAAAAAACTCCCACCGACACGCGTCCGTCACATCACCTCTGTTACGGGCTGCCGTTCAATCCCACAAATTTTTTCTTCCTTTCCTAATTATATAAAAATTAAATGCAAGTCCCCATTGCCTTTGGTGTACAGTCAATTGTTCAGTACATGACAGGGATCGGGATGACGTGGTTGGTCGATCCAACAAATTCATTGGCCCACCGCATGTTTTCTAAATTTTTCTATTTGTCTTTTAATCCTCGTCCCTTTCTTGTAATTCTGGAATGTTAATGTCCCGAGTTTGGAGAGATTTACCATTACCCAGAAACACGGGACATCATCCGTGTCATTCAACGCGAGGATTCCGGCTTCCATATGAAGTTCCAACATGCTGTTGGACGAATTAAAACTAATAGATTCTCCTTCATCTTCATGAACCCCACGTATTTACCGTTCAAGTTTAGGTCCACAAGAGACGCAAGATTCCAACATTTCCCAAATTCCCAAAACAGGGACATCTGCAGCCACAGTTTTCTACTCTTCAACTTGGAGACAAGATTCCAGCATGTCCACTGACTCTAAGAGTTAGTTTGACATTCTATTACATGTTTAGTAGTAGTTTATGTCGGCACATGTCTTACAATTTTATATAAAAGAAAAGAATTGGTAACATTATTGGTATAAATTTTAGGCGAGGCTAAGTTAAATTATGTCAACATAACCAACCAGCAAACACTAATCATTACTATCCAACCTATCCTCTTCCAGTACAATTTGAATTGAACTTTGAATCTTAAAAAACATAAAAAAGCATCTTAAAGGGACAGCGCAATGGTAGCTTTGGCTCAACCAACCAGCAAACACTAATCATTACTATCCAACCTATCCTCTTCCAGTACAATTTGAATTGAACTTTGAATCTTAAAAAACATAAAAAAGCATCTTAAAGGGACAGCGCAATGGTAGCTTTGGCTCTTCTTTAGAAGGTTCAAGATGCAAACCGTGGGTGAGTGTGTGAGGAGGTGAGTATGTGTTAATAAAAAAAAACTAGAATCCTAACCACAATTCTAAACATTATGTATTTTATTTATTTTTAAATATCATTTAAACAAAATAATTAAAAAATAATTAAAAAATTAAAAAAAATTATATTATTGAGGTCAACTTATATCAATCATTAACGTCTGTAAGGTGTGTGTGATGTTTGTCACCATTTTATAGTCATAAACCTTTAAATAAATTATTCTAGAAGTTCATATATGTTATAATAGTCAATGTGCCAACGAATGAGTTGATGCCTTTATCAGACTTTTCACTTACGGTATAAATTAAATTTCCACATTACTCATACATCAAAATTGATGTTAAATGTTTTATATTTAGTCTGTAATTTATAAGCTAAATTAGTTAAAAACACATGGATTGATGGATTGTTAAGGGACTTTGTTTGATTCATAAAATATCTAGATAACATTATCTCTTATATATCGATTAAGAATTCGAGTCACTATACCTTTTATCCACTCCCAATAAATACCCATCCACCATCCATTTGTAGCATGTGAATGGTAGTTAATAAGCATTCAATCTTATAATTATAAAAATAAAAATAAAAATTTTTAATACTTATCTACCATTCATGTGTAGCATAGTGAGTAAATGGTAGTTAATAATCATTCAATCTTATAATTATAAAAATAAAAAATATTAAAAATAAAAAATATTATTGAAAAGTAAAGCAATAAGTATTTGGGGTGCAGCCCAACGGTTCGAGTTTGATTTTCTTTGGGGAGGTCTAAGGTTTAAACCGGGCGAGTGTTAAGGGGTGGGTGTGTGGTGGCTATGTGTTAAATTCCCTATTGATAAGTATAGTTCTCAACTTTAGAAAGGGTCATGGTTGGGATGAGACTGCTTAGCCTTGTATGTCGGTCATAGGGGGTTTCTCACAATAACCAAATAAAAAAATAAAAAATAAATAAAATAATAAGGAAATCGGTTACATCTAACCAAATAAAATAAATAAATAAATAAAGTAGTATGGAAATCGGTTACATCTAATGTATAAATCAAACTTTAGTATACCAAAATATTGTGTAATTTATTAAAATGTAATATAACATATAATTGTAAAAAATAAAATAGTTCGGGCTTTGGCTCTTCTGTGTGTGTATGGAATTGTGTGTTAAATTGTGTATTGATAAGCTCAGCTCTCCCCTCTCTCCTTTATGAGAGGTCATGGTGGGATAGGGATTCTCAACCCTAAACTTTGCTCGTAATGGTTTCTCACACTAACAGAATCTATAAAAAAAAATTGTAAAAAATAAAACAAAAAATCATTACTAAATAGTTTGTTCAAATATCATGTTAACTTTGTCCAATGTTTCGAGTGAGGGGGTGGGTGTGTGGTGGTTGTATGTTAAATTCCCTGTTGATATTATGAGGGGTCATGGTTAGGGGAGCCGACCTAGCCCTGTGCTTGGTCGTAGGGGTTCTCACACTAACCAAATCAATTAGGTGGGATGAGCAGGACTTATTTTAATATTTTAAATCGATATCAAAATTATTTTATAAAATAGCATGTCATTCTTTTTTATCCCTATCAATAGGGAAGTTGGTTACATTCAATTTCTTTTTCTACCATCAAACAAGGTTCAAATTATGGGGTTACACCCAGTTTATTGTTATTTAACCTAGCATGAGAAGGAGCATTGAGAACTTGGGATTGCTTTTGTTGTACTTACCAATCCACCTAGCCCATGGGGACTTAACATGTTATTTATTAAATATATTGAAAAAAAACACTCACCATTATATAGTTTCTTGAAATATAGTGACATGCAGAGTCTTGATGGTTGGATGGTTGGTTGGAGAAGTGAATGTCATTTAAAAAAAAATTACTTTTTAAAAAATATTAATTTTTCATATTTAAAGTAAAGTTTTGAGGGGTTTATTTTTCTTTTACATCAACTTAATCACATCAAACTATATAACTTATTTGATGTCGTTAAGATTTGAACCTAGGTGTGAGCTAGGTCACTGTATATCTAAACCATTGAACAATGACCCTGTATGTCTCAACCATTGAACAATGATCCCATTGATTAAAAAGATTATATTGAACAATTATCTTTTGAGATATTATATATTTTTAATTTTATAATTTATTTCTCTTATAATATTTTTAAATAGGTTATGGTTTTATTGGGATTATTTCCATCGAAATAAAAAATATTATATTGCCTTTAGGTTAATTGAACCACATACATACATACATACATACATACATACATATATATATATATATATATATATATATATATATATATATATATATATAAAAGATATTTTTTTATTTGTCTTTTTATTAAATGTATTCTTCATCTTCCTTAAATTATATTTTGTATTCATTAACTCTTTAACATCATTTTTTAACATATGGTGTGAGCTAGATCATTGTATATCTCAACCATTGAACCATGAGCCCATTAATTAAAAAGATGAAATTTACAGAACACGTTTTATCTTTTACATTGAGATATTATATATTTTTAATTTTATAATTTTTTTCTCTTATAATATTTTTAAATAGGTTATGGTTTTATTGGGATAATTTCCATTAAAATAAAAAACATTATATTGTCTTTAAGTTAATTGAACCATATATATCTTATTTATTTATTAAAGATTTTTTTTTAATGTTTTTATTAAGTATATTTCATCTTCCTTAAATTATTATTTTTTATTCATTAACTCTTTAACATCATTTTTTTAACATATAAAATCTCAGTCAACCAATTGCCTTTTAAAATCTAAAATTTTCCATGTTGAAAATCAACATTGCAATTGGTTAACTTATCTACTATGTGATCTTCTTCTTAAACATTTTTAAAATATTGTCTCCAATAAAATAATATTTAAGATAGCATGAGTTTAATCATATAAATTCTTCAATTTTTAAGGAGGATACCAAGTTTGAATCTTGTCAAATGATACATGCATAATGTTGTTATAATACTACTATATGGTCAAGTTGTAATATAGGTGTGGTTCATTTCAATACCATATAACCAATTAAATAAATAATGTCCTTGTGTCTACATAGTTGCTAATACTATATGGTCAAGTTGCAATATAGGTGTGGTTCATTTCAATACCATATAACCAATTAAATAAATAATGCCCTTGTGTCTACATAGTTGCTAATTGAAATTCCATATGTTTTCAATAAGTGACGAGAACTTTGCCTTTAGTGTCTGTAAAAAAAATCACTTTAACTAATTTTTCCTATATTTACGTTTTACCATGGATTGAAGCAAATCTTTTGTGTTAACTTCATTTTTAACCCTTCAATGTACATTTAAATCTTATAATCAAGAGGCTAGCATCCTCTTTTCTATACTTGAGACCTTCCATGATGAACATCATATTTGTAAACATTATGCAAGAGAGGCAATAATATGATTCTAAACTTGGGTGTGATTTTGAGATCTATTTTTAATAACTTTATTATTCCCTTTTAGCTATAAATTCCAAAAAATAATGGTGGGATCAATCCTCCACAAAATGCATAATGTTTTAGATTTAAAGTTAATGATCTAACATTTCATTAATTCCTTCAATGTTTATGGAGCTACCTAATATATTCTCATATTTATATAAAAGTACCCACAAATGATGGAGTCCAAGGTACACGGAAAAGTAAATGATTTGATATTTCTAGATCTTTCTTACACAAGGCACACCTAAAATAGTCATGATATCCTCTTCTTTACATATTCTTACATGGAAGAATATTGTTTTAGATTGTTAATCAAAGAAATGTAGAGACCTTAAGAGGGCATCCATTGGTCAAACTTTCTTTCAAGGAAAATTATTGGGAGTAAGAAATTTGATTGCTCTAAAGCCTAATATACCAAGTTGATTGAGTATCTACCATCTTTTGATATATAGTAAACAATTCATCCTTTCACCTAAAATAGACAAATAAAATTCTTGAAGCATCCTTTGAAGTTCATCTCTTATTTGTGTGAGGTTCTTTTCTTCTACAAAGTGACCATTACAAATCCATTATTTTAGAGTTGATGCTCACAGTAATATAATTTATACCTTTGAACCTTTACAATCTAAACATGTTTGAGTCACTTGTTATCATTTTAAATAAAAAATACGAGAATAAGGCTTCAACCAAACATTAGACCAAAATTTTACAGAATTACCTTTATTGTCTAACCATCTATAATATTTCTTGATCATTTGCAAACTATCTCATATGAAGTTTCATATTGTTGAACCTTCAAGTAGGGTTTGCTTCCTAAACAATTTTATTGAGTTTCCACCATCTTTTGATATATTGTAAACAATTCCTCCTTTTACCTAAAATAGACAAATAAAATTCTTGAAGCATCCTTTGAAGTTCATATCCTATTTTATGTTAGGTTCTTTTCTTCAACAAAGTTACCAATACAAATCCATTATTTAGAGTTGTTGCTCACACCAATATAACTTTTACCTTTGAACCTTTTCAAGCTAAATATGTTTGAGCCACTTGCTATAATTTTGAATAAAAAATAAGAGGATAAGGCTTCAAACAAACATTAGACCAAAATTCCCTTTATTGGCTAACCATCTATAATATTTCTTAATCATTTGTAAGTTATCTTATATGAAGTTTCATGTTGTTGAGCCTTTAAGTAGGGTTTGTTTCCTAAACAATTTTTTTTTTTGAATCTCCAATCAACTTTTTCCCCTAATGCCAAACTCATAAGTCGATAAATATGCAAGCTTACCCTCCAATATTTTTCCCTTTATAAACTCTATCCCACTTACAAAGAAGAAACCTAAGTTTTTCTTCACATTGTTTGCAAAGAAAATCTCTTTGATTTTTATCAAATTTGGATACCATACCTACTAATAGTATTGAAACTGATATCTTATATATATAGGGATAGCTTACAATACAATATTTATGAGTTGTAGCCTTCTAACCATCGTTAAGAACCTGCCTTACCAACATGCTAAGCACAATTTTATTCTATCCAAAATTGAGTCCCAAATCTCTTTATTCTTTCCTTTATGAGACGAAGGAATACCCAAATATGTTGATGAAAAATTTTCAATTTTAAACCCTAATATATCCATACTAATTTGTTGTAAATCTAGTATAGTGTTAATGAAAAATATCTTGTATTTTATAGTATTAACCAACTTTATAACAACCTTTTCATAACATGATAATATTGATTGAAAATCCATGGTCTCACTGACAAAGAGATGATAAAAAAAAGTATCATCAACAAATTGGAAAGGAGATTTGAAGAAACCACTTGTTGCAACATGAATAACTTTTATTTTTTCTTCTATTTTTACCTTTGAGAAATATCTTTGAGCATCAAGAATAATAAATAAACGAAGATATAGTGGGTCACACTAGCCACCCTATCAAATTCCACAACATGATTAAAGGTATCCAATGAGGGAAGAATATTCTAGAGTGATACATCTAATCCATACACACCAACCTTGATTAAAACCATTTTTTTGAAAATATGATGTTGAATTCTCCCACAAACCCTATAATATGCTTTCTTCATATCAAATTTTACAAGCATACCTCATTTTTTCATGAAATAAAAATAATGTAAGACCTTTAGTGTAATGATTACATCATCAATAATTTATTTACCATGAAGAAAACCGCCTTGGTTCTCTAAGATAACACAATCTAAAATGTTTTTCAATCTATTTGCTATAATATTTGAAATTATCTTATAAATGATATTAGAAAGTATTATTGGATGAAATATCCACAACAATTCATTGTAAATCTAGGATAGTGTTAAAAAATATCTTGGATTTTGTAGTATTAACCATCTAGCAACCTTCTAATAGAATGGCAACATTGATTTTAACTCCATGGCCTTACTGACTAAGAGATGATAAAAAAAATTATCATCAATAAATTAGAAATGATATTCGAAGGGAATATTTGTTGCAACCCAAATACCTATGATATTTTCTTTCATTTGTACTTTTGAGAAATCTCTTCTAGCATCAAGAATAATAAATAGATGAGGAGATAGTGGGTCACCCTAGCATAATCTACAAGATGATTTAAGATATCTAGTGAGGGATCCATTAATAAAAATAGATTATTCTAGAGTGCTATAGCAACATCTAATCCATTCACACCAACCTCGGTTAAAATTATTATTTTTTAGAATATGATGTTGAATACTCCAACAAACCTTATCATATGTTTTGTTCATATATAATTTTACAAGTATACCTAATTATTTTCATGGAATAATTAGAATGTAAGGCCTCTTGTGTAATGATTACACCATCAAGAATTTGTTTACCATGAAGAAAACCACCTTGTTCCTCTAAAATAACACAATATAAAGTGCTTTTCAATATATTTGCTATAATCTTTGAAATTATCTTATAAATCATAGTACAAAGTTTTATTGGATCATTTTATCAAAATGTATTTTCTTATATTTTTTGGAAACCAATACAATAAGGTGGAATCAGTCTCACTTATTTTTGCCTTCTTTTTTGTGGCCTCTTCAACCATAGCCAACATGTCGCTCTTCAACAATTCCTAAAAAAATTAAAGGAAAATTATAGAAAATCCATCGAGGCTAAATGCCTTGTTAGCATGGAATGAGAAAACTATCTCTAGTAGCTCCTCCATAAAGATCTTCCTCATCTAGCTTTCGTTATGTCCTTGTGTGATAGTTGATATAATACTTTGCAAAAGCTTAACTTAAGCCTCCTTATATTGTCAAATTTTTGATAGAATATCTATGAAATAATTAATAGGTTCCTTTCTAATATCTTCTTCTTCTTCGATATTTCTTTTATATGGACTTGAAATATTTTAATTTGACAATTTTTTTTAACTTTAATTACAACATGAAAATTTTGGTATGTCTATTCCCTTCTTTAAACCATATTTCCTTAGAAACTTCCATTTTTAATATATATTTTTTTATTTGTGGAAAACATCCCAAAAGGGATGCCACTTTCGGGTAAGACCCAAGGAGGCAAGGGTATCCATTCCGCCAAAAATGCCCAAGACTCGGACCTGGCCTACCACCTTTGACATACTCAAGGAGCAAACAAACACACAAAACCAATTTAAAAATAAGTAAATAACAACAAAAATAATAAAATAAAATAAAAAACATGCTCCTTGAGTGTGTCAAAAACAAAAGCACAACCAAACACGCACAATAAGATAAAAGAAACCACAACACAAACCACATAGAAAAACACAAGAACCACATAACAAAACACAAACAAGACAAAAACAACAGAACACTACAAAGACATAACCAAAAAAAACAAGAAAAATAAACACAACCAAAACCTAAAAAATAAAAAAATAAAATAAAAATAAAAATAAAAAACAACCAACAACATACAATAAACAAAAACAAAAAACATAGAAAACACTCACACATAAAAACACGAAATAACACAAACAAAGAGAAACCCAAGAACAAGAACGAAAAAAACACAAGAACAATAACAAAAAACATTAAAAAAAAAACAAAACAACAAAAACACAAGAACAACAAAAACAACACAAAGAACACAAAAACAAAACAAAACAAAAAAACCCACCCACCTTAAAAAACTAAACAAAAAAGACAAAAAAGACAAAAAAGAAAAAAGAAATAAAAAATGAACAAAACAATGACCTATCTAGACCAGAAGACTATTAAGGCAAGAATCAACATAGGAAACAAAATAAAGAATAGAATGAGCTAGGGAACTAAAAAAAACTGAATGAACCAAAGAGAAGCAAAAAAAAAAAAAAAAGAAGAAACTAGGTACCTTAGAACTGGAGCCATCCAAAGAAATGATAGAAAGAAGAGCTTCCCTAATTTGAGAAGCCCACCATATAGGAGGGTGGCCATAACAAGTAAGATCACCTTTGTCCAAAGCCCAATTAGCTAAAGCATCAACACTCTTGTTTTGATCTCTGACCACATGATTGTAATCAACTTTCAAAAATCCCATCCGGATTAACTGAATCTTCTCAATAATTCTTTTTATTCTCCAATCCACCTTATGATTCTTAGAAGGAGTCTTCAAGAGATTAATCATAAGTTGAGAGTCGGACTCAACTAACACCTTTTCCCATCCAACCTTAGTAGCCTCCTGAAGACCTCCGAGGATACCATACCCCTCAACAAGGTTATTGGAAAGAATACCCAAATTCTCAACAAAAGTAAAAACCAGGGAGCCATCCGAAAGTCTACCAATTCCTCCCACACTGGCTTTTCCAGGGTTCCCTCTAGAGGCTCCATCAGTATTGACTTTTCCAAAATCCTTAGGAGGAGGTTGCCAATTTCTAGTCCTATCCATCTTACTAATACTCACATTCCCTTTAAGTTGGTTGCCCTTAGAAGGTTTAATATTCAATCTTTGCATCACTTGATCCCATCTTTGGTGGGAGTTTTGGGGGTGATTAAGGAGATGATGGACTGATTCAACTAAGTTGGCTATGGTATTTTGCCAAATATAGTGAATATCCTTCCTATCTTGATTAAAAATTCGGCTGTTCCTTTCATTCCAAATATTCCAAAGAAGAATGGTAGAACCCATCCAAACTAATTGCCTAATAAAATGATCAACACCCTCTTGATTAGGCCAATCCCTCCAAAGTTGTTCAAAAGTAAAAAAATTGGACCATTGTAAGCCAAGTAAAGTGGCCATTCTCCTCCACAGCTCAGAGGCTAAAGTACACTCAATAAAAATATGGTTGATATTTTCTACATTCTCTTCACACATTTCACATCTAAAAGGGCCATGAAAACCACGCTTCATAAGTTGCTCACCAAGTAAGCACCCTACGATGCAATAAAAGCCAATTAAAGAACCTCACCTTAGGCCGGAGCTTTTGAGCCCACAATTGAGAAAATATGTCAGAAGAATGGTTGGGATTATTATGGCATAAGGTCAAATAACCTTGAGCAACTGAATACTCACCCTTAGTAGTGTTGTTCCAACCAAAACAATCTTTTTCATGGGACCAAGAGAGGGATCTCATATGAAGGATGCCTTGGATATCTTGTCTTTGCCTTTCCGGGATTTGAATAGGCCAGTCCTCAATAGGGATCCAATATCTACCAACCTTTGAATTACCAGTATGGTACCGACAGTAATTAGCCACCTTTATCCAATTAGCTCGTTGAAGCTCCTCCATCCAAGGCCTCCAATCAGGAAACCGAGTTATCAAAGGCTTGTGACCATCCCAAGAATCTATCCAAAAATTTGCATGTTGACCATTATGAATGATCCAAAATAATTTTTTCTTTATCAAATCCTCACTAGTCTTAAGAACTGCTAAAATGGGAGAACCTTTGGTAGGAAGTTGATAGCGAACAAGGTCTTCAAGACTTTTGTTCTCAGCATATTTAGCACGGAGATTATTGGCCCAAAGAGCATTGGGGTTATGCAACATCCTCCAATATAATTTAGCAGCTAAAGCTTTGTTGTTATTAATTGAAGACCGTAATCCTAACCCCCTTCACTCTTAGGAAGACATAAAGTATCCCATTTCACCAAGGCCCATTTTCTTTTCTCCTTAGTACCACTCCAAAGGAAACGATGACTGATTTGATCCAATTCTCGAAGAACAACCTTTGGGATATTCAAAATAGAAGAAACATAAATAGGAATAGCTTGAAGGACTGATTTTACCAAGGTGATTCTACCCCCAGAAGAAAGCCACTTGTTGGTCCACTTTCCAATTTTCTTCTTGACTTTGTCCAACAACCAATTCCAATCTTTATTTTTCTGCCTTTGAATATTTATGGGAATACCTAAATAAGTGATTGGAAGAGAGGTCTTCTTATATCTTAATTTATCCAAGACCATGGATTCCTGTCTAGCAGAGCAATGAAAGAAAATAACTTTAGATTTGTCTTCATTGATCAACCGCCCGATAGCCTTAGAAAAACAACTAATGATTTGCTTAATATTAGAAGCTTCCTTAATTGTAGCTTTACCTAAAAGAGTAGAGTCATCCAAAAATTGAAGATGAGAGATAGGTCTAGCTCCATGAGCAATGGTAACTCCCTCAAGGGTTTTGTTTTCCCTCTTTTTGGTTATAGTCCTACCCAAGCATTCAACAAGAATGATGAATAAATAAGGGGATAGCGGGTCACCTTGCCTAATACCTCTGGAAGCTAGGAAATACTGAGAAGGCCTGCCATTGATAAGAACTAAGTAGGAAACTGGAGAGATACATCCCATAATCCAATCCATCCAATCCTTAGAGAAACCAAATTGCCTCAAAACTTTGATAAGGAAGTGCCAATCCACTCTGTCATAAGCTTTGGATAAGTCTAACCAAATGAACATGGAAGGAGAATTTTGCATATCCATGGAATGGATGGCTTCCTGAGCAAGAACTATCTCATCTACTATTTGACGTCCTTCCACATAACCCCCTTGCTCTAGGGAAATAATCTTATGCAAAATAGGCTTCAAACTTTCTGCCATGATTTTAGTAATGATTTTGAGAAGAACATTACATAAAGCAATAGGTCTAAAAGCTGAGATATGATCAACCTCTTGAGCTTTAGGAACAAGAGTAATATAATTTTTATTGATAACCTTCAAAATTTATTTGGCTTTCCTGGCTTATTCCACCACCTCTAATAAATCAACATGAAGGATATCCTAGAACTCTTGGTAGAACTCAATAGGAGAACCATCAGGTGAATAACTACCTCTTTGGGTCCCAAAGACAAGCAATGCCACCCGAAGTCCCTTGGGAACTGAGGGAAACCACTTTTCTAGCTGGCCAAATTTTATTGGCAATTAAGTCCATATCCTCCATTGACATCTTTGTTTCTTGAAGGAAAACAAGATGTGGATGATTTATCCGAATCATTCTTCTAATTTCATTTTGTTTTGAAAGACTCCCTTTGAGTCCTCTAATATTCCAAGTGATGATCTTCATTAATACCAGGGCTAAAAAAGTTGGGAAGGGCATTAATCTTACCTTCCTCTACAAGCTTTTCACCTTCTTTTACCATATGATATTGATTGGTCTTGTGACCTACTTTTTGATTAGAATCCATCTTCAATTTTTTTTCCCTGTTTCTTGACTTATTCCAATTGAATCTGAGATGGCTTCTAACCTTGAAGAATGCTCATACACAACCAAAATTTTACTAGATGGTTCAACGGAGTCTATATTGGGACCTGCATTATTTGAAGTTTTGACATTTGAAATATTGTTTTTCTTGTGTAAATTTTCTCCTTTTTTTTTGTTGAAAACCTTTGATTTGTTGGTTTGTCTCCGAGTTCTTCCCTTCATATTTAAATTGTGTTTCTAAGATTTCAGTTTCCATTATTTCCTCTTCCTCACTTGGGACATCATTTGTGGAAAGGATTTCAAACATATTAGCAGATGACTTTGATTGATCCTTCATAACTGGTTTTTTTCGAGTGTTCTTCTTCTTAGGTATTTGGAAACCTGTTGAGTTTATATCTTCTTTCTTTTGATCAGGAATTTTATTTGGGCAAGCACTAGCCAAATGACCATATTCATGGAAAATTCTACAACGAAAAGGAATGTTCTCATAGTCCACTACTTGCTCCCAAGTGTCTTCCCCAAATTGTAATGTGATATTTTTAGGTAGGGGTTTGTCAAAATCCATTAAAACACAAATTCGAGCATAAATAATATGTTCAAAATTTTGAGTACAATCAGCAGTCATCATAAAAGTTCCTAAAGAGTTTCCAATTGAAGAAAAAATAGTAGGATTCCAAAATTCAATAGGGAGGCCAAAGAGTCTAACCCACACGGGAGCTATAGAAGGCATCTCTTCTTCGGCTTTAAATTTAGTATGCCAGGGCTTCATGAAAAGCCCCGCCCTTCAAAAAACCAAGGACCCCCTTGAAAAGTTTTCTCTCTATCTTCATTATTAGCAAATAAAACAAGAAAATAACCATTTGGATAAATAGAGATTTGTAACTCACCTTTAGTTTTCCAGACTTTTTGCAGCCCGGACTTTGAAAGCGGATAGACTCGGACGAAAACCCACGAACCGAAAAATTAGTCCTCTTTTTTCCAAATCTTCAATGCCAGTCTGAATGTTACCCATATCAAGCTTAACAATAGGAGTTCCATCAGCTGCTTTAAGACATCCTAACTTCATTTTCCTGGGATCAATCTTAGGCATTCTTAGAGGTTTATGGGAAGCCCTAATATTGATATTAGCATTGGGCTGAGGCTGTCCACCATGAAGGGCATCCCTAAAATTCATTTTTGGGACTGAGTCTTCAAAATTCTTACCCTTGATAGGGGTTTTCACAGTAGAATTATTTTGTGGGTGCACCTTAGCACCAGATTCACTTGAGATATGAGCCATTTTTTGATCAACTGCTTGAAACTTGTTTTGTGATCTCTTTAATCCTTGCCCTAGACGTCGTGGAAAGGTATGGTTTTCACTTTTCTTTTGTGCAGCAAATTGGAAGCCGTTGTCACTCAAGTTCACAGTATGATCTGTTGAAAGACAAATTTCTAACCCATCTTGTATCCCCTGCAACATTTCTTGCTAAAATATTGAGCATAAACCACAAAAATATTGGCCTCTAGGGCCCGAAGGCCCTAAAAACCAACCTCTGGAGCTGCTTGCACTCAACCCAGATGAAACCCTCGCATAGCCGCTTGCCAAATATATCGTTCACACATAGGGATGCGCTAGGATATGTGTTGCTCCAAATGATATGAAAATTGGTGGAGACGTTCTAGGGTTTTTCAGGCATCTACCCTCAAAATTTTAGCTCAATCCGAGTTCGGATGAGTGAGATATGGCCAAAATGAGTTCGGCAGTTTGGGCAGTCCTACGAAAAACGTCTCATCTATATTTTCTCTCCATTTTTAATATATTATTAAAATAAGAAAGTAACTATTTCTATTGTACCTTTTTACTAATGATTATTAATTTCTATAACCTTTTAGATTTCATTATTTTTTAAATAAACTATAAGTGGCTTTTATTGGGGTCACTATCATTAAAATACCAAAATATTACATTTGTTGTTAGGTGAATTCAACCATATCCACCTTTCCCTCTTGTCAAAGATATTTTTATTTTCTTTTCTATCAAGTATATTCTTCATCTTCCTCAAGTGTTATTTTTTTGCAATCATATCCTTAACATCATTTTTATTAAGAGATAAAATCTCACCTAACCACTTGCCTTCTAAAATTTAAATTTCACCAAGATGAAGATCAACACTACAATTGGCTAAATTATCTACTACTTGGTTTCCTTATATATAGATATGCTCACATTTCCAAGAGATTGCCTTAGGTAATAGATGATGAACATCAACAATAATATTATTTTTATCCAATCTCCACATCCGCTTTTATTGATAGTGACAATTGTGAATCCCCCTCAACTAAAATATATTTCTATCCTCTTTCAATTCTAATTTTAATCCCTATAAGAAGTACCCTAGCCTCTACATAGTTGTTAGTTGAAATTCCATATGATTATGAGTGAGGATAATTTTACAATTATTTAAAAAATACCACCTCCATCAACTTTTTTTGGATTTCTTTTAGAAGCACCATCAAAATTAATTTCAATAAACTAATTTTTGAACATTTCTATTTTACCATAAATTGAAGAAAAAACTTTATTCTAATGTCATTGTTGTTGATAACTCTTCCATGTATATTAAAATTTTACAACCAAGTTGCTATCACCCTTTTCACACTTCAGACTTCCCATGATTAACACCATATTAGTAAAAGTTCTACAAGACAAGCAATAATACGGTTCTAAACTTGGGCATACTTTTGAGATTTATTTTAAAAAAAATTATTATTCCTTTAAAGCCATAAATTCCAAAAAATAATGACAATACAAATCCTACACTAAATAATTAATGTTTTAGTTTTAAAATAATTAATCCAACATTTTATGAACTCTTTCAAGGTTGATGGAGCTACCTAATATATTATCATATTTTTGAAAAATAGCCTCAAATTGTGTAAGCAAAGGGACAATGAAGAAGTAAATGGTTTAATGTTTCTAAATCCTTCACATGGAAGGCACATATTAAAGGTTAATGATGTCCTCTTATTTTTAGACTCTCTCCTATAAGAATCTTACTTTAATCCACTAACCAAAGAAATGTTGAGGCCTTATGAAGAGTCTCTCATGACCAAATATTCTTCCAAGGGAAATATTTGGGAGTAGGAAATTTTGATTGGTCTAAATCCTCATATCCCAACATTACCAAGTGTCCACCATATTTTGATAGATTCAAAACTTATTCAACCTTTCATGTAAAAATAGGAAAATATAACTCTTAAAGCATATTTTTAAACGTATTTGTAATTTGTTTGAGTTCATTTCCTTCAAACAAGTTACTAATATAAATCCATGATCTATAGTTATTGCTCATATTAATATAATATTTGACCTTTGGACCTTTACAAGAGACATGTCCAAGCCAATGATTTCCATTTTGAATCAAAGGTAAGAGGATAAGGCTTCAACTAAGCATCATACCCAAATTTTGCATAATTCCCCTCATTGGCT
The DNA here is from genome assembly GCA_028583015.1 of Wollemia nobilis. NCBI lineage: Eukaryota > Viridiplantae > Streptophyta > Pinopsida > Araucariales > Araucariaceae > Wollemia > Wollemia nobilis. The sequence goes on from JAQPPZ010003280.1 coordinate 4,578,259, forward strand.
AACCATATAACATGTTTTCTAATCAATTAAAAACTATTTGGTATGAATTTCCATGTTGATGATTCTTTGTTTACAATTATTTTCCTAAATAATTTCATTGCATTAAGAGAACCTATGTATTTTTGAAGCAACATTTTTTACCCAACTCCTTCCTTTATCTACGAATAGTCTTCGCCCAATTTTATCTCTAATACCAAACTCATAATTCCACAATTCCACAAGCTTGTCCCTCTAATATTCTTTCCTTTTCAAACCCTATCCCACTTATAAAGTAAAAACCTAAATTTTCCTCACTTCCTTTCCAAAGAAAATCTTTACATTTTATAAATTTCCTATGTTATACTTATTGTTAATCTTGAAAGGTGACATCATATAAAGAAAGTCGATTACAACGTGGTCTTTAGGAGTTGTAGAATTATTTCCATGGTTAAGAAGTTATCTTTCTGACCTGCCAAATAAGCTCGCATTCTATTCAAACAACAGACCCAAAGCTCTTTTTATTTCTTTTAAGAGACAAAGGAATACCCAAGTAGGTTGATGGAAAATTTTTAATTTTAAATCATAAAATATCCATAATAATTCATTATAAATCCAAAGCCATGTAATGTAGGGTTCGGCGGTAGTACTCAACGCTCCAATGGATTTCGTTGAAGCATGGAAAATCTAAGTTATCGCGGGCTTCGATTGAGGTCTCGAACTTGGAGGATTTTGACCCGGTAAAGAAATTTTGAAATCTCCTTAGGCTTCAGCTAGTGGTGACGAAGCACCCACAGTTTTTGATCCTGAGCCTCTGGTCCCAGTTTCTTTCCTGAACATTTTGGACTTGAAACATCAGTCCTTGTTGGGATCTCTTAAGGTGGTTATTTCCTTTATCCATGATATTCATGGTTTGGTGCTTGAGCAGTGTTTCGTAGAGTAAGCTTAGTGTCTCGCTTTTGTTTTCAAAAAACCCATGTAAATTCATTGAAAAAAGTTTTTTTTGAATTTAACGAAAAACCTCTTGTAAGGTTGCCTTGATTTGAGAAATCACGATCATAGAGTTCTACACCGTCAAAATCACCCAGGACTCGCGCTCAACCCTAACTACACCAGCATAATCAATTAGATTGTGGATACCCAATGTGTTTTGGTAGGGTGAAGATTCGAACCAGAGACCTCCCTTGGAGGATTGTCCTACCCTCTAACTCACCTACAACACATGAGTAACTCATTGAAAAAAGTTACAATATTTTAATCCGCTATTTCACCTCAAAACATAAAAAAATCAAAACCCTAACCACAATTCTAAACATTATATTTTAATTTTTTAAGTTCCATTTACACACAAAATAATAAATAAATAATTAAAAATTAAAAGGATTTATATTATTGAAGTCAACTTATAAGGTGTGTGGATGTTTGTCACCATTTTATAGTCGTAAAACTTTAAATAAATTATTCTAGAAATTTATATATGTTATAATAGTCAATTATTTAAATTAATAAATATTTTTTTTCCAAACCTCGTGCTAAAGGTAGTATTCTGTTATGAATCCTCTGAGTGCGTGTCGGATTGACGATGATGGCATGAATCTTGAAACAACAATGGTCCCCATCTCACATCGGTTAACCTTAACAAGACGAATATGTTTGGTGGTTGCAATCTATGTGGTTTGAACCCTGTGTTAGCCAACCACTAAAATAGTGACTGTTACCAACTCTCCTATGTAATAAAAAAATAGTCAATGTGCCAACGAATGAGTTGATGCCTTTCCTACACCGGTTAACCTTAACAAGACGGATAGGTTTGGTGGTTGCAATCCATGTGGTTTGAACCCTGTGTTAGCCAACCACTAAAAATAGTAGCTATTACCAACTCTCCTATGTAATAAAAAAATAGTCAATGTGCCATGAATGAGTTGATGCCTTTCCTATAAATTAAATTCCGACCTTACTCATATGTAAATTTTTTTATTAAATATTTTATATTTAAATTTTCAATTTTATAATTATTTTTTTATTATTGAGTAATAGTTTTTATACACATATACTATGGGATTGAATTCGGGTCACATTACCAATAATGCAAGTAATGCAAGTGACGTTCTTATCGATAAACCACACTCACAAAAATAAATTTTCAATTTTATAATTATTTTTAGTTAAAAAAAACACATGGATTGGGAGTTGAGGTGAAAATGGATTGATGGATTGTTAAGGTACTTTGTTTGATTCATAAAATATCTAGATAATATTATCTCTTACCAATTAAGAATTCGACTCTTATTGTTGTCCATATACCTTTTACCCATTACCAATAAATACTTAGCTACCATTCATATTATGGAAAGTTTAGAAGTGGAATGTGGAAAAATGCAAGCAGAAAAAGACAATATTATATTGCAAAGTTTAATCCAACATACGATCACAAAACAAAATCATATATAGGCGCTGAAATCAAGTGGAAGGAAAAAATCCTCATTGCTCAAATAAGGACTAGCTCTCATAGGCTTAGATGTGAAATAGAGAGATGGACAACACCCAAAGAACAATGGGAAGAAAGGATATGTACTTTATGCAACACAGGGGCAGTAGAGACAGAAGAACACTTCATCTATAAGTGCTCGAGTTTTTCAGACAAACATCCGTGGCAAATACAAAGAAACACTTGGAAACGGGTCTATGACAGACTTATTTGAAAACAGTAAAATAAAAAAAGTTGGGGAATTGCTAACCCAAATTAGAAAGAGAAGAAACAACCTTCTCAAAGATATTAAAGATCATATGATATGATTTGAGCAGTTGTACTTCCATATTTGAGGTGACCATATTTGGGTGATTTGAGCAGTTGTACTTCCATATTTGAGGTGACCATATTTGGGTCTCGCGGACGTAATTAAAATCTTTCATTTCATATGAGGTAAATGGTAGTTATTAGCTTAGATATATAAAATATATATATCTATAAACGTCGAGAGTTATTAATCTCGAGGCGCCTATCTATCACACCCCCAAGAAATGAGATAGGCACCTCGAGATTGATAACTCTCGACGTTTATAGATATATATATATATATATATATTTTATATATCTAAGCTAGTTTAAATCCACCGTAACCCTTGGTGGATAATTTTTTTAATATCGGCTTTTTTAATAAAATATTAATATTGTTTATGAGGTGGCTGACCTTCCTGGTTGCCATTGTAGGACGTCTATCGACGTAATAAGCATTCAATCTTATAATCATAAAAAAATTATATTGAAAAGTAAAGTAAATTTTTATGTGTATTTAACAATAGGTTGTATGATATAATTTTGGTGGTATTATTTATGTAATGTTTGTTTATTCAACCAAAATTTGGTATATTATTTATTTGAGGTAAATGGTAGTTAATAAGCATTCAATCTTATAATTATATAAAAAAATTAAAGAAATATTATTTGAAAGGCAAAGTAGTTTTTAATGTGTACACAACTACAAGTTATATGATATGGCCCTCGTAGTGGTATTAGTGGTATTTATCCAGTGTTTGTTTATCCAACCAAATTTTGGTATATCATTCATTTGAGATAAATTGTAATTAATAAGCATTCAATTTTATATTTATACAATAAAAATAAAAATATTATTGGAAATGTAAAGTAGTTTTTAATGTGTACACAACTACATGTTATATAATATAACTCTAGTGGTGTTATTTACCCAATGTTTGTTTATCCAACCAAACTTTAATATAACAAAATAGTGTGTAATTTATTAAAATGTTATATAACATATATTTTAAAAAATTAATTAATTTTTTTTTATTCGAATAGTGCGAGAAACCCCTACGACCAATGCTTAGGGTTGAACATTTCTAGAGCTAAGCTTATCAATAGAGGATTAATACGTACCCACACACACCCCAGTTTGAACCTTGGACCTCCCAAAAAGGAGTCAAAGATTAAACTGTTGGGTTGTCCCTCTAGACACAAAATAAAAAATTATTACTAAATAACTTGTTCAAATATCGTATTAACTCAATTATAATATAATACCTAATGGTATGAAAATCACATTTCCTTTTTTAGAAGTGCAATTTTCCTTAGAGGATCGGCCATATGGAATGCAGTGCTAGAAACGAGAAGTTTTTAAAGGAGCAATATAAGATGGCAAGTAGGAGAAGAGAAGGAAGTTTTCTTTTGGGAAGATTCTTGGATCCTTCAGGAACCTTTAATAAATAAACAAGATTTTCAAGAGTTTTGGGTTCCACTGGTAGCTAAATATGGGGAAAAAGTCAAGGATTACATAGAATCTATTGATGGTAGAAAGAAATGGAAACACCTTTCTTTAGATTCAAATGAAGTTCATATTCAGTAGGGTATCCTGAATTTAATAAGTTGATTAGGGGCTTCCACATCTCCCAAATTAACAAGGAGGATTCTTTGTTATGGAACCATTCTCCGAAAGGAATCTTCTCTATCAAATCAGCCTATGAAGCTCATATTCCCCCTAGAGGAGGAGCTTATCCAGTGAAGAAGGTTTGGTCCCCTGATTTTGTATCGAATACTGCTTGCTTTATTTGGTTATGCCTTTAGAATAAGATTTTAACTATAGATAATTTATGCAAAAGAGGATTCCAAATGACAAATATATGTTCTTTATGCCAGAAGGATGTTGAGTCATTAGACCACTTATTCAACCATTGTGAGGGTTCAAACAATGTTTTCTATGCTATAATGAACTCTCTTTCAGTCAAGTGGAGCATGTCACAAACCTTTAGAGATTTGTTTAACCAATGGAGATCTCCCTTTGTAAGTGAGAGCTTGACGAGATTATGGAGCCTAATTCTTCCTCACTATATATAGGGCATATGGTGGGAAATAAATAGATGCATATTTAGGAATGAGAGGAAGGATGAAGTACATATATATATATATATATACAAAAGAATCAAAGTTATTATTGAAGAAAATTTATCCATTCTCCCAGAGGTTAAAGGGTATGACAAAAGAGAAGAAATAATGATTGTTGAAGAATGAAAGGTAAAAAAATCCAAACCATGCATAATGGACTCAATTAAAAAAGGAATGAACACAATATGGATGAAACCAAGACAAGGTTGGATAATACTTAAGTTTGATGGGGTAGCCAAAGGAAATCTAGAAAGAGCAGGAGGGGACAGAGTGATTAGAAATGATAAAGGTCAAATTTTATGGGCTTCTGCAGAGGATTATGGAGTTCAAACCAATCATATGGCAGAAGCAAAATCTTTTTTTTAGGAGTTCAATAGGTTTATGATAGAGGTTATAGAAAAGTTATGGTCCAAGGGAACTCTCTAAACATTATTAGAGATTTAAAATCAAGAGAAACAAAGAATAAGTTTATACTTAACATTATAAAGGACACTTCAAGGATCCTAAAAGAGATGAGTGATGTTGTAATTGATCATATCTATAGAGAAGGTAATCATGTTGTTGATGTTATGGCCAATATGGGGGTGGATAGTGGTCAAAATAGAATTTGGGATGACAACTTTCCATCACCATTACAAAGAATAGTTGCATTGGAGGTTGAAGGTCAGCTTGTTAGATTGAATAATATCAAAAATTTATTGAAGTGGGTTGTTAGTTTCTATCAAGGTCATTGAGCTAAAAGACAATGCTTAATCTGAGTCTAGTCTATTTGGGCAGTATCTTTGTAATTCATTTTTTTGTTAGTGTTTCTTTAGCATCATTCATTTCTAGGAGAAAAGGTGTATGATTTTTTCTAGGATCTCTTTTGTTGGCTTGTGGTTTTTATTTTCCAATATAATCAAGCCTCTCTTGTAAAAGGGTTAGGGCCCCTTTCAAAACCCTATTTTTTCATCCAATATCAAAAAAATAATACCCTTAGGTGGGATGGGTGGGGCTTATTTCAATATTTTAAATTTATATCAGGATCATCTTTTTCTTTAGTTTACATGGTGGAATCGATAGCTGCCACAAATCTAGGAAGGCTATCCAGATTTTATGGTCGCCACAGCATTCTACGTTGTCTGCACCGAAATCCACTACACAGATATTCATACAGTCCGCCCCTATAACCACCATGCCACAATCATTTTAAACCTTTTACACCGCTGAAAGCACCAGGAAAGGGACAAGCATTCAGTTCGACGAGGACCGATATTTGAACCTTGGACCTCCACCTCCCTTACAGGGTTTGGTTGAACCAATTGGTCTACACCTCGGACCTATCAAGATCATCTTTTAAAATCACATGTTATTTAATTTTTTTTCAATGGGTTATATGGGATTGCAACGGGCTCCACCAGTATTACATTATCACCATAAAGTGGTATTACAACAAAGCTTGGATATTATCCATTTTTTCTAAGAGGTTGAAAAGTCTGGGTATATCAGGGGCCACCCACCCTTAAAAAAATTATTATTTTTTATTTAGATTTTTAAAGGGGTTACTTTCCCTTTTACATCAACTTAGTCACATCAAGCTATATAACATATTTGATGTCATTAATATTTTAACCTATGAACCTAGGTGTGAGTTAGGTCACCCATATGTCTCAACCATTGAACTATGATCCCATTGGTTAAAAAGATCAATTTTACAAAATACGTGTTATCTTTTACATTGAAATATTATATATTTAAAAAAAAAAATTGGTATTGATAAAAAAGGGGTTGAAGAGCCCCAATCCTTTACACAGAGCTCGAAAGATGTACAAGAGAAAAATAAGAGAAGATCATACAAATGCAAGATAGCCCTATCTTAGTGAAACAAACAAACCTAGGCTAAACATGCTGATAGAGAAGCTGAAATAATATACCTCCTGCTATCCTTCTATTTGTTGTGGCTTATGCAGTGCTCAATGCTTTACATAACTGATAAAGAAACTGTTGACAACAATGTAATTTAGTGTGCTCAAATCCTTCATCACATGATCCCAATAAGTATTCTAATTTGCTCTGCCCTCTTTATCTGCCAGCTTAATTATCAATTCTTATTATCTCTTCCAACTCCATGGGGGCATATGATCAGACCTTGAAATTCTCAGATTTAACTGCAATATTCATCATTTTATCGACAACTTTGTTTCCCTCTTTATAAATATGTTTAACTTGACTTTCTTCTAGGTTTCCCAAAATAGTCCTCGCATCTGTAATTAATTGAAAAATGCTATAATTATTTAACTCATCTTTTTGAAGGGAAGTTATAATATTCTTGGAATCCTCCTCAAGAACAATTCTCCTAAAACCTAAATTCACCGCAATTCGAAGGCCCGTAAGCATCGCCCTTGCTTCAGCTTGGTGATTTGTGGTAATTCCTAGATCCTTAGCATATGCAACCACTACTTGACCTCTGTCATTCCTAATGAGGTCCCCACCACCAACATGATCCAAGATACCTTTTGCATCATCAAAGTTAATTTTTACCTAGTCTTTGTGAGGACGTTCCCATCTAGTATCTAGTCTCACCTTATTGATTTTTTCTATATTTAAGATATCTTTTTCTCTAGAGAGGATCATTGTAAGATTTTCTTGGATGACAATATTTTTAATACAATCCTCCAATAGGACTATGTTTATCCTAGCATAAACCCCAATTATTCATCTAGTTTTATTTTTGAACACTCGTCTATTTCTTTCCAATTAAATCCCCCAACAAATATGTGGAATGCATTTTTACCAAAAAATATTGGTTCCTAAGTGACACTATTCTCAAATCCTGATTAGAGAATTTGGAAAGACCCAAGCAACCTTAAATTCTCTCAATAACATATTTTCTTTTGGTTTGGTTATTGTGAGAAACCCCTATGACCGACATACAGGGTGAGCTATACTTATCAATAGGGAATTTAACACAAATCCATCACACACCCACCCCCTCACACTAGGATATCATGAAAAAAATCACAGGTTCCAAATAGGTGGTCCACACACTCATCCTCTTTGTTACATAAGACACAAACAGTTGGAACCACAATCCATCTTTTGAACATATTATCTTTCGTAAGGATCTTATTGAGAATGATAGTCCAAAAAAACATAGCAACCTTAGGGATGATGTTTAACTTCTAAATTCTTTTAAGCTCGGGTTTCTTTGATGTTACTTTGCCCAAGACTCTATCACCAAGTAATGACCTTGCTGGTTTCTTCCCCAAATTATCTGATCCTCGTCTGAACCTTTACCTAAATAATAACTCCTTAAAAGGTTTTGTAGATATTTTATAGTTTATTTGTTTTATAATATTTTTTAATAGGTTATGATTTTATTGGGATCACTTCCATTAAAATAAAAAAATATTAAGACATCTTTAGGTTAATTGAACCATATATATCTTATCTATTCATTAAATATATTTTTTATTTGATTCTAATATTTCTTCTATTATATTGAGACATTGGAAGAGCAAGAGCCACAGAAGGAGGGAGGATGCAAGGAAGGGACTAGGTGGAACTATGGATAGAATGAATTTCAAAGATGTTGTAAGGGGTGCTCAACCTCCAACAATTCCAACTAGTCGACGAGGTTTTTTGCGTCAACCTCTTCGTATGCCAAGGATTGATCCCAAGAAAATAAACTTTGGTTGCATGCGAGCAGTGGATGGATCTCTAGTTGTTAATCTACAATGATCTGACATTCAGGATGGAATTGCTACAATGGAGCAACAAGGGTTGATCTATCGATTCTTGGGCTTTTGACCATCCTTACCTGCTTTTAAAAGTTGGGCTTTGAAGCAATGGCAAACTCCAGGTGAGTTTAGTATCTCAGATTATCCTAATGGGTATTTTTTGGTGTTATTTGCTAATGAGGAGGATAGACAACAAATATTCCAAGGTGGTCCTTGGTTTTTTGGTCGAGTTGGTTTGTTCATGAAACCCTGGCATGCTTTATTTAAGGCTAAAGAGGAAATGCCTTTAGTAGGACCTATCTGGGTCAGAATTTTTGGTTTACCAGCTGAATTTTGGAATCCTATAGTCTTCTCAACAATTGGTAACACTTTAGGCACCTACATGATGACAACAGATAGCACAATGTGGTTTGAGCATTTTATTTATGCTCGGATCTGTGTGCTCATAGACTTTAATAACCCCCTACCAAAAAAATCACTTTGCAGTTTGGGGAAGAAACTTGGGAGCAAGAAGTTGATTATGAAAACATTCCCTTTAGGTGTCGGGTGTGTCATGAATACGATCACTTAGTAAAATATTACAAATATGTAGTCTTGGAGCAAACAAAGTAGGATCAAGGTCAGGAGGAATTTTAGGTTCCTAAAAAAAACATGTTACTAAGAAAATGAAGCCTACAGATAAGTCAACCTCCTCAGATAATAGGTTTTCAAAACTTGTAGTGGAAGATGATTTAGAGGATGTGGATGATTCTATGGAGACAAAGATTTTGGAAACCCAATTTTCGGATAGCTCATAGATTCCCCACCCAAAAATAGTCAAAGACTCCTCAGAGAAAGCCACTGGTCTGGTTAACAATAATTCTGAGATCTGTCCTCAGCAAGGGAAAACTCACCAACAAAAACACAAAATGGAGGAGAAGGTCAAACAAGGCTTTAGTTCTCAAGGAGGATCCCAAGGATCTATGAATCAAGCTTTAGTCCTATATTCTCAATCAATAGAAATAGATTTAAATCTAGAGCCATCAGGAGTTAGTCAAACCTCTAGTAAAAAAATGAAGTTGGATACAAACTAGAAGGTAGGAAGGAAAACAAATGTGGTTCAAATTCAAAAAGAAGGGGAAAAGTTGGATTCAATAGGCTATTGGATGAAAATATAGAGGGGAAATGCAAATCAGGGATGAAAAGACTGGTGGGCTTTGCAAATCAAGGATGCTCTTCTTTCTATCCTTTCTTTGGATGGCTCCAATTATAAAATTACCCTATTCCTTTTTTCTTTGTATTAGCTTCTCTCTGGTTCAGTCAAGGTTTTTCTATTCCCAGCTCAGAAAGATCTTTCTTATGTTTCTTTTGTTGAATCTTGGCTATTAGGCCTGTTGGTTTGGTTTGGCCATAGATGTAATATATTTTTTCCTTCCTTTATTTTTTCAACGTGTGTGTGTGTGTGTTTGTGTTGTTTTTGTTACATTTTGTTTTTGTTTTTCTTGTGTTTTTGTTGTTTTTATGTGTTCTATGTTTTTGTATTTTTGTGTTGTTTTTGTTGTCTTGTTTTGTTTTGTTTTGTTTTTTTTTGTGTATTTTTGTTATTTTTTTGTGTTTTTGTTGGTTTTTGTGTGTTTTTTGTGTTTTGTTGTTGTTGTTTGTCGTTTGTGTTTTTGTTGTTTTAGGCATGCTCTTTGAGTGTGTTGAAGGGGCAGGCCAGGTGCGAGCCTTGGGCGTCTTTTGGCGGAATAGATACCCCTGCCTCCTTGGGTCTTACTCGAAAGTGGCACCTTGAAAGGGGTGTTTTCCACACAAAAAAAAATTATCTTTTTATTAAATATATTTCATCGCCCTTAAATTATTATTTTTAATCATTAGATCTTTAACATCATTTGTTTAAGAGATAAAATCTCACTCAACCAATTGTCTTCTAAAATCTAAAATCTTCCATTTTGAAAATCTACATTACAATAAAATAATAATTATTTTCTATCCAATCTCCTTCATAAGCATTTCTAAGATATTACCTCCAATAAAATAATATTATTTTTTATGCAATCCCCACATCTAATTTTCTTGATGGCATTAATAATAATTTTTGACCCATCAAATGACATGAGCTTAATCATATAAATTCTTCAATTTTTAAGGAGGGGACCAAGTCTGAATCTTGCCAAATGATACATGCATAATTGTCAAGTTGTTATAATACTACTATATGGTCAAGTTGTAATATAAGTGCGGTTCATTTCAATTCCATATAAACAATTAAAAAACGATAATGATTTGTAAATCCCCTTAATTGAAATATATTTCCATCCTTTTTTTAATGGTAATTTTGATCCTTGTAAATAATACCCTTGTGTCTACATAGTTGCTAGTTGAAATTCTATATATTTTCAATACTTGAGGAAAATTCTACCTTCAATATTTTGTAAAACACCACCTCAACTAGCTTTTCCTAGATTTCCATTTTACCATAGATTGAAGTAAATCCTTTATGTTAACTTCATTGTCATATTAACCCTTCAATGTACATTTAAATCTTATAACCAAGAGGTTAGCATCTCCTTTTATATACTTGAGACCTCCCATGATGAGCACCATATTTGTAAACATTATGCAAGAGAGGCAATAATATGATTCTAAAATTAGGTGTTATTTTGAGATCTATTTTTAAAATCTCTATTATTCCTTTTTAGCTATAAATTCCAAAAAATAATGGTGGGACAAATCCTCCACAAAATGCACAATGTTTTACATTTAAAGCTATTGATATAGCATTTCATTAATTACTTCAATGTTTATGGAGCTACCTAATATATTATCATATTTATATAAAATTACCCCCAAATGATGTACTCCAAGGTACAATAAAAAAGTAAATGATTTGATGTTTCTAGGTCTTGTTCACACAATGCACACCTAAAAGGTCCATGATATCCTCTTCTTTACATATTCTTACAAGTAAGAATATTGTTTTAGGTTGTTAATCAAAGGAATGTAGAGGCTTTAAGAGGGAATCCATTGGTCAAACATTCTTCCAAGGAAAAATGTTGGGAGTAGGAAATTTGATTGCTCTAAAGCCTAATATCCCAAGTTGATTAAGTATCCACTATCTTTTATTATATTGTAAACAATTCATCCTTTCACCTAAAATAGACAAATAAAATTCTTGAAGCATCCTTTGAAGTTCATCTCCTATTTGTGTGAGGTTCTTTTCTTAAACAAAGTTACCAATGTAAATCCATTATTTAGAGTTGTTGCTCACAATAATAAAATTTTAACCTTTTAACCTTTACAAGCTAAACGTGTTTGATCCATTTGTTATCATTTTGAATAAAAAATAAGAGGATAAGGCTTCAACCAAACATTAGATCAAAATTTTAAAGAATTCCCTTTACTGGCTAACCATCTATAATATTTATCAATCATTTGCAAACTATCTAATATGAAGTTTCATATTGTTGAGCCTTTAAGTAGGGTTTGCTTCCTAAACAATTATATATTTTTTGATGAGTTTACACATATTTTTATGAGGGGGGTCTTGGTCTCCTCATATTGAGTGGGGTTTGAACCTTGGACCTCCCAAAGAAAGGCCAATGCCCTTACCACTGCAGTAAGCTTACAACTTTAAAAAATGAGTTTACACTGGTTTTTATGAGGGGTCTTGGTCCCCTTGTACTGAGGTTTGAACTTGGATCTCTTGGATGAAAACCTAAAGGCTTACCACTACGGTATCCCTCACGGGTTTAAAAGTGTAAGTTTACACAGGTTTTTATGAGAGGTCTCGATCCCCTCGTACTAAGTTTGAATTTGGGTATCTTGAATGAAACCCAAGAAATTTACCACTGTAGTAAGCTTGCAACTCCTTTTCCTAAATAATTATATTGCATCAAGAGAATCTATATATTTTGAAGTAAAATTATTTCCCAACTCTTATTTTTTAATTTTTGAATCTCTAGTCAAATTTTGCCTCTAATAGTCATAAGTCAATAAATATGCAAGCTTGCCCCTCCAATATTCTTCCCTTTACAAACCCTATCCCACTTACAAATAAGAAACGTAATTTTTCTCCACATTGATTGCAAAGAAAATCTCTTTGATTTTTATCAAATTTGGATACTATACCTACTAACAATCTTGAAAGTGATATCTTATATATAGGGATATCTTATAATACAATCTTTATGAGTTGTAGCCTTCTAGCCATGGTTAAGAACCTACCTTACCAACATGCCAAACAAAATTTTATTCTATCCAAAATTGAGTTCCACATCTCTTTCTTCTTTCCTTTATGAGATAAAGGAATACCCAAACATGTTAAAAACTTTTCAATTTTAAACCCTAACATATCCATAATAATTTGTTGTAATTATAGGATAGCGTTAATGAAAAAGATCTTGTATTTTATAGTATTAACCAAATGTATAACAACCTTATCATAACATGATAATATTGATTATAACTCCATGGTATAACTAACAAAGATATGATAAAAAAAAGTATCATCAATAAATTGGAAAGGAGTTTCAAGGAAACCATTTGTTGCAACACGAATACCTTTTATATTTTCTTCGATTTTTACCTTTGAGAAATCTCTTTGAGCATCAAGAATAATAAATAGATGAAGAGATTACTACAGTGGTAAGGGCTTTGGACTCTCTTTGAGAGGTCCAAGGTTCAAACCCCACTCGATATGAGGGGACCGTGACCCCTCATAAAAATCCATGTAAACGCATTGAAAAAAATAAATAGATGAAGAGATAGAGGGTCATACTAGCCACCTTATCAAATTTCACAACATGATTAAAGGTATCCAATGAGGGAAGAATATTCTAGAGTGATACATCTAATCCATACACATCAACCTTGACTACAACCAATTTGTTTGAAAATATTATTTTGAATGCTCCCACATTTTCTATAATATGCTTTGTTCATATCAAATTTTACAAGCATACCTCATTTTTTCATGGAATGAAAATAATGTAAGACCTTTTGTGCAATGATTACATCATCAATAATTTATTTACCATGAATAAAACCACCTTGGTTATCTAAGTAACACAATATAAAGTTATTTTCAATCTATTTGCTATAATCTTTGAAATTATCTTATAAATCATATTAAAAGTCTTATTGGATGATATCCACAATAATTCATTGTAATTCTAGGATAGTGTTAATAAAGAATATCTTGGATTTGGTACTATTAACCATATAGCAACCTTCTCATAGAATGACAACATGGATTTAAACTCCATGGCCTTATTGACTAAGAGATGATAAAAAAAACATCATTAATAAATTAGAAATGATATTCGAAGGGACTATTTGTTGCAACCCAAATAACTTATATCTTTTCTTTCATTTTTACCTTTGAGAAATCTCTTCTAGCATCAAGAATAATAAATAGATGAGGGGATAATGGGTCACCCTAGCAGAGTCCACGAGATGATTTAAGGTATCTAGTGAGAGATTCATTAGTCAAAATAGAATATTTTATAGTGCTATAGAAACATCTAATCCATTCACACCAACCTTGGTTAAAATTTACTTTTCTGAGAATATGATGTTGAATACTCCAAAAAACTCTATCATATGCTTTGTTCATATCTAATTTTACAAGTATACCTAATTTTTTCATGGAATAAAGGGAATGTAAGGCCTCTTGTGCAATGATTACACCATCACGAATTTATTTACCATGAAGAAAACCACTTTATTCCTTTAAAATAATGCAATATAAAGTAATTTTTAATATATTTGCTATAGTCTTTGAAATTATCTTATAAATCATAGTACAAAGTTTTATTGGATCAACTTATCAAAATATATTTTCTCATATTTTTTGGAAACCAATACAATAAGATGGAATCAATATCACTTATTGTTATCTTTCATTTTGTGGCCTCTTAAACCATAGCCAACATGTCACTCTTCAACAATTCCTAAAAAATTAAAAGAAAATTATAGAAAATCCATCGAGGCTAAGTGCCTTGTTAGCATGGAATGAGAAAATTACCTCTAGTAGCTCCTCCATCGAGACTTTCCTCATCAAGATTTCATTATGCCTTTGTGTGATAATGTAGCAAGGATCAATGCTATGTGCCCAAGCTCAACCACATGAAACAAGAAAAAAGGAGGAGAAGATTTTTGATAATGGAGAGAAAGAAAAATCACCTTTCCCTTTGTGTTATGAAATTATATATTGAGAAAAATGAGATTAGGGTTAGGGTTACCAAATCCATATTACATGAAATTCAAATGAACATGAAATGACATTACACATTAAAATAACCTATTCTAATGAGGTCTTATTAAAGCCTCATAAAAATTAATTTGGAACCTAACTAATAAACATGACGTTGTAGCATTAACATGTTTTCAATCCCCTACTTAGTGGTAGAAGGTAATTTTATTTCAGTAGATGAGTGGCTTAGGTGCCTCTTTGTATAGCCAAATAGCCAGTTGTCCATAAAATGTGACTCTAATCTGTTGGGTCTCCATATACCGTTTGGTCATTCCCCATGCCCTTTTAGGTTTTCACAGGTTTTGATTTTCCAAAACTAGTACAACCCTTATCCTTTTGCACCCACAAGGGGTTTTCATGAATGGGATAGAGCAGATATTGACCAATACTTTTCACCCATACGAAGGTGGTTTTATGAATAAGCATTAGCCTTCTTGGTCCTGTTGCATCTCCATTATCAAGGGAAGATGGAGGCTCTCAAGCCTATATGTTGTCTGAACTATTCAAACTTCACCCTCTGGAGTGGCTTGGTGAAGATGTCAACAATTTGATTTACTATTAGACAATAGTGCATTTGTATTGTGCCATCTTGAACAAGTTATTGGATCCTATGGAATTTTATACTGATGTGTTTGGTTATGTTGTGAAACATAGGATTATTTTCCATGTGGATTGTTGATTGATTGTCCACATGTAGTCTTGTAGGATCTTTTTGAGTGATATCAAGAGTGTGTAATAACTTTCTCAACCATACCACTTATTTGCTTGTCTCAACTACAACAATATATTCAACTTTTATCACTTTTATCTCCATAAAATTGGTGCTAAGTCAAGAAATATCAAGTACCCAGATGTAGATCCCCCAATTTATTTATCTCCTATAAATTTGTTAGAGATAGAGTATATTACATCATTTGGGTCATGTAAATGTACCTTCCTAGGTACATACTTAGGACATTAGATTACTTTAGGGGGAAGTTATCTAGTTACTTCATGCAATGTAATAAATGCACAAGTGTCAATGTGCAAGTTGTATATGTGCAAGGTGTCCCTTGTACAACTAGGTAGAGTGTTGGCCAAGGAACCTATCTTCCTATATAAAAAGGGCCTCATTGTAACAAGCTTATAACAAGCTCGTAGCATATTCGTAGGTAGTAGCATAGTGTTGTGTAGATCACCATATATTGGTGATGGGTGCAATGTAGTCCAGTAGCTTTATTCATGGAGTGTCCATTTCCTCCATAGCTACATTGTATTCATTTCCATCATTTCTATTTATAGCATATTTCAGTCATCTCGTAGATTTACTTTCTTTCATATTATTCTGCATCTTGTGATTGCTATCTCCCATTGCATACTGCATCAAAAGCTAATAGTGGTATCAGATCCATGGTAGATCTAGCCATAGTAGATCGATAGGAAAACCACCATTATCATTAAGCCTAAGTTTTTTGTCAACCTGATGCACCTTTGGACCAACCACTATCAAAAACTCTCAGAAGAGTCTAGGTGGTAGAATTAGGGAGAGCCACAAGTGAGGACTGAAAGAAATCTTAGTTCCAAAAATACTGAGATTACATTTGGCTAGAGTCTTTCCACAGAG
The DNA here is from genome assembly GCA_028583015.1 of Wollemia nobilis. NCBI lineage: Eukaryota > Viridiplantae > Streptophyta > Pinopsida > Araucariales > Araucariaceae > Wollemia > Wollemia nobilis. The sequence continues at coordinate 4,594,692 of JAQPPZ010003280.1, forward strand.
TTGCAGGAAAAACTCGTGAAGACTAGGACTCAACATTCAATCCACTAGATTGACAAATCAACTAGTGAAGATCATTCAAGATATCTAGAATTTGTTAACTATTACCCAAAGTTTCTTTTGTTGTAGAAAATTAATTCTCAGATGATTGGGACACCTCCTACAATAGAAATCTAGGATATTTCAACTTTGTTGCCCAAAGGTCGATGTGCCTTCATAGTGTAGAGATTAGTTCCTTGTGCAAGAAGAGAATACTATGGAAGAAGACTCCTAGAGAAGAGTCATGGTGAAGTTAGGAGACTGGAGATCTCCATTGCTAGATTGAGAACTTCATAGAAGAAGAAAAGGCCATAGAAGCCTTGATCCAGAAGAAAATGCCACAGAAGCCTTGATCTAGAAGAAAAGGCCACAAGAAGCCTTTATCCAAAAAAAAAAAAACACAAGAAGACTCCAAAAGAGTATCTCAAAAAAACAAAAAAAATTCAAAAAAAGATATCAGGAGAAGATCTCATTGAAGAAATTCCAATATTGGAAGAAGAAGGACTAGGAGAGTCCTACTCAAATCAGAAGAAGAAAATCTAGAGATCCAAAAAGATCTCACCACCAACACTTCCAAAAGTAGAAGGTTGAAGAAAAGGTCTCAAGGAAGACCAGAAGAAGCTGCAAGATCAAAGACCTTGGAGAGGTCTCAACGAGCATCCAATAAAAGGCTTGGAGAGCCTTACTGAAGAAATCATCAAAGGAGTTTCGAGGAGAACTCATTGGAGAAATTCACTACAGAAGATAGTGAAATATTTGGGACAATTATCACCATCCAACAACAAGCCCAAAAGAAGAAGAATTTGGCAAGGAGTGCCAAATATTAGAAGAAGATTCAAAAGACCTCAAGACATTCAGAATCTTGAGAAGAAGATCCTACTTGAAGTCAAAATTCAACAAGAAGACTTGAAGACAGGAGAAGCCTACCAAATAAGAGATTTGAAGATTACCTCTCACAGCAAGAAGGCACCATTTTAGAGACAAAGACTTCTCCAAATATACAGCAAAAGGAGAATATTTCTTGAAGGATCAAATCACCAAAACCTAGGCTCATAAAAGAAATTTTAAGACCACTTTTTGGTGAAGAAGAAACTGAGCAACGAGATCCTACTCAAAGCAGCAACTTGGTGATCTTAGACACCAAGATCTAAATCCTCTACAAAAGCTTTCAAAAAAGGTAAGCAACTATTGGTGCAAGTAGATTCATTAATTGGATTACTTATCAGATTTGTTAAAGCACCTTATATTGGATTAGAGTTGCAAAAGAGGAAAATTGAATTACAGTCTTCAAAAGTGCAAAAAGGGAAAAGTTCCTTTTAAGGTTCATTTGCACATTAGCTTTGGAGTTGATTAGATTACAAAATTACAACTATCTATCAACTACCAAATATCTACTTTGGAAAGAAAAAGAAGACTAGTTCCTACAACTTTATTTGTAGTGAAATTGTAGAATAATTCTTGAAGATTCATTTCAGATTATTCTTGATTAGTTGCAGTAAATTGATTAAGTGCACTTATAAGTTATTTTGAGAGTTTATTGGAGTGATAAGGTGAGATTGTTAGTGCATTAAAAGTGAAATATTAGTGGGTTCATTTGCACTACTATATTACTCTCAAAAAGCTTAGTGTTTGTGTTCTTGAGAAGGGCACAAAATCATATTAGCATCAAGTGTCTAAAGACACCATTAGTGCACCAAAATATACAACTTTTAGTGGCCAAAGGAAGCCACCAAAATCAGCTCAATCCTCCAAGTTTTGGAGAAGAAAATAGCCACAGAAAATCAGCAAGGATTACCTCAAATCGAGACTTGGTGAGTCTCAGATTCAAAGCACTATAAGTGTTATATTGCATCTACAAAAGTGGTTATAAGTTGGGTTCATAAAACCAACAAAAAGGAGAGTTGCATATTCAGAAGAACATCTCCAAAAATCTGCCATAAAATCAGAAAATCAGGAGTGCAAAAAGGTGCAAAAGGGGTGTTTTTATATCCCAAAATTATTACATATTGTTGCACCATTCTAAGTTGTTTTATGTAGGTGATAAGGTAGAGTTTGAGGTGCCACAAAGGCACATTATACAAGGTTAAAATAGTTAGACACTAGCACACTTCGAGCATAGCAAAGGAGCCTCTCAAAAGGCTCACATCTTCTCCATTATGGATAGCCGAACCTGCAAGCCTTCAAGGGACAACACAAGGAAAGAACAATATCATATTTGAGAGAAATATTATCTACAAAGAAGGAAATACATAACAGGTTCAAAAAGGGAGAAAAGAAGGCATCAAAACCAACGTGGAAAGGAGGACAAAATCAACACGTTGAAGGTATAAAGAATAGGTGCTAAATCCAAGGTTTCAAGCTTGGAGAAAAATGTCCACCAATAGGAGCACCAAGATCAGCTACAAAACCACCATTGGAAGCTCCATAGAATCAAGGGACATCACAACTAGCACCATCCAATGTCCTCATCGAAGCACCTACAAAAGAAAGAAGTTGCTTGCTCTCCAAGAAATGTAGCAAGCAAAAGAATAAGCATACGAAAGGGAATAGGAGGTATATCATTCATCTTGGAGCATTATAACAAAGAGTTACATGTAAAGTGCCACTTGGCACAAACCTCCTAAGGTGCCATATTCATTCATAACATCCAAGAAACAAAGGATTACTTCAAGCGCTCAGCCAAGGGAAGTTACAAAGAATAAAGAAGAGGTTACATTCATATGAGTGCCACTTGTCCAAAGTTGGAAGATTCTAGGAGTGCCCATCTTGGAAGAGGAAGTCAAGCACTCACCAAGAAGACTGTAACATCTCATACATTACATACAGGAGCAAGACAAGTGCTTAGTAACTCCCATCTACTCCTCAAGTGCCTATGAAGTGTAACTATCATGCCACTTGTCATATTTGCAAATATTCTTGCTCCATTTAAAGGGTTCAATGACCAAGGGAGTTTGAAGTATGCATATCCATTCAAAGCACTTCACATAGGGCTGAATTGTAGCATGGAGGAAAGTGAAAGAGCATTTAAAGCTCTAGTCAAAAGGAGCCAAAAAGTCATAGAATTTGGGTGCCATTCTTCAAGCTCCAAAACCAAGAGAAATCCAAGGCTATCCATTGGTTGAAGCATCCAAGGCAAAATACGTTGGCATTACTATCATTCATGCTGGAATACTGCACCAAAAATTGTGGACATCAACATTGCAAGGTAAGGAATAATTCCCATTATAGTTTGATTTCATTCTTGGGAGATATAAGGATTATATACTAAGGTTGAAACTTAGAGAAATCAAACGTATTGAAAGAAAAAATTAAAAGGGAATTAAGATATCAAATTAATTAAATATTTGCAATATTAAATATTGGAGTAATAAGGGTTTCTACTAGAAAAATCAAATTAATAATATTTGCAAATATTATTGTGTTCTAATTTTCTATATTTGGGAGCTATAAGGGTTACAACACCAAATTAGGTTATTGAAAATTAGAAACACTAAAATCAAATCCTAAGGGATATTAAAAGAGGTTATTAAGGTTTTTTCTAAGGTTGGAAATTTATAATATTCTTGTCTCAAAATTTCACAAAAAGAGACAAAAGAAATCCAACATTAAAACCTCTTCAAAATTGGAAAAGTGCTTAGTTCAATAGGAGTAATAAGGTGTTAGAAAAGTTGATTTTGATATTTACAAAACTTTACAAAATCAACCCAAAATTGAACTACATTTTACAAAAGCACTATATCATATTCCAAAATCACTAGGGAGTCATAAGGCATTCTACAAAACTTGATAATAATAGCATCTACCAAATATTATCAAGTTCTAAATCCATTGGGAAGATATAAGCTTTCTACAAAACCTAAAATTCCATTAGGTATATATACTCTCATTACTAGGGAGACATAAGGAAGTCTACAAACCTAAGGATTAATAAAGGTTTTATCAAATCAAGCTTATATACTTCAATTAGGGTTCATATGTCCTAAAGTAGGGAGTCATAAGGTAGACTACTAGTAAGACTCCATCCCTAAGAATACAAGCTTTTTTCACTCTAAAAGGGCAATACAAATGACCACTAGCACACTAAGCAATACTCTTAGAAGTGGAATGAAGAAAATACCAATATGGATTAAAATCCTGATTGAAAATTCAATGGATTACAATGATGAAAAATCCAAAGAAAAGGAAGAACCAATAAGATGTGAAATAAGTTCTAAAATTAATAGTTATGAAAAGGAAGACTCTTCTAGTGAGACTGATGACAAAGAAAACTTGAAAAAGGAAAATATTGATATCATACAAAAAGGAAAATATGGAATAGCTTCAATTGTGCACATATGGTTAGAAGGTCTTATCAAAGAAATAGACAAACATGATGTTCCCAAAATAGACTACAAAACTATCAGATCATCACTATTGTGCACCTATTGCAATCAATATGGTCATGAAAAGGTTAACTGTTGGAGTTTCCATCCATGCAAATACTGTAATGGGACAAATCACTCATATTTCTCTTGCTATTACAAATACAGGTACTATAAGAGCTATGAAGAAATATTACTACATAGAATAGACTATTACCTTCAAAAACTTATTTCAGATGGATCTACTAACAATGAGCTCAAGTTTGATACATATGAAGGACAAAGAAATAAGTTTTACACAGGTTCAAAAGAAAGAATATGGGTCTATTCTGATCCACTCAAGACATGCAACATCATGAGAGCAATGGTCCATCAAAGATGCTTGACATCAAGGAACAAAGAATTGAAAAATATGAGAGGCCATGACATGAAGACTAAAGTACAGAAAAAGAACCAGATCAAGACTGCTCACAAGAAGAAGAAGATGATGAACCTGAACAAGCCAAAGATCATCCAATGGAAGAAGATCCACATTGAAGACTAAAGTCTTCAATACCCAAATAATGTAATATAGGGGGTGTTAGAGATAGAGTATATTACATCATTTGGGTCATGTAAATGTACCTTCCTAGGTACATACTTAGGACATTAGATTACTTTAGGGGGAAGTTATCTAGTTACTTCATGCAATGTAATAAATGCACAAGTGTCAATGTGCAAGTTGTATATGTGCAAGGTGTCCCTTGTACAACTAGGTAGAGTGTTGGCCAAGGAACCTATCTTCCTATATAAAAAGGGCCTCATTGTAACAAGCTTATAACAAGCTCGTAGCATATTCGTAGGTAGTAGCATAGTGTTGTGTAGATCACCATATATTGGTGATGGGTGCAATGTAGTCCAGTAGCTTTATTCATGGAGTGTCCATTTCCTCCATAGCTACATTGTATTCATTTTCATCATTTCTATTTATAGCATATTTCAGTCATCTCATAGATTTACTTTCTTTCATATTATTCTACATCTTGTGATTGCTATCTCCCATTGCATACTACATCAAAAGCTAACAAAACTCTGAGTCCATGTATGAGATGAGTTTAAAATCTGCATTCTTTTCATACAATAGGCCATAATTACGGGTTGTCTTTAGGTACCTCAACACTCTTGTTACCGCTTACCAGTGACTCTCCTTTGGCTTGGTCATGTACCTTGCTAGAATCCCCACTACATAAGTGATATCAAGTCTTGTGTTAGTAACATAGATGAGACTACCAACCAACCTTCTATAGAATGTTGCATCTACCTTTGGTGTGTCATCATCCATGGTGAAGTTCAGATTTGATTCCATTGGTGTTGTCATAGGGTGTGCATATTTGAGTTGAAACTTCTCTAGAAGATCGTTGATGTATTTCTCTTGGGTCAAGAATATTTTATCATTTTCTTGAGTTACTTCTATGCCCAAATAGAATTTCATCAATCCTAGATCAGATATATCAAAAGTCTTTGCAAGGTCCTTTTTCACTATGTTGATGATGTGTTCACTGTTACTTGTTAGAAGCATGTCATCCACAAAGACTATGAGGTATGTGACTTTGTCTTTGTTGTGCTTGATGAACAATATTGCATCAATGTCTTGGTAATCACACACTTCAAATTCAAGTTGCTTCATCTAATCTGACAGCTTGCTAAACCAAGCGCGAGGGGCTTGCTTCAATCCATATAAAGACTTTCTGAGTCTGCATACCTTGTGCTCTTGTCCTACAATCTCAAAACCTTCTAGTTGTGCCATGTATATTTCTTCTTCCAATTCGCCATTCAAGAAAGTAGTCTTTACATATAATTGATGAATCTTCCAACCTTGTTGTGCAACTAAGGCTACAAGAGTCCTAATTATGGGCCATTTTGTGGTAGGTGCAAATACCTCAGTGTAGTCAATGCCTTGCTTTTGCATGAAGCCTTTAGCCACTAATCTCACCTTGTGTTTGTCAAGGGTGCCATCTGATTTATACTTGTTTTTGTACACCCATTTGTTTCGAACTACCTTTCTTCCAAGTGGTAGATCGACTAACTCCCAAGTACCATTTTTGATCAGAGATTCATACTCTTGGTTCATTGCATGTCTCCAAGTTGCGTGTTTGATAGCTTCTTGGTATGTGAGAGGTTCATTATTCAGAGTGAGGTGTAGTTATGTAGGTTCCAGTTCAACAAGTAATGATTCATGCACTCTTGCTTTGAGGGCACCTCTTGTACCTATTTTGCTCACTTCATCTGTTTTGATGTCCTTTAAGAGCTGGCAAGCTTCATGAATTCCTCGAGTGGGGAGCAGTGTGGATGTCTCACCTACCTCAAAGTTTTTATCATGATCTTGGAATGGATCATTAGGTACGGAGGATGCTAATGAAGATGGATGTGAAACAATACTTTTACCATGATCAACATTACTGTGTGAAGGGGCAGAAGGTGCAAAAGATACAAACATCTGCTCAGTATCACAGTTTGGTTCCTCTAGACTTGTGGGTTGATTTGCAGATTCTAGAGTTTTGAGTAACTTTTCAATGTCTCCCCTCCCAAAGGCTAGAATTTGAACATCATATATGTTAGCATCTTTTGATCTAGGCTGAATATTGTGTCCCCTGGTATCCAATGTAACTAGTTGTTCTTTAGTTTCTGCAAACACAACATCACGTGTCACAATCACTTTCTAGTGTGAAGGAATGAATACCTTGTATCCCTTTTGATCCATAGGGTATCCAACAAATATGCCTTTAATAGCTCGAGCTTCAAGTTTGTTTTTGTGCTCTAGAAGAATATGAGCATAACAGATGGAGCCAAATATTCTGAAGTGGTTGACGGTGGGGGGTGTCCAGTCCATTTTTCATGAGGTGATGGGTCAGGTTTTGAGGGACTCACTATGTTGAGTACATGCATAGCAGTCCAGGTGGCTTCGGCCCAAAGATATGGAGGTACATTTTTGTAGACAAGAAGGGCACGAGCCATGTTCATAATTGTCCTGTTCATGCGCTCAATAACATCATTTTATTGAGGTGTGCCTGGTATTGTCAATTGATGTTTGATCCCATGTGAGGACAAGTACTATGTGAATTCATTTGAGGTGTACTCACTGCCATTGTCACTCCTGAAGGTCTTGATTCTACAACTTGATTCTCATTCTATGCGAGCCTTGAATGCTTTGAAGAATTCAAAAGCTTTAGACTTCTCCAAAAAGTTGATCCATAGCTTCTTTGAGAAGTCATCGATGAAGGTGATGTAATACCTTTTACCTTTTAATGAGGGAATAGGCATTGGCCCACAAATGTCTGAGTGAACTAGCTCTATTTTTGTGTGGACTTCCACTAACTCTTTGGAAAAGGTTATTGAGAGGATTTGGCAATGATGCATGCTTCACATTTGATGGGTTTGGAAGAGAAGTGTGGTAGTCCCCTGATGGTGGACTCCATTTGTCTCAATCGATCAAGTTTGACATGACCCATGTGAGCATGCCATAATGCATCAACAAAAAGTTTCTTGGGAGTCAAGGTGGCATTAAGTGCCATGTCAGCTTTGATAATGTGAACTTCAAAAGTAGGATGTCTAGCAAGTCTGATGAGTTTTCCATCTAAGGAACCGATCATGACCACTATTTTGGAGGGTGGATGAATGACTCGAAGAGTTTTATCTTTGGTAGTGACACTCAGATCAAATCCATGATAGATGAGTGTGGATAGTGACAATAAATTTTGCTTCAGAGTAGGGATGTAGAGAACATCAAGTAGCCAAAAATTAGGTAATCCAAGAAGTTTCAATCGAATAGTTCTAGCTCCTTCAACTGGTTGAGAGGATTTGTCAACCATGTGAACTACACCAAGTACTTTTGAGTTGAATTCTTCAAAGAAGTCCTTGTTGGAAGTCATGTGTTGGGTGGCTCTAGTATCCATGATCCATGAACTACTGGTGGAGGCTACGTTGTGGGCAACTCCAATGGGTTGCGATGTGGGATGAGAAATATCATAGCCAACATATCCTGAATGTGCCTCAATGAATATTTTGGGATGGTCAATAGATGGTGATATAGGTGCCCGTGTGCTGATGATCTGGGCATGCACAAATTGAGCACTTTGGAAGATGTCTAGATCAGAGTCATCTTCATTTACATTATGCGCACTATGCTTTTGAAACTGCTTGATCTTGTGTGTGGTAGTTCGATAATCAGTGGCATAGTGCCCTTTTTTGTTACAATATTTGCACATGATATTTGAGTTGCCAGTTCCTTGAGAGGTACTAGGCTATTTTATTTGTCCTTGACTATGTTGTCCTTGACTAGTTTGATGTCGTGAGTGTTCATGTTGACCATTGTTAGAACCTTGTCCTTGTCCTTTGCCTTTGCCTCGACCATGACCTCGACCATGACTTTTGTTACCTTGACTGTTTGAAAAATTTGCATCTTCATCCACCTGAAAGGCTGAGTCACCAGGGTCAGAACTGGTGAAGTTTGTGTCAAAGGTTTTGTCAAGTTCAACAAACTTTTTTGCTAAGGCTTCAAAGTTGAGAGTTTTTAAGGTTCCACTAGCTGATAAACTGGCAAGCAAGTTCTTGTAGTCTGGAATGTGAAGACATGACTGAATGAGGAAAGCCCATGTGATACATTGATTTTTGAAGTCTTTATCAATGACCTATTTAATAGGGTGAAGGAGGTTGATGGTGGAACTAGAGTGTCCTTTTTGCATCTTTATTTGATTCATCTTGAGGACAAGATGAACAAATTCTAGGTCATATTTGGTGTCAAATTTTTTCTTGAAGACTTCGAGAACTGACCATGTTGTGTCATGCTTGGCTTCATCAATCAAATTATGAAGGTGATATTCTATGACAAGTAGGATGTTGACACAAATTCGGTCATCATCTATCTACCATTTTTCCAGGGCAGCAGCATCTATGGGTGGTGTGGGATTTGCGTCCAGATGGTTGCACCATAGGTTCTCAAATTTTGTAGTTATCCTAAGGCCTATGAACCATTGATCCCAATTATCCTTACCTTTGAGGGTACATCCAATATTTTGTTTGAAGTTGGAAGTCATTATGACCTGTGACACTACAAAGACCTAAAAGAGGTGTGTCAAGGTGTGAACAAGGAACATATGACTAAGTGAGGCAAAATATGCCAGTAAATAATGAGCCAAGTGATGACAATGAATGAATGCGATCCACTAGACCTTGCTCACCATCCAAGTGGAATCTCTTTTACAAATGATGAATTTGTACAAGTGGCTATGAGTCCTGATGCAACAGGATGATGATGTGGCTAAATCTGAAGTACTAAAAAAAAGGTGTGTAGCCCAAACTAAAATATTGTAGATGAATGTAAAAGCTAATATCTCCAATAGATGAATGTGCAGGCCAATATCTCCAACACTAGATTACACAACTGAATACCAAAGTGTGGGATGTGCAAAACTAGTAACCTCAATCTTATGACTGCAAGTAGGTGAGGTGCTGAAAGTTGGAGAGGTATAATGAGCTTATCTCAAATTAAGGCCTTCACCTAGATGCCCACATACAGATGCTCGATGATGAAATCCAAGCCATGATGGAGCCCAAGTCCTACCAGTCCTCACCTAGTTTACTATGGTCAATGATATACTCTCTGAAGAGAAGTACATGCTCTATTCCATAACTATGATGGATATTGGACCAACTTAATTTTAATCTTGATTAAGAGTTTTTAGTTTTTTGAGCATAGGAAAAAGGATGATCCCTTTCCAAAGGTTCGTGGGTATGGCTAACCCCCTTCACTATGTATTCTCATTAAGTCCAGTCCAACTTTGACTCATAGGGCCTTTAATGCAGATTTCCCACCACCAAGGAAGTGGCGCCCTATCACGAGGCTAGGCTATGGAATGAGTCATCGAATGCATTCCTTTTAGGGATGATGCAAATATGTGAATCAATTTGCAATGAAAGAAAGCAAATGAAAACTAAAAATAGACTTGGAGTGCAGATGGAGTGCTACTACAATGCTAATGTGGTAGTATGTATGTTAGGTGTGATCCACTAGACCTTGCTCACCATCCAAGTGGAATCACTTTTACAAATGAGGGCTATAAGTTAGCCAAAAGCAATGTGGAAAATTTTGTAAGCCACTTATACAAGTACAATGGAGAGGCTAGAAGCCTATTGTGTTGTAAAAAAACATGATCAGTTTACACAGAGGTCGATCTAACTATATGGTTGTGTAAAAACAAACACGATCAGTTTACACAGAGGCCATCAAACTCCATCAGATCCAAATTTTGAATATTGTATGGTTGTGTAAAAATGAACATGATCAATTTACATAGAGGTTCAAACTCGATCAGATCTAGATTTTGGATACTATATGGTTGTGTAAAAATGAACATGATCAGTTTACATAGAGGCCATCGAACTCGGTCAGATCCAGATTTTGGATACCTACAAACAGAGATACAAGCTAATATTTGCAATAAAAATAAAATCTATGGAGGTTTTATGAAACCTCATGCAACATCCTCATGCTCTCCTTCAACTCAACACATAAATTTGTGGAGGAGGAGAGGAGGGGAATGCAATGCTTCTCCAAGCTTGGTTGTGGGAGGGGCAAGCATCCAAGCTCCGATACCACTTGTAGCAAGGATCAATGCTATGTGCCCAAGCTCAACCACATGAAACAAGAAAAAAGAGGAGAAGATTTTTGACAATGGAGAGAATGAAAAATCACATCTCTCCCTTTGTGTTATGGAATTATATATTGAGAAAAATGAGATTAGGGTTAGGGTTCCCAAATCCATATTACATGAAATTCAAATGAACATGAAATGACATTACACATTAAAATAACCTATTCTAATGAGGTCTTATTAAAGCCTCATAACAATTAATTAGGAACCTAACTAATAAACATGACCTTGTAGCATTAACATGTCTTCAAATAATTGATATAATACTATGCAAAAGCTTAACTTAAGCCTCCTTATCTTGTCAAATGTTTGATAGAATATTTGTAAAATAATTAATTGGTTCCTTTTTAATATCTTCTTCTTCTTCAATATTTCTTCTATATGGAATTGAAATATTTTTAATTTGACATTTTTTTTTCTTTTATTACAACATGAAAAATTTGGCATGTCTATTCCCTTCCTTAAACCATCTTTCCCTAGATATTTTTGGAATCAATATAACTATTTCCTTTTAAATATATTATAATAATAAACAAGTAACTATTTCTCTTTTACTTTTTTACTAATGATTTTTAATTTTTATAACCTTTTAGATTTCTTAATTTTTTAAATAAACTATAGGTGGCTTCTATTGGGTCACTCTCATTAATATACCAAAATATTACATTTGTTGTTAGGTGACCATATCTGGCTTGCCCTTGTATCAAAGATATTTACATTTTTTTTTCTATCAAATATATTCTTCATCTTCCTCATAGTGCTATGTTTTTGCAATCATATCTTAACATCATTTTCATTAAGAGATAAAATATCACTTGGCCAATTGCCTTCTAAAATTTAAATTTCACCAAGATGAAGATCAACACTATGATTAGTTAAATTATCTACTACTTGATTTCTTTATGTATAGATATGCTCACATTTCCAAGAGATTGCCTTAGGTAAGAGATGATAAACATCAACAATAATATTATTTTTTATCTAATCCCCATATTCGTTTTTATTGATAGTGAAAATTTGTGAATCCCCCTCAAATAAAATATATTTCCATCATTTTTCAATTCTAATTTTAATCCCTATAAGAAGTGCCCTAGCCTTTACATAGTTGTTAGTTGAAGTTCCATATGATTATGAGTGAGCATAATTTTATCATTATTTAAAAAAATACCACCTCCATCAACTTTTTTGGATTTCTTTTGGAAGCACCATAAAAATTAATTTCAATAAACTCAATTTTTGAACATTTCTATTTAATAAAGTTTTTAATGAAAAACAAAAATTTACATTGGAGGCTGCATATTGTCCTAGGGTTTCTCGTAGTTTCAATTCATTCTCTGGGAGCTTGTGTCAGCCTCCATGTTGCGCTTGCTCCGTGGGTGTTATTATGTCAGCTTCTCCCTCAACTTCGTCTGAAGCTGGCAGCAAGAGAAATGGCTCCGAAGGTGAACAAACGACCTAGGAAATTTGTTCCCAAGGTGTACCATGAGGTATTTTTGAACCTGATTTTGTGATTCCTCTACATGAATTCAATAAGGCATGTTCTTGGTTTGAAAACAATACTCTTATAGGGTATTTTTTGGGTCGGATTCCCCTTGAGCATGTCCTTAGGAACTGGATTGAGCAGTATTGGCATTCGTATGGGATTCAAGTCGACCATGTCCAAAATATCTCTAAGGGTTTTTTCATTTCCAATTTTGTAGTCTCGACCAAGCCCAAAAGGTCCTCAATAAGGGTCCTAGTTACATTAATAGTTCACTACTCATTTTTCAACCATGGAGTTGGGATTTCACGGTTTCTAATTCTATTTCCCTGGTCATGCCTATTTGGGTAGAACTCCTAGACCTCCCCACTACATGCTGGCCCTTTATAAAAAACTTGGTGTCCACCCTTGGTGAATTTTTCTATGATGAACCCTCTTGGTTCATGTCGGTCCGCTCTAGCAGGAGAATGTGTATCAAGTTTGACCTAGCTAAAATCCTAAAGGAGTATATTGACATTCAGGTTGGTTCTACTTGTATTCATCAACGGGTGGTGTATCTCAACCTCCCTAATACATATTACCACTACCAGTCATTATCCCATTGCATTAAGGATTCTCCTTAATGACTAAAAAATTCAAGTCCAAGGTGGATATCTCGACAACTGGTGTTGTATTATCTCCCACTACCCCGTATACTCCATAAAAATATGGTGACTGGACTGAGGTTTCATGCAAGAAAGGGAAAGGTAGCAAGCCCACTCAGGCAGGGTACACAATGACCACATATGCTCAGGTCCTAGTGCCTAAGCCTCCCATGCAGCCATCGGTTATGGAGTCAACCCCTATCCACTCTCCTCCTCTGGCTATTGAGTCTGTAGACCATGATGAAGGGATTCGGTCCACTGTGCTCTTGGGTTCTCTAGATGAGGTAAGGGTTGAAGGAATTTTCTCTCAAAATTTAGGATGGTGGTCCCATAGCCCCTTACGAGGTGAGCAACTTGCTCATTTAGAAAAGCGATGGTAAAATTCTCTCTCCTCCACCACCATGGATGCCTTCAAGAATAACCCCTATCACCTATTGTCGGATAATGCGACTGAGGCTAGTGGGGGTATGCAACTTGAATCTTTTTAATGTTGTTTCTCTCTTGGAATGTACGTGGGTTGATGGATCCTGTTTGTTGTTACATGGTTCTGGATGAGCTCACTACTTCCAATATCTATGGTCATCTAGATTTTGTGTGTTTACAAGAACTCAAAGTGGTAGGTTTCAATTTACAATCTACTTGTTATATGTTATTGCCTATCAGTCAAATGTATGCTATCAACCACGATCATGGTAGCGGAGGTACTATCATTTTGCTTAATAATAGGTGGACGAGAAATTTTGTCACATGGGGTTATGACCCCTCTCACCACGCGATTTGTATTCTGATAAAATTTGGTGGTCTTTCCTTCAGGATTCTTCTAATGAGGTCTTATATAGATGTGCACTATGGAGATGGTGTGCTTTGTCCTTACCTACCATGGTCTCGCTGATGTGTGATGATTTTAATATGGTCGAGAAGCCTTATGATAAAATGGATCATCTCCCAAATAGGTGGGCCTCGGGAGAGTGATATGTTTGGTATTTTATAAAACATAAACTGGGGGTCTTCGATACCAATGGTTATTTCTCTACGGGTTAGTTTCCTAAGCATTTGTGGTTTATGTGGTCTAATTTTCAATCAGACCCTACAAGAGTTTTAAAAAGGTTGGACACGGTTATGTTGTCAGAGCATGAGTTTTATTTTTCTCATAGGATTCCTTTAGTCCCTTTTGTTGAAACCATTCCTAGTATGGTCTCGTCCGATCATTCCTCCATAATATTCTATGTTCATGTTTTCTCCACCCACCAATGGCCTACTCATGCTCAGTTTTCTCTTAACACTTCTTTCTTGCAAAATGAAACCACTATTTGTCACGTCCAAAGGATCTGGAACATTGTACCCAGAACCAATGGAGATTTAGGATGGTTTGAGTGGTGGAATGATACCATTTTTTATACCACTACTCTGCTCAAAAGCCTGGGGAAGAAGGTGGTGCAGCTGCATCGTCACTCTAACACTGCTCTATGTAATGAGCTTGCACAAATATTCTTCCATATTGAGGCCTCTCCTTTTGACTCTGTCATTCAAGCCCATGTCACTCAACTCCAGTATGAGCTCAAAGTGGCTAAAGTGTATCGAGGCTAGCAAGACTTAGATTAAATCTAGACTGCATTGGCTCAAAGTGGGTGACCGCATACTAAAGAGTTTTTCCAGAGGCTCCGGCCTCCACATCACTCCACTCAATTCAAAGCTTTATTGTTTAATGGGATTCACACAACTTCTTTTCCTGAGATAGCAACTAAATTTACATGGCATTATTCTCATGTTTTTGGTGCTCAACTATACACCCCTGAACAAGAATTAGCCCTTCAATGTTGCAAAGAGGTTATCCCAATTTACCTCTCCCCATTGCAAAAAAATGAATGTGAACGACCGCTATCAGAGCAGGATCTTGTAGATGCCCTATTTCAAATGGTATATGCGAAGGCCCCAGGGCTTGATGGATTTCCCTACAAATTTTACAAAACTTGCTAGAAGTTTATTGGTCATGACTTGCATAAAGTATATTTAGAAGCCCTGCACTCTGGCTCCTTAGGTGCTATTATCAATAAGGGCAATATCAAGTTTATCCCAAAGTTCGGGGATCCAAAAATCATTACAAATTGGAGGCCAATAACTTTGCTTAATGTCAACTACAATATCATTACCAAAGCGCTTGCTTTGTGGATTAGGCCCTTGCTTCTATTTATTCAGAGGCTTGAGCTAACTGGTTTTATCTAAATTTAGTATATTTTGGACAATGTTCTCGTTGTTTGGGAAGGGATGGAATGGGCTCGCAGGTCCAGTCAATAGGCCCTCTTCCTCAAGCTTGAATTTGAAAAGGCTTATGATTGAATTAAATGGGTTTTCATTCTTTTCATGTTGGAAGCTCTTGGCTTTGGTTCGCAATTTATTTCCTCTGTTAAAATACTTTTTTAGGATGCATCAGCTATACTTTCTCTCAATAAGTTTCAAACTGATGCTATTGGCTTGCATAGGTCAATAAGGCAGGACTATCCTTTGGCCCCCTCACTATTCATTTTAGCAGTAGAAGCATTTGGTTATCTTTTGGTTCATCATGCTTCTCTTGGGATGCTTCGGGGTATTTCCCTTCCTGGGAATGTTGGTCAACTCATTAACAACCATTTTGTTGATGATTCCTTTCTTACTTTGAATGAGGATGAACAATCCCTTTTTGAAGCTCTATATTGTCTTGATATTTTTTGCAAAGCCTCTGGGTCTAATATCCAATGGAGGAAAACCTCATATTACAGGTAATCCCTACAACCTCTTCCCCACTAGCTTTAGCATGTGCAGTGGAGTTGGATTTAGCCTGGAGAAGTCTTCAAATTCTTGGGTATTCCTTTTGAATTTCAAGGATCTCCGTCTCAATTATGGTCTTATATCATCAACAAAG
Organism: Wollemia nobilis; assembly: GCA_028583015.1. Classification (NCBI taxonomy): domain Eukaryota; kingdom Viridiplantae; phylum Streptophyta; class Pinopsida; order Araucariales; family Araucariaceae; genus Wollemia; species Wollemia nobilis. Next base: position 4,610,801 of record JAQPPZ010003280.1, read on the forward strand.
TAGAAAGCAAGCTAGAATATTGGAATGCTAAGAAGCTATCTCTTCCTGGAAAATTTCAAATTTGCTCGAAAGTGTTGGCTTCAACGCATGTTTATTACTTGTCTTGTTGGGTCCCTTCCTAGGTTTGTTACAAATGGCTTGAAAAATTACTGCAGGATTTTTTGTGGTCTAGTGGGTTTGAGCGAAAGGGCTTTCACAGAGTGGTTTGGGATATTTGTTGTCTCCCACGATAAGTAGGGAGTATGGGTTTGTTGGACTGTAAGCATCAAGGGTTAGCCCTATGTGCTAAATGGATTGTATGGGCTCTCAAAGGACCTGAAGCATGAAAAGTTCTTATCATACATTGCATCTCGGTTGGGCTTCCCCTCAATCGTTGAGCCTGGGTAGGAATGGATTTGCCCTCTCTAGTGCTGGCCCCAGTTTTCATTAAAATCCCTAGCTCCTTTGTCATCAAAAGCATATGGAAGGCTTTGCAACAATTAAACCCTTGGAATTTTTGGAAGGGGTCCGTTCACATAAAGGCCTTTCCATTAATATTATCAATGTTTGGTGGTCCCATGTATTCAAGCTTCAGGGTAAGTCATTGGGCCAAGTTCCCTAGGTCCATGCCCAATTTTTTTTAAGTGGGGCATTGCCGCCATTATAGATTTTTACTCCAGGGAAAACAGAGACTAGATTCCTTGGAATGATTTTAAAAGGAGGTTTCGCTTGTCCAATGCTGACAAAGCTACGTATGATGTTGTTCTGGACCATACACATTTCTCCTTATAGTAGAAATTAGGTTTCAGATCCTAAAAACCCTGGTGGAAATATTGGGCCTGTTATAAGAGCAATTCCTTGCTCAACTACAAATACAGGCAGGGTTGTGACTGGCTTACACCAACTGTACCCATGGTGTTCAAACTCAATGTCAAATGGAACATTTTCTCATCACCCTCTAGGTGGAAAACCATATTTCATTCAGCCTGGGTGTCTTAAATAGAGCCAAAGAAAGCTTTTTTTCTTGGAGCTTACTGTATCAGGGTTTACCCCTTGGCCGCATAATTTCTTATATGGAGGTGCCTGAGCCTCGATGCCCATTTTATCAAGATCCAGAGTCTTGTATGCATCTTATCTTGGCATGTAGATGGGCCAATATCGCTTGGATTTGGGTGGGTTCTTTCTTTATCCCTTTTATGTCCTTGTAGAATTCCTAGCATCATGTCATTTTGGGTGATCCCATTCAGTTTTTTCTCCTGCTAAGGGAAGTGTGGCAAATATTCAAATTCAGCCTTCTATTTCACATTTGGAAATCTTAAAACAATATTATTTTCAAGCAGGTTGACCCGTCTCAATATTTTTCGTTTGCTGACAAGCTCAAAGTTTTTCATGATGTAAAATCCTTTATTTTATTGCCATTGTTGTTGATGACTCTTCCATGTATATTCAAAATTTAGAAACAAGTGGCTATCACCTTTTCACACTTGAGACTTCCCATGATTAACACCATATTAGTAAACATTCTACAAGACAAGCAATAATATGGTTCCAAATTTGAGCATGTTTTTGAGATTTATTTTTAAAAATTATACTATTCCTTTAAAGCCATAAATTCCAAAAAATAATGACAATACAAATCATACACAAAACAATAAATGCTTTAGCTTTAAAATAATTAATCCAACATTTTATCAACTCTTTCAATGTTGATGGAGGAGCTACTCAATATATTCTCATATTTTTTTTAAAATAGCTCCAATTGTGTGAGCAAAGGAACAATGAATAAGTAAATGATTTAATGTTTCTAAATCCTTCCCATAGAAGACACATCATAAAGGTTAATGGTATCCTATTATTTGTAGACTATATTCTATAAGAATCTTACTTTAATCCACTAACGAAAGGAATGTTGAGGCCTTAGGAGCAGCCTCTTATGATCAAATATTATTCCAAGAAAAATATTTGGGAGTAGAAAATTTTGATTGGTCTAAATCCTCATATCCCAACATTGCCAAGTGTCCACCATATTTTTGATAGATTCAAAACCTATTCAACCTTTCATGTAAAAATAGGAAAATAAAACTCTTGAAGCATAATTTTAAGCTCATTTACAATTTGTTTGAGTTCCTTTCCTTCAAACAAGTTACTAATAGAAATCCATGATCTATAGTTATTGCTCATATTCATATAATATTTGATATTTGGATCTTTACAAGAGACATGTCCAAACTAATGATTTTAATTTTGAATCATAGGTAAGAGGATAAGGATTCAACTAAGAATCATACCAAAATTTTGCATAATTCTCCTCATTGGGTAATCATATAATATGTTTCCTGATTAATTACAAACTATTTGGTAAGAATTTCCACATTGACAATTCTTTGGATATAATTCTTTTCCTCAATTATTTCATTGCATTAAGAGAACCTATATATTTTTGAATCAATATTTTTTACCCAACTCTTTGCTTGATCTACGAATAGTCTTCATCCAAGTTTTTTTCCTAAGACCAAACTTATAAGCCCACGATTCCATAAGTTTGTCCCTCTAATATTCTTTCCTTTGCAAACTCTATCCCACTCATAAAGTAAAAACCTAAATTTTCCTCACATCCTTTCCAAAGAAAGTATTTGCATTTTATAAATTTCTTATGTTATACTTATTGTCAATCTTGAAAGTGACATCATATAAAGAGGGTGGATTACAATGTAGTCTTTATGAGTTGTAGACTTCTTTCTATGGTTAAGAACTTATCTAACCTGTAAAATAAGCTCTCATTCTATTCAAACAAGAGATACAAAACTCTTTTTATTTATTTTAAGAGACAAAGGAATACCCAAGTAGGTTGATGGTAATTTTTTAATTTTAGATCATTAAATATCCATAATAATTCATTATAAATCCAAGGCCGTGCTAATGAAAAAATCATGTCCAATCATTATAAATCTAGGGTTGTCTTATTGGTGATGTTCATCATCTATTATTGGAGGTAATCTATTAGATTATGAGCATGTCTATATAGATGGAAATCAAGTAGCAGATAATTTAATCAGTCACAATGTTGATCTTCGTCTTGTTGAAATTTAAATTTTAGAAGGCAACTAACTGAGTGAGATTTACCTCTTAGGAAAAAATATATCAAGGGATTTATTGTTTTTTAGCTTGATATGAGAGTTGGTTACATCCACACTATTTTTAGTAGTTGACAAGCACAGGGTTCAAACCACAAGGGATGCAACCATCAAACCTATTCTAGCTTGTTATTATTAACCTGACGTGAAGTGGACTACTGATTGCTCGGGGTTCGTACCTTTATTGTCAGTTTGACATGCACTTAGAGGATTCGGAACAAACTACTACCTTTACAAGTTGGAAAACGTGCCCCCAAGATTTGAACCTAGGTCTCTTTTTGGTAAGTGCCTGGCCAATTAGGCACTACCAATCCACCTAGCCCTTGGAGGCATCAAAAGGCTTATTGTGAAAACAAAGCACTTTAAGGAAGATGAAGAATATATTTGATATAAACAAATGAAAATTATCTATGATAAAAAGGTAAGTTAGACATGGTTTAATTCACCTAAAAAATGTAATATTTTGGTCTTTTGATAGGAGTGATCCCAATAAAAGCCACATATGAATTATTAAAAAAATAATGTGCAATATGCGTATTAAATTTTAAAATTAAATATTTTATTTTGTGATATCTCCATCACTTGAACATAATTTAATATATTTATATGTAATATAAAAAATATAGTAGTATAGAGTCTTCAACATTCAAGGAAATAACCCAAGTTCAAATCTGACCAAACAAATAATATCCAAGATGTTGTAATACCAAATTCAAATATGTTTCAATCTCATATAAATAATTAAAAATATATCATTATTTTTATTTTTTAATTATCATATATATATATATATATATATTTAGTTAGTGTGTGAAACCTTATGACCATTCTCAGGGTTGGGCATCCCCCTCCCACCATGACCTCTCATAAGGGTGAGAGTTGAGCTTATCAATAGGGACCATAGGGACCATAGGGACCAAAGACATAGCAATACACACCCACCCCCTCGCCAAAGCTTGAATCAAGCATGAATAGTTGTGTTGTCCCTTTGGGACTTTAATATAAAATATATTGTTAATTTTTTTTTATTAAATTAATTAATTATAATAGTTATATTTAAATTTCAATGTTTTTCGGGGTTTGGTGAAGAAAAACTGCTCTGCGGGGATGGCAGCAGCTTTCGGAGGAGGTCTGAAAAATTGGAGGAATGTCATGATGGCATCGGGTCCGGCACAGAGAGTGCATGCTCGTGATGTTTTTTCATCTGAAAATGATTGGAAGGAACAGGATTTTCTAGTGCATGTCGGGAACCGCTTGTTAAAGAACAATGGATGTTTGGAACGATGTGAAGCCAGGCCAGTTCTAGTGGTTCAACCAGACTCGGTGGCGGAAGATGTGGAGTATCTAACCAAACATGCCCTTATTGGCAAATTTTTGGGCATCCGAATTTCTCTCCCCTTTGTGGAGGCTTGGGTCAGGAAGACTTGGAATCCTGAAGGCGATGTGGAGGTGATGTTGAGTGCGAACAACTATTTTATGGTGGTTTTCTCTTGTATTGCAGATCGTAACAAAGCATTTGAAGGGGGTCCTTATTTCTATAACCAAGTGGGACTCTTTCTTAAACCCTGGCATGTGGGTTTCAACCCATCAGAGGAGCGGCCATCACGGGTTCCGGTATGGGTGCGGCTTCCATGGCTCCCATTGGAATTCTGGAGAACTGATATCTTGCATAAGATTGCCCTTCTACTTGGGAAGCCGGTTGGACCATCACAACGGACAATGGATAAAAAGGTAATCTTTGTTGCTCGTATTTGTGTTGAAATTGACTTAAATAATCCTATTCCAGATTCTATTGAAATACAATTTGGATCAACTACATGGGTTCAAAAACTTGACTATGAAGCTCTTCCATTTCGTTGTCGGATTTGCCATGAATATGGCCACCTGCAAAGAAAATGCCCTAAGTTTGTCCCCCTTGTGGCTTCAAATCCTGGGCCCTCTCGATCTGGACAAAGTTTGGATAAAGGAAAAGCCCGATAAAGGAAGGGGAATGGGATAAGGAAGGTTTTGTTTCGGTAAAATCCTGAAACAGAGGACGAAGGGCAAACAAAGACCTTAAGGATAGCCGACCAGATGCTCTACTCAACCATTTTGAAATATTAGATGATCTTGATCGAGTGCATGGAGATACCTGAAATGTCGCTACTGATGCAAATATAACAAGGCCGAATCAGATGTCTCTTCTTGAGGGGGAACTTAAGGAATCAGATCTAGGGGGTTTAAATGAAGAACAAAGGGCTTTGGATCTGAGTATAGGGGACATGGTTGGGTCTAGCCCTATAAGGGAAACTATTTTGGAAAGTGGTACAGATTTAGTTATGCCCTCTCCTACTCAGGCACTGATGCAGTCATCCTTGGACTGCAAAACTCCTACGGTGTTGGGATTGCAATAGAAAATAATTAAAAAAAGTTTTTCGGATAAGAATATGAAGGTGGGTCGAAAGAAGGACCAGGATAAAATTAAGTTAATGGGGGAGACTTTGGTGGAGTCGGGCTTGGTGAGAACATTGGACTCCCATTTTTATAACCCCCAAAAATGATTATCCTCTCATGGAATGTAAGGGGGTTGAACAACATCCCCAGACAAAAAGTTGTTCATGATTTGGTTCGTGTGCATTCTCCGGATGTGGTGTTTATTCAGGAGACTAAATTGGCTATTGATAGTATGTTCAATATTGCTCCCAAGTTGTGGAGAAGGGGGCAATGCCAGTGTATTGGTGCATGTGGATATGTTGGTGGCATCGCTTGTTTATGGGATCCGGTTAAGATATCCCCTCTTACTTGGATTTCCAATAGATGGTCTATTTCGATGGTCGGGCATGATAATGAATCTGGTGAAACCATCCTACTTACAAATGTGTATGCTCCTATTGATTACAATGGTAAAGTGAATTTGTGGGAGCACATTTGCTTTGTGAGAAGTTTGGTTCCCCTGTACCCATGGATTTTGGTTGGAGACTTCAACTCTATCACTTGTCTGGAGGAGAAACGTGGTGGGGTGGACCGTCTCGAGCCTTTTTCTTCTATCTTCAGTGCTCATATCCAGGCCCTAAACTTGGTTGACATCAAGCCAGATAATGGGATCTTTACTTGGCACAATAGAAGGTGTGGGGAAGCTTCCATCTCAGAGAGACTAGATAGGTTTTTGATATCCAGTTATTGGATGGGTAATAACAGAAGTGCTAGTTCTATGATTATGGAGGGTAGGGGATCTGATCATTGGCCTATCAAACTCTCTGCTTTGGAGTTAGGGCTAAAAAATAATCCCTCCTTTAAGTTTCAACTTATGTGGCTTCGTGATCCTAAGCTTCATGATTTCATGCGAGGTTGGTGGACCACTGGCAAACCTCCTCATGGCACCGCTATGTATTCCTTTATGAAGTGACTACAATTTGTAAAACATAAATTGAAGAGATGGAATAGACTGAATTTTGGGAACCTTTCCTTGGCTAAGTTGGCAGCTCTTAGGAGGATGGAAGAAGCTTCAAGGAAGATTAGAGATCAAGGATTCACGAAGGAGCTTCTTGTTGAGGAATATGAGGCTATGAAAGACCTTGTTGAATGGGAACTGAGGGAAGAATTTTTTGGAAACAAAAAGCTCGAGTAGATTGGCTTCAGGAAGGGGATAGGAACACAACCTTCTTTTATAACTCAATTAAGGCTCGCCGTAATGGTAACCTGATTACCTCTCTTGTGAATTCTCAGGGTGCCCTGCTCTCTTCTTTCAGGGATATTTCAGAAGAGACTAAGAGGTATTTTTCCTCTCTCTTCAAGGAGGACTCCCTATCGGATGATGAGAATGAAAAGCTTATTCTAAACTGTATTCCAATGATTGTTTCTAGAGAGATGAATGAGCACTTGATGGGTCCAATTTCCCTTGAGGAGTTGGAAAATGTTGTATTCAAGATGAAAAAAGGAAAAGCCCCAGGCCCAGATGGATTCTCGATTGAGTTTTATCAGGAGTTTTGGGATTTAATCAAATTTGATCTTTTGGAGGTGGTCCATGAGTCCCAAAAGAACAAACAGATGCTAAGGGCCCTAAATGCTACCTTTGTGGTGCTTATACCCAAAAAGAGGGAGCAAATTCCTTGGATATGTTCAGGCCTATTGCTCTCTGCAATGTTGTGTATAAGATCATCACAAAAATTATTGCTTGAGAGGTTGAAGATATGGTTGAGAAAAATCATCTATGAGGAGCAAGGAGGGTTTGTTGTTGGCCGACAAATCTTGGATGGGGTTGTTATTGCTAAGAAATCTATTCACTCGATGGAAACTTCTAAGGAGAAAACTATGTTCATTAAGTTGGACATGGCCAAAGCCTATGATCGGGTCAGATGGTCCTTTCTTCAGAAAGTTCTTGCTGCTTTTGGATTTGAGGAGGAATGGATTAGATGGGTGATGAGTTATGTTTCTTCTTCCTCATTCTCTGTTCTTGTTAATAATGAGCCATCAGAGTTATTTGAGGCCTCAAGGGGATTGAGGCAAGGAGATCCTTTATCTCCTTATTTGTTTATCATTATGGTGGAAGGGTTGGGAAGATTGCTCAAGTCTCAAGTCATGCAGGGTCTCATTCAGGGGTGGAAGTGGGATAGTAGTTTGCCACCTCTTTTCCACCTTCAATTTGTTGATGATACTACTTTGTTGGGAGTTGCCACTATCAGGGAAGCTGGCAATATTAGACAGTCTCTTGACATATATCTTGGTGCTTATGGACAGTTGATTAATGAGGACAAGTCTTCTATTTTCTTCTTCAATACCCCTCCTCTTATTCAAGCCAGGATTGCTCGCATTCTAAGATTCCAGGTTGGGACTCCCCCTTCATTTATCTTGGTATTCCAATTTCATCTCATCCTCTACCTAGATCTTCTTGGTAGTCTATGCTTGATAAGTTTAGAAGGAAGGTGAATCACTGGACTTTCAGATGGCTATCCACTGTAGGTAGAGTGTTGCTTTTAAAATTTGTTGTTCAAGCTTTACCCATTTATAGATGTTTTGTACAAATAGCTCCCTCTCACTTCATCAAGGACATGGATGCTTTGTCAAGACAATTTTTATGGTCTGGAAAACTTGATCAATCTAAATGGAGTTTGGTTAGGTGGGATTCTATATGTAGGCCGGTGCAAGAGGGAGGCCTTGGGTTGCGATAGACAACTCTTTTTGGGTAGGCTTTGGCTGCAAAACTTTATTGGAGATGGTGTACCTCTCAAGATCATATTTGGGCTAAAATATTATCTTGTAAATACTTGAGAGGTATTTCGAAGGCTGAGATCCCTAGAGTCGGCTTGGTTGGGAAAGGTTCAGTTATCTGGGACACTCTGAAAAGAGGAGCTAATTTAATCAAGCAGGGTTTGTTCTGGATTTGCAATCAGGGATCAAATGCTCTTTTTTGGGAGGATTCTTGGGATGGTCACCCTCCTATCTTGAATCAATATCCTAGGTTACGTTCCCTAAGCATTTTTTCTTGGAAGCAAGTTGGTCTCATGTGGAGGACTTTAAAAAAATCTAGTCTTTTGGAAATATGGAGATGTACAGGTGGAAAGATCCGCAAGAATGGCCCCGAGGGGACTGGCCAAGGACAGAGAGGTGCTTGCTCTTATTCTTATGGGGAGGCCTTGTTCTTCATTGAGGGGTAAAGATATTTTGGCTTGGAACCATGATCCTAAGGGAACCTACTCGGTAGCCTATGGTTATCAGGTTCTTGATAAGCAAAAGTATGGGAGTCTTCCTATCACTTGGTGGAAAAAGGTGTGGAACAAATTTGCCTAGCCAAAATGTAACTTCTTTCTCTGGTTGGTAGCTCGTAATAAATGCCTCACTTGGGATAATGTGAGGAAGAGGGGATTTCAGGGTCCCTCTTTTTGTGTCCTTTGCGGTAAGAATGAGGATGACTCTTCTCATTTATTTTTCCAATGCTCCTTTGCTAGAGACATTTGGCACCGTTGGTGGAGCGCTTGGAACCATCCATGTTTTCATGTGTTGTCCCTGGTGGAGTTTTGGAGTAGTCTGGGCAGACCTCTGGCCAAGGCCCCCTTCCTTCGGGTGGCTTGGAATTTGGGCCCTTCTTGCATCATCTGGAAAATTTGGCTCGAACAAAACCGATGCATATTTTAGGGCAGTTATTTGGTTGTTCAACAGATCTGGCAAAGGATCCTGTATATGGTTCAGGAAACCATCCATAGCAAATGTGATGTGGACCCTCTTTTGGATTCTAGGGAGGAGAAGGTACAACAAGCCCTTGGTCTCTTTGGGGATGGTGTGAACTCTTCTAGCCCTAGTAGGGTTCCTCAGCTCAACAAGAAGGTTAGGAGAGATGGTAGGTGGAGGCCACCCCCTAGAGGAGTTTTAAAAATTAATACTGATGGATCGTCCAGGGGTAATCCTGGACATGCTGGCATTGGCGGTGTTGGGAGAGATTCTACTGGTGGTGTCAGTTTTTCTTTTCCATTTATAAAGGTGTTCACTCCAACAATTTTATGGAAGCTCTTGCAATTCTTGAGGCCTTGCGGAGGGGGTTTTCTCTTGGTTGGCATAGGATTATCTGTGAGTCTGACTCTCAAATTGTGGTTAATATTTTAAACAGTAAAAGGGTGGAGGAAGTTAATTGGCAGTTGGCCTCTGTAGCCGTTCAGATTCTCAGAATGAGTGAAGAGTTTGAATTTATATCCTTTGTGCACATTCCAAGGGAATGGAATGTGGTTGCTTATTACATGGCCAAAAGGGCTTACGAGCTGTTGGATCCTTGGAGTATCGATAATTGGGAGAGTCTCCCATCTGGGGACTCTCAACGCCTATGGGAGTTGATCCACAAGGATGTACAGACTTAATGTGGTTTGTTCTTGTTGTCTTTTTTGGGTGTCATTCTAGTCTAGTGGTTTTAGCCTGTTTGGCTATTTATTTGAGTCCTGGTTGGAAGCTCAGTTGTACTCTGTAATCCAGACTTTTTATCAATAAATTTTTACCCCTTTATTTAAAAAAATCAATGTTTTTCTTTTTATAAGGGCAAATTTCAAACCCCACTCAATATAAGAGGACCAAGATCCCTCATAAAAACTTGTATAAACTCATTGAGAAAATTTGCAATGTTTTTTTTTTTAAGTTTTCATGGATGCTATCATTAGTGATGTAAATCCTGCTGCAAGAGGTTAAAATAAAATACCTCCCAACACATAAAAATTGTGATAAATAAAAATAAACCTATAAAACCTTCAATTCACATAAAAACAGCGATAAATGGAAATAATCATTAAAACCCTCCATTCACATAATAACTACAATACATGGAAATAAACCAATAAATATTTTATTTTCTCATTCCTGTATTTACTTCCCCCTATTACAACGCAATACCAAGGGAATATATATCCCCAAATAAACCCTAAAATAAAACCTTAAAGCTTGAAGCCCTAAAAGAAAACCCTAAAAATTAAAAATTACTATTTTCGGAAAATTGATTTTTCCACCAAAAACTGCCTTTTTAAGTAATTACTATTTTCGGTAAGTTATTTTTCAATAAAATTTACCTTTTTTAATAATTACCATTTTCGGCAAATTATTTTTGCATCAAAAAAATTCCATTTTTAGTAATAAAAAATCATTTTAAAACTTATTTAAAAAAAACCCTCTAAAGATAGGCTCTTGCATCATTAGTTAGTCCCCTATTTCACCTCAAAAATATATAAAAGTTATAAAATAAAAAATTTAGTCTTTTTTTGGTACATACGGAAATCAGTAACACCTCTTCATTTTTTTTTACTGCAGGTTTAAATCCCTGTTGTCAATCACAATTTAAATATTTGGAGATGCCACTATAACCCCTACATCACCTCGGTAAACGTGACCTAGAGTGAGGGAGACCCTTGGTGGCTCTGGGTTGGTACTGCCATCGTCGAGCTAGCACACCCTTAGCATAGTCAGGTCAGACTACTACCTTTGCCCCAAAAAGGCTTACCTCCAAGGTTTGTACCTAGGTCTCTTCTTGATAAGTGCCCATAACTTACCAATCCACCTAGCCCTTCTTGAGACTATAAAAAAATTAGCTTGATAAAAGTATTTTAATAATTTTTGTTTTTTAAAATGAGACATGAAAAATTCATATAATAAATCAAATGTTCTAAAATTTTAGTATATATATATAATTTTTTTTTTTGAAAAAACTCGATTATATTATTTCATTAATCAGAACATTACAACATTATAGTGCTAACATTTTCCACCAACTAAAAAATAAAATAATATGGATAAGGAGTATAACATCTATAATTGAATATACATAAGAATAGAAGCTAATAGTAAAAAAAAAACTATAGCTATATCTTATTGCAATACACCAGATATACACTCATATGTGGGAGAATATGTTATATGGATAAATTCTGGTTGTGTCTTCCGTGATATCTTCTAAAGTCTTCAAAGAAGAAATAGAAGTAATCAAAACCTGAACTTGCTCATCATTGTTAACTGCCTTCTTTTTAGTTTCCTATTGGACCTTTTGAAGATCCTGAACCATATGATAAAGTTGATGAAGTCTATGATTAACATCTCGAGGTGTGCTGGAAGTTCCATAGACTTGGGAATGATTAATTCTTATTGTAATTATCATAACACTTTCAGTAAAAAACATTTTTTATTTGTGAAGTGGACCATCAATTTTTTTTAGGAGCAAGCTACAAATTTTTTGGAGCAAGCGATGACGATGAATTTTTTGGAGCAAGCAATTTTTTGAAGCAAACTATGAATTTTTGGAGCAAGCGATGACGACATATTTTTGGAGCAAGCATTTTTTTAAACAAGTGACAAATTTTTTGGAGCAAGCGAGGATTTTTTAGAGCAAACGATGGAGATCAAACCCTAGCATGAAAAAAGGAGGAAAAAGCATAGCAATTCTCCTATAACCAAGCGACACATGTCTTAACAAGTATTTTTCTCTACTATTTACTTTTCTAGATAAAAGTAAAAGTTGTTTTTGGAGTTGTGTCTAGGGTTTTTTTCAAACACAAAGGTTTGGGTAGCCATAAAAGAATAAATTTTCAATTTGTTAAAACTTCACAGTACTTGTCGTTTGGGTAGGCGACAATTTGTGCAAGTTAGAACTTAGTGGAAATACAGATGGAGAACAATAGTGGGATTTCACAGGTCTTAAAGCACAACCCAGGGCTTGCTCATGAATGGACAATAGAAGAACAATTTGTTCTAGAAGAGGGCCTTCAACAGTTTGAAGGAGAATCCAACATGTTTAAATATCTTAAAACTGTTGCACTTTTGTCAAAAAAAATAGTATGAGATGTTGCACTAAGGTGCAGATGGATGTCAGAGATGTCTAAGATCTCAACTTTAGGATTGAAGAAGGGGTCAAGGGGATACAAAGAGGACAAGGAGAAATATGGGTCACTACTACAACTACCATTGCAACTGTTAGATCCATCACACAACCCTTGGTTTCAAGATGTATCACCAACAAGATGTAGCAACTCATTAGAGGGTTTGAAGGAGGTATTTGCAAGGGGTTTGTTGGTAAGTTCAGTGCAAAATAGAGCAATGGTTGAGGAGGGAAAATATGAGAAGAATAGACTAGGGCTATGGCCACTAAGGATGGAGTCATCATCACATGACATGTATCTTAACCCTAAGGTTGTAAAGACATGGGCTAAGAGGATAGATTTTTAGAGTTTTTTTTCTGACAAGACTGCCACCATGGTGAGTGAAATAGAGGGTGATAAAGACAATGGGACATTATCTATCGAGGCTAGTTTTGCTAATGCAAACACTAATGGAGAGTCCCCCAACCTTGAGGCTATAAGGAGAATGCAAGATTTTGAAAAGGAAGGAAGATTTAGGGGTTTTCTAGAACAAGGTCATGAAGAAGAAGTAGTGGACTACTCGATGGATCCTTATGAGGATGTCTCCATATTTGATTGTGGAAGGAAGTTTGAAAGAAGGAAGTCTCCTTTAGAAGAATTCAAGAATGGGCCTGAGCCAATGATGATTTTATAGGAAGACACACAACTCTTGGACAAGAGTGATGATTGGGATATGTCCTCTTTAGAGCAAGTTCAAAATAGGCCACAACTCTCTGATCAGGGCTATGAGGGACAACATAAGAATTTGAAAGGAGGAAATCCAAAGAAGAATCCCTTGGAAGCACGTAAAAAGGCAACCAAGTGCATTCGAAGGAAGAGTAATAGAGAAAAATTAGTTCTAGGAGAAGATGTAAAAATGGGGGAAGTCATTGAAATCTCAGAGAAAATGCTTATTGGGAGGTTCTATGGGCATGCAATTTCTAAAAAATCCTTGGTAGATTGGATGGCCAAGGAATGGATGGAAGTTCTAGGGTATGTGCCTAGTTTTTTATTTCTAGTAAGAGGATGGTTGTCATTTTAGTTCAGGACTAAGGAAGATGTGGCAAATATTATGTCAGAGAAATGGTTTTGGGGGTTAGCTTTGTTAATTCTCAAACTATGGGACCCTTGTTTTGACCCTAGGACCACTCGAATACCTTCTCACCCTATATGGGTAAAGTTACTAGGGTTGCCATTAGAATTTTGGTCTAGAGATATTTTCCAAGCCATAGGCAATTACATTGGTTCTTTCTTGGAGGTGGATGAGAGGTATCAGTCCTCATGCATGAGGACAGTGGCTAGGATTCTTGTTGATGTGGACTAGAGAGATGGATTGGTGGGGGAAATTGTGTTGAAGTATAACAAAGGGATGCATGTTAAAACCCTAGACTATATTGGTGTGCCTTTTAGGTGTGCACATTGTCATAATTATGGGCATATTGCAAGGGATTATTCTCTTAATTTTTCAAGGAAGGTTTGGTATCATAAGGAAGATAGAGGGATATTTAAGGGTGAGAATGAAATGTAATTTTCCCTTCAAGCACATAACTTACAGTTTGATTATATTATTGAATCATTGCATAAGGAACACAAGCTAGAGAAATCAGAGAAAAAATAAAAAATGCAGAGAAGGTGGAGATAAATATTTTTGTGCCAGATCAAGTGATGGATTCAAAATCATCTCATATTAAAGTAAGGCTAGGATTCTTAGAGCAAAAGTTGGATGTCATGCTCTTGGACCTAGATACAAGCTTTCAAAGCAAATCTACTACCAAATATCATACAAAGTCTCCACTAGAAGAAGGTAAGGGTGCAATTGAGGGGCAAGGAGGACCCTTAAATTCCTCTTCCTTGAAGGAAGTAGATCTAGACCTTGGATTAGACTCTGGTAAATTTTTTAATAATGCTTCACAAGTAAATCTCTTTGAAATTGCTTCCCCTCTTCAATTTTCTTATGGTCAGGAAGGTTTTGTGTCCCTAGAAACTCATAGGTATCCCCTACGATCCCTAAAAGGTAGAATAGGACTAAGAGAAGAAGGATTTGGGGGAGGCCCCAGTAAATATGTGGGGGATAGAAGTCTTACTAGTAGGAGGGGCAAAAGAGTTTTTACTTTATTGGCTAAGAATAAAAGCCTATGTGAAGTTCAACAAGGCAAGCAACCATCCTTAAAAGGGATCCTTAGAGCAGGGATGATCCCAGACATAGTTAATCAATGAAAGTACTTTCCTTTAATATTCGAGGGATGGGCAACTATGCAAAAAAGTTGCTCTATGTAGGTTGGTAGAAATTCATAATCCAGAGATTTTGCTAATTCAAGAGACAAAAGGGTTAGCTATGAAAGTGATGGAAGATCTCAGTAAATTGCTTAAAGGATGGGATTTTTTGGCCCTTGATGTTGTAGGAGCCTCAAGAGGAGTGGCTACAGGGTGGAAGGTAAATCAGTTTAGGCTAACCAAATTTGCATTGCTTGACTCAAGAGTAGGGACCAAATTCTTTTCAATGGAGCTTGGGGAAATAGTGATAATGGTGAACATTTATGGCCCCTATAAAGACAGGATGCAGTATTGGGATAAGCTTATGGATCAAAAGTTTTTAGAAGCTAATAATTTAATTTTAGGAGGTGATTTAAACTTAACTCTCTCAAGGAGTGAAGTGTGGGGTTTTGCTACTAGAACTGATCCACTAGCTAATTACTTCATCCAAAAGTTTGAATCCAAGGGGCTGGTAGACTTGGTGCCTATAAAATCTATCCCAAATTGGAGAAACATGAGGATAGGAGTTGATAGAATTTCTAAGAGACTAGATAGATTCTTAGTAGCAGAGAGTTTGGTAAATGGCACTTATAAATTGAAGTCTTGGATTGAAGTTGGAGGTGACTCTGATCACTCCCCTATCATGCTTCTTTTAACAAAAGAGGAGAAAAACCACATTGTCCTTTTAAATTTAATTTTGAGTGGCTAAAAGAGGATAACTTTGTAACTCTAGTCAAATCAAAATGGGTGAAGTTTGATTCTAGTCTAAGAGAATATGCTAGTATACAATTTGTAGCAAATTTAAAAAGGGTTAAGGCAATAGTGGCTCAGTGGGCCCATAAAAAAACTGATGGATGAGAAAAAACTGAGGGAGATTGAGGAGGAGCTTGCAGTGTTTCTAGCAGATGACTTTGAAAAAGAAATGGATGAGGAAATAAGGCTTAAGTATAAAATTTTAGAACAAGAGAAGAGTAGATTGTTGGTAGAGAGAAGCATGATGGAGGCTCAAAAGTAGAGCACTATGGATTGCAAATGGGGATGAGAACACTAAATTTTTCATAGCTTTGCAAACCATAGAAAACAACAAAATACAATTTGGGAGTTATAGGGACAAGATGGAAGTAAAGTCTCCTCCTTTAAAGGAATAGTAGACATGGGTGTAAGGCATTTTGGTCAACTATACAAGGATCCTAGTCAAGTTAATATAGCTAAAATAGTTAAAATAACTTCTCTCTTTCCCAGATTTATAGATGAGGAAGCCAATGATGAGTTGATTAAGGAAGTCTCAAAGGAGGAGCTCAAAGTTGTTTTAACCTCCTTCCAAAAAGATAAGAGTCCAAGACCTGATGGGTGGACTATGGAATTCTTTCTCGGGCTCTATGACATTTTGGAGTCTGACCTACTCAAGGTTGTGGAGGAATCTAGGCTAAAAGGAAGGGTAAATATAGTTTTCAACTCTACCTTCATTGCTCTTATTCCAAAAAAGGACAATCCTTCTTCCTTTGATGATTTTAGGCCCATTTCTTTGTGTAATTATGTGTATAAAATCATAGCAAAAATAATTGCTTCAAGAATTAAAAGGTTCTTCTCTACTTCTATATCTATTGAGCAATTTAGTTTCCTACATGGTAGACAAATTCATGAAGCAATTGGTGTTGCTCAAGAAAGTCTTCATACCATAAAATCAAAGAAACTACCAACAATGGTGATGAAGTTGGATCTCTCCAAGGCTTTTGATAGAGTAAATTGGCTATATTTAAGAATGATACTTACTCATATTGGGTTCTATGTGCAGATGGTGAACTGGATTATGGGATGTCTTTGTTCTATTTCTTTTGTAATTTTGGTTAATGGGTCAACCTCTCAGTTCTTCAAAGCTTCTTGGGGTATTAGACAAGGTTGCCCCTTATCACCATTATTATTTATTTTGGTAGTTGAGGGATTAAGTAGGTGTATTATAGAAGCCAAGAGGGAAGGAGCAATAAAGGGAATTAAAATAGGTAGAATGATGGAAGTCACCCATCTACTTTTTGTAGATGATGTTCTCCTTTTCATAGATGGAATAATAAGAGTTATAGAGAAGTTAAAACAATCTTTAGATATTTTTTGTCTAACAGGTATGCAGATTAATGCACAGAAGTCAAGCATTTCTTTTAACTATGTGGATCAGAATCAAACCATAATAATAGGTCAACTTTTCCCCTTTAACAAATTTGATCTTCAAGAGGGGTTTAAATATATAGGGTTCTTTTTGAAACCCAATGACTACACTAAACAAGACTAGAATTGGTTGATAAAGAAGGTGGAAGGAAGAATTAATATATGGTGCAACAAATGGCTCTCTTTGGGGGGAGATTGACTTTGGTCAAGTCTATGTTGGAGGCAATACCAATATATTGGTAATCTTTGGCTCATATACCAAAAGGAGTTTTGGAAAAAATAGACAGTTAAGCTATAGATTCTTATGGATAGGGAAAAGGGAAAGGGAAGGTATTCCCTTGGTTAAATGACAATCCTTAGCCAAGCCCAAGGAAAATGGAGGATGGGGACTTAAGAACATCTTCCTATTTAGCAAGGCTCTAGCAACAAAGTGTGTTTGGAAGATAATATCAAAGGAAGGCTTATGGAATAAGATTATACATGAAAAGTATTTAGAGCCACTCATAGTTGAGGAGTGGATAAGGGCCCCAATTAAGCAAACACATAATGTTTCAATCTATTGGAAGGCAATGATTCAAGCCTTTTATATTGTTGGTGATTGGCTTACCTAGAAAATAGGGGATGGTTCAAGGATAAGACTAGGATTAGACCCTTGGATTGGTTGTGGTGATATGCATAGACTACCAAATAATATAATTCAGACCCTAAGAGCACAAGGGATTGGAAATCTTGCCCAAGCAGCTAACCCAAAATCTTCTACAAACTAGAGTCAAGGATGGAAGGAAGCAACAATGTTAGGGCTTCAAGGCCAAGAGGCACACCAATGGGAAGAATATGTGGGGAGACTTAAAGTTAGACATATCAAGTTGTGAGAGGAAACTGATCAATTGGTCTAGACAAAGAATGGAGCTACGAGGGAGTACACTCCAAATTTGGGGTATAAGACTCTATTGGAAGATAGCAATGACAATCCAACATGGTGGTGGAAGACACTTTGGAAGCAGAAAGCCCCATTGAAGACAAGATTATTCCTATGGCTTACCATGAAAAATAAGGTTCTAACATGGGAGGTATTACAAAAGAAGAATTGGAATGGTCCAGGAAGGTGTCATTTATGTAAGTCAAACAATGAAACAATTGATCATTTATTAGTTGCTTGCTCCTTTACTAGACAGGTTTGGAGGGAGGTTATAGCACAATTAAAGCTTCCTATAGGATGGCAAGAAGATTCCTTAGGAGAGTGCTTAAAATATTGGTTTGAAAATAGGTCTTACAAAGGTTTTATAGCTCTCCCATTGTTTGTGTCTTGGGGAGTATGGTTAACTAGGAATGCAATAATTTTTTAGGATCAAGAGAAGCCTACTTGGTAGGTCTCCTCCCAAATCATTGGAAGTTTCAAAAACTATAAGGTTTCGACAACAACAAAGGTAAACAGACAAATCATCCCTCCAAATATTGATAAATCAAGGGCTTGGGATTTTTTGATGGGGCTAGACAAGGGGTCCCTAGAGTTTGTGGAGCAGGAGGATTACTATATATTTTTGACTCTCATTATTTTAAATTCAAGGTTGGATTGGGAGAAGGTTCTAATAATTATGCTGAAATTATGACCCTCAAATTGTTGGTTCAGTTGGCAGAATCAAAAGGAATACAAAAAATTCAAATTTATGGAGACTCATAGGTGGTAATAAACTAGATGCTTGGTGTTTTTAGGATGGAAAACATGATTCTACAACCCATCTTCTCTCAAATAAAAGAAGTTGTGGATCGAAGTGAAGCTTTTACTTTTTGGCATATTTATAGAGAACTAAATAGGGAAGCAGATGAACTCTCAAAGGAGGCACTTCAGATTGATCCAGGTATGTGCTTAGTACAAGAATTCAATGAGGGCAATGCACTGCAGCTGGTCCAAATCTCTATCTGGGGGGATTAATACACTCTAGTTAAAGCAAGCACAGATAAAGCAACTTTTTCAAAAAACTCAGAAGTTAGTGATTTAAAGGATATTGTTTGATAAATTGGGAAGGTGCCTAAGGATAGAACTTAGCATGATAGAGATAGCTAGTTATGATGTATAAATGACCTGATTTTTAGGTCACTATTGAAATTTTGAAGAAATGCCAAAGAGGCATATGAAGAATGTAATTTCATATTTACTTAATATAAAATTACGACTTTTTTTTTAGGGAAAAATATTAAGAATAATAATATATTTTGTATAATATTTAAAAAATAATATTAATAATATTTTATTAATATTATAATTTAGGAAAATTTAATGTAATAAGAAAGAAATTATTTCGATTTTATTTAATTAATTTAAAAAAAAATCCAAAGAAAAACATTTTTTAAGATTTAAATAAATAATATTAAAATATATAACATGTAACTTATCTCATTCCAATTTTGGCCTAGTGAAAAGATCAAATAATTGTTTCTTTTTAGATATTTCAATTTGCAAAGCATAAATAATGGAAAAATCTAAAAAATATCAATTTATTATTGTATATAAATATTAAAAAATCTAATGATCTATTTAAATTAGACACTTAAACATTATTACAAGATAAAAAAATATCAAATTAATAGATTTTGATACATATATTTTATCTTTCATTTATTATTAATTATATAAGTATAAACACTAATATATTATTCTATATATTAAACTTTTTTATGTCAAAAGGTTAAAATTTTATTAATAGAAATTAAAATACATTAAAAAGGAAAGAATTCTCCCCTTTTTAATACAAATGAGCTTTCTTTTTGCATACACACTATTACCAAAGAACCTTATAGCTAGGAGAGGATTCCTTTTGATATTCTCTTTCCATATTTTTGTTGTTATCTCCTTTTTATTCATAGAAGGTACTAACATGTTTGATCATTTCCATTCGATGCCCTATTATCTATGTTATCTTGTTGCCCTTGGATCTAAGTCACTTGTGTTGCTCCTCTCTTTAGAGTGTTTCATATTTCTTCCTCCTCTTCAAGTATATGAGATTCTTCTGATATTTTCACCTCTTATGTTTTTGTTAGCTTCCTTGTTAAGGTGTTCCACGTTCTCTCCATTGGTTTATAGTATTCTCTAAAAGTTATTCCATTTATCTTTAGCCATAATTTCCACCATGTAAAACTAATACTTAGATCCTAGGCACATTTGATTTTTGTGGATGTAAATATGTTGACTTTCCAGTAGTTCCAAAAGGTTTCCATGGTTGGGAGTTAGGTCCCCTATCAGTTGAAATTTTTGAACCACTGGTGCTAGATTGTTTGGGCATATGAGTATGTAAAGAGCAGGTGGAGGATTATTACCTCTTCACAGTTACACATTATGCATAAGTTTAGACCTCTGAAGCCTCTCTTACACAAGTTATCATGAGTCAAGATACTATTGTGGGACACCTGCTAGGAGAAACACTTGATATTTTTCCAACCTTTGGGTTGTCATAACTTTGACCAAGAGAAGGATTGGGTGATTGAGGGATAAAATATATGGATCTATAACCCTCTTGTACTGAGTAAATACCAAGGGTGCCAAAACGTCAGGCTAATTTATCCTGTTTTGCTTTCCTCACCTAAGTTCTTATGGTCAAGATTTCCTCTAGTTCTATCTTCTTTACCTCCCATTGTTCACATGGCCATTTATCCATACGACGTCCTAGGTGGTGTCCCAGAGATTGATTATTCAATAGTTTGATGTAGTGGTCCACATTGACCTAACCATGTTGTTAGATTCAACGAACAGAAATTGTATATTGCTGCAGAGTTTAAATACATGTGACAGTGCCGTGAATAGCACACAGGCAACTGCACTCTGTTACGTAGTTGTAACAGTACAACAGATAGCTATACTAATAGCTAACTAATAGCTAAATAGCGTAATACAGATAAAAGGAGTTAAGTACGCTAACATCCCCCTTTATTACATTATTTGGGTAATGTAATAATTAATAGCTATACTAACATCCCCTTACATTATTTTGCAATACAAAGTGAGCTGCGAAACAATTCAAATTTGACACGTCCAAGTGCCTTAGTGAAAATGTCCGCAACTTGAGCATCGGTGGGAATGTCTGAAGCTGAATTCGGTGCTTTGGAACTTCCTCTCGAATGAAATG
Organism: Wollemia nobilis; assembly: GCA_028583015.1. Classification (NCBI taxonomy): domain Eukaryota; kingdom Viridiplantae; phylum Streptophyta; class Pinopsida; order Araucariales; family Araucariaceae; genus Wollemia; species Wollemia nobilis. Next base: position 4,631,783 of record JAQPPZ010003280.1, read on the forward strand.
ACATTGTGTGTCAATGTGCTTTGTTTTTTCATGATGGACTGGATTCTTGACGAGGTTCAGAACACCACGATTGTCGCAAAACAAGTGTATTGGAGATTTTGATGGATGGCCCATACTTGTTAGAATGCGACATAACCATATCACTTCGCACACAGCTTCACGTGCGGCACGATATTCTGCCTCTGTTGAAGAAATAGCAACCACTGTTGCTTCTTGCTGTGCCAAGAGATAGGACCGGATCCCAGATGAAAAATGTATCCAGAAGTTGACTTGCGATCATCAAATGATCCGGCATAGTCGGAGTCCGTGTATCCTTGCAAGAAGAATTTGTTGTTCCTCTTGTATTCTAGGCCATATTCTATAGTACCACGGACATAGTGAAGAACACGTTTCTTTGCTTTCCAATGAGTAATCTTAGGCTCCTGCATGAACCTCGAAAGATAGTTTACGGCAAATACGAGATCCGGCCTAGTATTGGTCGGATATATGAGACTCCCAATCAAGCTGTCGATAGAGAGTGCCATCTACCGGGGTGAGTCATCATGTCGCGATAAGCGAAGTCCATTCTCCATAGGAGTTGCCATTGGCTTGCGATCGGTCATGCGATATTTATCGAGCAATGTCTTGGCATACTTTTTCCGAGACACTTTGATGGTGTGCTCCTTCCGGCTGAATTCCAGGACCAAGACGAGTAATGGAGAAGTCCAAGATCTGTCATCTCAAAAGATTTGCACAAGTTTCTTTTGACAGTAGAGATCAAATCTTCTGAACTCCCTGTAATGAGCAGATCATCCACATAGAGTACAAGCAACACTATCTCAGAACCCTGTTTCTTGAAATAGAGGTTTGCATCTGACGGACATCTCTTAAATCCATGTTGCATTAGGTGATTGTCCATTTTTATATACCAAGCTCGAGGAGCTTGTTTCAGACCATACAAGGATTTAACCAATTTGCAAACTTTCTGCTGTTGGCCTTCCACTTCAAATCCTTGAGGTGAGTCATATAGACTTCTTCTTGGAGATCACCATTAAGAAAGGCACTTTTGACATCCATTTGGTGAACTTTCCACACATATTGTGCTGCCATAGCACACATAACCCGAATTGTGGTCATCCGAGCAGTAGGTGCAAAAGTTTCTTCATAGTCGATGCCTTCCTTTTGAGCATAGCCCTTTACAACAAGACGGGCTTTATGCTTATCAATTGTTCCATCTGCCTTGTACTTGACTTTGTATACCCATTTGCAGCCAATAGGTTTCTTTCCATGAGGCAGATCAACAAGCTTCCAAGTTTTATTCTTCATCAGAGACTCATACTCTGTATCCATAGCGGCCTTCCACTGAGGCTCACTAAGAGCATCTTGCACTGATGCAGGTCCAAGACTATCTATGGTAGACATGAATGCCCTGTCATCATCAATATCCATATCCTCAACTTCTCTACTTGGAGTCACGGAAAGTTCCTCAAAAGATTGACAAAGATCATCAACCTCACCGGTTTCTCCGGCTTCTCTTCCTGTTGAGCCATACTGCGTGTACGAGGTCTATCCAAATTCAAATTGGGAGGAGTGGATAAATTTGCATCTCTGATTGTATTTGTACACCATTTAGGATTCCGCTTCGGTGGTGGTGAAGAAGATGTAGAAGGACCTCCTGTCTGTGTTGACGAAGGAATCTCCTCTTCCTTTGGTTCCACAATATCCTGGTGTCTGTAGATGTGCTCTGTGATGTGAAAGCTTCATCAAAGACAACATCTCTGCTGATATGAATTTTCTTGGTCAAAGGATCTATCAACCGATATCCTTTAGAGTGCTCAGAATATCCAAGAAAAATACATCTCAGTGTTTTCTCATCTAGCTTCTTCCTTTTTTCTTTCGGTATGTGCATGAAAGCTTGACACCCGAAAATACGTAGATGAGATATGGAGGGTTTTAGACCACTCCATGCTTCCTGTGGAGTCATTCCTTTTAGGGCCTTTGTGGGTGCCCTATTCAAAAGATACACTGCAGTGGTGACAGCTTCTGCCCAATATTGTTGCCCAAGAGTTGCACCTGTGAGCATACAACGAACCATTTCCATGATAGAACGGTTCCTTCTCTCAGCAACTCCATTCTGCTGAGGAGTATAGGCAGTTGTTAACTGTCTCTTGATCCCATGTTTATCTAGGAATGCAGAAAATTCATTAGAGGTAAACTCTCCCCCTCGATCTGAGCGGAGGGTTTTAATAGAAGCCCCTGACTCCTTCTCAACGGATTTCTTGAACTGTTGGAAGAATGCGAAAGCTTCAGATTTCAGTTTGAGAAAGAAAACCCACATCTTTCGTGAGTAGTCATCTACGAATAACTGAAAGTACCTCTTCCCTCCAACACTGTTGGGTGTGAAAGGACCGCATAGATCGGTGTGAATTAGCTCCAGAGGTTTTCGTGCTCTTGTAGAGCTCTTCTCAAATGGTACTCTATCTCGCTTTCTCCCTAGCGGTCGAGCACAACGGCAATGTGGCGAAAGGGAAGGAAGACCCTTTACCATCTCATACTTGCTTGAGCTCAAGTAAGTAGCCAGAACTAAGATGCCCATATCTCTTGTGCCATAGGGAAGTTGCCTCCTTGGTAGAGACAGTCATGGCAACATGTGGAATAGAGATAGCATCTAGTGCAAATAAGCCATGCTTATATGAAGCTGTTGCAATCTGCTTACCCTTCCTAGTAATTGTACAACACTTCTTTCCATTCTCAACACGAAAGTTGACAACCATATTTCTGTCCAGGATTTGTGTCACTGACAACAAATTGTTGGCCAATCCCGGAACATAGAGGACCTTGTCAATCTGACACTTGCCATCAGGAAGAGTGACTGAAACTGTACCCTCTCCCTGAACCATGTAGGTTTTATCATCAGCAATGGTGACAGGTTTGCCCTCCTTGGCCACAAATGATTCAAACCACGATCCGTCGCCGATCATATGTTTACTAGCTCCGGAATCGACATACCAAATAGGATCCCTCTGAGTGGAATCTGTGGTAGTCATGAGCACCTTGTGTGCCCATTCAGAATCTGAGTCAGATTCTTCAACAACAACATTCGCCTGGGGTTGCTTGTTTTTATTTTGTGGTTTGTTTTGGCCTTTTTGCTTGTTCTTATGCCAACACCTGTTGGTGTCATGGTTGTCTTTCTCACAGATCTTGCACCACCTCTTCTTCTGTTGAGAAGTTTCTAAAGTAATTTCCTTGAGAAGTTTCTAATTTTGGTGTTGGTAGGCCAAAACTAGGATATTGTTTAGGATATCCTACTAGTGGGTTGGAGACAAGTTTGGATCTACAATAAAAAAATTACTAAAGAAATTGTTAGCTATTTTTTGCATACCTGGGATAGTGTCTTGTCTAGAACCTTGGTCATCCAGAAGAGCATTCACCGGGTTATGAATATTACAGGAATTTATAGAGTGGTGGAAGAATTTGGTATTTTGGTCTCCCTCTCACAACCATGTTATCCTTTCCCTTTATTTCCAATAAGCTTCTTCATTATAGTCTATTTCCTCTGTTTTCTTCAAAAGAGCTTCCTCCTAATAAAGAAGCTCTTCGAATATTACCCCTTCCCTAATTTTTGCGGCCATGTCTTGTATTTCTACTGTGATATCTTCCCGTTGCTTTTGAAAGTTAGTGTTTTGGAGCCAAATCCAATCTTTCAAGTTTTGTCTCACATGCTTTAGTTGTAAGTGGAGTTGTAATTGGATCGTCCCATGGGATAGTTTCTCTTGCTGCCACCATTGATGAATCATATCTAGAAGGTCTTCATTTTGAAGCCAAAAATTCTCAAATTTGAAAGGCCTTTTAGGGTTATTCTTTCTTTTGTCCATGAATATACTAAATAGGAAGTGATAGGAGGTTAGGTAGTTAAGAATCTATGATTGATACTACCATCAAAGAAATGCTTCCTCTCCTACTAGGAATATATCTAGCCTATATTTTATTGTGTCCTCCTATTTCGTCTTGTTTGTCCAAGTATTGATACAACATGGAGGAGAATGTTGATGAAATCTAGTTGATCTGCTTGGGTGATGAGGAGTTTTTCCTTGTCATTCAACTATTCTCTTCCCCTTCTTGATCATTCATTTATATTTTAGCATTCATATCTCCACCCACTAACTAAAGGTTCTTTGGGTAGGCTTTTCTAATAGCCTGAACTAATTTCCATTGGAGTTTTTGCTCTCTAACATCCTTCATACCATATATGTTAATAATCATCCATATTTTTTATATATTCATATTCTTAAGTCTTATCATAAGAATTCCTTTCATAACTATCAAACTAATTTTCTAGAAAGTATGTCGATACCACAAGATTAGACAACCTCCTAAAAATCCCTAGGAGGTTTATTTGAGAGAAGTTCTAATTTCTTGCAGTAACATAACATCTGACTTGGTTTATAATAGCATTCTTTTGTTGATCAATTATCTAGGGTGGCTATTGAGTTCCCTCAAATTCCATGTGTGTACTATCATTAGGAATCGATGTTGTAGAAAGTCACTATTGACTTGACCAATCTTGTTTCTCTCAGTTGTTCTCCTTGTTGAATATTTTATTTGTTTGATTTCCTTCCTACTCCCTATGAGGTTGTATTTTTCTGTCTCTTCTCAATTTTGTTAATTGTAAGAGTTAGTTTTTCTCTATTTCTTTTAGCAAGTCCCATAATTACATCCTTTGGATGGTGTTGGTTCTCGTTGTGGACCAAGATGGCATTAGACCAATCATGGGGTAGAGGTGGAAGGGGAGGGTTTGCTTGATCAACATAGAAATAAATTTATTCATGTGGGTTATTTGGAGGAGGATAAAGGGATTAGCTAGGGTCAACTAGATTTGTTGCATTGGAATCCTTTGATTGCATAGGGGAGGGAGAGTTTGAAAAAGGATGGCTCATATCTATGGTTGTTGGATCTAGATTGGAAGGTAGGGGAAAATCTATCAATTATTCTTTGTCCATTGGACCATCGAGTCTAAGGAGCTTGTATTTTTTTTATGGGGCTATCTCATTTGAGCAATTATTTGGTTACCTACTTTCTGTTGGCTTCTTCCTCTAACTTGGGTGTTAGATTTCATATTTCTCTTTGAGATGAATTGAAATCCTTTTTGATTTTTCTTTTGTGCTAAGTGGGTTATAGTTATTGGCATTGGTTGACTTTATTTCTTGGCCATTGTTGTTAGTTTTGGATATTGTCTCACTAGGTGACCATATTCATGACTTGCTCTACATTTGAAAGGGATTGATTCGTAGTCCACCTATTACATCCAAGAAATCCTCCCCACCCTTAGCTAAATTTTAGCCAAAAGTAGCTTTCCCAGATCCACATCAACACAAATTATAGCATACAATGTTGAGCCCCCTTCTAATGTTTCTCTAGACTACTCTATGTAGGTTCCCAAAAGATCACCTATCATCTTGAGGATTTCATATCTCCAAAATTCTAGAGGTAGGGAAAACAATTTGAGCCAAATGGGCACTATAGATGGATCAATGTGTGGGTCAAAATTTAGCTTCCAAGGTTGCATGAAAAGGACTGTTGGACCAATATTACAAGGCCCCCATCAAAAACCTTATCTCTATCTGTAGGCATAATGAAATATGCCACAAAATAACCATTGGGTAGGAGAATTATTTCAAATTTCCCTTAAGGGTCCTAATGCTTTTTGGCCAAATTATAAAGGAACATGTTTGAGGGTATTAGACCTATGAATATCCAGATAAGTGCATGGTTGGATCTATAGATAATATCATTAGTAATTAGTTCCTCAACTATCTCCAAAATAGGTGTAGTCTATTTAGGTCAAACATCAATTTTGCCTCACCTGTTCTAGTTACTTATCTTTTCTTTTTTAGTTTCTTGCATAATCTTATGGGCTTGTGCTTTAGTATTAGTAATTTTGTTGTTGGTGCCTTTAACCACCCTTGCAAAAGTTTGAGCAACCAAAGGGTTCTTAATCACTGGTATTCCATCATTCATTACTCCCCTAGGAGAAATTTGTCTCTTTCTCACTGTATCTATAAAGGATCACTTGGGAGAAAGAGGTAAAGGGAGGACCCCTAAAGGGCCCTCACTAACTACCATGGACAATAGAAAATAATTTTAAACTGTGATGTTTATATGACAAGATACAAATAAATAAAATTACCTATAGTTTTTGAAATAATGTTGGATACAAAGAAATCCAAACCTAAGCCATGCAATATGCATCCATCCCACCTTCCTAAGGCTTCTGCATGCAATGGCAGTGGTATTGTATGCAAAACCTAATAGAGCTTTCCAAAAACTCTAGCAAAGCTCATCTCTAACAAAACAATACAAGGGGTATCTAAATTTTATTTAAAAATATATGTAAATTTTAATGAATACTTTAAATTGGACATTCAAATGTCAAAACAAGATGAAAGTTCAATATAATTTTGATAATCTATCAATATAATTTTGATAATCTATCAAAAAATATAAAAATATATATTTTGAATAAGCTATATATGGCTTCTATTGGGGCCACTTCCATTACAAAAACAAAACATTACTTTGCTCTCATTACATTTCTATCAAAATAATTAAATCATATTCAACCAACCTTTCTATCAAAAATATTCTTCATCTGCTTTTTTTATCAAAGAGATTTGCTATCTTCCTCACTGCTAAGTTTTGGCAAATGTAAAAAGAATTATTTTATTTGAATAGGTTATATGTGGCTTCTATTGGGGCCACTCCCATCACAATACCAAAATATTACATTTGTTGTAGCATACATTTTTATCATGACTTTTTTTCTCTTAAATATATTCTTCAACTTCCTCAAAGTGTTGTTTTCACAATCAACTCCTTGATATTGTTTTGATTAAGACATAAAATCTCACTTGGCCAGTTGCCTTCTAAAATTTGAAATTCATCAAGATTAATATCAAACACAATAATTCACTAATTTATCTGCTACTTGATTTCCTTATCTATAAATATGCTCACACTGCCAGGATATTACCTCTAGTAATAGACAATGAACATCAACAATAATACTATTTTTTATCCAGTCCCCACATCCAATTTTTTAATAGCATTGATGATAATTTGAGTTCCTCAATTGAAATATATTTCCATTTTTTTTCTGTTGCAATTTTAATCCATGTAAGAAGTGCCCTAGCCTCTGCATATTTGTTAGTTGAAGTTCCATATGATTCTGAATAAGTGAGGAGAATTTTGTTGTCACTATTCTAAAAACACCATCTCCACTAGCTTTTCTTGGATTTTCTTTAGAAACACCATCAAAATTAATTTTGATAAACCCAATTTCTAGACATTTACATTTTACCATAGATCGAAGTAGATCCTTTGTTTTAATTCCATTATCGCAGATGACTCTTCCATGTATATGCAAATCCTGTAGCCGAGTTCTTAGCACCTCTTTTTATTTTTTTGCAATTGATACTTCTCATGATAAGCACCATATTTTTAAACATTATGCAAGAGAGGCACTAATACGATTTCAAACTTGGGAATGATTTTGATATTTATTTCTTAAAATTATATTAGTCTTTTAAAGCCATAAATTCCAACAAATAATGGTAGGGCCAATCCTCCAAAGAATACATAATTCTTTAGCTTTATTATAATTTATCCAACATTTAATCAACTCTTTCAATGTTGATGGAGCTACCCAATATAATTTCATATAAAAAAAATAACCCCAAATGGTGTGAACAAACAGACAATGAAGAAGTAAGTGGTCTGACATTTCTAAATACTTCTCACATAAGGCACATCTGAAGGGTCCATAATATCCTCTTCTTTGTAGATGCTCTCTAGTAATAATTTTACATTGAACTACTAACTAAATAAATATTGAGGCCTTTGGGAGAGCCTCTAATGACCAAACGTTCTTCCAAGGAAAATCAATGGGAGAAGAAAATTTTGATTGCTCTAAATTCTCATATCCCAACTTGACTGAGTACCCACCATCCTTTGATAAATTCTAAATGAGCTCATCCTTTCATGAAAAAATTAGCAAAAAAAACTCTTGAAGCATGTTTTGAAGTTCATCTACAATTTGTTTGATTTCCTCTCCTTCAACCAGGTTACTAAAAGAAATATATGTTCTAGAGTTTTTTCTCATAATAATATAATCTTTACCTTTACATGCTATGCACGCTTGAGCCAATGGTTTCCATTTTGAGTCAGAGATAAGAGGATAAGTCTTCAACCAAGCATCAGACCAAAAATTTGCATAACTCCCCTCATTAACAAACCATCTAATATGTTTTTTATCAAATGCAAACTCTCTGATATAAAGTTCCATATTGACGATCCTTTAGGTAGAGTTATTTTCCTAAACAATTTCATTGCATCAAGAGAACCTATATATTTTTGAAGTAATATTTTTGCCCAATTCTTGTTTTGGTATCTGAATAGTCTCCATCCAAGATTTGCTCCTAAAGCCAAATTCATAAGTTTACAATTTCGCAAGCTTGCTCCTACAATTTTTTTCCTTTGCAAACCCTATCCCACTTACAAAGAGAAAACCAAAAATTTTCCTCACAACCTTTCCATAGAAAATCTCTTTGAATTTTATCCATTTCTGCTGCAATACCTATTGGTAGTCTTGAAAGTGACATCATATAAATAGGAATGGATTATAATGTAGTCTTTATGATGAAAGATTTCATTCTATCCAAAAAAGAGATCCAAAGCTTCTTTTCATTCCCTTTATTAGACAAAGAAATACCCAAGTAAAATTGATGAAATTTTTTAATTTTAAACCCTAAAATATTCACTATAATTAATTGTAAATCTAGGGCAATATTAGTGAAAAATATCCTAGATTTTTAAGTATTTACCAATTGTCCAATAGCCTTCTCATAACATGATAATATTGATTTTAACTCCATGGCCTCACTGACCGAGGGATGTCTCAAAAGAAATTTATCATCAACAAATTGGATATGGGATTCGAAGGGGTCATTTTTTGCAACTCGAATACCCTTGATTTTTCCTTCCATTTTTTCCTTTGAAAAGGCTCTTCCTAATGCTTCTGCGAGAATAATGAATAGATAATGAGAAAGAGGATCACCTTGACGAAGTCCACAAGATGGCTTGAAGTACCCAACAGGAGAACCATTGATCAAAATAGAAAATTTTGCACTGTTATAACAATATTTAATCCACTTACACCAACTATAATCAAAGCCAAACTTTATGAGAATAGCATGTAGAAAATTTCAAGAAACCCTATCATATGCTTTGTTCATATCTAATTTCAAAAGCATACCTGGTTTTTTCATAGAATGAAGAGAATGTATGGCTTCTTGTGCAATAATTATACCATCAAGAATTTGTTTACCCTAAACAAAGCCATATTATTTATCTGAGATAAGACAACCTAGAATGCCCTTTAACCTATTTGTCATAATTTTTGAAATGATATTATAAATCATATTACAAAGGCTTATTGGATGAAAGTTATCAAAATATTTTGTGTCATCTTTCTTGGGAACCAAGGTAATAAAAGTAGCATTGATCTCACTTAATCTAGCATTTCTTTTTAGAGCCTCTTCAATTGCATCTAATATATCATTCTTCAATAAATCCTAAAATTTTTGAAAAAATAATTGCAAGAAATCCATCGAGGCCAGGTGCCTTGTTAGGATGGAAAGAGAAAACTGCTTCATGGAGCTCCTCCATAGAAATATTCTTCATCAAGCTTTCATTTTGTCCTTGAGTGATAAGTGATGGAATATTTTGCAGAAGTTTTTCTTGTGCCTCCTTATATTGCCTAGAATCTGACAAACTATTTTTGAAATAATTTATTGCTTCATTCCTTTTATCTTCTTCATCCTCAATATTTCTTCCATCTAGAGTTATAATATATTTTAATATGATGAACATAAAAATTTGTTTTTGTTGTAGCATGAATTTTTTTTGCATTTCTATCTCCTTCCTTGAGCCATTTCTCTCTAGATTTTTGAAACCAATATGACTCCTCCTTCTTCAATGCATTATGATAATAAAAAAGTAATTATTTTTCTTTCACATAAGAATCATAGTCCATTCCATTAATTTCTATTATTTCTTGTAAATTTTTGAGCTTGGATTCAATTTCTTTTTTTCATTAAAAATGTTACCAAAAGATTTGACATTCCATATCTTCATTTGCTCCTTTAAATATTTCAACTTTTGAACAAACCTGTACATACATGATCCTTCAAATTTTGACTCATCCTACCATAACATAACCATCTAGAAAAAATCAGGGTCTTGGAGCCACATAGACTGGAAGCAAAATGGCTTTGGATGACCATTGTTAGGTGACTCACAAGTCAAAAGAATGGGTTTGTGATCTGATTCTGCTTGCAATAAAACATTTGAAGAGATTATATATTTTGTTTGCAACCATTTATTGGATAACAAAAATCTATCTTGTCTTTCTGCTATATGATTTATCCCAATGCATCTATTATCCCATGTGTATTGAAAGCTTGAGGGACTAACATCCCAAAGGTCATTTGAATTGACAAATGAAGCAAAATCTTGCATTGATTTAGACCATACTAAAATACCACCCTTCTTTTCTAAAGGAGATATAACAATATTAAAATCACCCCCAATAATCCATAGATCACAATGAATCATCATTGTATTTGACAAAAATATACTAAGGTCCTTCCAACATCTTTCACAAGGAGTAACTATAGTTGGAGCATATACATTTATAACCCCAACTTTGATGTTTTCCTCTTTCCTATAAAATAATCCATCAATCCAATTACTTTTTTCTTCTAATAGTTGTCCATCTCATTTGCATTTATCCCATATTATTACAATACCACCTGAAGCTCCTGTAGAAGAAATTGCTAAACAATCATCTGTCCTCCAAATCTTCTTAAAAGCATCCTTACATTCTTCACTGCTTAATTTTGTTTATTGTATCAAAATAAACTATGTGCTACAACAATCTATTAATTCCTTAATAACTCTTTTTGTAGGGGTTTTATTCATACCTCTAATATTCCATGATATCATTTTCATCATTAACACTTTTTATTTTTATTAGTGGGCTTAACCCCACTTCTTGTTAGAACTTGTGATATTTTTATTTGGCTTCCAAGATCAATATCCTTTTGAGTTTCTTTTTCTCTTTTTTCTTTTTGCGATAGCCTTCCTCTCCTTCTTTCATTCTTGCCACCACTCTCATCTTCATCAATTTCTTCCATTTTCATATTGTTCAAAATGAGAAATAATAATAATAATAATAATCAAATGTTATGAACACCCACTTAAAACTTTGGTTTTTAAGAAAAATACTTAGGTTCAAATATTTTTAGGCAGAATTATAAAATATTTACAATACTATGTGGTTTGTTAAAATATTATAATAATGATGAAATTTAAAGGATCATTGCAATCTCATATAATCAACTATTTACTATAAATTAAATAGTATGAACTTAAACCTATTCGACATGAATTCAAATATTTCAATATATATATATTGGTACCCATATTATATCATCACCACATAGTGGTATTATAACAAAGCTTGGATATTATCCATGTATGGTTTGGCAAGATCCTTGGTCTCCTCAAATTTTGAGATTTGAACCTTGGTGTATATATATATATATATATATATATATATATATATATATATATATATATATATATATATATATTTATATGAGATTAAGACGGGTAGGTATATAGTCGGTGATGGTTAGGTGGATTGGTAAGAAGTTGGGCACTTACCAAGAGGATATCTAAGTTCAAACCTCGCGGGTATGCCCAATCTAGGGCAAAGGTAGTAGTCTGACTAGGGTCCGCTGAGTGTGCGCCAGCTTGATGACAACGGTACCAACCCCGAGCCACCAAGGGTCTCCCTCACTCCGGGCTATGTTTACCGAGGCGATGTAGGGGTTATAGTGGTAGCACCATGATTTGATGCTACGATCGAAGGCAATGTGACTTGACCCTATGACCAATTGTTCAAAAAGGAAAAATATTTTCTTTTATTTTTGAGTAATACTTCTTATACACATTCACGATGGGGATTGAACCCGGGTCACATCATCGATAATGCAAGTGGCATCCTTGCCAATAGACCACATCATGCAGATAAAAGGAAAGATAGTTGTCGATTCCTCTATGTATAAAAAACGGGTATATATATATATATATATATTAGTTATATGAGATTGAAACGGTCCCACCCATATTAGATCATCACCACATAGTAGTATTACAACAAAGCTTGGATATTATTCATGTATGGTTTGGCAAGATTTGAACCTTGATCTTCTCCTTAAATGTTGAGAATTGAACCTTGATCTCCTCCTTAAATTTTGAGGAATCTAAAGTCTTCTCCTTAAATGTTGAGATTTTTTTTTTATATTGAACATCGTTTACAAATATTTACAAATATCAGCGCTCGTTCGAGCAAACACAAGAGGAATCGACCTCACAACCACATGGATGATAATAACTAGGCAACTGCCATTACACCAAATGTCATTCGATAAATTTTGAGATTTAAATTTCGTCTCCTCCTTAAATGTTGAGGAATCTAGCACATTGAGCTAATACCACTTGATAATATTTCATACAATATATATATTTTTTAATTTTTGGAAAACATCCTAAAAGAGATGCCACCTTCGGATAAGACCCAAGGAGGCAGGGATATCCAATCCACCAAATATTTCATACATGATTACCACATAGTTTATAATATAATTTTATATTATATAGAATAGTAAATTAATATTTTAACAATTAATTATATACAATGGTTATTAGTTTGTTGAAAATTCAATCTAAACATTCACTTTTAAAATCTACAATTTTCTTAAATACCATTTAATATTAAATATAAAAAATATTTAAAAATAATAATATTTCAATATAGTTACATTAACCTATTTGATGTTACTGAAATTTAAACTCTGGCTGCATCAACAAAGATTCATTGAGAAATTAAACACTCTTTGAGATAAATTTAATTAAAAAAATGCAACCATCAATTTAAAAAGAGGTGGCTATAGGGAGTTGATTTTAAAAATGTCAAATTAATATTGAATTGTATACTTTATAACGCAAAAGCTTTAAATTTACTTGATTGGTTTTCAATAAATTAATAAAGATTTATATTTTCATTTAATTAATTGTTTTACTTTAATTGAGATAAATGGTAAATTATATAAAAACAAATCATGTAATATTGCTATTTAATTTATATTTTATTACTAAAAAGGATTATCATTTTTCTATTTAATTTATATTTTATTACTAAAAAGGTTTATCGTATTATGAGAACTTGTAATGATAATATTTATGTTCATTTTAATATAATACTTAGTTAAAATAATTGAAACTTAATGACTTTTACTTATATTTAGTTATTTTATTAAATAAAAGAATAAAATTTAATAAAATATTACATAAATTTAGATAATGTTAAAATTTTTGTTTTAAGAATTATAATACAATTAAATTAAAAAATATTAAATAGTATTAACTTAATATGTTATAATTTTTCATTTTCTCCTATGGAGTTGGTTACAGCTACTATTTTTAGTAATTGGCAAGCGCAAGGTTCAAACCAGAGGGACTGCTCCCAACAACCTATTCATTTCATTGTTGTTGACTCGATGTGAGATGGAGACCACCGGTTGCTCGGGGTTTGTACTATTATCATCGGTTTGGCGTGCACTTAGAGGATTCAACACGGACTACTACCTTTGCTAAAGCTGGCAGCGTGTCCTCGAGGTTTGAACCTAGATCTCTTCTTGACAAGTACTTGATCAGTCAAGCCTTTACCAATCCACCTAGCCCTTGGGAGCTTAATTTCTCAGGAGAATTAGATTCAAATACAATATAAATGAGAAACATTCCAATCCTATATAACCAGTTAAAAAATATAAAAATTAAAAACCTTGCATTCAAATTAAACATAAAAATTATATCAATCTAATTTCCAAACTTCACACACTAAATACTTATTTGAACACTTATTTAATGCTTTGAAATATTTACATTGTATAAATTAAATTAATATTTAAAATTAACTAATCAAAATGTAATAAAAAAATTAACCCATCAAAAGACTAAAACCTTTAATATTTATTTATTATTAATCTAAATGGATTCTAAAAGAATTAAGAGATCTAGACATACAAACCATTAAATATTCCAAGTAAGTCTATAATTTGTTTCATAGGCTATCCCATTAATTGCTTTTGTTGTGGTGATTTCAATTTTATTTAGGAGAGCAATTTTTTTTTTTGGTATTGATAAAAAAAAGGGGTTGAAGGGCCTTGAACCTTTACAGAGAGCACGAAAGATGTACAAGGAAAAAACAAGAGAAGATCATACAAAAGCAAGATAGCTCTATCTTAATAAAACAAAAAAACTTGGGCTAAACCTGTTAATGGAGAAGCTGAAATAATATTTTTCCAACTATTTTTTTGTTTAACATGGTTGATGCAGTGCTCAAATCCTTCATTGCATGATCCCAATAAGTATTCTGCTGACAATAATGTAATTTAGTGTGCTCAAATCCTTCATCGCATGATCCCAATAAGTTTTTTGCTTTGCTCTACCCTCTTTATTTGTTGGCTTCATTATGAATTCTTAAAATATATTTCAACTCCATGGGGGCATATTACCAAACCTTGAAATTATTAGATTTAACTGCCATATTCGCCATTTTATCGCCAACTTTGTTTCCCTCTCTATAAATATGTTTAACTTAACTAGGCTAAACCTGTTGATGGAGAAGCTGAAATAATATTTGTCTCGCTATCCTTCTATTTAACATGGCTGATGCAATGCTCAATGCTTTACATAACTAATAAAGAAACTACTGATAATAATGTAATTTAGTGTGCTTTTGCTTTGCTCTGCCCTCTTTATCTACTGGCTTCATTATCAATTCTTATAATCTCTTTCAACTCTACGGGGGCATATGACCAGACCTTGAAATTCTCAGATTTAACTTCTATATTCACCATTTTATTGGCAACTTTGTTTCTCTCTCTATAAATATGTTTAACTTGACTTTCTTCTAGGTTTCCCAAGACAATCCTTGCATCTGTACTTATTTGGAAAATTTTAGAATTATTTAACTTCCCTTTTTAAAGGGAAGTTATAATATTCTTGGAATCCCCCTCAAGAACAATTCTCCTAAAACCCAAATTCACTGCAATTTGGAGGCCTGTAAGAATTGCCCTTACTTTAGCTTGGTGTATTGTGGTAATTCCTAGATCCTCAGCATATGCAACCACCACCTGACCTCTATCATTCCTCATGAGGCCCCCACCACCAGTATGACCTAGGTTACCTTTCATAGCTCCATAAAAGTTAAATTTTACTCAATCTTTGTGGGGATGTTCCCATCTAATATCTAGTCTCACCTTATTGATTTTTTCCATATTTAAGATGTATTTTTCTCTAGAGAGGATCATTGCAATATTTTCTTGGCCAACAATTTTTTTAATACAGTCCTCCAATAGGGCAATTTTTATTCTGGCATAAACCCCAATTATTCCTCTAATTTTATTTTTGAACATTCGTCTGTTTCTTTCCAACCATATCCCCCAACAAATACGTGGAATGCATTTTTGCCAAAAAATACTGCTTCCTAAGTGCCACTGTTCCCAAATCCTGATTAGAGAATCTGGAATGACCCAAGCAACATTAAATTCTCTCAATAACATATTTAGGATATCACAAAAAAAATTACAAGTTCCAAACAAGTGGTCCACACACTCATCCGCTTTGTTACATAAGACACAAAAAGTTGGAACCACAATCCTCTTTTGAACATATTGTATTTTGTAAGGATCTTATTGAGAATGGCAGTACAAAAAAACATAGCAACCTTAGAGATGATGTTTAGCTTCCAAATTCTTTTAAGCTCCAATTTAATTGAAGTTACTGTGCCCAAGACTCTATATCCATCCTTCACCAAGTACTGACCTTGCTGGTTTCTTCCCAAATTATATGATCCTCCTCTAAACCTCTACCTAAATAATAACTCCTTAGGAGGTTTTACAGATCTTTACCCCCGAGCCTTGCATATCTTCCTGCATGATTTTCCACTCCTAAAAATCACCCACCCTATGAATGTAACCATTAATTTTCTTACCATAGGTTTTGGTTAAATGTTCTTTAATATATTTGAACTTTCTGTAGTTTTTTAAAGGCTCCTCTTGAATTCAAGGGTCTTTCTAAAAGTTAATTTTGTCTCCCCTGCCTACTCTTCATTTTAGACCTTGCCATAGAAATTTCTTGCTATTGGTTATATTTTACCAAAAAATAGACCCATGTGGAGGATTAGAACAACTGATAAAGTGGTTTCTGCCCTCTAAGTATTTGTTTTGGATAATGCTAACCCATTTCCTTGATGCTCTAGTGCAAAGCCTCCAACCATGTTTAGCTAGAAGGGATCTATTTAGATCTCTAAACTTCCTTAGACCAAGACCCCCATTCTGTAAAGGCTGGCAACAGGTATCCCAGGCTACCAGATGTATATGTTTTTTGCATTTAATGACATCCCATAAGAAAAAAATTTGTAGTCTTTCTAAAGTCTCTTCCACTTTCCTTGAAATCCTTAGGAAAGACATGAAATAAATAGGGAGGCTTTGAAGCGTGTGTTTTATGAGTTGTACTTTCCCTATAGAGGATAACAGATATCCCTTCCAACCTTGAATTTTCCTATTAAATTTATCAATAATTGGATTCCAAAGTTCATCTTTCATCTTGCCTATAAAAAAAGGTAAACCAAGATAGGTGATAGGGAACTTGTTACACTCCAAATATAATACGTCGGCTATGACGTCCAAGCATGTTACATTTACTATATATGCATTCACAAAATAGTTAAATGAAATCATCTTATATATTTTTATTATTCTTCATCTGCGTTTACGCAAGGGTGTGCCCACCTTAAGTGGCCATTGATATTTTATCCTTCTGTTATTAATTCCGCTCGGTTTATTAAATTCATTATTCTGTGCATGTTTCTCTGTGAATATATTTGAATTAACCGAAGGATAACTTGTATCCTTCCAAGTGGTATCAGTCTAGCCGATCCCAGGAGCGCTTGCATATTTGGAGTCAACAAATATTACTGCCGTCGTTCGTCTCTCTGTCCTTTCATTTTGTTTCCTCTTCGTTTCCTTTCGCCTTTGTCTCCGTTCGTTCGTTTTCGCGCACAGCCGATTAACACAGCAGGTCCCAAATTTTTCCGCTATCTTTTGCAGCCAAAATCCAAAACCAGGTGGCCTGGCCGCACCACAGCATCGTCTAGGAGCTTCGATCCACCGGCGTAGTCCAAATATGACCGCAAGCACAGTGAAAACGCACGCAGGCCTGTCAAACTATCGTGAGCGTCGTCAACCAATCAAAATTCGCGTTTAATTTTTCTAAACGGGAAAGCTATAGTTTTTGCGATTAATATTTCGCTGACATCATCCGCCGGATTTTTGTTTTATGGTATTTATCCCACATTCGGGATACGGAGTGCAAATCACGGTTTAAATAGTATTTGCCCCACCTTATAAGGTGTGACCTCGGTCACATACCAGTTGCTCCTTCGCGTGTTGTCTCGTGGTTCTGTCTTGGCGTGTTGTGGTTCTGTTTTAGCGTCTGGTGGTTCTGTCGTGTCATGGTTCTGTCGTGTCATCTGGGCGTCTTGTGTTAGTGTCGTGTCTTGCTATTCGGTTGCGTGTCTTACTGTCATCTGTTGTGTGTTAGTATTGTGTTGTACGTTCATGTCGTTCGAGGCTTGTCCATCCGTTCGAGGTCTATCCATCGTATAGTGAGTTCTGGCTGTCCATCGTGTTGTGCATCCACGTCGTTCGAGGTCTGTCCGTCCGTTCGAGGTCTGTCCATCGTATAGGAGTTGTGTTCCCCACGTCCTTGTCCCTAGTGGCAGTCCTTACGCAGTGTTGGTCACGTGTTGCTCGGGTTGTATCCATTAAGTCTCGGTCTTATGAGTCGTGTCTAGTGTCCTCGCAGCACACAACATCAACTTTCGCGTCGCAGTTGGAGTGGCAATTAAGGCGAAATCAACACCAAATTTTTTACCAAAAAATAACCAAATTTTGCAGATCAAGGATTACTAATCCGAAAGGTGTAAGCAGTGTATGAGTAAAAGTTGGACCAAAGGACTTGACGGTCGATTATCAAGCTCGAAAAATAACAACACAAGAAGGCCTAATCGTAGCCCAGGTACAAAAAATTCTCTTTCTCCTTTTAAAATTGGTAGTTATAATCCACACCATCCACTAGTAGATCCTATGGCTAATAATCCTTCTCCAACTCCCGAAAACACCACACAAGGAAACTCTAGTATCTCAGCCATGTCTGATAGGGAGTCTCTTCGATGCTTAATAGAGGGTATGAACGAAATGGGTATCCTCCTAAAAGACCTTGTGAAAGCACAAAAACAATCTAATCCTAATACTAATCCCCAAATTCACTCCTATGCCCAACGAAATGAAGAAACTGTCGATCCTAATGATGATTGGGAACAAAAACAGGGTGATTCGGATAATTACAGGGATCCCTATCAAAAACAGCGGTATAACCAAAATCAAGAAAGGGACATGGGTTATCATCAACCAAGAGGTCCTAATATTAATTTTCCACGAATTGATATGCCCACTTTTGAAGGTCATGATCCTCGTGGTTGGTTAGCTAAAATGGAAGGCATCCTTGACTTATATCAAATTAAGGAAATGGATAGAGTTCCTTTCGCTGCATCGAAATTAGGCACTGAGGCCTACCAATGGTTTGTATGGTTTAAACGAGAGAATGCAGCTATTATTACTTGGAGAAAATTCACTACCTCTTTTTTAGAAAGATTTGACGACGGAGCTACATCATCCTACACAGTAAGATTGTTATCTCTTAAACAAAAAGGGTCAGTTAGTGAATTCGTTTCGGAGTTTACCAGTTTACTACCATACACTTCAGACCTTAGTCCCGACACAGTGGTAGGTGCCTTTCGCAATGGTTTGAAAGAAAGTATTCGAGTGGAGGTAGATATGCATGATCCAACCCTATTGAACAGTTGTATAAGAATAGCCAAGTTGGCCGAGAAGAGACATCAGTTGTCTGCACAACGGGAAACATATAGTCGTCCCTCATATCGCAACAATTCCTTTCATAGACATGATCAACCATCAAGATATTTTTGCTATAAATGTCGCACTCATCACCCCAGGGAACAAGCTTGTGCCCAAAAACAAAACTTTCATATTGAAGGTGATCAGTGTGAAGGAGAAGAAGAGGAACCTTACCAATCAGAAGAACCTATGCCAGAAGACCTACCGTGTACTATAGACGAAAAAGAAGAGGATACAATGGCAATTTCAGTGCATGCTCTCATGGGTCTAACCGCCCACCATACCATCAAGGTACCAGGCTTTCTCCACCAAAAAAAGGTGAATGTGCTAATTGATTCTGGTAGCACCCACAATTTTATCGACATCAAAACAGCAAAAGCTTTGAATTTATTCATTAACTCTTCCAACAAAGACAAATTCCAGGTTCTAGTGGCCAACGGGGTGAATGCACAATGTGTTGGTCGCACATCTCAAGTTTCCATAAATATGGGAACTTATACCTGGTTAGGATCCCTTTTTGTCATGAATTTAGGGAATTCTGATGTCATTTTGGGTGTTGAATGGTTGGAAACATTAGACACAGTTAGTTTCAACTTCAAAAAATTATTTGTGGAATGGAAGGAAAATGGACGAGTCATCCGCTTACAAGGCATTACTACTCCTCCATCACAAATAGTGAGCTCTCATAGTATGGAGAAGATGTTAAAAAAGGGTGGATATGGTTTTATAGCTCAAATTAATTGTTTGGAAAAACAATCTTCAACGAACTTCGGATATTATTGCACCTGAGTTACAAGATATTATAACACATTACGAAGAGGTTTTTCAAGAACCTCAAGGATTACCACCTAAACGATCTCATGATCATGCCATCCATTTGATGCCAGGGAGTGTCCCACCTAACAGTCATCCTTATCGCTATCCTCAACCACAAAAGACAGAAATCGAACAGATCGTTCAAGATTTGTTGGATCATGGAGTCATTCGTCACAGCACTAGTCCTTATTCCTCACCTGTAGTCCTGGCTAGACGAAAATATAACTCTTGGCGTATGTGTCCTGACTTTCGTTCTCTCAATAAACTCACTATCAAGGACAAATTTCCTATCCCTGTCATAGATGACCTATTAGATGAGTTGCATGGGGCAAATTTTTTTACAAAATTAGACCTTCGCTCTGGCTTTCACCAAATCCGTGTTAGAGAAGAAGATATTCCCAAAACAGCCTTTCGTACTCATGAAGGTCATTACGAATTTTTGGTCATGCCCTTTGGTCTCACTAATGCACCATCCACATTCCAAAGTCTCATGAACCAAGTGTTTCGTCCACTCCTCCGTAAGTTTGTGTTAGTTTTTTTTGATGATATTCTCATATACAGCAAAACATGGATGGACCATTTACATCATGTGGATAAAGCCCTTCACATTCTACACAAAGAAAAATTATTTGTTAAACGTTCCAAATGTTCATTTGGTGTTCAAGAAGTCGAGTATCTTGGTCATATAGTTTTAGATGAGGGTGTCAAAGTCGATCCCAATAAGATTAAGGCAATTCAAGAGTGGCCTTTACCTAAAACCATCAAGAAACTTCATGGTTTTTTGGGTCTCACGGGCTACTATCGCAAGTTTGTATAGAATTATGGTAAGATTGCAGCACCTCTCACGGCACTCACAAAAAAGGATGCTTTTCGTTGGTCGGAAGAGGCTACTCTAGCTTTTGAAGCTCTTAAGAAAGCCATGTGTACAACTCCAGTATTAGCAACTCCCAATTTTCACAAACCATTTATTATCGAATGTGATGCATCAGGAACAGGAATTGGGGCTATCTTAATGCAAGAAGGTCATCCATTGGCATTTGAAAGTAAACAGCTTTTCGAGAAAATTTTGGGAAGATCAACATATGAAAAATAAATGTTGGCTATTCTTCATGCAGTAGAAAAATGGAGACACTACCTAATCAGTAGCCGCTTCATTATAAAAACAGATCATAGCAGCCTCAAGCATTTTTTGGAGCAAAGGTTTTCTTATCCAGAACAAAATAAGTGGTTAACCAAACTGCTGGGCTATGATTTCGTTATCGAATACAAGAAAGGGAAGGAAAATATAGCCGCCGATGCGCTGTCCAGAAAATATGAAGATGAAGTAGTCATTAATGCTATTTCAGGTCCTTGCTCCCAATGGGTAACTCAATTACAAGTTGAATGGTTGTCCAATAGTGAAACTGCCCAGATAATTCATGAATTATCTATAGGGTCCTCCAAACACCCTTTGTTTTCTTATGAAGATAAAATCCTCCGGAAGAAGAACCGCATTTACATTCCACATAATTCAGAACTCAAATCAAAGATCCTCGACGAATCACACGCTTCTCCATCAGCAGGACATTCAAGATTTTTGAAGACATATTTAAGGATCAAACAATAATTTTGTTGGAAAGGATTAAAAGCGGAAGTCAAACAATGGGTAGTAGAATGTGAAGTTTGCCAGCGCAATAAAGGAGAAACAGTCAAATCACCAGGATTATTACAACCATTACCCATCCCTGAACGACAGTGGGAACATATATCCATGGATTTCATTGAAGGTCTTCCAAAATCATAAGGCAAGACAGTAATCTTCGTCGTCATCGACCGGTTATCCAAATACGCTCACTTTCAGGCTTTACAACATCCATTTTCCGCAAGCAAAGTGGCAAAGGTATTTATGGATTCAATTTTCAAATTACATGGTATGCCAAAAAATATTGTAAGTGATAGAGATCCCATTTTTACTAGTAACTTTTGGAGGGAGTTATTTTGCCTTAGTGGTACCAAATTGAACATGTCTTCAGCTTACCATCCACAGACAGATGGTCAAACAGAAGTAGTTAACAAATGTTTGGGTACATACTTAAGATGTTTTGCTCAAGATAAACAATACCAATGGAGCCATTGGTTAGCATTGGCAGAATGGTGGTACAACACTTCTTACCATTACTCAATTAAGATGTCTCCATTTGAAGCTTTGTATGGCACCAAACCTCCAGCAATCGTAGATTACGTACAGGGATCCGCCAAAGTAGCCAAAGTGGATGATTGGTTCCAACAAAGGCAGTCTACACTCACCATCCTCAAAGAGAATTTAGTCCAAGCACAGAATCGTATGAAACAACAACAAGACTTGCATCGATCAGAGAGAACTTTTAATATAGGCGATTGGGTGTTCCTAAAGTTGCAACCCTACAAACAAACCTCGTTAAGGATAAAGTCAAGCCAAAAGTTGGCTCCACGATTTTATGGTCCCTACCAAGTGGTGCGCCTCATTGGAGAAGTAGCTTATCAATTGGAGCTACCTACATCATCACGAATACACCCGGTATTTCATGTTTCATGTCTTAAAAAAGTAATTGGTCAGAAAGTACAAAGTCAATCGGACTTACCAGTGCTCGATGAGGAAGGTCGCATACATCTCCAACCTAAAGATATACTACAACATAGAACCCGAAGACTGAGATCACGTCAGATTCAAGAATTTCTCATTAAATGGCAAGATTTACCAGAGGAAGACGCCACATGGGAACCTGAAAGTATTCTCCAGACATTTCCAGCTTTGAGGACAAAGCTTTCCGAGGAGGGGAGTCATGTTACACTCCAAATATAATACGTCGGCTATGACGTCCAAGCATGTTACATTTACTATATATGCATTCACAAAATAGTTAAATGAAATCATCTTATATATTTTTATTATTCTTCATCTGCATTTATGCAAGGGTGTGCCCACCTTAAGTGGCCATTGATATTTTATCCTTCTATTATTAATTCCGCTCGGTTTATTAAATTCATTATTCTGTGCATGTTTCTCTGTGAATATATTTGAATTAACCGAAGGATAACTTGTATCCTTCCAGAACTTTTCCTCCTTACAGCCCAACACTTTAACTATTTGATCTCTTATACTTTCCTTTGAATTTAAAAACATAATCCTACTTTTTTCATAATTTATTTTTTGACCTGTAGCTTTTTCATAAGAATCAAGAACTTTTTAAAACTCCAAATCTTCTTCCTTTGTAGCTTCCCCTAGAAATAAAGTATCATCCACAAACTGTTGATGAGACAAAGCTTCACCAATAGATGAATGTTTTAGACCTTTGATATTACCATCCTTTCTCTTTCTTTCCATATTTCTTCCCAAGGCATCTGCCATAATGATAAAGAGATATGGAGACAACGGATCTCCCTGCCTGATTCCTCTGGTAGAAGGAAAGAACCCAGTAGATTGTTCATTTATCAAGATTGAAAAGCAAGGGTTAGAAATACACATACCAACTCATGCCCTCTATTTTTCACTAAAAACCATTTGCTCCATTATTTTATTTAAGGACCATGAAACCCTGTCATAGGCTTTGTTCATGTACAACTTAAGGAACATTCCTGACCCTTTCCTCCTTTAAAGAGAGTGTGTTGTTTCATAAATGGCAATGATGCTTTCAGTAATATGCTTACCTGCCACATAACCTCATTGATCTTCATTAATGATTGAGGGGATGATGTTTTTTGATCGATTGGCTAAAACTTTAGTAAAAATTTTATAAGTTGTATTACATAGGTTAATTGGTCTAAAGCCCTGCAATTTATCTGCCCCATATTTCTTGGGAATTAGAGCAAGGAATATACCATTATGATATATACCATCCTTATATTATTTAGGAGAGCAAATTCATATATACCATCTTGATGTTATTATTAAGTTAGAAAGGAGAAGGCTCTTAATTCAATTATACCAAGTTGATATTATTATTAAGCTAGAAAGGAGAAGACTCTTAATTCAATTAGAATCATGTGATTAGTTGAATAAAATTATAGGTAGTGAATGGTCTTTTGTAGAAGAATGACAATATATTTTTTTCAAATAGAATAAGATCATCACACCTTTATAATTTACAAGTGAAAAATAAGTTATACTACAAGTTTTTTCAATGAGATTACACAACCCCATATTGAGTAGGATTTGAACCTTGGACCTTTCAAAGAGAGGCCAAAGCCCTTACCACTGCAGTAGCTCAAATTATACTACAAGTTATTTTATATATGATTTTTTTTAATAAAGAAGCTCGTCATTGTTAGTTTGTAGTATAGAAGTTTTAGGTTATGAATGAGGAAGGAGACAATATGTATCTCATTTTCTATCAATCCATTTTGGTCAATTCAAAGCAATTACTCCAAATAGATCTAAATAACCACATTGACCCTTCTTACTTGTTCATTAAATATATATATTCAAGAGTTGACGAATTTCAAGAGTAGATTGAAATGCATGGAACTAGGAGCAAGAGAATAATAAAAAGATTCAATCAATTATGAAGACAAATAAAAAATTGTAAGAGGCTAATAGAATTCTAAGGGAACTATTGAATTGTGGAAAATTTTAACTTCTTATGTACCCAAAATCCCATTTCACCAACTTAGAAGGAAGGGACAATACCTCTTTAAACCTTCAACTTTGGCTAGCTCCCCACTATCCTTACTAAAATGTGTCTAATCTAATATAATTCCATGAAATTAAATGTAGAAAATTAAGGTGCTAAAAGTAAAATGAAAAAACTAATATGCATAACAAATAAATTTAAAAGTTTAGGATGTGAAGTATTGAAAGTAAATATAGCCATAACCATAGAAAGGAGAGTCTGTGATCAATTAATACTTGAGGAATTTAAATAACAAAAATATAGTCCCATGCATATGGAATAAAATTAACAAGGAATGAAAAGAAAATAAAAAGGTAATTCTATAATTATCACATATTCTATAATCCAAGAGGGCAGTGCCACTAATAGAAAGTAAAAAGTCTCATCAATTTCTCATTATTCTCAAAAAGGAAAGAGCAAGTATAATGTGGGTCTTACAAAGTGTAGCTCTAATTTCCTTAATGCTATAAGATGTTTATATTGGAGCCCATGTCTCCTATTTATAGGAAAAATTCACTCCTAAGTTACCTTTGGTGATAAATTATTAGTCCCTAGTCAAAGTAAATATTTAGGACATCCTTAGTAAAATTATGCACCTCCAAATGTCACATACCTCTAAATACATTTCTAAATCTCTTAGAAGGCCTCTAGAATGCTTGGTGATACCATTACATGACTAAATATTGCTTTCCAAAATATTCCTCAGGATCTACATATCTCTTTCTTTACCCCTTTTTCTATGAGTTAATTGCTTATGTCTAGTAGCACTTTGCTCTAGTCTTCTAGCACTTTACTCTTGTAAACTAATCACTTCCTATTTACTAGTGCTTCAATCCTCAAGCATTGATCATATCATCTTGATAAAATCACTCCTCAGACATTAAATTTACAATATTAGGGCTTTAGAGGCCTTAATTGATTGATTCAAAAAGATTATATCTACAAAACAGATGAAGTCCCAAGGTAGCAACCTATTTCTATATTTTTGGCAACTTCATGGAGTGCCAAGATCAATTGGTAATATATCACAAATCTTGCCTATATCCATGGGCACATAGTCTACAAAATTGGGGTTCTCTACCATAAAATTATAAAATTATTGGTTCTCTTGGTGTGCATCAAGATAGTAGCTTTAGCAACTTTTCCCACTCCTCATCCCCAAATAGCCTAATTTTTATGATATATTCTACATCTCATACTAGGTATTTATATTGGTTTTTCAACAACCCATCTTGCTTTCCCACTCTATCCAACTTAGAAAAGTTTTGAGTTGTTTGTTCTTTTCCATCATTGTTTTAGATTCATCCTCGACCTCAATATCTTTGATCATTGAACTGATGATGTCATCATCAAGGAGCTTCTTCTAATCATTAAATATATCTGGTAGCCCAATGTTGACTAGCCCCTAAATTATTTCTCCATTTCTCACATCAAGGTTTCCAAAGAGATGATTGTGTACTTGTAGGTTTACAAGTCTAGTTTGGTATTGGGGACTTTCTTTAGTTTTCTAACTATGTATTTCCAATATGTCCCTTTTTTGTGTGCTTATGATGTTGATATTTTGGGTACATCTCCATAATAATTAAACCATATTTTATTTTCTTTATTATCCTTTCCACTTGGTTGAGTATGTTTTCAATTTTGGCCATAAACTTGAAGTACCTTTTGGCACTTAAGACATCAGTTCTAATATCATACCATAGGGACTTCACTTTTTCAACTTCTAAGTCCTGACCTAGGTCAACCACTATTTTTTACTTCAATTTTGTAGTTTCATCCTAGAGCTAATTTTTATATCTTTTTATTATTGGGCCACTTGCAATTGTTCCACTTATTTCACTAGTTATGATTTTTCTTGTTCAAAATGTTGTCTTTGTTATTTTTACCCCTAAGCAAGTTATTATGAAATATTTGAGACCCTCAACTTCTTATCATAACTTAGCTCCTCCCAAGACATACTTCCTAAGGGCTTCATTCTCCAAATTTAACTACAACTTATGTACCTTTAGTTGGGTTATGGATACCTCATGTTTTGCTTCTTTTCTTTTTACTGCATTATTCTCCACTTCTAGTTGGTAAAATTACATGGCCAACCTAATGGAGAATTGGTTCCTGATTTGGATCATTTGATATGGAATTTTTCTAGTTAAATCCAACTCTAACACTCTAACAATGAAACAAACAAGGAAAATGGTGGGTTTGGAAGGGTATGTTGGGATGTCTTTCACTATAAGGACCTTGTTATGACTAGCCATCAATTGTGAATGCATGATGATTATACCTTTAAGGTCATATCTTTCAATTTATTTTATTATTATTTTAAATTTTCTCTCCTTAGCTTCAAGGGGGTCAAATACCTATTAGACATTGATTTTATATGGTGCATCAATGATACTCCAAACAAAGATCTATCTAGATCCTATGGTTGCACTAGGATTTGAGGTTACTTTTGTAGGCTCAGTCGCATGGGTAGTAGTTGATGATATTATTATCTCAAGCAAGAGTTACTTGGCTTGTATAATGGGGTGGTAAGGAGGAAGGGAATACATGATTGATAAAGCAAATTGGGTGGATATGGGAGTGAATGGAAGGACAAAAATGGATGTCCCTTTCACCATTTGAGTCAAATTTTTAGCTAGTGGGAAAACTAGTTGTGCAAGTGAAGGGTTCTCAACATAGGAGACTAATGGTTGTATGGTTATGATTTTGATTGTGAGTGATGGTAATGAGGCAATGAGAGTGGTCCCTATAACATGGGCTACTATGGGAAGCAAGGTGACTCTAGGAGAATCTATGGATACACTTATTGATGGTGAGGGATGTACAACATAAGAAAAGACAAGGATCAAAGAATAAGGAAGAGAAGAAATAAAATGGGAGAAATAATTAAGAGCAAATTAAAAGTAAAGGGAAGGGGTAGTATAAGAGGTTATGACTACAACTTGGTCCTTGGTTGCCATGAAATCAATATGAGGTCCTTCCCAAGGGTTTTCCCCTTTCTTGGATAGGGGTGGACCTTGTCCTTATTATTTTCTAGGTTGTGGACTTGTTTCCCATGTTGTAGCTTCCTAAACTATGAGATATTAAAAAAATAATCCAGGTGGGTATGCTTTTGGGCATGCATGCCTCTCCCCCATCATATCTTGTACTATAATTCTTACCATGGCTAGTGATATTGTCACTATAGATATTGTGATCTCTAGTGTTATGCTGAGATATGGAATAGATAAGATTCCTTTTGGAAATCCCTATACAATCCTTTGTCTCTTTGGCCCTCTCCTATATTTTTTATTTTAGATCATTGAGAATTGCTTGTTGTGGAGAACACTATGCTATATATTTCTCCTAGTTATAGTCTCATACCTCATCCTTTGCTAGGTTAGGATCTTTCTCTATGAGTATCCTAATTATTTAGGGCTTTCATTACCTCATGATTCATCTTGTAATCATGATCAAAGTTAAATTTTACTCTGGCCTTACAATATAAAGAAAACCACTTTGAGATATGAGCATACCAATGTTGAATTTCATATTTGTATACTTGCTTCCTCATCAAAGAGGTTTGGGCCACCTCCTCTTCCATTCTATATATCTTTTATACACATAAAACATGTACAAACCCTTGGCCTACAATTTCCATAAAAAGTATCCCTCAAGATCATAGGATATGACATCCCTAAGTTACTTGAGGCCCATGACTCTAAGTTTTTCTTTGTTGATTTCGTGAAACTCTCATAGCTTGAGGGTTATATGCATGATCTATTTTTTAAGAGGCTATAATATGGTCTTATTTTATCCTAAAGAATATTTTAGATCCATGTAGTCCAATTTATTGACATACTTTAGGTTAAATAGGTAGTTGGTCACATGTGTCAATTGCTTTAAAGGCATGGCTAAGAAGCCAAACAAACATATAAATGATATAGCCTTATCCAAGTAAAATTAATTGTTTGGCCACTCCTCAAACTTCAATAGGATCTGGATCCCTTTGATATCCTAGGCACCTTCCTTTATAGCTTCTCCATTAGAGGATAGTAGATTTCCTTATATAAGTGGTAGAAGGTTTTTCTTTCTTCTTAGCAATATATGCCTATGTAATCCACTACTACAAATGCCTTGCCATTCGACCTAGTTTAGTTTATCTACAAGGAAAGGAACCACCCTTTCTTCTAGTAGATGATAAACCATACTAGGTACAAAGTATATGTAAAATTCCTTTCTTCCTTGAATTTTTTCAATTACTGGCTCATCTAGTTGATAATGTATTTGATGTAATAAATCATATACGAGTGGATTGGACAATTATCTACCACATGTAGGAGTGTAATGTGTTCCTCATAGATCCATGTATTAGTTTTCTCTTTCAATAATTCTATAATCCCTAATAGGACTAGCCAAACATTATCCTTTAATAATTCCAGCTCTAGCAGGATGTTGAAGTTAAGAGCTTTGTTTAGATCCTTCAAGTGAAGTATTAGGAAGTACCTTTAGTAGTGTTGGTCAAATCCATAATAATAGTCCTTTTAGAATTTGGTATTATAAGTGATCCACATTGTTGGGTCATTTGTCACATTTAACATCTTTTTTATATCATCCTCCTTGATGTAGAAGGATTCTTCTACCCACTACAATGGCCTAATACTCTTCCCATCATTTTTTCCCTTTGTCATATGTTTCTACCAATTTTAAAAAATTATACACTTGGGGTACTACATAGCTATCCCTAATATTTAAACTATAGGAATTAGTTTTGGAACCTAGGTTGAATGTTCTTAGCACTTTTTGTCTTTTTTCCATAGGGAAATGTTTGAATTTTTCCTCCACCCTTCTATATGGTTTTTAAAATACTTATTCAAGTATCTTAGGTGGAGGGGTGGGCTTCTTACTTCTATGATTATTATTACCCTTCCCCTTGGATGACACTACTTTAGGCGCCTCTATCTGAATTGCATTGGCCTGACTAATACTAGAGAAATTATTGTAGTTCATGTTGGCACAAAGGGGAAGTTGTTCACTATTAAATCAATGTACAAGTGTTCAAAGTAGAAAGAAGCATGATTAAAAGGGGTTTTAAAACCCTCTTGTTTCCCATGTTAGCAGTTACTGCATTGGGTGGGTGGATGGCTTGGATTTGGGTCAGCTTTCCCACTTGATCAATTTGTTTTGTTGAGATAAATTAAAATGAACAAGTCACTATTTGTCTTCAGCAATCACTTGACTATGGGCACAATTTTCTTACCCACCTTTACTTTAATTTTTTAGAGCAAAAATTACTACAAATAAAAAAAATGATCAGGATAGAAAGAGAGAATAAAAGAAGAAAAAATCAGAAAAGGGAATAGTAGATAGGGAAGAAATGGAGATAAAAATGGGAATACTAGTTGAGAGAACATAAAGGGAACTATGTATATATACATTTATTTTCTCTTACTTTGAACACTTCTTTGAATGAGCCTCAAATGCTACCCATTGACTAAAATTAGAAGTGGTCTTCCATCCATTATCACAATATTATAAGCATTAGGTCCTATGACTCAAATAATTTGGTATGATCTTCCCCAAAAGGAAATAAATTTAGGATGATTCCCTATTTTAGCCCTATTTTCATCCCATTTAAATACTCAATCATCTTTCTTATAATCCATCTAAATTACCCTTTTGTTAAACCATCCTTTTATTACCATCTGATGTTGAACCATCCTTTTAAATGCTCTCTCTTTCTTCTTCTAGGGTCAATAGGTCATTTAATAATGCTTACATTGGCTTGAGATTGATGTCTTCAAGATCTAATTCCTATGAAATTTAGAGAGAAGAGAGATCCAATATGATTGATAGCACCACTTCCTTCTTGAAAACTAACTTGTAAAGGGACAACCATGTTAAGGCCTTTAGTGTCATCCAATTTTCCCATAGTGCATTTCTTAGCTTGGTATTCCAACCCCTCTATGATTCAACTATTATATTTTTTTGAATTATCACAATGATTTTATTGGTGGATTGTATCATATCGTTAGCTTAGGGATCATAATTGAAAGCCATTTTTAGCATGAATATGTACTCCAATGTAAAATTAATCACCTTGAAACTTATGAATATTTTGATATTATTAGTGGTTATTATGGATGAAGTCCCAAATCTAGTGATAATTTCTTTTAAAATTTCGTTCATCACCTTGTGTTTTACCAATTTGACTAGCATTGCTTCAACCTACTTTATAAAATAGTCAATAATGGTTAAAATCCATCCATTTATTTCACTAGATAAGGGATTAATCTTGCTTATGAAATATAGATCCCATTGTTGGAAGGGTTTGATGATGATGGGTTTTAAGGGCATTACCACTTTTATCCTTCTTCCCATGAATGTATAATAGTCCTTTAACTCTTTGACCCATTATAAGTAGTTGTAAAATATGGTAGACCTATATACCACTTTCAAAATATTATGTGCTATGTCTTGGGTGGGATAATGCCCTCCTTTATCATTACATTCCTTGATTAGGGATTTTGTTCTTTCCTTTTTAGCACGCCTCAACAAGACTCTATCATACCATTTTTAGAAAAGTACATTATTTAGACATACATAATGTAATTATTTTTTCTAAATAATACCCTCTCTTTTGACATCAATCCTTTTGGGACTTGTCCATATATCATATACCTTCAGATGTCTCCCATCTAGCCTAGCTTATTATTTGACTCAATTTCTTCAACTAATGCTACCCCATTTATTAGGACTAACTAGAAATATTTTCACATAGATATCTATCAATAATAAGTTTAGTGGGCTTTATTTATATGTCAAATTATTTGATCTAGTTTATCCATCTTGATTTCTTTTCACCTTGGTCACAATGTAACATAGTGGATTAAATATTAGGATGGACTATGAAGGTGGTGGTTTTAATTTAGGATAGGTAGTACCTATATTTCCTTAGGGATTTCATTATGGTAAATACCTATTGTTAAGATAAATATGTATCTTTCTTCATAGTTATGGAGGACTTGGATTATGAAGGAAATCATATGATCTTCATCTATTTCAAGATTTCATTATCTCTCTTGAATACATAAAGCCTAAAATATTTGGATAAATCATGATTGATAAAGAATAAATATTTGGTAATTGCATCCTTTATATCTTGAAAGACCTTTTAACCTTTCTTGATCCACACTAGGGTCCATACTTTTTTAATATTTAGTGATAGGTTTGACCAGCTATGCAAAATTGGTTATGAACTTGGCTACAAACTAGATTTGACCTAGGCAGGACTAGATTCATTTTACATATGGGTAAGGGAAGATATTGTATAGTATTTATATTATTGGGATCTATGGATAGGTCATATATAGATACTAATGTTCTAAAAACGTTCCTTCATGTACCATGAAAATGAACTTTTTCTTCTTGTACCATGAAAATAAAAATTTTAGGGTTGAAATACCATACTTCATAGATCTTTGAAAAATAATTCTAAGTATTCAACATGCTTACTTATTTTGAAAATATGGTTAAATCATCAAGGCATATAAGTGTGATCTCACCTATCATACCTATGAAGGAAATATCCATATATATTTAAAAGGTGGCCCCTACATTTGATAATTTGTTGGTGTAGAGGCACTCATTCGATGGTAAAGCTTATTTTGTGTTGATCATCATCATTGATCCATATTTGATTGTATCTAGATAAACCATATAGAAATGATAATATTTGTAACTTATCCATTTTTTATAAAATTTTATCTATGGTAGGCAAAGGCTAGTTGTCCTTTAATGATTCATTGTTAAGATTCCTAAAATCAATGCATAACTTGATATCATCAATTTTATTTTGAATTGGTACCAGGTTAGATACCCAAATGGAGTGCTTTATGGAAAGATGATTTAGGACTATAAGTGTTCTAGAAGATAATTTTTATAACTACTTTGATTTTAGGATCACACACCTTTGTTTTTGCTTGAAATTCTTTGCATCAGGCTCCAATTTAATAATATGGTCTATGATGCTTCTATCATAAAACTTTAAATCTTCATAGGAATAGGAAAGGATGTCTTTGTACTTCCCACAAATATATTTGATTAGGAATATTTCCTCTTTGGTATACTTCTTTCCTAGTAGAATTTTGATAGTGTGATAGGAGGATGTTCTAACTTTATCATCTAGATTGAATAAACTCTCCAACATGATTAAAACCTTTGTATACCAGTCAGTTTTCAACTAAATTACTCATACTTTATATCATCTACATATTCATTGTTATTTTTAATATATTGGGATTCATTTATAAGTAATTCAATTATTTTCTCATCATTATTGTAAACTTATCAAATGTTAGAATCATTGGGACTACTGGTCTGAAAACCACTTCCAAATCCTTTGGTTTAATTTATGTTTTAGTGGTGGGATTGAACCCTGCTTCCATGGATGCCAATTCATTTACCTTTACATTAAAATGCATATGAATTGATTTAAATTCATAATTCTTGAATATTTCCAACGAATCCCAAACCCTATGCTTGTATAACTTTAAGAGTTTGTTTCCAATTAGACATTGGGAATTAACTTGATTTATAACTAGCTTAATATCACCATATATCATGAGATTTTTTATTCTTATTTTTTTTACCTTTCTTATTCTAGTGAAAAACACTTCATATTCAACTACATTATTTGTGTACTTAAAGAATAATCTATAGGAAATATTAGTCTACATGCCTTGTGAGTCAATGAATTGGATGCCTAGAATAGCCCCATTCTTGGTTATAGCAACACCAAAATTCATAACCAACATTCAATTAGATCCCTAATCCTATTGATTGGTGAGGCTAGTATATCATCATGTCTTCAAATATCAAGTAATTCTATTGTTTAGTTTCCTCAAAGTTTACCTTTGAGTCTTCATCATCTTGAAGCACACCAATAATCATATCAATTTTAGACCTTTGATTGCATTTCATGATTTAATTGTCTACAAACTCTAGCAATTCATTCTATTTTACCATGCCATATTTATCTATATTATGCAACAAGTAGGTGCATGGAGTTTAATTTTAAATCTAGATCATATTCACATTCTCAAGTACCTTCATATGGGTGTAATACATCACCAAGTATTTGTCCTTTAACAAGTTATCTCTTGACAATAGCATTTTAAAATATAGGGGAAGGTCAACAACTATAACCTCATGGAATACTACTAGCTTAGGATGTATTTCCATAGTCATGATTAAATATTTAAAAAATTCCATAACATTTACCTAAGTACCATCCATTTGGATTAGATTCTTAGTGGTCTTTGTATAGAAAAGAGCCATTTCTTTGTAGATAAAATTGGTCATCACCGTTATAGTAGCCCCTAAATTTACTATGTAATTTCCTAATAGATATTTATTAATTTTAAGAGTCACATAAAATGTAAATGGTTTTATGCCTTATTGGATTTGAAGCACTCAAAATATCTATCATATTGACATAAATATCCAAAGGATGCTATGTTATTAGGTTTTGTTGCTTTGTTGGACTAGATTGAGTTGACTTAGATTGTTCATTATTGGTGTATCTTCTTTGCTCCTTAAAATATTATTGAATTAAATATCTTTGTTGGGGTAGGCATAGGGTCTCTATCATGATTACCTTCATTTATTATTGCTAATTTTTATGCTATATTAAATTTAAACTTGACAAAGTTGCTTTCATTGCATTATGTGAATTTCTTATACTGCCTGGTGGCTATTGTACATTCTTCACTGGTGAGAGATGGGTATCTAAGTCATTGCTTAGTTTATTTTATAGTTTACCCTTTTCCTTATTATTCCTCCTATTATTAGACTTATCCACTTCATTTTGACCACTTATTTTTGTTTCTAGTTATTTTTCCTTATCTATTTGCTTTTCCTTTTTAGTTGATGTACCTGCATTGGGGGTGTTGACTAAATTTTTCCGAATATTTTTATTCCTTTTTCTCTTATGGGTTTTTGTCATAGTCCCTTATATTTAATTCCCTTGCCCAACACTATGGTATATTTGTTTACTTTAGCCTATTTTTGATTTGGTGCTTGCTATTCTATCATCTTCCTTTTTCCCCTAGTCCCAACCTCTTGTTGATTAGTGCATACAATTTTACCTTAAATTATAGGATATTTATCTCCCTTAATTGCACTAGAGTTGATAGAAACTATGTTATTACGATTTGGAAAGGCTAGGATTGTCTATTGTACTAGATATAAAGTGTGATAGATAGGATTAATTATAAGGAGAAACTGGTAGATGGTTAGGGTCATCTTTAAGGGATGATTCACTACTGGTATTATTTTCCCCATGGTGACAACTTGTGTTTGATATTATTAATCATATTGATTTGTTTGTGAATGTTTTATAGCCACTACATAATTTGCAGGATCATACCTCATATTCCACGGGCAACACCATAATATATTGATCTTTGAATTCATGTTTTCCATGTTATTATACACCTAATTTGTGTTTTTTCCAAGGTTATGGTACCTGATCCTTTTTAAGATAAGTATTTTTTTTCATTGCAAATTCTATTGCTACCATATGCTATTCTGCTATCATTCTCTTTTTATATTATTCTAATTCCTCATTGTCTTCATTAATTCCACTAGTTCCTTCATATTAAACTAACATTGGTCTAAGCATTGAGTGATGGTTTTAGTATCATCACTAGTTTATGGTGGATCACATGAAGTTGATAGTTGAGTCTAAAAAGTAATAGTTGATGGTAAATTTTGATCTAGATGTGTCATGATAATGTAAAAGGGGCTAAATTGGATGATGATTGAGAATTTGGAATTGGGAAGATGATGGGCATAGATATGGGAATTTGTGGGTTTTGGATGATATGAGTAGCATAATCCATAGGTGATATAGGTGGTAGTTTTCCTAGTTTAAACAAAACATCCTTTGTGTGGGATACTTCTTATGTGGGATACCTTTTTAAAAGTTAAAGCTAAAGTGATATGGTTAGTATTACAAACCATTAGTGCTAAGATCATATTGCAAACCTTTGATGTAATATGGTAATTCTTATTACTCATCAGATATTACATTTAAAGAAATAAAATACGAGGTCCACATGAATATCATGTTATAATCATGGAAATGTTCCTATGGATGCATTTGTATAGCATTTAATTGAAAAAAATAGAATACCCATTACACATGCTATCGAACTTACATATGAAGGGTTGTATAATTTATGTACAAGTAGTGATATTTGTTAATAACCCATACATAAATCAACTTTAACTCTTAATGAATAGATAAATAAGTATATCATGATGTCTTCCTCTTGAATAAATAGATCAACTTTAGTATGGAGACATTGTTCAGGTGATCCATCATTTTTTGGTACCATTTACATAAAAAGTAGTTTATGATTTAATATTAGAAGTTAGAATGGAGTAAGCCCTTAGGTTCAATGTCCCTTGATAAGTCCAATATAGAAGTTGATTTTAGGGCCTAGGCAGTTGAGGTGCTTGATTATTTTAGGGAGGTTGATCATATTGCATTGAATAGGGGTACACTATGTAGCCTTGAGGTGAGGCAACATATCCTAGATATGGAGAAATTTGAAGAAAATTTTATTGAGGAAAACCATAAGGGTATTGTTGCATAGAGTAATATGGTGGTAGAAAAGGAGGATTGGGATTTTGAAAAGGTGTCAAATTATAATAATCCAACTATTTACTGGGAAGGGCCTATAAATATTGAACATGATAAGGATATTTCAAGCCTTTTTGAGGGACTTGTTAGTTATAAGGAGGTATGTATTTCTATATATTTTACAATAGCTAGATAAATGGAGACAACATTTGGGTTGGGGGTTTCCTTGAGCTCCTTGCACCCATTTTGCCAATAGCACTTGCAAATTTTGAGTAATAACTTGTCTCTATATAGGGATGTAAATTTATATTAAAGTATAATATTGGATGATATAGATTGCATTAATCATGAGGTTTCTACCTTAAATGTGTTATTTTGTTGACTATACCAAGAGAGACTTTGAATCAAGATTGTACATATAGGATGATTGTTTTGGGCATTGGAAGCTAAAGGTTTAATCATATTATTTTGGTTATTGGAGGATACCAAATTTTAGCTATTTGAAGGATTATTCATATCAATAAACAACATCCCATATAAATGATTAACAAAGTGATAGTGGGTCCCATAGTATCCTAAGATTGGTTTGATAAATCAGAGACAACAATGGCTTAATTATAAGGTGAAACTAGAGAAGACCATGTTTGAGGATAAAAAGTTTTGACTTATTTGATCAATGATTAGAACTTTCCTTTCCATGGAGTGGGATTCAACATAGGATCTTATTCAATCTTGCTATCCTATATGTACACACACAACAATTTATTCATTTATCTTCTCTTTTGAATTCCTTTGCTAGTATGCTATCAATTTTACCAATTGAAATTCTTCACTTGATCATTGCATAAACTTGGGTTCCCTTGTGTGCATACCTATGGGTAGAGTTTTAGGGTTAATTTTAAAAATTTATTTTTTAAAAAAACAAAGTGAATCACTCCAAGGGATGTAACTTCAAAAAAATTGCTCTAAGAAAAGTACTTCAATTTTGGCACAAATCACTCCCTTGTGAGGATTTAGAAAAATTCTTGATCTTCCTAAGCAAATTGCTCCTTAAAATACAAGATAAATGCTCTTTATATTTAACTTAAAAAAAAAATTATTCTCAGAGTGAAACATTAGCTAATGTGGAGCAAATCACTCCCAAAATTAGACTTCAAAGATTTTCTAATTTTTATAAGTGATTGGCCTCAAATGGAGCAAATCATTTCCTAAGCGAGGACTTGGAAAAAATTATAAAATCAGACCAACTACTTTTTTTTAGTGATAAATGCATATTTGGATCCAAAAACCTAAAATTTAGCCAATTGGACGTTGCCTTGCTTGTTTGACTTGTGAAAATTACAAAGTTTTGAGGTTCTTAATGGAGTCGTAATTCAAAAAACACCTATAAAATCAAACCTAGAAATAAAATATATATTATTAAAGTTCAATTTAGAACTAGATTTGATCTCATCATGGAAATCAAGTCCTTGGTCTCACCAAACATGCCAAAAACAAGTTGAACTATAAAGGTCTAACTTCTTATGTGCCAACAATATCATTTTAGTAACTTGGAAGGAAGGGACAATGCCCCTTTCAAAATTAAAGTTTAGGCCAACTCCCCACAATGCTTATTTAAATCTAACTAACCTAATATAATAGTATGAAATTAAAAGTGGAAAATTAAAATGCATGAAAAGTAAATTTGGAAGTTTAGGGTACAAGGGATTGAAAGTAAATTGGTTATAACCATAGTAAGGAGAGTATGTGATCAATTAACACATGAGAGAATCAACTAACAACAATGAATTCCAATGCCATTAGAATAAAATTAATAAGAAATGATAAAAGTATAAATGGGTAGTGCAATGTGGGTCTCACAAAGTGTAGCTATATTTTTCTCAAGGTCAAAAGATGTTTATAATGGATCCCTAATTTACCTTAGTCCCTAGTAAAAGTAAATATGTTGGGCATATTTAGAAAAATGATGCACCTTAAAATGTTACAAGCATCTAAATACATTTCTAAATCAATTAAAGAACCTCTAGAATACTAGGTGGCACCACTACATGCTAAAATATTGCTTTTTAAAAATATTCCTCAAGATATATGCATCTCCTTTTTTACCCTTTTACATGTCCATAAGCAATTTGGTCTAGGATGGGGAGTGAACCACACTTATTTGGGAGTGTTTTTCTCTATTTTTCTAACACTTCACTCTTGTGAGCCAATCAATCATTGTTGGCTAGCACTTATCTCCTTAGGAACTGATCACATCATCATGAGAAAATCGCTCCTCAAGCCTTCACTTTGAAATATTTAGGTTTTGGAGAACTTTTTTGATCAATTCAAAAGGTTTTGAACATCTCCAAAATGGATGGAATCTTAAGGTAGTAACCTATTACTATAGGAACTAGTAGCAATGCTACAAGGATCTTTAAAGGGAGAAAGAAAATAATATAAATCCATAAAACAAAATATGAAAACCAATCAAGAATCAACAAATACATGAACATAGGTCTGAAAGGCACAAGAGAAGAAAACATGTGATATATCAAACAACAATAATAAATATAAAATTAAAAGAGAGCAATATGAGAAATAATTTAAAGGAAGTTAATATATGGGTATAAGTGGTAAAATGATCAATATACAAGAAGGAAGAGATGGATAAAAAAAAAAAATTAAAACTCAAGAAAGGGGAAATCAAGAAAGATATGATAGATTAACAAATATAACTATCAAAGGGGTAAGAAACTATGGAGAAATCAAAGACATAATTAGTTTTTGTTCAACAATAAATTACAATGGAAAGAACATTTTTTATAAAGTGAGGTTTGAAAAATAAAAGGAAAAGGAAGGCATATAACTTTAAAAGTTACCATGATGAAAATAGCTAACAAGAACCAAACTTTAATAACTATCATTTTGTGAAAGGTTCACAATTTTTCTTGTATGAGGACTTAATGCCAAAAAAGGAAGAGGAGAGAAGGGGGAAATGGAAAATATAAGAACACCAAGGAATGAAGGTAAACGAATATGGTTATAAAATGGAAAGGATTATATTGCTAGTTAAATTATTGAGACACATCAATATAAAAAAATAAATAAGGGAGGGTTTCAATAAAATAAGGACCATGAGGAATGGAAACAAATGGGCATAGGTAAAAAAGAAAAGGCTTATGTGTCTAGTCAATGGTTTCAAAATAAATCGGGAAATGGTCTATCCTAGGTGTAATTAAATCTTGTATTATAGAATTATATGGTCTGCCCTTGGAGAAGAGGAATTGTGTTAGGGCCTAAAGTAGAAGAAAGAGATATAAGTTGTATGAAAAAAATAAATGAGAATGAGGGGTGCATGACCTTAACTTGAATTTTATAGGAAGATAAAAATATAGAATGAAATACTAGGAAATGACAAGAGATGTAAAGTAATAATGGTTTTGATAAAGGAAATATGGTATATAAATATTTAGTTGGAGAAATAAGACCCAAATAAATGGTATATTAGAATTAAAATAATGTAAAAGGAAGAACTACTAGAATTGTAACTTGTTATTTTGTTCCACAGACAACAAAAGCTTACAAAATGTGTGGGATGGATTATAAAGATCCAAATGCAACTTTAAAGGAAGATGTCTCATTGTACTCTCAATTCATAGAGATAATTCTAATAGAGTATCTTAATTGAAGGATAATAAGCAAGCAAATCAACATGCTAAGAAACAAGGATAATCTAGATAGAAATTCATTATGGCTAGCAAAAAATAAAAATATAAACAATTAAGGTGTTTAGATAATAAATGGTTCATTAACCATTTTTATGAAGAAACGTTGACTTTATATGACATATAGGAATTTATTATTTTTAATGGGATGAGTATGTGGAATAAATATGGATACTATACATGAAAAACTTAAAATGGAGTAAGTGTTATTGACTAGTTCATTTGATTTAAAAGCTTGATAAAGAAGATAATAGAAGTAGAGATTGAAAAAATTCTCATTAGAATTAACATTATATTACAACCAAATGTGCATAAAAATATCATAGCAGGAAGAAATCAACAAATAGAAAAAGTGTGGCCCAATCAACTATCTTCAACAAAGGGAAATGTCCTCATGACCCAAGAGAAATATTTAATATTCAAAGAAGCAATAAAATAAAGAATGCAAAGGGAGGAAGAGATAAATAAATAATAATCCATGTTAACGAGTATAATTTATGAGGAAATCCCCGTGAGTGTGGTCTACCGACAAGTATTCCACTTGCATTATTGATGATGTGACCCGTGTTCAATCCCCATGGTGGATGTGTATAAGAAGTATTATTCAAAAAAAAATTATGAGGAATTAAAAGGGTGCAAAAGGTCTAAAGTTAGGAAGGAGAAAAAAGCAATTTTTTGATAAATGGATGATATGATAAAAATATAAAAGAACAAATAGAAATCTAAAATAACTAGTTAAAGAGGAGGAAAACAAAAATATGTAAAAATGGATGGTAAAAGCAAAAAAAGAGTACATAAGTGGAAGAGGAGAAAAACTAATTTGTTGAGGGAATAATAATCCAAAGCTATTTTAGAAGGAAATTCAATAAAAAATAAACAAGAAACAACATTACAACAATATAATTGGGTGGAATATGCAAAGTAGGTAGATGAATATGAGCAAGAAGAGACCCCTTCCATAGTCAACACAACAAAAAATTTATTCACCTTAAGGGAAGTTAAGGATGATATTTATAAGTTTTCCAATAAATGCATGATATGATAAAACATATAAAACAACAAATAGAGATATAAAAAAACTAGGTAAAAAATAGGAAGACAAAATTTATGAGTGGGAAAAGTTGCTAAAGCTACTATCTTGACGCACACCAAGAGAACCAATAATTTTACAATATTATGGTAGGGAACCCCAATTTTGTAGACTGTGCCCATGGATATAGGCAAGATTTGTGATCTCTTACCAATTGAGCTTGGCACTCCATGAAGTTGCCAAAAATATAGAAATACGTTGCCCTTGGGATTTCATCTGTTTTGGAGATATAACCTTTTTGAATTAATAAATTAAGGCATCTAAAAACCTAATATTGTAAATTTAATGTCTAAGGAGTGATTTTATCAAGATGATATGATCAATGCCTGAGGATTGAAACACTAGTAAATAGGAAGTGATTATTTTACAAGAGTGAAGTGCTAGAAGACTAGAGCAAAGTGCTACTAGACAGAAGTGATTCACTCATAGAAAAAGGGGTAAAGAAAGAGATATGTAGATCCTAAGAAAGATTATGGAAAGCAACATTTAGGCATGTAATGGTATCACCAAGCATTCCATAGGCCTTCTAAGAGATTTAGAAATGTATTTAGAGGTATGTAACATTTGGAGGTGCATAATTTTACTAAGGATGCCCTAAATATTTACTTTGACTAGGGAGTAAAAATTTATCACCTAAGGTAACTTAGGAGTGAATTTTTCCTATAAATAGGAGCCATGGGCTCCAATATAAACATCTTATGGACTTAAGGAAATTAGAGCTACACTTTGTGAGACCCATATTATACTTGCTCTTTCCTTTTTGAGAATAATGAGAAATTGATGAGACTTTTTACTTTCTATTAGTGGCACTACCCTCCTGGATTATAGAATATGTGACAATTATAGAATTACCTTTTTATTTTCTTTTAATTCCTTGTTAATTTTATTCCATGTGCATGGGACTATATTGTTGTTATTTAAATTTCTCAAGTATTGATTGATCACAAACTCTCCTAGATATGGTTATGGCTATATTTAATTTCAATCCTTATCATCCTAAAATTTTAAATTTATTTGTTATGCATATTAGTTTTTTCATTTTACTTTTAGCACCTTAATTTTCTACATTTAATTTCATACAATTAGAT
The DNA here is from genome assembly GCA_028583015.1 of Wollemia nobilis. Classification (NCBI taxonomy): domain Eukaryota; kingdom Viridiplantae; phylum Streptophyta; class Pinopsida; order Araucariales; family Araucariaceae; genus Wollemia; species Wollemia nobilis. The sequence continues at coordinate 4,673,886 of JAQPPZ010003280.1, forward strand.
TAGATTAGCCAAATTTTAGCAAGGATAGTGGGGAGCTATCCAAATTTGAAGGTTGAAAGAGGCATTGTCCCTTCCTTCTAAGTTGGTGAAATGGGATTGTGGGTACATAATAAGTTAGAATTTTCCACAATTCAATAGTTCCCATAGAATTCTATTAGCCTCTTACAATTTTTTATTTGTATTCATAATTGATTGAAGCTTTTATTATTCTTTTGATCATAATGGATGGCCAAAGTTGAACCCACTACCCTCCACCTAACTACTTTGGTTGAGATTTTCTGCGATCATGGCCTGCTCAATTTTCTCCAATTGTTTAACGACCATGACCTTGATATTTCTATGGATTTTGTGTGAATATGGGATGAAGTGCATGTTTTCATCTGAGGGTTGAGATAAACTATAACTACGAACCTCCTTGCTAAGATCATGGGGATCCCAAATGAAGGGGAGCTCATTAATTGAGAGAAGCACTCACTCCAGGGTGAGTTTGTTAGAATAAATAATTATTCTCTTAAGTTCTACTAGGATAGACTTACTTGAGTTACCACTCTTCCATGAGTCAGGTGAACTCTCAGTTTAGACTAGTTCATATTTGATGAGTTGTTGTAATCCAACGACTCTCAATGATCAACTTTGCTATTTATACAAAGTTGATCCATGGAATAAATCAATCAGTTCTACTCTTCTCTTCATATTTTGTGTAATGCTTTGCATGTCTATTTTTGGGAAATTCTAACATGGTACCAGAGCAGGATAGATTTTGCTAGCATTCTCTCTTGAAGGTTCTAGGAGCTGGTTCATTGTATCTCTTGTAGACTTCTCACTGCATTTGTTCAAGTCTACAATAAGTTTTAATATATAGTTTTTTTCTAACTATATATTTTTTTAGATATATATAAATGGGTTAATTTTGATTGATAGTGTCTTCTTCAAAGATCTGCAAAAAAAAGAAGGGGAAATTCACTACTATTTTAGTGAAAATCAATTTTTTTGGCCAAAAATTGCTATCGCAATCTTGGCCTCGATTTTTTTTTTACCTTTTTTTCTCTCTACATTTTTTAGAATTCTCATGCCATTTTTTGTAGCAAAGGTGCCCACCATCATTTTAACTCTCCTTTCTCTCCTTTGTTGAGACTGCCAAGGTGCACTCATAGTACTGCTTCGTGGCGCAGGTCAACATTTTTTTGGTGCTATTCTCTCATCGCTGGTCTTGGTGCTCTCCTTCCACGTGCGTTGGAAAATGAACGTTGGAAAATGGACATTGGTTTTGGTGCTCTTACTCTCTTGGTGTTGTCAAAGACATTATTCCTTCAAGAGCTTCCTTAGAAAGTGGACAACAAATCAATTGGGCGCTCCATTTCTACGTAAAGGATCCAAAACGCATCTTCTAAAACATTTTGGCGCTCTAGAGAATCGACGTCGATTTGGCGCCTGAGACCCCTCTCCAAGTGAACACGCACTTAGGCTATCAATGCCTCGTGACGTGTCGGTGAGGGAAGTCTCAACTCAAGTTCTCTCCTAACGTGGAAGCATACCCTTTGGTGACTATTGATTTTCACTCTCAAAGCATATTGGACACTTGTCCTCTATAACGTTCCACTAACGCTCATAGTCTCCATCTCACGCATCTATAAAAATCCCTCCTCTTCCTATATTGGTATAAAATATTTTTGCAGAGTTCTGACGACCCATTCTCATTCTACTACGGGAGGCACTATTTTTTTATACAGGTTATTTTTCGTGATTGAGGTGAATTCGACGTCATATCACCGTCATCTGAGAGCCTGGGCAGTCCCTTTTCATGTACACCACTGCAAAACGCTGAGAGACGAACGTAAATTTTTTTTCTATTGCTAGGCTAAAGTGTTTCAAGACCAGTGCTCATCTTTGGCTCTGCACAGACAGTGAGGATGTCGAAGGAATTCACTTGGCGCATCGGAAGCATGAGCAGCACCACACATTGGATAAGTATTTACTGCTATGGACCCGAGGATATGAAGCATGCCAAAGAGGTGTTTTTCAATGTGAGCTCCAACGTTTGATAGAGATACCAGCTGTGGGCAGCTTGTTCTTCGCTGTGGGAAGCTTGTTCTTCATTGTGGGCAGCCTATTTTTCATTGTGGGCAGCTTGGTATTCATCCAATTCTTATAGAAAATTAAATTTTATAAAAACAAAGGGACTCATCCTCCTTTTTTCAGCTCTTTCCCTTCCATCTATTTCTCTTCATGAAAGATACTTTGTAATCTTATATTTCTTTTTTTGTCTCAACATTATTCTCAATGCCTATTTCAAAAAGGCTATCAAGAGAGAAGACAAATTGTAATCTCAAGTAATAAAAATTTTTTTGGAGGGGGGTTATGGTGTTGATTCTTGCACCTATTGTTTTGTTGGATTCTTTAAGGGGGGAAGTTGTCTTCTTGTGTCCATAAGATTGGCAGTCACTGGTGGACTCTTTTTTTGTGTGTAGCACCTTCTTGGCCACTTCATGCTTGTTGCTTCATTCTCATTCTTTGAGCTTATTCTGCATTTTAAGCCAACAATTGCATAAAGGAGTTTCTCAAAAAAATCAAAGCAAGCACTCACAATCTATTGAGCACTTTCACAAAAATTTTCAAAAGCCAACAATTATTCTTATAAATAATTGCCTATGTTCCACGTATCAATATCCTCACAAAACTTATAGTTTCCCTCACGTAAGGGCAGGTTTTTTGAGATAATTGGTATACAGGTCTGGCAAGTTATTTTTGGTTTCAATAGCCTAGGTTCCACGTATCAATCTCTTCAAAACTTATAGTTTCCCTCACGTAAGGGTGGGTTTTTGAGAGGCTTGGTATAAAGGTCTAGTTTTTTGCTACCATTCATATAAAAGGTTTCTAGTAGTACTGCCTATTGCTTCAAAATACTTGCAGTTAAGGGGGGAATATTGGTTCACTATAATTTTTTTTGCAAAATGAATACAATTGATCCACTCACCCCTCATAACTATCACACATGGAAACCAAAAATATTAAATCTCATTTCTCAAAAAGGGCTCACACACTTGCTAGAAGAGAAGTAACCTGAATTTGAAAAAGAATATGAAATATTTGTTCATAAAGGGAAGATGTATGAAACAATGGGTATTATAAGCACAAATGTAAATGAAAGCTTATGGTTTCATATTTCAGAATGTAAAACTCCATTTGAGAGTTGGCAGAAACTAAAGAACTTGTTTGGGAAAGTAGATCAAATAAGGTCAATGCAGCTAGAGGCAGAATTAACAACATTATCTCCTGAAGACTTCAGCAATATTGTTGACTTTCTCACCAAATTTAAAGAAGTCCTTACTCAATTCAAAGGTAGTGGCAAGAATAAAATAGAAGAAGAATGCATCTATCTAATTCTTTCTAAATTAAATGGTGTATTTCAAATTTTTGCAACCACCTTTTTGTCTACAAAAGATGCTCTTGGTGCAAGTTTTAAAATGCCCTCTTTAGAGGAATTTTGTGATAGGCTAACTAGAGAGGAAACAAAACTTGCAAAGTATGAGATCTCTCCCTCTTCCTCAAAAGCCTTAGTAGCATCCACCTCTACTAAAGAAAAATTCAAAAAGAAAGAAAGAAGTCCCATAACTTGTACACACTACAAAAAGAATGGTCATTCTGTGAACAAATGTTGGAAAAGACTACAACAACTAGAGGCAGCAATGAAGGATCACAAGATAGACACTAAGAAGTAGATAGGAAAAGCCTTAAATGTTCAAGGCAGAGCTATAAAAACTTCATCAAAATACTGGGTTCTAGATTCAGGAGCAACTCATCACATGACTTCCTCAGATGAGTCATTCACTTCAATCTCCTCAAGTTCAACATGTAGCATAGAAGTTGGTGACTCATCCTTTATCCCAGTCAAAGGAAAAGGTGACATATCCATTGATGGTGGTTATATCAATAATGTTCTCTATGTCCCAAACATAGCTACAAATCTCCTCTCCATCTACCAGATTTGTACTTCTGAAAAAGGCAAAACAGTTCTCTTCTCACCAACAGGAGTTGAGATAAGAGACTTTCAAGAACCAAACTCTCTCATAGAAAAAGGAGATATTGATCACAACACTCACCTATTTCACTTCAAAGGATTCAAAAATTTAGAAGGGGCCTCCTGTTTTGTTGCACATGGAGATCTTGAAAGCAAAATTTGGCATGAAAGATTTGGACATCTCAGTTATAACTACCTAAAGGAATTGAACACCCATGAAATGGTAACAGGGTTGCCAAAAGTCTCTTCTATTGATGGAGTATGTCCTGGATGTGCTCTTGGAAAGCAACATCAAGATCCTTTCCACCCAAGTGGTTCTCAAAGAGCCTCATCCCCTCTAGAGTTAATCCATAGTGACTTGATGGTCTTCCCAGAGCCTTCTTTCAAAGGAGAAAAATATGCTTTAACCTTCATTGATGATTTTTCCAGAAGAACTTGGGTCTACTTTCTAAAATACAAAAGTGATGTTCTATCCCACTTCAAAATCTTCAAGGCCTTAGTTGAAAATCAAGCCACTTGCAAAATCAAGCAAATTCGTATAGATAATGGGGGGAATACTTCAGTAATGAGTTCTCAATTTTTCTCTCAAGTCATGGCATAATTCATCAACATTCAGTCTCCCATAATCCACAGCAAAATGGTATTGCAGAAAGGAAAAATAGAACTTTAAAGGAAATGGCAAATTGTATGCTCCACTCAAGAGATCTTCCAATAGTTTTTTGGGTTGAGGCAATTAACTGTGCAAACTATATTCAAAACCGCACACCTCATAAAGCTCTTGGCCATTTGAATCCCGAGGAAGCATGGACTGGCTCAAAACCTGATGTCTCTTTCTTCAAAAATTTTGGGTGTACTGCTTGGGCACATATCCCAAAGAAGAAAAGGAAGGCTCTAGATAAGAAAAGCAAGCAACTCATCTTTATTGGTTATTGTGAGGAAATGAAAGCATACAGGCTTCTTGATCCCACAACTCATGAGGTCTTTTTTCATAGAAATGTTCAATTTGATGAAACATTCCCTAATAAATATCCTCAACCATCCTCTTCCAACATTAATTCTCTTGAGCCATCTCCAATATTAGAGCCTCAATATAATGAAGATCCCATTTTAGAGATAAATGATCAAAATGACCAAAATGAGGATCCTATACTCCAAACTCCAACTCAAAGTCCTGCCACTCCAATTACTCCTTCCACAATGCCAAAATGGGCCCACACCATAGTTGAAGAAGCCACTCCTTACATCCAAAATCTTCCATCATCCAGATTAGGCAACTCCATAGGATCTGGTCTTGTGTGTCAGTCCATCTCCACAGATCCTCAAACCTTCAAGGAAGCAACTGGAATAAAAGAATGGGATGATGCCATGGAGAATGAATTCTCTTCCTTAATCAAAAACAACACTTGGGATTTAGTTCCTCTACCTAAAGGAAGGAAGTTAGTTCGCTGTAAATGGATTTACAGAACTAAGTATGGACCTGATGGAGAAATTGACAAACACAAAGCTCGCTTGGTAGCTAAAGGTTTCTCACAAATTGAAGGCATTGATTATTCTGAAACCTTTGCACCAGTTGCCAAAATGGATTCTGTTAGGCTGGTACTTGCACTAGTTGCTTCCCAAAAATGGCCTATTTTTCAGATGGATGTTAAAAGTGCTTTCTTACATGGGGACTTAAAAGAGGAGATATTCATGGAACAACCTGTTGGATTCACTCAAGACTCCTCCCTTGTTTGTAGACTAAGGAAATCTCTCTATGGCCTCAAACAAGCTCCTAGAGCTTGGTATGAAAAAATGGACTCCTTCCTTCTTTCCTCAGGTTTTTCTCATTGTGAGTCTGATGCCACAGTCTACATTTGGAGAGATGAAGAAAAAATCACCATACTTGTTCTCTATGTTGATGATCTACTACTCACTGGTAGTGACATTTCTCACATTCAGACTATCAAAGACTCCCTTTCTAAAAAATTTGAAATGGTTGATCTGGGTTTAGCTCATTACTTCCTTGGGATTCAAATAAATCAAATAGATGCAGGAATTTCATTGTGTCAATAGAAATACACTCTAGACCTTCTTCAACGGTTTAAGATGACTGATTGTAAGCCCTCTTCTACACCTTTTTAGTCTGGAGTCACTCTAAGTACTTCCTGCAAATCCCCTCTATGTGATGCTACTCTATACCGACAACTTGTAGGGAGTCTATTATACCTCACTCATACTCACCCAGATATTTCATATGTTGTTGGCTTGATATCTAGATTCTCACATCAACCTCATTTCAGCCATTGGCAAGCAACAAAAAGAATCCTACGCTACTTGCAAGGAACTACTCAATTTGGGCTCTTATATGAAGGAAAATCCATGGATATCATTGGTTACATAGATTCTGATTGGGCAGGTTCAGTAGAAGATAGATGTTCAACTTATAGCTATGTCTTTTATCTTGGTTCTTCACCAATTGCTTGGTCATGCAAAAAACAACAAGCAATAGCATTATCATCTACAGAGGCAGAATACAGGGCAACAATTTTAGCAAGTTAGGAAGCTCTTTGGCTTCATCAGATACTAAGAGAATTTGGTTTTTTCCATGACAAACCTATTACTCTTTGGTGTGATAATCAGAGCACAATTCATATTGCCCATAATCCAGTTGAGCATCAACGCACCAAGCACATTGAAATTCACATGCACTTCATTCGACAACATATTCAGAGAGGGGAAATACACTTGGACTATATTCCCACAGAAAATCAAATTGTAGACATCTTCACCAAATCCTTTCCTTCTCCATATTACATTCAGTTGCGAGAGAAACTTGGAGTAAGGCAGATGCATTAGAAGGTACAAAAGAGGTTTTCACCTCTACTTTCTTCTTATTGTTTCTTTTCTTTGGAAGATGGTTTTTTCCCATGTGGTTTTTTCACCATCTCTCCTATATGTAATAACATTGTACATGAGTACCTCATCAGGCCCAGTTGTTGGGACTCATTTTTTTTTGTTCAATGAGGACAATCTTCACCATCCGAAGACATGCCTCTTCTTTTTCTTTTTGATAGATGGTTTTTCCCATGTGGTTTTTTACCATCTCTTCAATAAGAATCATTGTACATGAGTACCTCATCAGGCCCTATTGTCGGGACTCATTTGTTACATTCACCCCTAGTATCACTTAAGGGGGGTGTTAGAATAAATAATTATTCTCTTAAGTTCTACTAGGATAGACTTACTTGAGTTACCACTCTTCCATGAGTCAGGTGAACTCTCAGTTTAGACTAGTTCAGATTTGATGAGTTGTTGTAATCCAACGACTCTCAATGATCAACTTTTCTATTTATACAAAGTTGATCCATGGAATAAATCAATCAGTTCTACTCTTCTCTTCATATTTCTTGTAATGCTTTGCATGTCTATTTTTGGGAAATTCTAATAAATTTGGCTCTCTTTTGGGACCAAGGTGAATCCTTATGCAAGGACAAAGGTGGAATCTTGTGACATACTCTCCCAAATTCATGGGATGTAGTAATGGTGACAGTCCAATACTTCATGTTGGACAATCTCGGTGCAGTGCTACAAAGTTTCCACCTTGCTTTCCTCAACCATTTACGGGAGAAGAAGACAATTAACATATCAAAGTATCTCTTCTGGTCTATTGAAATATTTGTCCTCAACATCAAGATAGGGGTCTCTTCTCTTCCTCTATATCAAGAACTGCATTTGATGATGTACCGCTATGTTCTTGACTACAAAAATTAGAGGGTTGTGGGAGCGGTGGTCTCTACCATGGGACCTACGAACAACATTGGAGCAGTTGGAGGGGACACTTCTGTGTCTCCAAGAAATAATTGAACATTCATTTTTGATACCAAGATGAATGGTACATTGGGCACCAATCACTCCACCAGAGCTAAAGCTAGTAGTTGTAAGCGTAAGACCCCAATTGTGGTTGATAACGATGCTTCTAATTTTTCACTCTATTTTTAGGTTAAGTGGTTAATTGATCCTAAGAAAAACCACTCTCTTGAGGGCACCTCCACCAAACTGCCCCCCCTATTGGCTTCTATACTGTCCTGCTGGCCTATTCTATCTGAGAGAGGCCACCTCCAAGATCTCCATGGCATCATGAAGGCTCTGGGGAGGACATCCAAGATGATTTCGTCTCTACTTTATTAGGAAGAGACTCTCCTAGATGAGTACAAGGATCAATTTGAGATCCTGGAGGAGTTTAAAAGTTTGGTGGGGGCTAATGGATGTGATGCAGTTGGGCAACCAAATAGTTAATGCCTATATTTCTCAAGTAAATATTTATCCTATTGGACTCTATCTCTTCTTGGTTTCTCCTGCATGGGACTCTTTTATTTTTTAGATTTTTTTCCATTTTTTGCTACCCCTGCATGTGTTTTTGAGAGTGATCTATTTTCGGCTCCTGTGTGGGCTCTTTGTTCCTCCTCAATGGCCCTATGAGGGCTTCCTTTTTTGCTACATGAGGCTTACATTTTTTGGTTTTTGTTTTAGTTTGTTGTGTCTATCCTATGGAGTGTTCCTTGATATGAATCCTTTTTTGTAAAAGGTTACGAGACCCTTTCAAAACCCTTTTACCAATAAAAAATATTACTATGGTTATATTATGGAGACAATGCTCCATAAAAAAAGTAATCCAATAGCAATTTGATATTTGATTATAAAAGGAAGATATTGAAAAGTGAATAAATATTGTATACATATTTTGAGCAATTAAGCTTGTATAATGATTCTGGCCATTTACATTCATATTTGATATCATAAGTGAATATTATTTTTATTTGTATATTGGCCTTGATATACATATTAGATTGCTCATATATTATTCTACTCTTGATATTAATATTTCAACCTTTAATATTGTGGCTTATTTACTTTTGGACTTGTGATATTTTTGAGATAGTAAGGCTTAAAAGCCAACATATAAAACATCAGGGTACATGAGAAAATACTTTAGAAAGATGACATGGCAAGATCAAGACCAAGCTAAAAAGAATAAAATAAAGAAACAAAAGAAGAATATCAAGAAAGTAAAGAGGAAGAAAGCTAAAAGAGATACAAATCAAAAGCAAGTGTCAAAACAAGAACCTGATGGATCTCATGCAGGTTGGTATACTCAAGACTTGGGAAAATGCCTAAAGGAAGTAGATTGAAGATCAAAGACAAATATTGAAGACTAGAGTATTAAATAACCAAATAATTTAATATAGGGGGTGTTGAAGAATATTATATTATTTGGTACATGCTAAAATACCCATGTCACCTTTATGGTGCAAATGTAAATATGTAATAGATTCAGGTTTGTGTCTATAGTTTAGATGAGTGATTTATATTTCCCCTTTATGTAAGTGTCTATGTGCGGGATATGCACAAGTGTCATGTAAGAGTTTAATGTGTATAAAATACACAAGTGGCATGCAAGTAAGAATGCAAGTTTGTATAGAAATGTGAGGGATACCATAATCATAAGTCCTTGGGTTTTCATCCAAGATACCCAAGTTCAAAACCCAGTACGAGGGATCCAGGGACCCTCATAAAAACCTATGTAAACTCAATATTTTACTCATTGAAAAAAAAGAGTGCAAGTGTGTATTGAGAGAATGTGTACAAGTTTCATGTAAGTAAGAGTGCACATATGTAAAGTGAGGATGTGTAAAAGTGTATTGTATTAGGAGTGCATGTAGGAGAGTAAGATTCATGTAGAAGTGTGCAAGTGTCATAGAGTTAAAGTATGCATGTAAGAAGAGAGTGAAGAATCTAGTATACAAGTGGCAAGATGAGAAGCCAAAGGTCAAGAATAGGAAAGTTTGCATCTCCTATATATGTGAGGAGTGCAATAGACAAGTATTGAAGAGTCATATTACTGACTATATTATGGAGATAAAGCTCAATACAATGGAAGGGAAAATAATCTATAGTGATCACCACATAACAAGCTTTGATAAACAAGCTTGTATATATATATTGAGCAATTCTTATTGTAAGTATTCTTCATGCATGTACTTGAATTATTTTGGCCATTTTACATTCATATTTTATATTATAAAATAATGTTATTTCATTATTATATTGGCTTGAATATATATTTGATTGTTTATATATATAATTCTACTCTTGATAATTGTTATTTTGACCTATAATATTGTGGCATCTTTCTATGGGGACTTGTAATATTTTGAGATAGTAATGATTAAAAGCCAACAATATAGTGGTAATTATATCTACTCTTTACCAAGTATACCTAGTAACCTAGCTACTACCTTCTAATTCTAAGGAATTAGATACAAAAAATAAATTTTGCAAATCCAAGAACAACATTACAAAATAGCAAAATTTGTAAAATTAATAAATTTTGGTTGTCTTCAAAATGGATTGATTGGCTCAAAGGAGCGATTTGCTTACAAAATGGACCAATTCACTAATGAAAAGGAGCAATTGGCTCAAAAGAGTGAATCAACTGCAAAATGGACTGATTGTCGCAAGGGAGCAATTCTCTTGCAAAATGGAGTTATTTGCTTAGCAAAAGGTGTTTTTTTACTTGTAAAATATGAGTGAATTGCTCATAAATACAAGCAAATCATTCAAATAGGCACAAAAGTGAAAATCAATATGGATTGTGAGAAAAGTCTTCTATAAAGTGAAGTTTTTGTCATTTTGTGGTGTACTAAGCATTTTTTGAGCCTTCTAATATGAGGCATAATTAGAGGCATGTAACATTTGGAGGTGCAATATTTCCTAAAATCACTTGCAAATATTTACTTTTACTAGGAGTGATTATTTTACATCTTAGGTAAATATTTAAATCCATGTTATGATGGGCTTTTTTCCTTTTATTCTATTACTCCATATAACCATCCATAAAACTAGTTCAATGCACCCTAAATGTAATTGGGATATAGTGGTGGTTAAATCTTTTCTTTGCCTAGTATATGTAATTTCTCAACTACTATCTTCCAATTCTAAGAAATTAGCCATAGAAAATATATTTTGCAAACCTAGGAAAAACATTGTAAAGTAGCAAAATTTGTAAAATTAACAAAATTTGGTTGTCTCCAAAATGGATTGATTGGCTCAAAGGAGTAATTCACTTGCAAAATAGACCAATTCACTCATAAAATGAAGTGATTGGCTCAAAGGAGTGATTTGATTGTAAAATGGATTATTTGTCTCAAGGGAGTGATTCACTTGCAATATGGTATGATTCACTCAACAAAGGGTATATTTTTACTTTTAAAATGTGAGTGAATCATTCAAATAGGCACAAAAGTAAAAATCAATGTGGATCACAAGGAAAGTCTTCTAGAAAGTGACTTCTTTGGAATTTTGAGGTGTACTAAGAATTTTTTGATTCTTCTAAGCTAAGGCATAATTAGAGGCATGTAACATTTAGAGATGCAACATTTTCCTAAAGTTGCCTTCAAATATTTACTTTTACCAGGAAAAATTAATTTTCACCCTGGGTAACTCAAGGATAAACTCTTACTATAAATAGGGGCCTATGGACCTCATTGTAATCATCTTCTGGCCATGAGAATTTAGAGTTACACTCTATGAATCCCACATTGTGCTTTGTATTCATGATTTTATAATAAATTGACAAAACCTTGTGCATCCCATTAGAGGAACTGTCCTCATGATTTATTAAGTGCATATCAATAGGGTATGATCCTTCTAGCCTATATTGTCATTCAATTATCAATTTCAAAATCAAATGATAGGTGGATATTGATGTAATTTGAGTTCTTGTGTGTTGAATAATCACATGCTATCCTAACTATGGTGTATAAATTATATCTAATTTCATCTCTCACACTCTAAACTTCATGAATTTATATTTTGCACTTCATGGATTTTAATTTTTATATTTATGCTTATCTGTTTGTTAAATTTCATGTAAATCAATATGTTTTATTTTTAATATCTAAACAAGTAAAATAGAGAGCTATCTTTAATATGGAGATCTAGATAAGCCTATGGAAAACCCTTCCAACATTGTTGAAACTCAGATTTGGGGGCACTACAACTAAAATGAAAGTTAGTCCAATTCCCAAAATCAATAGTATATTGATATTTACTTGTATTTAGTGTAGATATATAAGTTAGATGCTATTATTATTACTTACAAGAATAGTAGATATAGGAGGAATATTTCTCCTACACTTTCTTCATAAGGTGTTATTCATTCATAGATAAAAATGTTGCCTTAACACTTGTTATGGAACTCCAAGATAGGTGTCATACTAGAGTATTTTAGATTAATGCACCATATGTAACTCCAAATTAGATATCACTCAAGATTCCCTTGAGTAGGTAATTTTAGGATATTTAGGAAAACACTATTGCAAATATAAAATTTATTAGGTAAAGCTTGTAAATCTTTCATTCCATATCCTTAAGCATAAATAAATGTGGGATGTGGGATAAGTATTAGAGTCGATCTTTAAAACCTAAAGCATTATCTTATTTCTTGTTGCAAGCCTGCATAACAAGGATTTAAAAATTTTACTTTCCTAATTATTTAGAGAGGCATTCCATTATGATTTTGTCCTTTAAAAATATTATCATATCTTGTGACTTTGCTTAGATTACATACATAACATTAACCAATAGATGTTTTTGGTTTATATTTTTGTATATTTTATTGTATCAAAACCATCTATCATTGATATCCTAATGCATATGAGATCTAAAATAATTTTTTACTAATACATAAGTGGTTTGTATTGGGGACCACTCCCATTAAATTTTGGCTGGATAAACATATATTTGGGTGAATTTTTGTTTGCAAGAAAAAGGGGATATTTCATACAACCATTAAAATTAATACAAGATAAACCAAGATGTCAAAACTAAGAAAAGTAATAAATTAACAATAAACATTGTAAGTTATCCTTATTCCAACATAAATAAAATAAAATATTCAAGGATAAACTAAAGCAAAAAATTTCATAAAATTTTAATAAGCTAGGGCTAATCATAATGCAACAAGAAATATTATCATTGGAAGAACAATGGTGAACTCAAAATTTGAAATTTTTGAGAGCAAGAAGAATTTTTCAAGTGGAGAAGGCAATGGCAAGGGATCTGCAGATGGTTATGATACTAACAGGATTATCCTTGATGATGATACTGATGGATTCTGGTCCCACAAGCCCCCAATAAAGGGATTGAAGTCATGGGAGTTGGAGGAAACCCCTGATAACTATCCCAAACCTCGAACCTATGTCCCATGCAGAGACAATTCAGAATGGTCCCAAGGTCAATGTTCATCCATCCCAGGAGAACCCTATTCTCTTGTCCCTAATGGATATTATTTGGTCATTCTTGAAAGTATGATGGTCAACTATATGAACTTGGAATCCCTATCCCTGGTGGGAAAATTCATGGGTGGGAGACCAAACATGGAATCAATTCATAAATGGGCATATTCAAAATGGAAGACTTATGGCAGTATGGAATTGGTCACCCTCTCTAGAGTATTATTTCTCATTAGGCTCAACAACCCATAAAATTACTATTTCATCTTAACTAGCAACCCATTATTTTTTGGGTGCATAAGTTTATTCCTTAGAAAATAGGCAACATATTTCAATCTTGACTCAAAGCATCAATTTGGCATCAATCTGGGTTCATCTCCCAAATCTCCCAAATCAATTCTAGGATGAAGAAATCTTAGCAGAGATCACTCATGGTATTGGTAATTTGATCGCCATTGATCCAACAACTAGATCCATATCCCAAATGGTACATGCTCGCCTTTGCATCAATGCCAATCTAGAATCTGAGCTCCCTATGCACATTAACTTGATCTATGGTTCCTACAAAAGATGCCAACCAATTGGATACAATAATAAGCCAACATATTGTGATGAATGTCACACTCAAGGCCACATTAGGATCCAATTCCCAAGGCTTAAATCATCCAAACAAGCAAATAAGAAGGAAACCAACCAGTAGTTTAAGCCACTGGGGGGCCATAAAAAAATAAGGTCCTCCTTCTAAGTAACATCTTTTCAAACCAATCCAGAGTGGCACCAAGCAACCTCATCTTTCACCCTCTGCTCAACATGCCATAAATTCTCAAATTCATCATGAAGGTTAGTCCCCCATGGCACTCATAAAAGGGAAGCAAGTGGTAACCCCTTCATAGAAAACTACTCAAGAAAAGGTATGTTCCCTGTTTACCTACCCTAATTATTTTAGCATCTTATCTAATATGAATGTTTCTAACTCTAATGAAATAGATGATTTCCTATTCCTTGAATCTGTTCTTTTTTTCCAAGTTCATGACCATCATCATTCACCGACTACATCGGGATCATCTTATCCTCCCACTCACCAATGTATCCCAAAATCTCCAACCATTTATCCTAAAGCTTCTAACCCTAACATCCAAAGACTAGATAGAATTTGTAGCCCAAACTACCCTAAATATCATCCTTCCCTTGAAGAATTCAACCCTAAGCACACCAAAAGTTTCAAAAAAGCTTCCATCGATGTTGGAAGTGATAAAATAGGGGAAGATACCGTAATTCGAAGCAAAGGAAAAAGGTCATCAAAGATAAAATTGCAAATGACACTCAAACAAATCTAATATCAGATGTTTTTGCAAAGACTCAAGATGAAACAAAGAGAACCAAACCCTCCTTGTAGCAAGGCAAAGGGGGATAAAACCTTCCAACAAAAATTTAAAATAAAAATCCTCTCATGGAATGTGAGAGGCCTAATGGTCATGCCAAGAAAAGGTTGGAATCTACCATGAGGAAAGAAGTAAAACCTACTATTTTTATCATGCAGGAAACCAAACTTGATGGTACCATCATAGAAAAGGCTACCATATTTAAATGGAAAATAGTGAATTCATTGCAAGCCTGGATCATCATTCTTCGGGAGGACTTCTATGTCTTTGGGACCCATATAAAGTAGAAGGAAGACTTATTTCTTCATATGATAGAATCACCAATGCTCTTTTTTCAACAAAGATACCAATGCTAGTTGGATCCTTTCAAATATTTATGCCCCTAACACCCCTCAGGGAAGATTAAATCTATGGAACACTAAGTAAAATGAGGTCCATATTTGCCAACTATCCTTGGATCCTTACGAGATAATTCAATTCCCCCTATACCCATCCGATAACAGTGGAGGAACTGTCATCTCTTCCAGAAATTATGAATACTTCAATGATTTTGTTGATACCAATGAATTTATGGATGTCCAGCTTAAGGGAACCAAGTACACATGGAGTAATAGGATAATTGAAACCCAACATATCCAACTCAAGCTTTATAGGTTCTTTCTATCCAAGGAGTTTATTTCATTCCTGAAGGATTCATACCTCCATCCAAAATAGGATATGACCATAATCCTTTAGTTCTTAAGGGTCTCGGGTTTGTTGTTTTTAAAACCCATTTTGGTTCGAAGCTATGTGGGTTAAACACCTTGAACTTAGGGGATGAATTTTAGAATGGTAGGTTTAAAGTTTTTCAGGACTGCCCATTGTTCAAGTTGCAAAAAAGTTTTGATTTATCAAGAACAATATCAAGGTGTAGAATAAGGAAGTTTTTGGTAATATTTTTGAGAACAAGCAAGTGATCAAAGAAATATTACAAATCATTGAAGATCGAATTCAACAAGTATAGGATGACAAACAGACCATAATTGAGGAAAGGTGGTTATTGGTTGACTATCATAACATTCTTGCAAAGGAGAAAATATTTTGGAGGCAAAAATCTAGATCCCTATGGCTCAAGGAAGGAGATGCTAACACAAAATTCTTCCACACATCGATCCTAAAGCACAAAAGTTCCAAAAAAATCAAAAATTTAGTTAAGAGGGATAACTCTCTTACATCATGTATTCATGAAATTAGGTATGAAGTTGTCAACCATTTTGAATCTATCCTCAGCTTTCAAGATCCTGTTGTTGCCTGATCCTGTGAATACCTGCTCCATCACATCCCCAATATTGTCATTCCTGATATGAATGATCAACTCATAAATCCTTTATCCATGATGATATTAAATAGGTGATTTTATCCATGCAACCCAACAAAGCCCCAGGTCCTGATGGCTTTTTCCCTCGGTTCTTCCAAAATTTTTGGGACATTATGAGTAATGATGTTTGCAAAGCTATTCAAGATGTCCAACTATCCAAAACTATCCCCAGGGATGTGAAATAATTTTTTATTGCCCATTTTTCCAAAGGTACCATTTACAGATCCATACATGATTTTTGGTCTATTAGCCTCTACAATGTGCTCTATAAAATTTTAACCAAAGCCTTAGCCAATAGAATCAAAGGTATCCTTCCTTCCATCATTGACCCATATCAAGGGAGCACTGTCCAAGGTAGAATCATCACCGATGGAATAATTATCCTTCATGAACTTATGCATTCTATCTCTCAAAGAAAAAAACTAGTTTTTTCCTTAAGTTGGATATGAATAAAGCCTTTGATAGAGATTCCTAGGATTTCCTTTTTGCTATCCTTCAAAAGTTTAACTTTTATAATTAGTGGATCAACCTCATTAAAGCCTGCATCACCTCAGCTTAGTTTTATGTCATTGTTAATGGGTCTACTACTAGATACTTAGTGCTAGAGGACTAAGATAAGGTGATCCCTTATCTCCCTTGTTTATTATCCTTGTTGATTCCCTAGGTCGATCTCTTAAAGCTACCTGTACTTTTGGTGCTATTTCAGGAATCAAAGCTGCTTCCTTACTAAAACCTGTTACTCACCAATAATTTATTGATGGTACCATCTTAGCAGCCTCTACATCCATGGCTGAAGCAAGAAATATTAAAATTATCCTCAACATTTATGAAGAAGCTACAGGCCAAAAGGTCAACTATATCAAAATCAAAATTGATTTCTTAAACACCCCTATAGCTCGATAGGCTAAAATTTCTTGAGTCCTTGAATGTACCATAGTTGATATCCCATATTCGTACTTATACCTTCCCCTTTTCTCAAGTTTTCCCACTAAATGCATGTGGAACAATGTCCTTAAAAGACTCTAAAAAAATCTTGTGGGGTGGAAGGGAGCCCTCCTTAGTCTAGCAGCTAAAGCCACCTTAGTCTTAGCTTACCTTCAAAGCATTCCTATTTATTTTTTGTCCATATTTAAGGCCCTTGTAGCTGTTTGTTCTAAAATTGAGTAGATTTAGAAAAATTCCTATGGTCATAATATAACAACAAATGAAGGTTCCCTTTAGTGGCCTAGAATAAAATCTGCACTGCTAAATTTCAAGGAGTTCTTGGTTTTAGAAGGATCAACAAGATGAATATGGCCCTCATTACAAAGCAAGCCTGGAAAATATTCACTAATGGTAATGTTGAGTGGGTATCTATTGTAAAAATAAAATGTCTACAACACCATAACTTCATGGACAATGCAGTTCCCCAGCCAAGATCAATATTCTAAAATTCTATTATCCAATCCAGATCCATCATCAAAAAAGAAATTAGATGGTAGCTTGGTGATGGTCAAACTATTGATTTTTGGAAGGACCCTTGGGCCTGTGATCACCCTCTTATTGATGATCCCACCCTTGTTGGCCTTAAACCTCTTACTGATCATCTCTTTGGGAGTAAATTTTTCAATTTCATCTCGCCCAAGGCTTTCCCTCTTGGAAATCCATCCCTTCTACCATCATCAGTAGAGAGCTTTCTCAAGAAGCTAATATCTTGTCTTGCCTTATTAACACTTGTGTTATTCCCTTTGATCACCCTCTTAACCAACCCTTTTGGAAAGAATGTGATAGTGGCTTATTTACTATTAAGTCTACCTACATATTGCAAGAACCTATTCGTGCTTGCCCAATCCTAGTCAACCTTTTGTGATGGAAAAGTCTTTTCCTAAAGTTATGTTTTTCTTTTGGCTGGCTACCCAAAATAAAATTTTAACAACTAAAATCTCTTGAAGTGTGGTCTCATCATCCCTAACCAATGCTATATTTTCTTATCTTGTTAGGAGTCTACCACCATCTTTTCATCGAATGCAATTTCTCAGCATCAATCCTAAACTTCCTCTTAAGCACTTTTAGCATTCCTTGGGTCTGTCCTAACTTCCTTGTGGATATTTTTCACTCAATGGCCCACTGTGTTCTGCAATACTAGACTCAAATACATGTGGACCTTCTACCTTCATCATTTTCTATTGTAAGTTTAGCTTGAGCATAATAATAGAGCCTTTTACAACCTATCCAAATATCCCATTTCTATTGGAAACAAAGTGCTTTGTTTCACCATTGAGAATGCCCAACTCATACCTTGTACCAAAGCATCTAGTCTTAGGATTGAGGCCTCCATTGTTGCTTCTCTTAACTTAATCCCCTAATTTTTATTGCCTTCAGCCCAAGTTAGCAACAAATCCAATGCTAAGTGGAGTCCTCCTCCTAAAGGCTAGATAAAAATAAACTTTTATGGATCTTCTAGAGGTAACCCTGGAAGAGCTAGAGGAGGGGGTGTCGTTTGTGATCATAATATTAGAATCATCATTGCCTATGCTGAAAAATTAGGCACTCAGACCAACCATGTTGTTGAATTGAAATCTCTCCTACATGGTCTAATCATTGTGGAAAACCTCCATTGTAGAATCATCGTCGAAGGTGACTCCCTAAATGTAATCAATTGCATCAGAAAAGATAAAGCACCAACATGGAAGATCAACAATGTAATATCAAAAGCCAAAATACTTCTTCATCAATTTTTTAAATCCACTGTTCAACATGTTTTTAGGGAAGCTAATAGTGTTGCTAACTCAATGGCTAACTTGGGGCCCAGCATGGAATCCCTAACCATTTGGAACAATGAGTTTCCTCAGCCTCTCATTGATGCTTCCATTGTGATTATCCACATGTTGGTCAAAACTCTCCTATTGGTTAATTGGGTTGGTTGCCCCACTTTTGACATTACATGGATTTTATTACTAAGGATTGGTTATCCCAACATTTTTATCATGAGCTTGACCCTTGATACTATGTGGACTATCATGTCAAAGATCAATTTGGTAATCTTAACCATAATTACAATGTTGGTTATGGAACCTAATTAATTTAAAGGTCATATTTTCAGCTACACTTGGACCCACTTCGCGAAGGAGGGGGGTGTAGGGGGGCATCAGTCCCTCTAATAATTTTGCTATGGGGGATCCAAGGGGTGACGACATTAGTAGGGGGGCTAAGGGGGTCTAGGGGGGTCTAGGGGGTAGTGCCCCCAAAGCCAAAAATAGATGTTTTTTCCTCTATGTAAATTTGGACCATTTGTTATTAGGTCATAGATCGGATGGTAGATTTTAGGTGGGTTTTTTACCCTAAAATTGTAATGCACTTTTATAAGAGGATGTTGTATGGTGGCTGATTGTAATGTTCGATGTGCGGTTATGTAGAGAAGGGTTTTCTAGATGGAATAAAAGGCCTGGTTATTTTCTCCGTGGATGTAGCCCATATTGGGTGAACCACGTTAAATCTGTGTCTCTTGTGTATTGCATTATTCTTCTGTGTTTTATTTTCACATTTAATTATTGCTCGTGTTTTGTTATTTAATCCTAAAAACTGGTATCAGAGCTTAGGGTTTGAAAAATGCACTTGAAAGGAGGGTTTCCAGTTCGAGTGGGAGCAATGATAGAAGAAGGTAGATTTAGGGTTGAGAAGTTTAATGGCCAAAATTACCAGCTATGGAAGATGCAAATGGAGGATTATATTTATCAGAAAGATCTTTACCTACCATTAGGTGGAATAGCAAAGAAGCCAATAATAAAAATAGATGAAGAATGGCAAGTTTTGGATAGAAAGGCACTAGGAACAATATGGTTGTGCCTGGCATCATCGGTGGCCTTCAATATTTCAAAGGAAAAAACAACGGAGGGTTTAATGAATGTGTTGGCTAAACTGTATGAAAAACCCTCAGCTTCAAACAAGGTATTTCTTATGAAATATTTATTTAATATGCAAATTTCAGAAGGTGGGTCTGTTACTGATCATTTAAATGAGTTTAACATGGTTACCAATCAGTTAAGTTCTGTAGGAGTAAACTTTGATGATGAGGTTAGGGCTCTCTTGATTTTGTGCTCATTGCCAGAAAGTTGGAATGGCTTGGTAATGGTTGTGAGTAATTCTATCTCTGGTTCAAATACTTTAAAGTTTGATGATGTTATTGGTGTTATCCTTAGCGAGGAAATGTGATGGAAAAGCATAGGTGAGACATCAGGTAATGCTTTGACTATGGAGAATAAGGGGAGACAAAGGGAGAGAGGAAAAAGCCCAAGGAATCATGGAAAATCAAAGAAAGGCAGATCCAAATCCAAAGGGAAGCAGTTGGAATGCTAGCATTGCGGGAAGAAAGGACACTTGAAAAGAGATTGTTGGACTCAAAAAGAAAAATAGGGAGAAGAAAAATAGGGTAATCAGGAAGCAAACGTAGCAGGTGATGTATTGCAAGATGCTTTAATCCTTTCACTAGATAATATTAATGATTATTGGGTGCTAGACTCTGGTGCATCATATCATGCCACACCCCATAGGAAATATTTTCTAGATTATGTTCAAGGTGATTTTGGATAGGTCTATTTGGGTGATGATAGACCATGTAAAATTGTTGGAAAGGGTAACATACAGATAAAGTTACAAAATGGAAACCAATGGTTGTTGAAAGAGGTAAGGCATATTCTTGATTTAAGAAGAAATCTAATTTCCATAGGGTAGTTGGACTATGAAGGATGTACAGTTACATTCTCAGCAAATTCATGGAAGGTTGCTAAAGGATCACTATTATTAGCAAAAGAAAATAAGGAAGGTACGTTGTATGTATGTACTAGTAATACTGATATTTCTATTGCTTTAGCTTCTACAAGAGCGGATACAACTTCATGGCATCATAGGCTTGGGCACATGAGTGAGAAGGGGATGTAGATTCTCCACTCAAGGAATTTGTTGCTAGGTTTGAAGCAGGTTGATTTAGACTTTTGTGAGCACTACGTTTATGGAAAACAGAAAAGAGTCAGATTTCTTAGAGTTGGAAAAGAAAAGAAGAGTGAAAAGCTAGAGCTTGTACATACAAATGTATGGGGACCAGCTCAGGTATCATCTCTTGGTGGCTCTTATTATTATGTTACATTTATTGATGATGCAACTAGAAAAACTTGGGTTTATTGTATTCGAAAGAAATCGGATGTCTTTGATACCTTTAAGAAATGGAAAGCTTTGGTTGAGAATGAGATAGAAAATAAGCTAAAGTGTCTCAGATCTGATAATGGAGGTGAGTACTATAGTAAAGAGTTTGATAGTTACTATTCATACCATGGGATTCATAGAGTGAAGATGGTTCCAGGAACTCCACAAGAAAATGGTGTGTCAGAAAGGATGAACAAGACTATCATGGAACGTGCTAGGTGTATGAGATTACATGTAGGATTGCCCTTACAATTTTGGGTAGATGTTGTGGATACTATAGTTTATTTAATAAATAGAGGGCCTTCAAGTTCCCTAGATGGTGGGATTCCAGAAGAGGTATGGACAGGTAAGCCTATTAACTACTCATTTCTGAAGACTTTCGGTTGTGAAGCATTCATGCATATTAGTAAAGAAAATAGGACTAAACTTGAGGTAAAATCCAAGAAGTGTTTTTCATTGGATATGGAGTTAATGATTTTGGTTATCACTTTTGGGATTATGCAAATCACAAAATCATTAGGAGTAGAGATGTAATATTCAATGAGAAGGTCATGTATAAGGATCAGTTGTAGGAAAATAAATAGGAAAAAGCAAACTCAGAATACACAATGCTTGATGAAATTGAAACTCCAAAGGTGCTAGAAAATCAACAATAGCAACAACAAGCACCTCAAACTCCTACAACTATTGTTAGAAAATCTACCAAGATAAGTAGACCTCATGTACGTTACTCTCCTTCATTATATTATGTATTATTGTCTAACTCTGGTGAACCAAAAACATATGAAGAAGCGATGCAAGTAGAAACCAAGAAGAAGTGGGAGCAAGGCATGAAAGAGGAGATGGACTCCTTGATAAATAATCAGACTTGGGATCTGGTTCAGTTTCCTACAGGAAAAAGAGCATTGTAGAATAAATGGGTTTATAGGGTGAAAGAAGAAGATGGAGGTAAAAAGAGGTATAAGGCTAGACTGGTTGTAAAGGGGTTTGCATAGAAGAAAGGTATTGATTATGATGAAATTTTTTCTCCTGTTGTTAAAATGACTTCAATTAGAATTGTTTTAAGCTTAGTGGCTATAGAGGATTTACATCTTGAATAGTTAGATGTAAAAATAACTTTTCTCCATGGGGATTTGGAGGAAGAGATTTATATGCAGCAACCACAAGGGTATGAGGTCAAAGGAAAGGAGGAACTAGTATGCAGGTTGAAAAAGAGCTTGTATGGCCTGAAGCAAGCTCCAAGGCAGTGGTATATGAAATTTGACAAGTTTATGTCAGATCAAGGTTATAGTAGATGTTATTATGACCACTATGTTTATTTTAAGAGACTGGATAATGGTAACTATATTATCCTATTATTGTATGTAGATGACATGCTTGTTGCAGGGTCTAACATGCAAGATATAATTATGCTCAAACAAAAATTGGTAGATTCATTTGCAAAGAAGGATTTGGGTGTTGCAAAGCAAATCCTTGGTATGAGAATAACAAGAGATAGGAAAAATCATAAATTAACATTATCTTAGAGTGAGTACATTGAGAAGGTGTTGGAAAGATTCAGTATGCAGGATGCAAAACCTGTTAGCACACCTTTGGCCAATCATTTCAAACTGACCAAAGAGATGTGTCCTAAGACACAAGAGGATATAAACTACATGTCCAAGGTTCCTTATTCATCAATAGTTGGTAGTTTGATGTATGCGATGGTGTGCACAAGGCCAGATATAGCACATGCAGTGGGAGTTGTGAGCAGGTTTATGAGCAACCCAAGAAGAAGGTATTGGGAGGTAGTGAAGTGGATTCTCAAGTATTTGAGAGGTACTATCACTCAGGCATTATGCTTTGGATGTTCTAATACTGCTTTACAGGGATATGTCGATTCAGATATGGTAGGTGATATAGACAATAGGAGGAGTACCATAGGGTATGTTTTTACTATAGGTGGAACTATAGTAAGCTGGATTTCAAAATTACAGAAGGTTGTTGCACTCTCAACAATGGAAGCAGAGTATGTTGCTATTACAGAGGCTAGTAAGGAGATGATTTGGTTACAAAGGTTTATGGAGGAGTTGGGAAAGAAGTAGGAGAATAGCATATTATATAGTGATAGTCAGAGTGCCATTCATCTTGCAAAGAATTCATCTTTCCATTCCAGGACTAAACACATACATACCAAGTACCATTTCATATGCTCAGTGTTGGAATATGGACAGTTAAAATTGGAGAAGATACACACTAGCTAGAATCCTACAGATATGTTCACAAAGGCAGTAACCAAGGAGAAAATGAGTTCTTGCTCAGTTTCAGTTGGTCTTCAAGCATGAAAGTAAAAGGTGAGAAAATTTCTAGGTCCAAAGTTGAAGCATAGTCCAGCAAGTGCAGTAGCAGTGGAGTTACTGTGATCAATCTCCAAGTGGGAGATTGTTGGTTGTGGAGCCTGATTAATTTAGAGGTCTTATTTTTAGCCACACTTGGACCCACTCCATGAAGGAGGGGGGGTGTAGAGGGGCATCAACCCCCCTACTAATGTCGCCATGGGGGTCCAGGGGGATAGTGGGCCGCACCCCCAAAGCCAAAAATAGATGTTTTTTCCTCTATGTAAATTTGGACCATTTGTTATTAGGTCACAGATCGAACGGTAGATTTTAGGTAGGTTTTTTACCCTAAAATTGTAATGCACTTTTATAAGAGGATGTTGTATGGTGACTAATTGTAATGTTCGGTGCACGGATGTGTAGAGAAGGGTTTTCTAGACGGAATAAAAGGCCTGGTTATTTTCTCCATGGATGTAGCCCATATTGGGTGAACCACATTAAATTTGTGTCTCTTGTGTATTGCATTATTCTTATGTGTTTTATTTCCACATTTAATTATTGCTCATGTTTTGTTATTTAATCCTAACATGCAGTACAGATACTATTTGTATATCATGATTGGGTCGCCTTACCTCTTTATCTATGCCACCCACTTACCCTTCACATGTTCTTGCACTTTCACCATATCACCCACCCCTGTCATCCCTCACCCTTTCTTTTCAATACACATCTCACCTTCCCAACCCTACTGGCTATCCCGTGTCTGGCAACCACCCCAATATCTTGTTCATTTTAATCACCAGCATTTCCTTTAGCTGAAGCATCTCGTTTATCACCCTTGAAAACTATCAGTTTGGAGGCACCATTTCTCTTAGTGTTTTTGTTGTGAAGGATGACTTACACTATCCCTATTTTTACCTTTCCAAAATGAGAAGCATTCATCACACTAGGGCTCACGAATCAATCATTTCCACCAATCGATGCCTGCAACGATCATTGGATTTTTATCAATCTAGAATCTTTCACTTGCATGGCATCTATAAATTTGATGATTGGGGTGTTTTAACTCATCATTCCCTCTTGCTCCCCCATCCTTGGCCTAATTTTTGCAATTTTCCATGGCCTTCCTCAAGCCTAATTCACTTCAATTGAATCCTATGAGTGAATATATACTAGGGTCTCAAGGCTTCATTTCATTCTTGAAGAAGTTTTGTGGCAATGATGAAGAGGTCTCTAATAATATTGTAAATTCATGGAACAAAGGTAGCATCATCATTCGAGTCTTGGAGTTCATCATAAACATTTATTTTTTGGCTGATATTACTAGATTCTTGGTCAATAGGTGTAACATCAAGAGAGATAGACATAATTTCATGGTGTAAACTGACTATTTTGTGGATAAAGGTAAAAATTTGATTTGGAAAAATGATGGTATAGTTATGACCTCTCTTCCCTCACCCTAGTATTGGGTGCAATACTTATTATGCATTATCTAACTATTGAAAAAATTAATCTCCAATTACATAGTTTCCATCTAGCATTCATAAACCACCTTAGGGATACTAAGCTTATTAATATTCCTAATTACTTGTATCACTCCATTGAGCTTTCCATTGAAAGATTTAGGAAGTAAAATTCTACCCACACGACCCATCAGGGTCTACACTTGATACTTTATAAGCATACCCTTAAAGAGTACACTAAGAAATATATCATAACCAGTAACCCTTTTGAACCACCTTTGAAAATACCTAGCCATGTTACCCCTGTCACTGAGGAGCCTAGCGATGAAGGTGATCCTAATTTTGTTTCCATTGAACCTAAGTAAAAAAACCCTAGTTTTGTGAAGCAATAATATGACTACTCAAGGTTCGAACTAAGGCATCGATCGCTTAGGAAACTCAAATAGGAGTAAAGTGTGAACAAGGTTCGGTGCTCTACAAAGTTCCAATAAGGCAAAGAATGATGGGAATCCCTCAAATTTGACCCCTACCCAAATTTTTGATGATGAAAACTTGGTGGAGTCAAATTTTGCTATTGTGCTTCAGAATTTCATTCTAACCGTTGCTGCCAATGTTGTTAGGGCTACTTGGATGATCTATAATCAAGCCACCAAAACCATGGAGGATATTCACGTGCAGCTCAAATAAATTTTCAATAATAGAAATGACAACCCTGAAGATCACATGGATATCACTAAAGGTTGATTTCCTACTTTGATGTGTCTAATTCTCTATTTTTTGGTTTTTTGTTAAGGATTTTCCCATGATTTTATTTACCCTTGGTGGTTGGGATCTTCCTCTTGAGACTATCATTTTGAAAATCTTGCTGGTTTTCCAATTGTAATGTTGCACCTTTTGTAATAAGGTTTTGGGGCCCTTTCAAAACCCACTTTCAATCTACCAAAAATAAAAAATAATGCAAAAAATAATTACTTGACACCTAGGGAATCAAGGACCATAGCATTCAAAAAATAAAGAAACTCATCACCACAATAAATAAGAGAGATCATACCTAGGATGTTCATAGAAGGTTTGATCTACCTTGGCATCTAGTCCTCAAATGACAATCAATAACCTTGAGCTATAAATCCTTATAGAGCAACCCATATTCTATGGACAGAAGTGAACCAATGATCATTGACTTTTATTGTACCTACAAGGATAAAAAAAGAGAAAGAAAGTAAAACATGATACATGATGTAGAAGCAATAAAGGAAAAAAATATAAAAGAAATATTAGCAATAAAGTTATCAAGAAGTGAAACTTTATTTTTTATAGTTGAATGAATGGTAAAAAAATGAGGAAATAAAAGGGGTATATATGCAAAAAACTCTCCTTTTAGAGTTGATGGCTATTTATTTTGAGGTCATAAATTCATAACCCTTGACCCAAATGATGCACCATTCAAACCCTAGGTGTGAAAATATGGTAGAGCCATGTTTGTGCATTAAAAACCCTAAAATTAATTAAATAATAAAGCTCCTCATTTAATGCGACAGTATTGGCACCATCAAGTTTTAGGACATGTGCTTTGGAGGATGCATGTGAAAATATCCCTTAATCATGAATCCATTAATTTTGGATTTTGAAAAAGTTAGAAGGCAAAAATGTCATGTAAGATGGTAAAAAAATGTCATGTAAGTAGGTAAAGAAAAGGAATCAAAACCACCAACCAACAAGGATCACTATCATTCTACCCAAGGACTAACAAATTTAGTCCACTCTTGTCCCACAAATATGAGACAATACTCTCCACCACCTATAAAGTTAGCTATTAGTGCTATTTTTACAAATACATATTGCCCCTCCCTAAGCACCATGGGTGACTCCACAAGGGATAGCCATTCATGAGTCCTTAGGAGAAAAAGAAAGAAAAAATAACTATATGTGATAGCCAAAGCAACATAATTGAAAAATTTATGCTACAAAACAAAAACATTTTTTTTGTAAATTTTTTATTCTATTGACTATGCAAAAATACTTTTTTTTTTTTTTAAATAAACAATAGAAAATACATAAAAACACAACAAAAATGTGAGAGTAGAGGAAAACATAACTGATACTTACTTATTAGTGCCTCTAAATATTTTATCTAGAAGAAATTAATTTTTACTTGTCCCAAGTGACTAGAAATGATATTACTTGTAGAAACACCCAAAGCAATGACAAATACCAGTTGGGTATAAAATAAATAAAAACAGAGTGCATATATGATTCCGAATCATGCCAAAACCCCTATAAACATTATTATTTTGCTATCACTATAAAACTTGTCAAAAAGCTTATTTTTTGTAGTAAAATATTCAAAAATATAAATAGGGGGTAAAATTTTCATTTTTAATTTCATTTTTATGCACACTCAAAGTCCTTTTGCAATCATAAAACATTTGTATGCCATTTTAAATGATCACAAAGGCAACCGATGGTGAGAAGACATAGGGAAATGTTGGGGAGGTAGGTTTTCTAACTCTTTGTGACTTTCTTAATTTTTGGTTAAAAATGAACAAAAACTAAGAAAAGAAAAATGAATGATCACATAGTTAGGCTAGCTAGGTAGTAGCTAGGATAGTATAAAAATTATTTATAGGAGACCACACCACCCCGGTAATAAAGCCCATATAGGGCATCCAAAAACAACCTTTTAAATTCCCTATACAACTCAAAACATGATCAAATTTATGGTTACCACTTTTAGAAAATTGATGATCATGGTTAAATTGGGCAGTTTAGATAGATTGCAAAAAACTATAATCATTGTGCAAAGTGATGGTCACAAAAAATGGGATATTCAAGGTCACCACTCTAGAAAAGTGATCAATCAAGGTAAAAAATGACAATCATGACAAAAGGAGACAATCATAGTCACATACAAAAAGAGGGTAACTACAAGCCTAACAAACTAGGGGTGGTTACAATGCTAACTGATGACTGCAGTCAAAGCCAATAGTAATGGTTAAACCATAATTTTCATAATTTTTATTTTTTTTGAACGATTAAGATGTCTTGATAGGACAAAGGTTGGGGATGGGGCCAAGGGCACAATGATGTCAATGCAAGCACTAACGACGCTACCAAACCTAAGAGGTAGGGATATGGCCACCTATGGAGGTACCAAGATTTCTCTTAGATGCAAGAGTGGATGAGGCAAAGGATGAATCCCAAGTACAACCAAAGTTGCATAAGATTTGCTTAGATTACATAGTTGACATACCATACATCCACCCCATTGATCATTATGTTATGATTTCATGTTATTCTAGAGCACAATGACCAACACATTTCTATGGAGACTAGTCCTAGATGATGTTATCAAGATGAAAATCACTCTAGAGGACATTTACATCACTACTTGACTGCGTATTTTAGGCCAAAATCCATGCATTGGGACTATAAAGGATATTTGGCTATAGATAGAAAAGTGAACCATAGGGAAGAGGCAACTAGGTCGACAGTGCACCATGATGGTTAAGAGGATTATGTTAACTATCATCATCCTATTTGCTTGATGCATGTGTTGAGCAAGGTGTTGCAAGAGTTTTGTCATTGGTGTCAACTCAGGCAATTAGATCTAATAATGCAGTGGACAGGCAGTTCAGAAGTCATTCAATGCAGGCTGATAGATTTTAGGGTTTGCAATTGACCACATTTAGGGTTTGCAGCCGACCATGTTTAGGGTTTGCATTCGACCAAGATTAGGGTTTGCATTTGCATAATCAGTCGACTACTATTAGGGTTTTCATCTCAAAATCTCAAGTATATAAGCGAGGCTGTTTGGAGATTTAGGTATCCATCGGGTGAATGTTGAAGTGCGAGATGCGGCCGTAAAAGCGTAGATAGCATAGAATCGGTGAGATGATAGCGAAGTGCATAATGTGAGCTAGTTGTGTCGAGTTGTTCAAAGTGTGATTGTGAATGCACACAAAGAGCAGAGTGTGGAACGACACAGAGTGTGCAAAGCGTGTAAGCAGAGAAATCAGAATGTGTAGAGAGCACAAAGGGCAAAGTTGATTGCAAAGTTTGGCTGTAGCAGTGCAGCAGATTATGTGAAGAGATTGCGCAAGAAAGAGCAGAGTGTGCAGAGATTGCAAAGGTGAAGTAGATCAGTTAGATTCTTGCAATAACAAAGGTATTTATCAAACATTTTCATTCAAAATTGAAGTCCAGTTGGTGCTGGCAAATTAGGGGTTGGTACTCCTTTCTGTTGGTGCAGATAAATAAGGGGTTGGTGCTCCTTCCGGTTGGTGCTGGTAAACAAATTGTAAAGTTGGTGCTTTGCAAGAGGCTAGATTTGGATGGTAGTCCAAGCAGCCATTCTTTTTAGGAGTAGCCATTTTGGTGAACCTCATTAAAAATCTATGTTGTGTGATTTTCTCTTGCTGTACTTATTATATTTGTTTATAAGTTTTAATTGTTGTGGTTTTTAGAGCTGTTAATTCATGGATTTGGAATGCCACACTGATTCACCCCCCCTCTTAGTGCCATACTAAGTACAAAAATTGGTATCAGAGCCAAGTTCCCTTTAAAGGCTAAATCAGCTAGGGTTGATCTTGGATTAATACTCTAATGGCAAAGAAAGGCAAGAATGGAACCATGAGACACAAGAAGAAAAGATCACACGGGGTCATAAAAGAAAATAAATATAAATTCATTATTGTTGTAGATTCAAGAGATGAATCAAATAATGGAGAAAAGGCCAAGAGTCAACTCAGTCATAATGCAGGTTCTCAAGGTTCAGAATGTTTTGATCAACTCCGGCATAATGAACGTCAGTGTTATGGGTTTAGTAGTAGTGAAGATGAAGAAGAAATAGAATCAGAACAGGAATGTAATAAAGAAGAAATGAATGCAGAAGCAAATTGGAATGAAGATCAAATTATAGCTCCAAGTAAGAAGAATAGAACCTCCTTCAAAAGGACATCTCAGCCAGTTTCAGTTTATGTGGTAGAGGAAATTGAACCAGAAAAGGCAGAAGGGGTGAACACTGAAGCAGATAATAAAAACCTCAATCCTTGAAGTAGGCTGGGAAGGTGAGTTGATCTCTGCTCTTGAAGAGTTGAGTATAGAAAAGAAAAAGAACAAAAGACTTGTCCAAGAAATTGGAAGAATATGGGGATGAGATTGAAAATTTGTTCTTACAATTCCAACAGGCCAAGAAAATAGAAGAAGACTTGAAGTCACAGTTGAATGATAAATTCAATGTGTGTAACAAACATGAAGAGGATTCTAACAAAGTAGTTAGTAATCTAAAGTTGCAAGTAGAAGAGTCTAAAAGGATTGAGGAAACTCTCAGGTCGCAGATCAATGAGAAAGAGATTATTTGCCGCAAACAAGAAGAAGAGATTGTTTCATTGAAGAAACAACTAGAAGAGGCCAATACAAATCTTAAATTCGAGAAGAGCACAGAATTGCTAGATAAAATGATAAGTCATCAGAGAAGCTCCACGATTAAGCATGGTCTTGGATATGAAGGTGAACAACCTGTATCTTCCAATTCTGCAGAGAAGAAGAAGTTCACTTGTTGAAGGGTCCGAGCAAGAAAAGGTTAAAGCTGTATCTTCAAAAGAAATAAAATATCAAAGGAGATTTACAGCAAAGTAGCCACAACAAAAGAGGTTCTACCACTCTCACTTTTTTCATACTAACACTTTTAATGGCTATTGTTTCAGATGTAACCAGTATGGTCATAAGGCAACTTATTGTGGATTAAATAATAAATCAAAGAGTTATGCTGGTCAAAATACATCTGCATATCTGAGTGAACACTTTGTACAATGTTTTCAATGCAATGGTCATGGGCACATAGCAAGGTTTTGTCCAAGCGCTTATGTATCAAATCTAAGGCAAAACAGTAGATTTCATAAGACGCAAAGAACACAACACAGACAGGAAATAAATCAGGTTCATAGAAGAAAGGAAAATAATCATTCATCATAGATGCATAAGAGACAACCACACCAGAGAGATATTCAAGTTCATGCAATGATGCAAAATAGGGACGCAGGTGAAAAATCCAAGCCCGAGGTCAAGAAAGTCTGGAGAAAGAAAGAAGAGAGGAAATCGTGTCTCCTTGAACTAAAGGAGACTGCTCTTCTACTGCACTAAGCAACTCCAGGTAACACATCCTCAGGGGGAGCATTTTGAAAAAGGTTTTATTTTAATGCTTCTGTATATTTGTCTGGGTATCTGAGGATGAAAGACCAGCAGTTGGGCTTTTGTGATATAATTGTCAAGTGTGTTGGCTGTTCATTTAGTTATGTGTGGAAGTGCCATGAAGGGTAGTGTTTGCATTTAGAATCTTCACCATTGGTAGTATTGCTTATGTCATTGTTGTTTTGTTGATGGTTCTTACTGCCACTGATTATAGCTATGGATTATAACAGTTCAGATTTTTTTTGTTTATTGAAAGAATGCTTGCCCGAGCTGCGTATTTGTGTTTCGATAATAGCAGCATGTTTTTGTTCGATGCTTGATGTGAAGATTGTCAGATCTTTCATTACACCTTGGTGAATATATTTAATTCACAGACAGTTTTGTTTTAACTTTTAATATAATGCCAATTCAAGGATAAGAAGTTTGAGGCTGAGTAAGGTGCACTACGGTTGGCCATAAAGTGTTTGAAAAAATGTCTTCTTTCGACATGCATAGTTGAAAGTAAGAGTTGGCAGTAAAATTGTAGTGTTGGACAAAAATTGGTACAGATGTGAGTCACTTGTCAATTCGTTGATAGAAGTGAAATCAGCATATTGAATGGGAAGATTGAAGAAAAAGTTTATAATGTGCAGCCAGATGATTTCTAGCCTGGTGATGAATGTTTGAGGTGCTTTTATAAAGAATTGAGGTAGTCTGCTAGATTCTCACTACAGAGAAAGACAAATAGCTGTCAGTAGGTTCAAGTCTATTGAGAATATTCAAGATGTATATGCAGATGTTGTTTGCATTACAGAGCAAAAATTTGGATAGTTAAACGATCAGTGTATGCTTTCACTAAAATCAGTGGACAAGTTTGAGATTGCAGAGCAATAGAGGGTTGAGGCTCAGAAGACAGCGTGAATTGAAGTGGCCACATATTCCTAAGAATAGTCTAAAATTTGACTAGCCATTGGGATCAAATTCTTAGGGGGGGCATTTGTGCATTTGTTCATCTTATTGATCATATCCATGATTTTTGCTAACTATTTCAATGTGGTTCTGAGAATGGTGTGTATGGACTCAAGGGGAGTCTACAGCAGCCCTTTGGTATTATTAACAAAGGGGGAGAAGAGTTACAGGAATGTACACAGGTGTTGCCAACAATTCCAAAGGGGGAGATTGTTGAGCAAGGTGTTGCAAGAGTTTTGTCATTGTTGTCAACTCAGGAAGTTAGATCTAATAATGTAGTGGACAGGCAGTTCAAAAGTCATTCAATGTAGGCTGACAAATTTTAGGGTTTGCAATTGACCACATTTAGGGTTTGCAGTCGACCATGTTTAGGGTTTGCAGCCGACCAAGATTAGGGTTTGCATTTGCATAATCAGCCGACTACTATTAGGGTTTTCATCTCAAAATCTCAAGTATATAAGCGGGGTTGTTTGGATATTTAGGTATCCATCGGGTGAATTTTGAAGTGCGAGATACGGTCGTAAAAGCGTAGATAGCATAGAATCGGCGAGATGATAGCGAAGTGCATAATGTGAGCTAGTTGTGTCGATTTGTTCGAAGTGCGATTGTGAATGCGCACAAAGAGCAGAGTGTGGAATGACACAGAGTGTGCAAAGCATGTGAGCAGAGAAAGTAGAATGTGCAGAGAGCGCAAAGGGCAAAGTTGATTGCAAAGTTTGGCTATAGCAGTGTAGCAGATTGTGTGAAGAGATTGCGCAAGAAAGAGCAGAGTGTGCAAAGATTGCAAAGGTGAAGTAGATTAGTTAGAGTCTTGAAATAACAAAGGTATTTGTCAAACATTTTCATTCAAAATTGAAGTCCAGTTGGTGCTGGCAAATTAGGGGTTGGTACTCCTTTCTGTTGGTGCAGATAAATAAGGGGTTGGTGCTCCTTCCAGTTGGTGCTAGTAAACAAATTGTAAAGTTGGTGCTTTGCAAGAGGCTGGATTTGGATGGTAGTCCAAGCAGCCATTCTTTTTGAGGAGTAGCCATTTTGGTGAACCTCGTTAAAAATCTATGTTGTGTGATGTTCTCTTGCTATACTTATTATATTTGTTTATAAGTTTTAATTGTTGTGGTTTTTAGAGCTATTAATTCATGGATTTGGAATGCCACACTGATTCACCCCCCCTCTCAGTGCCATACTAAGTACAATAGCATGGGTATCCTTCTCATATTTACCTATGTGTTTTATCTTAAGGGCACAAACAAGAACTAAAATTTCTTATATATATCCATTGTACCTGGCCAGGAGGAGGACCACATGGGGCCTGAGAGGAAGTTTTCCTAGGAAGATATTTATTTGTGCTCCTATACCATGACTTGTATTGTATCTAGGATCATAGGGCTTGCACTATAAACCTTGTATTATTATTGCAAGTGTGGGTATAAAGTATTTTGCTATGTATATACCCCTAGGCCTACCTTATGATATTGCACCAAGGGAGGTTTGAATGAGGTGGTGGGGATAAATTGCACTTTAAATCCATAGGTGTTACCATTGACATAAATTCCTTAAGGTCGTATTATTTGGACCCCATACCACTACCTATAATAGGGTTATTTATAGAATTTACATTAGCTTATAAGGGTGCAATAGGTGATTATTGTGCAAGATAATTAGCTCAATGTCATAGAGTCACATAGGATAAAGAGTATTCTAAAATAGTTTAGGGAACAACATCCAACTAGAAATCTCCTACTCCCAAATAAATGATGTAGACACTAGAGGTATTGAGTAGTAGGTAGGTAAAGTGGACCACCACCAATGTAGGGCCATCACCAACCTAGGAGAGAGCTATAAGAAGAGCCTCTGGCATAGTGCTAGAGAGACCTAAAAGAGACCATCATTGTTGACCATATTTAGAGTGCTCTAATGAGCATAATACCCATGGAGATACTAATCAAAAATGATGATCCCTTAGGGGAGGAGGAGATGTCAACAAATTAGGTCACACTAGATATGGTCAAGGAAATGGTACATAAGGAGGCATTCAATGAGGAGGTTGTCAAGGAGGAGGCAATTGAGAAGACTATTGAGGGAGAGGACTCAAAATAGGATATGAAGATAGAGGAGCTACATATTTGTGAGATCAACATTGATACCATAGAACTCTAGTTTTTACCCCTAAGGAGGGTGATCCTACCCGACATCTAGATAACCCAAGTAAAAACTCTTACTTCTTTTTCTTATAACACTATATCACTTTAGTAGTGTGAGATTTAGGTCTTTAGAGGATTTTACTAATGATAACATATCTAAGTCATTTATTTATTGTTTATGGTTGTAAAGAAACCTCGACAAGTAGATAATTTTTTCATTGAAAAGTCTCAGCCATGGGATTTTTTTTATGGGGTCAGTCAGAGATAGTCGGATTTTAGTAGCACAAGAGGTATTTTTTACTTATTTAATACCAACTATATCAAATTTAAAGCAAGTTTTGGGATAGGTTCCAATAATTTTTCTAAGTTTTAGATGTTGATATTGCTAATAAAGTGTGTTGTGGAGAGAAATGTGAAAAAATTATAAAATTTTGGAGATTCTACTCTAGTCATCAACAGGATGAATATATATACTCAATTAAAAAATAATCTACTTAGACCAATGGGAGATGAACTACTAAAGGTGATTTCTCTTTTTGAAAATATATCTTTTACTCATGTTTATAGGGAATTAAATCAAGAAGCAGATAGGTTATCAAAATAAGGTCAACAAGTTCCAAAAGGTTTCTTGCAAATGGAGTTCTTTCTTTCACCTACATGTCATACCCCTAGTTTCTATGCTAGCTCTCGGTTTTTACTATGGGCCTATTTCATTTGTTTTATTAGATAGTAAACAGAGTTTTGAAAGGGATCCCATCCTTTTATACAAAATGAAACTATCAAATAAAAGGTACACACCCCACGAATCTAGTAGAAGAAACAAGCAAATACTATTGGTTGAAAATAAATTTACAAATAAACATCGCCAAGACAAAACATTTACCACCGAACAAGAAAAGAAGCATCCCGCTCAAAACTATAATTTCAAATTTGGAACAACTAGTCTAGCAGGAGAACTGAACAACCAGGTTGAAAACTAGGAAACCACCATCTAGAAACTGCCAACCTATTGTACCCACCCAACCAGTAGTTGAGAAAAACAGATAAATGCTATCAGTTGAGAATAAATTTACAAATAAAACTTTTCCAAACTGAAGCAAAAACCACCTAAACTGTAGGTCAAATTTGAACATCCTGCTCAAGAATTTTTTTTAAAATGAGACAACCTATATATTGGGGAAATTGAACTTTGATACAAAAAACCATGATCACAAACCACCATCTAGAGATCGCCATCCTAGTAAACCCACCCAAAATAGAGGAGAACCACCCATCAGAGAAGGAAAATCCATTGAAGTACATAGGTGGATCAGGCACAAAACTAGAAACATGAACCATTTAAAAATTTCACCCAGAACTAGTGCTTCCAAACAAAAAAAATATTGGGATCCATATTTCACTCAATGAAATATGTTGCATCCCAAAAAAAACCATCTAAGAATCATCCAGTAAGGAAAGAGCAATAAAAGTACCTTGGCAACTTAGAGGAGATAACAACCAAATCCCCATAATAGAATAAAAATCTCTAAAAACATTACATGGGCTAGAGAACAGACCAAACCTCCACCTCAACAACCATTGGAGGCCCATAGCAAACAGCCATGAAACATCAAAATCCTATTAGAGAGCAACCACTCTCAAGGCCCATGGAGATAAAATAGGGAACATCCAACACATCACCTAAGAGATAAAAAGAGAGGATTCCAAAGAAGAGTTAGATCATTTAAACCCTAGGATTAGACACAACCAAGCCAACTGTATCAAGAAATAATCACCTTCTATAATCCAATAAAACTAGGAGATAACACCAGACTAAGGGGCCAACTACTAGAATCCTCCATAGTGATTCAGCCCAAGGTCACCCCCAGGGTTTGGGTCAGTGGGGAGAGCACACACAAAAAATATAGAAGCATCCCAAATAAGACCCCACAACTGGTAGCTAATCCTAAAACCAGGACAAGACAAAAAATAGAGCAAAATCACCCATAAAGACCCATTGGAGCAAAGGGACCATACTGGACAAAGGGACCAACAACAATATTTCTTCAAAGCATACAATAAGCCCAAGGCCTCCCCCTAGGGTTTATATCAGTAGGGTAAAGGCTCGAAAGAAGTGCACTAAGAAAATCCTCAAGAACCACCCCTATCTGGACACAATCCACCACCACCAATAGGAAGAAAACAACCACTAAGATCATGGCAATGCAATAATGAATCCATAATCATTTAAAGGTGTAGGTTCTTCCCCTGATTTTGGGTTAAGGGGACAAGACCAAGAAATCCCGTGGAGAGACACTGACCTGACTAGAGAAGGTAACCAGTGGTACGGTATAAGGGCTAGATCTAGCAGAGAAAAGTAGGAGGCCTCCCACTCAGAGATAGGGCTTCAGAGCGCAAGAGCAGGAGCGGGAGGCCTAATATCCTCTACTTAGTTATTCACTTTAAGTGGTAAGGAAATAATGTAACTTCTCCTATTTCATTTGATTAGAGCTTTATGGCATATTTTAAATGTTTCTTTTCTTTTCGCTGGTTTCCTTTTCATTTATTTCTATATAGGTTTTTGACATGGAGGTTATTTGGATGATTAAGTATTGATATATAAGAATAATAATTCTAATTATCCCCATGCTATTTTGAAGATGGATTTTTTCCTCTCTGATATTCCTGACTGTAATTATATTTTACCTCCCAGTAATCTACTTTTATCTGGGTTTTTTTGTGCCAAGGCACCTGAGAAGTGTAATTTTCTTTCATTCTTGATATAAAATTATGATTTTTCTTGTAAAAAAAATACATCCTATGGGTGGCACAAGATAATAGATCAACTATGGCAAGTCACTCTAGGAGGGGTAACTGATTTTGATAGCCTTATGCCACCATTTCCATCATAAGCTAGCTTTATGTAATTTTATCATAGGCACAAAGTAGGGACCACATAGCCTACCAACTCTACAAGAGAGCTAAAGCTAGAATTTTGATAGAAGGTAACTAAGAGGGAAGAGCCATATAGTAATAAATAATACAAAATCGACTAGATTTGGCATGGGCCCAATGGGGAGCTAGTAGGATTTAGGATGTCAATTTCACAATGCTCATGGAATCACACCTCTTGAACCATGTCATAGGTGCCCAACACTTAGTCAAAGGTATGTAGAGGATGATTTTGTAGCTATAGCCTCTACCTTTTGTATTGTATCAAATTTATTTTTGTATCCACCATGGTACCCATAGGATGTATATAAGATTCATTAGGTGATAAGCCTATGTACTTAGGACATGGGGTAGCTTAGGATGATGATACTCAATGCTTGATTGTATTATATTATACCCAAATGTATCATCATTTTTTATATATTATATATATGAGATTCATTTATTTGCATTGCAAGATCTCTTTCACTTCAATTTTTATGATTTATTTGATTTACTGTGTATTGCATTTATTTCATGTATGACATATGCATATTATTTTTATATCAGGATGACATGATAAAATTTGAATGACATATACTTAAGAATTATGTAGCATGCAACATGTCAATATATTTATGATATACAGTTAATATTTGTATAACACATGGTAATGTGTCAATATTTTTAGGATACAACATTCACAATTTGTGTAGGATATTACATGTCCATCAAATATTGCCTCCGTCTAGGATTAGCCATGCATGATATGTGTTTCTTATACATGCCACTAAAGTAGATAGGTCATATGTAGTATTTAACAAGTTCCAAGTACCAAAAAACAAATTCATCACTACAATGGGGTAGACTAGAAGAAATGAACCCATGCTATGTATAGACATAGGTATTTAACCCTAATCCTAAAATAAATTGCAAGACATGTATAGCTGGATAATATTATATCCAATTATGTATATCCACTACTATATGACATCCTAAGGGATACCAAACTATGCCACAAATGGTATGAAAGTATATGTCTCTAAAGCCAACTCACACCTTGCCATTGATGATGAACGTGTTGCTTGATAAGGAACATCCACCATGATAGAGTTAGAAGAAAGATAAGATCAATAAATCCTTGGGATATATACAAATTGTAGCTCATCCTAGGAGAGGGAGATCCCATAGAAGATAAATTCACCATGCCCCTAATATAATGGGGCTTACCACTATAATATCTAGTCAAGCATATTTTTCAAATGCCACTACATTGGGACACTAAAATGATAAAAATGATTAAATATGGGTTAGATATATGTTACAACTCACCCTAGGGGAGGTAGGTCCCATGGAATAGAAAGTCACCATA
Source organism: Wollemia nobilis (assembly GCA_028583015.1). Classification (NCBI taxonomy): domain Eukaryota; kingdom Viridiplantae; phylum Streptophyta; class Pinopsida; order Araucariales; family Araucariaceae; genus Wollemia; species Wollemia nobilis. The sequence continues at coordinate 4,712,431 of JAQPPZ010003280.1, forward strand.
CCCCTACTACATTAGGGTTCACCATTGTGGTATTTGGTCAAGCTTGTTGCTCAATAAGGCACACTGGGCACCATAATGAGACACCAAAATTATTGATTGTTTGAAAAAATTGTGTTGTTTTTATTGCATGAAAAATATAAGGGAATGTTTCCTTAGTTTTCTAACTACATACCATATGGGAGATAACATGGGTTGAACTAAGGTGGTTTGGTTTATGGCACTTAAAGCAAGGTATTGATAGAAAAATAAATTTAAGATACCATGATGTCCCTTACTGGCAAGAGCGACGACATGATGAAGGGTGGCAAACAAAGTGAAAACAAAGTCAATAGTAATAAGTGCTAGTAAAAACTACATGGAAAACACCAAGCAACGTGAAGACAAAGTAGCAAAAGCAAAAAAAGAAACCAACTAGGCAAAAACCATATTGAATAGTTAGAACCACCAGGATCATTATTTTAAGGGGTTGTCATGGTTTGGAAAGAAGAGACCACTAAAAATACAAAAAGTAAGCCAAAACTATCAAAAAGATAGTAGAAAAATTGTACAACCAAAATCACTGCTTAAAGGGATAATCATGGTCATGAGAGGATGATATAGGAAAAAATACTTGTAGAAATGCTAATCTAAATAATGTATAGGATTGAGATACACATATTGACAATCAAAGTAATCAAATTGAAAACAAAGCAACAAAGATAATAGGTATACCAAAAAAATACAAAGACTCTATAAATGGGTTAGAAGGGGCTATGCATAAGAGCATTTGACATGCATGGAATTAGTGGATTTATCCAACTCAAATCCATCTATTGTTTGCAATTTAATTACCCCAAACCTAAATAAATATTTAACTACATATAGACCAAACCTATTATGAAACTTTATTTTTATTAACATAAATCATTCACCATTATGCAAAAATATCAAATTATTCATCCATAAATAATTATCCACACAATGAGACAAAGATAGATAATACCCTTAAGGTAGGAAAATACCAATATTACTCCTTAAGGAAGGAATAACTCCTCAATATCTCCCAAGATGAGAGAGCCACTTAGAGAGGGATAAGTCCCATACGCCACTTCATGGGTAAAGATGATTACATATGATTGATCTTCATGATGGTTACAATCATAAATATCTCTTCTTTATATATCCATCTTCTAATTCTACTTTAGGGAGCTAACTACCAATATAATATTATAATATAATCAACCTTGGGTTATGTGTGGCCCATGTCAACCCTCATACAATATAATATCATATCCCCATATATCTATTCCTAGGTACCCTAACATTCCACCCTCCTTACAAATGTTTCATCCTCAAAACATATGAAGAAACTAGATAATATGATTTTCTAAGCAATGTTAGCAACCGGTACCAATATCGATCATCCATCCATCCTAGTGAAACATTTATTGGTGGTGGTCTTCATTAATGCTAGTATGCCATTTTTTAACTTGAGTATCCAAATATGATTTGTTGCTTCCATGCTTCTAATGGGTCCACTTGTTCCTTGATGTTGATGCACTACTCTGAAAGCTAGAATCACTATGATTTCTCTACCAACACTACCATACTTTGTTCCCTTGATCCATGCCTCCAATATTGTTGTTACTTATGGTGGTGTGGATGGTGATATACATAAACCTTAACTTGATGTTCTACCTTCTTTGACTACTCAAAATTTAGCTCCACTATTTGAATTCTTCTACACATTGTTATTTCATGTTGCCTTTGTTTGGTGTGTCTTTGTGCTCTTCTAACAAATTTTCCTTGGAATCTACTACTATTATTTCAATGGACTTCAATGTTACTGCTTCTTCCATGGATTCTATTGCTACTACTTCCTTCTTGTATTTTGTTTGAGGTTCTTCTATTTGTTCTTAAATTTGTTTCTCTAAAATCACTTTTGGTTTTTCCTTGGATCCTTGCTCCTTATGTTAAGAAATATCTTACAGTGTTATCTTATTTTTCCTATACCATAACTTCATAAACTTCTTTTGAACATTAATGTTAATAGTACTCAATGAATCCAACCAAGGATGACCTAGAATAATATCCACATTATCCATCTCAATAACATGAAAATCTGAATGTAAAACATATTTATCCATGGTGATCTTCAAATCTTCAAAATATGAACATTCTCACCCTCAATATGTACATCCTTTATTTTTTTTGCTTAAACTTGCAACCTCTTAGCCAAATCCATATTAATGAAATTATATCTGCTACTAGGGTTAATGGAAATAATAACATGTTCCTTTTGAATGCTTCCATGAACCTACAAAATATAACTTTTAGATGAATTTAAATATATATGATCCTTCTATTGCTTTTGTAAATCCAAATATGTGGCTTCATTCTTCTCACTATCTTCCTTAACATATTCATCTTTCTCCTTCTTGAGTAATTTTATTTCTTTTTCATAGTCTTAATTTTATTTTTTGAAAATTTCCCACTCTCCTTTCATTTCATTTCACTCATTTTGAATCCCTTGTAGTTTCCTTTAAATGTATTTTATGACATCCATTAGGTTATCTATCTTTTTATCCCTTCCCTCAAGATCTCTCTTACAAATATCTAACTTTCTTTGTAATTGAATAGGTACTCATTTGCTCAAGAATTTTGGTTCCATTTCTTTCCAAGTGCATAATGGATTATTCCTAACAAAGATTTCTATCCATTGTAAAGCTTCCCCCCTAACAAAACCATGAAATTGAATGTATAACATGCTTTCAATACATTGATATTTTACTATTTTCAACCACTATCTCACATCAATATCATTTTCTCTAGAAAAATTTTGTAGTTCCATAGTTCATGCCCCAATGCAAACTAGGGTTTTATGAAAATATATATCTCCTGAATTATTTGAAGCTAAATTCCACATAAAAAATTAGATCTACAATTTTTTCTTCAAAACAAAATAAACTGCAACTAATTTGCTTACCCTGATAGACAAATTTCATCTTCAAAAAATCATGATTTGAAAATTCATCATTGCCCTTTTTCCAAATGACTAACTTCACAAGGTCATATCTCCCTAAATAATGCTCCTCACATGACCACTTGTTTTAAATATCTTCAAATTCCACATAAAATGGCCAAAAATCATTTGAATTAGATAAACTTTCATAGAGATATAGCTCCTGAAAGATGAGATGTTTTTTTGGAAAATAATTCTGCCCTAATTCTACAATAAAAAATAATCCCCACTTTTCTAGAATCATTGTTCTCATACCACTTGTTATGAAACTTTATTTTTATTAACATAAATCATTCATCATTATGCAGAAAAATCAAACCATTCAATCATAAATAATTATCCACACACTAAGACAGAGATAGATAATACCCTTAAGGCAGGGCAACACCAATAATAATCCTTAAGAAAGGAATAATTCCACAAGATCTCCCAATATGAGAGTGCCACTTAGATAAGGAAAAGTCCCATAAACCATGTCATGGGAAAAAATAATAACATATGATTGATCTCCATGATGGTTACAATGGCAAATATCACTTCTTTATATATCCATATTCTAATTCTACTTTGGGGAGCCAACTATTAAAATAATTTAATATTATAATATAATAAAACTTGGGTTGTTTATAGCCCATGCCAACCCTCATACAATATAATATCATATCCCCATATATCTATTCCTAGGTACCCTAACAAAGTCATTTATGTATAAACTTGCCCTTGTTTTTCTTATGCATATTGTCAAGCTTGAGGGCAAGGTCCCCAAATTTGAAATCATGATGACAATTTTTATTATTATATTGCTTGGAAACACAACTCTTATAGGTGTGGTAAGGGAAAATAGGTAAGGGATTATAGAGAACCTATTTATGACACTTTTCCTCTTTTCTCTACATCATTCTGAGACTAGGGGTAGCTTGTAGGCATTTTTATTTTTAATGGATTATTCGAAGAGCACCTAGGTTTATTATAAAATGATTTTTTATCTAATATTAACCCTAATATATCCTTAATGCACATACAAATGCAACAATTAAGTCTTACAACTAAAATGATCTTTTGATTTTGATGAGGAAGGAAATAGTTATTTCTTTTTTAGAGACAAGGGTGCAAGAAGATGCAGTTATAATGTGATTTTAATTAAATTATAAAGGTTAATTATTAGGTTTATCCCCTAAATAATTAATACTAATTATTTATTTATGTATTTTTTATTTATTTTACCAATAAAAAGAAAGCATAATCTAGTTTACAAAAATCAAAAAATAGAATTTTACTCCTAAATGCTTAAATGATAGAGATTGGAGAAAAAGAACATGTTTTTGCAACTGTAAAAATAGTATATCCAATATATAGAAGCATAATTGATGCTATTTCCTAATCATGGCACTATAGATTAACCTAAAAAAAAAATAGAAAAAAAAAAAATTATCATAGAGGGGTCTATCTAAGCTAGCAAAGGATAGTTGATCTTCCTTGAACAATAATAAGACCCTTGCTTAGACATAAATGATAAAAATAACAAAACACTAGATATAAATGCTAGGTAGTGAAAGTACCACTAGTTCATGATAACACCATCATCAATTTTGCTCTATGTAAACCAGAGAGCAATAGTGTGACCAACTTGTAATCTAGTGGTGCTTTCACTCTAAAAGCAGAACTTCGAGACTAATTGCAAGAAAAGTGAAGATGATGATGACTATGATGAAGATCTATAACTTGGGAGTACATAGGCCCTTATAAATAGTAGAAAAGCATAATTACTTTCTTAAAACTAAGATTAAATGATAAAATGAAGGATGAACTAAACGCAAGTGCAAAAAGCAATATTCATTCTTCAATGCAATAAGATAAAGTTTAAAACTACAAATACAAGGAAGAACTAAAATAAAATAAGGGGAAATATCACAACCCAAGACACAAGGTTATTTTTCCTTTTTTGGAATCTTGTTTAAAACTTGATATCTTGCTAGATAGCTTGTTTGAGTAGGAAAACATTTCCAGATCTAGAAACAATCTAGTAGGAATAGTAGAAAATATCTAAGTAGTCATTGTTTTCCAAAAATCTATAGGAACCAAGACCATCACATTAAGGGTTAGTCATAGTTTCTAATAAATATCAAACAATATGAGCATAGTAGGTGTTCTATAGGTCAAGTATTCATCACAAACTAGGAAAATAATAGGAATATTCCCAAAATAGATGAAATGATAGTGTTGACTGTGAAGTAGTGGTCCTAGTAATGTTCAAGGATTTTTAATAAAGCTTGAGCCAAAAATATACTATGGTTAAATATAGGTTAAGATGGTATGGTTATTAACATTTTTAGAAATAAAGAAGTCAACATGATAGTTTTGAAACTGATAAATTTTAGTTTTTCTTACATATCTAGACAAAGGAATAATTCCTATTTCATCTAACCTATGCAAAGGTTTTGAATTAGAGATAACATAAAATTAAATTTTTCTATGCCTATCTATCCTAGCTTTATAATTATTACATTTATCATTCTTAACCATACAATATGCAAACAAATTATTGTTATAAATTGACCAAAATTTTATATAAAGCTTATCATCGTCTTCATCATCTAAAATAAGAACTTTAATTGAAACTAATTGATAAAACCCAACATCTACCTCAAGAATAGGAGTATTAGAAGGACCATTCTTAGATTCAATGTTAAAGGCTTGATTAAAATTAGTGTTTGTATCATCAATTTCTTCCTCCATATTGTCGTTATCTAAAAAAATGTTACTTATTTAAATTTGGTAGCATCCCCATGGACTTTATGTAATTTGGAAAAACTTTGGTAAAAAAAAATAGGATCTTTTCTCTATTTGAGTTTTAATAATGGTGGCAATTTATTTTCTACCTATTGAAAAAGAGGAGTAATGATATCCATATCAGGTTGATCATATTTATGTTCATACCTTTCTTGAGGGAATTTTAAACAAATTTAGGATGCCCCATTGTATAGATTCCTTCTAGAAGTCCATTGAGGCTCATGTTCATAAATTGGGAGATCCATAAAAGGAATAAATAAGATATCATGACTCAGAGGAAGAATTTACCAAGGATCTAAATCTGCTTCTATAGTAAAATATTTATCATCATAGGTATACTTAGCCACTTGACAAGTAGAAGAAGGTATTATTATGATCTTACTAGTCCAAGGCCTACCTAATAGCATGTAATAATTGGTCTAAAAATAAAACACCATAAAATTCACTTTTACTTCCTTAGACCCAACTAAAATTGACAACCAAATGCAACCCATAGGATCTTGAGGTTTACCATTATAAGCATAGCAATGAATTCTAATAGAAATGATATTTTCTTTAGGGATTTTTAGTTTATCTATTAAGGACAATGGCATAACATATGTTCCACTCCCTTCATCCACCAAAGCAATAATAAGCACCATGTTATTATAAATAATTATTATCATCAATGGTGGGTCATCAACCCTTGTTAAATAATCAGCAATAATAATCTTTTTCAAAGGAAAATTTATAACCAAATCAAGGCTAGTATATACATCAATACAAAGGTTTTCTCTATATGATTGAATATACTACACTTTATAAGACCCTAGAATGGTGGGCATAATGTTATCAATTCTTGGTTTGAGTATCTCTATGTCATCCAATATATCTCTTAACATTTACCTTTATAGGGATATATCCTAATTAATTCTTAGTATGGGACCTAATGAGGCATTTTACGCAACTCTTCAATAATATCCCATGTTTTTGTTTTGCGTATGACTACTTCAAGTAGTGACTCCTTGGGAGAGATGGCATCCTATAATTTTTCTATCATGAATGCTAGGATCACAATTTTAAGTGATGATCATGTTCTTTCACTATTTTTAGAAATAATAGGTTCCATCTATTGGGTTTTTGAATTCTCAAGAATGATTTTTTAATGTTTTTGAATATTTTGTGTTTGTAGCAGGTTCCCACATGACTAAAGGAGGATTTGAAAATTTATCTATAATAACAACATTAGCCATTTCCTAAATAGATTATTTTCCTTTATTATTATTTTCTTTTTCTTCCTTAGAAGGTTGTTTATTTTTGTGTTAAGGTGCACTCCTAGATACAACACCAATTTTTTGTTCTAAGGATGTAAGTTTTTCCATTTATACCTCTAAAATTTTGGCATACTAAGACAATTTGATTGACTATAGATGTATTCTCCATTTGGGTCAAGTTAGGAAAAGACTTTATTAACTTGAGAGGAATTATGAGAAATGCTAGGTCTAAGGTTTTTATTTTAGGAGTAATTACCATTTTAATTTTAATTACTTTGATCCCCATCTTGGTTGCCTTGATTAGAATTGTAACCTTGATTTTGATAGTTTTGTTGGCCACCTTCATTAAACCCTTAACACTAATTTGGATTCACTCCTTTCTACTTATTGAGAGCTTGTTGTTCATGGTTGTGGAATGGGGTTTTATAGATACCTAAAATTTGGTTGTGAGGGTGATTAAACCTCTTCTAGATATATTTTTTCCTTTCATAAAATAAAGCAATACTCTCATTGTTAACTAGGTCAACATTGAAGTTAGGACTAACGGCTTTCCTAAGGTAAATATTTCACAAATATGTGCAAGAGGAATTATCATGACCATGTGTTCCATGACATAAGAATTTTTTTTTAATATCATGTCATACAAGAGCTTCAAACCTATCATTAATATGATATCTTTTCAACTTATATGGTGAGCATATTTTGAGAATATCTTTATTTTTCCATTGGGGCATCATATTCTCAAATTTTGGACCACCCCTAGATTTAGTTAACATATAGATAGGAGCTTTAACCATACCTAATTAATGATAGGTATCTTGGATATATACATTGTAAACCCCATCCCTTATAGAACTTTTGTTATCATTTTTAGATTTCAAGGTTTTTGGAGTTCCTTCTTTCCTAGTGTTTGAGGATTTTAACACTGTATAACTTTATCAAGAGGAGGCAAATCACAATGTTTATGTTCCTGGATTTTAGCTTGGAAAGAGGGTCTAATCTTATTTAAAAACAACATAGTAGTAGAATCTTCAATTAAATTAATATTTGCATGTCGTTTGAGTCTTTTTCACCTTTTATGGAAATTAATAACATATTTGTTAGGGCCTTGTTGTATGTTTACGAAAACATCCATTCCTTCCATCATAGCCATATAATTATCAAATTCCTATTTTAATGTTTTAACAAAGGTATCTAGAGATTCAATTAGATGTTTAGGTAATTATGTAAACTAATCAAGAGCATTTTCTACCAAATCCCTAGTCATCAGTTTCAACAAAGCTTCTCATTGTAAAGCCAATCCTTATAATAAGCCATGAACATATCAATAATATTTTAGGCTTTACTAGTCCCATCATAAAATAACTTAGGCACATGCTCAGATAGGTCAATATCTTCCACATCTAGGACTAAATATTGAGTTTTATATTTTTTGAAAGTGGGACCAGTTCATGAAGGAGGAGGAGGAGGAGCATTGGGGTATAGAATGGAAGGAGGAATAATAGCCTACACTATAAGGTTTATAATAGCACTTAGAATTTGATTAATATTGGTCATCAAGTCTTGCATTTGTTTGTTTGTTTCACTCCTAAAAACCTCCAATTAATTTTTGGTATCATGCCTATGATTTTATAGTTGATAATCCCTAAGGGTTGTCATGTACATGGTTATTTTTTTAGACTCATTATGAATGCTAGATTTTGAGGAGTATAATTTGACATGCAACAATTGTGTGTGCATTTATCTTGTTATAATCATCATATTTTAGGGCAATTGTGGTCACACCATGAACTTAAGGGGTGGTTTGGGTTTGTCATAGTGCTCATATTTATTACATATCACTAAAACTCCTATAGATTTTTGGGACCCTATGGCATATTTATATGGCTTGTCAAAGTCAATATTAGGATCCTTTTCTTCTTCTAAGTAAGAATATCTATCAATCCAATCCTTAATCTACAATCCATCATCATAAGGAAGAAAAAAATATGGTTGATATAATTTTGAAGGGTAATAGAAGGAAGAATCTCATCTATTTCTATAGTTTTTGGAACATGGTTCTTCTCAGACCTAGTAGTCATTCCAATGTTCTTGGAAGAAGCTAGAAGATCCATAAGGGTAAGCAAAAAACATATTCAAGAGCAACTAGGGTTTTATATAAATGTTCTACTCTTAAGTAATTAAACTATAAAAACCCTTACAACAAATAAAATTCATTTTTGAAAAAGTCCTAAGAGAAAGAGGAAAATTATGGTAGTTTTATTTAGCATGTAACAAAAAGTGATATATAACACAAAATCTATGGCAGCTAACCTACTAAAATCTAGGGGCTAAAAATAAAAATAAGAATAACTCAAAAGGTGTTTCACATCGAGTTCACTAAAATTTTTGTGGGAAAAAGAGAATATCTCATATAATCATTCAAATTAATACAAGATAATCCAAGATTCTAAAAATAAGATAGCAAACTAGTAAATTAACAATAAAAATTATAAGTTATCATCATTCTAGCATTAATAAAATAAAACATTCAAGGATAAAATACACTGAAAATATCCACAAAATGCTAATAAACTCATGTTAATATTTACGTAGTATTTATAATTACTTGACACATAGGGCATCAAGGATCATAGTATTTAGAAAATTAAGAAGCTTATTCATACATTATTCTGCTTGCAATGTCACCACAATAAATAAGGAAAGATCACACCTAGGATGTTCATAGAATATTTAACCTACCTTGAAATTTAATCCTTAAATGACAATCAATGGTCTTTAGCTACAAATCCTAGTAGAGTGTCTCATCTTCCTCCATAAAAGGTAGAAAACCAACAATCAATGGCTTTGGTTGTACCTAAAGAATAAGAGATAAAGAGATCAAAATAAAATGTGTGATGCAAGAGCAAGAGAGGTAAATAACATGAAAGTAGTGTTAGTAGTAAATTTATCAAGAAGTAATATTTATTTTTGATAGTTGAATGAATGGTGAGAAAATAAGGAAATGAAATGGGTATATATAACATATAAATCTCCCTTGGAGCTAACAACTAATTTTTGCATCTTTTAGCATCATAAAATCATAACCATTGGTCCAAACAATGCACCGTTCAAACCCTAGGTGCAAAAGCATGATAGAATCATGACCATACATCCAAAATTCTAAAATTAATTGGATGATCAAGCTCCCCTTTAAAGCGGAAGTCTTGGCACCATTGATTTTTAAGACAAGTTATTTAGGGGACGTGTGTGAAAACATACCTTAGTCATGATTCTATCCTTAATTTTGAGTTTTGGAAAATTTATAAGGTAAAACATCATGAAAGATGGTAGAATAGTGACAATTGGGTGAAGAAAGGGAACCAAAGCCACTGGCCAACATGGCTTGTTGTTGTCCTACCCAAGGACTAACAAAACTAGTCCATTAATATCCTATAAATAGGAGGATAGGACTCTCCACCACCTATAAAGTGATTTGTTAGTGCTCTATTTAAAAATATATGAGGATCATATTATAGAGCCTATGATCTTATTAACATCAAAAAATACTTTCCCTTTATCTTTATAAATTTTAAACTTTTTCTTTTGTATAAAAATTAAATTATTTTAATATTTATTTTGGTGTCAGTCAATCAGAATTATTTTTTGTATTTTTTAAAATCTCAAAGCATGAAAAAATAATAACTATCCAAATTTTTAGTCTTACAATGACATTGAGAGGGGGGGTGAATCAGTGTAGCTCTTTAAACTTGAATTTACAGCTCTTAATATCGTAGCAATTAAAACTTATTACTAGATACAACAAGTATAACAAAAGAGCATCACACAACACAAGATTTAATGAGGTTCACCAATGTGGCTACTCCTCAAAAATTGACTTCTTGGACTACCATTAAAATCTAGCCTTTGCAAAGCACAAACTTTACAATCAAATTACCAGCACCCACTGTAAGGAGCACCAACCCCTTATTTATCTGTACCAATAGAAAGGAGCACCAACCCCTTATTTATCTACACCAATAGAAAGGAGCACCAACCCCTGATGCCAAGCTGTAACCTGGACTTCAATTTGAATCTATAAGTTTGACAGTAATATACCTTTGCTTTTGCAAGACCCTGACTGGTCTTCTTCACCTTTGCATTCTATGCGCACTCTTCTCTCTCTATGCAATCACTTCGCACACTCTGATTCGTTACAGTTGAACTTCATGATCATCTTCTCCCTTTTGTGCACTCTGCTCTCTTTATGAATTTTGCACTTAGCACGATTCGACACGACTTGCTCTCTGCGCACAACGACCGTATTTCACACACATTACCCTTACCTCAATTCTCCAACATCCCTCCTTTTATAACAATATTTTTATGATGAAAACCCTAATCTTAGTCGGCTATAAATCCTAATCTTAGTCGGCTTTCATAACAACTATAAACCCTAATTTTAGTCGGTTGTCATAGGTCTTCGTCGACTTCAACTCAAGAAGATGTTCGGTTTATCCATCGCTTGATGATTTCATTTTGGACAGACCCTGTAACCACCATAGTGATGTCGGTCCACTGTCATACTTCTCATTTCAGTCGGGTTCTCCTTCTTGACTTGCGCATTTATGACCTATCACAAAATCGTGACATTTTTGCCTTTGTAGCTTCTTTTGTTGTTGTTGCCACGAAAATACAACATGTCGTGATATCACAACACTTTTGCCTCCGTACGCTTTCTCTATTCTTTTGTCGCGATATCACAACATTTTTGCCTCCATAGACTTTGTCTTTTATTTTTTTGTGATATCGCAACATTTCTGCCTTCGTATACTTCGTATTTGCTTTTGTCACGATATCGTGACACTTTTGCTTCCATAGACTTTGACTTTGCTTTTGTCACGATATCGCGACACTTCTACCTCCGTAGTCTTCAACTTAGATTTTGTCATGAAATCACAACACTTCTACTTTCGTACTTAGCTTCTTTGCTTTTGTCATGAAATCATGACACTTCTGCCTTCGAAGTCTTCTTCTCTGCTTTTGTCGTGAAATTGTGACACTTTTACTTTCATACTTTACTTCTTTGCTTTTGTCGCAAAATCATGACACTTCTGCTTTCGAAGTCTTGCTTTCTACTTTTGTCATGAAATCGTGACAGTTCTACTTCCATACGCTTCCTCTCTTTCTTTTGTCACGAAAATACAACACGTTGCGATATCGCGACACTTTTCAAACTTACTTTCTCTCTCCTATTTTAGTCGCGAAAATGCGACATGTCGCAAAATCGTGACACTTTTCTTACTTGTTCTCTTTCTTCGAACTTGTCACGAAATTGTGACACTTTTTCTTGCTTTCTCTTTCTCTTCCAACATGTTGCGAAATCGCGATAGTTTTTCCACTTGCCTTTTTCTCTTCCAACATGTCGTGAAATCGCGATAGTTTTTCCTGCTTTTTCTCTCTCTTCCAACATGTCATGAAATCGTGATAGTTTTTCCACTTGCCTTTTTCTCTTCCAACATGTCGCGAAATTGTGACAGTTTTTCATGCTTTTTCTCTCTCTTCCAACATGTCGCAAAATCGTGATAGTTTTTCTTGCCTGTTGTATATGTCACGATATCGTGACACTTTTCTTACTTGTCTTTTTTTTTTTTGATCTTTTACATATGGGCCATTTTGATCTTCTTGGAAAATTACTGTACATACTCTGAATAACCTTTGAACTCTTGTCTTCTACATTTGAATAGCTTTTGAACTTCCTGTCCACTGCATCAATAGATCTATCTGACTGTGTTGACAACAATGACAATATTGTTGCTGCACCTTGCTCAACAATCTCCCCCTTTAGAATTTTTGGCAACACATGTGCAATTTCCTGTAAGTCTTCTCCCCCTTTGACAATAATAGCAAAGGGCTACTGCAGACTCCCCCTGAGTCCATGCACAACATTCTCAGGCAAAATTTATTACACTTAGCAAAAATCATGAACATAAGTAAAAAGATAATCAAATACTTATATGCTCCCCTTGATAATGTGATCCCTGTAGCTAGTCAATTCTTGGGAAGTGTGACCACTCCCAATTTATTGTGAAGGTACTCAAAAACTTCCTTGGGCAATGGTTTTGTGAAAATATCTGCTACTTGCTTTGTAGTTGGAACAAAATCCAACTTAACCTCACCTTTCGCAACTTTCTCCTTTAAAAAGTGATACCTGATAGCAATGTGTTTTGTGCGTGAATGCATAACCGGATTCTTGGAGATGTTAATGGCACTGGTGTTATCACACTTAACTGATATTGGCTCACTAAAGCTAATACCAAGATATTTCAGGGTTTGTTTCATCCATAATACCTACATACAACATGTTGTCGCTGCAATATATTTTGCCTCTACTGTCGATAAAAAAACTGACTCTTGTTTCTTACTATGCCACGCAACCAATCTGTCTCCAAGATAGAATGCACCTCCACTGGTACTCTTTTTGTCATCGACACCTCCTACCCAATCTGCATCTAAATACAAAATAAGGGTGAAGTATTTACCTTTCGAATACCATAACCCATACTCCATAGTACCCTTGAGGTATCGAAGAATCCTCTTCACTGCTGTCACATGAGTCTCCTTAGGATTAGCTTGAAATTGTGCTACCATGCATACTGCCTGCAAAATATTTGGTCTGGTAGCTGTCAAGTATAGTAAGCTCCCAATCATAGATCTGTACATGGTTTGATCAATAGGTGGAGATTTGTCATCCTTGCTCAACTTGCAACCTGTCATCATGGTAGTGTTAACTGGCTTACAATCCTCCATTGTGAACTTTTTTAGCATCTCTTTCACATATTTAACTTGAGAAATAAATATGCCCTTCTTATTTTGATTAACTTGCAACCCGAGGAAATATGAAAGTTCACCAATCATTGACATTTCAAATTCTTTCTGCATCTTATTTGCTAAATTTTTACACGACTCATCTTTGCTGCTGCCAAATATGATATCATCTATGTATACAACAAGAACAATAATATGCCCATTTTCTATTTTGACATACAAATTACTATCCACCATACCTTTCTTAAACCCTTGTTGAGTGAGATAGTTGTCTAGCCTTGCATACCATGCTCGGGGTGCCTGTTTTAAGCCATATAATGCTTTCTTCAACTTGCAAACCAAGTTGGGATCATCACCAAGTTGGAAACCATCTGGTTGGTCAATATAAACCTCTTCTTCAAGTTTCCCATTCAAAAACGCTGATTTCACATCCATTTGATAAACTTTGAAATTCTTGTAGACTGCTAAATCCAAAAACATTCTAATTGCCTCTAGTCTAGCTACTGGTGCAAAAGTTTCCTCAAAGTCAATGCCTTCAACTTGTGCCTAACCCTTACATACCAATATTGCTTTATTTCTGACTACCTGTTCGTCTTCATTCAATTTGTTTCAAAAAATCCATTTAGTCCCGATTATATTTTTATTTGCAGGTCTAGGTACTAACTCTCAAGTTTTATTTTTCTCGATCTGATCTAATTCTTCATTTATTGCCTTCATCCAACTTTCATCTTTGCTTGCGTCAACAACATTTTTGGGCTCAATGTTGGATAATAGAGGGTAGTTACTTACTACTCTTCTTCTTGTCTGAACACCAACTTTGGGGTCTCCAATTATTTGCTCTCTAGGATGATTTTTCTGCCAGCTGCCTATTTTGAATTTCTTATTTTCTTCCACTTTTGAATCGCAACTTAAATCATTTGAGTCGATTTTCTGTATCTTTTTCATTTCGTTTTTCTCATCTCCTTCAATAACCTCTTCATAAATTGGGTAGTTCTTTTCATAGCTAATTACTCGTTCTCTACCTTCATCAAATTTAACATCGACACTGTCCACAATTTTCTTTAGCCTCTTGTTGTAGCATTTGTAAGCTTTGCTTTTTGATGAATAACCAACAAAAATACCTTCATCCGCTCTATCTTCAAACTTACCAAGATTATCTTTAGTTCTTTTGATGTAGCACTTGCTACCAAAAACTTTGAGGTATTTTGTTGTTGCCCTTTTACCGAACCACAACTCATAAGGAGTTTTGCTTTCATGTGTTCTCAGAATGTACCTATTTTGGATATACACTGCAGTATGGACTGCTTCTTTCCAAAATTTGTCTGTTACTCTACTTCTATCCAACATAGTCTATGCCATTTCTTGCACTGTCCTGTTCTTTCTTTCTACCACTCCATTCTACTGAGGTGTCCTGGTTGCTGAAAACTATCTCCTAATACCGTATTTTCCACAGTACTCTATAAACTCCTCTAAAATGAATTCTCCTCCTTTATATGATCTTAAACATTTGATCCTCTTTCCTTTTTCATTCTCAACTTGGTTTTTGAAATTCTTGAACATTTCAAAAGATTCTGATTTATGCTTCAAGAAAAATATCCATGTCATTCTGGAATAGTCATCAATGCACAACATAAAATATTTGTCATTATTTATGCTTTGTGTTCTCATGGGTCCACATAAATCAATGTGTATTAGTTCCAAAGGTTTGCTTGTGTAGTACTCTTTTGTTTTGAATGTGACTCTAGTTTGCTTCCCCTTTTGGCATGAAGCACAAATGTTGTTTGCAGTGTTTGCTCGATGGTGGGAATATCTCTCACTGCCCTTTTTGAGTTGATTTTTACTAGATTATCAAAACTAATATGACCGAGTCTCTTATGCCACAACCAATTTTTTTCTTCCTATCCAATAAAACAAGCTCCTTCTAAAGTCTCTAAGAGCATGTACAGGTTGTCAGATGTCCTTGATCCAATTGCTATCAATTTTCCACTGTTTGTTTTTCTGACTTCACAACCCTGCTTCTTAAAAACTACTTCATGACCTTTATCACAAATCGACTTATGCTCAACAAGTTATGTTTCAAACCATCCACAAACAATACTTCTTCTGACTTAATTTTTTTGTCACTAATTTTAACTGAACCTTTTCCAACTATCTTAGCTCCATAATTATTTCCAAACTTTACTGAACCACCTTCATATTTTTGTAACTTCTCAAATTTATGTTTGTCACCTGTCATCTGACTGGAGCAACCACTATCAAGTATCCATGGTACATATTTATTCTGTGCTTTAAATGTTGTTTGTACGATTAAGGATTCATTTTCTTCCTTAAGTTGCTCTTTTTCTTTCCACTCCGTTTTGATAGTAGTTTTGGGCTCTTGTTTTGCCTTTCCCTTATCAATAGCTTGTGCATGTTTTTTGAGAAGTTTTCTATTTTGTCTCATCCTATTTGGTTGAAATTTTCTTCCTTTAAACTAATTTGATGCAAATGTACTTCTACAGTTTCTTGCAATGTGCCCAAAATTATGACATTTATAACATTCTACTATATAATTCATCAAAGGAGAAAAAGCATTTCTACTGGTGAAATTCCTTGGTCTTACATTATATTTGCAATCTGAGATTTTATGTCCATAGCCATTGCATTTAAAATAGAAACCAGAAAAGGGATAATTGAACCTGGGTGATGGTCTTTGCCATGTTGTCGTAGGAGCCATAGGTCTTCTTCTTCTTTGATGTGTGACATTGGTGAATCCATCATTGTCAATTCTCCTTTTGTGCCTGGCATTATGGCTTTCTTTTGCATGACATTTTTCCTTGATCAACCTGTTTCTTATCTTCATTCTTTATGGATTCTAAATTTTTGGCCTTTGATCCATTTGATGATTCTCCTTCGACGAAACCCAGACCAAATTTGATGCTTGTAGGCCTTTGGTCATTTATAATCTTATCCAGCTTCATAGAACTTTCTTTGCGTTTGTGATAGCAACTAATTTTGTGATTCATCTCTTCTATCTGCGTCCGTAAACCAACATTCTCTTCTTCTAGTTTGCAGCAATAATCTATTTTCATGGAAATTTGTACTTCAAGATCTTCATATATTTTCTTGTATTCTTCTGTCTGTACTTTCATATCGGTTATGATTTCGTTTGCATCCTCAAGCTTTTTTGAAATTTTCTTATTCTTTTTCCTCTCTATTTTCCACTCTTCAAGTGCAGAGATCAACTCACCTTCTAGATCTACTTCAGCCTTAGGGTTTTCACCACATACTTCAGAGTTCACTCCTTCCTTTTCTAATTTTACTTCTTCAAATGCCATGAAAAGAGCTTCACTTGTTTCCTCTTGAGAATCCTCACTGGAGCTGTCTTTTGATGAACTGGCATTCCTGGAGATGAAACTTTTCTTCTTGAAGTTGCCTTTTCTGAAATTCATTTTTTTTCCAGTCACTTCTTTCTTGGTGTGATCCTTCATCATTTTTTTTCTTCTCATTAAGTGGACATTTAGTCGCAAAATGCCCAATGCCTCCATAGTTGAAACATTTAAACTGTAGCTTTCCTCTGTATTTTCCTTTTTCCCCTTTTATTTTTCTAACAAAGCTTGCTTCCATTTCATCTGATGTCTCTTCTTCCTCAGACTCTTGTTTTGTATTTTTATTTTTAAGGGCTTTAAAAGTTGCTTCTCTGTCTATGGGTTTAGATCTTCCTATCCTCATCTCATATGCAGTCAAAGAACCATACATCTCATCTATACTAAAATAATTTAGATTTTTAGCTTCTTCTATCATTGAGACTTTAGAATCAAACCTTTGAGGAAGAGATCTTAATACCTTTTTCACGATGGCAGAGTCTTCGATATCCTCGTTGAGTCCTCTGATCGCATTAATGATTCCATTAACTCTTAGCATATATGCCTCAATTTTTTCATCGTCATTCATCTTTAATGAGCTCGATGTGTCTGTAACTTGGCCTTCTTGATCTTATCGTCTCCTTCATGAATACTCCTCAGTTTGTCCCATATTTTTTTTTTTGTTTTACAGCTCATGATATTTACTAGTTCACTGTCTGCTAATCCGCACATGATAGCATTCTTTGCTTTTGAGTTATTTTCAAACAGTTTCTTTTTGTCAGCCTCTTTTGGAGGAGTGATGGGTATTGTGTATCCACTAACTACTGAATCCCAAATGTCGTATCCTAAAGAACAGAGATATGTCTGCATCCCGATTCTCCAGAATGCGTAATTAGATCCATCAAACAATGGTGCTTTGTTTGATGAGAAGCCTTCACCACCTGCCATTGTGTTACTTCCAAGATCACCCTAATCGATTAAGATTGTATAGGAACTTAGCTCTGATACCAATTTTTAGTCTTACAATGACACTGAGAGGGAGGGGTGAATCAGTGTAGCTCTTTAAACTTGAATTTATAGCTCTTAATACCATAGCAATTAAAACTTATTACTAGATACAACAAGTATAACAAAAGAGCATCACACAACACAAGATTTAATGAGGTTCACCAATGTGGCTACTCCTCAAAAATTGATTGCTTGTACTACCATCCAAATCTAGCCTTTACAAAGCACCAACTTTATAATCAAATTACCAGCACCCACTATAAGGAGCACCAACCCCTTATTTATCTACACCAACAAAAAGAAGCACCAACCCCTTATTTATCTGCACCAACAAAAAGGAGCACCAACCCCTAATTCCAAGCTACAACCTGGACTTCAATTTGAATCTATAATTTTGATAGTAAGATACCTTTGCTTTTGTAATACCCTAACTGGTCTTCTTCACGTTTGCATTCTCTGCGCACTCTGCTCTCTCTGCGTAATCACTTCGCACACTCTGCTTCATTACAGTCAAACTTCACGATCATCTTCTCCCTTTTGCACACTCTGCTCTCTTTGCAAATTTTGCACTTAGCACGATTCGACATGACTTGCTCTCTGCGCACAACGATCATATTTCACACACATTACCCTTACCTCAATTCTCCAAACAGTCCTCCTTTTATAACAATATTTTTATGATGAAAACCCTAATCTTAGTTGGTTGTAAATCCTAATCTTAGTCGGCTTTCATAACAACTGTAAACCCTAATTTTAGTTGGTTGTCATCGGTCTTCGTTGGCTTCAACTCAAGAAGATGTTCGATTTATCCATCGCTTGATGATTTCATTTTGGACAGACCCTATAATCGCCATAGTGATGTCGATCCACTGTCATACTTCTCATTTCAGTCGGGTTCTCCTTCTTGACTTGCGCATTTATGACCTAGCACAAAATCATGACATTTCTACCTCTGTAGCTTCTTTTGTTGTTGTTGTCGTGAAAATACAACATGTCACGATATCGCGACACTTTCGCCTCCGTACGCTTTCTCTATTCTTTTATCGTGATATCGTGACATTTCTACCTCCGTAGACTTCATATTTTCTTTTGTCATGATATCATGACATTTCCGCCTCTGTATTCTTCGTCTTTTCTTTTGTCACAATATCATGACACTTCTACTTCCATAGACTTCAACTTTGCTTTTGTCACGATATCGTGACACTTCTGCCTCCATAGTCTTCAACTTAGATTTTGTCACAAAATTGTGACACTTCTGCTTCCGTACTTAGCTTCTTTGCTTTTGTTGTGAAATCACGACACTTCTGCCTTCGAAGTCTTCTTCTCTGCTTTTGTCATGAAATCATGACACTTCTACTTCCGTACTTTACTTCTTTTCTTTTGTTGTGAAATCGTAACACTTCTGCTTCCGAAGTCTTGCTTTCTACTTTTGTCATGAAATCGTGACAGTTCTGCTTTCGTACACTTCCTCTCTTTCTTTTGTCGCAAAAATGCGACATGTCGCGATATCGCGACACTTTTCAAACTTACTTTCTCTCTCCTATTTTAGTTGCAAAAATGTGACATGTCACGAAATCGTGACACTTTTCTTACTTGTTCTCTTTCTTCGAACTTGTCACGAAATCGTGACACTTTTTCTTGCTTTCTCTTTCTCTTCCAACATGTCATGAAATCACGATAGTTTTTCCACTTGCCTTTTTCTCTTCCAACATGTCGCGAAATCGCAACAGTTTTTCTTGCTTTTTCTCTCTTCCAACATGTCACAAAATCGCGACAGTTTTTCCACTTACCTTTTTCTCTTCCAACATGTCACGAAATCGTGACAGTTTTTCCTACTTTTTCTCTCTCTTCCAACATGTCGCGAAATCACGACAGTTTTTCTTGCCTACTGTATATGTTGCGATATCGCGACACTTTTCTTTTTTTTTTTCTTTTGATCTTTTGCATATGGGCCACTTCGGTCTTCTTGGAAAATCACTATACATACTCTGAATAACCTTTGAACTCCTATCTTCTGCATCTGAATAGCTTTTGAACTTCTTGTCCACTGCATCAACAGATCTATCTGACTGTGTTGACAACAATGACAATACTGTTGCTGCACCTTGCCCAACACAAATATCAATATAAATTATTTAATAAAATTTAAATATTTATAAATTATAAATAAATAATAACATATTAATTTTAAAAGTTAGAAAGGATTCTTAAAATAAGATATTATTGAACATGTGATTTGGTAGCTTATGTTAAGATGTAATTCAGTAAAAGTTAAGTAATGGTGCACCACTAGGAAATATTTATAAGTAGTGGTCAAAAGAATCATAATTGGATTTCCATATTTAAATTTTTAAACTACAAAAATAATGAGGACCAAGCTTGGAGAGTAGTATCAAGACTTTCAATTTTTGTACAAAATGCTCTTAGTATTTTGGACATAGAGGAAGATTCTCAAATTGTGGCATTGTGATACTATCTAAAGGCAAGTATAGCAATTAAAGGCTTTACTCCATTTTATGATGGGTTTAACCCCAAATACATAAAATCCTTTACACTAAGCCAACATAACAAAAGGGATTAAGCCAAATTAAAAGTTATAAAGTGGGTTTAACCATATCAAGGTTAACCATGACCCATAGGGATTACATTACAAAATATTATAATATATTCAATATATTGTATAATGAAATACCCTTAGCCTTATCAATATTACATCATATAATGTTAACCTTAGCCATGAATCAAATTATAATTTCAACACCCCCATAATTTGAATTGAGTGGCCAAGGAGAGAAGATATTAGTAACAATAATATCTCCCCTTATAACAAATATCATAGTGGACCTCCATATTTTGATTTAGACTTATTTGAATCCCCCTCATTATCTAGAATTTGTTGCTGCAAAAATACTTCTTGCACAAGAGTCTCCTTATGATGGACCATAGTCATTATTGACACTATTAGACACACACGCATTCAGAAATATTTTTTTTGAGACTTCAAATGAAGAAGAGAAGTCAAGATAATTATTTCCTTTAAAGATAAGCTCCTTCAATCTTCCATAGTTACATAAGGTATGACTTTAAGGCACACAATTTCCTCTTATGACATACATCATCTTATTTGAAGACTTCATATTATCCTTGGGCCACTTTATTTCAATCACCAAAAAGGGATTTATACGAACCTACTTAAAAAAAGAGTTGTAACAATCTTCCAAGAGTACTTGGATAAGAAATAGAAGAAGAAAGAGATCATGAAATATTAGATCTTCATGAATAAGTTAAATCAATCATCTGAAGGAGAAAGAAGGATTGACTAAAGTACATCATGAATTCTTTTCCTATAAGCCTCTAAAAGACTAAAAAACTACCACAACTATCACAAATCCATCTACACTGTTCAAAAAATTAGGCCAAAGATTTTGATTATATAAAACATTGTGAATTTTCCCTTGTAAAATAGGGAAAAAGGCTTTGAAGACAATCATAGAATAAGACTCCCTCCACATGTAGTATATCCTTGAACAAGTACCACTAATTAAAATAGCTCAAAACATCATGTGATTTTAAAATAAGGGGCCCAAGATACTTTTGTATGCAAAGTTATGACCTCTAGAAGTTTTCCCTCTAAAATAGCCCTAGATTGACATTTTTGAAAAATATTTATTTTTTAAAATTTCTTCTATTTTTTATAAGGAAAACATAACTTGAAATAAGTGTAAATTATCCAAAAAAAATAAAATAATTGGAGAAAGAAAAATAATTACATCTACCCTTTGTCGCTTTTGCCAAAGGTATTTATGAAGCTCTGAGAATTAATTCGTCCTAGAAGTTGGAAGAAATATTGAAGGCTTTGAATAAATTTTAGCATGACCAAGTGATGATGCTCCATATCACTCTGTTACCATATCAAACTTCACAATATTTTCTATAAATCAATGGTAGCAATCCATCGATTCAAAATTTATACAAAAATAAAAAAGAAGGATGAAAGGGAGAAAGATATGGTGGGTTACCATTGGAACCATAAATAATCAGTATATCCATGGATAAAATTACACAACACTCCAATAATAGAATGAAGAGTGGTGAGGGGTATTTATACCAATACCCAAAACCCAATTACATAGAAGATTTTAATCTAAGTTGACATAACAAGAGAGATTAAGGCTAATTACAAGTTATAAAGTGGGTTTAACTATAACAAGGTTAATTGTGGCCCATAGGGATTACCTAATAAAATATTACAACAAATTCAATACACTGTAAAATATCGTTAACCTTATCAATATTACATAAAACAATGTTGGCCTTAGCCATGAATCAAATTATAATTTCAACACCCTCCATAATCTGAATTGAGGGCCCAAGGAGAGAAGACATTGGTAATATTAATAATAATATATATATGAAAGTATTATGTGGGTGCCTATGGGCATCCATCCCTTTTTAATTCTCTTATATTATATCATTTATCTCTTTCTCTATTTTTTGTCTATACGTGTTCTTTTTTGCACTTTTTTTACATATGATTGTGGTGAATGGATGTTTAAAGAGGTTTTTGAAAAATATTTAAAAAAATTCAAAAGATACTACTGCAACAATAGTTGATGGACATCATAAATAATATTATTTTTTAATCCAATACCCACATCTATTTTTCTTCGTAGCATTAAAAATAATTTGTAAATCCCCTTAATTGAAATATATTTCCATTCTTTTTCAATCAGAATTTATCCTTGTAAGAAGTGCCCTAGCCTTTGCATATTTTTTTATTGAAGTTCCATATGATTTTGAGTAGATGAGGAGAATTTTACCTTCATTATTTTGAAATATACCACCTCCACTAGCTTTTCCCAAATTTTCTTTGAAAGAACCATCAAAATTAATTTTGATAAACATATTTTGCACATTTTTATTTTGCAATAGATCGAACCAAATTTTTTGTGTTGACTTGCTTGTCAAAAATGACCTTTCCATGTATATTCAAGTACTATAATCAAGGGGTTGCTACCTTATTTTCTACACTTGAGACTTCCCATGATGAGCACCATGTCTATAACCATTCTACAAGAGAGGCAATAATATAATTTTACCTTGGGTATGATTGTGAGATTTATTTTTATAAATTACATTATTATTTTCAAGACATAAATTCTAACAAATAATGGTAGGATCAATCTACCATAGAATGCATAATGCTTTAGCTTTGAAATAATTAAACCAATATTTTATCAACTTTTTTTAATGTTTAGGGAGCTACCCAATATATTCTCATATTTTTGTAAAAGTGGCCCCAAATGGTATAAGCAAAGGGACAATAAAGAAGTAAATAATTTGATATTTCTAGATCTGTCTCACACAAGGCACACTTGAAAGGTCTATGATATTATCTTCTTTGTAAACTATCATTGTAAGAATATTATTTTAGATTGCTAATAAAAGGAATGTTGAGGTTGTAGGGAAGTCCTTGAGTGACCAAACATTCTTTCAAGGGAAATTTTTGAGCGTAAATAATTCTAATTACTCTAAATCCTTAATCCCAATTTGATCAAGTATGATGGTCATTTGGCTAGTGTCTATCCAAATAAAATGCAGATCAAAAGAAATATGACACAAACTTAGAAGGTTTTCAAATGCCTAAGAAGAACACACAAAAAAACCAGTTATGAAGGATCAACAGATGTTTTCAACTAATATGTTTGAAATTATTTCCACAAATAACCTCCTAGATGAGGAAAAGGACATAATAGAGAGAAATATTAAAATATAGTTTAAATATGTAGGTAAGGAATCAGAGACAAACCAAGAAATCAAAGGTTTTTTCTCTAAAAATAAGGGAGAAAACATAAACAAGAAGAACAATCTTTTAAATGCTAAAAATTTAAATAATTTAGATCCCAAGATAAACTTTCTTGAACCTTTCAATAATGTTTTGGTTGCATATACACATACTTTAGGGTTAGAAGCTATAAGATAAGAAATGGGGAAAAAAATTAAGTTGAAAACTAACCAAAAGGTAGACCGCAAGACTAATCAACATCATATGGTAAAATATGGTGAAAATATTATAGAGAAAGGTAATATTAATACCCTTACCAATATATTTAGCCCCGTTATTAATGAAGATCATCACTTGGAATATTAGAGGACTCAAAGGGAGTCTTTCAAAACAAAACAAAATTAGAAGAATGATAAAGATAAACTAACCACATCTAGTTTTCCTTCAAGAAATGAAGATGTATATAGGAGAAATGGAGTCAATTGCAAGTAAAATCTAGTCGATTGGAGAAGTGGCTTTTCTTTGCTCCCACGGGGCTTCTAGTGGTATTGCTTACCTTTGGGACCTAAAAGAGATCATTATTAATCATATGGCTGGTAGTTGGGGTCTCTTGGTTTTAGCTCTACAAAGTAGATAATCTAACCAAATTATGCTCTACTTGACTTTTTACGCTCCAATTACTTTGGAGGAAAAGTATAGATAATGGAAGGATATAAATTATATTATCTCCCATTTTCATGAAGCTTGGGTCTTGATCAGAGGAGACTTCAATACCATCCTATCTTTGTATGAGAAGAGAGGGGTAAATATAAATTTTGATGGGAGCTCGGACCTCATGAGTGAATATATTGTAAACCTTCACCTTGTGGACATCCAGCCAGATAATGGCCTTATAACTTGGTCTAACATAAGGTAAGGGTTAGATTGTATCATGTAAATATTGGATAGGTTCTTGTTCTCTGATAATTTCTTAATCCATGGATAAATTCCTAAGGTGAAAACTCTTAACAATGCTATTTCAAACCATTGGCCAATCATGATTAGAATATGGAAAGACAAGGTTAGTTTCTCACCCTTCCAATTTTAGTTAGTGTGGCTCAAAGATAGTTCCTTTATATCCTGAGTGTGGAAATAGTGGTAGGAAGGTAAACCAAGGTATGGAACTAAGATGTTTTGTTTCACCAAAAGGTTACAATACATCAAATATAAAATCAATATTTGGAATTGGAAGGAGTTTAGATATGTTAGGTAGAAGAAATAATAAGTGATTTCTTGGATTGAATAATTATTGATCAAATCCATTTAGATGGCCTCACTGAGTGTAGAAGTATAGATGAAATTAGAATCACAACGTAGTTGGAGGAATGAGAAAAAAAATAAGAGCTCTTATAGAAGCAAAAATCTAGGATCCAATGGATCAAAGAAGGAAATTGGAACACAAAATTATTCCAAAAATCTCTTCTAGCCCATAGATCACACAACTTTATTTCTTCCCTAAAATCAAATTCTGGAGACTTTGTCCACATTTGGGATGGCATGATGTCTATTACAGTCAACTACTTTTCCAAATTATTCACTTTTGTATCTGTTGACTCGACTTCTCAAAAAAATGTCCTTCAAGTGATCCCTACTCTTATCACTTCTGAGGAGAAATCTATTTTGACTACTCAAATTACTATCAATGAGATTCAACAAGTAGTTTTTAAAATACAAAAATGGAAGACCCTAGGGCCTGATGGTTTTCCCATCAAACTTTACCAATAATTCTAGGATATTATTCATGTTGATTTATTAGAGGTGGTGGAAGAAGCCAGGAAGACCAAATATTTTTTTAAGGTAATAAATAAAACTTATATAGCTTTGGTCTAAAATACTCAAGATGCAGAACATATCTCAACATTTAGACCAATAGCTTTATGTAATGTTCTCAAAATCATTACCAATATCATGGTGGAGAGGCTAAAACCTCTTTTGCATAAGATTATTTCCCCTAAAAAATAAGGTTATGTAGAAGGGAAAAATATTATGGATGAGATAGTTCTTGATTAGAAAGTAAACCATTCCATGGAAGCACATAAATCTCCTTCTATGTTAATCTATTTAGACCTATCCAAATCTTGTGACAGAGTGGATTGGCACTTCCTCATTAAATTTATGAGGTAATTTAGCTTCTCTTAGGATTGAATAAATTGGATTATGGTATGTATCTCTTCAGTGTCCTATTATATTCTTATCAATGGCTACCCTTCACAACTATTCCCAAATTCTAAAAGTATTTGGTATGGTGACCTCCTCTCCCCTTATTTATTTATCAGTATTGTTGAATTCTTGGGTAGGACTATTACCAAAAATAGAGAAAACAAAACCCTTGAGGGGGTTACCATTGCTCATGGATCCAGTCCTATATCTCATATTTAGTTTGTTTATGACTCTACTCTGTTAGGTAAACCTACGGTTAAGGAAACCTCTACAATTAAAAAAATCATTCGATGTTTCTCTAATGCTATGGGATAATTGATCAATGAAACCAAATAAAAAGTTATTTTCTTTCACTGCTCTCCCAGATAGGAATCCATGGTTATAGATAAATTAAGATATAATAAGGCCTTCCTTTCAATCACTTATTTAGGCATTCCTATCAACATCTTGGTGAAGATCAAACAACACAAACAAATGATACATAGGTGTTATTGCTTTGTTCCTGTAAGAGAACCAAAAATTTCATTACTTTCATCCCAAAATAAGGATACAAAAATAAAATAGCCTTTTTTACAATTTTAAAAATTCCCTCAAATATCCTGTTTTCCCCTTTTCTCGCCTAAAACCATCTATTTCAAATTTGAATTTTGGGGGCAACTTGTCGAGGTCATAACTTCACGCTCGTTGACCCAATTGACTATTACAACATATTTTTGAAAAGGGCACAAAATGAACTAAGAAAGTAAGTCCTTTTCTCTTTGTGCCAAGACCTGCGCCTAGCTAAAAATCCTTAAATTTGACCTCTAAGACCTTCAAAAATCTCCTGCAGGTTAAACTAGTTTTACTAGTTTTACAAAATTAAACAATTACAATTTTTTTTTGGGTGATGCAAGATCACTCTTACACCATTGGATGCTCCTGCATCAGACACCCAAGGTAATTTCTAGAAGTGACCTTCACTTCTCTATTGTTGGAAGAAAACCAAGGCGTTCAACCTCAGCCTTCGACAACCAAGATGAATGTTCAACAGATCTGCCCTTCCACTTAACCAGATATTTTGCATACTATCTGTTTCTGGTACTTTTGTCGATGCAGGTATCCAAGATCTCTTCTATATCTTCCATATCTGTATTAGATGCTAGAATATTCCATAATTTTGCTACTGGTCCCTCACCACTATCTCCTTTATGGTATTTTGGCAAATCTAAAATGTTAGAAACAGGTGATATGTTAAGCCCACTTGGCAATTCCACTTCATATTCATTTCCTGAATCTCGTTTTTCTATGATTCTGCATGGTCCAAACTTCTTCATTTTCATCTTATTATAGGTTTTAACAAGAAGCCTTTCTTTTCTAAGATGAACCATAACTTCATCTCCCACTTCAAATTCCTTAAACCGTTGTTTCTAGTCTACCCTTGTCTTGTACTGAGTATTCATCTTAGTAATATGCTTATTCACTTCTTCATGCAAGCTCTTCAGATGCTCTACAAAGTCCTCATCCTTAGCACTGTACTTTTCCTATGTATTCATCTTCCTCAACTCAGAAGCATTTCTTGGGCTGCTCCCATATATGATCTGGAATGGATATTTGTTAGTACTCCTATTGACAGAATTATTGTATGCAAATTCTTCCTATCGCAAAACTGAATCCCATCCCTTGGGCTTATCTCCTACAAAGCATCTCAGTAGATTACCCAAAATTCTATTCACCATCTCTGTTTGTCCATCAGTCTGTGGGTGGTATGCAGAACTAAATTTTAGGTATGTCTTCAATTTATTCCATAGGGTCCTCCAAAAATACCCAACAAACTTGGTATCCCTGTCAAAAACAATACTCTTTGGTAGACCATGAATTTGTACCACCTCTTTGAAAAATAACCCTGCAACATGAACTGCATCATTAGTTTTTTGGCAAGGAATAAAATGTGTCATATTTTAAAACCTGTCAACCACTACAAATATGGAGTCATTCCCCCTTTGTGTCCTTGGTAGGCCAAGAACAAAATCCATGCTGATGTCCTCCCATGGTCTCTCTGGTACAGGTAATGGCTAATATAATCCAGTGTTCTATCTCACACCCTTGGCCATCTAGCATACTCTGCAACTTTGTACAAACCTCTTCACATCTTGCTGCAACTGTGGCCAATAGTATATCTTACTAATGAGGGAAATGGTCTTATCTCGATCAAAGTGTCCAGCCAACCCTCCACTATGCTTCTCCTTGACTAGATTCTCCCTCATTGAACTCCTTGGAATGCATAATTGATTTCCTCTGAACAAAATTCCATCTTAGATCAGAAAATCCAACCACTTAGTCCTATCCAAGGTAATAGGTGCTAAGCAAGCCCTCTAAGCCTCTGTAAAATTAGGATCTTCAGGGTACAAACCCTTAAGTTCATCAAACCCTAAAACTTCCACCTTCATTTCTGTCAATAAACACTACCTTCTACTTAATGCATCTGCATCTCTGCTTTATTTTCCACTCATGTGCTTCAACACAAAGGTATAACTCTGTAGAAACTCAACCCACTTCAAGTGCCTCTGATTTAGCTTCCCTTGGCTATTAATATACTGTAAGGCCTGATGATCAGTATATAAAATAGACTCTTTTCGCAAAAAATAATTCCTCCACTTCTTTAGAGCCTTAACTAATAACACTCTTGATCATAAACTGAATAATTCTTCCTAGCATCATTGAGTTTCTCACTAAAATAAGCAACATGTTTACCTTCTTGACTCAATACAACTCCTATGGCACTACCACTAACATCACAATCTACCTAAAATATCTTATTAAAATTTGGAAGTGCCAAAACAGGTTGCTCTGTGACCTTATTCAACATATCAAAGCTCTTATCTTCTCCTAAGGTCCACTTAAATTCTTTCTTATACCATCTCATTATTTTTGTAAGGGGTGCATAAATATTGTTGAAATTTCTAATGAATTTTTTGTAAAAACTTGCTAGACCATGAAATGATCTTACCTCAGTTATGCTCCTTGGATTAGGTCATTCAATGATAGCCCTCACATTTTTTGGGTCTATTTTTAGACCTTCGGCTAAGATGACAAATCCCAGATACACTAACTCCTTCTTCACAAAACTGCACTTCTTCAAATTAATCAGCAACTGCTCCTCCCTCAACTTCTCAAAAACCCTTCTGATATGCATCAGGTGCTCTTCCAGGGTCTTGCTAAATATTTAAATGTCATCCAAATAGACAATGACAAATTTTCCTAAAAACTCCTTCGATACCTCATTCATCAGTCGCATGAATGTGCTTGGTGCATTGGTTAGCCCAAATGGCATGACCAATCACTCATACAAACCCTCTCTGGTCTTGAAGGTTGTCTTCCACTCATATCCTTCTCTAACATGAATCTGATGGTACCCACTCTTTAGGTCAATCTTTGTGAAGTACTTGGCTCCACTCAAACAGTCCATAATGTCATCCATCCTTGGCAATGGGAATCTATATTTTATGGTGATCTTGTTAATAGCTCGGGAGTCTATACACATTCTCCACTCTCCATATTTCTTTGGTGCTATTACTGTAGGTACTGCACATGGACTCAGGCTCTCCCAAATCAGTACCTTTTTTAGCAACTCTTGGACTTACCTATTTAGCTCCTCACTTTCTACAGGAGTCATTCTATGGGCCACCTTATTGGGAAAACTAGATCCTTGTACCAAATCTATAAGGTGATTGATCTTCCTCACTGGTGGCAAACCCTCAGACACATTATTTGATATAATATCTAGAAATTATTCTAACAAACCTGAGACTTCTACTGGGGTATCTTTGCATTCTTCTTCCCTAACTCTAGGAATTAATGCATAGCACATATGCTCATGCTTCGAACCATCCAAAAACCTTCTACCTTCAACTAAATAGATTTTGGCACTGCTACATACCTTTTCATCCACCTCCTTCAAGGGCTTCAGCTTATGGCACACTCCATTCTTTGTTAGGGAGTAAGTGTTGGCATGACCATCATGCACTGCACACCGATCAAACTGCCATGGCCTTCCCAATAGCAAATAGGTAGGATGTCACATAGGACCTCATCACGGTAATTCCTAATATTAAATTTTACCAAGCATTGCTCACTGACCAAAGCCCTATGGTCCTTCTACAACCATGCAATACGATATGGATGCGGGTGTCTCTTCCTCTCTAATTACAATTTGGTAACCATTCCTTATGAAACTAGGTTATCTATGATACCATTGTCTATGATAATATTATAGACCTTACCTGTACATTTACACCTTGTGCGAAATAAGCTCTTCCTCTGATCTAGGTCTATCTCCTCATTCAAAAAGTCTCTCCTTATGATCAACACTTCCCTTTCTACTTCTTTAGAGTACTTAGATTTAGCATCTTCATCAACAATAGCAGCTCGAACATTACCTTCGAGTCTCTTATTTGTCCTCTCTTGGTACTGTGGACACTCATATGCTCAATGTCCTTCTTTCCCATGGTGGAAACAGGTTCCACAAAATCCTCCTCTTCCAAACCCTTGTCCAAAACTTCCTCTTCCTCTATGGTAACCATTGTTCTAATCATGGGGGCGGTAAGAATTATCTCCCTTTTGGTCCTAACTATTGTTGGCTTCTCCATTCTTCTTATGATCTTCATTTCGTCCTTCATTTGTTCTTCCACTAGTTCTTCCACCATGACCTCTTCCTCTTTGCTTGCTCTCAAACCTTCTGTTTAGCTTCTCTTCAACCCTTAGGTAAAACTGGTAAGCATCCTCTATGGTGGTCATCCTGACCAAACTTAACTCCTCTTGAATACTTGCTCTTAACCCATTAATATAATGGGCTACCTTCTCCTTGTTGGCCTCAGAATGGCCTGTTCTAATTAAAATTTTATAAAACTCCTCTATGTATTCTTTGACATCCTTACTTTACTGCCTCAAGCCTTGCATTTTATTTAGTAGATCCAACTCGTAGCCAGCTAGAATGAACTACTTCTTCAACTTTTCCAACATCCGCTCCCATTTTGTTATCTTTTTTTTTCTCTTTTGTTTTTGTCTAACTGCACTTCCTTCCACCATATGCTGGCATGAACCTTCATATTGGTCTTAGCAAACTTGACCCTATCAGGATATTCAACCTCCTCATACTCAAAGTATTCTTCCAAATCATTGATCCAGTCAATCAACTCCTTTGGATCAATATTTACATAATACGTAGAAACATCCATCTTCGATATCTTTCCAATATGAGATATGGCTCTATATAACCTGGCTTGTGTAGGATCTACTGCCTCTTCTTCTTCCTCGAACTAGTCTTCTTCTTATTCAACTTCATCTTCACCACCATCTTCTCTCCTTGGCTCAAACCCTTCATGCGGCTTCTCTTGCAGAGCTTGAACTTGCCTCTACAAAGCTCTGAAATCTTCTTTTGGCACCACATTTCTCCCACCACCATGGTTTCTTCATGGAGGCATTCTACTCACTTCTCTCACAAACCCTAACCACAAATCCTGGTGTAAACTGCCTCACATTCGGCGATCTTTTTACACACTCAGGAACTCTTGCTCTTATACCACTTGGTGAATATCAAACAACACAAACAAATGATACACGTGTTATTCCTTTGTTCTTGTAAGAGAACCAAACATTTCATTACTTTCATCCCAAAATGAGGATACCAAAAGAAAAGAGCCTTTTTTACAATTTCAAAAATTCCCTCAAATATCCTATTGTCCCCTTTTCTCGCGTAAAACCATCTATTTCAAATTTGAATTTTGGGGGCAACTTGTTGAGGTCATAACTTCATTCTCATTGACCCGATTGACTATTATAGCATATTTTTGGAAAGGGCACAAAACGAACTAAGTGAAGTAACATTGGCTCTTTGTGCCAAGGCCTACGTTTAGCTAAAAATCCTCAAATTTGACCTCTAAGACCTTCAAAAATCTCCTACAAGTTAAACTAGTTTTACTAGTTTTATAAAATCAATCAATTACAATTTTTGTTTTGGGTGATGCAAGATCACTCTTACAGCACTAGATGCTCTTGCATCACATCTAGAGATAGAAAAAAATATTGTAAGTGGTTGTTAGTGTTAGCTTTTTATGGGAGGTAGTACAACCACAAGATGTAAGATAACTAATCGAGATAACTATAAACTAATGGCACAATAATATTCAAGAAAATAATACGATGAACATCTGCAAATAACTTAGAAATATACCATTAATGAGAGTGAAAAAAATAGTACAATGTTATATAATAGAGGACATGAACACTCCATGAACAAATATGAAAGGACTACATTGTACCATACTACTAAACTATACCACACACTCTCTATATTTACTACTACTCTAATATCACTCACTATGAGATTTTATATAGGAATATAGATTTCTTGGCCCTTACTCTACCTAAGACTCATGTACATGTGGACTACATGCATATTTACAACTTGCACATTGACACTTGTGCATTTATTACAATACTTGAAGTAACTAACTAAATTTACTCTAAAGTAAACTCCTACTCTAGTTATGTACCAAAGGTGGTACATTTACATGACCCAAATGATGTAATATACTCTAACACCCCTCTGTATTATATTATTTGGATATTGAAGACTTTAGTCTTTAATATGGATCTTAGATCTTCAGATGTTCTTAAGCTTGATCTGGTCCTTTGTATTATCTTTAATTCACATTGCACGTATGCCTCCTTGATTTGACTCTTCTTCTTCTTCTTCTTCTTCTTCTTTATTCTTTTCTTTGGAGTCAGTACTTTCATAGGTGGATGCACTATCACCTGATTCTTGCAAGCGTATTTCTCTTTGCCTTTGTCCTTTTTATCATTTTCTAAGTTTTTTATAGAAGCTTCTAAACAAACACTTAAGGCATCATGATAATATTTTGTGTTAGTAGAACTTGAAGTATCAATACTGCATGAGGATTGAAATATCTTCTCTAGGTATGATTAATCCATTTCTATTTTTAGTTTAAGTAATTCTATAAATCCTCTTTGTTCTACATTTTGATCCTTGTAACATTTGAAAGAAAGTAGTGTCATATATAATATGCTACCAAACTCTAAAGGAATTTAAATATCACTTTTTCCATTATCAATTGCTTCAATGAGTCGAGTATGTAAATAATATTCCATGGTTTCAAAATTATCTTTTAAAGCTTCACTATGAATCCTTTTTGAGGTAAGGTCTAAGTCTCCTTCAAAATTTATAAGTAAATTCTTGATTCCAATTTTTATGACACTTGCTCTTTCCTTTCTAATGGTGTTGTTCATATCATTGTTCACTGTATTCTTTGAGGTAGAAATTTTTCTTAGTTTTGGATATTTATGTTTTAAGAACACTTTTGATAGATCCTTAGTAGTAGACTACCTTCTGACTTCCTAGTTTAAATTATATGAACCAATTTAATAAAACCTTTCTAAACTTAGGTTTTTGTAGGATTCCTTATATTTCCCTAGTGGTTTAGGATATGCTATAAATTTGATAAAGTGCTTAGTGAGTAATAGTTCACCTTTTGGGTTGATTTTGTAATGTTTTGTAAATAACAATAATCAACTCCTATTTTACCTTATATATCCTAATGAACTATGCACTTATTAGTTTGAAGTTCTATATGGTTGGATTCATTTCTTCCTTTAGTATGAGTATGAGATAAGTGTAAGTAAATAATTCCAACTCCTTTAAGTAAATAATAAACTTCCTTTTATAGCCCTTAATATCCAATAGTTTAATATTTCTAAATTCCAATAATCTATGTTTGATGTAGTATACCTTATAACTCCCTAATTTCAAAATTTGAGAAAGTAATAAGTATAGCATTTGCATATTAAAATTCCAATTTATCAAGGTTTACAACCTTATATCTCCTACTTGATTATTTGCAAAAAACTCAAAGTTTTAATATTAAACAATTTTATAATATCTTCTACCTTTGCTAAAATTTCTTCCTTACTTCCTAAGGTTGATATCTCAATAATAATAATCTTTCAACCTTATACTTAATACCTTATAAATCCTAATCATAGGAAAGTAAGTAATTAGAAGATATATGTATTTAACTCCCTTCAACGTATAGTGACCAAGTTGATTGAATGACGATGAGTGTTCTAGATAGAGCACGAATTTCCAATATGGAATATGAGCATTCAATTCTCTCTCTAAATGGCATTGGTCTTCTCCTTTAGAATGGTGGTGGTCTTCCCTTCTCAACCTGATCATTCAATACTCTATTTCATCACTGGTCTTCACTACTTGAACGACACTGATGTATGATAGTCTTGATATGCTTTGACTCTAACTATGATGCTTCCACTTTATTGTGCGATTTTACCTTACTTTGTGCTTTCTCCTTCTCTAGTCTCCTATAGGTTTGGTTACCTAAGTAGCTTTAATGTTCCTTGGGATTGAATCCACATGGTGCTATGTTCTTGATTGGTATTTGTTAAGTTTCTTTTAAAGCTCCTACCTTCCTTGACTGATGATCAATAATGAATATGCTTTTTAACCTTAGAATTATGATTTTTAATGCTCAAGGAATGAGCGTTACTATGAGCATTTTATTTATGCATAGACGTTATGGAACATAGGATGCTCTATCAATTGTGACAAGTGGTAACCTTCACATTTGCATTTAGAGCTTTTCCAACATGTATTAAATCTTATAACCTCTTCTTTCCAATGGATGCATGATTGTATCTTGTCCTCAATGCTTCACTTGGCAAAAGTTGGCTCCATTTCAATGGTGATTCGATGGAGATTTCATGATGCTACTCTTTAGCTAGTAGTCTATCCATGATATAGCTTGGTAATACCACTTTCTTTTTTGTTGTATCTTCCTTCTTTTATTGTAATGAGTTGTATCTTGAGATGTCCTCCTTAATGGGTATATGCTGGATAATGAGCTTCTACTATTGGTTGTAGGTATACGTTGTTGTGGATTCTTGACTCTGAAGAACACAAGCTTATATTGAGAGGGGGGGTGAGCAGTATAAGACCACTTTTTACTTTTCTTATCCCAATAAAAATTATAAAATATATCAATGGCAATATCAATAGCAGAAACCAAAGCAATGTACAAATCATCACACACACATGAGACACCAATTTACGTGATTCGCTCAATGTGAGCTACATCCACGGATAAAATCTTTCACTAAATTTTATCAATCCAAATTTTGGGAATACCTTTCTCGATTACAATGTTTATGGGCACCAACCCAAAGGAGACACCAATCCCCTAATCTCGAGTTCGTGGGCACCAACCCACAGGAGACACCAATCCCCTAGCTCTGCTCTGGCTAGTGATCCTCTAGAAGACCTCTACCTCTTCTACCCTTAGCAAATGGAACTTTATCCATAGAAGACACCTCTCCTCCCTACTATGGCTTGAGACCTCTGTCCTCAACTCTATCACCTCCAAAGCTGGTCCTCAAATTTGCACTAAACACAGTCCTTCGGTCTAGCACAAAATGTCCTCGTTCATCTTTGACTGTCTTCTCTCTATGCCCTCTGCTCTCTCTGTGCAAACACACCCACACTTGGTAAAAATTCAACCCTTGCACTTTTTATGCACTCTCTTCTTCCTTTGTGATCTTTCACACTCAGAATGATTTGACAAAATGCACTCTGCACACTACGATCGAATTCGCACTCTGCTCTCGATGATCGAACTTCTTGCACTGTGCACTATCTCCGAACGTCGCACTTCAACCATGCATCTCATTCACCTTCAACTCTTCAAACAGCCCTCCTTTTATAACAAAATTTTCATGAAGAAAACTTTAATCTTAGTCGGCTGTTATGACAAATGCAAACCCTAATCTACGTCGGCTGCAAGCCCTAATTTTTATCGGCTAAAATTTGACTTTGTCAGCTTCACTGCCTCTGGAACACTTCTATAGCTTCTACTGTGAAACTACAACATGTCATGATATCGTGACACCTTTGCAACCGTATACTTTCTTTTGGCTTTTGTCGTGATATCACGACACTTCAGCCTTTGTCGACTTCAACTAAGCTCTTGTCATGATATCGTGACACTTTTGACTTAGTCAGCATCAACTTTGCTTTTGTCATGATATCGCGACACTTCTCCCTTCGTCGACCTCCTTTCTGCTTTTGTCACGAAATCATGACACTTCTATCTTCATAGCCTTCCTCTCTGCTTTTGTCGTGAAATCGTGACACTTCTCCTATAGAAGGCCTGCATTCTATTTTTGTCGTGAAATCGTGACACTTTCTCCAACCGAACGCTGCCATCTCAATCTGTCGTGAAATCGTGACACTTTCTCTTCCTTGCACTCTTGTCTGCTTGCACTAGCGAAAACGGAACATGTCGCAAAATCGTGACACTTTCGCTGCCTTGTGTTTTTCTTTGCCTTACACTTGCAAAAATGGAACATGTCACGAAATCGTGATGCTTTCACCTTTGAGCTCTTCCTCCTTGAATTTGTCACGAAATCATGACACTTCTAGCTTCCGTACACTTTCCTTGCAGCCTATCGTGAAATCGCGACGCTTTCAGCTTTCGTACGACTTCTCTGCAACCTGTCATGAAATCACGACAGTTCTCATTTTCAGACTCTTCCTTCTGCTGCATGTCGCGAAATCGTGACACTTTATCTTGCTTCCACTTTGTCTTCTGACTTGTCATGAAATTGTGACACTTTTTCTCCTTAGCACTTTTCTTTTCTTCGGGTCGTGAAAACCCGACATGTCATGATATCGTGACACTTTTTCTATCGGACTCTCTCTCCTGCATTATGTCACGAAATCATGACACTTTTTCTTTCGGACTCTCTCTCCTGCAACATGTCGCAAAATCGTGACACTTTTTCTTTCGGACTCTCTCTCCTGCAACATGTCGCGAAATTGTGACACTTTTTCGTTCGTTCAACCTTCCTTGCAATATGTCATGAAATCGTGACATTTCTGACTCCGAACATTCTCTCTCCTCTTTGAGTCACGAAACTGCGACATGTCGCGATATCATGACACTTTTCTAAAAAGCTTTCTCTCGCCTGCTTAAGTCACGAAAATGCGACATGTCACGATATCGCGACACTTTTCTAAAAAATTTCTCTCTCCTACTTAAGTCACGAAAATGCGACATGTCGTGATATCATGACATTTTTCAAACTTACTTTCGAACCTGTCATGCCGAACCTTCATCAAAACAAATTATTTGACATCAATTCAAATTCCTTCAACAGCTTCTTGACATCAATGACAACTTATTCACTTGAGCAAATGCAATGTACCCAAGGTACCCAAAATTGCCAAAAATCTCCTCCTTTGTCATTGATGGCAAAACTTTACTAAAAACACGTCTCAAGAGCCAAAACTAAAACCAACTATGCTAACAACTGAGAAACTATGCCCACAACTGAGAATATTCCTTTGAAGTTTTGCTCCCCCTGACTTGAAGCTTTCCTCTTCACTTGAAGCTCTCCCCCTTACTCATATCTCTCCTCCTTTGTCATCAATGGCAAAGGGTCACCTTTGGGGCTCGGGACTAAGAATGAGCCTCTTAGCTTAGTCCCTCCCCCACCTCCTGATGAGGTGATTAATTTTGGGGTGGGAGTAAAACTCCCATTAGGCACTGATCATCATCAGCATCTATAATTTCCTTGTCGGGCCTTCTCTTGAACTCTTTGCCCGTATTCTTGTTCCTGTTCTTGTCACTATTCATGTTCCTATTATCATTCCTGTTCTTATCCATGCATTGATCCTTGGACCTTTTCATACCACTGTTCCTATTCCTGTACCTTGGAATTTTAGCTCTACACTGTCTAGCTGTGTGACCTTCATTGTTACACTTATAACAAGTAACAATGTTATTTCTTTTAGGCATACCTGTTCTTTGAATCCGCCTATTCTGACTAACCTTGTTCTGACCAAACCTGTTCTGGCCGAACCTGTTTTGATCAAACCTATTCCTGTAATTAACCTTGCAATAGACTGCCTTGTGCCCAAACTGTTGACAAGAGTAGCAATACCCTTGAAAGAAACTAGCACTTCTGAAATTGTCGTTTACCTTCTTCACTTGAGCCATGCAATGTGCAGCCATGTGACCAAACCTGTGACACGTAAAACATCTATCGTGAAATTTTCCTTTATTTGACCTCTTGGGTCCTAAAAACTTCTTCTTCTCATTCTAAATTTTGTTTTCTTTTTCTACGCATCTATCATTCAAGGACTCATGATCTGAAATACTTTCCTCATCAGAACTCTCTTCCTTTTGGAGTCTCTTACTAGACTCTCCAGTGTGTTCCTTGTGTGGCTTAACAAAACCAAGGCCTATTTTATCCATTGTCTTTCTTTGACCTTTGATGAGTGACTTAACCTTTTTGGAGCTATCTTGAAACCTCGTAAAGCTTATCCTTGTACTCTTTAGTTTCCTCTTTCAAAGAAGCCATTTTCTGTTCTAACTCACTATACTCAAGAACCTTAGACTCTAACTCATCCTTGAGTTCTTGTGTCTTAGCCATAGAGAAGTCAAGACTTTCTATAAGATCATCTCTCTCCATACAACATTCATCTAACTTATCCTTGAGTCTAGCATTCTTCTTTCTTTCCTTTTTCAAAACACTAAGAGCGTTAGTAAGTTCACTTTCAAGATCCTTTATTTGTTTGCTTTCTGAATCATCAAAGCCTTTTTTAGATTTCTTATCACTAGAGGTGCTACCTTTTTCAAAAACCATACAAGCATCTTCCTTATAGTTTTCTGAAGCATCCTCATACATACTAGAAACCAAATCATTATTTGTGCAATCATCCTCAAGGTGACCAAAATTTCCACATCTAAGACATTTCATGATAATGAATCTATGTTTCGGTTCTTCCTCTTTTTCGATATGAACAACATCTCATTTTCATTATCACTTGAAGAACTTTCACTATCACTACTAGAACACTTACTTGCTTTGTCTAGGTAGAAACTCTTCTTGTGCTTGTGAGAATACCTTTTTCCTTGATTGTTGTGCTCATATTTGTTTTTCCTGTGATGCTTGTGCTTTTCAGAATCCTTGCTCTTAGGATCATGTTTATCTTCATCACTTTCATCCTTGGAAATAGTACAGTCAGTAGCATAATGACCAAACTTTCCACAATTGAAACATCTTATATTTTTCATGCTTTTGTGCTTTCTAGAGAACTTGCCCTTTTTGTTGTAATATGCCTCTTCATCACTAGAAGACTCATCACTCTCTTGAAGCTGTTTACCCTTGGATTTCTTGGTAGCCTTGAAAGCTACCTCTTTCTTGACGTCAACCTTCACTCGAGTTCTCAACTCAAATGCTCGCAAGTATACTATGGAGCTCATCCTTTTTCAACTTATCCAAATCTTTAGCTTCCTCAATAGCAGAAATATTTTCACTAAATCTATTAGGAAGAGATCTTAAAATCTTATCACAAACATCATTTTCAGCAAGCTCAAGACCTAAGTCTTTCATGGAGTTAACAACCTCATCCATACGAAGCATGTAGTCACTAATATTTTCATCATCATTCATCTTGAGTTGTTCAAACATACCTTTGAAATGTCTCAACTTGGACTTTCTGACATTTGTATCACCTATATGAACCACCTGCAACTGTTTCCACATTTCACTAGTTGTCTTGCAGTGAATCACTTTGGTGAGATCTGCTTTTTGTAAGCCTTTCAAGATTGCATTCATTGCTTTTGAATTGATGTGATGTAGGAGCCTTTCTTCTTTAGTATTTGGACCATGTACAGGAATAGTGTACTCATATTCAATTACTTCCCATACCTCATTACCAAGTGCCATTAGATGAACCTTCATCCTTGCACTCCAAAGACCAAAATCTGACCCATCAAGAATAGGTGTTGCATTGCCACTTGAATAATCCATTGTGTTCTTTACTAGCTTTTCCTTCAAGTCGTTAAACTTTTTGAAGGCACCCGCTCTGATACCAATTGAAGAACACAAGCTTATACTGAGAGGGGGGGGTGAACAAGTATAAGACCAATTTTTACTTTTCTTATCCCAATCAAAATTATACAATATATCAATGGCAATATCAATAGCAGAAACCAAAGCAATGTACAAATCATCACACACACATGAGACACCAATTTACGTGATTCGCTCAATGTGAGCTACATCCACGGATAAAATCTTTCACTAAATTTTATCAATCCAAATTTTGGGAATACCTTTCCCGATTACAATGTTTATGGGCACCAACCCAAAGGAGACACCAATCCCCTAATCTTGAGTTCGTGGGCACCAACCCATAGGAGACACCAATCCCCTAGCTCTGCTCTAGCTGGTGATCCTCTAGAAGACCTCTGCCTTCATTGCCCTTAGCAAATGGAACTCTATCCATAGAAGACACCTGTCCTCCCTGCTCTGGTTGGAGACCTCTATCCTCAACTCTATCACCTCCAAAGCTGGTCCTTGAATTTGCACTAAACACAGTCCTTCGATCTAGCACAAATGTCCTCATTCATCTTTGCCTATCTGCTCTCTACGCCCTCTGCTCTCTCTATGCAAACGCACCCGCACTTGGTTGAAATTCAACCCTTGCACTGTCTGCGCACACTCTTCTTCCTTTGCGATCTTTCACACTCAGAATGATTCGAAGAAATGCACTTTGCACACTACAATAAAATTTGCACTCTGCTCTCAGTGATCGAACTTCTTGCACTACGCACTATCTCTGAACGTCACACATCAACCACGCATCTCATTCACCTTCAACTCTTCAAACAGCCCTCCTTTTATAACAGAATTTTCATGAAGAAAACTTTAATCTTAGTCGACTGTTATGACAAATGCAAACCCTAATCTACGTCATCTACAAGCCCTAATTTTCATCGGCTAAAATTTGACTTTGTCGGCTTCACTACCTCTAGAACACTTCTATAGCTTCTGCCGCGAAACTACAACATGTCGCGATATCGTGACACCTTTGCAACCGTATACTTTCTTTTGGCATTTGTCACGATATCGTGACACTTCAGCATTTGTCAATTTCAACTAAGCTCTTGTCGCGATATCGCGACACTTCTGACTTAGTCAGCATCAACTTTGCTTTTGTCGTGATATCATGACACTTCTCCCTTCATCGACCTCCTTTCTGCTTTTGTCGTGAAATCGTGACACTTCTGTCTTCATAGCCTTCCTCTCTGCTTTTGTCACGAAATCATGACACTTCTCCTATAGAAGGCCTGCATTCTATTTTTGTCGCAAAATCATGACACTTTCTCCAACCGAATGTTGCCATCTCAATCTATCGCAAAATCGCGACACTTTCTCTTCCTTGCACTCTTATCTGCTTGCACTAGCGAAAAC
Source organism: Wollemia nobilis (assembly GCA_028583015.1). Taxonomy (NCBI): domain Eukaryota; kingdom Viridiplantae; phylum Streptophyta; class Pinopsida; order Araucariales; family Araucariaceae; genus Wollemia; species Wollemia nobilis. The sequence goes on from JAQPPZ010003280.1 coordinate 4,753,951, forward strand.
AAAACATGTCACAAAATCATGACACTTTCGCTGCCTTGTGTTTTTCTCTGCCTTACGCCCACGAAAATGGAACATGTCACAAAATCATGACGCTTTCACCTTTGAGCTCTTCCTCCTTGAATTTGTCATAAAATCATGACACTTCTAGCTTTCGTACTTTTCTTTGCAGCCTATCATGAAATCGCGACGCTTTCAACTTTCGTACGACTTCTCTACAACCTATCACGAAATCGCGATAGTTCTCATTTTTAGACTCTTCCCTTTGCTGCATGTCTCGAAATCATGACACTTTATCTTGCTTCCACTTTGTCTTCTGACTTGTCGCAAAATCGTGACACTTTTTCTCCTTAGCGCTTTTATTTTCTTCGGGTCACGAAAACCCGACATGTCACGATATCGCGACACTTTTTCTATCGTACTCTCTCTCCTGCATTATGTCACGAAATCGTGACACTTTTTCTTTCGGACTCTCTCTCCTGCAACATGTCACAAAATCGTGACACTTTTTCTTTTGGACTCTCTCTCCTGCAACATGTCGCGAAATCGTGACACTTTTTCATCCGTTCAACCTTCCTTGCAATATGTCGCGAAATCATGACATTTTTGACTCCGAACATTCTCTCTCCTCTTTGAGTCGTGAAACTGCGACATGTCGTGATATCGCGACACTTTTCTAAAAATATTTCTCTCACCTGCTTAAGTCACGAAAATGCGACATGTCGTGATATCGCGACACTTTTCCAAAAAAGCTTTCTCTCTCCTGCTTAAGTCGTGAAAATGCGACATGTCGCGATATCGCGACATTTTTCAAACTTACTTACTTTCGAACCTGTCATGTTGAACCTTCATCAAAACAAATTATTTGACATCAATTCAAATTCCTTCAACAGCTTCTTGACATCAATGACAACTTATTCACTTGAGCAAATACAATATACCCAAGGTACCCAAAATTTCCAATAGACTCAGTGGTAGATGTGGTATCTTTAGACACCTTAAGGCATGTGTTATATGATCCCTTTGTTGGATCTCTTGCTTTCTCAAATAGTGCTCTTCTTTTTATCACTTTGTAATGTGTCTTGTTGGTTGTTGAAGTGTCCCTAAGACACTCAAGATTTATCCTTATTTTTCTATGTAGGACAAGAAGGTTAATGGTGCAAGAAACTAATGTAAATAATTTTACAATACTTATAATATAATACTTGAATTTGCACCTATATATGATATCTTCCAATATCCTTTTGCAAGTTTTCTTTCTACTGATTTTGATGATGGCTTCTTTGTACTATTCCTTGTAGGCAAGGGATGATTCTATGTTGTCTTACTTACTCAACAAGATTAACCTCTAACTCTTTACTTGGATAAATTTTAGCACTAATGAATCCAAGCTCTTAACCATGCAACTAAGTTTAGAGGTTTAATTGCACTAATGTTCACTTTAACTAAAAATCCTTAGTGAACTTTGAATAACTAATATAGTACAATAATAGTTTATCCTTATTACTCCTGTAAATAAACTCTTAAAGTAACTTAAAATATGCACTAATTTTTACTACAACTTAAAATACTTAGTGAACCTTAAGAGATTCTTAAAAAAATTAGTATAGTGCAGTATTAATCTCACCTTATCACTCCTTAAATCATGCACTAGCAATCTTTGTAGTTTAATGTAGTCTTATTTTTTTCAACTCAACAATAGGAAGATGATATTTTTCTTTTTGTCGAAATATATCTAACTCCTATTTTAATGTGCAAGTAATAACCTTTAAAAGAACTTTCCTTTTGAACTCTCTTGAAGACTTTAAAATGAATCCACTTCTTGCAACTTTTAAACTGATATGGTGCTTAACAAATCTTAATCAACTAAAAAGTTCAACTAATGAATCTTTTGCATCCAAGTTGCTTACCTTTAATATCTTTGAATATTGTGGATTTCTTGGTGTTTCAATTCATAAAATTTCTGCCCTTAACTAGATGAACTTGCAGCTATTCTTGGCTGTCCTAAAAAGCTCTTTAACTCACCTTTTTGCAGCTCCGAAAACCCTCTAACTTGTTGCCCTTTAACTGTAGTAGGTGACTTCGATTAACCTTCAGGATGGACTCTGTAAATTCTAAAGTTTTACATCTTAGTAATGTTATGCTAATTCTTCCTCTCTTGCAATCAATTTCTACACTGAAATGTTGTTCTTGAAACTTAAAAATTTGGTAGGGAATTCCTCCAAATTGTAGCTAAGTTTTCTTTCAAGAACTCTTCAGTGTTCTGCTGAATATTCTAGCAAACCCCTATCTCTAAATGAGCCTTTTATCATTCAAAGGTAATATTTAAACCCTTCAAGTTTGGTAGTAATATTTTTCTTCTTTCTCCTTCAACTCCCTTGTCTAATTCTAGCTTCAATTAAGGTCTTTCTCTTAAGAATCTAAACATCTTGAGGTCTTCACCAATCTCCTCTAAAATTTGGCAAACTTCTTGCCAAATCCTTCTCCCTTGGGCTTGTTGTCATATGGTGATAATTATCCCAAGTTCTTCCTTTGGTGGTAAATTTCTCCAATGAGTTCTCCTAGGAACTCCTTTAATGGTCTTTTCTAGATCTCCTTTTAATGAGGCTCACCAACCCTCCTGCTTATTTCTCCTTGAGAACTCACCAAGGTCTTCAATCTTGCAACTCTTATGGTTTTCCAAATGAGACATTTACATCAACCTTCTACTATGGAAGTGTTGGTAATGAGATCTTCCTCTCAGGTCTCTAAAATATGTTGTTGCTGGAATCTAGAATAGGACCTTGTTGGTCCTTCTTAACTTCTACATTATACAAGCATTAATGGAGATAACCAACCTCCAATCTTCTATAATTGGAAGTTTTGTAACTAGACCTTCTAAGGGTCTCTTCAGCTTCTTTAGGGTGAAGTATTCAATCTACACTGGAGATCATCAATCTTCCATCTTCATCGAGACTCTTCACTGGAGTCTTCTCTCTCCCTTGAATATGTAACAAGGCTCCTATGATATTTTCTTCTTCTACACTCTGCAAGTTTTGCAATCTATGGTAATGGGACCTTTTCTTTAGTCCTCCAAATATTCATTCTTCCATTTGTTTCTTTTGGTGTTGGATTGATTCTAAAGAAAATATTCTTTCTAGCTCTTTTGTAGGAAGCTTCCCAACTCACTTAAAATCTCCTTTTCCTGCAACAAAGTATTAGGAGTATAATGGAATAAAATATAAATCTAGAGATAATTAATCTTCAGTAGTTGATTTATCAATCTAGTGGAATTTATGTTGAGTCCTAGTCTTCACAAGTTTATCTGCAACCCTATGGAAAGACTAACCAAATATAATCATAAAAACTTTGGAACTAAGATTTTTTAATTTCTCTTAGTCTCACTTGTGGCTCTCCCTATTTCTTATTGATCTACCATGTGCTCTGATACCATTGTTAGATTTTTATGGGAGGTAGTACAACCACAAGATGTAAGATAACTAATTTGATATAACTATAAACTAATGGCACAATAATATGTAGGAAAATAATGAGATGAACATCTACAAATAACTCAAAATATGTCATTAATGAGAGTGACAAAAATAGTACAATGCTATAAATGGAGGACATGAAAACTCCATGAACATATATGGAAGGACTACATTGTACCATACTACTAAAATATACCACACACTCTCTATATTTACTACTACTCTGAAATCATTCACTATGAGGCCTTTATGTAGGAAGATAGATTCCTTGGCCCTTACTATACCTAAGACTCATGTACATGTGGACTACATGCACATATACAACTTGCACATTGAAACTTGTGCATTTATTACAATACTTGAAGTAACTAACTTTACTCTAAAGTAAACTCCTACTCTAGTTATGTACCAAATGTGGTACATTTACATGATCCAAATGATGTAATATACTCTAACAAGTTGGACAAAGTAAAGGAGAAAATTGAAAAGTGGACCAATAGGTGGATTTCATCTAGGGGTAGAATTACCTTGGTAAAATTAATCCTTCAAGCTATACCTATTTATGTTTCTACTGTGTTGAATATCCCAAAGTCAATTCTTCAAGAATTTGATCAAATCAATCAATGGTTCCTCTGGAGTGGTACTAAGGAGAAAATAAAATAGGCCTTAGTTAAATGGGATACTTTATGTCTTCCTAAGCATGAAGGGGAGTTAGGATTTTGATTTGCTATAAAATTAATAACGTTTTAGCTTCAAGTTGTATTGGAGGATTTAAATAACCCTAATGTCCTATGGGCCAATAATCTTCATGCTAAATATGTTAAAAAAAAAGTCTTGAAGACCTTATCCTCTATCAACTTCCTACCAGAAGTTTTCTTATTCTGGTGGATCTTAGGATTGGTGAGGATTTGATAAATAATAAGTTATTTTGGATCATTCATAATGGTCAATAGGAAAAAGTTTTGGATAAATTATTGGGATAGTCACCAACCTTTGATAACTCAATTCCCTAATTGAAGGCCCTGGATGGAGAAGTTACACCAAGCTAACTAGATAAAGGTAGCTAATTATTATTGATACCAGACTGGTAATTTAGAGGTTGGTAGATATTGGATCCCTATTGAGGAATAGCCTAGTCAAATTCCAAAAAGGTAAAGGAAATATATCCAACACACCCTTCATATAAGATCTCTCTCTTAGTCCCATGGTAAGGACTATTTTGGATGGAACATCACTACTAAGGGTGAGTATAATGTTGCTCAAGGTTATTTGGCCTTATGCCATAATAATCCAAACCAATCCTATGGCATATCTACATAGTTGTAGGCTCAAAATATTTGGCCTAAGGTGAGGTTTTTTATTTGGATTTTATTGCATCGAATGGTGCTCACTAATGAGAAACTTATGAAACATGGCTTTTATGGTCTGTTTAAATGTGAAAAGTATGGAAAGAACGGAAAAAATCTTAGCCATATTTTTATTGAGTATCCATTAGCCTTTAATATATGGATGAGAATGGCTATCTTACTCAGTTTATAGTTGCCTAATTTTTCCACTCTTGAATAGCTATGGAGGGATTGGCCTAAACAAGAGGCTACTGATCATTTTGTTAGGCAGTTAGTTTGGATGGGAGCAACCATTCTACCTTGGAATATATAGAAGTAAAGAAACATATGGATTTTCAAATAATAAAGGAAGGATATTCACCATATTTGGCAAGATACCATTACCAACTTAGTTGAATCAGTCCACTAGCTCCTTAATCACCCCTAGGACTCTCACTAATGATGGGATCAAGTTATGCAAATATTGAAGATTCACTCTACTATTAGAAACCAACTTAAAGGGAATGTGAGTTATCAAAATATAGATAGAACAAGGAATTGGAAGCCTCCTCCTACGAATTTTTGATAAGTCAATTTGGATGGATCCTCTAGGGGAAATCCTAGAAAAGCCAATGCGGGGGGAATTGGTAAACTTTTAGATGGTTCCCTAGTTTTCACTTTTGCTAAGAATTTGGGTAGAATTTCCAATAACCTTACTGATGGATATGGTATCCTCAAAGGCCTTCGTGAGGTTCCTAAGGTTGGATGGAAAAAGGTGTTGGTTGAATTTGACTCCCAAGTCATGATTAATCTATTGAAGACTCCTTCTAAGAATCATAAGGCTTATTGTAGAATAAAAAGAATTATTGAGAAGATTTAAGTAATCCAAATGAGCTTTTTAAAAGTTGAATACAATCACATGGTCAAAGAATAGAATATGATTACTGATGCTTTAGCTAATTGGACATCGAAAAAAGGTGATCTTACTTGCTATGACCATGCTTCCAAATGGTGGGCTTCACAAATTAGGGATGCTCTTCTATCTATCCTTTCTTTGGATGGCTCTAGTACTAGAGGTACCTAGTTCCTTTTTACTTTGTATTAGCTTCTCTTTGGTTTAGTTAGGGTATTTTAGTTCCCCATATTAGAAATATCATTCTTATGTTTCTTGTGTTGATTCTTGGTTAAAAGACCTGTTGGCCTAGAAAGGTTGAAGATGTAATCTATTTTTTCCATCAATTTATTTTTTTAGTGTGTGCACTTTTGTGTTGTTTTTGTTTTTGTATTTTTGTTGTTTTTTTATGTTTTGTGGTTTTTTTTTTGTGTTTTTGTATGGTTTTGTTGTTTTTGTGTTTTGTTGTTTTTTTTTTTTTTGTGTTTTTTTTTTTTTTGTGTTTTCTTTCTTTGTTTTTTTGTTGTTGTTTTTGTGTTTGTTTGTTGTGTTTCTTTTTTTTGTTAATTTAGGCATGTTCCTTGAATGTGCTAAAGGGGGCAGGCTAGGTGCAAGACCTAGGCAATTTTTGTGGAATACATACCCCTACCACCTTAGGTCTTACCTAAAAGTGGCATCTCAAAAGGGGTGTTTTCCACAAACAAAACAAATTGATTGAGTATACACTATCTTTTAAAAGATACCAAACCAACTCATTTTTTTTATAAAAATAGGTAAATAAAACTCGTTAAGTATTCTTTTAAACTTATTTTCTATTTGTTTGATGTCCTCTCCTTCAACCAGATTGCTAATAGAAATTCATTATTTGGGGTTGTTCAAATATATATAGTCTTTACCTTTAAATCCTTACAAGCTAAATATGCCTAGGAAAATGATTACCATTTTTTATCATAAATAAGTCTTTAACCAAGTATCAGACCAGAGATTTGTAGATTCCCTCTCATTGACTGACTATCTAATATGCTACTTGATCAATATATTTTTGACAACATGGAACCAATATATTTTTTGAACAAAATTTCATAAATCTTTCTTTGATATTTGAACAATATCCAACCTAGATTTTTTTGTAGTTCCATACTTGTAAGTTTATAATTTTGCAAGCTTGCCCCTCCAATATTCTTTCCATTGTAAAACCTATGCTACTTACAAAGAGAAAATCTAAAGTTTTCCTCACTTCCTTTCAAATAAAGCCTTTGAATTTTATCAAATACAAATTTTATTATGCTAATCATATTATACATGTATGGATAGATTACAATGTAGTATTTATGAATTATAGCCTTTAGTCTATGGTTAAGAACTTACCTTTCCAACCTGCTAAATATATTTAAATCCATCCAAAATTGAGATAAAAAATCTTTCTTTGCTTCATAAAACAAGATAATAATCATATAAGGTGCTAATTTTCCAACTTTAAGCTCTAAAATATTGATTATAGTTCCAAACTAGTGAAATATTAATGAAAAAGATCCTAAATTTATAGTATTAAAAAAAATTCTAACTACCTTCTCATAGCATGATTGTATTGATTTGAACTGAATGACCTTATTGAATGAGGGATGACCCAAATAAAAAGTATCATCAATAAATTGGAGATGAGATTCAAAGGCACCATTTTTTGTAACATGAATGCCTTTAATTTTTGCTTCTATTTTTACCTTTGAGAAAGCTCTTGTCAATGCCTCAATAAATAAATAAGAAGACAATGGTTCATATTACTATATTCCACTAGATGATTTAAAGTATCTAGCAAGGAATCCATTGAACAAAATAAAATATTTTTTATCACTAAAGAACATCTAATCTATTCACACTAACCATAATCAAAACTAAATTTCTTGAGATCATGATGTAGAAAACTCTAAAAAACCCTATCATATGCTTTTTCATATCTAATTTTATAAGTATACCTATATTTTTTATGGAATGAAGAGAATAGCATGGTGTAGAAAACTCTAAAAAACCCTATCATATGCTTTTTAATATCTAATTTTATAAGCATGCCTATATTTTTCATGGAATGAAGAGAATATATGGCCTCTTGTGCAATAATTACACCATTAAACATTTTGTTACCACCAAAAAAACCACCTTGTTTGTCTAATATAATGTATTCTAGAATGATTTATAATTTGGTTGCTATACTTTTTGAAATTATCATATCATATGACAAAGGCTTATTAGATGAAAATTATCAAATTATTTTAACTCATCTTTCTTGAGAATGAATGGAATATAGGTGGTATTGATCTCACTTATTATAGTTTTGTTTTTTTGGACTCTTCAACCATAACCAACTTATCACTCTTCAATAATTCCCAAAATTTTTGAAATAAAATAACAAGAAATCCATTAGGGTTATATGCATTGATAGGGTGGAAAAGGAAAACTACCTCATGTGGCTCATCCATAAAGATCTTCCTTGTCAAACTTTTATTTTGTTCCTAGATGATAATTTATGGAATCGTTTATAAAATATTATCTTACGCCTCCTTATCTTGCCCAAAATATAACATAATATCTTGGAAATAATTAATTTCTTCCTCCTTGAAATATTCTTCTTCCTCAGTATTTCTTCCATTCGGATTTAGAATATTTTTTATTTGATAAAAAGATAAATTTATTTTTCCTATAGCATTAAAAAATATTATTTATATCCATTTCATTAATCCATATCTCCTTAGATTTTTGGGACCAATATGAGATTATTTTTAATACATTATAATAATTAGAAAGTAATTGTTTTTCTTATACATAAGTATCCTTGTCCATTCTATTGATTTCTACTCTATCTTGTAAATTATTGAGTTTGAATTTAATATCCCCCTTTTCTTTAAATATGTTACAAAAATATTTGATATTCCAAATCTTCATTTATTCTTTAGATATTTCACCTTTTGAACAAATCTCTACATACATGATCCTTCAAAATTTGTTTCATCCCACCATAACATAATAATCTAGAAGAAATCAAGGTCTTGGATCCACATAGACTAAAATCAAAATGGCTTTGGATGACCATTATTGAGTAAATCACATCTCAAGATAATGCATGTGTGATATTATCTTGCTTGTAATAAAATATCTAAGAGATTTTATACTCAGTTTACAAGCATGTATGCAATAAGAAAAAATTGTATAATCTTTCTATTATATGAGTTTACCTAATTCATATCCCATTTATATTGAAAGCATGAAGGAATAGCATCCTAAAGACCATTTAAATTGATAAATGAAGCAAAATCCTTCATTTATTTAGAACATCTACGAGTACAACCCTTTAATTCCAATGGTGATAGAACTATTTTGAAGTCTCTTCCATGAAGTCATAATCACAATTATAAATCATCATTGAATTTGTCATAAATACGTTGAAGTTTTTCCAACATATTTATTGTGGAGTAAATAATGATGAAGCATATACATTTATAGCCTCAACTTTGATATTTCTCTTTCTTGAAAAAAACACCATCAATCAATAACTTTTGCTTCTAATTTTTTTATCCTATTAAAATTTGTCCCACACTATTATAATAACTCTTAAATCTCCTATAATAGAAACTACTATACAATCCTCCATATTTCAAATATTTTTGAATGCATCCTTACATTCCTCACTAAACCTTATTTCTTTTATTAAAACAAACTCGGGACTATAACAACCTTTAAATTCTCTAATAAATTATTATAGGGTCTTATTCATACCTATAATATTACAAGATACCATTTTCAGTATCATTTTTTATTCTTATTTATGGGCTTAGCCCCACTTCATGTAACACTTATATTTATTTTCCCATATTGATATTTATATGAATTTCATTATCTCTTTGTTCTTACTTCGAGGGTCTTCCTCTCATTTTCCATTCTCGCCAAAACTTTCATAATTATTAATCTCTTTGAATTTTCTAGGTTTGTTCATAATGAAACTTATCATCTATAGATTTATGTTACTTTGGAGAACTTGAATTGCAAGGAGTAGCCTAAAAAATAAAACCTTTAAATTTTCATGGATATCCTAAATATATTTTTGTTTATTATGTTTCTCTTAAAGCCCTATAGTGGAAGGGATAAACTCTACTCTTGTTTCAATTTTGTTATAAGGAAAAATTAATATGATTTACCTAGATTACACATACCCACTTCTATTTTCTTTTTGCTAAAATTTACCTCCACATTTTCCTTTTCACCTTTTGTTCCTTCTAATTTTGTGCATAATGTACTTCCTCATTTTTAGGAATTTTTACATAGTCAATATTATAATGAGTGTGGTATAACCACCCATCACAAGGACTATGCATCTACTAGAAGATAAGGGTAGTTGCAAGTTTAGTTAAAGGTTTGTTATGCCAAAAATGGGCATCCAATGTATTTAAATATCCATAATTTCATAATATAAAATATCAAATAATGAAGTACTATTAGTGGTATCATATTAGGTTGAAGAAATAGCCATCTCTCCTTCAGATCTTCTTCTTGCTTCAATCTAGAGATGTTTAAAAAGCACTTTGTTGAAAAGAGGTTTAATGGAAAACAACCCTACCAAAGACTAAATAGGTTAATCTCAAGAAGAGAGGTAAGCATCTTCTCTATGAAAAATTTCCATGGAAGGCTCCCAATATAAACATTATCAATAAGTTCTAGATATCACCTAGACAAGGACTAGGGCCTATTAGTGAATGCTTTGCTACTATATTTACTAGATGTTCTTAGAGAATGCGAGGAACCAACATTCCATCAAGTAGGTAAATGATTTCAAAGAACATGAAGAATCAACATTCTATCAACCAGGTGAATGATTCCAAAAAACGTGAGATATTTCACCAAAAAGGTAGAAGACATTCTAATTTTAAAAGCATGAAAAAAAATTTCTCATAAATAACCATGAAGATTTTGCAAGAGCAAAGTCCATCAACAAATCATTTCTAGCATTGATGCCTAAATGTGTAGGAAAATTATTACATCAGTTAAAACAAAGTTGAAGTAGAGGAGGAATTAGATGTATTACCTGTGATCCATGGGTGAAGTAGAAGGAACCAAAATTGATTAAAAGTATTTAATTTCAGTTATACAACACAACCAAAAATTTTGCCATGTCCAAAAGTTTTTCACATGCAAAATTCACATTTACAAACAAAACTAGCAAACAAAAAATGATAGTATCAATTGCTTCTTTATTACTGGATGAAAGAAAGTAGCACTCATTATCAAATTATTTCACTTATTCCATATATTAAAATAATATACAAGCAATTTCACTCAAGGTCACATACTGACAAAGTCTTAATGACTCATTTTCTAATCAATTAAAGCATTGAGGTATCAATATTTCCTCCTAGGTGATCCATGTTTTAATAAAATTAGCTATAAATTTGAATCCTATTTTATGATAAATAGTATAGGATATGTTAAATATTAAAAGCATGACATAATTTTCAAAATGTAGAAGAAGGAGATACTCCCAATAACAACCAAAGAGCTAGGTTATAGACCAGTTAGAGAAGGAGTCCAAATCTAAGAAGGTACTCTTCGCCATGCATGTTTACTATCAATGTTCATCACTGTGTGCACTCCCTGTGAAGGCCTAAAGGAACTCAACCACTACTTTTGCACACTCCCTATGGATACCAAGATACATTCACTCCCTATATATGTTCTTTGTTATGTGCACTTCTTATGCAGGTCCATGAGATGTTTAGGTTATCCATTTGATGTTTCCATCATGAGTGATTATAGTATGGGCCTAGAGATTTTGAATCACTAGTTTAATATTGTGGATAAATAGACCAACAATCAATTAATTTAATCCCACATTGATAGTGGTGAGCTCATTTGAGCCTGTAAGAGATTTGCTTTTCTACTTTACTAATGTAAGAAAAATAAAGAAGAAGCATATAATATTTTTTAGAATCATAATATTCCCTAGAAGAAGAATATTTCCTCTACTTATTATTTTTCCTGATGAGACATAATTTTATTGCAATTCAAGGCATCAATCAAGCTGTGAGTATAGGCTTATAAATACTCATTGGAAACCATTTTTTGAGGTTGATTAAAAATTTTAAAATGTAGAAAAAATAAAGAAGAAGCATATAATATTTTTTAGAATCATAATATTCCCTAGAGGAAGAATATTTCCTCTACTTATTATTTTTCCTGATGAGACATAATTTTATTGCAATTCAAGGCATCAATCAAGTTGTGAGTATAGTCTTATAAATACTCATTGGAAACCATTTTTGAAGTTGATTAAAAATTTTAAAACATTCTAATTTCATGAAAGTTTGATATGACCAGTGGTGCACCAAATTTCTTTTTGCCTAATTTCCAACTATTGAGAGGGAATAATTATGCTTCCTAGAAGACCAAATTCAAAATAAAACTAGAGTTTTAAGAAGTATGAGAAGTTGTATACAATGCCATTACTAATATTTATATAGGAGATAAAGAGAAGCCAAAATTTGACAATGCAAATAGAAAAGCATGATTGATCATGTTTGGAGTAGTTTATGAAGTACAAACATACATTTGAGATCCTACCACAACTAAATATGCATAGGAGAAACTTTAGAAAGTATTTGAGGTAAGGAACCAAAATCAAATTGTACTTCTACAAAATCAACTCCATTGCTTAAATATGAAGAATGAAGAAAATCTTGAATCCTTCATGAGGAGAATCACTAAACTATGAGCATAACTACAAGCCTTAGGAGAGTAGGTATCTAACAAGACACTTTTTCCTATTATTTTTAGATCTCTCCCTTTACAATACAATGTATTTGTGATAACATTAAATATCACTGAGAAAACATCAACATTTGAATAGTTGGTGAACCTACTTCAAAAAGTGGAGGTATCACACACAACACAAGAATAAAAATAGGTACTTCTTACAAATAAAAAATGAAAAAAACCATTTAGAAGAGGTATAAGACCTTAACATTTCTTCTAACAACAGAGAATAAATTCTTATATTAATAATAGATAAATGATTCTCACATGCAAGGATATCAGCAACAAAGAAATAATTTTTACACACAAAATATGTGTGAACTTTATGGTAAGAACAACCACACAGTAAGGGAATGTTGGCATAATCCATTCATAGATGGGTCTCCTTTATGGGAGATGCATCAAAAATAATACAAATTATCATTAGATAGGAGTACAATTTGGAAAAGGGTACAACAAAGTAATGTAGTTGAAGAGAACCAGATTAAAAATAAAATAAAATTAGTTAATCATTCCAAGCCACTAGAGAACCAACGAGAGATAAAATAGGACTTCAAGTAGGAGAGAAAACCATCAAGATACAAAATAAAATATAATAATACCAAGCCATGGGATATCCTTGATCATTGGAATACTAAGAAATTTGATCCTTCCTGGGTTAGAGATAAATTGCTCAAATTTAACTCCTTTACTACTCTCTTTCTCTAGTACAAAGAAAAATATTTATAGAATAAATGGCCTAGCATGACATGAGAATTGAAGAAGTATGGCATAGCTAACAAACTCAATCTTATGGAGAGAATAATTTATATTTCTACAACTTACAAAACTAAGTATCCTTTCATCATTATCACTCAATTTTTCATAAAGCTTTTGTCAAGGAGCATACTAGCATCACAAACAATCAATATAATAGATGGCAAGATATGATGTGACATCATCAAAATTGGTAACATAATCTACAATAAAGGAATATTTTTTAGATATAACTAGTATATGTTGGTCGCTAGTGGTTCAACATTAAAGGCTATTGAGCATTTGATAGGATGCTATATTCATGTTCAAGTAAAAACGATGGCAGCTATGGGATCATTTAAGGGGCTAAAACAAGTGCATAGAATTGATAAAAATTGTATTAAAAATATACATTCTATTATTATATTAAATAACTCATGATAAAGTAGAACAAGCAAAGAATCTAAATATTACTAAAGAAAATTGTGATAGAAGAAATGGAAAGAAAAAGAAGGTGAAGCAAAAGATGTAGAAGAAGCCTTACACAACTTTATTTCCATCACATTCAAGAAACAAATTAGCAACTAGTTAATTTAATAATAAAAATAGGATTGGAATAGTGTGGCGATCATAAAAGTCGGACAACCTACCCGGATTCGTGGTAGCTACCAATTCCACCATGTAAATTAAATAAAAAATAAAAAAATAATCAAGACAAGATGCATGAAGGCACATATTTCTTGCATTGAATTCATAAGTGTTAAATATTAAATAAGAATTTTTAATAAGTGTATTTTTGGAGTGCATGATTGCTAGAACACAACGCTCCTAATTATTATAGTACAAAGTCTACATTAAGGGGGAATTTTTTCTCTTTCAAATTTTAACATCACCCTAGAACATATCATCAAGTCAGAAGACAAGAGCAAGAGTCATAAACCAAGATCCAAGAGCCAATAACTGCAAGAGCTAGATCCAAAGATAGAGCTAATACTATGATGTAATAAGGGGGTATATTAGAAATTATTACATCAAAGTCCATGTGACAATGAGTGTGGTATAACCATCCATCCAAAGGACTATCATCTACTAGAAGACAAGGGTAGTGGTAGGGTTAATTAAAGTTATGTTATTCTAAAAATGGCCATCCAATGTATTTAAATATCCATCATTTCATAATGAAAAATCTTGAAGCATTAGGCATTATCACTCATCCCTTGTATCCTTTTTTATTTCAATATGAACATGTTACTTTGTGTTTCTACAAACCAAATAGTTCTATTATATTGTCTAAACAATTTAAACTTGGGTCTACGCATTTAGAGCCCACACTTATAACCACTTGAATACCCACCATTTGATAGTGTTCTAATTATCTTTGTATAAGGCTCTAGTTGAATGAATTAGACTATGTTTCAAGGACCGTTTCCTCTCTTTCTTGCATTTCCAACTTATTGAAGTTTTTTCTTTCAATATTTTCTCATTCAACTTATTAGCATGGTTTTTGATACACATAATGGGGGCACAAGATGATTATCATAGAGGACATATGCCATCAAAAGAGATAATAAATTATTATTTATAGAAGCTTGGGAACCAATGACATGATAATATATAGACACGCTATGAAAAAGGCTAGATTGTGTCACCAAAACTTATGGTGCTAATAAAAATCATAGTGAATTTATGACATAAGAAAGAACGTCAAATTATACACAAAGGAATTAAGGTCAAAGCTAATTATTAAATGAAAATTAGTATGAGGATGCATGTGGGCATAATTAATAGTGTTAATCGATATATAGTTGAGATGCTAATCTAATTTCATAAACATGACAAAATATATAAGAGAACATAAATTTCTAGGAAATAATACAAATGTATATATTCATAAGTAAACACAAGCATATATCCATAATGTAGTATTCTTCTATTACAATAGAATAGTACAAGGGATATCCATGAGAGGAGAGATATAGAGATAAATCTCATATTATATGAGAGTGTTACAATGAATCTCCACGATAGAGGGAGATATAAAGAGAGAAAACATAAATTCTTAGAGGCATAATCTAGGATGTGCATGGATGTGGTCCATATATCTATATAGGGATGTGAAGGTGATGTTAGTCATATTCATGAGAAGGAATATGATGGCATTGGTCAAATCCTTGCACAAGGACATAATGACATTGGTCGCAACACTATATGCAATTCAATCTCAATGTGATATGGTCTGGTGCTAATCCATTAACCTTAGTTGATGAGGCATATTCTAGTGGATGAGAATGTAGTCAGTGATCTTGATGGGGAGATATGGGATAGTGATGCAACCTTTTACTTACTCTCTTGAATGTCTTGTGTGGATTTCCTCTTGAAAAAGTGTATTTTCCTTTGTCTCTCTATCTTGAACATGATTTATTTGTATTGTGCATTGTGTATTCCTTTATACAAGAGGATACGATTCATCAAGAAAGTGTAATGTTGGATCAAAAAATAACAAAGAATCTACTTTTTGATTGTTAGAAAACTAGTTCTAGTTCTTGAAGTGTGTAAGTGGATGAACTAGTCTAAAATGACTATAATGATTATCTAATGGTGACACATGCCATTATCATTAATTTTTTTTGCATTTGTATGTGCCAAGAATTTTTTCATTTTTGAAGTTTAGATTTTGAAGTGTGTTGATAAGCTAAGAAGCCCTCCAAAGTTTAAGATATGCTTATGCTAGTAGTTGATGTTGAATGGTGTCACTGAAATTAGAAGCTAGTGTTGGTACTAATGCTAAAGGATGATTTTAACTTTGATAGTTGATGATGGTGGCAACACTAAAGATGGCATTGATGTTAGTAGTTAGTGTTATTGCCACTATTGAATTTTGTTCATGGGTATATAAGGTTACCCTTTTACACTCAGATTAATTATTTATTATTCCTCCTTTATTTTTGAAATCCATATTCAAATTCCACTTCAAATTAACCCCCTTTTGAAATTTAAAAATTGCTTTTAAAGAATCTCAAAAGGGACGTTGATATTCATGATGATCTACAATGGGAAGGGATATATTCATAGTCTATTTATTTCGTCCAAAAAAATCCAAAACTAGGATACCTAATTTTGATAGAAGGTTTTCTAGACCCAAATAAGCACAAGTTCTAACATAATTATATATGGATCCTGAGGTCATTATCTTATCCATTTTCACAAAAAACCTAATAAAATTACCAATTTAACCAAAAAATATACTTTGACCAAAATTCTTATGATAGTTTATAGATGCACAATCAAATGGGACCTTTGATAGCATTTATTTTGTTGGCTTAAATCCAATATACTAATGTTTTATCAAGAGGCCCACATTCCTTAAAAAGAAGGATCTCATTGAAAAATCATATCTCCATATTTGTCATTGGAAATTTTCATTATAAAAGACCCTTAGAGATAACTTTTGATCTCATAGTCTTCTCTAGTTGAATTATTTTTTCTTGTTGACCATTCATATAGTTCCTTTAGAGACATTTGGGCTCCCAAAAATATGTAAATTAAAACCTTGTTTTGGTAATGCCTCTATATTCTCATAAAATCTTCCTCCATCTAATTCCAATAATTGATTGCCCTTCATGGTGCCATGCATGTTGCTTTCCTCTATAGATCCTTGTATATTTGTGATTAACTTGTATTCATTTCTCGTTTAGTTTTCTTCCATTATTTCTCTATTACTCTCCCTAATCACACATCTTAGAGAGATTAGCAAAAGGGGACAAAGGTCCGACTTTGCTTTTTTTATATTAAAAATAGAGATCCATAAATAAACTGAGGCAAAGCACACAAATAAATAAATAAATATATATATATATATATATATATATATATTACTATATTTAGAACCTAGAAGAGCTACGAAAACAAACTCTATCCATGAATATTCTCACAAGCTCCTTATTTTTAAATTTTATTATAAATTATCCTTTATATTTAATATTTTTATTATTGTATTACATTTTAGAGTGGTGGTCTTAGGTTTTTGTATGTATGAATAACACATTAAAAAAAATGTGTTTGATAATTTTATTTGAAAATTATATTTACTAGTCATAGTTAAAAAAAAGTAGACTTTAATAAATACCTAGAATATATATATATATATGGATAACTATCAAAAATAAAATATTATAAAAACATGAGCACAAATTAATAAGATTGAAATTATTTTGATTCTATAACATTAATAAAAAACTATATATATTAGCCCCCAAGGGCTAGGTAGATTGGTAATTGTCTCTCTGGTCAGGCACTTACCAAGAAGAGACCTAGGTTCAAACCTTTGGGGTATACTTATTGCAAAGGTAGTAGTTTTGATATGAATCCTATAAGTGCATGCTAGACCAATGACGATGGTATGAATCCCAAGCAACAGGTGGTCCCCTCATGTTGGATCAACAATAACAAGGTGGTATAGACTTGTTGGGGGAAATCCCTATGATTTGAACCATGCACTTGGAAATTATAAAAAATAGTGTGGATGTAACCAACTCCCATATGTATCAATATATATATATATATATATATATATATATATATATATGTATTTATATTAATGAAATATTATGTAATATAGTTTTCAATATTATTAATATATTGTCATAACATTTGAATCTTAATTTGGGATTGGGGTTTCTTGGAAATATTTGGGCACCCTGTGGAGAGATACATGAAGTAGCAACGATGAAATTTTTGGAGCAAGCAATTTTCTAAAGCATGTGATATGTTTTCTAGATCAAGCAACAGGTTTTTTGGAGCAAGAAATAGATTTTTTTGAGCAAGTGGTGGAGATCAATCCCTAGTGCGAGGAAAGGGAAAAGAAAAAATAGCAATTCTCTAAAGCAGGCGATGGATTTTCTGAAGTAGGTGATAGAGATCAAACTTTAGTGAGGAAAAAAATATAGCAATTTTTGAAGCAAGCAGTGGATTTCATACCCTAGTACATGGAAGAAAAAATAACTTTTTGAAGTAGATAACATATTTTTTGAAGAAGGCAGGGGAGATCAAACCCTAGTGCAAGGAAGTAGGCAACAAATTTCTTCTTATGCAGGCGATATATTTTTTTAAGCGAGGAGAGGGGTATGACACCAAGGGTAGAAGTAGGATCTATCACTTTTTAATATGGAGGATATAATAACTTCATATATTTGGTCATTCAAATAGGTTGTAGACTATACAAGTTAGGGTTTTGTGATGGAGGAAGATTGCAAGTCCTTGGAAGGGTTTGTTGGGTTGTAATGCACATGGAGGTAAAGCATTCAAATTCAACCATATATTGGATCAAATTTAGAATCCGCATGTGTTTTAGAGATACTATAAAAATTTTGGTTTGTAGAAATCTATGGATGTCTTGATATGTACTTTTCTCTAGTGTTTAATTTTCTAGATGAAATTAAAAATTGTTTTTGGAGTTGTGTTTAGGGTATTTTTTTAATATAAAGTTTTGGATAGCCATTAAAGAAGAACAATTTTTCAATTTGTTAAAACTTCATAGTACTTGTTGTTCGGGTCTATGCAAGTTAGGATTTCATAGAAATCTAGATGGAGATTAGCATTGGGATTTCATAGGCCCTAAAGCATGAATTAGAGCTTGCTCATGAATAGATGATAGAAGAATAATCTATACTAGAAGAGGGGCTTCAATAGTTTTTAAGAGAATCAAACATTTTAAAATATAATAAAATTGTTGCACTTTGTCTTAAAAAATAGTATGAGATGTTGCATTAGTATGTATATGGATGTCAAAGGTGTCTAAGATTTTAACTTAAATAATGAATAAGGGATAAAGGGGTTAAAAATATGATAATAATAAGGATGGGTAACTACTATAACTACCATCACACATGTCAGATCCATCACATGACCCTTGGTTCCAAGTTGTATCACCAATAATATGTAGTAGCTCAATAAAGGGTTTAAAGGAGATATTTATGGGGGGTTTGTTGGTGAATTCAGTGCAAAAGAGAGCAATGGGTGAGGAGAGGAAAGTTGAGAAGAATATACTAGGGTTGTGGCCATTGAAGATGGAGTTTTTGTACAACAACATGTATCTTAAACCTAAGGTTGTAAAGACATGTGCTAAGAGGACATATTTTTTTAAAAAAAATCTAGACAAGACTACAAACATGGTGAGTGAAGTAGAGGGTAGCAAAGACAATGGGACAATATATTTTGAGGCTATTTTTGCTCATTAAAATTCTAATGGAGAGTCTCTCAACCTTGAGGCTACAAGGAGAATGCAAGATTTTGAAATGGAAGGGAGGTTTAAGGTTTTTTTATAACAAGATCATGAAGAAGAAACAATGGACTATTTGATAGATCCTTATGAGGAGGTCTCTATATTTGATTATGAAAGACATTATGAAAGAAGGAATTATCCTTTAAAAGAGTTCAAGAATGGGCCTAAGTCAGTGATTATTTTACATGACACATAGCTCTTGGACAAGAGTGATGATTGGGATATATCCTCTTTAGAGCAAATTTAAAAGAGGCCACAACTCTCTGATCAAGGCTATGAGGGATAACACAAGAATTTGGAAGGATAAAACCCAAAGAAGAATCTCTTGGAAGCACATAAAAAGAACCAAGTGCATTTGAATTAAGAGTAATAGAGCAAAATTAGTCCTAGGAGAAGATGTAAAAATGGAGGAAGTCATTGAACTCTCAAATAAAATGCTTATTGGGAGGTTTTGTGGGTGTGCATTTTTTGAAAAATATTTAGCAAATTGGATGGCAAGGGAATGGATGGAAATCCTAGGGTATGTGCCTAGTTTTTTACTTCAAGTAATAAAGTAGTTGTAATTTTAGTTTAGGACTCCAAAAAATATGGCTAATATTTTATCATAGAAATGGTTTTAGAGGTTAACTTTGTTAATTCTCAAACTATGGGACCTTTGTTTTGACCCTAGGGCCACTGAAATACCTACTCACCCTAAATAGGTGAAGTTACCAAGGTTACCATTAGAATTTTGATCTAGATATGTTTTCCAAGTCATAGGCAATTGCATTGGTTCTTTCTTGGAGGTGGATGAGAGGTATCAGTCCTTATGCTTGAGGATAGTGGCCAAGATTCTTGTTGATGTAGATTGGAGAGATGGATTGGTGGGGGAAATTGTGTTGAAATACAATGAAAGAATGCATGTATAAATCCTAAAATATATTGGTGTGACTTTTAGTTGTGCACATTATCATAATTATGGGCATATTGCAAGGGATTGTTCTCTTAATTTTTAAAGAAAGGTTTGGCATTGTAATGAAGATAAAGGGGTCTTTAAGGGTGAGAATAAGATGCAGTTTTTCCTTTAGACACATAAATTATAGATTGATTATATTGAATCAATGCATAAGGAACATAAGATAGAGAAATTAGAG
Source organism: Wollemia nobilis (assembly GCA_028583015.1). Lineage (NCBI taxonomy): Eukaryota > Viridiplantae > Streptophyta > Pinopsida > Araucariales > Araucariaceae > Wollemia > Wollemia nobilis. The sequence goes on from JAQPPZ010003280.1 coordinate 4,774,581, forward strand.
GAAAAAAATAGAATATGTAGAGAATATGGAGGCAAAAAAACTTGTGCTTTATCAAGTGATGAATTTAGAATCATCATAGATTGAATTAAGGCTAGGATTATTGGAGCAAAAGTTGTATGTCATGCTTTTGGACCTAGATACAAGATTTTATGTCATGCTTTTGGACCTAGATGCTTTTGGAGCAAAAGTTGTTTTGTATGTCATGTATGTCATATCTCATATGGGATTATAGGTAGTTCTCTTTTGAGCCCCTCAACTAGCCAATGACCATATTTACTAGTATGTAAAACAAAGTCTCACCTAGAAGAAGGTAAGGATGGAGTTGAGGGACATGGAGTACCCTCAAATTCCTCTTCCTTGAAGGAAGTAGATCCATACCTTGGTTTAGATTTTAGTAAGTTTCTCAGTAATGCTTCACAAGTAAATCACTTTGAAATTGCTTTCCCACTTAATTTTTCTTGTGGTTAGGAAGATTTTGTGTCCCTAGAAACCCATAGGTATACCCTATAATCCCTAAAAGGAATAATAGAACTAAGGAAAAAAAATATTTGGGGGAGGACTTAGTAAAGATGTGGGGGATAGAAGTATTGTTGGTATGAGGGGCAGAAGATATTTATTTCATTGGCTAATAATAAAATCCTCTATGAAGTTCAACAAGGTAAGTGATCATCCATAAAGGGGATCCTTAGAGTAGGGATGATCCCAAGCATAGTTAATTAATGAAAGTACTCTCCTTTAATATTCAATGGATGGGAAACTCTACAAAAAATATGCTTTGTGTAGGCTAGTAGAAATTCATAATCTAAATATTCTGCTAATTTAAGAGATGAAAGGTTTAGCTATTTAAGTGATGGAAGATCTTAGTAGATTGCTTAAAGGATGGGATTTTTTGGCCCTTGATGCTATAGGGGCCTCAAGAGAAGTGGCCAAAGGGTGTAAGGCAAATAAATTTAGGCTAGCCAAATTTATATTGCTAAACTCAAGAGTAGGGACTAAATACTTTTTAGTGGATATCAGAGAAATAGTGACAGTGGTGAACATTTATGACCCCTATAAATATAGGATGTAGTATTGGGATAAGCTTATGGATCAAAAGTTTATAGAAGCTAATAATTTAATTTTATGATGTGATTTAAACTTAACTCTTTCTAGCAGTGAAGTGTAGGGTATTGCTACTAGAATTGATTCACTGGCTAATTACTTCATCAAAAATTTTGAATCCAAAGGGCTAGTAGACCTTGCACCTATAAATCTATCTCAACTTGGAGAAATACAAGGATAGTAGTTGATAGAATTTCGAAGAGACTAGAAAAATTCTTAGTAGTAGAGGTAAATGACACTTATATATTAAATTCTTGGGTTGAAGTCGAAGGAGACTTTGATCACTCCCCCATAATGCTTCTTATAACAAAAGAGGAGAAAAAACCACATTGTCATTTTAAATTCAATTTTGAGTGGCTAAAAGAGGATATCTTTGTAACTCTAGTTGAATCAGAATGGGTGAAGTTTGATCCTATTCTAAGATAATCTACTAGTATTTAATTTGTAGTAAATCTAAAAAGGGTTAAGGCAGAGTGGTTCAATGGGCCTATAAAAAGAAAATGGTGGATGAGCAAAAATTGATGGAGATTGAGGAGGAGCTTGTAGTGTCTCTAGTAGATGACTTTGAAAAATAATTAGATGAGGAAGTAAGGCTTAGATATAAAATTTTAGAATAATATAAGAGAATAATTTGGTCGAGAGAGAAGCATGGCAGGGGCTCAAAAGTAGAGCACTATGGATTGCAAATGGGGATGAGAACACTAAATTTTTTAATAGCTTCATAAATCACAAAAAATCAAAATACAATTTGGGAACTACGAGGACAAGATGGAAGTAAAGTATCCTCCTTTAAAGGAATAGAAGACATAGGTGTAAGGCATTTTGGTCAACTATACAAGGATCCTGGTCAAGTTAATATAGCTAAAATAGTCAATTTCTAAATGACTAGATGAGGAAGCCAATGGTGGGTTTATTAAGGAAGTCTCAAAGGAGAATATTAAAGTTGTTTTAACCTATTTTCATAAAGACACGAGTCCAAGACTTGATGGGTGAACTATGGAATTATTTCCTAGGCTTTATGACCTTTTGGAATCTAACCTAATCAAGTTAATGGAGAATTCTAGGCAAACATGAAGGGTAAATGTAGTCTTCAACTCTACCTTCATGGATATTATTCCAAAAAAGTACAAAATTATAGCAAAAAGAATTGCATCAAGAGTTAAAAGGTTCCTCTTTGCTTCTATGGATTTTTTGTAATTCAGATTCATGCATGGTAGATAGATTCATGAAACAATTGGTGTCGTTAAGGAAACTACCATTAATTATGATGAAGTTGGATCTCTCCAAGTCTTTTGATAGAGTAAACTGACTATATTTAAGAATGATACTCATATTGGGTTCTATTTGCAGATGGTGAATTGGATTATGGGATGTTTGTATTCTATTTCTTTTACAATTTTGGTTAATGGGTCAACCTCTAAGTTCTTCAAAGCTTCTTAGGGGATAAGACAAGTTTTCCCATTATCATTAGTACTATTTATTTTGGTAGTTGAGGGATTAAGTATGTGCATTTTAGAATCCAAGAGGGAAGGAGCAATAAAAGGAATTAGAATAGGTAGAACAACGGAAGTCAGCCATATACTTTTTGTAGATGATGTTTTCCTTTTCATAAACTAAATAGTAACACCTAAAAAGAAGTAAAAACAATCTTTGGATATTTTTTCCTAGCAATAGTTATGCATATTAATGCACAAAATTTAAGAATCTCTTTTAACCATGTGTATTAGGATCAGATCATATTAATAGGTCAACTTTATTTAAAAAATTTGATCTTCAAGAGGGATCTAAATATTTGGGGTTCTATTTTAGACCCAATGACCACATTAAACAAGATTAGAATTGGTTTATAAAGAAGGTGGAAGGAAGAATTAATCTATGGTGCAAAAAATGTCTCTCTTTGGGGGAGATTGACTTTGGTCAAGTCTATATTGGAGGAAATACTAGTATATTGGTAATCTTTGGCTCATATACCAAAAGGATTTTTGGATAAAATTAGATAGTTAAGCTATAGGTTTTTATGGATAGGGTAGGGTTATGCGTAAGGGGTCAGCCCAAAAATGTATTTATAAAAATTTGGTGAATCAGTTTTAAAATCCAAGCGAATAGTGTCCAAACACATGTAGAAGGTTCACTATTATTAGGGGTAATTTTGGAAATTTAAACTTAAAATGGTAAAATTATTATAAAATTAGGATGAATCGATCCAAAAAAAAATTACACCCAAAAATTTTTGGCTAATGGACCCTAGTCAAGGGTCCTAAATATTAGCCAATTCCAAATTTTGAAAATCCTAATTTTAGCCAATGATGATAAATAGCCACTATGCATAACCTTCGGATAGGAAAAAGGAAAATGAAGGTATTCCCTTGGTTAAAAGGAAATCCTTATCCAAGCCCAAGGAAAATGGAGTATAGGGACTTAATAATATCTCCCTATTTAGCAAGGCTCTAGCAACAAAGTGTGTTTGGAAGATAATATCAAAGGAAGACTTATGGAATAAAGATCATATGTGAAACTTTAGAGCCACTCATAGTTGATAAGTGGATAAGGGACCCAATGAAGCAAACCCATAATGTTTCAATTTATTGGAAGGAAATGATTTAGGCCTTTTATATTATAGGTGATTGGCTTACCTATAAAATAGGAGATGGTTCAAGGATAAGACTAGGCTTAGACCCTTGGATTGGTTGTGGTAATATGCACAAACTACCAAATAATGTAATTTAGACCCTAAAAGCTCAAAGGATTGGAAATATCACCTAAGTAGCTAACCCAAAATCTTTTATAAATTGGAGTCAAGGATAGAAAGAAGCAACAGTGTTAGGGGTTCAGGACCAGGAGGTACACTAGTGAGAAGAATATGTAGGGAGACTTAAAGTTGGACATATCAAGTTGTGAGAGGAAACTAATCAATTGATCTAGATAAATAATGGATCTACGAGGGAGTACACTATAAAGTTGGGATATAAGACTCTATTGGAAGATAGAATGACAATCTAGCATGGTGGTGGAAGACACTCTAGAATTAGAAATCCCTATTGAATACAAGACTGTTCCTCTGGTTTGCCATGAAAAATAAGGTTTTGACATGGGAGGTATTATAGAAGAAGAATTGGAATGGTATAGGATGGTGCTATTTATGTAGATTAGACAATGAAATAATTGATCATTTATTGGTAGTTTACTCCTTTACTAGATATGTTTGGGGGGATGTTATAGCACAATTAAAGCTTCATATAGGATGGCAAGAAGATTCCTTAGGAGAATGCTTAAAATTTTGGTGTGAAAATAGGTCATAAAAATATTTTATAGATCATGTTGTTTATGTCTTAGGGAGTATGGTTATCTAGGAACACAATAATTTTTCAAAATTAGGAGAAGCCTACTTGGAAGGTCTCCTTCCAAATCATCAAAAGTTTCAATAACTATAAGGTTTCAACAACAACACAGATAAATAGATAAATCATCCTTCCAAAGATCGATAAATCAGGGACCTAGAGATTTTCTATGGGACTAGACAAGGGGTCCCTGGAGTTTGTGGAGTAGGAGGACTACTATATATTTTTTACTCTCATTATTTTAAATTGAAGGCTAGACTTTGGGAGAAGCTTCTAACAATTATTCTAAAATTATGGCACTTCAATTGTTGGTTCAGTTGGCAAAATCAAAAGGAATACAAAAATTTCAAATTTACGAAGACTCACGGGTGGTAATAAATTATATGGTTGGTGTTCTTAGGATGGAAGACATGATTCTACAACCCATATTCTCTCTCAAATAAAAGAAGTTGTGGATCGAAGTGAAGATTTTACTTTTTGACATATTATTAGAGAACTGAATAGGGAAGCATATAAACTCTCAAAGGAGGTACTTCAGATAGAACTAGGTACATGCTTAGTATAGGAGTTAAATAAGTACAATACACTACAATTGGTCTATATCTCTTTCTAGGGGGGTTAATTCCCTCTAGTTAAAGCAAGCACAATTAAAGCAACTTTTTCAAAAAATTTAGAAGTCAATGATTTAAAGGATACTAGTTGACAAATTAAGAAGATATCTAAGGATAGAACTTAGCCTAATAGAGATAGCTAGCTATGATGTATAAGCGACCTGATTTTTAGGTCATTATTGAAACTTTGAAGAAATGCCAAATAGGCATTTGAAGAATGTAATTTCATAAGTTACAATTTTTTTGAGGAAAAAAATATATAATTTTCATATATGTTTTATTTTATATATAAAATATTGTTATCCAAATAAAAATTTTAATTATTCATTTATTTTAAAAATATGCTCAATTACTAAATGGTATTAGTTCAACTAGTTAGATTCATCACCTTTCAAGGAGGAAACCAAATCTTACCAAATGATATAATACCACTATATGATCATGATGTAATACTAGTAGGACCCGTTTCAATATCATATAACCTATTGAAAAAAACATGCTCAATTTTAAATAAACTATTATTCTATTTGCAATATATCAAATTTAGTTTAAGATATAGGAGAAACTATAAATCAAATAAATGATATAAGTGTCACTCAAAACTTCTAGGATAAAGTGCTCTATGGTAAAGTGATTTCTCATAACACCATAATCATAGTATAGTGACATAAGTAAAATTATCTTGTTAAAAATTATCAAATGGTATTAGCTCAATTAGTGAAATTCTTCAACATTCAAGAAGAGACCAAATTTGAATCTTGTTAAACGATACACGGTAATATCCAAGCTATTATAATACCACCACATGGTGATGATATAATACAAGAGGATCCCGTTTCAATTCCATTTAACCAATTGAAAATATATTTATATATAATAATTAATAAATTGGACTAAAAATGACACCTCATCTCAGTTCATTTACTTTATTATGCTTGTCTTTAATGTGATATTATTATAAAATTATATTTATTTAATGTAGTTTTTAAGTTTAAAAATTATTTTACTTTTCAAAAAAAATTAAAATACAATGTTAAGTATTTGTAAATTGTTTAATTGATATTAAATTAAATTTTATTATTTAAACATGCACATGTATATATAAAAGGATAGATGCAATACATATTTATAAACTTATAGTTTTTTTTAATTGGTTATATGGGATTGAAATGATGATATTTATATAGGCATAGTTATGGCATTTATACATATAGAAGTAAGAATAAAAGGGGTATTCAGTTTTACAAATATGATAGCTTTTTAAAATTAGTGATATGCGATTGAAAGGTTGTGGCTCATATTAAATCATAACGGTGTGTTTTGTAGTGATGGTGAAAACGGGGGTTTTTGGAAGGTCCCCAACCCTTTTACAAAGGACAAAGAAACTTTCAACAAGGACAAAATTCCAAGGTCAAAAAGGTATAGCCAAATAAAAATATCAGATTAAAGAACAACATGAAAACTAACACAAGAGATCAGTAGTAAAATATTTCAAATAAAACAAGAGAGTAGAATGGCTGACTAAGGTTTGGAGAGGCTGACATCGACCTCCAAGTATTCTTCTTCTTAATATACACTAGGACATAAAATACCTCCCTAGATTCTTTCAACATTTATCCATCCCATTATTTTTATATAGCTGAAATTTAGCCTTAGTCACAAAAGAAATGGGATTGTTCCATTTTATTTCCTCATAATTAGCACTAAGAACACTATTCATGGATATAGAACTAGTCCTCAGAGGGAACATATCCATGATAGAGTACAATCTACAAAATTTTCATATTATAGGAGTTGGAATGACCATCGATACCTAAAGAGGAGATAACATGGGGAGGAAATGAGTACATCTAAATATTGTTTGAGTACTAACTCCATGATTGGCCATAAAGGCAGCAACTTTATTCTCTTCTCTTAATGTGTGCATGAATTTCACCTCTTGGAAGGACTATAGCAAGGACTTCCTATCCCTTAAGATTTATTCCATCGTCTAGCTTGGTTCTCCCTTCCTAATTAAGTAGTTAATGATGTTCTAGGAGTCCCCTTCCACTATAATATTCAAATAAGCAAGGATAAGAACTTTATTTCAAATAGAAGAGCCCTCAATTTTACCACATAGTTGGTTTGTATACCATAATGCTCTGAGTAGGCACCAATCAAAATTTATTTTGAAGTTCTAACTACACCTCCATACCCAAACTTTCTTGGTTTACCTTTTGAGGCCCCATAAAAGTTAAGTTTCACCCAACATTTTTGAGAATCCTTCCATTTGATGTTCTTTCTAATGTCCTCCTTCGAGATGGGGTCAACACCAACCTAAGATTCCAAGTTCTAACATTTAGCTATCTCCTTTTTTTCCCCCTTATCAACCTCATCCCAGTGCTTGGTAATTGAGACATTCTCATGAGCAGCAAGTTTTATTCTAAGGAAAGCCCCATTTTCATCTCTACCGATGCCTCTAAAGATCCTTTGGTTCCAACTATATACCCCAGAAAAAATGAGCAAGGGAAAAATTCCATAAACATGTGAGTCTATCACTTTTAAATGGGGAGTACCATTGTTCCACAAAACCAAGGATCAAATGAGGCACCACCCATGAATAACCAAAGGCTTGAAGTATTAAGTTGAGAACCTTTCTTGAGAAAGGACAAAGAATAGAGAGGTGTAGGATTGATTTCTCATCCGCCTTTCACAATGAGCACATATTTGGGATAAAAAATCCTTTCTTCCTAAGATTTTTTTTTGAAGGGTAAGCCAAAGGAAGATAGAAACTTTTGGAGATATATCTTTTAACCATACTCTACTAATAGGAAACCTAGGAACAGACTCATCCTTAGATACCATAGTGTCATGACCTCCCATGGTAGACATTTCATTTGATGAATTATGTTTTGCTACATAGATGTGTTGATGAAATGATTGATTATTTCATGTTTAGTTTGTGCAAGATATATACTTCATGATGGATAGTGATGTAATCTATTGATGAAATGATTGATTTTTACATGTCTAGTTTTTGTAAGGATATACTTTTATGGAAAAATGTGATACTGCTAATGAACTTGCTTGCATGATAGGAATAGGTTTATTCATGGGTGGAAGGAAGACTTATCCACCAAGAGCAAGATACCTTATGTAAAATAATTGACGAGATGTCCTATGGGTTATATTACTTAGGCAATAGGGATAAAAGCCCTTTTTGCAATAAGTTGCTTATTATAACTTGCAAGGAGAAAGTACAACTAACCTAGGATAGAACGTATTTGATGTTCAAATATTCTTCTAATAAGTGACTTAGTATAAAGGAGATCGGACACTTAAATAAATTATTTCCATATCTTGTCCAAGTAATATGTTAAGGAACATATCTTTATTAGATTGGCTATGTCAAGATTTGAAAAGGAAGGTATACGACATATGTTATAAGGAACTTCGAGAAAAGATTTATTCAGCCATATAAAAAGAAGGTAAGCATTATGTGAATGGGTAATTTATGTTGGACATGTTGCTTTCGCATATGTAATTCAAATTACCACTTTAGTTAAGCATATCGTGTCATCGTATTAGTATGAGGAGGATGTTGAAATGATCTAAGAACCTTCAGTTTGGTTTATGAATAAAAGATCTGGTGAGTATCCAAGAGAAGTGGGGGATTGTGCTTATAAAAATAGATGAGCACAATATGGTTTGAGGAACCTAATGTGTTCATTAAAGGAAAGAAGAAAAGCTAAGTTCCATTAATGATATTTCAAAGCTTATGGACATGGGATTTTTTAGGAAGATTTCACTCTAGTGATACGATTAGCGAGTTTCTGGTTCGAGGAGAGGAGTCAGGACGAAATATGAAAGAGAGAACAGCATGGTCTATGATAGGGATTGCTAGTTCTCAGTAATTTATGAAAGACAAAAGAGAGGATAACATGGTTTGCATGACGGATTGCTAGTTCTCAATCAGTTATGAAAGATGAAATAGAATATAACACAGTCTGCGAGAGGAATTACTAGTTTAGGTTGGTGCGTTGTAACTTCTCCTTAGTTTTTAATGATAGATTGTTAGTAGAGTTGTTGTGTAAGTTAGCTCAAGGTCTTCTACTATGTTCTTGCTTAATGATTTGCAGTACTTGAAGTTACCTATATGGTCCTTGAGGAATACCAAGTTGATAGCAAACTGTTATGACCAAATACATCACCAAAGAACACTCAAATAGAGTAATAGTTTTGATAGGATTCCTTCCTTACCTACACACATGTGTTGATAATTGGTTTTTTTGGATATCTTCATCGATCAGATAAGAGGTTATTGTTGCAATGGAGTAGAGTTGTATCTAACCTTAGGATTTGTCAATATTGAGATTTGGCTTACTTTACTTATTAGGGAATTTGAGAGTTTTTCCCTTCTTATAATGTTCTTAAGAAGGTTGAGAACTATTAGATACCAATGAATGGCTTTGGTCAGAGTCATTTTTATTTTCGTGATGGCTGGGAGACTTTTCGATAGTTAGTTCGATCTTGGAGAGGAATTGTGGTCTAAGAAAAACTAGCTAGAGGTGGTTATAATCCTGAGTTTACCTTCTTGATTACTGAGGAATGGAGTAGGATGGATAGTTTTAAGTCCTCCTAAGAGGATATGGTAAATTTTTAATACCTATTGTAATGCGTATTATGGATTGACCATATGATTTTTTGAGAACGTAGTTGTATCAACCTTTAAGGAATTTCAATCAGGCTGAACCGTGAGCTTGTGTTGGTAATATTATTGTAGACCCTTGTTGAACCAGAGTAATATTTTTGTAAGCTAAGTTGAATACCTTGCATCAATTTTCTTAGTGTGAACGTAAAATCCTTTGTAACAATTCACTCAGTGATTACTTTCACTAATCGTCAAATCCGAGTTGGGTCATAGCTTTGATCTAATTATTTGATGTTGCCTAAGGGGTCTAGAAGTGATGTAACATTAAGTTATTGGAATGTCGTTACAAACAAAACTATATTAAAATTGCGATGGTATGAGTTAAATTAGGTTTATAAATGATGAAACATGGGACATGTTTAATGGTCCATTCATTGGGGTCAAGTGATCTTGTATATCATAGAAAGCATCCAATGGCATGTTGTAAAAGAAGGCAAAATGGATTTTATATATATAGGAAGTCTATTTGGAAGTTTTAACTCCAAAGCAAGGAGATTATTTGTAATGAATGAATTGATTGACCAATTCAATCTATAGAAATTAGGGATTTATGGAATATCCCTATGAGGATAAATACAAATTGAAATGTCTTGATGTTATGTAAAGAACGGACCATCTTTAGAAATAAATAAAGAGGAAATGATTTGGGTTGGTTTTTCCCCACAAGGGGGTTTTCCAAGATAAAACAATGTTGTATGATTTTTGTGGTGAATCCTTTTTATGGTTCTTCTATTTTTAAAGCTTTATAATTGTTATGATTCTTTATGTTAATGATCACTTTGGTAATATAAGTAATGCTATTTAATTAAATACTAAATTCTGATCTACACCAGGTACCTTACTGGCAAGTTCCCTCAATCCTTGGAAGTAGGTCCAAGGTTCAAGCCTGGCAGCCTACGTTGGATACAAAAACCCCCCTCAGATAGCTTGAGGGGTATACCTGAATGGGACAAGCCCTATGGAATGGAAAGTCCTGGTCCCTAGCGGATACAAGGAACGGTTTTCCTTAATTAAGTTTTTGTCCCAGGGGGACAGTGTAACAATTCGGGCTTTGGCTCTTCTTCGAGAGGTCCAAGGTTCAAACCGCAGCATGGGCGAGTGTGTAAGGGGTGGGTGTGTGGTGGTTGTGTGTTAAATTCACTATTAATAAGCATAAATCTTAGCTTGATGATGGATCATGGTTGGGGAGCCTGCCCAACCTTGTGCGTTGGTCATAGGGGTTTCTCACACTAACCAAATAAATAAAAAATAATGAATTCTAGAATAAAATATTTATGATGCTCTTAATTAATAAAGGAAATTCCTCATGGGATATTTAATTGAGGTTGTTTAATACTTTCATTAAATTGCTTATGTCATGTGGTAAAATAGATAATGTTGGTTAATTAAATGTTGAATTTTGGAATGGTACCTTTATGATGTTCTTAACTAATAATAAAGGAATTCCTCTTGGGGTATTTAATTGATGATGCCCAATACTTTCATGAAGTTGCTTATGTTGTGGTAAAGGGGTGAATTATATAGATTAGTTGAATGCTACCTCAAAATAATACTAAAAATCTTGATGGGTGTAGTTAAGGGATGCCTTTTAGAAACAAGAAGTGATTAGCCTTATTAAATAAAATGAAAGTTCTGAAAGAGTAGTAAGACCCTTTGCAAATGAATTAGAGGAATAGATAGGAATGATGTCCCTCAACAAAATAATTAGAAATGAGGCTATTAGAGGATGTCTAGCTCAAATGGATATGATATGGATAGACAACCCTCACACACATAGACTACTTACATAGAATGACCTATGTAGAGTGTAAACTTGGTGTGCACCTTTTGGTAGAATGAAAGTAAATGTAAATGCTAACTCTTTGGATCCATGAGATGGATATCTTGACCCATTAAATAAACACCTATTACCCTCACATAGTTGAACGTATGCCAGAGTAAGTATGGGTGTGCCTCAAGGAATATTTAGTTAGGAAATTGATGTGATGATATCAGTAGAGGTAAAAATAATAATGAGAAAATCTAGTGTTGCAACACATAGAGCTCGATCTGGCCAAATAAACTCCAAAATAATGGGCCCAAATGAAGGAGCCTTGATAGGGACTTAAGGGAATATAATAAGAGAGAAGTAAACATTTCATAAATGATATCTAACGTTGGGCCTCCTCAATTGAGGTAGTAAGGTAGATATCCTTCCATCTTCTCAAGGATCCTTCACCTTCAAGATTATCACAAACCTTGTTTTCAAATATTTCCTTCAAGAAAACTAAAATTTGACTGCATTTTCTCAAAGCACAAAGGTTTTTGTTTGTAATCCAAGTATCTTCCCAAAACATAATGGAGTTACAATCCCTAAGCTTCCATTTTAAACCTTTTATCAGTAGAGATATGGAGTTAACAAGCCCATTCCAGAAAGCAGAACCCTTAGGAGGGTTCTCACATTTGAAGAATGGTATGGAAGAATACAAGTACTTGGTCCTAATGAATTTTACCCAAGGAGTTTTTCCTTCTTTGATTATTCTCTAACCAATCTTAAATAATAGAGCTTCATTGAATTGTAGCATTCCCTTTATGCCCAACCCTCCTTCTATATTAGGTCTGCACACTTTATCCCAAGCCACAAGGGGGAGCCTTTGACTATCCTCAACCCTTGACCACAAAAAATATCTCTAGATTTTCTCCAAAAGTGAGGCCACTTTTACAAGGATTTTTAGCATCAAAAGAAAATAAATTGGTAAATATTGAAGAGTATATTGCAAGAGTTGCACTTTACTTTCCTGGGACAACAAAACCCTCTTCCACCCTACTAACACTACACCAAAAAGGGTCTTTAAGGGTGGTTTTTGAATGCCCTTAAAGACCTTTAAGGATGGTTATTCAGTCGTCGTCTATGAGGGAATCATAAAAAGTTTGCATCATATGACGATGGTTAAAAACTGCCCTCTTAAGTATATTATGGCAGTTAGCAAATATTGGTAAATTAACTAAATCTTGGATAGGGGCTTCAACTCTAAGAAAACAAATTGATAGGAGATGGAAGTCCCCAAGGGCAAGTCTTTTATTTCATCTCAAATATTTCTTCCTAGCCATTTTTTGTTCTAGAGAGGAAATATATATAATATTGAAAGGGGGTACTTGGTTTACGATAATAGTAGGACTCTTTCTTACCCACTGGTTTGAAGGCTTTGCACTTGAAAATTTAAATCTTTTAGGACCCCATCCTAACAATATTATGTAATTCCCCATCCAAACATTATTATTTAATAGATTGTAATATGTATGTGGCACCTTGGAATCCTAGACATATGGGCCCATATGAAGAACATGTGCTTATACTGAGAGGGGGGTGAACAGTATAACATAAAACTTTTCCCCAAATAGTAGCATCAACATTAATAAAATAGTGAACATCACACAAAGCATCACACACATGAGAGACATCATTTTTAACGTGGTTCACCCAATGTGGGCTACCTCCACAGAAAAATATTTCTTCTAAATATTTCTCAAATAATATTTTGGGAATCCTTCCCAAGTACAATGTTTATGGACCTCTGTCCAAAGGAGATGTTGATCCCCTAATCTCAAGTTCATGGATATCTTCCACAGGAGAACTCTTTCCCCTTCTGCTCTGGCTAGTGATCTTCTAGAAGACTCTGTCTCTCTATTGCACTGACTGGTGGATCTCTCTCCACTTGAAGACTCCTCACTCAGATCTGTCTTCAATTGTCCTGGCTGTTGGATCTCTATCCACTGAGACTCTATCCTCTATACTCTATCACCTCCAAAGCTCTGTCTCAATAGGTTCACTCAGAACCTTCTCAAATCTGCTCAACAAGCTCACTCAGAACTTATCCAAATATGCTCAACATGTCCACACAGAACCTGCTCAAATCTGCTCAACAGGTCCACATAGAACCTGCTCAAATCTGCTCAACAAGTCCACACAGAACTTGTCCAAATCTGCTCAATAAGTCCTCTCTAGGACTTGCTCAAATCTGCATAGCAAGCTTCCACAAAATCTTACTCAAAATCAGTCCACAAGCCTTCTCAAAGACTTGTCTCAAATCTGCTTAACAAGCTCACACAGAACTTGTCCAATCTCATAGAATCATAAAGAGAATTGTTAGAGACTCAATATGTTCTATTCTCAAATCTCAATCTCAACTCAAATCAAGAATATAGAATAGTTTGTTTTATGGAACTTGAACAACCACATGCATCCACTTGACTAGGCTCAATCAACTCAACTCAACCAATCACCTCAATGAACAACCCTTTCTCACAAACCCTAGTCCAAGCATGTATCAACCAACTCAAAATATTTCCAACAATGCTCAACAACAAATCTCACATAACAATGATACTCATGTTCTCTTCTAACTCAAGTTCAAGTTCTTTGCACAACCAATGGGCTCCAACAACAATGCTTATAAAACAAGGTTTAATCACAACTCTCAATCCAGAAAACCTTGAAGCACTAAACCAATCACTTTCAAAAAGGAAACCACAATCAATCCTTTTCACTCCAAAGATATTTTTAGAAATCAACCACCATAATCAATCAATAGGAGAATGTGCCCATACCTTTTATGAAGATGAAGAAGCCTCTTTGGAAATCTGCCACAATCACAATATTCTTTTGCCAATCTTCACAAGGGTTAGAAGATCACAAAATAATCAACATTACTCCACTTCACAATAATATTTACCAAGGCTTTTAATTAGAAAACCTTCTTAAGAATTAATGCACAACTTCCTTATCACTCCTAAAACCACTTGTACCATAAAATAAAATAAATCAAAACATTGCATAACCTTGTCACTCCAAAAACCACTTATACCATAAAATAAATCAAATATTTTATATCCTTCCTTTCAACACTTTTGCACTCAAAAATAATCACAAAGCTTTCTTAGGCAATATCTCACATTAATCAAATATCAAACCTTATTAAAATATTAAAGCTTGCTCAACCTTATATCTCCCACAAAAATCATAATCAAACCATAGCAAGCAAATATTTTAATTAAAATATTGACCCCCATAAATATTGGAGTCGGAGCGCATACCTCAAAGGAGCCCTCGAAGGGCCTTGGCATTTCGAACCTCTGCCCACCGTGCTGCCAAGCGGCAGCTAAGCCGCGTGAGCTAACACTGCCCACGTGAGTGCCTTGGGCACTCTCTTCCTTAAGACGCATGTGCTTTCCTCACAAGGCACCAAAACTTTGACCATCCATGACTTGACTGCCCACGTCACACTCCATGAAATTCGCTGCGCAATATTCGGATGCAGAAATACTTTGGGTTTTCAAAAATCATGCGACACTCCTTAGGTTTATTAAATGGAAAACCTTTGGCTTATTTATATAAGCCATCCTTCAATGCGAATACGTCGGCCCTTTTAACATTGCCCTCATGACGTCGGCGATGCCAATAAGAAAGGAGGGAAAAACCTTTTATTTAATTTTAAAATTAAAATTAAAATTTTAAATAAATTAAAATTTAAACTAAACCTTTAAAATTAAATTTCTCCATCACCGGGGCACCTTTTTCGATGAAACGAAAAGCCAACTTGGGTTTTAAGAAAAACCCATTTCAAATCTGCCATCCATTGGTTTTAAATAAAACCTTTCCTTGCCTTCCTTGGTTTTCATAAAAACCTTTTGCTAAGCTTCCCTTGAAGCTCCTTTTGGAACCAAATGCCATGCATCCCTTCTAGAACCTTTGATCAAAACCTTTGCTTCTCATGAAGCTCTTTGTGGAGCAAAATCATAGTGCTTACTTACATAGGTCCTTTTGACATCAATGACAACTTTTAGCTTAGGGACTCAAAATGTCCAACAATCTCCCCCTTTGTCATTGATGGCAACCCATATTCATTTTACTGAAACCTGACCTTCTTTTCTGCTCCCCCTGGGACTTTGCTCCCCCTGGCTCAATGCTCTCTCAAATATCTCCTCATATCAAATCTCTCCCCAATACACAAATCTCTCCCCCTTTGACATCAATGGCAAAGGGTCACCTTTGGGGCTCGGGGCTAAGAATGAGCCTCTTAGCTTAGCCCCTCCCCCACCTCCACATGAGGTGGTTAATTCTGGGGTGGGAGTCTCACTCCCAATTTTCCTCGAAGATACTCAAAAGTCTCCTTTGAGAGTGGCTTAGTGAAAATATCTGCTATTTGTTCCTTTGTAGTGACATACTCCAATCTGACCTATTTATCTGACACTTGTTCTCTTAGAAAATGATACTTAATTGGAATGTGCTTCATCCTGGAGTGCATTACCAAATTTTTTGAGATACATATGGCACTGGTATTATCACATAGTATAGGAATGGGCTGATCATGCTTTATCTTGAAGTCTTCTAAAGTTCTCTTCATCCATAACACCTGTGTACAACTGGCTACTACTGCAATATATTCTGCCTCTGTTGTAGATAGTGATACTGAAACCTGCTTCTTGCTTAACCAGGAGACTAGAATTTCTCCAAGAAAGAAAGCTCCTCCACTTGTGCTTTTTCTATCATCAATGTTGTCGGCCCAATCTGCATCTGTATATGTTGTGAGTGTGAAACTGTCACTTTTGGGATACCAAAGTCCAAAATCCATAGTCCCTTTTAGATACCTAAAAATTATTTTTACTGCTGCCACATGTGTTTCCTTAGGTGCTGCTTGAAATCTTGCCACTAATCCCATTGACTGTACTATGTCTGGTCTTGTAGCTGTGACATATAATAAGCTGCCAATCATGGATCTGTATAGTCTCTGATCTGCCTCTAGAGATTCATCATCCTTACTCAACTTGCACCCTGTGACCATAGGAGTACTTACTGGTTTGCAATATTCTAATATGAATTTCTTTAACATCTCCTTGATGTACTTGGCTTGAGATAGAAACACTCCCTTCCCTGATTGTGAAATCTGAAGACCAAGAAAGAAGGATAATTCACCAAGCATTGACATCTCAAATTCACTCTGCATATTCTTAGCAAACTCTTTGCACATCTTGTCATTGTTTCCCCCAAAAATTATGTCATCAACATAAACAACCACTATTAGAAGATCATTTCCTTTATTTTTGATATACAAATTACTATCTGCTATTCCTTTCCTGAATCCCTGTTCTTGTAGATACTTATCCAATCTTGAGTACCATGCTCTGGGAGCCTGCTTTAAACCATACAATACCTTTTTTAATCTGCATACCTGATCTGGTGTATCTGCCAGTATGAATCCCTCTGGCTGTTCAATGTAGACCTCTTCTTCTAGAATCCCATTTAGAAAAGCTGACTTAACATCCATTTGATATACCTTGAAGTTCTTGAAACTTGCAAAAGCTAAAAACATCCTTATAGCTTCAAGTCGTGCAACTGGAGCAAAGGTTTCATCAAAATCAATTCCTTCTACTTGTGCATAACCTTTGCATACTAACCTTGCTTTATTTATGACAACTTGTCCATCTTCATTCAACTTATTTCTGAAGACCCATTTTGTGCCAATCACATTTTTATCCTTTGGTCGTGGAACAAGTTCCCAAGTTTTGCTCTTCTCAATCTGATCTAATTCTTCATTCATTGCTTTAACCCAAAATTCATCTTCACTAGCCTGAGAGAAATATTTTGGTTCAATCTTAGATAGCAAAGAAAAATTAGCTTGTTGAGATGGTTTTATTATTCTTCTCCTTGTCTGTCTTTCATCTGGATTCCCAATGATCTGATATTTTGGGTGATGTTTCTGTACATACCTGGAAGGAGTCTTAGGAAGAAGCCTTTGTGTTTCTTCTTCATCATTATCTGATTCCTCACAAAATTCTTCTTGACAACATCCATCTTCTTGGTATACCGTTTGCTGAATTGGCTCTCTGGAATCTATCTTCTCATCAACTGTTACATTCATACTTTCCACCATAGTGCGTGTTCTTTTGTTGTAACATCTGTAAGCCTTGATTTTTGTGGAATAACCAAGAAATATTCCCTCATCACATCTTGGATCAAATTTGCCTAAATTTTGATCTTCCCATCTTATGTAACATTTGCTTCCAAAAATCTTGAAATGTTTTACAGTAGCAGGTCTTCCCTTCCAAAGCTCATAAGGAGTCTTGTGATGATTTACCCTTAATTGAGCCCTAGTAATTATGTACATAGTTGTAGATACTGCTTCTTTCCAAAAACCATCTGACAATTTAGATTCATTTAACATAGCTCTAGCCATGTTTTCAATAGTCCTATTTTTCCTTTCAACTACTCCATTTTGTTGGGGAGTTCTTGTTGCTGAGTATTCTCTCTTGATTCCATGTTGTTCACAAAATTCTACAAACTCATCTGAAGTAAACTCTCCTCCTCTATCAGATCGTAGACACTTAATCCTTTTGCCTATTTCATTTTCAACCAACTTCTTGAATGCTTTAAATTTTTTGAAGGCTTTTGACTTTTCTTTTAGGAAAGTTACCCAAACCATTCTGGAATAATCATCTACAAACAACATGAAGTAACTCTCACCCTGAATACTTTGTGTTCTGGTAGGACCACACAAATCAGTATGTATTAAACTCAAGGGCTCAGATGACATATAACCTTTTGGTTTGTAAGTTGTCCTAGTTTGCTTTCCATGTTGGCAAGGTGCACAAATTGTGTTTTGAGGTCTTCTTATCTTGGGTAAATCTCTGACTGCCTATTTATTGCTTATGATGACTATGTTGTCAAAATTCAAATGACCCAATATTCTATGCCACAACCAACTCTCATCTTCTTGTGATAGAAAACACTTTTCCCCTTTGATCTCATTGAGCATGTACAAGTTGTTTGGGGTTCTTCTTGCATTTGCAATGATTCTTCCTGTTTCTATTTTCCTTATCTCACATCTATCTGGATGGAAGGTAACCATATATCCTTGATCGCAAAGTTGACTTATACTCAGTAGATTGTGTTTTAACCCTTTGACATACAAAACATTCTCTATTTTTGTTTTTCCATTGTCTAGACTTAGAGTGCCTCTCCCAACAATCCTAGCTGATCCATTATCACCAAAACTTACTGATCCTCTATTTGTTTCCTTTAGAACAATGAATTTGTCTTTGTCTCCTGTCATGTGACTAGAGCAACCACTATCCAGATACCATTGTTCTTCTTTATTTTGAGCATGCAGGGCTATTTGGACTAACATAGATCTGGCCCTGACATTCTTTCTTTCATCCTTCCTAGTTGTTGGAATTGTTTTTCTAGACTCAAGAAATATCATTTTACACCACCTAGCCTTGTGCCCAAAATTATTGCATTTGTAACATATAACATCATCATCCATGAGAGGTGCAAAGGAATTGAAATTTCTATTGTATCTTGCATGATGAATACAGTGTGCAACTATATGACCATATTTATTGCAAGAAAAACAATGACCATGAAAGAAGTTATGTAACCTGTTTGGAGGTCTTGGATATTGTGAAGAAGTCATCCTCTTCTTGTAATTAACTCTTATCCAGGGTTCCTCTTTGCTTTCCTCCTTTCTGATGTCCTTTGCTTGCTTTTATTTGTTTGAAGTTTCTACCTTTTGGAAGCTTGATTCCTCCTTTTGTTTCACATATTCTGTATTTTGTAGTATCTTGATCCCTTCCAGTTTGTTCCTTAGGAGAACAATTTCTGCTTCCAATATTCCACATTCTATTTCCTTGGCTCTCAATAGATCTGACATATCTTGCTCAATCTTCTTTCCTTCTTCTACCTTAATCTTGAATTCTGTAAGGTTCTGTATAAGTTCCACTCTTGCCTCTTCATCTTCCTAAATTTGTTCTTTCAAGTTTGAATTTTTCTCTCTAAGTCTTTCCAATTTTCTAAGAGCAGCAAAGAATTCTTCTTTTATATCAAACCTACTCTCTTCTTCACTTTCTGAAGTCATGTGTGCTACCGAAGGATCCTCTTCCAAGTTGTTAGACTCTTCACGGAGAGACCCGCTCTGATACCAATTGAAGAACATGTGCTTATACTGAGAGGGGGGTGAACAGTATAACATAAAACTTTTCCCCAAATAGTAGCATCAACATTAATAAAATAGTGAACATCACACAAAGCATCACACACATGAGAGACATCATTTTTAACGTGGTTCACCCAATGTGGGCTACCTCCACAGAAAAATATTTCTTCTAAATATTTCTCAAATAATATTTTGGGAATCCTTCCCAAGTACAATGTTTATGGACCTCTATCCAAAGGAGATGTTGATCCCCTAATATCAAGTTCATGGATCTCTTCCATAGGAGAACTCTTTCCCCTTCTGCTCTGGCTAGTGATCTTCTAGAAGACTCTGTCTCTCTATTGCACTGACTGGTGGATCTCTCTCCACTTGAAGACTCCTCACTCAGATCTATCTTCAATTGTCCTGGCTGCTGGATCTCTATCCACTGAGACTCTATCCTCTATACTCTATCACCTCCAAAGATCTATCTCAATAGGTTCACTCAGAACCTTCTCAAATCTTCTCAACAAGCTCACTCAGAACTTATCCAAATCTGCTCAACAGGTCCACACAGAACCTACTCAAATATGCTCAACAAGTCCACATAGAACTTGTCCAAATATGCTCAACAAGTCCACACAGAACTTGTCCAAATCTGCTCAATAAGTCCTCTCTAGGACTTTCTCAAATCTGCATAGCAAGCTTCCACAAAAGCTTACTCAAAATCAGTCCACAAGCCTTCTCAAAGACTTGTCTCAAATCTGCTTAACAAGCTCACACAGAACTTGTCCAATCTCATAGAATCATAAAGAGAATTGTTAGAGACTCAATATGTTCTATTCTCAAATCTCAATCTCAACTCAAATCAAGAATATAGAATAGTTTGTTTTATGGAACTTGAACAACCACATGCATCCACTTGACTAGGCTCAATCAACTCAACTCAACCAATCACCTCAATGAACAACCCTTTCTCACAAACCCTAGTCCAAGCATGTATCAACCAACTCAAAATATTTCCAACAATGCTCAACAATCAATCCAGAAAACCTTGAAGCACTAAACCAATCACTTTCGAAAAGGAAACCACAATCAATCCTTTTCACTCCAAAGATATTTTCAAAAATCAACCACCATAATCAATCAATAGGAGAATGTGCCCATACCTTTTATGAAGATGAAGAAGCCTCTTTGGAAATCTGCCACAATCACAATATTCTTTTGCCAATCTTCACAAGGGTTAGAAGATCACAAAATAATCAACATTACTCCACTTCACAATAATATTCACCAAGGCTTTTAATTAGAAAACCTTCTTAAGAATTAATGCACAACTTCCTTATCACTCCTAAAACCACTTGTACCATAAAATAAAATAAATCAAAACATTGCATAACCTTGTCACTCCAAAAAACCACTTATACCATAAAATAAATCAAATATTTTATATCCTTCCTTTCAACACTTTTGCACTAAAAAATAATCACAAAGCTTTCTTAGGCAATATCTCACATTAATCAAATATCAAACCTTATTAAAATATTAAAGCTTGCTCAACCTTATATCTCCCACAAAAATCATAATCAAACCTTAGCAAGAAAATATTTTAATTAAAATATTTACCCCCACAAATATCGGAGTCGGAGTGCATACCTCAAAGGAGCCCTCGAAGGGCCTTGGCATTTCGAACCTCTGCCCACCGTGTTGCCAAGCGGCAGCTAAGCCGCGTGAGCTAACACTGCCCACGTGAGTGCCTTGGGCACTCTCTTCCTTAAGCCGCATGTGCTTTCCTCACAAGGCACCAAAACTTTGACCGTCCATGACTTGACTGCCCATGTCACACTCCACGAAATTTGTTGCGCAATATTCGGATGCAAAAATACTTTGGGTTTTCGAAAATCATGCGACACTCCTTAGGTTTATTAAATGGAAAACCTTTGGCTTATTTATATAAGCCATCCTTCAATGCGAATACGTCAGCCCTTTTAACATTGCCCTCATGACGTCGGTGACGCCAATAAGAAAGGAGGGAAAAACCTTTTATTTAATTTTAAAATTTAAATTTAAATTTTAAATAAATTAAAATTTAAACTAAACCTTTAAAATTAAATTTCTCCATCACCGGGGCACATTTTTCGATGAAACGAAAAGCCAACTTGGGTTTTAAGAAAAACCCATTTCAAATCTGCCATCCATTGGTTTTAAATAAAACCTTTCCTTGCCTTCCTTGGTTTTCATAAAAACCTTTTGCTAAGCTTCCCTTGAAGCTCCTTTTGGAACCAAATGCCATGCATCCCTTCTAGAACCTTTGATCAAAACCTTTGCTTCTCATGAAGCTCTTTGTGGAGCAAAATCATAGTGCTTACTTACATAGGTCCTTTTGACATCAATGACAACTTTTAGCTTAGGGTCGTGCTTTTCTACAACTACAATAGTTTTTGTCTTACTAGTTTGTTTCTGTTAGTTATAATTTTTCTTCATTTTGTTATTTTTTGCAAAATACCCTATGCAAAAACCAAGAGATTTGTTTTTGTTCTAGTTTAATAGGTTAGAAACCCTATGTTGGGGGTTTTAAAATATCATAGAGAATTTGTCATTATTGACTAAGCTAGATTACCCATAAAGCATCTAGTGAAGTGAGGTGTGATTAGACTCCAATGCCTAGACATTAGAAAACACTTGTATATAAATTTGAGATCCCAAATGCCCTTGGGTATATAGGGAGACCACCCTAGGTTTAGGAGAGACCTTTAGCCCTAGGAATATTTTAATCCATAGTGCACCAAGCACAACCCTTGGGAATATTACCCTCCCATATTGATTAGAGAGGTAGGTAGTACACCAAAGGATATACGCTATATACTCCTTAGGTAGTGTCCTAGCATATTGGTCTAAGCATTATTGATTGTTGTTGTCATATATTAGAGGGCTATGGGTAGTACACACACCTTGGCCTAAATTCACCCTATTTTTGTTGTCAGTTAAATCCCAAACACAAGCTATTGAACCTAAAAATATTACATAGACTTGAGAATTCTACAAAGACTACACTCACCATGTAATTGATGATATAGTAATCATCTTGTTCTTTAAGAATATAATAATGGTATTAGTAATAGTCGAGTATAGTGACAATTGCAAATATAGTCAAGATTAGTAATAGATAGAATCTTGATAGATCAAATAATTATCAAAATAGATAGTAAACAATAAATCAATACAAAAGGAAACCATTGCAACAATTATTCAATGTAGAAGGAACCCAATGTAACAGTCAGTCAATGTATATAAAAATGAGTCTAGGAAAAGACATTTTGAGACCTAGTCTATTATGATTATCTTGTCACACCAATAATTTTGGTGTAGAGAACCCATTTTTAGAGTCTAAATTGTTATTTAGGGGTATAGTCCATTTTTATTATCTTTTTGAGCTGATAATTTTGGTATATAGCACCCAAACACTTTTTTAGGATCCTTACTAAAAATAATAACTGCTAAAACAAAAAAAAAAAAATTAATAAATTAATTTTAGAAGGCCCAAATCACAATTCCATGACCAAAGTAACTAGAGGGGCTATGAGGGAGATGGAGCAAACTAACCAATTGAGTGAACAAATAAGTCAATTGAGTCAAAAATTCACTAAATAATTTAGTCAATTATAGGGTAAAATGTAACAAGAAATCCAACAAATGAAAGACTCCATGGGCTACTTGAATGATGAATAGAATAAATTAAGAAAGGGAGTCCATGAAAAACTACATGATGTTGAAAGTTTCTTACAAGGGGCTACCCATGCATACAAATAAATTAACCATGGTGAAGTTGAAGGAAGGGATGGTAGTTTAAGAAATTAGAAGGAGGGACCTATAATACCATTTTCATAATAATGTAAATAAAATATCAAAGTTAGATTTTTCAAAGTTTGATGAAAAGGGCCTGAATGGCTAGCTGTCTTAGGTAGGTTAATATTTCAATCTTCACAACATTCCCCAACATTTATGGATCATAATGACATCTTTTAATTTTGAATCTGAAGCCCTTCAATGGTATCAATGGGTGAAATATATGAATCCCAAAATTTCTTGGGAAGACTTTGAAACACAACTACTCACTTGATTTAACCCTAGTGAATATGAGGACTTCACAAGAGCCCTTACAAAATTGAAGCAAACCTCCATCATTCATGAATATCGAACTCAATTTAAAAATTTGGCTAATTGAACAAGGGGTGAGTGAAGAATTTTTTAGAGTTGTTTCATTAGTGGCTTGAAGTATGATATCAAGGCTGAGGTGAAAATGTTCAAACCATAGGCCATGATGTAGGCAATCAGTTTGGATAATCTAGCAAAGGACATATTCACTACTCAAATATATACTTTCAAAATTCCTCAGATTCGACCCCCATTTCCATCTAATACCACAACAAATTTGGTAAACAAGTCAACAACCATCAAGTAATTAACTTGAGAGGAAATGGAAGCTCGTAAATCCCAAGGGTTGTGTTATAACTTTTATGAGAAATACTCTTCCAAATATAGATGTGTACAACATTTAATTTTTTTTGGATGTGGATAAATCTTCAATAAATAAACCTCATGAAGAGGAAGAGGACCATCAAGAAGAGAAGCGTATAGACAAAGGTGAATCATAAGAGGAACCTGAACTAGAAATTTTAGTCCATGCTCTAGAAATAATATCTACTTCCCATATAATGAAGGTGATAAGATATTTCAAGGCTAAGAGAATCATAATCCTAATAGACTTTGGTAGTACACATAATTTCATTGATCTTGGGAAGGAAAAAAGAGAAAGTTGTTATATAAATTTTTGTAACTCCTTTGAAGTCATGATAGCCAATGGAGGAAATTTTCCTTGCAAGGGTAAATGTAGAAATATCAAGGTGCAAATAGGAGAGTACAATCTTAAGGTCAACATGTTTACCCTTTCCTTGGGAGGATGTGATGTAGTATTGGGAACACAATGGCTTCAAACTTTGGGTCTAGTATTATGGGAATTTTCTAAACTATGGATGAAATTCAATCAACAAGGGATATACTACACTCTCAAAGGGATGAAAGTTAGAACTACCCAAGTTATTTCTTCTCATAGAATGGAAAAGCTTCTAAATAAATCATCTCATGGGATAGTGGCCCAATTATTTGCTATATAGACACCTAATAATAAGGAAACATAGCAACATGGGAAATTACAAATTCTTTTAGAGAGAAATATATTTTTTAGAAGCACTAACATCATCCACCTCAGCATGTTTATGATCATACCATCCAACTTGTACCATGTATCCTTCATCCAAATATTCAATCATATAGGTATCCATATATCTAGAAATCTAAAATTAAGAAAATGATACAAGAATTGCTTGCAATAGGGGCTATTCAATCATGTTAATCCATATTCCTCTCTAGTTTTGTTAGTATATAAGGATGGATAATGGTGGTTGTATGTGTATTTTTAGGAACTCAATAAAATACCCATAAAAAAGAAATTTTCTATTCTTGTAATTGATTATTTGCTCGATGAATTGAATGGTAAAGAAAATTTCTCAAAGTTGGATTTTTGTTCAAGCTACCATTATATTCTACTTAAGGAAGAAGATATTCCTAAAAATCCCTTTAGAACTCATGAAGGACACTACAAAATTTTTTTCATACCCTTTGGTCTAACTAATACACCTTCCACCTTCTAGAGCCTAATGAATTCAATCTTTTGATCCTTCTTGCAAAAATTCATTTTAGTTTTATTTGAATAACACAAGCTTATACTGAGAATGGGGGTGAACAGTTTAAGACCACAATTTACTTTTCTTTTCAATTCAATATTATGTAGTGTATAGATAGCAATATCAATAGCAGTAATCAAAGCAATGCACATAACACCACACATAATAGAGACACAAATTTTAACGTGGTTCACCCAATGTGGGCTACCTCCACAGAGAAAATATTTCTTCTAAATATTTCTCAAATAATCTCTTTGGGAATCCTTCCCAATTACAATGTTTATGGACCTCTATCCAAAGGAGATGTTGATCCCCTAATCTCAAGTTTGTGGATATTTTCCACAGGAGAACTCTTTCCCCTTCTGCTCTAGCTAGTGATCTTCTAGAAGACTTTGTCTCTCTGTTGCACTTACTGGTGGATATCTCTCCACTTGAAGACTCCTCACTTAGAATATCTATCTTCAATTGTCCTAGCTTTTGGATCTCTATCCATTGAGACTCTGTCCTCTATACTTTGTCACCTCCAAAGCTATATCAATAGGCCCACTCAGAACCTTATCAAATTTTCTCAATAGGTTCACTCAGAACCTACTCAAATTTTCTCAATAGGTCCACTCATAACCTGCTCAAATTTGCTCAATAGGTCCACATAGAACCTGCTCAAATCTGCTCAATAGGTTCATAGAGAACCTACTCAAATATGCTCAACAGGTCCATACAGTTTATGTCCAAATCTTCTCAACAGGTCCACATAGAACCTGTCCAAATCTACTCAACAAGCTCACGCAAAACTTGTCCAAATATGCTCAATAAGTCCTCCCTAGGACTTGCTCAAATCTGCATTGCAAGCTTCCACAAAAGCTTACACAAAATTAGTCCACAAGCCTTCTCAAAGACTTACCTCAAATCTGCTTAACAAGTCCACACAAAACTTGTTCAGTCACATAGAATCATAAAGAGAATTGTTAGAGACTCAAAATGTTCTATACTCAATGCTCAATAAATATCTCAAATCAAACTCATAGAAGCTTAAAGAGAATTGTTAGAGACTCAATATGTTCTATACTCAAATCCTAATCTCAACTCAAATCAATCTCATAGAAGCATAAAGAAAATTGTTAGAGACTCAATATGTTCTATTCTAAAATCTCAATCTCAACTCAAATCAGAATATAGAATAGTTTATTTCATTGAACTTGAACAACAACTTCACACAATTACTTGACTAGGCTCAATCAACTCTACTCAACCAATCACCTCAAGGATCAATCCTTTCTCACAAACCCTAGTCCAATCATGTATCAACCAACTCAAAATGTTTCCAACAATGCTCAACAACAAATCTCACATAACAATGATACTCATGTTCAAGTTATTTGCACAACCAATGGGCTTCAACAACAATGCTTATAAACAAGGTTTAATCACAACTCTCAATTTAGAAAACCTTGAAGCATTAAACCAACAACTCTCAAAAATGTTAACCACAATCAATCCTTTTTTCTCCAAAGATATTTTTAGAAATCAATCACCCACATAAGTCAATGAAGAATATTGCCCATACCTTTTTGATGCCTTATGAGTTGTTCACTAAATCTGCCACACTAAATACACTTTCTTTTTCTAATCTCAACAAGGGTTAGAGGTTATGAGTAATAACACAATAATTAAAATAATATCTCAATAACACCTAATTACTCCTACTCAATAAAAATGCACCAAACCCTCTAATGCAAGAAATAATCCCTCAAAAGAATGAATCAAACTTACTTTTGGAACTCCTTGAAAAAACTAAAAATATCTTCTTGCACACATCTTATTTCTCCCTCAAAGCAATCTAAACAAGTAGCTCTCAAAAATAGCTTTCCAATGATATATAATATGATATACTTCCACAAATAAAATCAGCATAAATCTTTATCTTTCCTAGGGCATACCATAACCTTATTTCTCCTTAGGCAACCTTGGCAAAAAATAAAATATTAAACAAAAATTAAATTTACTTGCCTTACCCTCGACGGGATTTGATCCCCCGACTATTTTCTTCCCAATGCCTTAGTCATAGCCAATCCATCGTTGGGCCACAAGTTGTCATGTGTCTAAAAGGGCACGTCCACCATGCAATATCTTTGAATAGTGAACCTCCGAAAAATAACAAGCGTGTAGAGCGCTTCTTCCTTGCAATCCAAAAAATAGACCTCACGTGAATCGAACTCAGAATCTCCTCCTTAGCACCGATCCAACATACCACTACGCCATGCTAGACTTTGCACTTAGAGCTTCCGAATCTTCACAAATTTAACCTTCATGAAAATTGTAAGGCTTTCAAAACATAAATCTCTTTCACATGCACTTCGAAAACAATAGCAAGGGATACTTGGTAAATGAATTTGTTTGGAATTTATATAATACCTTTTGCCTTCCTTAACATCACGTCGGCACTTCAAATGAATTCAACGTCGGTGTGATTTAATTTATAATAAATTTAAATTTAATTTTAAATTGAAATATTATAAATTAAAATCAACCTTAGAACTTTGTCTGAAAGAGCCAACCTTAGGTTTAATAAAACCTTAGAACCTTGTATTAATGTCCAATCTTGGTATTATTTATAAAATTTAAATTCCTTGTGAATTTAAATGATTTATAAATAATTATTAAACCTCCTTTTTAACTTTTGCAATAACCCATCTTGGGTTTTTATAAACCAATCATTTAACCTGTGCTCCTAATAATATTAAAATATTATGGAGCCTTTTTCCTTTCACTTTTGAACTGATGAAGCTTTTTCCTGGATGACTTGGGTGACTTTATTTCTTGCCTAATTCCTTGATATGAGTGATAACTCTATCAGGTGACATCAATGATAAATTTGACTTAGAGAACTCAAAATGTCCAACAATCTCCCCCTTTGTCATTGATGGCAATCTTTATCCTTTTACTGAAACCTGACCTTATTTTTTGCTCCCCTAGGACTTTGCTCTCCCTGGCTCAATGCTCTCTCAAATATCAAATCTCTCCACATAAAAAATCTCTCCCCCTTTTACATCAATGGCAAAGGTTCACCTTTGGGGCTCAGGGCTAATAATGAGACTCTTAGCTTATCCCCTCCCCCACCTCCATGTGAGGTGGTTAATTTTAGGGTGGGAGTATTTCTACTCCCCGAAAGCACTGCTCTTTGTATTTATATTTTTCTCTTCTTTTTTGAGTTTTCTAAATCCTCTCACTATTTCTTTCCAAGTCAATATCCATGTTCCTGTTGTCACTTTTGTTCTTGTTCATGTTCTTGTTTTCATCTATGTTCATATCCTTGTTCTTGTTCTTGTTCTCATCCATGTTCCCGTTCCTCGTTCTCGTTCCCTGTCTCGTTCCTCGTTCCCTGTCTCATTCCTGTTCCCTCGTTCCATTCTCGTTCCTCGTTCTCGTTCCTGTTCCTGTTCCTATTCCTGTTCTCATCCATGTTCATGTTCCTGTTCCTATTCTTGTTCCTGTTCCTATTCCTATTCATGTTCCTGTTGTTGTTCATGTTCCTGTTCTTATTCCTATTCATGTTCCTATTCTTGTTCTTGTTCTCTTCTATGTTCTTGTTCCTATTCTTGTTCTTGTTCATGCCAATGTTCCTGTTCATGTTCATGTTCTTGTTCATGCTTGATTATGGAATATTTTCTCTACATCATCTTGCTATGTCACCATCATTATTGCACTTATAGCACTTAATGTTATTATTCCTTAGATGTGCAACTGTCTTAGAAATTCTCCTAGTGAAGCCATATCCTCTTCTGTAATGAACCCTGCAATTCATTGCCTTGTGACCAAACTCGCTGCATGAGTAGCAATATCCTTGGAAAATTTGTCCTTTCCCATCTACCTATCTTTCATGTGTCCTGCACTGTGAAGCCATGTTTCCAAACCTGTGACATAAAAAACATCTTCCCTTGAAGAAACCTTGCCTAGACCCCATTGATCTTCTAGTTCCTCTTGACCTGTTCTAATTGTTGTTCCATCTGAATCTTCTTTGTTCATTGTTCTTGTTCTTGCTGGACTCACTGTAATCTGACTCATCCTTAGGAGTTTCACTTTAACTTCTGCTCTCATATGAGAAAACATCTTCTGAAGTATCCTCTTCAACTAAAGTGTCTTCAGAACTGGTAGTTAACTTGTCTTATTGAACCTATTTGGAACCAATACCTATCTTGTTTGTTGCTCTTCTTTGTATCTTGACTATTTTATCCACACTCTTTGCACTGTTTACATACTTGTATAGCTTATTCTTGGAATCCTCTAGATCTTCTTTTAATAGGGCCACTTCTTGTGTTAACTTTTCACATTCCAAGATCTTTACTTCTAACTTATATTTGAACTTGCCTGCCTTAGCTTTTGACCTTTCTAGATCCTCTATGAACAATAATATTTCTTCATCACATTCTTGAAATTTTCTTTCAAGCTTAGAGTGTTCCTTTCTTACCTTCTTTACTATGTCAAGGCATAGATAAGTTCTCCCTTGAGATCATATCCATTCTCTACTGAATAATCCTCTATTTGTTTACCTTTGTCCATATCATTACTTCCTTTTGGCTTGTCTTCTATAGAATCACTCACTTCTTCTTCTAATGCCATTAGAATATTTTCATCTGGTCTATCAAGTGCATCTTCAAAATCATCATCACTGAAACTATAACCATACTTGTGCAATCATCTTCAAGATGTCCAAATCTACCACATCTAAAACACTTGAGAATAACTGGAGTCTTTTTCTTAACTGGATATTTTTATTCAACCATAAATAATACTTCATCTCTATCATTGTCTAAAAAACTAGTATCACTATCAACTGAGTACTTACTTGCATTATCCACATAGTAGCTTCTATTTTGTCTTTGGAAGAACTTCTTCCCTTGTATGTTTTGTCCATCCTTGATCTTCTTTTAGTACCTGTGTCTTTTTTATTCCTTGTACCTGTGATCCTATTTTTCTTCTTCATTGTTGCTCTTGGGCTCTTTGCACTCTATTGCATAATATCCATAATTTTCACAATTGAAGCACTTAATAGATCTTATATTTATGGGTATTCTAAAACCTTTATCTTCTGCCATAGTTAGCTTCTTCATCACTGGAAGATTAGCTGCTTGATTCTGACTTCTTACCTTTTTTCTTTTTGTCCACTTTGAATGCAGCTTCTTTTGGAGGAATAGGATCTTTTGTTCTGATCTCAAACATAGTAAGCATGCCAAAAAAATAATTCCTTGTCAAATAATCACTATCAATTGATGTTTCTATAGCAGAAACATTTTCACTATACCTTTTTGGAAGAGTCCTCAATATCTTATCACAAGCATCTAATTCATCAACCTTCATTCCAAGACCTTTCATCTCATGTATGAGTTCATCAACCTTGATGAGATAGTCATGAATGTTCTCATCATCCCGCATTCTTAGTTTCTCAAATTCTCTTTTGAGATTTTTGATCTTATCCTTCCTGACATTTTTATCTCCTTCATTTATGGTATGTAATAGATCCCACATGTCTTTTGTTGTCTTACATTCCATAACCTTCATAGATTTTGATCTACACAACCCTTGTATAATTGCATTCATAGCTCTTGAATTTGCATGCATTAGAAGCTTACCTTCCTTATTTGTATGAGGATTGGCTCCTAAATCATATCCAAATTCCACTGCATCCCAAACTTCATTGCCAAGTGCCAAATCTCATCAGTACACACCAATACAATAAGTCACTTCCATCAAATACTGGTAGTGCATTGTTGAATAACCCATCCTTTTGATCCATTGTGTTCTTAGACCACTTTTTCTTCAAGCTGTCAAACTCTTGTGAAGGAACCCGCTCTAATACCAATTTAAGAACACAATCTTATACTTAGAGGGGGATGAATAGTATAAGACCACTTTTTACTTTTATTTTCAATTCAATATTATGCAGTGTATAGATAGCAATATCAATAGCAATAATCAAAGCAATGCACAAAACACCACACACAATAGAGACACATATTTTAACATGGTTCACCCAATGTGGGCTACCTCCATAGAGAAAATATTTCTTCTAAATATTTCTCAAATAATCTCTTTGGGAATCCTTCCCAATTACAATGTTTATGGACCTCTATCCAAAGAAGATGTTGATTCCCTAATCCCAAGTTTGTGGATATCTTCCACAAGATAACTCTTTCTCCTTTTGCTCTGGCTAGTTATCTTATAGAAGACTATGTCTCTCTGCTGCACTGACTGGTGGATCTCTCTCCACTTGAAGACTCCTCACTCAAAATATTTGTCTTCAATTGTCTTGGTTGTTGGATCTCTATCCACTGAGACTTTGTCCTCTATACTCTGTCACCTCCAAAGCTCTATCAATAGGCTCACTCAAAACCTTCTCAAATATTCTCAATAGGTTCACTCAGAACCTACTCAAATATTCTCAATAGGTCCACTCAGAACCTGCTCAAATCTGCTTAATAGGTCCACATAGAACCTACTCAAATCTGCTTAACATGTCCACACATTACCTGCTCAAATATTCTCAATAGGTCTACACAAAACCTATCCAAATCTTCTCAACAGGTCCACATAGAACCTATCCAAATCTTCTCAACAAGCTCACACATAACTTGTCCTAATCTGCTCAATAGGTCCTCTCTAGGACTTGCTCAAATTTGCATTGCAAGCTTCCACAAAAGCTTACACAAAATCAGCCCACAAGCCTTCTCAAATACTTACCTCAAATTTGCTTAACAAGTCCACACAGAACTTTTTCAATCATATAGAATCATAAAGATAATTATTAGAGACTCAATATGTTCTATTATCAATGCTCAATCAATATCTCAACTCAATATCATAGAAGCATAAAGAGAATTGTTAGAGACTCAATATGTTCTATACTCAAATCCCAATCTCAACTCAAATCAATATCATAAAAGCATAAAAAGAATTGTTAGAGACTTAATATGTTCTATTCTCAAATCTCAATTTGAACTCAAATTAGAATATAGAATAGTTTGTTTCATGGAACTTGAACAACCACTTCACACAATCACTTGACTATGATCAATCAACTCTACTCAACCAATCACCTCAAGTATCAATCCTTTCTCACAAACCCTAGTCCAAGCATGTATCAACCAACTCAAAATACTTCCAACAATGCTCAACAACAAATCTCACATAACAATGATACTCATGTTCAAGTTCTTTGCACAACCAATGGACTTCAACAACAATGCTTATAAACAAGGTTTAATCACAACTCTCAATTCAGAAAATCTTGAAGCATTAAACCAACAACTCTCAAAAAGTTTAACCACAATCAATCCTTTTTTCTCCAAAGATATTTTCAGAAATCAATCACCCACATAAGTCAATGAAGAATATTGCTCATACCTTTTTGATGCCTTATGAGTTATCCACTAAATCTGCCACACTCAACACGCTTTCTTTTTCCAATATCAACAAGGGTTATAGGTCATGAGTGATAACACAATAATCAAAATAATATCTCAATAACACCTTATTACTCCTACTCAATAAAAATGCACCAAACCCTATTATGCACGAAATAATCTCTCAAAAGAATGAATCAAACTTACTTTTGGAACTCCATGACAAAACCAGAAATATCTTCTTACACACACCTTATGTGTTCCTCAAAGCAATATAAACAAGTAGCTCTCAAAAATAGCTTTCCAATGATATATAATATGATATACTTCCATAAATAAAATCAGCAAAAATATTTATCTTTCCAAGGGCATACCATAACCTTATTTCTCCTTAGGCAACCTTGGCAGAAAATAAAATATTAAACAAAAATTAAATTTACTTGCCTTGCCCTCGACGGGATTTGATCCCCCGACTATTTTATTCCCAACACCTTAGCCGCAGCCAATCCATCGTTGGGCCACGCGCCGTGATGTGTCTAAAAGTTCACGTCCACCATGCAATATCTTCGAACAACGAACCTCCAAAAAACAACAAGCGCGTAGAGTGCTTCTTCCTTGCAATCCAAAAAATAGACCTCACACAAATCGAACTCAGAACCTCCTCCTTAGCATCGAGCCAACATACCACTAGGCCACGTTGGCCTTTGCACTTAGGGCTTTCGAATCTTCATAGCTTTAACCTTCACGAAAATTTTAAGGCTTTCAAAACAAAAATCTCTTTCGCATGCACTTCGAAAAAAATAGCAAGGGATACTTGGTAAATGAATTTGTTTGGCATTTATATAATGCCTTTTGCCTTCCTTAGCATCAAGTCGGCGCTTCGAGTGAATTTGATGTCGACGTAATTTAATTTATAATAAATTTAAATTTAATTTTAAATTTAAATATTATAAATTAAAATCAACCTTAGAACTTTGTCTGAAAGAGCCAACCTTAGGTTTAATAAAACCTTAGAACCTTGTCTTAATGCCCAACCTTGGTATTATTTATAAAATTGAAATTCCTTGTGAATTTAAATGATTTATAAATAATTATTAAACCTCATTTTTAACTTTTGCAATAACCCATCTTGGGTTTTTACAAACCAATCATTTAACCTGTGCTCCCAATAATATTAAAATATTATGGATCCTTTTTCCTTTCACTTTTGCACTGATTAAGCTTTTTCCTGGATGATTTGGGCGACTTTATTTCTTGCCCAATTTCTTGAGATGAGTGATAACTCTATGAGGTGACATCAATGACAACTCTGACTTAGACGACTCAAAATGTCCAACATTATTTTATGATATTTTTATTTATAGTCATACTTGGTAGGAGCATATCAAAAATTTGGATTAGACCTTGAAGCTTTTATCTAAGAATTAGCTTTATTCCAGATGATCAAAGTGTTATTTTGGCATGCAAGAAGTAGAATACATGGGTCATATTGTATCAAAAGGAATTAAAGTTGACCCCAAGTTAGGCTATACAGGAATGGTCAAAACCTCTAACCCTAAAGGGCCTTTGAAGTTTCTTGGATCTTACTAGAAATTATCAAAAGTTTTTTTAGAACTATAGGAATATTGCATCACCATTAACAACTACATTGAAGAAAATTTATTTTATGTGGTCATAACCAATAGAATAAGCTTTCTAGGATCTAAAATAAGCCATGATATCGATATTAGTATTATCTATGCCCAATTTTTTCAAACCTTTTATCATTGAGAGTGATGCTTCAGGTAGTGGAATTGAAATGGTTTTGATGCAAAAGGAATTACCATTGGCATTCACTAGTAAGGTAATATCAGGCAAAAAAAAGGAAATCCACTTATGAGAAGCAAATGTTGGCTATTTTCCATGTTGTCAATCATTGACATACATACCTCGTTGGGCATAACTTTTCAATCAAAACATACTATCAAATTCTCAAGTGCTTCTTGGAGCAGTGAGTAGCCACACGAAAACAACAAAGGTGGGTATCTAAATAATTGGGGTATATTTATGCAATTAATTATAAAAACATAAAGGATAATATAGTGGTTGATGTACTTTCATGCCAATATGAAGATCAAAGCATGTTGTATGCCATATCAACACCACTTCCTCAGTGGGCCAATCAACTCAAGGAAGATACAACTAAGGACTCTAGTTTACAATCTATGATTCAACAACTCCAAGATGATCCTAACTTGTGCCTAGGATATGTGTGTGAATGAACAATATTTGGCGTATCATGATCATCTAGGTGTTCCTAAAAATTTGCACATGCACAAACTAATGTTGCAAGAAATACAGGTGTTGTCCATTGTAGGATATTTAGGGTTTCTTAAAACCTATGAAAGAACCAATTACATTTTCTCTTGTAAGGGAGTGAAAAGGAATATTCAAACCTTTGTGGTAGAATGTGATACATGCCAATAAATGAAGGGAGAAATGGTTTACACCTAGGCACACTTTAGCCTCTTCCAATTCTAGCATAGGTGTGGATTGATATCTCTATGGATTTCATTGAAGGATTGCCAAAATCTAGGGGTAAATTAGTCATTTTGGTGGTAGTGGATCGTCTCACAAAGTATGCTCATTTTTGTTCCTTATCCCATCCCTATACTACCTCTATAGTTTCCCAAATATTCATGGATTCCATCTTTTTCCTACATGGTATGCCCAAATATCTTGTTTTTGATAGCAATCCTACTTTTACCAATCACTTTTGGTAGGAATTGTTTAAATTGTAGGGCACTCACCCTAAAATGAGCTTATTGTACCACCCTCAAATATATGGTCAAACAAATATTGTCAATAAATGCTTGGAGATATACCTTTGCTATTTTACATCAAAACATCCTACACAATAGGCTAAATGACTTCCTCTAACAGATTGGTGGTATAACTTTATATCACAAAACTACCAAGATCATGCTATTTAAAATAGTATATGGTCATCCCCCATCAATACCTTCCTCCTACATTTTAGGTAGTTCTCGAGTTCAGGCATTAGATAACACTCTTTTTCAACATGCAACACTTCTCTAGCAACACAAGGAGAATTTGGAGTTAGCCCAAAATTGTATGTGTTATCAAGTTGATCAACATCGTTCTAAGAATAGTTTTGTTATAGGGAAAATGGTATTTTTTTACAACCATATAAATAATCCTTAGTTTAGCTTTGTGTACTCTAAAAACTTGTAGTGAAACTCTATGGTCCTTAACATGCATTATAGCATATTGGTGCAATTGACTACAAAATTGACCTACCAACCACCTCCAAGGTCCATCTAGTCTTTCATATTTCTTCATTTAAGAAGGTCATCGATAGTAAGGTATAGGTTCAATAAAATCTATTTGAGTTAGACGAAGAAGGATCCATCATTATAGATCCCAAAATATACTCTAAACCAATGTTATTGCACTCTTTATAATCATACCATCATTGATTTTCTTAGCAATGGCGAGGACTACAACCAGAAGATATCACATGGGAGCCACTTCACCAACTATAGTAGCAGTTTCCTCATCTTAAGCTTTAAGGACAAATATTTTTTGAATGGGAAAGGTATGTTAGGGCCCCATCCTATAAAAATTATGTAGTAACCCATTCGAACATCATTATGTAATACATTATAATAGGTGTGAGGAACTTGAGATGCCTATACATATGGGTCCATATAATATAACCATATAAAATGTGTAATTGATTATTTAGTTGAATATTTTAGCTTGGGTATCCGCTTACATTTGAAATTGATCCTTGACTATCATGGTTAGGGTTGGTAGGAGTCTTTAAAAATACAAGGGCATAAATATAATGTATCATCATTTTCATATTGTATCAAAGGTCTAATTCTAAGGAGGTTGTCCTCTCAAAGAGGATAGTGATTTGTATTGTTATTTTGTTTTGTTCAATAAAGATGCTACATTTCCATTAGTATTACAATATAATCCTTTCATTTTTTTTAATTATTTTATTCATTTCAATATATGTGTGGATGTGTTTCTTTTAATTGGAATGTTCCTAACAAAATCTATTTCTAGTACCAGTCTAGGTCAGGATGTATGGGTTACCCATTGAATTTTAGGAAATGGATACATTCAAGGCAATAGGAAACATAATTCCTTGAGATTTTAGAAACTACAAAAGATGAATTCTTGTCTATTTAATCCTGAATATTGGTCATGATTGATATTAGTAAACCTTTACCAAAATAAATCACTTTTAAGTATGGGGGTAAGTTGTGGATCCAAACCATGAATTATGAAAATATATCTTTCAAATATATAATATGTCATGAGGTGGGTTATATTGATATATCATTCCCTAAGAAGATTCCAATAGAAATATATATAGAAAACCATGAGAGAAACTTATAAATGGATATGAATGAGGATGGTTTTTTATTTCCAAAAAATAGGTCTAGATAGATGAAAATAAATAAATAGTTAAGACCAATAAGTAAGTATATAAGAAGAAACACCAATTTTTTTTAGGCTTTAGCCTATGAAGAAAAATTAGATCAAAGCTTAGAGGATATGGTACAACAAGATCAAAATATTAACAAGGAACTATCTACTTAGTCTGAACCTAATTTAGGGATGAAAATTCTTGCTAAACCTAAGGAATGTGCCTCATTATATTTTGAAGACTCTCTTGAAGTACCATGCACCATTCATGAGAATGAAAGTGGTAGAGAAAATATAGTGTTAGATGTTAATACCTCTACCATTAACAAGGAAATATAAAAAATGAGTAGGATAAGTCAAAAGCTTCCTTAGCAAATCTAGTAGAGGGTATATCTAATGAAAAGGAAAGTTGTCAAATAATACCAATGAATAGAATAATAAGACCTAAACCCAATATTGGTAAGGCAAAAAGATAAAAGCCTTCAAATTATCAAGTGAAAGCCAAGGAAGCAAGAACAAACATATAGAAAGGAACACATACTAAGTTGGTTGAACTTCTATTTACCAAACAACAAAATGATATTGGCAATTCATAGGAGAGTCTAGCAATCCCTAATGAGACATGATTACCATCTCATGGAATGTAAGGGGTGCTAATGTCCCCTTAAATCAGAGGTGTACCAAGGACCTTTGTTTAAGTAATAAGCCTAATATTCTTTATATTTAGGAAACTAAAATGACAAAGGAAGATGTTTCCAAAACTATGAAAGTAGTAATAGCAATATGTGAATGGGATGATATGGATTTAGGAGTGACAAAGGAAATTCTAACATGTTGGAATCCAATTAGAGCCTCCTATAAAATCACTCATAAAACTAGGCATTGAAAAGACTCCTTAGTCACATGCTACTTTGTAAATATTCATTTCATCTTTATCGATGTCTATGGATCTACAATTCAATCAAGTGGATAAAAAGTATGGAGTGTGATTGAAGCCTTTATGAGAAGTAAAGATCAAGAAACCTGATCCATGATCATAGAAGATTTTA
This sequence comes from Wollemia nobilis, assembly GCA_028583015.1. Classification (NCBI taxonomy): domain Eukaryota; kingdom Viridiplantae; phylum Streptophyta; class Pinopsida; order Araucariales; family Araucariaceae; genus Wollemia; species Wollemia nobilis. The sequence continues at coordinate 4,812,904 of JAQPPZ010003280.1, forward strand.
ATTCCATAACCAAGTTGGGTGAAAAATTAGAGGAAAATCATAAAAACCTTTGTAAACTCATTGAAAAAATGGGGAATTAGGAAAATAACCCAAAGAATGAGATATTTCTCAGCTTTCATTCAAAACAATAAACTATGGGAGGTTGAGTTTGAATAGGACAACTATACATTGACCAATAATAGGATAGGATAGAACTTGATAGTAGAAAAATTGGATATATGAATATTGTAAGATCATTGGCTAGATGAAGGGACTTGTGCTAAAATTAATACCTTGACAAGAATTGGTTCAAATCATTGGCCATTAAGAGTTAAAATGGTGGTAAGTGAATTTAAAAAGGATAACAATTTAAATATGACCAAATGTGGGAAGATCATCCTCAATTTGTTGATATGATAGAATAAACATGAAATTCTTCAGAACATTGTGGGTTGTGTACACTTTAAAAATAAATTAAATCAATGACATCTAGATTAAAATAATGAAGCAAGAACACTCTTAGAAACATTTTAAAGAAGAAATAAGAACTAAAAGAGAAACTTCTAAAATTCCAAAAATATGAGTCTAATAATCCAAGCTCAAAGGAAAGGAAGTTGCTTGGTTAATATCATAATATTTTGAGTAAGGAAGAGATATTTTGGAGATTAAAATCAAGATAAACTTGTTTAAAGGAGATAAAAATACAATTTTTTTCATAGGATGGCAATAGTATAGAGATCAACATCTAGAATTAATAGAATTAAATTAGTAGAAGGGGTTTGTATTGAAGACCAAAGCAAAATAAAAAGGAGGCTATGATTTTTTACCAGAATATTCTAGGATCTAAGGAAATTGAATTTCTTCATGATAAGATACTATAAGAAGTATCTTTGTTACAACAATTGAATAAAATAGCAAATTGATGGAGCCTATTACACTAGAAGAAGTTCTTTCAACTCTTTTATCTTCTGATAAAGATAAATTCTCAAGTCTAGATGGACTCTCTACAACATTCTATCAATGTAACTATGAAATGATGAAGGATTATTTATTGGCGCTAGTGGAAAAATCTAGGGTAAAACAACATATACCTTATAAAATAAATGCAACATATCTTACCCTAATTCCAAAAAATAAGGATACAAAATAGTTTTATTTATTTAGACCCATAAGTCAATGTAATATGACATATAAGATAATATCCAAAGTGATGGAAAATCGATTAAGACCACTATTATAAAAAATATTTTAGAAGAGCAAGGAGGATTTGTGAAGGGGAGACAAATTCTAGATAGGATCATAGTAGCTCATGAAGTAATGCATTCAACAAATTCTAAAAAAAAAGGAGCAATGATCTTAACACTTGATATGAATACTATGATAGGGTTAAATGGGGTTTTCTTTTTGTAGTATTAGAAAAGTTTGAATTTGAGAATAAAGGGTCAGATGGATTAAATCGTATATCTCTACAATATCATATTCAGTGTTGGTCAATGCACTAGTAATAGAATCATTTAAATCAAAGAGGGGTCTTAGACAGGGAGATCCTCTATTACCATATATGTTTAGTATTATGGAAGAGGTATTGGGAAGGAACCTAAAGAAGGCATACAAATATGAGATAATAAGTAGACTTCAGGCTAGTAATAACATCGATAATGTCACCCATCAATAGTTTGTAGATGATAAAACTTTTTTTGAGAGGGTAGGGGAAAACGAGACCAAAGCTTTGAATAACTTAGTAAAGGAATATGAAAGAGTGTATGACAAAAAGTTAATAGGACAAAATATAAAATTTAGCTCCTAAACACACCAACTAGAACTAGAGCAGGGATATGCAAGTTACTCCAAATGGAGGCAAATTTTCTAGGAACATAGCTAGGGATACCCTTTATTTGAGGGGAGAATGACGATAGAATTGTGGAATATAGAAGTAAAATTTAGTATAAACTACCATCATAGATTGGTAGATGGTTGGTATTAGTAGGAAGAGTGCAATTAATTAGATCAGTCTTATAGTCTATTTCAACACATTATACGCCCTATATATACCAAAATTGGTAGAAAAAAGTTCAATCTATATTATGCAGTCATTTTTATGGTTAGGATTACATGATAAAAGGAATTTTCTTTTGGTGAAATGGATCAAGGTGTGTGATGATAAAACTAGGGGAGGTCTCAGTTTAAGAGTTCTTATAGATGCAAACTTAGCTCTAAGGGGGATGTAATTTTGAGATTGTTCAAAGAGATTCAAGACATTGGGTAAGAATTTTCTAAGTACGTTGAGCCCAATGATCCAAGCTTAATATTTACTATATTCTCACTACCAAATGGTTCTACACTATGGAACGGTTTATAAAAATTAATTGATCTAGTGATTAAAGGTCTAATATGGGTGGTGGAAACTAGAGAAAATATTTCTATTTGGATGGATACTTGGTGTGATAAAATATCACTCAATATAGATCCAATTTTGAAACCATGAATGATATTACTTCAAGAAAAATATGATGATAGGGTTTCAAAAATTTTTGTACAAGTATCAAGAAGGAAGATACAAATGGAAAGAATTTTTTTATAAGTACATTAGACATTGTTGCTAGAATTAAGTTGAGCAAAAATGTAACAACAATGATTATTCCAATGAAAACTGGGATAAGTTGATTTGGGAGTTGAATAGCTCAAGAGAATAAACAACAAGAATTATTGCTATAATGTTGGGTACCCAAGATAAGTATTTAATATTATAATATTGTATTAATATCATAGTAGATGTAGTTATCACACATGTATAGGTAAGTGAGAGTGGTCGGTAGTTGGTAATTATAATTGTGGACAAAGACTCATAGAGGGGCGTGAAGAGAATAATATTGTATTGTTAGGATCTCATAATAAGATATTGTAAGGTGCAACTTCCTTCCAATAAGGAGCATTATACAGTGTTGCCCTACGTTAAGGGTTTGAATTATAAATTGAAAGCATTCGAGGAATTTGCATTAATTGTATTGTGTAGATTATTCATTGCAGTAATTTATTTAATATTTTGTAAGCTAGTACTAATTCTTGTGGATGAGCAAGCAGGTTCATAACATATGGATAGTTGGTGTGATAAAAGACCACTCAATCTGGTTTCGACTTTGAAACTATAGATTACTTCAAGAAAATTATGATGATAGAGTTTCAAACTTTATGTACAAGGATCAATAAGGAAGATACAAATGGAAATATTTTTTTCTGACAAGTAACAACAGTGATTCTTCCAAGGATAATCAAAGATAAGTTGATTTGGAAGTTGAATAGCTCAGGATAATAAACAGCAAGAAGCATATATAATGTAAAGCACCAACAAAATAAGAATAATACAAGAATATGAAGAGATATTTGGGATAGCCTGAGCATTCCAAAAGCCAAAATATTTAAATGGCTCGTAGGTCATAGGAAAAATTTATCCTAGGATAACCTAATGAAAAGAGGTTTTAATGGCCCCTCGTTATGTGTTTTATGCAAAAATGAGGATAGTATAGACCATCTATTGGAACTTTGCTCAGTAGTCTAGGAACTATGGAAATGGATTCTTAATATATTTGGTAAATGCATGGTGATGAATAGTAGAATTGAAGAATGGTTAAAGAAATGGTAGAGCACTTTTATAAGTGAGGCGTTACTGACAATTTGGGATACATTAAAAGATACAATTCTTTGGACTGTATAGTTGGAAAGGAACAAAAAAATATTTAAAGGAAAAAAAAATATTTAAGAGGTAATGAAAAGGAAGATTTTTTTAGCCATATATGAGTCTAAACCAACTTATCAACTCACCCAATCCCTAATCTTGAATCAAAAGGCCTTGATAGATGGATTCAAGTCATCAATTGGAATTATGATGTTGAGGACAAGAGAAACAAAAATAAGACAAAAAATATAAAGTGGAAACCATCAAAAAAAAGTTGGTCAAATTAAATTTTTATGAAGTTTCTAAAGGAAATATTTTTTTTTTAAAGCAAAAAACCCCTTGCGGGGCCGCCTTGATCTGAGAGACCACGAATAGGGGGTTCTACACCGTCAAAGTTACCCGGGAGTCACAACCAACCCTGCCCGCACCAACATTATCAATTGCATTTTGGGTACCCATTTCAGCTTTTTGGTAGGGTGGAGATTCGAACCTGGGACCTCCCTTTGAGGATTGCCCTCTCCTCTCCAACTCACCTACAACACCTGGGTGTTTCTAAAGGAAATCTAAGACCAGCAGGAGGAGGAATAATTAGAAATAATAGAGATGATACTTTGTCACATTATGCTTTTAATAGTGGATTTAAGGCAAATAATAAAGCTAAATCTTAGGCAGCTTTAGAAAAATTAAAAATATGTAGACAAATGAAATGGAACATAGATAGATGGAGTGATTCATTAATAGTGATAAATGCAATTTTGAGGAAAGCAAAGGCTTCATGGAACATATAAGATATCCTTGTAAAAATACAATACCTTGCTATAGAGTGTGAAGAAATAAAATTTACACATATGTTAAGAGACGAGAACAAATGTGTAAATAGGCTAGACAATAGAGGGGTTTTAATAGAGGATTATGAAGTTAAATTCTCTTTTCCATGGTTAGAGGAAGTAGTAAAATAGTTGAAGCTGATAAAAAAAAATTTAAAAGGAGCAAATTCAAAATAATATTTTAGAGGATTACAAAATGTTTAAGAGGATCCATTTATAGATCATTGCATTGGAGGAAACTAAAAATGTTGATTTGGTAAAGTAGACTATGATTTCATGAAGCAAGTAGAATTTTTGTATGCTAGAGTAGAAGAAATGATATCATATGGACTTCATGGTTGAATGAATTATTTGAGATGTTGGTTGTCGGTTGGATTACAGGACAGAGTATCGATTTGAACTTTCAATTTTTTTAGACTACTAAACTATTTATTAAAATAATACCATTGTGGTTTGTTAAAATGTCATTATAATATGAATGAGATTTATTTTATAACTCGTTAAAATGATAAAATATTTTTTAATTGGTTATTTGGGATTAAAATGAATTCCACTTGTATTATATAATAACCCATAGTTTAATTATTATGCATATATTCCTTGATAAGATTTACTTATGACCTTTCAATTATTTGAGACTGTAAACTATTTATTGTGGTTGTACTTATGCTTCAAGAAGGAAAGTAACAGTCTAAAGAGGATAAAGCGAACTTTGATAATGTGAAGGTTTGAAAATATAACTTTACTAAGATGCAGTGTATAGAGAGTAGAGATGGAGTTTTGGTGTTGTGAAGGCTGCTACATGAAAATTTCAAGAAGAAGGATGCTCAATTAGAGAATATTTGTATTTACAAAGAAAATTTAAAAAAATCTAGAAAATAAAAATAAAAAACTAGACTTTTATGAAAAAGATATAGGTATCTAGCTATTTTTTTGTTTGTGGAAAACATCCCATAAGGGATGCCACTTTTGGGTAATACCCAAGGAGGTAGGGGTATCTCTTCCACCAAAAACGCCCAAGACTTGTACATGGCCTACCACCTTTGACACATGCAAGGAGCATGCCTGAAACAACACAAAACAAGAACACATGAACACAAATGCACAAAAAGCTAAAACAAAAAAAACATACTCCTTGATTGTGTCGACAAGAAAAAGTACAACCAAACACATGCACAAAAAAAATATGAACCACATAGAACAAACACACAAACAACATAGAAAAACACAATAAAAATAAAATAAAATAAAACGACAAAAAAAACAACACCAAAACACGAAATACACAGAAAAACCACAAGCACAACATAACAAAACACTACCAAAATAAAACAACAAAAATAAACAAATACACCACAAACAAAAATGGCAGAACACAAACATAGAAAAAACTACAAAAACAACAAAACAAATCCAAAACAAACAACAAAATGAATAAAAAACACCACAAATGAAATCAGGAAAAACAAATACAACAAAAACTGAGTCAAAGGAGCTAATGATAAATCAAACAAAAAATTGTAACACTAAAAATAAACCAAAGCTTAACAAATTACCAAAAATATCATAAATTGCTTAGAAAAATAACCAAAGCTTCCAACATTGCCATAAAGAGACTGACTATAAACCTTAGGATTATGGCATCCTTATCCTTTTATTTGTATCTTGCTTCATTCCAATTGGGACTATAGGCTGGTTACTTGGAGCCACGACATTACTATTGGAATTTGTATGGTATTTTTGACGATCCAATTTTTTTTGTAGTTTGAATCTACCCTTTTGTTTTGCACTTGGGTTGGTTTTCTATATTCTACTTTTTTCTTTACTATTATTTTTCAGCATCAAGGCAAGTTCTTTTAGTGATTTTTCATCATGCAATCCTTCTCGTTCCCTCTCTTCATCAAACTGTGTTTCCATAATAATTGTTTCTATTTGACCATCCTCATCATCTACTTGCTCATTCGTGGAGAGAATTTCAAAGATGTTAGGTGAAATTACTATTTTCTCTTTTGTTGCTATTTTTTCTATGTTTTTTTGTTTAGGGATTTGAAACCCGCCAAGTCCCCATCCTCTTTCTCTTTGTTAGGGACCTTATGTGGACAATCCTTGGCTAGATGGCCATATTCATGATAAATTTTACATCTAAAAGGAATATTTTCATAATCTACTACTTGCTCCCATATTTCTTCCCCATATTGTAAAGTACTCTTCTCTCGAAGTGGTTTGTCAAAATCAATCAAAACAGAATTTCTTGCATAAATCATATGCTTTAAGTGTTGGGTGTTATTAGAAGTCATCGTGTAAACTCCTAAAGAATTTCCAATTGTTGTGAATATCTTTGGATGTCAGTAGCATTTCTTCCTCAACTTTGAACTTGGTATGCTAGGGCTTCATGAAGAGCCCTGCCCTACCAAAAAACCATGGCCCCCCTTGAAAAATGTTCTCCCTATCTTCTTCATTAACAAAACAAATAAGAAAGTAGCCATTAGGGTAAGTAAAATTTTGGAACTTATCTTTAGTGCTCTAGTTTTGGGCAACCCATTGCTTGAAGGTAGCAAGACTCGGTCTGAATCCCATGAATTGACAAATTAGACATTTTCTCTCTATCGCATCTATTCCTTCATGGACAACTGTTATTTCCAACTTCACTACTAGGGATCCATTAGTTGCTTTCATGCAACCCATCTCTGTTTTCCTTGAATCGGTCTTTGGCATCCTCAATCGTTTCCTTGGCAATCATTTATTGTGTGCCCCTCCTATTTGACGTGATCTTCCACGGATTGCTTTTTTAAAATTTATTTTTGGCTCAATGTATGCATCTTTGTTGAAACCCTCCATCCAAAATAAAATAAAACCTACTTTCATGCAAACAAACCCTAAACCCTACTTCCATCCAAGCAAAAAAATCCTATTTTTGTTCAATTATGACACTCACACCAGCGGTTGTATGAAACCCCATCCCAAATAGGCAGGCTCGTAAAGCAAAACTCATACGATGGATTTGGATATCAAATCGGTTTGCACATTTTCAGCTTGAATTGGTTCGTGCATCTGTTTGTGCCGCTTCAACCATTCGAAATGGTACTACTAGTTACCCGTAATATATTGCACATGTTCCATTTGCATTCACGAGCATTGCACTTGGGGTCTATGATATTGCAGATGCTGCTTGCGCAAAACTGCTTGCGAAGATTGTTTGCGCCCATATAAATATCTAGCTATAACAACTCAATTGAGATGAAAATTGAATATGTTTATAAACTTTCAAGCTTTAAAGAAGAAAGTTGTAATTGATCAAAATTGAGGGACCTGTATACAACCCCTTTTTCTCAAACAAAAAAGAAAACTCTAACAAATTACAATAAATTATATGAATAAATTAATAAAAACTAAAATTTAAATATTTAATAAAAAGATAAAAATTACATATTTTATAAAGTAGTGTATAATATGTAACTCATATAAACTCTATATATATATATATATATATATATATGTATATATATATATATGTATATATATATATATATATATATATATATATATATATATATATATCTTCTTAATAACAAATACATAAAATTCAGATTAATAAAAATCAAATTAAGTTTTAATTTAACAATCACTTTCACCTTATTACTTAACCAATTTTAATTTTTTTAAATAATTTTTTAAATATTATAATATTTTAAATTTTAAAAATATAAAACATGTAAACAAAATGAAATTTTTATTAATTATGCGTTTTTTTGGGTGCATAAGAGAGTTGGTAAGATAGTGTAGGGTTCAAATTCAAATTTTTATTAATTTATGATTATGTTTTTGTTTTTTTGGTTTCCACTATTTTTAGCAGTAAGTGGATAGGGTAGGATTCAAACCACAAAAATTGCACCAACAAACTCACCATCTCGTTTCTAGGTAACTCGGCGTGAGATGGAGACCGTCGATCATTCGGGATTTGTATTGTTGTCATCGATCTAACAACGCACTCAGAAGATTCGAATCAAACTACTACCTTTGCAAAGGGTTGGCTTCCCAGGGTAAGGGTTGCCTTCCCAAGGTTTGAATCTAGGTCTCTTTTTGGTAAGTGTCCAACCACACATACACTTACCAATCCACCTAACCTTTAAAAATAATTTATGATTATGTTTCTTTCTCTTTTATAAACTCAATTACCTTGCAAGTTAAATATGATTATTATCTATTTTAATTTTTCACACACAATTTAAAAAAACTTTTAATAAGATGTTTTCATGCAAGTTAAAAAAACTAAAAAAAGGCATCACTCAACCGATTGGAGATTTGGTCGCCATCGACCCTGCTACCCGAGCCAGAACCAGAATGACCTATGCTCGTGTCTACATCATGGCTAATCTGGATTTGGCTCTGCCTACCTGCATCGACATCAACTACAAGAGCTACAAAAGATGTCAAGGAGTTGAGTATGAGAACAAGCCCGCTTTTTTTTTGGAGTGCAATACTCAGGGCCATCTAGCTTCTCAATGCCCTTCCCAAAAAAAATATATCCCCAGCGATTCAGGTCGAAAGAAGGATTCCCATATCCTCAACACCCAGAAAAAGGCTTCTGGCCAAGGCCGTGGCCGATCTGCAGGTCCTCCTAAAACCTCTGCTTCAAATCATGGCAAACCCAATAATGTAAGTGCTCTGCCTTCTCGTTCTAATCAATTTGTTCCCTTAAATAATCTTAATACTAGAGAGGTCATCCTCGATGACCTTCCCATAGATCCAAATGTCTCGTCCACACCCACTTTGATTCAGTCTCCCTTGTCCAAAGGTAAGGCTGCAATGACATTCCCAAACTCACCCATCGATTCTGGTCCCTCTCACCTTCCTCTTCCCTTCCCACCCTTTCCCCCGACTCAGAACCGTCCTCTTTCCCTTTCCCCTGAGTTTGTTGCCCTGTGCCAGTCTCCCTGCTCTCCATCCCCCCATCGGCCTGCCCCTGGGACTAACACCACCAACATTCTCCAATCATCCAACCCGTTGAAATCTCCCATTCCCGCACCCAGATCTGACGTCAACAAAGAACAGAAAATGGGACGACCGTCAAATGCAGAAAAGCTAGCCAAAGCAGCTAAGATTGAAACGGCTGACAGCTCTATACCTACCTCCTTGGGCCCTATTTTTGAACAACCCACCCACCAAGACATGGATGAAGTTAGACCTAAACTTACTCCATCTCAAGGGAGAGGCAGAGGTCACAAAGCAAACCCCAAGTCAACTCGATGAAGTTCGTCTCTTGGAATGTCAGAGGCCTCAACGGATCTGCTAAACAGAGGACTCATCAAATCAGTAAGAAAAAACCTAAAACCAAATATCATGTTTCTTCAAGAATCCAAACTGGACAAGAATAGCAGCACTCAAGTTTGCAAGCTAATCTGGGAAAACTGCAATTTTGCCTTTTGTCCCTCCTCAGGGGCATCTGGGGGTCTCCTTTTTCTGTGGGATCCGAAAACTATTGAGGGGAGAGTTCTTTCAGTCTCTGACATAACCATCAACATTTTGTTCACCAATAAAATCACTAACCTCCAATGGATTGCCACCAATGTTTATGGACCAAACAGTCCTATCAACAGAAGATTGTTATGGGATAACATTTCTGCAATGCGCAATAACTTTCCTAAATTTCCATGGATGCTCTGTAGCGACTTCAATGCTCCCCTTCACCTGTTTGACAAGCAAGGAGGCAATCCGATCACTAGCAGTTGCATTGAAGATTTCAGCAATTTTTTCAATATCAACGAGCTAATGGACATGCCGCTCCAAGGATCCAACTACACATGGAGCAACAGACGGGTGGGAATTCATCACATCCAAATTTGGCTTGATAGATTTCTCTTATCCAAAGAACTCATTCCTATTTTTGGCGATGCCAGGCTTCATAGCCACCCAAAAATTAGATCCGATCACAACCCCTTAATTTTGGATTGTTCCCACCCCCAAAAAATCTTCAAAACCCCTTTCAGGTTTGAAAATATGTGGCTCACCCATCCATATTTAGGTCGGTGTATTCGACAATGGTGGCAGCAAAACCTTTGTCCAAACCCTCTCACGAATCTGTTCCTCAAACTCAAAGCGATCAAGCTCAAGCTGAAATGCTGGAATAGGGAGGTTTTCAGCAACCTCTTTACCAAAAAAAAGCATCTGATGGATGAGCTCAAAAGGGTGGAAAATCTGATTCAGGGAGGAGATCAGAGGGTCAAAACTTTCATGGAAGAAAAAATCCTCCTTTCAAACTTTCACAATGCCTTGGCTAAGGAAGAGTCCTACTAGAGGCAAAAATCTAGAAGCCTCTGGCTCAAAGAAGGAGACACCAACACGAATTTTTTCCATGCTTCCACCATGCGCCACAGAGGCTTAAATAAAATCTCTGAGTTGACCAAGGCTGATGGAACCATTGTCTCTGACATCCATGCTATCAGACGAGAAGCCGTGCGCCACTTCCAGGAAATCTTAGGTCCTAGTTTTGACTGCCACCCCCACACAACAAGTTCTCTGCTTCAAAACATACCAAATTTGGTGTCTAACGATGATAATGGGAAATTGCTCCAATTCTTCACTAAAGAGGAGATCAAAGAAGCTCTGTTTGCAATGGAACCTGATAAGGCCCCTGGACCCGATGGCTTCCCACCCCATTTTTTTCAACACTTTTGGGATATTGTGGACCCTGATGTTGTGGCTATGGTTAAATTCTTCCAGAGAGCCAAAAAGATGCTGAGAGAAGCCAATTCCACCTTCATTGTTTTAATTCCCAAGTCCAATGATCGTGCTTCTCTCCCCAACTTCAGACCTATTAGTCTTTGTAGTGTCATCTACAAACTTATCACCAAAGTTATGGCAAATAGGCTAAAAGACATCCTTCCCTCCATCATCGACCAGTGCCAAGGGGGCTCGGTCAAAGGCAGATTCATTGCTGATGGAGTGATAACCATCCACGAATTGGCCCACTCGGCATCCAAAAATAAAAAACCCAGTATGTTCCTCAAGCTTGACATGAACAAGGCTTTTGATCGGGTTTCCTGGAAATTCCTATTCGAGGTCCTAGAGAAGTTTGGGTTTCACAAAGAATGGATCAAGATGGTTCATGAATGTATTTCTACTGCTTGGTTCTCTGTTCTTATCAATGGTTCACCCACTAGTTTCTTCCAAGGTTTCAAAGGCATCTGTCAATGGGACCCTCTGTCTCCCTTCCTCTTCATCATTTTGGCCGAAACCCTTTGAAGAACCCTTACTGCTGCTTGCAATTGTGGACTCGTCTCCAGGATCAAACCTGCCTCAATAACCAATGCCATATCCCATCAACAGTTTGTAGATGATACTATTCTATCCTCTCATGCTTCTGTTCCCGAAGCAAAAATCATTAAGAACATTCTTGATTCTTATGAAGAGGCAGATGGCCAGAAAGTCAATTACCGCCAAAGCAAACTATACTTTCTCAATACTCCCATCCACAGGAAAAACAGGATTGCTGAGATCCTTGGGTGTATCATTGGGAGCCTTCCAACTACTTATTTTGGATTACCGCTTTTCCACGGCAAATCGGTCTCGGCTATGTGGAACCCTGTTTTAGATCGCCTCAATAAGAAACTTGCAGGTTGGAAAAGCTCAATGCTCAGTCATGCAGCCAAAGCCACTCTGGTCCAGGCTTGCCTGCAAAGTATTCCAGTTTTTTTCTTATCTATCTTCAAAGATCCAACTTCCATATGCCAAAGAATTGAGCAAATTCAACGCAGATTCCTTTGGGCGGGAAATGAAAACAAGAATAAATTTTCACTTGTTGCCTGGGATAGGGTCTGTTCCAAGAAAAAGGATGGAGGTCTCGGATTCAGGGACATCAAGCGGATGAACATGGCCTTCATTGCCAAGCAGTCCTGAAGACTTACCACCAATGAAAAAGTCACTTGGATTGACATCATCAAAGCTAAGTACCTCCATCAGGTTCCTTTTCTTGGAGAGCACAACCTTCCTAGCGGATCTCATTTTTGGAATGGCGTCACCAAAACAAGGAAGATCATCATGGAAGGCTTAAGGTGGTGTCTTGGAACTGGAATGACCATTCATTTTTGGGATGACCCGTGGATCCGTGACAAACCTCTTAGCCAAGATCCTCATCTTGCAGTGCTCAAGACGGTCATCGAAGCCACCTTTGGAGATAAGGTGTGTCATTTCATTAACCCAGGTATTACAAGACCTGAATGGAAACACTTGGCTCTTAATGGGCCTAGGCATATCATAGAGGCACTCAGGTGGTTACAAAACTTGCTGAGGACTTGCATCATCCCCAACTCTCACAAAGATGATTCCATGGTCTGGAACCTTGAAGATTCAAGGAATTTCACTGTTAAATCAGCTTACTACAGTCAAGAAACTCCCAATGATGGTCGGGACTTATCTAATCAGGTCTAGGTTCCCAAGATCATTCCCAAGGTCAAATTCTTTTGCTGGTTGGCCATCCAAAACAGAATCCTCACCACTGACAACTTGATAATCAGAAGGTTACTCATCCCCAATTGGTGCATCCTATGTAAAAATGCCTGTGAGTCAACTTTGCATGTTTTTTTTGAATGTCCCTTCTCTCTTGCAGTGCTCAACCGGGTTCTTAACACCTTTGACATCTCCGCAGCCCTCCCTCATTCCATTCCCCTCATTTTTCAATAATGGCCCCGGCCTTTCAAGAGCAATCAACTTAAATTCATGTGGCAAGCTTGCCTTCACATCTTCTTGTGGCAGATTTGGCTTAAGATAAATGCCAAAATTTTCAAAAACCAAGCCACTGATAAGAACATTGTTGTTGCCAAAATCTTGGCCCTTGCTGTGGAGAATGCCTCTCTTGTCTCGTCTTCCAAACTCCCCCCTCCTGGCCTTGAATCGGACCTATCAAAACTCTTCAATCTTTCCAATTTCTCTGCCACACCCTGTACTTCTGTTGACAGGTCCGTCATCAAGTGGGTCTTACCTCCTATTGGGTGGCACAAGCTTAATTTTGATGGTGCGGCCAAAGGCAACCCAGGAGCGGTTGGCGAAGGAGAAATTCTCAAAAATCACAGAGGAGAAATGATTTTGGCCTTTGCCCAAAACCTGGGAATTCAATCTAACAATATGGCAGAGGCTCGAGCTCTGCTCCAAAGCTTGATTCTTTTGGAAGGCTTGACCATCAATAAACTCATCATAGAAGGAGACTCACTGCACTGTATCAACTGGCTCAATGGGACTTCTGTGCCTCCCTGGGCCCTTGTTTCGATCTTCCAAGAATGCAAGGCACTAATCGGCATTTACCCGGAATTAGTCATTAAGCATCAGTATCGGGAAGGAAACAAAGCTACGAACTGGCTTGCTAACAAGGGAGTTGGCGAATCTGACATTCATGTTTGGAGAGACTCCTTTCCCATTGGCCTAAGGGATGCTTCTATAAGTACCAATGTCTGCACAATGTGAGTGGTTGACAGGGGACTGGGTTTGTTTGCTCATGGAACTGGTCGAGTTTTCGCGTCCTTTCTTCCTTCTTCTCCCCCTTCGACCGCGTTTTGGCAACTAGTCGCGATATCGCGACACCTTTCACCGTTGGCCACGAAATTTCAACATGTCGCGATATCGCGACACTATTTCTCTCTGATCGCGTTTTTGCAACATGTCGCGATATCGCGACACTTTTCCTCTTTGGGCGCGTTTTTGCAACATGTCGCGATATCGCGACACTTTTTCTCTTCGGGTGCGTTTTTGCAACTTGTCGTGATATCGCGACACTTTTTTCTCTTCGGGTGCGTTCTTGCAACTTGTCGCGATATCGCGACACTTTTTCTCTTCGGCTGTGGTCTTCCATCTTGTCACGATATCGCGACACTTTTTCTCTTTAGCAGCGGTCTTCCATCTTGTCGCGATATCGCGACACTTTTTCTCTTTCTTGCAACTTGTCGCGATATCGTGACATTTTTTCTCTTCGGCTACGGTCTTCCATCTTGTCGCGATATCGCGACATTTTTTCTCTTCGGCTACGGTCTTCCATCTTGTCGCGATATCGCGACACTTTTTTTCCTTGGCAGCGGTCTTCCATCTTGTCGCGATTTCGTGACACTTTTTCTCTTTGGCAGCGGTCTTCCATCTTGTCGCGATATCGCGACACCTTTTCTCTTCGGCTGCGGTCTTCCATCTTGTTGCAATATCGCGACATTTTTTCTCTTCGGCTGCAGTCTTCCATCTTGTCGCGATATCGCGACACTTTTTCTCTTCGATTGCGGTCTTCCATCTTGTCGCGATATCGCGACACTTTTTCTCTTTGGCAGCGGTCTTCCATCTTGTCGCGATATCGCGACACTTTTTCTCTTCGCCTGTGGTCTTCCATCATGTCGCGATTTTGCGACACCTCTCTTCGACAGCGGTTTTCCATAAATGTCACGATTTTGCGACTCTTTTTCTCTTTGGCAGTGGTCTTACTTCTTGTCGCGATTTCGCGACACCTCTTCTCTTCGGCAGCGGTCTTACTTCTTGTCGTGATTTCGCGACACCTTTTCTGTCCGATCGCAGGTTTGCTTCATGTTGCGATTTCGTGACTATTCTTTTCTTCTGGCTCCAACCTAGCAACTTGTCACGATATCGCGACACTTCCTTTCTTCTGGCAGCAACCTTGCAACTTGTCACGATATCGCGACACCTTCCCTCCTTCGGCTCCGACGGTGCTTCTAGTCGCGATTTCGCGACATCCCTTCTTCTCTTGGCTGCAACGGCGCAACTTGTCACGATTTTGCGACATCACCAAACTGGTCGCGATTTCGCGACACCTTTCCTCGTGTGGAGGTTTGCTCGCCCTTTGATATTTATTTCTTGGACCACCTCGGTCGATCTGGAATTCATGTAAATCCTCTTGTACAAGGTTCAGGGACCTTTCAACACCCTTTCTACCAATCAAAAAAAAAAAACTAAAAAAAATTAAAATATAGTATAAAAATTGAAATATATTATTGTTTTTTTAATTATTGTTGGGGGTTGGAAGTGGAGCCCAAACGGGTGCATTTGGTGCCTTGCACCTTGTGAGGGGCACCAGTCTTTGACAGTCCGGGGAAGCGTAGGACATAGTTTCACTAGACGACTTCCAAAATTTTTATCAAAACCGATTCCTTGGTTAGATGCAATATTTTGGCACTCGTCTTCCTTACACTATGTTAGCCTATTCTATTTGGTTTCTCTAAGAAAAATGGAAAGAAAGAAATAACAAAAAATATAAATTGCATAAGGTAAATCTTATCTAGTTTATTTATCGGTGGCAAAACCGAAAAATAATGCAATTTTCATTTTACCATTCAATAGGATGAATGAACACATGAACTAAGATAACTATTTGATTTGTTTTTGAGGGATAACATAACAGTTCGGGCTTTAGTTTTTTTTCATGAGGTCTAAGGTTTAAACCACTTCATGCATGTATGGGGTGTGTGTTAATCCTCTATTGATAAGCTTAGCTCTTGGCCTTACGAGAGGTCATGGAGGGGTAATAGTTGGGGGTAATAGTTGAATAAAAATGCTTAACCTTAAGCGTTGGTTGTAGAGGTTTCTTGCACTATTCAAATCCAAAAAAGTAAGAAAACAATTTTGAACACATATTTGACCATACAAACATACAATATATATACAATTAAAATAGGTTTGGCAACTTGCACATGCAATTGGTCCAAGGCTCGAGTCTAGACTAAAGAATAAAATGAAAAAGTAAAAAAATACCACAAGTCAAATACTTGACATAATAACAAATCTAAGCTCTTTTTTTCACCTCAAGACAACTACTTAAACTATTTACAACCAAAATTTAAAATTCTTCCTTTAAAATTCTCATTTAAACTACAATTAATATTGTTAGATTAATGATCATTTTTCAATAGTTGTCAGTGTTTTTAATGCATCAACCCCATTGAATATGTTGTACTTTTATAGGGAGGATTATACACCTCTTGCATAATCCCTCCTAAATTTTCAGAGCATAGTTGAAGGTAGTCTAAATAAAATCCAGTTATCATTTATGTGCACTATCTTCATCTTTGTTCCCATTTGGTGTCCCAGTTTTCATCTTTTGTTTAAGATTATAGGACATTTTGAATAAGGCAGATACACCCAGATCATCTCTAATAACTAGAACTATTACATTTACCCTTGCCTGCGTTATTTTTTTTGGATCCAATTTTACTTTAACTTTCACTAGAACCTCAAATAACTCACTCCTTCATCGAAAACCAACCCTCAAAATTAACCAAAAATCTTACAGTATCCAAATATAATAAAAATTCACTACAATTACAATTTTTTTTTAATTAAATTATATTATTTTTAATTATTTTTTAAATTAAAAAGGAAAAATTATATTTACTATCCTATCATTCTTTTTATATCATATCATTCTTTTTATGAAAGATAACTTATTATCCTTTATTTTACCTTGATCATGTTATTATGTAAATTTTTCATATAATATAGATTTTTCCTTGAGTGTATTTAAATTTTTATATGCTACCTACTTTTTCATTATTTTAATTAATATTTTTTATTTTTTTTATCCAACCTATTATGATGTATGTGCATAGCCTATCTCCTCCTAATGGTAGGAATAACTTAAACATCTTAACATCATAAGCATTTCATTTGTTAAGGTTATATTGAGTTCAGGTGATGATGTGAGATGGAAATATAGTTTAGTGATAAGAAAGAATCTAAATTTTTTATTATATAAATTTTAGTAAGAGATAGTATTAAATTTAGGTGATAATGTGAGATGGAAATATTTGTTAGTGAGAACACCAAATTATATTATAATTTGAATTTTTATTTATGTAATTATTTGTATTCAAGGAAGATATAGTATTAAAATGAATTGATTCATAAGATATAAAATTAATTTTTTTCATAATATTTTAATAAACTATATATTGATAAGAAGGAAGTTTGCAGTGAATAGGTTAAAGGTTCGAGTTTATTTATTATGTAAAGAGTTTTTTTTTCTATTTTCAAATTTTTGTGTGCATGTATATCATACAATATAAACTACATTATAATAAATAATATACAGGGTTTAAACTACAGGGGTTGCATCCATTAAATTTATTCTACTTTGTTGTTTTATAGCTCAATGGACCACCGGGTACTCCAGAGATCCGTACCGCTGACACGCACTCAAAGGATTGGAATCAGATTACTACCTTTGCAACAGGCTTCCCAAAAAATCAGACTACTATCAAGATCTCTTTTATTAAAATAAATAATATAATTATAACACTCATGAAAAATGAATTGTTTAAATTTTTTATAAACTAAATATTTTCATCAATTTAATTTAATTACTATTTTTTTTAATTTTATTTTATTTATAAATGACTTTGTCTATATATAATAGCCTAAGGATGATATTCAAAAGAGATCATATTATTACAATATTAAAGAAAATTGTATTATATAATGGCACCTATGTGAAGGGAGTTTCAATGAATCTTTTGTGATCCAAACAATTTTATTAATTTAACTGTAGTCATGCAAACTTTAATTATTAAAATTTATATTTTTATGATGTTTATATTTTTAATTGATGTTTATATTTTTATAAAATTCGATGGATAAGAAATATTTACTCAATAAAAAAATTTGATTATATAAAATTAAAATGATTTCATTTATAATATCATATTCCTTAATATGATAGATATATTTTTAATTGATTATTTAAAGTTAACATGACCTCATTCATATGACCTCATATTTGTCATGATGATAGTACTTTTTTTTTATGTGGTGCACATCTCTTATGGTGTACACATTTTTGTATTAAATTGTTCTGTAGGATTTGAATAATTTAATTGTGAAGATTTTGAATAGATATCTAAAGTTCAAATTTTAGGGTTTTGGGCTTTCTTTTGGGAGACTCAGGTTCAAACAACCGTCGGGTGTGTGTTAATAAACTTGTATAAAAAAAAAAAATTGTGAAGATTTTGAATAGATATCTAAAGTTCAAATCCCTTATGGTTATATATTATATTTCATACCCAAAATATAATTAGATAACTATATATTAATAAACAATATTTTTTATGAAGCTAGTCTCATATAATTTATAATTCAACATCCTCCATGAAAATAGTCTCATATGACCTTTTTAAGCATACGACATTAAAAACTACTTTATTTTTTTATTTTTGGGAGGGGGTTACATAAGAGAGTTGGTCACGACCACACTATTTTTAGTAATTGACAAGCCCAGGGTTCAAACCACAAGGATTGCTTCCACAATCCTATTCCACCTTGTTATTGTTGACCCAACATGAACGGGACCACCGATTGCTTGGGATTTGCACCATCATCATCGATCTAGCAGTAATTGACAAGCCTAGGGTTCAAACCACAATCCTATTCCACTTAGTTATTGATGACCCTACAAGAAAGGGACCATGGGTTGCTTGAAATTCGTACCATTATTATCGATCTAACACGCGCTTAAAAGATTTAAATCAAACAACTACTTTACAAATTTTTATTAAACCAACAACTAAAATGAAATGATTGGAAAAGTTCATATCCATCAATGGCCTCATCTGGGTTGTTTCAACAGACATTTATAAAGACTTTGTCATAGACAGTGGGTCTAAAGGAGGTGGGATGCATAATCAATAAAGACAAACTAGCACATTTTTTGTTGATTTTCCAATGGTAGGTTCCCTTGCTTTGGAAGACAACTTTCCCTCTCTTTTCTATACATACTCTTTGGCTTTGCCTCATGCTCACTCCAAAGTAATTCAACACCAAATTAAGATTCCCATCAACACCTTATAAAGACTGACCATTCCTGTAGAATATCCTCCAAATTGCGTGTTGCACAAAGTATCTTTTATTTCTATATATGTTCTCCACCAACTAGACTTTTGGAACAAGAAAGGGCCGGCCTTTGAAGCTTTCCATGATATTTTAGTGTCATGTTTTTCATGCCCTCCAAGGTGGGACAGGGCTTAGGCCTTTTGTCTCCATTAGGCTTTAGTCAAAATCAGGACCACAGCCAAATATCTTTCCATTAGTCTCTTTCTCCTCTAAAATGTTCACTTGTCTTCTTCGTATTGTTGCACGTTGGCCGAAGGCATTCGAAATAATTTAATTAATAATTTATTATTAGAATATGATATACAACTTTATATACTCGATACCATGATTCCACATATATTTTATTGCAAATCATTAACAAAGCTTTTAAAAAAATAATTACAAACCAAAACAAATCCGAAGGGTTTGGTTACCAGTCATGAAACATTGTATTTTTACACGTTTTTGTTTTTAGAAAAGGTACAGCGTAATTGTTTAGATTTTGCTCTTCTTCGGGAGGTCTAAGGTTCAAACTTTGCTTTTATTCGGGAGTCTGAGGTTCAAATCGCTGCATGGGTGAGTGTGTGAGGGGTGGGTGTGTGGTGACTGTGTGGTGGCTATGTGTTAAATTTTCTATTGATAAGTATAGCTCTCAACTTTAAGAGGGGTCATGGTTGGGAGGAGACTGCATGGTTGGGAGGAGACTGCTCAGCCCGACGTTCAGCCCTATACGTCGGTCATAGGAGGTTTTTCACACTAACCAAATCCAAAAAAAAAAGTGTATTTTGCATTTGGTAAGGTCTCTGTTATATTAACCCTAGCTCTACCACAATATATTATCCTTGCGGGTATGGTTTAAATCCGAAAAGCTACCATTATAACCCTTGTCCTACCACGATAAATTTTTACTAAGAGGGACCTTGAAAGGGCTCAAGATTGGAACCACCACTACGTTACATTTATTTTTACTTGATGATGAAAAGAAAAAATCTTTTTAAAATGCAACTAGTTCTCGATTGCTATTAAGTTTGTGAATTCTTATATTAAGTAATAAATGAGATTTATCCCATGGGTTAGGTGGATTGGTAATAGTTTGTTTGACCATGTACTTACTGAGAAGAGACCTAGGTTCAAATTGCAAAGGTAGTAGTATGTTTTGAATACTCTGAGTGTGTGTCAGATCGACGACAACGATACAAATCTCGAACGACAGGTGGTTCCTTTTCATGTTATAAAATAACAAGGTTATATAGGCTTTTTGGAGGCAGTCCTTATGGTTTGAACCTTGCATTTGACAGTTACTAAAAATAGTGTGGATGTAACCAACTCCCCTATGCTACTAAAAATAATGTGGATATAATCAATTCTCGTATGTATAAAAAAATAAGATTTTATAATAATAAAAAAAATTGTTAACCTTTGTAATTTTTAGCTTGATGAGTAAAGACAAAGTCAATGGACCTTAACCTTCAAAGAATCGAACTAAGATAGGTCCTGACCCGACGGAATCGAAGATATGAATCTTGAGCGATTGGTGGTCCTTTTCATGTTGGTTATAAAATAACAAGGTGGTATAGGCTTGTTGGAGGCAGTCCCTTGGTCCTTTTCATGTTGGTTATAAAATAACAAGGTGGTATAAGCTTGTTGGAGGCAGTCCTTATGATTTGAATGCATTTGACAGTTACTAAAAATAGTGTAGATGTAACCAACTCCTCTATGTATAAAAAAATAATTATTTAAAATAATAATTTTTTTAGTATAAGAAACCTTTATAATTTTTAGCTTGATGAGTAAAGACAAAGTCAATGGACCTTAACCTTCAAGGGATCGAACTAAGATAGTCCCGATGGAATCGGGATGGAGCAGCCTACCGACAATCATTGGACAGCTACTAACCGACCTATCCCTTTCTAGACAAAAATGTTAAGTAAAATATGCAGCTACTAACCGATCTATCCCTTTTTAGATGAAAATGTTAAGGTAAAATATGTGTTTTTATGAGGGATTCGAGTTCCCTCGTACCAAGGCAGTATAGGATTTATGAAGGCAGTCCCTATGGTTTGAACCCTGTATTTGAAAGCTATTAAAAAATAGTGTGAACTTATGTAAAAAATAATAAAATTTTAAAATAATGATAATTTTTTTTTTGTTGTTTAAGAAGCCTTTATAATTTTTAGCTTGATGAGTAAAGACAAAGTCAATGGACCTTAACTTTCAAGGAATCAAATTAAAATAGGTCCTGACGGAATCGAAATGGGGTAGACTACCGACAATCACTCGACAGCTACTAACCGACGTATCCCTGTCCTGACGAAAATGTTAGAGTCAAATATGCAGCTACTAACCAATCTATCCCTTTCTAAATGAAAATGTTAGGTTAAAATATGTATTTTTACGAGGGATATGAGTTGAGTTCCCTCGTACCAGATGTTGAAATTAGGTTTCTTGTATGAAAACCCAAAAACTTACCATTACAGTATGTCTCCCATAACAAAAAAAAAAAAAAATGTTAAAGTTAAAAAACATGGGTTCTATGAGGGGTTTTGATCCCCTCGTATTGAAATTTAAACTTAACTTTTTTGTTTTTTTTTAATATATAAAAAAACCAATAACATACCACTACAATATCTTTCATTAAACAAATAATATTTAATATTTTAAAAAAAAAAATTCACTATGGGTTGAAGCTGGAGTTCACATTCTAAAAAAATTAGAAAAACACATTTATTATTTTTCAATCTTATTTATGATCAGATGGCATGTTAAATATATAAACAAACACATAAATAAAAGAATATTTGGGGGTTTATAAATATAAATTAACATGAAAAGAAAGATATTAAAGAGTATTAGTTCTTAACAAACACATAAATAAAAGAATATTTGGGGTTTATAAATATAAATTAACATGAAAAGAAAGATATTAAAGAGTATTAGTTAAAAGTGGTTAGATATTTTATTAAGTGAGAGATCTACGTGTGAATCCTGTAAGTAATAATTGGATATTATGTAAGGAGAGACCCGCGTGTGAATCTTGTAAGTAATATATGTATAATATTTAGATTGTTGTAATACCATTGTATGGTGATGATATAGTAAGAGTGGGTAAATTTTAATCATATATATAAAGGAAGTAAATGTGAGCCAAGAGCGAGTGATGGCAAGATATGAGGAGAAAGTAGAAATTGTAAGTAAGAAGTAAAATACGAGTAAGAAGCAAGCGTTATTTCTTATTGTTCTAGTTCTTCGGAGAAACTCAAAAACTAAAGGATTCATGTAAAGAAAAATTAGGTAAGTTTTTCTGAAATTTAAAATTGGATCAAGTAGAAGTGGGGACTGAATTCAAATTACTCCATGACTTTTCTTCCGAAAGGATTTTTTCTCATTATATTTTTCAATTCAAAAATAAGGGATAAAGTAATGGATGGTGGCCTTTGATTTAGGGACAAAGATGCATTATATTTAAGACCATAGAGTGATTTCTATGCTGACTAAGACTATTAAAAGGCTTCTAGTGCAGATTAGGCTTTGTGGACTTCCTTAGTAATTTATCAATAAGGAGGTTTTGAAGAATATTGACAATACTCTAGGCAAGTTCATCTAAGAGGGAACAACTACTAAGGAGAGAAGGCATGTTGTATACATTTGAATATGTGTTGTCATGGTTATTTCAAAACCTTTATTGTAGTCTATTAGGATTAAATCTAAATCAAGAAAATGGGATCAACAATTGAATTATGAAAACATTGCATTCTAATGTTGTCAGTGTCATGAAACTAGACATAGGAGAAAGACAGAGAAATTTTTGGGCATAAAATAAACTTCAATATGAAACAAGAATCATATCATAGAAGAAGCTAGATCAAATCAAGGTTTTCCACTCCTAAAAAAAAGAGGCAAGAAAAATCTCTCTCCATCATCAAATGGCAAAGGTCATTATATTTCACTCGAATCAACCATTAGAATAAAAATGACATAAGGGATGCGAAAGTACAATAAGCAAGTTAGATATTATAAGAATTTAAAGGTGCAAAGGAAGATGGGAAGGCAAGTTTTAAAACGAATGAGATGAAGAATGACAAGGTTAATCCAGGTAAACCATCTTCATTTTCTTCAAGTAGCATAAAATCTTCTCCTTGCAATAAAAATGAAATTAGTACAAAGTGTATCCATTGCACTTTAGTATTTCAAGAGTAGCACAATAAAGAAAAGCACATAGAGGATATCCAAGAAAATTTAGGGTTTCTAGGGCAACATAATAAAGTAATGACTATGGAGGTTCATCTTTGCACTTTGGGTTTTTCGAGGTAACATGAAGAAAGTATTCATGAGGTTATTCCTTGCATTTTAGATTATTTAGGAAAACATAAATCTTTAGAAGATAAGTCTCATTATGAACAATATGAAAAATAGAAGAGATTGATAAAGATGAAAGTGTTGGTAGGAATGGAAAAAGGAGAGGAAAGACATCAAAGCATGAACAAAGATAAAAATTAACTCAAACGGATATCAATATGGGAAGCCAAACAAAACAATCATAGTTGTTAACAAGTGGAGCTAATCCCACTAATCAAAATAAAAAATGATGATAATGAAATGATATCATTGAATATTAGGGGTATGAATAAGGCCTCTAGGAAAAGAATTATTAAGGAATTAATAGGTTGTTATAGTTGTAAGCTTATTTTAATATAAGAAATAAAATTAAGTAGTGAGGAATGTAAGGATGCTTCTAAAGAGATTTGGAAGATGGGTAATTGTTTAGCAGTTAATTCAATAGGAGCTTCAGATAGTATTGCAACAATATGGGACAAATGCAAACGGGATGGACAATTTTTAGAAGCAAAAAGTAACTAGGTTGTTGGACTATTTTTAGGAAAGAGGAAAACCTCTAAGTTGTGGTTATAAATGTGTAAGCTCTTACTATAGTCACTCTTCATGGAGGATGTTGGAAGGACCTTATCATTTTATGTCAAACACAATGATAATTCATAGTTGTGATCTATGGATTCTGGGGATGATTTCAACATGGTTCTATCTCCTTTGAAAAATAAGGGTGGTACTCTAGGATGATCTTAATTAATGCAATACTTTGGTACATTTATAAAATTGAATGGACTTTGGGATGTTAGTCCTTCAAGTTTTGAATATACATAGGATAATAGATGCATTATGCAATGATGAGGATTCTTAGTAGCATAGGTTTTATTGTTTATTTTATTAAGCTTTCTCCTATGTCAACGTGTAAATAACTCCATGTTTTCTAGAAGATTAATGTTTTTAGCCTAATAATAGCAAGATGATAGGTGTAGAAGATTTCCTTCGAGGAAATCTCCACATTTTATGTAATTAGGCATACATATATGCATATATATGATTGAACAATGAATAAACTTAACAAGTGGGTTTTTGATCCACAACATTGGTATCAAAACAAGAAGTTATTGCCCTGTGAGGGGGAATTTCCCTTGAGGAAATTGCCCCTATGTGATTGTTATGCATGTTTTGACAGATCCAAAACTAGGTGGTTTTTGTCACCTTTAGAGATCTATAATGACGTCAACCTCATGAATGAATCTATCGCGAGGATATTTGATCGGCATCCACAGCTCCGTCAGTGCATCAACTACGCATTGATCTCATCATTTGCCCGTCCAATTGTGACAAAAAAAATATACAATTAATTAACAAAATATATAGTAGAGGGATTGGATAGATTATTGTTATCGAATACATGGTTGCAAACAAATGATACAATCTCTTCAAATATCTTATTACGAGCAAGATTATATCACAAATCCATTCCTTTGACTTGTGATTTACCCAATAATGATCATCCAAAGTCATTTCACTTTTAGTCTATGTAGCTTCAAGACCTCAATTTCTTCCAAATGATTATTTTATGGTGGGATAAAGCAAATTTTGAAGGATCATATATGTACAAGTTTGTTCAAAAGATGAAATATTTAAAGGAGCAAATGAAGATTTGGTGGTAACATTTTTAAAGAAAAAAAAAATTGAATCCAAGCTCAAAAATTTACAAAAGATAGTAGAAATCAATGAAATGGATTAGGATTCTTATGTGAAAGAAAACAATTACTTTTTTATTATTATAATGCACTAAAAAATTAGTCATATTGGTTTCAAAAACCTAGGGAGAAATGGGTTAAGGAAGGAAATAGAAATACAAAACATTTTCATGCTACAACAAAAACAAATTTTTCTTCTCATCATACCAAAAATATTTTAATTCCAGATGGAATAAATATTGAGGAAGAAAAATATATAAGGACGCAAGCAATTTATAATTTTAAAAACATTTTATCATATACTCAACAACATAAGGAGTCACAAGATAAACTTTTTCAAAATATTCCATCAATTATGACACATGGATAAAATAAAAGCTTGATGAAGAAGATATATGTAGAGGAGCTACATGAAGTAGTTTTTCTTTTCCATTGAAATAAAGCACATTACCCTGACAAATTTCCTATAATTTTATTTTTTTTAAATTGTGATTTAATGAGTGATATATTGGTTGTGGTTGAAGAGGCCCAAAAATGAAAGGCTACAGTAAGTGAGATCAATGCCACTTTTATTACATTGATTTCCAAGAAAGGCAAGACAAAATATTTTGAAAATTTTAATCCAATAATCCTTTGTAATATAATTTATAAGATCATTTCAAAAATTATGACAAATAGGTTGAAAGGTATTCTATATTGTGTTATCTCAAAGGAACAAGGTGATTTTATTTGTGGTAAACAAATTCTTGATGGTGTAATCATTGAATAGAATACCATATATTCTCTTCATTCCATGAAAAACTAGGTATGCTTATAAAACAATATATGAACAAAGAATATGATAGGGTTTCTTGGAGTTTTCTATATGATATTCTCAAAAAATTTGGTTTTGATTATAGTTCATGTGAATGGATTAAATGTTGTTATAGCACTACAAAATATTCTATTTTGATCAATGTTTCTCCTTCTGTTTACTTTAAGTCATCTTGTGGACTCCACCAAGGTGATCCACTGTCTCCTTATTTATTCATTATTCTTGCAGAGGCATTAGGGAGAGCTTTCTCAAAGGTAAAAATAGAAGAAAAAATCAAAGGTATCCAAGCTGCAAAAAATGGCCCCTTCAAATATCATATCCAATTTATTGATGATACTTTTATTTTGGGTCATTCCTTAGTCAGTGAGGCCATGGAGTTTAAATCTACATTATCATGTTGTGAGAAGGATACTGGACAATTGGTTAATACTACAAAATCCAATATTTTTCTCATTAACACTACCCTAGATTTACAATGAATTATTGTGGATATTCTAGGGTTTAAAATTGAAAAAAAATTCGCAACCTACTTAGATATTCCTTTGTCTCATAAATAAAATAAAAATGAGCTTTGAATATCTTATTTGGATAGAATGAAAACTTGTTTGGCATGTTGGAAAGGTAAGTTCTTAACCATGGTGGGAAGGCTAAACTCATAAAGACTACATTGCAATCCATCCCTATTTATATGATTTTCCTTTTAAGATTGCTAATAGGTATAGCATCAAAAACTAATAATATTCAAAGATACTTTCTTTGGAAAGGATGCAAGTGTTGGAAATTTGAGTGATTTTATGTTGTCATTGATGTCACATGGATCATTGATGTCACATGGATCACATTGAGTTTTGGTGGCCAAAGCATTTCATAAATGAGCATTTATGATATTTTGGAGAGCATGGATATATACAGGGTTTTTGTGAAAACCAAGGCAGGCAAAATAAAAGGTTTTATTTAAAACCATGAATGGAAAATTTGAAATGGGTTTTTCTTAAAACCCAGGTTGGCTTTTCATTTCATCGAAAAAGGTGCCCCGATGATGGAGTTAAATATTTAAGTTTAAATTTTAAATTATTTAAAATTTAAATTTAAATTTAAAAATAAAATTAAAATTTAATTTATAGTGTCGACGTCAAAGAAAGGAAAAGGCATAAAACTAATATTTAAATTATAGCTCTGACGTCAAAGGAAAGGAGGAGGACATATATATATGCCCAAAGTTTCGATTTATTTCCCTAAGTGCTCGATTTGATATTTGGATTTGAATGGTAAAAGAGTATGTGCATCGTGTGTCGAAGTGTGTGTGAAAAGGGTTTTAAAAGGCTTACGATTTTCACGTTCGTTGAAGAGACTATTGTGGAGTAAAGCCAAACGTATAGGCCTCATTGGCCTAGTGGTTCGTGCACTATGTGTGAAGCAGGAGGTCCTGCGTTCGATTCTTACCGGAGGTGTCTTGCTGTGTTGAAACACATGAAGCGCATTTTGTTTTCGAAGGGCACAGATATTCGCGGCATAAGGTTTTTTTGTGTGCTCCTTTTGAGCACGTGAGGGTGTGTGGCCCAACGGCAGGTTGGCTGTGGTTAAGGCGTTGAGCAAGAAGGTCAGGAGATTGAATCCCGTCAGCGACAAAGGTAAGTTAATAATTTTTAATATATTTTATTTTTCTAAAGTTGCCCTATGAGGAATAAGGGTTGTGATGCATTTTTAGAAAAGGATAGACTTCTGATGATTTAATTTTTGAAAGTATATCATATTATATATCGTTGGAAAGCTTATTTCGAGGGCTATTTTATTAACTTGCTTAGAGGGAGAAATAAGGTGTGTGTAAAGAGATATTTCTGATTTTGTAAAGAGGTTCAAAATTGAAGGTTGCTTTGTTCTTTTTCAGAAGAGATTAATTCATTTATGAAGTGACATGGTGTATGTTATTAAGTAGGAGTAATAAGGTGTTATTTGGATATTGTTGTGTTATTAATCAAGATTTCTAACCCTTGTTGAAAGTTGAAAAAGAAAGTGTGTTGAGTGAGACAGATTTTGTGGACAACCAAAAGGCTTCTTCTTCTTCATAAAAGGTATGGGCACATTCTCCTATTGATTGTTTATGGTGGTTGATTTCTAAAATATCATTGGAGAGAAAAGGATTAATTGTGGTTTCCTTTTCAAAAGTAGTTGGTTGAATATCTCAAGGTTTTTTAGGTTGAGGGTTGCTATTAAACCTTGTTTTATAAGCATTGTTGTTGAAGCCATTAGTAGTGTGAAAAACCTAAGATAGAATTTGAGAAGAACATGAGTATCATTGTTATGTGAAGAATGTTTTATAAGCATTGTTGTTGAAGTCCATTGGTTATGCAAAGAACTTGAACTTGAAAAGAACATGAGTATCATTGTTATGTGAGATTTGTGGTTGAGAATTGTTGGAAACATTTGAGTTGGTTGATACATGTTTGGACTAGGGTTTGTAAGAAAGAGTTGTTCCTTGTGGTAGTTGATTGAGAAGAGTTGTTTGAGCCTAGTCAAGTGATTGTGTGAAGTGGTTTTTCAAGTTCCATGAAACAAACTATTCTATATTCTGGATTTGAGTTGAGATTGAGATTTAAGGATAGAACATATTGAGTCTCTAACAATTCTCTTTATGCTTCTATAAGATTGATTTGAGTTGATATTGAGATTTGAGGATAGAACATATTGAGTCTCTAAAAATTCTCTTTATGTTTCTATAAGATTGATTTGAGTTGAGATTGGATTTGAGTATAAGAACATATTGAGTCTCTAACAATTCTCTTTATGCTTCTATGAGATTGAATTATTGAGCAAGTTCTTGGTGAGCTTGCTAGAGCAGTTTTGGGCAAGTTCTTGGTGAGCTTGCTAGTGCAAATCTGGGCAAGTTCTTGGTGAGCTTGCTAGTGCAGATTTGGGCAAGTTCTTGGTGAGCTTGCTTGAGAAGATTTGGACAAGTTTTGTGTGAGCTTGTTGAGCATATTTGGACAAGTTCTGTGTGAGCTTGTTGAGCATATTTGGACAAGTTCTGTGTGAGCTTGTTGAGCAGATTTGACAAGTTCTGTGTGAGCTTGTTGAGAAGATTTGGACAAGTTCTGTGTGAGCTTGTTGAGCATATTTGACAAGTTATGTGTGAGCTTGTTGAGCAGATTTGTACAAGTTCTATGTGAGATTGTTGAGCATGTTCTAAGTGAGCCTATTGAGCAGGTTCTAAGTGTGCCTATTGATAGAGCTTTGGAGGTGAAAGAGTACAGAGGATAGAGTCTCAGTGGATAGAGATCTAGTAGCCAGGACAGTTGAAGACAGATCTGAGTGAGGAGTCTTCAAGTGGAGAGAGGTCCACCAGTCAGTGTAGCAAAGAGACAGAGTCTTCTAGAAGATCACTAGCCAGAGAATAAGGGGAAAGAGTTCTCTTGTGGAAGAGATCCACAAACTTGAGATTAGGGGATCAGCATCTCCTTTGGACAGAGATCCATAAACATTGTAATTGGGAAGGATTCCCAAAGAAATTGATTGAGAAAGTTTTAGTAAAAGATTTTCTCCATGGAGTAGCCCACATTGGGTGAACCACGTAAACTGTGGTGTCTCTATTATGTATGGTGTTTTGTGCATTGCTTTATTATTGCTATTGATACTGGTGTCTATACACTGCATGATATTGAATTGAAAAGAAAAGTAAAAAGTGGTCTTATACTGTTCACCCCCTCCCCTCTCAGTATAAGCTTGTGTTCTTCAACAAGGAAAATTCTCAATCTTCTCTTGTAAGTGGGATAGGGTTTGTAAAGGAAATAATATTGGAGGAGCAGGCTTGCAAAATTGTAAACTTATGAGTTTGTCCTTACGGGTAAAGCTTGGATGAGTATTATTCAAAGATTAAGAAAATAATTGAACAAAAATGTTAAATAATATATAGGTTATCTTGATGCAATGGAATTATTTAAGAAAATAACCCTACCCAAAGGATCATCAATATGGAACTTCATATAAGATAGTTTGCAATCGATCAATAAACATATTAGATGGTTAGTCAATGAGAGAAATGATAACATTATACAAAATTTTGCAATTGATCAAGAAACATATACAAAATTTTGATTTTATGCTTTATTGAAGCCTTATCCTCTTATATCTAACTAAAAATGATAACCAGTTGCTCGGGAATGCCTAGATTGTAAAGGTCGAAAGGTCAAAGACTATATTAATATGAGCAACAACTCCAAATCATGGATTTCTATTAGTAACCTGGTTGAAGGAGAAGAACTCAAACAAATTGTAGATGAACTTCAAAATATGCTTCAAGAGTTTTATTTATCAAATTTTACATGAAATTATGAGTTGGTTTAGAATATATCAAAATATGGTGGATACTTAATCAAATTAGGATATAAGGGTTAATAGCAACCAAAATTTGCTACTCCCAAAAATTTCCTTGGAAGAATGTTTGGTTATTAGAGGCTCTCTTTAAGGCCTTAACATTCCTTTGGTTAGCAATTCAAAGTAAAATTCTTGTAGGAGAGAGTCTAAAAAGAAGAGGATATCATTGACCTTTGTGTGAGAAGGATTTAGAAACATCATACCATTCACTTCTTCATTATATCTTTGTTCCATCAACATTGAAAGAGTTGATGAAATACTATATTAATTATTTTAAAGTTAAAGCATTATGTATTCTATGGAGGATTTGTCCTGCCATTATTTGTTGGGATTTATGGCTTGAAAGGAATAATAGAATTTTCAAAAATAAATCTTAAAATCATGTCGAAGTTTGAAACTGTATTATTGCCTCTCTTGCAAAGTTCTTATAGATATGGTATTCATCATGGAAAGTTTTAAGTGCAAAAAAAGAGGTGGTAACAACTTGGTTATGGGATTTGTACATATATGGAAGAGTCGGTTGCAATAAGGGTATTAAAACAAAGGATAATCTAGTGTAAAATAAAAATGTCTAGAAATTAGGTTTATCAAAATTAATTTTGATGGTGCTTCTAAAGGAAATTGAAGAAAAGCTAGTGGAGGTGGTGTTTTTCAAAATAATTAAGGTAAAATTCTCTTCACTTACTCATAATCATATGGAACTTCAACTAACAACTATGCAAAGGCTAGGGAACTTCTTACGGGGATTACACTTGCAATAAAAAATTGACAAAAAATATTTCAATTGAGGGGGATTCACATATTATCATTTTTTTTATTTGGTTAGTGTGAGAAACCCCTACGACCGATGCTTAGGACTGAGCATTCCCATCCCAGCCATGACCCTTTTTAAGGCTGAGAGCTATACTTGTCAATAGAGGATTAACACAACCATACACACATGCCAAGGTTTGAACCTTGGACCTCCTAAAGAAGAGCCAAACCCGAACCGTTGTGTTGTCCCCTTGGGACACAAATTATCATTAATGTTATCAACAAAAATAGATACAGGGATTGAATATAAAATAATATTATTTTTGATGTTCATTATCTATTGATGAAAGCAATCTTTTGGAAATGTGAGCATATCTATAAAGGAAATTGACTAGCGGATAATTTGCTAATTATGGTATTAATCTTCATCTTGGTGAAATTCAAATTTTAGAAGACAACTTGTCAAGTGAGGTTTTATCTCTAAATGAAAATAATGGCAAGGAACTAATTGTGAAAGCATAGCACTTTGCAAAATATGAAGAATATATTTGATAGAAAAAGAAATGAAAAATATTTGTGATATAAGGCATGCTAGATATGGTTTAATTAACCTAACAACAAAAGTAATATTTTGGTATTTTGATGGGACTAGCCCCAATAGAAGCCACATATAACTAATTGAAAAATAAAAAACAATAAATAAAATTTGAAAAGAAAGATAAGAGGAAGAAAAGTTAAAGAAAAACATTAAGGAAAAAAATAAATAAAGTAAAAGAGAAAAAATCTATTTTTTTCTTTTATATATTTAATATGTTAAAGATATTTATAAGATAAATTATGAAAGATAAAAATATATTTAAATATTTATTATTGCTAGCTCATGAGTTATAGCAATCAACTAGCATGACATTAATGAGGTGAGGAAAGTCATCCACAAATCAGGTGAAATTATTGTCTAATTTAGAGTAAGGTTTTGAAAGGTTTTTCAATTAATAATTTCTAAATGTGCAACATATGAGCAATAATAAAGGGTAGATAATGATAGTTTATAAAACCATAGGTCACTGTGATTTTGTATGATTATAGTTGCAACTATTTATTAACAGACCCCTATCCTCCATCGTGTTGAGCTTCATCCTTGTGTCCTTCCCTTCCAAGCCCACTCATAGGCAAGCAACTTTAGTGTCTACATTGTTGACACTTCCTCCTCCTCTACCCAAGTGGTCACAAGAGGCAAAGATACGGGTAACAACAATGATAGATCAAGGCCTTGATTATTATTATTGTCCAAGAATCCTTAACAACCTCGACCCTCCAAGGTATGAGCCATAGGATCACGTCTACAAAGTCCAAGACCACTCATACGCAAGCAACTTTATTGTCTACATTGTTGACACTTCCTTCTCCTCTACCCAAGTGGTCACAAGAGGCAAAGATAAGGGTAACAACAATGATATATCAAGACCTTGTTTATTATTATTGTCCAAGAATCCTTAACAAACTCGACCCTCCAAGGGATGAGCCATAGGATCAGGTCTACAAAGTCCAAGAACACCATCATGAACATTAGGGTCTTGGTGATCACCTCAATGCCCAACCTCATGATGAGGGTCATGATGCTTAGGGGCAACAATTGCGTGATTAATTTCCATGATTATGACTATGAATATGGCCAACATTTGCATGTGTTGTTATGTCGTACTCAATGGAGAAGATGCTTGCCACAATATATGTTATCAAGAAATTTAATGTTACGCTCAATTGTTGCTTTGGGGACTTCATCGATGTAGTAGTGGAGAGAAGAAACACAATGGGACCTTACTTTGGGGTAATTTGGATCATATAGGGCATGACTCTACCACTAAGATGAGGTAGTGGAGAAGAGCAAAAAGTCATGTCACACTAATCTAGGGCCATAGAAAAGGGAACAAAGTGGATTTAATGATAGTGTGAGGTAATGGAGGGCAACAAATAAGGTGGAGTGGTAAGAGAGTTACAACATACAAAGTTCAAGTGTGGAGGAGGTTATTAATGTTGTCAAGGTCATCTTTCATAAACCCCTGAGATCTTGTGTTGCTATATTTCTCATATTTTTTTTGTTTTTTTCTGAGTCACAAGTGAGATCTAGGGGTTCTAATATCAAGGAAGAAACCCATGTACATTAGATAGATCTTTTGTGGTGCCTTAGAGGAGGCACTACTCCGCATGATCTTTAGGCATTCACAATGCATGAACCCAAACTCATTGAATGGGATGATCAACCATGCATTCTATCAAATATAAAAACTCTTTATCTTTGCCATCACACAAACACCCTCACCACCTCCATTGCAAAAAAAAATACAATTGTCATTCTCAGGTAGCATTTGCTTTTGCTTAATTTGAGTTTGGGAACTATAGTAAAGGACTCTCACTTTGTATTAGCCATTGTAGATGCTCCTCGATTGCCTCAATGCACTCTGCTTTATACATTTGAGTGACAGCCAAATACTATTAAAGAGAAGAGGGTTTTGTCATGTGTAATGTGGGGGTAAAATTTTTGTCATGGAAAAATGGACTTCATCCAAATGTTATTAAAGAGAAGAGGGTTTTGTATCATGTAGGGTGCACGTTAAAGTTTTTGTCATGGAAAGATGGACTTCATGAGATGGTAGTTGTAAATATTACCTATGTGCTAAAAAACTTGGGTTTTATCCAATTTTTGAAATATTTTAATCGAAATCCTATTCATTGCTTACATATGGGACAAATAATTTGAAGCTTCCACTATTGATGGTTCCCTTATCTAGCAATAACATTGATGACATTGATAATTTATCAAGCTAATACTATTTATAGTGTTGAATTTGTCATCAAATCAATTTGTTAAAAGTTAAACAATAAAAAAATTATAAAATAAAATAATATAAAAAATATAACTTAACACATATAATAATATATTTAAGTTTAAAAATTACTTAATAAAAATTAAAATATAATAAAGATAAAATCCTACAATAAAATTTATATTAACTGGCATGTAAATAAATGTCAATCTTCAAACAAATTTATTTATTTATTTACTTTTAGAAAGTACTTTTGTAATTTCCAACTCTTTATTTTTTAATTGTAAAATGATACTTCTGATAACCAACGTTCTACTAGTGGAACATGAATATTATTAAATATTATTTTATTTCTTAAAGACAAGACTTAAGCTTGTTGCAGTAAGTAATGCAAAAGAGATCAATAATTTTATGAAATGCATCTTGAAGGGTAATTAAGCGCCGAAGGGTCTCATAAGCATAATTGTTTTTTTTAACACAGGTAAGAACGAAATTTTGGATTTTTAGATTTTTAAAAGAGATCAAATTTTTAATTATTGTGTTGTTTTCGTCTAATATTAATTGTATTGTGGGATTTGAGTGGTTTATAAACTCTAACCTTTGTTATACTCTTTGTTAATAGGGTAGCAAGCTTAAAGGTGCAATGCAAGTCCACTTTGTGGGATTTCTCATCCTTATTAACATGGAGTTCGGGCATGTGTGTGGAGGCTGGCTCTCTTGCTCTAACCAATTAATGTGATGATAAAGTCTAGTAGCATATTCCATGATTGAAATTTGGTTCCACGTTAATACCCATCTATCTATTGAAATTTTATTTAAATTTGTTATAATTTTTTTTTTTTGTTAAAGCAGAATGTGAAGTATAATTGGACCATGTGAAGTATAATTGGACCATCCTCCCCATGATTCAACCTTAGATATCCTAAATAAGAATCTAACAACATACCAATAAATATCTTAAATAAGAGTACAACAACATACCAATGACTATCTCTGATACCACTATCATCTATATATTAAATATATCAGAGGTAGTTGTGTCAAATACCAGTTATTCACGTGACGTGGTTGTGGTTTCCCGGCAAGGACGCTACTTGCATTATCGGTGATATGACCTGGGTTCAATGATGCAACCCGGGTTCAATCCTGACCTGGGTTCAATGATGCAACCCGGGTTCAATCCCCACGACAGATATATATATATATAAGAAGTATTTACTCAATAAAAAAAATACCACTATCATAATATATATTTATGCTCTCTAATAATTTTTATATTATAAAAATTGGTTATCCAAAAGTATTGGTTTGTAATTTTTCATACGTTTTATTATGGCGTCGGGAAGTAACATCATGAGTTTTATTTATAATCAATAAGGTGCATTTTTCATTCACAATTTTTTTAAAGTAAAAATATTTATTTTTTTAATTTATTTTTTTAATATTACTTTGAAATATAATAAATTATTTATCTTAAAAAATTTTATATTATAAATTGGGTTGTTATCTTATGGGTATTTAAATATTTATTTTTATAAAGTTCATGATGATAGTGAAGAATTTTCATTTTGAAAGAACTTAAGGATTTGAGACAATTGATTACTTTAAATCATAAAGGTAAAGTTTAACATTTTAAAGAAGTTTTATAATTATTTAATATAAAATATTTAATTATTTAAATATTTTATTTTGAAATATAAATAAAATCATGTGTATTCAAAGGATTTGTAATTTATAGTAAAGAATTTTATATTAGAAGTTGGTATTGGTACTTCAACATATTTTCTATGAGGTTTGTGGCTATAAAAAGGAATTGCATTTTAATTGTTTTAAACATATAATAAGAGCCAAAGCATTCAGCTAGGGGCACATCGAGGGTCACCTTGCTCGTGAATCAAACTTAGGTCTCCATATGAAGAGCCCAACACCTTTACCATTATGGTGTCCCAACAAGGATTAAAACCCTAAAGTTATATCTTTGTAGAAGATATATATGTCTTATATGTAATATCACTATATGATTTGCTAAAATACTATGATAAGATAATTATTGATGTATTAAAAGTAAAATTAATTTAAATCCCATCATTCTAAAACAAATTATGCTAGTTGTTGATAGTATAAGGGTTGACCAAAAGGCTCAAGCAAAAGGGCTAGTTGAAAAGCTCAAAGGATCATAAAATGAGCTAATGTATAGTTAGAAGCTAAAATCGCTCCTTCACATAGGATAAAGAGTATGCACAAATTGCATAAGCATCATGTTATATGGAATACAACACACAAGTGTAATAACAAGATCTTGCCTATACGCATAAATGTAAGGCACCCTTATCACTCAAAGCAAGTACACAAATCCCTTCTATCTATAATGTGTAAGGTATAATATGATCGAATCACTTGGAAATGTTAACGACATAACAACTATATATGTTGTATATAAGCTATCATGTTTATGTATCTTTGGTCATTAAGTTTATGATACCTTAAAGACAACAGATCATGCAACCCTATAATGCATCTCACAAGAAGAAACCTCAAAGAGATTCTACCTACATTGATGCAAATATCTTATAATGAGTGCCTAAAGGACAAGTTTTGTGTTCTTAACCACTTTAATGTCCACAACACTTCATGCTTGACCACAACAGACTCATGCTACATATTGACTAGGCCAAAGAACCTCTAAGCACCTATATTCTTTGTACCTATTAATAGATAATATGGCTTCAAGTTTATTGAAATTACAACATGGCTCCAACTTCAATGTTTGAAAAATCTTCTTTTGAAAATGGTGTTACTAGACATAACATTCTACACTAGTATGTTTTGTAACTATTAATAGGCATCAATGCTTTTTGTACTTATCTTTGATAATGAATATTTTGAAAATATTAGACAAATGTTTCTCCTAAGCTTTATGTCTGCGAACTTTACAATTGATTTTATCTCTTTTGTTTGATTGTTTTTTTTTAAGTAGGTTTTTGAAAGGGTTACCCTTTCCCTTTTACATCGATTTAGTCACATTGAACTATTTGGTGCTACCGAGATTTGAACCTTGGTGTGGCTTA
This sequence comes from Wollemia nobilis, assembly GCA_028583015.1. Taxonomy (NCBI): domain Eukaryota; kingdom Viridiplantae; phylum Streptophyta; class Pinopsida; order Araucariales; family Araucariaceae; genus Wollemia; species Wollemia nobilis. The sequence continues at coordinate 4,850,084 of JAQPPZ010003280.1, forward strand.
CATATGAAGAGCAAAAAGGCCCCGATAAACTAAATCTAGAAAAATAGTAAATACAAAATCAAAGAAAAAAGAAGAAGATAAAGGATGTACACATAACACAATATTTCACTTGGGAAAAATCCCAGCACAATAATATCTCCTTATTGTATAAACTTAATTGTCTCCACTACAATAATGTTCATCTCTCATTTCTCTGTTCAAACTCGGATGCAAGTGCAATTAAATAACAACACAAGAACAAATTTTACAATACCATGGGTAAAAAACCATGGGTTCAAATATTTAACCTAAATAGTCCATATGGGTCTAAAAATCACTTAAGAAACCCTAAAACTTTCATTGGGGGCTACCACCCCTAAACCTCGATGAGGATACATGGAGAGTGTCCAAAACCTTTAGAGTTAACCCTGCCAGAATAACATGGAAACTATTCAACATATTTTTAGCATTCTCCCATTTGTTGAAAAATTTTCATAGGTGCCAAAAATTGTCATTTTCAACTGTCAAGGGCAACCATGCCCATAGATCATCTACACCAAGAAATTTTTTGAGCAAGTACAACCTTTGTTAATGAATCAACAACATTATTCTTTGTATCAACTTTCTCCAGTATCACTCGATTCCCTTCAACCATCTCTCTCACAAAATGGTACTTGATATTAATATGTTTTGATCGATCATGAAAACTAGGATTGTTGACCAAAAATATTACTCTGATTGTCACTGTCAATTCTCACAACCTTTTTCTTAAGACCAAATATTGAACACAAACTCTGTAGCCACACTACTTCTTTACAAATAAGAGTTGTTGCAATTTACTCTGCCTCTGTTGTGGATAAATCAACCACTAATTATTTTTTATTCATCCAACTACCCCTCCAAATAGTCTGAATACATAGGCATTTATGGATCTTCTCTTATCCATATCTCCATCCTAGTAAGCATCCACAAAACCTTGTAGATTTACAATATTACTATCTCTATATTTTCCTTGGTAACAAATAGTATAGTCTAAAGTTCCACGCAAGTATCTGAAAATCCTCTTCACAACAGTTCAATGTTACTTTTCTCTATTAGACAAATATCTGCTAATTATTCCCACTACATGTGCAATATCAGGGCTAGTACAAACTATTACATGCATCAAACTACCAACAACGCTAGCATAAGAAGCATGATGCATTTCTTCAATTTTCTCATATATTTTAGGACACAATTCAAAAGATAACTATTAACCAATATGATATGGAGTACATATTGGTTTATAATCATGCATCCTAAACCTTTGTAGTATCAAATCAACATATTTCAAATATATTATATTAAGGAGGCTCAGGGTTAGCTTGTGCAAAATATTCCATTATCACAAAAAGAATGAAAACTTCATGAGGAATATTTTGATGGAGCAAAAAGAGGTAATTTTCATTTTCCACCTTGATAAGGCGCCTAGCAATATGGATGTTTTTGTAATTTATTTTTAAAAAATAAGATATGTTGAAGAGTGACATGCTAGTTGCAGTTGAAGAGCCTAAGAAAACTAAGGCTATATTTAATTAGATCAATTCCTTGTTTACTACATTGATTTCTTAGAAATATGAGAAAATATTTCAATGACTTTCATTCAATAATCATTTGTAACATGATTTATAAGATAATTTCAATAACTATGGAAAATAGATTGAAAAACATTCTAGATGTTGGAGAAACAAGATGGTTTTCTTCATAGGAAGAAAATCCTTGATGGTATAAGCATTGTAGGTTGTACAATCTCTTCAATATTGTTAGCTTTTGATGGTGTATGCCAAGGGAGTATGCAATCACAGGTTATAAAATATGCAAAAATGTAAGATGTTGAAATATGTTATTAATGGAAAGTGACGAAAATGATACAATACAATATGGAGGAAATGAACACTCCAGAACCAATGCTAAAGAACTATAATGTATCCATCACCAGTCTATATGGTGATCTACCCAGTATACCTACTACTACCTTCAGCGATATATAATCACTCACTATGAGGCTCTTTATATAGAAATATGGATTGCTTGGCCAACACTCTACCTAGTTGTACAAGGGGACACCTTGCACATTTACAACTTGCACATAGACACTTGTGCATTTATTATATTTCTTGAAGTAACTAGCTAACTATCTTCTAAAGTAATCTACTACTCTAGTTATGTACCAAGGGTGGTACATTTACATGACCCAAATGATGTAATATACTCTAACACCCCCTGTATTACATTATTTGGATTTAGTATTCAATATGGATCTTTGTCTTTAGACATTCTTCAGCTTGATCTGGTCCTTTGCTTTATATTTAATTCACATTGCAATATATGCCTCCATGAATCGGTTCCTCTTCTTCTTTATTGGAGTCAATACTTTTATAGGTAGATGTACTATCACCAGATTCTTACAAGAGTATTTTCTCTTTGCCTTTGTCCTTGTTATCATTCTCCATGTCTTGTATAGATGCTTCTGAATATACACTTAGAGCATCATGTTAGTAGAACTTGAAGTACTAATACTACATGAGGATGAAAATATCTTTGTTAGGGATGATACATCCATTTTTGTTTTCAGTTTGAGTATTTCTATCAATCCTCTCTGTTATACATTTTCATCCTTATAACATTTGAATGTAAGTAGTGCCATATATAATATGCTTCTATATTCTAAAGGAATTTGAATATCATTCTTTCTATTATCAATTACTTTAGTGAGTCGAGCATGTAGATAATATTCCATCATTTCAAAATTATCTTTTAAAGCTTCACTATGTATCCTTTTTGAAGTAAGGTCCAATTTTCCTTCAGAATTTATAAGTAGATTCTTGATTCCACTTTGTATGACACTTTATCTTTCTTTTCTAATAGTGTTGTTCATATAATTATTCATTGTATTACTTGAGGCAGACATCTCTCTTAGATTTTTTCTGTGTTAGAAATATTTTTGATGAATCCTTTGTAGTAGACTACCTTATGTCTCCTTAGTAGATGAAGTGTAGTATTCTTTTGTTTCTTTAATATATGTAGAATACTATATCTTTCTCAAGTACATTGAGTATATGATCCAATTTGATAAACCTATCCAAGGCTTAGGTTTTGTAGAATTCCTTATATCTCCCTAGTTAAGAGATGTGAACTAATTTGATAAAACCTTTTTAGAATTAGGTTTTGTAGAATTCCTTATATCTCCCTAGTTAAGAGATGTGAACTAATTTGATAAAACCTTTTTAGAATTAGGTTTTGTAGGCTTTCTTATAACTCCCTAATAATTAGAATATTCTCAGTTCACCTTCTAAGTTGATTTTGTAATGTTTTGAGAATAATCAAACTTATAATTTTACCTTATCTTTCCCAATGAATTAATGCTTTAATGGTTGGATTTTTTTTTCTCCTTAAAATGAGTATTAGACAATTTTTACCAATTAATTCCAACTCTATATGTAGGCAATTAATTCTGCAATTTGGCTTTTGTGGTCTTGTCTTCTACAATAAGGCTTTTGTAGCCTTTTCTTCTACAATGTGCAAGTCTGCAATAGGGTTTCCTTCAGTTTCCTTTTTCTGCAACAAGATATTAGTAAGATGATTATAAATCTTGCCAATGATGAATCTTCACTAGTTGATTTGTCAATCTAGTGGTACGAATGTTGAGTCCTAGTCTTCACCTTGAATCATACGTCGCCTTGAATCATCCCATGCTTTGAATCTATTCATTACTCTTGTTGAGTTATTTGGGAGAGCTCTCTCAAAGGAAAATTTGAAAGACAAAATCAAAGTTACTTGTGTTATGGCAAATGGTCCCCTTGAATCTCATCTACAATTTGTTGATAGCACTTTTCTTTTATGCCATCCCTTATTCAATGAGCCGATGGAATTTAAATCAAACTATAATAATATGACAAGGTTATCAAACATTTTGCTATATGATAAAATCTAGGATCCTTTTTATCAATCTTACCCTTGGTTGACAATTCGTTATTTTAAACAATTTAGACTTTCAATAAAAAATGCCATCAGTTTCCAAGTATTTCCTTGTGTAAAACTATTTTAAATAGAACATTTTTTTTGGCTAGCTAGAAAAGTATGGTGAATTAGTTATTTTAAACAATTTAGAGTTTTAATCAAAAAAAATGCCATCAATTTCCAAGTATTTTCTTTCGAAATGATGTGAAAAAAAATTAAGGTTTCAAATAAACAAGAGAAGCAAGCTTACGAAATAGAGAAATTTAAGCGTGGAAATAGATGCAATATTTGGTTAAATATTGTGTAAAGGTCAAGAAAAGAGTGGATCCAAAATGTTACTTCCAAAATATATAGGGTTTTATTGGCACATCATTGTTAAATAAATGAACCTTAGGGTTTCAACAACATGGAACTTTATATCAAAGAGTCAAATTAATCAAAAAATATATTAGATGATTAATCAATTAGGGGGATTCTAGAAATTTGAAAAACAAAGTCAAAGTTACTTGTGTTATGGGAAATGGTCCCCTTGAATCTCATCTACAATTTGTTGATAGCACTTTTCTTTTAGGCCATCCCTTAATCAATGAGCCCATGGAATTTAAATCAAACTATACTAATATGACAAGGTTATCAAACATTTGTTATATGATAAAATCTAGGATCCCTTTTATCAATCATGCCCTTGTTTTACAATTAGTTATTTTAAACAATTTAGAGTTTTAATCAAATATACCATCAATTTCCAAGTATTCCCTTGTGTAAAACTATTTTAAATAGAACAATTTTTTTTGGCTAGCTAGAAAAGTAAGTTTTTTCAGTATCATTGGAAGACTACAAGGCATAAGGGCTACATTGTAACCAATCTCTCTCTCTCTCTCTCTCTCTCTCTCTCTCTCTCCTATATATATATATATATATATATATACAATGTTGTTTTTAAGATTATCAATAGGTGTAGCAATTGTTTTCTTTGGAAATGATGTGAAAAGAAATTTAGGTTTCAAAAAAACTAGATAAGCAAGCTTACGAAATTGAGAATTTTAAGTTTGGAATTAGATGCAATATTTGGTTAAAGATTGCGTAAAGATCAAAAAAAGAGTGGAGTCAAAATGTTACTTCCAAAATATATAGGGTTTTATTGGCACATTATTGTTAAAGAAATGAACCTTAGGGTTTCAACAGCATAGAACTTTATATCAAATAGTCAAATTAATCAAAAAATATATTAGATGATTAATCAATTAGGGGGATTCTACAAATTCTGGTAGGTTTCATCATCTTATTTCTTATCCAAAATGGCAACAACTGGCTCGGGTCTCTTTTACTTATGAAGGTTCAAATGTTAAACTTATCTTGATGTAAACAATTCAATATCTTGGATTTCTATTAGCAACATGGTTAAGGATGAGGACCTCAAACAAGCAAGGAATAAACTCCAAGAGATACTCCAAGATCTCTAGCTGTCCATTTTTCTACAAAGGATGAGTTGGTTTGAAATCTATCAAAAAATGGTGTATAATTGATCAAGTCATCTAAGGATTTGAAAAAATCAAAATTCCCTACTCAGGATTTTCTTTGGGAGAAGACCTCAAACAAGCAAGGAATAAACTCCAAGAGATACTCCAAGAGCTCTAGCTGTCCATTTTTCTACAAAGGATGAGTTGGTTTGAAATCTATCAAAAAATGGTGTATAATTGATCAAGTCATCTAAGGATTTGAAAAAATCAAAATTCCCTACTCAAGATTTTCTTTGGGAGAAAGTTTGGCCACTTGAGGCCCTTCCTAAGGCCTCACATTGCTTTGATTAGTATTCCGAAACAATATTCTTATGGATGAAAAGTTGCAAACAAGAGCATAGCATGGGCCTTTTATGTGTGCCTTGTGTAAGGAGCTAAAATCGTTAGATTATCTACTTAATTATTCCTTTGGTTCACCATTTGGAGATTCCTTTTCCCAAAAAAAAAAATGAATTCTATTGGGTTGCTCCACCAGAATTAAAAGGATTAAAATATTGAATCAATTTGTTTCAAACCTAAAGCATTAAACATTGTATCAAAGATTGGTTCTACCATCATTTGTTAATATTTGTGTCTACATAGAGAACAAAATTTTAAAACAAATCTAAAAATCATATCAAGTTTGGATTTGTATTGTTGTCTCTCTTACATAATGTTTACAAGCATGGTGGTCATCATCAAAAGTATCATGTTTGACAAAAGATGTAATAGTTTTCTGGGTACAAGATTCAAATAAATCATCGAAAGTCTCATGTTTGACAAAGGATGTAATAGCCTCTTCGCTACAATATTCGAATATATATGCCAGAGTGATCTACAACAATAGGGTTAATGCAAGTAATCTACATTGATCCATGGTAAAATAGAAATATCCAAAAGATAAATTCATAAACTTAATTTTGATTGTCCTTCTAAAGAAGACCCTAGTAAAGTTTACACAAATAATGTTTTTAGAAATAATAAATACAAAATTCTCCACACCCACCCAAAATCATATAAAACTTCAACAAATAACTATGCAAAAGCAAGAAAAAATTTTAAATGGATCAAAATAAGCATGGAAAAAACAAGGAAATATATTTCGATTAATTATAAGAAAATAGATGCGGGTGTCAATGGGGCCATGGTTCAATGGTTGAGACATATGGGTAACATAGCTCACACCAAGATTCAGATCCCGGCATGAAATAGGCTATACAATTTAGCTAATCATAGTATTTATCTTGTCAAAATTAAATGTTTAATAGTTAATTGAACAAGACAAATTCTATCTTAATAGGAATAATATCAACACATGAATTTGTCCAGTGGGCAGCCCAAAAGTTAGGGTTTTCGTTCTTTTTTGGAAGATCCAAGGTCCAAACCATGACGTGTGTGTGGTTGTATGTTAATCCCCTATTGATAAGCGTAACTCTAAGCCTTACGAGGGGTCATGGCTGGGGGGACTACTCAGCCCTATGTGTTGGTCGTAGGGTTTTATCACACTAAAAAAATCAAAAATATATATCAACTGAAAATAGATGAAAATTATCATTGTCATTGATAGAAAGACAAGTTAAATATGGTCTAATTGACTTACTAACAAATGTAATATTTTGATATCTTAATGGAAGTACCCCAATAAAAACTATATATAACTTGTTAAAAAAATCAATATTATATACATTTACTTTCTTTATAGATTCTTTTGTTTACATAAAAAACTATCTAATTTTCAACAATTTACGTCTATTTCTCCACTATCTTCAAATAATGTCGTCTTATTATTTATGATTGTATCTCTACCTTCTTCTGTCTTTGTATTATGTCGATTTCATCCATAAAGCTGCTAAAATAAACCAAACTAACTGTTAAAATAAAACAAACTAGTAGATAACAGAACCTCAAATCCAACTGTAATAAAATCAAATTAATCCTAACACCTCACCAACACCTCCTATATATTGAATTCCTAAAGTTAAAAAGAATCAAAGTTAATTAATATTTTTATCTTACCAATTTATACCAATTGTGTAATTGTTTAAAATATTGATATCTAAAAAGATGATAATGAATTTCCATATACAACCTAATTCAAACCTTAGATTAAAATCTCCCACTTTTCATTACTTACATCTTATAAATTACATTTTAGCTCGATTAACTGCATTGAATTCATGAAAATATTTCAAAAAAATGATAATGAAATTCCATATACAACCTAATTCAAACCTTGGATTAAAATCTCCCCGATTAACTGCATTGAATTCATGAAAATATTTCAAAAACGATCATCCCTGTCTTTGTTTTCGTCTCTCAAAAATCATATTCTTTTATAAATTACATTAGCCGAATTAACTACCTTGAATTGAGAAAAAAATATTACGCGAGTGTCTTATTTGATCATCCATGTGTTTATTCTTCTCTCTCAGAAAACAGTTTTTTCCTATATCGAAGATAAATTCTGACTGAAACGCCGATTTTAATAAATTATACTGCTTTCTACTTCGATGATCTAAACAAAATAAAAGATTCAAAGCTTGGTGTCCAAACCTGAACTCTTATAAGAACATTTGTTTATCATACTAAATCACATACAAGCTACCGATGGCAGAATGATAAGAAGTGCTAGGTTGTAAGTCCAACGAAATAATCTTATATAGATATTATAAAGAAGGTTACAGTGCAATGTAAACAGCTAAATACATATTTTCTACGTTCTGATACAACTTACAAGCTGTCTTACAGGCTACAGCTGAAAGCCAGAAAAATATTTTGGAGACATGTTTGCTTTAAATTGAACGTGGTGTAGATCATACACAATAGAACGATTTCACCATTAAAACTGTAGAAACCAATTTTTATCAACCATCTAAACATATATTGATGCCACCAACTACCTGACTTCAACAGCTGTTACCAGTCCTTCACAATGTCAAAAGAATAATCCAGTTCAAGGTGACACCTTCCATCATCGTCTATAAACTGTGTAGGAAACATTACAATCAAATATCATCGAAAATATCCAGTGGTGAAAAGTGACTGCCAAAACTTAGGTGACGCATCATACAGACCATGACTCATGGTTTTCCTGGATAAGGAGAAAAAAATTGCATAAGATACTAAAATCAGTACACATATCACAAACCTTGGATTTGGTCACAAAAGTTCCACGGGCAAGAACTCCAGTAGGAATCATGTCCTCCTCCAAGCAATGTGTATATGGCTCTCTCTTAGGACTGAACGTTCCAAACATATGACGATTTTGTTCAACTACATAGACCACCGCACCATTAGCATGATTTCATATACTCCTGGGGGCAAAAAAATAACATCCTGATCCAGGTAAGTATAGAAACTTAACGCAGCATACCTTGAATTCCACTTCTCCAAATTGTGTTCACCCATGTTAAACCAGAAACGATGTTATGGTGAACAGAGAAATTGAATTTCACACGCAAGTTGCAACCTTCTTTCATTGCAAAGGATATGTTATTGGTTCGTTTCTCGATGGTTAATGGGATATTTATTTCACGGCCATCGCAGCAAATCTCCATAGACAGAAATGTGACTTCTGGCTCCACTTTGTCTAAAAAGATGAAATGAAATACAAAATCAGGAGAATGATAAACTATATATAGAAATGGCATGAATGCGAAAGATATACAGTAGCAACCTTCAGCGGAGTCATAATCCAAAGAACCAAGAAGCTGCTCCTTCCACCTTCGAAGGCTTTCATCTTCCTGAAATAAGACAGCAAGTTAGTGATCACTGATGTTTATGCTTCTCTTTATTTCAACCATGGCTCATAGTCTCTGGCACATCCTAACAATAGATACAGAATCAAATACACTATTGAACCAAATTTGCATGTAACATTGAATAACTACCTAAGCATGACAATATCATAAGAAGTCACACGAAACAAATATGCATAAAAGCAATATACAAAATCTTATATACCATTGTAAAAGGCAACTCCAGCTATTGCAAACCAGCTCTGTAATTCAGTAAATGAAGAATAATGCTAGGCAACACATCAATTGCACTAACTTCAGGGAATCTCAGTTTTAGTTTCCTTGTTAGCAAATAAGAAACAAAAATGCAGTCTGCATTTGTGGCTTATTTTTTATTTGGAAGTACAGATTCAAGTCTCCTTCTGATGAAAACCCCTTAAACCTAATTCATTATGTTCCTAGAATTAATGTACTAGGTAAAAAATATTTAATGACTGGATGTTGGTGCCCAAGCTGGAAACATTGTCCCTTCTTGCCCATGTCCAGAGGAAGCCCCATAAATTCTGAACTGCCAGTTGAATTTTTTAACTTACTTCTGTTAATTCTTGATGCAATATGAGGTGCACAGCTCACTGGGTATTTGTGTTTTGCATAATGAATTAAAACTGTATTTGCCACTCCCACTTTGAAGATAAGTGATACAACCTAACAATATCTAGTTAAGTCTTAACAGAGATAAAAACTTCAAACTAGCAGGGAAAGTGACATATAATAAATTTGTGGAAAATCAATTAAAACTACTAGTGTCGTAATAAAATTACAAGATAAATGTAGGGGACCATAAGGAAAACTGATGTTCTTATACAAAACAATATGCATAAGGATCAAATGCAGATAAATGTAGGGGACCATAAGGAAAATTGACGTTCTTATACAAAACAATATGCATAAGGATCAAATGCCATGGACATACATTTTACATTGAGATGTGATCCAATCAATTTTCTTATATCAAATGCCATGGACGTACATTTTACATTAAAATACGGAGTGAGATGTGATCCAATCAATCTTATAGGTGCATGACAACATAAATATAGTTAGAAGAAGCCACGGAGACTAAGGAGACCCATCTTAGGGGTAAGACCGCGGTGATAGAAGCCACAAGTACAAGCTGCTATAAATGAGAGTGAAGGGTCAGCTTTAGAAATTTGATGAAAATGCAAATTTATTGATCGAATTAATGGAAGGAAAGAAACATTCTTAAAAAGCAATCCCCACAATCTCTATCTTCTTTTCATCATAACAGACTGCAATTAATTTTGTAACAGAGACAAAATTTCACCACAACATAGATGGCAACTTGGTGATGTTAGGATAAAGACTCTACTAAGTCAACAGTTCAAACAGTCTTATATGTTTGTTACGATATGTGCAAGATATGACTGAAATGGAAAAGAAAAAGAAAACATTCTTAAAAAGCACTCCCCACAATCTCTATCCTTCTTTTCATCATAACAGACTGCAATTAATTTTGTAACACAGACAAAATTTCACCACAACATAGATAGCAACTTGGTGATGTTAGGATAAAGACTCTACGAAGTCAACAGTTCAAACAGTCTCGTATGTTTGTTAAAAACTCCACTAAGTCAACAGTTCAAACAGTCTTGTATGTCTGTTACAATATGTGCAAGATATAAGTGATTTACTTTTATTGGTTGAACCCTATCTTTAGTATGTAATGTATCTTTTTATGAATATGGAAGGATACAATATGGTCTCTGATTAGAAACAATATGGTATCAGAGCCACAGAACCTGCCTGCTTTTGTATCTGGGTAGGTGAGATTCGTCAAGTACACCAAAATGGAGAAAGGGAAGCAAGAAAGGAAAACCACTCTTGGATGGAAGGTAAAAGTTACAAAAACAAAGTTGAGTTACGTGAGGGAAACACAGCCAAAGGAGTCAAACATATTAAAATGTAACAACAATTAATTTCAGTTCAAAGGAGCCCATTATCTTTTGGGTGCAATATATGTTTTTGTTGAGGCCATCTATTTTAATATTTGAAAATTCAATCAGTTTTCTGAATTTGATTTTGTGAAGGATAAAACACCTATATCTTTTTCACAAACTATAAAACCTTGTAATTTTGTCCTGTAATTTACTCATTTTTAGGGTATTGAACATGTCTAGGATGTGACCGTGATGCCAGTTAACATACAAGTTCCTTATCTTTAGATAGTTATGTCATGTTTTAGTCCATTGATATAATTCAAGTCATCAAATTTTAGCCATCGTAAAATATTGAGATGCATGATCAGTGATACCCAACACACAACACCATAACATAGAAGACATTTTCAAGTCCAAGTGACTCCATCAAGCTTGACATGGTAAAAGGAGGGAAGAAGCTGGCTGCACACAACTCATCTAGAAGCAAATCTTCTAGATTCATTAGAAAAGATTGATAGAGTACAAAAACAGAACAAGTATTTAAGATTTAAAATTGGATTGCTTAAAAAAGACTGAATCCCAAAAAGATAAGTTTATAAAGTCAATACCACCTGATTTTCTTGAGAAAAAAATAACAGTGGTGTTTGATGCCTCAAATAACACCAGTGATTTGCTTCAACAATCTAAAGTTTCTTATGATACAAGTGATCTAATTGGTGATAATAATTATTTATGTGGTGTTATCAATAAAAATGCACATACAACTCACAAAAACGATGTAACAGCCAATTTTCTTGTTGATATTTACGAGAATGATGATCATCATAAAGGTCATAATGATGCAAGTATTCCTCCCAATGGTAGATCAAATGATGAACTTGGTGCTTTGAAAGGCATACCAAAAGCATTGGTTCAAAGCTACTGCACAGAATGGGATATGAAAGCAAAGTTTACATAAATATGGGTGAGGAAACATGGAGCCCATAGAACCAATCATAAGGGCAAAACATACAAACATGAAGTGTAAACCAAAATTGTTTTTGGTTAAGTGTAAACCAAGGAAAACCCTATAATAGCGATATTGGTGATCACTTAACCAATGAAGCATCCAACCAAATCAAGAATCAAAAAACCAAATTTAGGGGCATTCATTAGCAAAAACATCACCAGGAAGTAGTTTTTACTCCATCAGGAAGGAGTTTTGATGCTCAGGCAACAATTTGATGCCCTGGCAGCAGTTTTAACGCCCTGAGAGCGCTTTTGACGCCTAGCAATGCTTTTGACAAGATATTAATTTTTCATCATTTCCCACCCAATCTGCCTGGCAACGGTCATCTTGTCAAAAGCACCGGATCATTAGCACCGCCAAGCTACCGCACTCCAACGCTATTGACTATGAGAGACGAAAAAAGAACGGCAAGCAACTGGCAATCACCAAACTGGCCACCAAATCTGGATCTGATTGTGCCAACCTGATCCGCCACCTCGACTGTGCCTTGGTTGGCAATCCCCATCCAAAACTTCCCTTTCCATAACTCATCCTATTTGCATGTTGGGCTTTTTTGAGGCTTGCCTTCAATCATCCTCACCACCTTCATACAGCACCACCTCTCACACTCACCAATCCGGACAGATCCTCCACAGGATACCCCAAGGGAGCCATGGATTCCTATAAGCCAGCCCTTGAGGAGGCCTAAACCATGACATGTCAACATAGCAAAGCCATGCTAAAATATTTACAAAAGCTATCTCCAATCACAAGCAAGAGGTTTATTTGTGGTCTTATCTCAGCAGCAAGCTTTCATCACCACAAGGGGCATCCGGCAATGCTGCTTGTATCCAATTGGTTGTGCCCTTTTTATCCTTTAGCTTGTCATTATATTTGTTTTTGTCATTTTATAATCAGTTTGTCATTGCATACTAACCTTGCACTTGTCTAACCAATAGCTTATCTGCTGTTGCTTTATTCTCATCTCATCATAGTTGCACCTTTTATCATTATCACTCCGTGGCTTTTTTATCTCATATTTGAATAAGGGTCCTATACTCTTCTCTTCTAGCTTAGGCAGACCCCTTTACCACTAATTTGTTATGTTTTTGTCTATTTTTCAAGTAAGCAAAAGCGCCACCAAGACACGGTAGTGTCAGCAGCACTTTCACAGGGTCGGCAACGCTTCTGCCTCAGTGGCAGAATCAGGTTCTTTCTAACTCCGCATTTAGGCTTTAGATTTGTTTGTTGTCTACAAACATCAGTTTCTGTTTTCTATTTTTGTTTATTTATTCAAATTAAAAATAAAAAAAGGAACTAGTTAACCTTAATCATTAGGGGATTAATTTTAATCTTGTCGTCATAATTATCAAATTGCATATACCTGCAACTTAGGCTTTTTTGTCACATCTCCCTCTTGAACCTCTGCCCTCGAAAAGGAAAAATCACTTTTACTTTATAATCAAATCAAAATCATTTTAGTTTTAGGCCTTGTTGTTGCATTTCTATGGTGCATTAGCGCTAGGTTAAGGTTAGGCTTAGTCAAAGAATACCTGGGAGAAACGTATATGTTCTTCAACAAATCCATCAAACATCAGGCTCTAAGCACACAAACTGCCCCTATCTTTGAGGTGAGGAAGGAGAGGGAAGCATCACAAAGAAGCCCTTCATGATCCCCTTCTCCACATTTTGGTGAACCCAACATGAACACCACAACAAGTCCCAAGAATTTCTTGACCAAGCTAAACCTTAATCAAACTTTAATCCAGACCATTAATCTTGTTTACCTATATTAGATAACAATAAATCTAAATAAAAAGAAACTAACCGAGTGTTAGTCCTACTGGAGATCTTTACAGTCCTCCGAGTAATTATCGTACAAGTTACTAGGCTATATTGGGTATATAGGAAGCCCAAGCCACCAGCCGCCCACATAGGGTCTCGTGCATACTTCCACCTAGTAAGGTGTATATTGCAATGGCCTAGTGGGAGTCATAAGGAGATATGCTATCCCTCACGTACTGTCTTAGCCACGTATCCAGGAGGTCACTTCCACCTATTGGCTTTCTCTCCTGTACCTACAAGTATATGGAGAGGGGTCAGGTATAATGAGACCTTTGGTACATAGGGATGTCCATGAGGTATATAGGTCAGATTGGGTATATCAAGAGAAGGCGATAAAAGGTCTCTAAAACACATTGTTCAAGAGATTCAGTATATCAATGCCTTTGGAGATTCAAGGTCTTCCATATAAATGCCCTCAACTTATTATAGAGATAGCTCTAATGAATTCACAACATCAACACCCTAAGCCAGTCAAGCATTTCACTTCAGCAATGCCCCAAAGATTCATGAATTACAATTGAAATATTCAATATGAACATTACAGAAGTAATTGATCCATAAAAGAAAGCAGAGTGACATTTATGAAAACAATACAGCAGACTCTGGTCAAGGAAGTTTATTTGGCCATATACTAGTCAAACAGTAAACTATAGCAGTAAGTTAGTTGTACGTAATTGACATCAAAACTCCAGATGTTAATGTCAGTGATCAACTTACAGGGAAAACAGCATCCAGTAAACATTCCATAGCTTGACAAAGTGACCCTTCTTGCTTGCTAATACTATACAGTGTTATCGAGACAAATCCTTTCTTTTTACCCCATTCTCTGTTCTGCTTCCTAGGTTTATTTATGACCCTTAAATGAGATCAAAATTTAATTATTTAGAGTTTCTGCATGCATTAACAGAGCTGATTTGGCTACCAACTCATCCAGTTAATAACTAATGATATTTTCAAGCCAATTTTAACACCAAGGCAGTCCATTCCTTAGCAATGTTTATTTCATTTAAATAAACTCAGAATTTTTATTATGATGTTAAAAATCAGTTTATCTCATGACAAAGCATTCAGTTGCAGACAGTCCTCCATGCAGTTTATGGGCACAGAAAGGCACAAATAGAAAGAAAGAACTAGCAACAAGTTTTGCATAGTCACACTCACACTCTAGTTGAAGAGGGCAAAAAGCCATTGATTTCACGTGTTGGGGGAAAGAAAAATCAGAGAGAGAATTTATATTAGGATTAGCACAATGTTGTATAGCTATTTGGAAATCATTTTTGTAATAGTTCCTTAGAGGCCTTATATATTTTATTGCAATCATTCTTGTAATAGTTCCTTAGAGGCCTTATATATTTTATTGCAATCATTCTTGTAATAGTTCCTTAGAGGCCTTATATATTTTATTGCAAACATTTCTGAAATATAATGAATGTTTTTGACATGTCCCAAAAAGTATATTTAGAAAAAGGAAAAGAATCTACTAAAGGTCAATGTGAAGGCTACAAGAATCTCAAATTTACTACCCAATATATCATATTATGGTCCATATTCAATGCTTATTTATAATGCATATCAAATAACATATTGACCGATGGCGGGAGCAAGAATGCAAGCAGATGCAGGCGCGAGAGCGAGAGCAGGAGCGGGAGCGAGCGTGACCTCTGGGTCCGGCCCTGCAGGTTCTGCTGCGGGATTCGGGGCAAACGTGGGGCCTGGGCAATCAGGTGGCCAGGGTGGGGACGGAATCTTGGGCGTCGGGCCTCATGCCAGCGAAGACGCGACTACAAGTCTTGGGAAAAAACCGCCTGACAAAGCTCAGGGCTCTGCCCTAGGGGGGCCCAAACCCTCTTTCTGGCAAATCCTGTCTGGCGTAAGCGGCCAGCCCGAGCTCTGGGCTCGGGGCTTTCTCTCGAAGGGACACACATTTCCATCCATGACGATGTCTTCTCGACCTTCGTGTCAGGGTCCTCCTTTTCCTTGGTTGGGAAATTCATAGGGGGGCGCCCGGACATGGAAACCATCCGGCATTGGGCGGCTTCCAAATGGAAAATCTCAGGGCACATGCAGCTAGTTGCCCTGAACAAGGGTTTCTTCCTCATTAAGCTCAACAACAGCGATGACTCCAACATGATCCTCACAGGCAGGCCCTGGTTCTTAGCGCACAAAAGCCTCTTCCTCAGGCGCTACGGAGCTGACTTTAATCGCAGCACTCAGAGCATCAACTTCACCCCGATATGGGTTCGTCTCCCTGAGCTCCCCTTCCATTTGTGGCAAGAGGACGTCCTGAGGCTCATTGCGGAAGTTGTTGGTGAGCTCGTTGCCTTTGATCTTTCTACCAAGGCAGGCTCCCGCATGGTCCATGTCGGGCTCTGTGTTAATACGAACCTCGAATCCGAACTCCCTTCTTCTGTCACTATCTCTTCGGGCTCCTACTTCTGGCGCCAAGCCTTGATCTATGAAAATAAACCCACCTTCTGCCCTCTGTGCAACTCTCAGGGGCACCTCCCCACCAATGCCCCACTTCCAAGAAGGCTGATGCATCTCACCCCGAGGATCCCCCTCCTCGATCTAGCAGGATTCCCTCCCGAGGGCCCCCCCGCGGCGAACACAATTCCTAGGCTTGGCGCGAAAAAGAGACAGAAACAATCGTTGCAAGGGAAAACCAAGTGGACCCCAACCTGACGGTTGATCAAAACTAGGTATGTAACATCACCATTCCTTTTCCCGACATTCTATCAGAGCCTCTGAGGTGTGTAGAGGAAATCCCCTTCCAGGTTGTTGAGCCTTCTGTCCACCCCCGCCCTCAGGCAGCCCCACAGGCCGACCCTGCCCTTGTTTGTTATGAGGAATCCCCCTCCCAGACCTGCAAGTCGTCTGGCCTCCCCAACTCCCAACCGTCACCCCCAGTCGACCCCTCCCCCTCCCTGGCGGGTGGGGTGACCCCCCCGTCTTCCCCAGCCCGATCCCCTTCCCCTCCTTCTTTCGTTCCCTTCATCTCAACCTCCTTCAGAATGCAGCTCCGAGAGGTCTGTGGATGACGATGCTGGAAGTTCCTAGTCTGATCCCGAAGAGTTCAGCCCCAAGCGGACCCGCAGCAGGAAGTTTGCCACAGACTGTGGCAGCAAAAAGAAGAGAGGGCACCCCACCCTCAACGACCAGCGCAATAAGCTCACGGAGGACGATATAACTAACAGCGCCCAGGCGACCCTCCTCGACGACTCTGTGAGCTTCTCGAAAGAAAATACCCTAAAATCCAAACCCCCCGCCTAGCAAGGGAAGGGAGGCAAGCGACTCCCCAAGGGTGTCAAATGAAGCTCATCACCTGGAATGTCAAGGGGCTCAACGGTGCCCCCAAGAAACGGATTCTTGCTCAGCTTCGCAAGGACCTGTTGTCACATTTTGCACGGGGTGCAATGTTTTCAAGTTTGTAACAGTGCTGCTCTTCTTTTTTCCTCTTCCTCTATTTTCCTTTCTTCTGCTCTCCCTTCCCCTTTCTTTCCCACAGTCTCTTTCTTCCCCCTTTCTCGGAGTCCCCCAATTGATTTTCAAACTTTCCAGCAAGTTACCTGAAAAATGGCTAAGTGTTGGTGCGAAGTTCGCACTTCGCCCAGTCTGGGTGCGAAGTTCGCACTTCGCCCACTTGGTGCGAGGCGCACTTCGCCGCCGGGCGAGCGCACTTCGCCCGTGCGAAGTCGCGACTTCGCCCTCTTCCGGGGCGCACCTTGACTGGCAGGCTGGCAGGCCGACAAGAAAAGTGATAAGTGCTGAAGCAAGTCCATACGGCGGCAGACACCAGTTCTCACCTGTGCGCAGTCCGACTTCGCCAGCGAAGTCGGAATGCACCCTTGACAGGTGCGCAGTAGGGAAACAAACCCAGAATTTGACCAAGGCATGAAGGCCTTCCCGACTGCACTGTTTTCTGCCCGCGCAACCCGAGATGCTCTGATCCCAAGCGAAGTTGGACAGACTGCCTTCCAAGGCTGACACGTGTCACACAGAGCATCATCCATCATCTGACAAGTGTCCAGCCTTCGGGATTTGAGCCAAGACGTGCCGAGCAAAAGGACGAGCATGGGCTGCATTACCCGTGCCAGTGACCTCATTTAAAGCTGATCTGAGGTTCTACCTGCTCCAGCTACCCGCATCACTGCCAGAGAGAAGTTCTGCCCAACACACCGCCACGTAGCTGTCCAGCTTCCAGGAAGACCATGCTGCGGGTACAGTCCGGTCCGACAAAAGGTCAGCATTTGCAGCTCTTTCGCCGCTTTTGTCAGCTTATGTTTGACTGGGACCTTGTGCCCATTAATGTAACGGGAGGGACTCGGGCTATAAAAACCCACCATGAATTCATTGTAAAGGGTGGAAGGGGAATGTCTGTTAGGGAACCACTGTGCCCATTGTAACCGTGCTTCTGCTTATAAATATAATCTGTATGCCTGGTTCTGTTCTGCTGCTTCTATTTTTTATGCTGCCTTTCAATATATATATGCTTAACGCTAACCTGTGTCACGGCTCGTTGATTCACTTCAGCATTTGGTGATCAGGTGCTTTTAGCATTGCTTGTCCGAGCACTTTCGTATTTAATAGTTTAAAGGATACATAGAATAGATGTGGTAGCAGTTCCATCGCTTGTGTGTTACGTTGTCTGGTCCGTATCTCGGTGATTGATGCGCCGCCGCATCGTTAGTTCCTTGTAGGGAATGTCTGTTAGGGAGCCATTGTAGCTGTGCGGTTAAATTCTCTACACGACACACATACCTGGCTCTGATATCTCTAGGTTGCTTTCTACCCATGTTAGTGTATGTATCTGGTGATTGATGCATTGCCGTGTCGTTAGTTCCTTGTAGGGAGAATGTTTGCTAGGGGACCATTGAAGCCGTGCATACACCGCTTAGGTATCGGAAGTACACATAGATTTTGCAGCTCTTAGTCATACTTTGTATTTATGATGCAGTAAGTATCGGTAGTTGGTGTGTTCCCGTACTGTTAGTTCCCCCCACCAACCTCCACGTATATTTGTAAATCCCTTTCTGTTCATTTATCTCTTTCCTGTACTTTTAGCTTGAACATAAACCCCCCAAAAGGAGCCGGCCTTCTCCGGAGATTGGCTCGGAAGGCATCTCTTCCTTCCGGCCTTTCATGCTGGTGGGCGAATCTGGGCGCATTAACCCAAAATCCTTTCCTCATGGCAGATTCGTAACCAACAGTTTCTCTGGCACGCCCGGTGGGACACGGGTCCCACATTTGAAGAGAGATTTTCTGATCAGCCTCCACCTGGCGCCGACAAGGTGGTTTCGAGCACCCGGTGAGACAAGGAAGTTTCTCACCCCCGACTGAACTGAAGCACCGGTGTTCGCTTCATTGCTGTTCCAAATCGAACACCGGCGACTCGCACGAACAAATCCTCTCGAGTCCGAAAGACCGGTCCCAAGGACCTTCATGCACACAAGAAGGTGGCAAGCAAGGGATCCGAGAAGCCCGCCCGAGTTCTACGAACCGGACATCAACGCCGAGGCGAGATTCCCAGCCGGGCCGACCCGCGAGCTCGTGTCGACGAAGCCGAGGCCGAGATCCAAGAAGAAGCCGAAGCCGAAATCGGCGGAGCTGAGTACGAAATAGAAGAGGCCGAGGAAGAAGAAGATCCTGCATCCTCGGAAAGTACCGACACTGAGTACACAACCGACGGCGGAGAAGAAGAAGAAGAAATGGCTGCTCAACACCCGAATGACGATGATCTCTTCCCGGCGGTGGACTCTACGGGGCCCTTGGCCCCGGTCGGACAGCAAGCCGTGCCCCCGCCGCTTTAAAGTCTATTCCCACATACGACGGCTACGGTAAGACGGCGTACGAGCACATCCAGGACATCCTTGCCCTGGCCGCATTGCATACTATTACCGATGAGAGTGTGAAGACCCGTCGCCGGCCCTTTCCCCGAGGGGAAAGCTTCTCTACCGGTGGAGATCGCCGCCGAGGGATCCATCACAGGGTGGCCCCGCCTGCCGTAAGGCTCGTGAAAGGATGCAACGAGTCCGCTGACCCTACTTCTCTACCGCATCGGGCCCAAGCTATCCGGAGACATCCTCAAGAGGAGGTGTCCGATTTTAACATCAGGTTTGCGAGATCCTCGAAACGGGTACCTCGCGAACTTCGGCCTTCACCCGGCATGGCTGCTCACTACTATCTGAGATCCTTCAACTCAGACATATGCTCGCTGCTGAAGATCGCCAGAATTGACGAGTTTCCTGCACTGTACGAGGCTGCCCAGCAAGCCGAAGCTGACATTATCTCCATCGGCAGACTTCCGTCCAGGGTGCAGGAACCCATTCATCCCGACTTCCCCAGATCCCAGTATCCCCCTGCTTCTGGCGGTGCGCCGTCCACATCTGGACAGCAACCCCAGCAAGAATGGGAATCCAGCGCCGGTCGTAACTCCTTACGGCCCGCCTCAAATGCATTACCCTCACCCGCCGCCTCCTCGCTCCTCACTTCCCAAGACTTCCTCGCTCCCCGCAAGACGCACCTTATTCTAATCCTCCTCCATTGGCCGCATTGCCTCCACCGGCACAATTGCCGCCACCCGACAAGCAAGATTCGTAACACGATTCTACAGAAGTGCGGGCTTTGGCCTCGGATACCATGCCATGTCCAATGACATGACCGCTATGAAGAAGAAGCAGGCCCAGATGGACCTCGCTCCTAGGAGGCCATATGCGCCACCCGCGCTGACGAAAGACAAAGCCCCGGAACACCAACCGCAGAGGCGTCCGCCTCCGAGAAATGCTGCTATAGAAGACCCGCCTGGTCCTCCCGACCAAAGTTAACTGGTGCACTACGTGCAATGACCCGCATTCGGAGGAAGACTGCACTTTGCACCAGCACTACATCCAGACCTTGGCCGGCAGCGCCATAGAGGATGATGAACTGTACATGATCTTGGACGGCGAAGCCAACTTTGCCCTCCCAGAAGAGAATCTAGTGCCGCCCGCCAAGGAAGAAAAGAAAGCCGCAGATGCGGCCAAGCCTTTGCAAGTCTACGCAAGAAGAGAAAAACCGCAGCCCGGTGGGCTGCCACCATACAAGCGGCTGTGGCCTTACACGACCCAGGAGAAGGCATCCAAAGATAAAGCTCCAGCCAAGCCTTCTCCGGCAAAGGCTGCCGCTGTTCCACCCAAACCTCCAAAGAAAGGCCCCAACTCCGGCTAAAGCTCCCGTACTCTCAGCCTCCAACCGAAACCAAAGAACAAGCCCAGGAGAAGCTGAAGTACCCGTCTCTGACCAAGAGACAACGAGTTGAGGCCACCCAGCAGTACCGGACAAAGTATGAGCCGGCAAAACAAGCAGAGGGAGCTAGTACCTCGGGCTACAGCATTGTAGACGAGTTGAAAAGAACGCCTGCTAGAATCAGCATGTATGATGCTCTCCTGCTCCCAGGCCAGGTGGATCTGCTGCAAGAATCCCTGAAGAACATGAAGAGCGGCAAGCAGATACAGCCCGCTGTCCTGGTTCAACCTTTGACAGTCTCCGCCACTGGGAAGAACAGACCGCCACCCTTTTATCTGTCTTTACGGATGCAAGGGCACATAGTTCACAACTGCATGGTGGATTCTCGGTGCTTCCTCGACCGTGATGCCGAAGGCCGTCTCGCGATGAGATCGGGATGGAATACACACGGAGCAGCCAAGGCGTGCCGCAATTAGACGGCACCCCCGTTAAGACAGCTTGGTGTCATAAAGGACATCCCTATCCGACCGCACAAAGCTCTCGACATCGTAGTCATCCAAGAGGTCGTGATTGTTGACCCGGAACCTTACTTCGGCATGTGTCTCTCTCGGGAGTTCACTGCGAAGTTGGGCGGGTACCTGTCTCTAGACTACTCACACATGGAAGTGCCCTTCAAAGGAAGGAGACTGAAAATTTTTAATGAGAAGCCTTCCCCTTCCTAGTAGATAAGATACCCGGAGGAGAGATGGACTGCATGGTCCAGTTGTCAGAGGAAGAGCTGGTGACAGTGGAGCTGACTGAGCAAGCCTTCGAAGTGCTACAGCTCGAAGATGAGTTCTCGTTGCGGGACTTCAATGCCGTAATCGGAACAGAGCAGGGCTGTTACTCCATTGTACAGCCCGAGAGGCTTGACATGTCAGCTGCGAAAGAGGTAGGACCTGCACCCGAAGAGCTATGGAAGCTTTTCTTTGACGGCGCGCGATGCAAGAATGGCGCCGGTGCAGGGGTACTCCTGGTTTCTCCAACCGGAATCCAGAAGGACTATACCTACAGACTGGCCTGGAGTTGCACTAACAACTCAGCAGAATACGAAGCCCTATGCCTGG
Source organism: Wollemia nobilis (assembly GCA_028583015.1). NCBI lineage: Eukaryota > Viridiplantae > Streptophyta > Pinopsida > Araucariales > Araucariaceae > Wollemia > Wollemia nobilis. The sequence goes on from JAQPPZ010003280.1 coordinate 4,872,416, forward strand.
GTTTGCGAAAGGCGGAGAGGCTCGGAATCAAACACCCGCAGATTTTTGGAGATTCGGAGCCGGTGTGTCACCAAGTTACGGAGAAGTGCGCATCCAAACAAGCACTATCTTAGAGCGCACCGCAACCGGGTGTGGGACCCGATGGAGTCATTCGACTCGTTGAACGTTAAGGCAATATCGCGTGAGAAAAACAAGCATGCTGATATTCTGGCGTCTCGTTGGAGCCAGTGCACGTTCCGGCCGAAGACGTTGTCCGTAAACCGAAGCCGGTTCGTACTATTTACTGTGCCTTCGTGCTCGATAAGGACACCCACCGGGCAGTGTTCGGCTGAGACGAGGAGATCGTCACATTCCTGGTTAACGAAGTGTGTGTAATCGAAGGTAGAGACCCTGATGACGAGCAATATGAGGGGTTGATACAGCTACGGAATAATCACGTCCCAAAAGGACTGATTACATTAGAAAGTCTCTTTGATCATAATGACAGAGCAATATCCCACAGAATCAAAGTAGACCCGAGGCAGTATGCTGACCTGGAACTTGAACCTGGGTAAAACCATCAAGGTCGGAACAGATCGCACGTCGGAGGAACCGGAGCAGATCGGATCACCGTGCCAAGAGTTCCCCGACATCGTGGCCTCGTGCTACGAGGATTTGAGGGGGTATGACAGAAGCCGTCATCCAAAGATACCATTGAGCTAGAGGATGGCGCCAAGCCATTCCGACAGAGCGTAGGGCCGTGAATCCGAAGATTGAGGCCATGATGAAGACCGAGCTCTTGAAGATGCCGGAGGCCAAGATCATCTACCCCATCAAACATTCATCCCGGGTCGCGAATTTGGTGCCCGTGAGGAAAAAGAATGGCGACATTCGCCTCTCGTGTCGACTTCGTAAACCTAAATCAGGCTTCCCTCCGGGACCACTATCCGCTTCCCCAAATCGACCGTATCCTACATATCGTTGTCGGAGCCCGCAGATTTTCACTTTTAGATGGATTTTCCGGCTACAACCAGATTTGGGTCAAAGACGAGGACCAAAGATAAGACGGCGTTTACCACCAAGTGGGGGACGTTCGCCTATCGCCGCATGCCGTTTGGCTTATCTAATGCCGGTGCCACATTCCAAAGGGCCATGGACCTCGGCCTTCCGAGAGCCGCTCAATAAGATTATTGTCATCTACCTTGATGACATGACCGTTTTCTCTCACCAACGAGGAGACCATGTTTCGCACCTACGGCAAATATTTGAGAGTTGTCGAGAATTCGGCATTTCTATAAACCCGAAGAAGTCTGTCTTCGCGGTAAAGGAAGGAAAGCTGCTGGGACATGTCATCTCCGAGGAAGGCCTCGCCATTGACCCTGACAGAGCGTAAGCCCTCGTTCGCTTGCCAGCCCCCATCGACAAAAAGGGCTGCAGTCCTTCTTCGGCCAGATTAACTTCGTGCGGAAGTTCATTCCGGACTTCGCACAGGTGATCAAGCCTATGGCCGAACTGCTGAAAAAGGATACACATTACGAATGGACTGATGAGAGAGAGCAAGCCTTCGAGGAGATCAAGGCCCGAATTGCACAAGCTCCGGTGTTGACTAACCCGGACTACTCCAAGGACTTCATCCTGTATGCAGTGGGGGAACCCGAAAGCTACGCTGCAGTCCTAACTCAGAAGGGAAGCGATGGTGAGGAGCGCCCCATAGCGTTCCTGAGCCAAGTGATTCTGCCGCATGAAGAAAAGTACAATTTTATAGAGCGTCGAGTTCATGCCGTTATGAAGTCCCTTCGAAAGTTCAGGCACTTTGTCTCCCAGAGCAAAACCACTGTCTTTGTGATTCACCCGGACGTTCGAAGCTTCATCTTACAAGGAGAACCGGGTCACAAGAGAGCGGGATGGATTGCAAAAATCCAGGAGTTCGACATTGAAGTGCGGCCCACCAAGCTTATCAGAGGCCGAGCCTTGTGTCAGGAATTGGCCCGAAGCGCTGTAGCCGGCATCTCCGCCTGTAAGTGGGAGGACACAACGACACGCATCTACCTAGCCGACTCCTTATCGGAGGGGAGTGATTGGACAGATGAACTGGTGAGATACTTCTGCACCGGAAGATGTCCCGATCACCTGAACGCCTCACAACGAAGGAGATTTCGGCTAGGTGCACTTAAGTACACTCTTCGCCCCGAGGGGCTTTACTTCAAAAATATCGACGGCATCCTGTTGCGGTGCGCCATGAAATCTGAACAGCATAGGGTCCTCGGAGAATTTCATTCCGGGATGCCTGGGGGTCACCATTCTTCAAGGCCAACGGCCTTAAAAATAATAAGAGCTGGGTACTATTGGCCCACTCTGTTTGCGTACGCGCATGCGGTCTGCTCTAAGTGTGATCAATGCCGGAGGTTTGCCGGCCGAAACGTAAAAGCACCCCCGCCCCTTCAACCGATTCAAGCCGAGACTCCGTTCCAAAGAATGGGGTCTAGACTTCATTGGGGTGATTTCTCCTAACTCCTCCGCCGGACACAAGTTTATTCTTACAACCATCGACTATTTTACACGGTGGGCGAGAGGCAATCCCGACCAAGAACGCAGACCAAGAAACGGTCATCAGGTTCATTGAGAGCCTGATTACCCGCTTCGGGGTTCCAGAGTCAATTGTGACAGACAACGGTCCGGGATTTGTAGGCGCTGTACTCACGGAGTACACCGGCAGACTTGGCATCTATCACAAGATGTCTTCCAATTACTACCCGCAGGGGAATGGCCTCGCCGAGTCTACTAACAAGAACCTCCTGAAGATCATCCGGAGGACCATTGAAAGAAACAAGCGGACTTGGCATTTACTCCTGAACCGGGCGCTATGGGCGGACAGAGTTGCGTTCAAGAAATCCATCAGAACGTCCCCTATGCGCTCGTCTATGGCAAAGAGGCCGTCATGCCATCACACATCGAGATCCCTGCCCTATGGATGTTGGACGAAGACAGGAACAGCGGAGACCCGGTGGATGACAGACTATGCCAACTCCCCGCAGCTTGGAAGAAGACAGAGAAACCGCATACCAGTGCCTTCACCGATCACATTGCCGCCACCCAAGGCTGGTTTGCCAAAGGCACCACTGCCCGAGTTTTCAAAATCGGGGACCCGGTGCTGAAGTGGGACTCATATAAGGCAAAGCCGGGTAATCACGGGAAGTTCGATGCCCTCTGGGAGGGCCCTTATCAGATTGCCCGGTGAACCAGTTCAATGCATATGTACTTCGGGATATGGAGGGTCAGCTCCCCGCCTATCCCTGTTAACGGGTTCCACTTAAAACTTTACCGCTGCTGAAGGTGCCCGAGTGGCCCTTCTTTGTAAAAATTTCCCTTATGCATTTTCATTTCCCAGCATGTACAGTTTCCAGCTTTCAGCTTTTAATTGTTTTTTTTTCATTTTTTTGAGCTTAAAATACGGCATGGGAGAGAAAGACAGACTTCGCAGCGAAGCCTGTCGTCGCCCTCAGGAGAGGCGAAGTTCGGCTGTGCAAAGAAAGAAGAAAGCAGGGAAAAAGGGCAAAAAATTGTCTAAGTGTTGGCCGAAGCCCGACTTCGCAGCGAAGTCGGGCTGCGCGCCAGCCTAGTGCGAAGCTTGTACAAGGAAAGAAGACTGCAAAGCAAAAGAAGAACGGACTGCGCCCAAACTTGGGCGAAGTCCGACTCGCACGCGAAGCCCGACCGACTTCGCGTGCGAGTTCGAATCGCCGCCCCCCCCCCGCTCCGCACAACCTCGCGCGCGGCAACTTCGCACTTCGCCCGAACTTCGGGCGAAGTCCGAACTCGCTTCAATGCTCACGCTGCGCAGCTCGAACAGTTCAAAGGAGCAGTAGGATGCTAAGGTTGCAAAGGACCCAGACTGCGCTCAATCCTTGGGCGCGGCAAGAAAAAAAAAAAAGAAAAATGAAAAACGAACAGTTCAACGCGCACTTCGCGCGAAGTTCGAACTTCGCCCGAAATTCGGCGAAGTCCGACTCGCCGGCGAAGTCGGACCGCGCCCAACTTTGGGCGAGGTCCGACTGCGCCTCGTTTTCTGGGCCAGTTTGGGCAAAAGTTTAAAAAATGAATAAAATATTCAAAAGGTTCTAAGCTGGGCCCAAGGCGCGTTGCAACCGTTTCAAGGTGGGTTTCCGCACCAAGGGTTCTTTCTTGAGCAGTGTGCCCGGATTGCGGCAGTGACGTCAACCATGGCGTAGCGTCCAAGACAAAATTAATGATTGCACGTTCCTCAACGAAAAGTGCAAGCAAAAGAACATGGCACGTCTCGCCGGGGCACCTTTTTCCAAACATTCTCCCGCGCAGCCCACCCAAGAACCTTAACTCACCCGACCTACCCCCTCCCCGCGCGGCATTAATGGCGCCGTCTTTATCTAGAAAAGGGGGTCGATGCATTCAAACATTCCAGATCGCACAGTATTATTCCTGACGGTGCAAATTATTCCCGTGACAAGAAATCTGCTGCAGACGCCCTGAACTTGTAATTATTGCTGATTCGGAGAGATGGACAGAGGAAAGATGCCAATGTCAGCGCAGTCCAGCGAAAGTGGCGAACCAAAGGATTTACCGCGGCCGGGCGTTTTCAGAAGTGAAACACCGCCGGAGCGAAAGTCAAAATCCCGGCCTAAAAAAGTACAGCATGGGCAAGCCCCACCACCTCCGTTAAATTACTTGGCGGGATACAAGGACGGCTCGTTTTCTATGAGCTTGTCGAAGCCGCGGACAAATGTGGAGAGTCGGGCCGACAAGGTTTCGCCCTCTCATCATTTCGGAGCGGCGTACAAATCCAATCTTTTCGGATTCTTGTGCCCTCCCCGTCCATCAATGTCCGAAACTGGTAGACATCATTGTCAGACACTACAGACCAGCTACCCAGCAAATTTGTAGCTCCAATGGCAAACCCTTGTTCACACTCGCGCAGAGAGATCGTCCAGCCACTTTCGCCCTGTGGTTGGAGTATGACTCCAAGACCATCCTCGTAAAGATAAATTTGGGCGAGCAAGCGGGACGTTTCACGCAAACCAAAAGGATGAGGGATTTCCTCAATTCGTAGCCGAACGCCCCGCTTGCACCGGACAAAGGCCAACCGGCCCCATGCCTTTGGCAGGATTTCGTAGCAAGTACTTGTATACCATTTTGGCATCAATTCTCGATCGCGACTCGATGAGTCGGTACAACCGTACCAGCTAGCGCTGGCAGAATGTCTCCTGTGTGGAGAATCATACGAACCAGCAGCACAGAGAAGTGGAAAGCGCCCCATATTTTTCGACTGGGCAGACTGGCTGGCATACGCCATCCACTCCAGCCTAGTCAAGATCCAGAAGAAGCAGTCCACCGATTTCCGTTTTAGTTCTGTTCTAGCCTGGCTTTGTTTGTACCATTTGCACTCCCGGATGCCTATCCCGAACCTGAAGAAGGTCAACGAGAGGGGAGAGCCACAACCCGTCTATAACTGGACGGATGACTTATACCGGAAAGGGTCCTACTACAAGTTCAACTTCAACTTTCTGGGATTCGTCATGTCAGCCTTCAACGAAAGCGAAATTTCCCGCCCCCGAGGGAAATGACGAGCGCTCCGCTAAATCAAAAGCTCGGGGACGTTTTCGACCGACGCAGGAATTGTGGTCGAATCTACGGATTCAAGGGCAAACCCCATTTACTGCCCTATTGGTGCTCGGAACATCTGTTCGGGATGGAGGTTGCCCGGCAGATGGACTATGTCGAAGAGGAGTTCGGCCTAGGAAAGAAGAGAGGACAGATTTTTCAATATCCTCTTTCCCGGGCAAACGTTGAAATTTTTGAGGTAGGACAAAGCATGTCTACCTAGAGCAAGAGCTTTCCCGGATTGGCCTGGTTCTCATTGCCGCAGCGCTGGAAGTACGACCCGTATGGGATAAGGGGAAAGTTCACACATCTCTGCCCCCGGGCGGATATAACTGAAGATAAGTGCGATGTGGTCCATGTGGACCTTGACTGGGAAATTGAATTGATGGAAGCTTCTCCTCCCTGGCAGGATTTTTACTGCGAGGAGGTGACATATGACCCCAAGCGAAACCCGGACCACCAGTTCTCATCTCCAGGGTTCAAAAAATTCCTATCCAAGATAGCAGGCCTTAACTGGTCTAAAGAAAAGATTACTGAATGCTGGAAGATGAGATGCCGCACGCAGCACGACAAATCCACAAGGAGAAATCTGGCCGTAGATGACGACTTTTCGGTTCTCTATGACCAGCATCATGACAGCTGGCGGCCGTTCGCATATCAAGGTTACGTTCCCCGAGGCCCCTTTGAAGATTATAAAGGAGGGTCTTCCTCCCAACAATTGTACACTTCGGCAATCGCCAGCGTGGGCCCATCAGACGTCCAGGTCGATCCAATGCAGCCCGTGGCTTCCAAGGCGGCGCCTGAGAAGGCGAAGAAGTTAGTCAAGGCAACGCCCGAGGTGATCCCTCAAGCACAAAGAGAGCAGACCGGTTGCGGCAGACCTTCTGCAAGTCAAACCCCGGTACAAGTTTACCGTGGGAGCATCGCGCCGCTCGCACCTCGCTTCATCTCCTTCCCCCGATCCAACCATTATTTCAGAAGAGAAGAGGAGGAAGAGAGTTGAGAAAATCGGGCGACCTAGCCTGACTGTGCAGCAGCCAGTCGCAGAGCCGCAGCCGCGTTCAGCCGTTCTAGAGGCAGTCCCTCTAGGCAGTCCCAAGCCGGCCACCGAAACCAGAAGCGCAGACATCCACCCAAGCATCGGCTCGAGCGGAGCCCGCAGGTACGTTTGCTGCCCCCGTCTCTTTGGTCTCATCCAGCCCTACCCCCACTCCGTCTCCCGCTCGACCCGAGCAAGCCATGGCCGCGTCATCCTCCCCCGTCTCCACGCCCTTCTAGCGGCCCCCATTCTTTTGATCGCCTTGCTCGTAACCCCAACGTTTCCCTATCTCTCGAGCACAACTCCAAACCCTTCGCCCAAGTTAGTGCTGAAGCCGTCCGTTCACCGTCACATCCACCATCTCAGCCGCTTCAAACCCTTGCAGTATCAACCGCCCCCATCTCCATTTCCCGGTCGCCCCCAGAAGCGGCCGATCCTTCCAATGTCCATCCGGTTCCTCCTGATCCCATTCCCGCAGGAGAGACGTCTCAGCAGAACCCTAGGCTGGGGGAACCAGATTTCATGGACGACCTCCAGAATACAGACGACTTGCCCTTGGCAACGAGAGCTGTAGAATATTCCGTCTCTTTCCTCCAGAACCTGAAACGGAGGAGACCTGAAGAGATAGCCGCCCCGGTAAAGCGCGCCAAGTACAATTTCGAGAGGAGAGTGCTTACAACAGAGAAGATAATCCCAAAAGTGAAGAAGCCTCTCCGGGAAATGACCAGGGCGGACTACGAGCTCCAGACAAAGGAGAAGAGCTTTGACGACATCAACAAGCAATACGAGATTCAGTCGATCATGCGCAAAGCTGATAATCTCTTTGTCAAAAGTCTGGAGGAGCAGGAAGAACTTTTCGGGTTGCAAGACAAGACAAGACAGCTTGAAGAGGACCTATCCAGGTCCACTGAGCAGCTGGAAGCGGCGCGGCAAGAAATAGATGAACTCAAAGCCCAGCTGGCCGCTTCCCAGAGAACAAGCCGCAACCGAAAAGCAAGCAGCCTTGGAGCAGATTTCTCAGCTCCAAGAGTCTTTGAAACAGACGCAGTCGCAACTCGCAGAGAGAACATCTCAAGCGACGGTCTTTTCAAAGAAGAAAGTTAAGGAGATGCGGGCTGGTTTGCTGCGGGAATGCAAGCCCCACACCTATAAGGCGATGGCAGTTCTGGATTTCGCATCCAGAATTCAAGAAGTTTCTGCCCAGGGAAAGCCTGTGGTAGAGGAGGCCGAACGTCAGGCGAAGCAATGGCTGGACCTGGCGATAAATCTTCAGGAGCGCGAGCGCGACGGCCTCCAATTTTCTCCCGTGTCCTCATTCGCTGCAGAATGGGCAGATGCAAGGGTAACCTTGCATAAATATTTCAAAAAATTAGAAGAGGTGAGAGGGCTGCACGAATGCTAGATGCATTCGAACATGAAAGAGACATCTGTATGGCCCCCTTTCGCGCTCTTTCGGAACTAGGGTGCCCAGGTTTTGTTGAGAATGGCGAGCTTCTCACCCTAGATCGGTGAAAAGGAATTGGCAGTCCTTTGAAGCAGATACAGCTGAAATTGATAGCTGGACTGAGCCAATTCAGGAAAGTCAGGTCACTCAGATGGTGTCCAAATATTGCAAGATCAGCTCCTACTTCCAGGAGCTAGAAAAAAGATACCTCACCATCGACCTGCACGCGGTCGCTGCTTTCCACGCAGCATTAGAAGAAGTTGCTGACCGCCGGCCGTTCGAAGCGGAAGCCTGGCGCCAAGCCCAGGCGGCATACACTCGCATCTGCGAGGCAGAAGCAAAAGCTGGAGAGCCTTCGGAAGGTGATTCTGAGGGGGCAACTGACAAAGATGAATCTGAAGAACAGTTGCCGCAAGGAGAACAGCTAGAGCAACAAAAGGCAGGGGAGGCAAGTTCCTCTGCACCCAAAGGATGAAGGCATGGATTCTTTGCGCCGAGGCGAGCTCGACACCCCGCGAGCCACCATAAATGTTGTCACATTTTGCACGGGGTGCAATGTTTTCAAGTTTGTAACAGTTGCTGCTCTTCTTTTTTCCTTTTCCTCTATTTTCCTTTCTTTTGCTCTCCCTTCCCCTTTCTTTCCCACAGCCTCTTTCTTCCCCCTTTCTCGGAGTCCCCAGTTGATTTTCAAACTTTCCAGCGAAGTTACCCGAAAAATGGCTAAGTGTTGGTGCGAAGTTCGCACTTCGCCCGCTGGGTGCGAGTTCGCACTTCGCCCGCTTTGGTGCGAGTGCGCACTTCGCCCTCTTCTCGGGCGCACCTTGACTCGGCAGGGGCAGCCGACAAGAAAAGTGATAAGTGTCGGAGCAAGTCCATACGGCGGCAGACACCGGCTCTCACTGCAGGCAGTCCGACTTCGCCACCGAAGTCGGAGTGCGCCCTTGACAGGTGCGCAGTAGGGAAACAAACCCAGAATTTGACCAAGGCATAAAGGCCTTCCCGACTGCATTGTTTTCTGCCCGCGCAACCCGAGATGCTCTGATCCCAAGCGAAGTTGGACAGACTGCCTTCCAAGGCTGACACGTGTCACACAGCATCATCCATCATCTGACAAGTGTCCAGCTTCGGGATTTGAGCCAAGACGTGCCGAGCAAAAGGACGAGCATGGGCTGCATTACCTGTGCGAGTGACCTCATTTAAAGCCGATCGGAGGTTCTACTTGCTCCAGCTACCCGCATCACTGCCAGAGAGAAGTTCTCGCCCAACACACCGCCACGTAGCCGTCCAGCTTCCAGGAAGACCATGCTGCGGGTACAGTCCGGTCCGACAAAAGGTCAGCATTTGCAGCTCTTTCGCCGCTTTTGTCAGCTTATGTTTGATTGGGACCTTGTGCCCATTAATGTAACGGGAGGGACTCGGGCTATAAAAACCCACCATGAATTCATTGTAAAGGGTGGAAGGGGAATGTCTGTTAGGGAACCACTGTGCCCATTGTAACCGTGCTTCTGCTTATAAATATAATCAGTATGCCTGGTTCTGTTCTGTCGCTTCTATTTTTTATGCCGCCTTTCAATATATATATGCTTAACGCTAACCTGTGTCACGGCTCGTTGATTCATTTCAGCATTTGGTGATCAAGCGCCTTTAGCATTGCTTGTCTAAGCACTTTTGTATTTAATAGTTTAAAGGATACATAGAATAGATGTGGTAGCAGTTCCATCAGTTGTGTGTTACGTTGCTGTCCGTATCCGGTGATTGATGCGCTGCCGTACTGTTAGTTCCTTGTAGGGAATGTCTGTTAGGGAGCCATTGTAGTTGTGCGGTTAAATTCTCTACACGACACACATACCTGGCTCTGATATCTCTAGGTTGCTTTCTACCCATGTTAGTGTATGTATCTCGGTGATTGATGCATTGTCGTGTCGTTAGTCTCCTTGTAGGGGAATGTTTGCTAGGGGGATCATTGAAGTCGTGCATACACCGCTTAGGTATCGGAAGTACACATAGATTTTGCAGTTCTTAGTCATACTTTGTGTTTATAATGCAATAAGTAGTGGTAATTGGTGTGTTCCCGTACTGTTAGTTCCCCCCACCAACCTCCACGTATATTTGTAAATCCCTTTCTGTTCATTTATCTCTTTCCTGTACTTTTAGCTTGAACATAAACCCCCCAAAAGGAGCCGGCCTTCTCCGGAGATTGGCTCGGAAGGCATCTCTTCCTTCCGGCCTTTCATGCTGGTGGGCGAATCTGGGCGCATTAACCCAAAATCCTTTCCTCATGGCAGATTCGTAACCAACAGGACCACAGCCCGTCAGTCCTCCTCCTTCAGGAGACCAAACTCGATGAAGCGTCCTCCTCTAGGGTCGCCAAAGTTATCTGGAGAAACAGTGATTTTCTGTCCACCCCGACATCTGGCACTACCGGGGGTCTGTTGTGTCTGTGGGACCCGTGCTCCTTTGAAGGGAGACTTATCTTGTCGTCCCCCAGAATCACCAACATCCTGATTCACTGTTTGAAGTCCGGGCAGTCTTGGATTCTTTTCAATGTTTATGCCCCCAACAGCTCGAATGAAAGATCTGCATTGTGGAATGAAATCAACATCATGAGGGAGGCGTTTGCTCCTCTCCGCTGGATTCTCGCGGGAGATTTCAACAGTCCCCTCTTCCCCTCTGACAAGAGCAGGGGATTAGCTGCTCCAACTAAAAGCATGGAATATTTTGGGGCCTTGCTGATACCAATGAGCTCATGGGCGTCCACCTAAAAGGGGCTATGTACACTTGGACGAACAGAAGAGAAGCAGCCCACCTCATCCAGGTCAGATTAGATAGAGTGTTCCTGTCCAAGGAAGGCATCCCCTTGTTCGCCGACGCAACCTTGCTGGCCCTTCCCAAAGTTGGATCGGATCACAACCCCCTCCTCTTTGAAGCTCGTAAGCATCCTCCCCACAAGGGCCCCTTTCGTTTTGAGTCCATGGGGCTGCATCACCCCGACTTCAGGGCCCAGGTTGGCACCTGGTGGGATTGCCCAGTCACAGGTCACCCTGCTGAGCAAATCTATCAAAAGCTAAGACTTCTCAAAGACAAGCTCAAGGTCTGGAATAGCGAGGTGTTTGGCAACATCTTCGAGAGCAAATATATACTCAAGAAAAAACTAGAAGACCTTGAACTCAAATTCCAGGATGGCTGCCAAGACCCAGGGGCCAAAGAAGAGGAGCGCTCAGTCCTAGCCGAGTATCACAATGTCTTAGCTAGGGAAGAAACCTTCTGGAGGCAGAAGTCGAGGGCCCTTTGGCTCCAAGATGGCGACGCCAACACCAAGTTTTTCCACACCTCAACTCTTGGAAATCGGAGCTCAAACAGAATCCCTGAGCTCGTTTGCAGCGATGGTAGGATTACCAAAGATGAGGAGGATATCAGAGCCGAGGCCATCGTATTCTTTCAGGAGCTCCTCGGCGACGATCCCCAGCTGTCCCCCAATGCGGCGGAGACCCTGATGGAGCACATTCCCTCTTCTGTCTCGGCCCAGTCAAATGAGATGCTCCTACGGCCCCTTTCGGATGAAGAAATAAGCGCAGTTGTGTTTTCCATGAAAGCAGATGTTGCCCCGGGCCCGGACGGTTTCCCCCAGTTTTTCCAGTCCTTTTGGGACCTCATTGGCCAGGAAGTGTGTGCGGCCATCTAGGACCTCCAGTTCGCTAGCTCCATCCCTAGAGGCATCAATTCCACCTTCATCACCCTGATCCCCAAGTCCCAGGCGGCCAGATCTCTCTCCGACTATCGCCCCATCAATCTGTGCAATGTCCTCTATAAAATTTTGACCAAGTCCCTGGCAACTAGACTTAAGGATATCCTTCCCCTTATCATTGCCCCCTGCCAGGGGAGCTCTGTCAAAGGAAGGCTTATCACAGATGGGGTCATCATCATTAACGAGGTCCTTCATTCTGCCCTTCTAGCCAAGAAGCCTTCCCTCCTGCTCAAGCTTGACATGAATAAAGCCTTCGACAAAGTCAACTGGGAGTTCCTCACCAAGGTTCTCAAGTTCGGGTTCCACCCCTCCTGGGTCAACCTTGTCAAACGCTGCGTGTCTTCCCCGTGGTTCTCTGTCTTGGTTAATGGATCCCCAACAGGCTTCTTCCCCAGTACCAAAGGCCTCCGCCAAGGCGACCCCCTGTCCCCGATTCTTTTCATTATCCTGGCTGAGGCCCTGGGCCGCACCATATCGAGCGCTGCTTGCTGCGGTCTCATCTCTGGCATCAGGCTAGCGTCGCGACTGCCCCCGGTGTCCCACCAGCAGTTCGTGGATGACACCATTCTTGCCACTACCGCTTCGGTCCCCCAAGCTAAGGTTATCAAGCAGATCCTGACCCTGTATGAAGAGGCGGCCGGGCAGAAGATCAATCTCCATAAGAGCAAAATTTACTTCATTCACACCCCCCCAGCCAGGCAAGCCCGGATTGCCCGGATCCTGGGATTCACCCCTGACACCCTCCCCTCCACCTACCTCAGGCTACCCCTATTCACAGGGGTTTCTTCCAAGGCCATGTGGAGTGGGCTGGTCGAGCGGGTCCAAAGGAAATTGGCCTCTTGGAAGGGTCACCTCCTCTCTCAGGCGGGCAAAGCCACTCTCACGTCCGCAGTTCTCCAAAGCATTCCGATGTATTTCATGTCTGTGTTCAGAATCCCGGCCTCTATTGCAGCCCGCATAGAGCAAATTCTAAAACACTTCTTGTGGTCTGGCAGCGATGACAAGAAGAGGATCCCCTTGGTTTCCTGGTCCCTAGTCTGCCGCCCAAAAGGGAAGGGAGGAATCGGGCTCAGGCGGGTTTCCCTCATGAACAAAGCCCTCCTGGCCAACCATGCCTGGAAGATGCTTACCAATGCCCCGACTGAGTGGGTCAGCATTGTGCGTAGAATATATCTTCATCAGCACCCTTTCCTCAGCGACTTCCAGCCCAAAGACGGATCAGCCTTCTGGAAATCCCTGGCCCTCACGAAAGACATTATTCGGAAAGGCACCAAATGGATCCTTGGTGATGGGGCTAAGATCGATTTCTGGGATAACAGGTGGATTCAAGACCAGGCCCTGAGTGCTGACAGTGACCTCTGAGTCCTGAAACCGGCCCTGGTGGCCTCTAAAGGGTCCAAAGCGTCGGACTACTTTGTCAGGGACCAGGGGAGAGCCACCTAGGGGCCCATCACAAACCCCCGTCAACCGCTCCAAGCTTCCAGGCTCCAACGCCTCCTCGGGACTACCATCATTCCTTCTGGCGGGGGGAAGGACAGATGTGTCTGGCATGGCACCAGTAGCAGTTCCTTCTCGGTCAAATCCGCTTACGCCCTCCAAAGGGACCCAACGGAGGCTCTCTTCCCGGTCAAGCAGGTGTGGGCCAAGAAGCTAATCCCCAAGATCAGCTATTTCGCCTGGACGGCCATTCAGAATAAGATCCTAACCATTGAGAACCTGGCCAGGAGGGGATTCCAAATCCCGAACAGATGCTACCTTTGTTACGTCGCCTGGGAGTCAACCAACCATCTCTTCCTCAGGTGCCCGTTCTCCTTTGAGGCCCTCGGTCACCTCCTCACCCTGTTCTCCATCCAGTGGGTCCCCCCCAATTCCATCATCGACCTCTTTTCCCAGTGGCCCAATCCCTTCGCCCACCCCACCCTCCGCTCCCTCTGGGTCTTCTGTCTTCCCCACCTGCTTTGGCAGATCTGGCTTGAGCGCAACAGCAGAGCCTTCTCTTCCCCGGCCCGAATCCCCCAGTCGGTGGTTGCCAAATCTGTTGCCTTCGTCCTAGAGAACTCTCGTTCCCTTCACCCAGGCGACCCTTCCTGGAAGGCGAGTGAGTCTTCCCTCCTCATCTCCCTCGAAGTTCAGGTGCCCCCTGGCCCCCCTATCCCCTCCCCCAGAGCCGCGACAAGGTGGACAGCCCCCCCTCCCGGGTGGGTCAAACTCAATTTCGACGGAGCCTCCAAGGGCAATCCCGGTCCCTCTGGAGCAGGCGGGGCCATCCGAGACCACAACGGGACCCTGATCTTGGCTTACGCCGAGTCTCTTGGTACGCAAACTAACAACTTAGCGAAAGCAGCGGCGCTCCTCCGCGGGTTACTCACCCTCCAGGAGGGCCCCAGCAAAGTGATTATCAAGGGTGACTCCCTCAACATCATCAAGGCCGCCCTCAGACAGGGGGACAGCTCGTGGCGCATCTCCAATATCATCCAAGAGGTTTGGGCCACCCTCCAGGGTCTCCCCCATCATTCCATCTGTCGTGTCTTCAGAGAAGGGAACAGGGTGGCTGATTCCCTAGCCAATTTAGCAGCCTCTTCGGAAGGCCTCCGCATCTGGACCAAGGATTTTCCAGTTGAGCTGGTGCAAGCAGCGTCCCAAGACCTCCCCAATCTCGATGACACTCCAGACATCTAGACTCCCTGTTCTCTGGGCCAGGGTGACTTGGCGCCCTGTCCGCCCCATGCGCACGTGGGTTGTTGACTTTTTTGTGATTTCCTCCTCGGTGGCAGGTTCCAACGATCTCCCTGACCGAGGCCACATCAATCTGAAAATTCGGCAGCTTGCTGTGTCGGGTGTCTTCCTCCCTAGTATCCACGTCAGAGCCAGCTCGAACCCAACATCAGCAGGTTGCATCCCCGTTGGCCTTGTTGTCAGATCCTCGTCTGGCCCCGTGCCACCTCAAGTCGAGCGCCTTGCCGCTACCATCGCGTCCTATGCTCATCATGACCTGGCAGCCCGGGAGTGGCAACCGGTCGTGCGTGGCCAACCCGCAAAGCCACCTCTGCTGGCGTAGCGCGTGGAGCTCATCCATTGGCCCCCGCCCCTTAACTACTGTGCCTGCTACCCTTCTCGTTGGCCCCGTCTCACTCTGCTCGTGTCTCCTCCTACCCTAGGCGCCGATTTCCGATGCTTGCGGTCTTTCGACACCTCTTCGGCTTCCTCCATTCGCATTTTTCTTCCTCTGAGCCCTATCGCCTCCATTCCTTCTTGCCACTTCCCCCCGTCCTCTCCTGGCGAGCGAATTCTCTGTTCGGCTCCACCCCCCTTCGCTGCTCTCTGCCTTGGTTGACCTGGGCACCCACCATGTTGATTCCTAAATCTGTTTTCATCGAGCCCTCGACCCTCACTCTGAGCGAGTCTGCCAAGGTCTTCACAGACGCAAAGCATTACACCGCTTTTCTCCATAAATTTGCAAGACCCGACGAGGAAATTACACAAGCCTTCCTGGACACTTGGAATGATGGCGAGGTCCAGGTGAAAGGTCTGCACTTCAGGGTTACCAGAGAATTTTTGTACGAGGTCTCTGGGCTTCAACGCGAGGAGAAGGGGAGGTTTATTTGCCGCGACAAACACAATTGGGACGAGGAGCTCTCCCGCTTCCCGGAGCACAAATGGGACAAGACTGCCCTGTTCAGGACCGACCTTCCCGAACCCTTTGACAAAGCCATAGTGCCTGTGATGCAATTCATCACTTGTGACGACCCGAACCAGAAGTTGTTTAGCTTCCACTTAAGCTTCGTCAACCACCTCCGCTGCCCCACCCTTCTGAGCACTCCCCACTTTCTGTTTTACTCCGTTGGCCTTGCCATCAACAGGGCCCGGAAAAGCCAGTCTCGCCCTATCCACCAAGGCCTTATGGCTGTCCTCTATTGTCATGCCCTGGCCAACCAGCCCCCGGTCTAGCTTGTCCCCCCCTTGTTTCTGTCCAACCCACCGAGGTTGCCGCCTCCCTTGCTGCCTCCCCTATAGCTTCAAAATCCAAGGACTTTCCCAGCGACCACGAATACTCTCCTCCTCCCAGAGAGCACAGGCCTACCCAGAAAATAAGGGCGCCATCCCAAGCCCCTGGCGGTGTTTCGACCCCTAGAGCAAGCTCTGCCCAAAGGGGCCCGACCCTGGGAGGTACCAAGGCCCCAGCCAAAAGCAGGTCCTCAGCCAAGCTCAAGAGGGCTAAAGTTGAGGCCAAGGACACCACCGAGATCAGCTCGGATTCTGAGAACAAGCTCCGGATCTTCCCGATTAAAATTCTCCTCAACATGGCGATCAACTCATTCACTTCGACAGCAAATGCGGCTACAGCCTCCGTCGATATCTTCAAAGAGCTCCGGCGCAGGCTGGGGGATGGTTCCGATGGGGATGGAAAGTAGCTTCACGATGCGGGGCCCCCACCTGGGGCAGCCTCGGTGGCCCACCTTGGGTAACAGGGTGGCCTGGGGTGGTTTTTGGTCTTTTTGAG
Source organism: Wollemia nobilis (assembly GCA_028583015.1). NCBI lineage: Eukaryota > Viridiplantae > Streptophyta > Pinopsida > Araucariales > Araucariaceae > Wollemia > Wollemia nobilis. The sequence goes on from JAQPPZ010003280.1 coordinate 4,888,758, forward strand.
CTCAGGGTCTCTGGTCTGTCCTAGGCAGCCGTGTTGTCTCAGGTTTCTGTTTAGTCCGGGGGTTCATTGTCCAATGCTGGATGCAGGGGTCTCCGCAGCCCTGTTTTTGTTTTAGAGGGATTGGGGTTGTTTTTGCCTGGTTAGAAGGCAAGGGGCTGGGCCACGAGGCCCAGGTTTTTGTCCTAGGGGTATACTCATGGCCCAACATGACGTTTTGTTGCTTTAAATCTATGCCGCGGCAGCAGCACCTATTGTAAATAAGGTTTTGGATCCTTCAAAAACCCGTTGTATATATAACTGCTACTTACCAAAATAAAAAATAACATATTACAAAGTTAAGCGATTGAAAATTCAGAATGTCAAAAAGCCCAATGCCAATACGAAATTCATTGCTTCAGCCAATGGCCTAATTCTACATGCTTCTCCTAAAACTTATTTCTTTTTTTTTTCTTTTTCTAATTCAATGTTTTAAAGTTTAATTTTCGAACTCAAAATGTAAAAATGATAATCATAAAGAATTTCTGAACAGCAAATGCTTTTACAAATTTTTGTTTCCCAAACTTCAATTTTGCCACTCAATAGTGCCTTCTTTTCAATCTTCACTCTCTATTGGCTTCTTGGCTTCTTGCTTGTTGCTCAGTTTATGCTTTCTGCCTAACCTTCTGAGTTTGTTGGCTGCTAATGCTGTTTTAATCTCTATTGGATGATCTCTTATAATTGCTCTGCTATTTCTTTGGTGAAGTGCAAAGTTGTTAGTAAGTAATTTATTTTCTCTTTCAAGCATTTAGTCCTTTAATTGGGAACTTGTGCAGTTCAATAGCCCAGCCAGTGCTCAAATAGAAACTATTTAATTAAGAAGAGCAAAATTTTTAAAAATCAAAACCAGAGATCAAAAAATCATGGAAAAATAGCAAGAAGTCACAATTACCTTTCTTTTCTTTTTTGCTTTTTGGCTGGGCAGTGTGGGGGGGTTTGAGAGGGGTTAATCGATGAATTCTTCGAGTGACGACCAAGGAACCAATAGCAATGACCCAACTCCAAAGTTCAAGGAGGAACCTGATGTGGAAACATGGCATACAAGGGTTATCGAATCGAGTCATTATCAAATATTGTGGCAAAGACATGAAAGGAGGCATCCATCGCTTCAAATTCCATCTTGTTGGGATTGAAGGCCACGATGTAGAGACATGCCCATCAATGGACAATACAATCAAAAAGGAGGCCACCAAAGAGTAGATGAAGATAGAGGCCACAAAAACAAAGATTGCAATTGGAGTTGGGATAGGGCCTTGGAACTCTATTTATGAGGTTGAGGACGAATATGAGGATGTTGTTGTTGCTGTATCAAAGTCCAACCTTGGCCCTCACATCCAACACTCTTCTAGGGAGATTCGGGATACAAATAGAGGAAGGTTTTCATTTTCTCATCCAAATACGAGGCAAACAACCCTTGAGACTTCGGCATGGGGGGAAGGAGAAGCAGCAAGAACAAAATTTTGGTACCATAACCAAATTCTTTTTAATGTCGCAAGCGGCCTTTATTATTATGCTTTGGTGAGGGCATGACAAAGGGATGAAGCCCCCTACTACATAAGAATTCAACAAGCCCTTATTGGAGGAATGTGCCTTAAACACACACTCTTAAACGCAGTTGTGGAGGTAAAAAGGGTGCAGCATTTTATCCGAAGGATGAACAGATGTGAGAAACTGCACCCTCAACTTCTTAATGGTTTCAAGTGGATCCATGGTCTTCTTGAAATCAGTCAATGCCTTTCGTGAGGTGAAGAGCGCACAGTTACTGTTTTGTTTGTTGGAGGAGGTGGTGCTCAAAGTGGGAGTGCAGAAAGTTGTCCAAGTAGTGACAAACAACACAACAGCCTACATATCTACATGCAAACTTCTCTAGAAGAAGTACCACTCTATTTTTTGGAGCCCATGTGCTGCCCATTTCATTGACCTCATCCTTGAGGGCATTTGCAATTGCCATGGGTGAAAACTGTGGTTGAGGAGACAAAGAACATCAATGGATACATTTACAACCACACATGGGTGCTCGACTTGATGAGAGAGCATAATGAGGGGGAATAACATTCTTCATCCAAATGTGACCTAATTCAGCTCCAACTTCATCGTCTTGTAGAGCCTTCTAGCTACATATGGTGCTCTTAAGAGGATGTTTGTCAATAAGGAATGGTACACATCACCATATCCTACAAAGGAGGAGGCGAAGAGGGTCATCTAACAAATTTTTGATGTCACATTTCGGGTGAGCCTGCACAAAATTCTCAAGGTAAATATTTGGCTTTCTAAAATCTAAATGTTTAGTTTTAGAATTCTTTTTTATTTCTAAAATAAATTAAAAATTCAGACAGGTAGGTTTTTATTAAATGTATTTAAAATAATTTTCATTGTTCAATTTTGAGGTGACAGAACCTTTGGTCAGGGTTCTTCTCCTTGAAATGGAGATCATTGTATGAGGTTGTGGATAGCATAAAAGAGGCCATCCAACACCATCATGGAGGCAATAGTTGCAAATATGATCCCATTTGGCAAATTATTGATAAAAGATAGACGAGGCAACTCCATCAACCTCTTCATGCAACAAGGTACTTCTTGAACCTTACATTCTTTTTTGTCCTAATTTTCATAATGATGATAAGGCCACAAGCAGCTTCTACACTTGCAGTGCAACATGATAGATGACCTAGAGAAAAATTGCCCAATCCCTGCCAAGTTCCAAGCCTACAAAACAGCTCGGGGGAGGTTCTTTTCATCCCCTTTTTGTGTTCAATCAAGGATGACCTTACGACCATGTAAAAAAATTAAACTTTTAAACATTTTTAATTGAACTTTACTTACAATTTATAAAATTACAAGTGTAAATTTAATATTTATAAGATTTCTTTTTGCAGATTTGTGGTGGGAAGATTATGGTGCTCGAACACCAAATCTTCAAAGGATTGTCATCTGTGTTTTGAGTCAGCCTTCTAGCGCTTCTAGGTGTGAATTGGTCACTATATGAGGTCGTGCACACACAAGAAGCACAACAGGTTGACCCAAGAGCACCTTAATTACCTCGTCTTTGTGTAATACAATCTTTATCTTCACATCAAAACAAGTGGAGGGGGGCATAATCCTCTGACACAATTGACTTGGATGACATTGATCAACTTTCAGATTGGATTGCCAAAGATGCAGTGCAGAGGATATTGTGTTTACTGAGGAGGACATCAAGGCATTGGTGGTGAAAGCAGAACATACTCCAGAATTCAAAGAACAAAAAGATCTTGTGCCTGAGAAGCCACAAGTTTGGATTCAAGGAACTGAAAGATCTTGTGCCTGAGGAGCCTCAGATTTGACTACTTATCGAAATACCACTTTGAGGGAAAAATGGGCAAACAATAAGCATTTTAAAACTGCTTGAATATGTTGTATCTTGTTGGTTTTGATGATCATTCATGATTATGAATTGTAATTGTACTCTTTTTATGAAAATATAATAGGAAATTGACTTCCTAGCTCTCTAGTTTTTGTTTTAAATAAATACATTTTTTGAATTAAATTATTTTCTTTGATGTTTTTTGGGCCAAAATTTTTGTTGAGTTGTCAAAAACTCTCCAAAATTTGCTTGTTGAGTTCTTTTACTAGTTATGATTTTTCCAACTATGATCAAAACAAGTTAATCTTAGACATAGAAAAGTACACTCTAACATTGGTAAATGTTTCTGAAAAGACACAACAACCTCATTTGTGGCCAACTTTTCTAGAGAGTCATTTTTAAAGGGCTTTTTCAGGATCCATAGATAAATTCCTGTACGATATCATAATAGGATTCTTTGGTATCTTAAGCTTGATTAGCTTTATTTACTAGTTAATAATACTCTATCACCCATTGTGGTTTCCTTTTTCCAATAGGTCAATGTACCATCCACTAGAAAAGGGGCTTTATGGAAGCTATGCCTAGCCATTTGACACATCACTCAGAGCTTGCCATGGTAGTCATAGCTTAACACCCTCAAAATCCTTTATTGCTCAAGTAAACATTCACAAACATATCCTATGACTACTATTTATCATTCTGTGTTTCAGCAGATATCAGAATATTTAGATGTAATGTAATGTAGGAAGTCTTTTAAATTATAAGAAACATTTGTATCCATGATTGAACAAAATATACCAAAAACAAGAAAACAGCAGAGCTGCATAACAAATCACTCACAACAGAAAACAAGAAATTGAATGGTAAGAATAAATACAGGCAGGTTTACAAAGAAAATGTAAACCCCAGAACCCAAAGAAAATAGCATTCATGATGTACAAAATGTGATGTGTACATTCAGCCATCTTCAACGGTAGAAGCAGATGCAGCAGCCTGGAGAATGAGTACAGTAAAGCATATAAGAAGTCGAAAGCAATCAAAACACTTTAAAAAGCATTTGATTGGACTAATAAGACACGGTAAGCAGGACAGATATGTCCCCAACATGCAGAGCTACCTCAAATAACACCTTAATAATTAGGCAGATGTAGAACCAGGTTGTTACAAGCTAAGAAATGAACTAAGACCCAAATCATATCCATGGCAGTCCCTTGCTAATAAAAATCATATGAGCAGTTGCCACAAAGTCTGAATGTAACTGGCCTTCTATACCCATTGTTTAAAATAGTTATCTTCAAATTGCTCTGACTTCTGCCGATGCTTTGTATTTATGAGATTTATTGTGGTCTCTAATCTTAACAATCTTCTTCTTCCTTGTAATTATCTCAGTTAGTAACTAGAGTCCTAGTTTGCATGTCCAGTTCATCTCAGTTACTAGCTAGAGTCCTAGTTTGCATGTCCAGTTCACCTCAGTTGGACTGAAAGAGGTGTCCACGCAAATGTACAGATCACTAACTGCATGTAAGTTAGATTAAATGAGGTGTCAATGCCTAGTTCAGCAGCAGTTTACAACCCTTCGAATTCATTTTTGTAAATCTATTCATACCTCACCAGTGAAGAGTGTACATGATCAGTTTTAGCAGCCATCTTCTCTCATTTGCTCCTCAAATCTGTGTTTTCTGCTATTTGCATTCCAGTTAGTGCATTCTGCTCTTAATTTTACTTCAGATTCATATTAGCAGATATGCATTATGGTTTTTTTATTGATAAGGTTGTATGTTCTTCTATTATGTATCAGCAACCAGACATAGCATAATGTCCATTTGCATGTTCTTCAACAAAAGCAGCGACAACTTAAAAAATGATATTTCCCTCAAATAATACACATTGATGCAGGATAGGAATGTCAAAAAAAGATTATATGGATCGAACATAGACCTGAAATGTGTGTTTAAAGCTAAAAAAAAAAAGAATTAAAAGAGATCATTCCACCTGTACAACTATCCTCTCTTCTATTACATATTTAGGAGATACTAAAGTATCACAAGTATCATATATAGCATGCACACTTGGCTTTCTGAATATAACTAAACTAGATAGTAAAAATAGGATAAGGATGCCTAAGGCTTTATGCATTTGTAATTTATTTTAATTACAACCAATTTCTATTTCCAATTATAACTTCTCATCCCTGATTTCATGCATCCAAACTAAGGAAATGTAGGCAGCAAATCCCCTCTGATATCTAAATAACTCCCAGCATTTTGGGAATATTCTATTGAAATTTAACTGGAATCCTGCCTGGTGCTTACATTAATGCCCCTGAAATATTCAGTTTTTGTTGGAAGGTGAAAAAACTGTGTCCTCACTCAAATCTGCATAAAAAACTTTTCTCCAGGAAACTTTCTAATGTTTAGTTACAAAATCAAACTGATTTACTTTTGGGATTTTCCTTTCCAAATAAGGAGATATTGCTCGTCGCTTGAATGCCTTGTTTCAATAATCTTAACAACCAGTATCTCTTCAATCTGCTCTCGTTTTGTTTTGGGTAACTGGTTCCATCTTCCAACTGGATTCCCCGGATTTTTGATATCCATATAATCTTCAACATCAAAAATTGGCAATACTTCAGCTCCCTTTAAGAACCTTGATCTGGTAGACATTGTTCAGATACTCCCTCACAACTTTATAGGGACCAATTTTTTTTGTTTCAACTTGCTAAATTACCTTCTGCAAAAGCCTTTGTTTCTCATTTATACCATGACTACATTACCAACTTAATATGTCTTCATCCTTATGGAACTACCAACATCTTTTGTATTTTTCATTGCTTTGTTCAAGTTGCATTCCTACCTTCTCATGCAACCGTAGTAATAGAGGTTCCAAAGTCCAGATTATATAGAGTAAGTCAAAAGAAATCCAAAATTTGGGAATTTCAAAAAAAAATCCAGAATATTCATATCTGGTCAGGAAAATAAAGCATATATATCTTGTATATTATAAACATATCAATATGCAAAATACATACAAATAAATAAAAATATAATCATAATAATTTAGAGCCAAAGCTCAAAATCATATTGGGAATTTTCTTTATTTAAAAGCAAAGTTGTATGGGAGCACAAATGTGGGGTTATGCAGGGTGCCAGTTTGAAGTACCCAGTTCAGACCTCCAAATTTGGGGTAAGTGGGGTGTGATGGTGCAAAGTTATGGATATGTTGGAGTGCATGTTGGAAGCACATATCATGGTCAAAATGCGCTCATGTCTTACTGGTGCACCCTATGCATCACAGGTACATCATTAGGGTGTGATACGTGTACCCAAGCACCCGATATGGGTACATGTCCCTGATGTGGGCTATGTGCACCCAAACAAAGTGGGGTGTGATGGTGCAAAGTTATGGATATGTTGGAGTGCATGTTGGAAGCACATATCATGGTCAAAATGCGCTCATGTCTTACTGGTGCACCCTATGCATCACAGGTACATCATTAGGGTGTGATACGTGTACCCAAGCACCCGATATGGGTACATGTCCCTGATGTGGGCTATGTGCACCCAAACAACACTATAGTTAAAAGGGCTCTGGTTCAGACCAACAAATCCACAGGGTGCAAAAAATCCATTAAGATCCAGATTTGGTCAGATCTAACAGGATTCTTTATTATGCATGCAACTACTGAATTTGCTTAATAAAACTCCTTTACATCATCACTGTCTCTTCCCAACTGGCAGCTTTATTAAATCCAACACATTTCCATATGGATAAGGAAATGGCACAAATCCTGTAACTCAATTTACTATGCTATTACAAGCAAGCTCAGCTTAAGGCAACACACTGTTCCACTATTTTGGCCTCTCTACAGCCTAGGAGCTCAATAAATTTCCTAAGGACCAGCTGACCACCTTTGCTAGTTCATCAATTTACAGATGACATGTAAACCTGAATTGTAATTTCATGTCCAACTTTCTCCACAAACTCTTTGAAAAATAGCTCAGGCTCTTGTTCTCTCCCTTTCATGTTATACTTTTACGTTAATCTGTATGGCCTTGCAAATTCTTCAAAAAACAAGTAAAACATATTACAAGGTAGAAAACAAAAATACTTTCTATGTTCTCTGTAATCTCAAAACAAAATCACAGCATCGTCTTCTCATGAATTGATACCTATAGGCAATGGCTTTTATGGCCTGGTATTTAGAGTTCTTTTATTTACGCAATAAATCCTGTATCTTTCTACATATTTGGTTATACATCTCTTCTTACTGACAACCAATAATACCATTCATCAACATCGTCTATGATTTTGTCACATCTAAAGTAACCTTTCAGTCCTTTGCTGTGCACCTCTTTAACCAAATGCTTTCTCAAATAGCCTACTGATATACACAATTGTTTCCTTCTAAACAAGAAACCATTGTGCAAGAAACAGTCTAAAAATGGGCTCCTATCAATTTATATAGAACTCCATAAAAGTCTTATAAATCTACAATGTCAAAAACTTTCACTTGTATGGTGGCAAGTAATATCATTTTCCTGCTTCGGAATCTGCAATATAAATTGATTTCCATGCCTTAAATTTCAAAACAAAAAAATACTCCTACAAAAGCTAACACTCAAGCAAACCCTAGAGTTAACCTAGCCCAAGTTAATAAAGCTTCAAAGCTTGATGGTTAATGTACTCCTTGGACAGTAACTAATGCCTGAAATGATTCAATGCTTAGACAAAAGCACAAAATTCTTGATCATAAACAGAGTATATTTTTCATCCTTGTTGTTGTTACAAACAAAAGCAATTAGTCTCACTCTTCGCCTCAAAATATTCTAAGAGCAATGCCACTAGCATCACAATTTACGTGGAAAATTTAACTGAAATCTAGTAAAGTTAGCCCTGATGGTTCTGTGATTTTTGTCTTCAAGAACTCAAACCTATCCTCTGCTCTATGGTCCCACATCAAAAACCTATAGCATTTCAACATCTAGTAAAGATAGCCCTGATAGTTCTGTGATTTTTGTCAGCTTAATCTATGGGAAGAATTGTTTGGTAAACCAGCTCCTGATATCAAATCTATCTGATCAGAATTTTCCCTCAAGGTGGTAGACCTATTTGCATCTTCATTGGAATTATGTGTTTGTATTCCCCCAATAGCATTTCAACATCATCCAAAATTATTCCCTCTGCTTTATTTCTCCTTGCTTCTTTTATAAGAACAACACAGCACTATCCCTTCTTTCTTGACAATCATATGAAATCCCTTGGCTGATAGAAGCAGCAAACACCCTTGTTCATCTTACATGCAAGGCAAAAAAAAAAACTCATCTTCCTTCTATACATAAAGGAGGAACAGGCATTTTTCTTCCCATTATGGACAGCCCTTCAGTCTCACTACCATGGCCTTCCATGTAATACATGACAAGCATCCATGGCAAGACATTGTGTCTTGTGCCATCTTGATACTGACCAATATTAAAACAAATCAAAAATGTTCTAACTCCCATCACCTCATGTCCTTTTCAAAACCAACATTCCCAGTATGGCATATGTTTTTGACATACCAAGTTGAGCTTTGTACTATTGCTACAGACATCACTTTTTCGTCTTACCAATATTAATAAGAAGCTTACGGCATCTACATTTAGCCTTGCATCTTGTCTCAAAAAATTTCTTCCTTACCCATCTATTGGCATAATCAAGCTGCTTCTCATTTGTCAAGACAGAATGAGCTTTTTGTCACCATCAAAATGTCTTTTCTTTCGGTTGCAACAATTTTATCTCAATCAGCATGCTTCTCTCCTTGTGCAAGATTATTTCTTGCATCATTTCTATTCAAACTGTCATTTGTGATTTTGACATTTTAAATGGACTATTCAATGGAGATGCTGCAGAAGAACTCAGTAATCAAAAAGACACCCGAACATCAAAATATCACATAGATTAAGCATTTCACAATTTTTAGTCTAAAGGCTGCCATAGCCTACCACCATCCCAAAAAGGAACCAAGAAACACTGTGCTCTAAACAATGAGGTAAAAATATCTTTGAATGGCATTTTTTTGGTGAATACCATTTATAGCTGCTATATGTGCTGTCTCCAGCCAGTGAGAAAATGAGCTCAAAAGTTAAAGTGTTGCCACATGATACTTGCTTATAACAAGGGACCGTAAATATGGTGACTACAGTAAGTTTGTTTCAGAGGAGTCACACTGCTTTCATACATGACAAACACGGTTCCTGATGCCATACTTCCATCAATATGAGAAGCTTGACCTAGCAGTTCCTTTTTCATTACCTTTTCTCCAACCTGCTAGTTTGGATTGAAATTGGAAGAGTTCTATCACACATACAGACCACATTGTCAATTTACAATCTACTGTTTAGAATTGATGAAGAAATGAAAAGCAACAAGGAATGCAGATAACCTTTCTCCTATATGGTATCATAGCAATGGTAAGTGAGTAGCGTGATAAATACAATCTCCTCCTAATGCATTTCAATCTCCCAAAAAATATGCATTTTGTAAAATATATTTCTGTTGCTTCCCTCCTTATGAAGATCATTGTAAAAATTGGAAACTTGTTCCCCCCACCCTCAAAAACAATAGAGTCAAATACTTCATCAATAGTTTGTCAATCACAAAATAAAAATAAAAAAGTTTGTCAATCACAAAATAAAAATAAAAAAGTTTGTCAATCACAACCTAAATGTTATCTAATATCCTAAACGTGACAAAATTACATTTTTATATTGCTTTCTGAATGGCATCAGCATGTTTGTTTTTAGCTTCCTATTTAGAGTAAATACATGTTTCAGAAAAAAATGAGAGACTATGACACAAACAAACAAACAGCTTCCATCCAAAAGTATATTCACACATTCATGGAGAGAGTTTTGTCATCCTCCAAGATAAGATTACAGGCTGGAAGAAATGTTGAATACACCTCAATATTAATGCACCTAAGATGAAAATGAAGCACACAGCTGAAGGAATTGAAGGGCCTTCTCTAAGCCTACAACTAGAGACAATTCTACAGGATCATACTTTAGCCATCATATCCAGCTATTTTTTCTCCACAGTACAATGTTGCAAAGACAAAGTATCTACCAAGGACTTTTTTGGTTTCAGTGTCATCCAAAGTAGACAAGCCATCCAGAATTCAAAAGGCAAATGACTATCATAAACATGAAAAGCTATCAAGATTGTAAACATTGTGGTTGGCTAGTTGCTCCAGCAAGATTCTATTTCTACATATAAAAATCCACAAAGCATATCAATTTCATGTTTCGCAAATTCAATTTACAGCCTTGTCTCAAAGAAAGAATAAAATAAAAGAAGTGAGTATCATCCCTTAAGATGAAAGAAAATAAAAACCATAGCAAATAGACGGAAAACAATCAGCAAGGACAAGGACATAAAGCAAAGGTAAAATATCAGCAACAGGTGAAAGCACTCAACCCTACATAAACGGAAGATTAGAAACAAATAAAAGATCATGTTGAATCTACAAGGATATGTTTAGTATGATGAAAAAGATCATAAAAGAAACCACAGGGAACGAAGTGAAGTGACGTGAGCTCATAAAGGAAACCATAGGGAACAACGTGACATTCTATTCACCATGGTATATTCAAATGAATTAAAGTGAGCTCACTCAGTAATATAATTTGAAAAGGACAATTGCCAAATACATTTCCAGAAATGCTCTTTCCAAATCAACTGCCAGTGCACGGTTGCATTCTAAGTTACCTGATTCGAATTCAAACTCAAGTTTGACAAGTTTTGTAGAAAAATTTTGCCTCTGAAAAAATTACCTATAAAATTCATCTTTAAGTTCAAACTATATAATGTCTAAATACGAAATAAATAAAAATATGTATAAAAAACTTCAGATTTTATACAAAAATGACAGAAAGTTGCACACACCTCTGTAAATGATTTGCTGTGAGATTGACATAACTTGCTCCCCACTCACTTATGTAAGCCTTTAGTTGTAGATGCGGAAAGAAGTCAAGCAAATGTAGGAATGAATTATATTAGCAGTAGAACAGCAAGTTTTAGGTTTAGTTTTTTTTTTTTAATCTCTTCTTCCATAGATTCTAATTTGTCGAGTTATATTTATGAAATTTGTTTGCATGAGGTAAAAGTTTGACAATATTAGAAAAAATTCGCTACAAATCAGCAAACCTGGTAACTATGGTTGCACTTGAATTAATGATGCATAAAAATATTTCTTTCAAAAATGTCAATTCAACCATTCTTGCATTACTGTATTCTATTCTCCATATTAACTCAATTTTAAACTGTCAAATTTCATCTATTATGAGACTGACTAGAACGTCTGAGAAGATTGCAATGTTTGTTTGTTCTTTTAATATAACTGTATACGATTCTAATACTTCTTTGCTCAGTGATGTAGTTCCATGCCATACAGATAATCTCAAAAGCTTTCACATTTTCCATAATGAACTTCTCTAGGAACCCATCCAAGAAGCTAGGCAACTTCATTATCGCAGAACTGAGGAAAGCATACTTCACAGGTTGCAGCGGTGGTATCAACTTTTGTAACTGCTGACAGGAGAGTAAAAAAAAACAGAAGGAAATAACAGATCAAATGAGCTTGTGGTTAAACTTGTAGCTTTCTGAAAGTAGCGATATATGGTTGATTTGGTGGTATAATTGTATGGATACTCTGATTGCCATGGTTGTCCAGAAACTTGTTTGGTGTTTGGTAATGGTCAGTATCAGTATACTTAAATTGGTGTAATATTTGCAAATGAAAATATAAGTCTTTTGACTGTGGCAAATAAAACAAAGGAAAGACAACTGCTTTTCATGCAACTGGAAAGTAAAAGTAAAAGATTTTTAACGTCCATAAACCATAGTCCATATGGATCGATACTCATGGAGGATAACAAATAAGTTCAAATCATGACAAGTTAATTACCAGAACAGAACTATGTAGCAAATACTAAGGTTATCCATACCTTGTCACGCTCCAGTTGCTCCTTCAGAGGCAACAGAGGGCCTGGCACATAATTATCAGTGTCGCGTTCGTCATCCGTATCACACAGAGACGTCAAAGACGTTGTAGAAAACTGCCTATCAAACCTGTTTTGCTGAAAGGATTCCGAAGAACCCGCTGCATCACCAGGCTGTGAAGGCCCGTTCATCTTTGAGTCCAAGCCACAGGGAGTCTTCCGCGCACTATATGACTTCAAAACAATCAATGCTTCAGCTCATTTACCTAGGAGAAAAAGCATCTCTCAATCCTCCTGCTACCAACAGCAGGGGATTAAGTAAACTTTCAGCCCTTGTCTAGTAAATTCAATTTGAAATGCTTCAAAGCCTTCACTTTCCTAGTTTTCAAGCTCAAAACACACAAAAACCTGTTCTATTTTCAACTGTAAAGCTATTATGGCATAAACTTGAAGGAAAACCCGTTCTACATCATTCTTTAAGCGTTCACAAGAATGGATTTGAAGAAGAACCTTTTTTTTTTTTTTTCATTTACTAAAGCTTTCAAATGCATATATTTGAAGCAGAATCTACACTATTTAATTTTCCAAAGCCTTCAAACGCATGTACATCAAGTAGAGCATTTTTGTTTGTTTTTTTGTTTTCAATCATGAAGCTTTTGAACACAGAAAATGGAAGCAAAACCTAGTTTTATCTTTCCTTTTTGTCTTTAAGTTTTAAAACTCATAATCTCATAGCAAAACCTTCTTTTAGTTTCTTAAGCTTTCCAATGTGTAAGTTTGAAACGAAACAAATATATTTGCAGCAACATCTCTCTATATTGCTTTTGAATTTTTCACATGCATCGATTTGAAGTAAAATATTTTCAACTTTCTTTCAGAACTTTTGAGGGATAAATTTGAAACAAAACAATTTCTTTTTCATTTCTGAAGCTTTCAAATGCATATATTTCAAGCAAACCAAATCTTTTACATTGTGAACAGAAACACATAATTTAGACCAAAACATATTCCATCTCATTTTGAAGCTCTCAGGCCAACACATTTAAAGCAAAACCTTATTCTATTTCCTTTCTGAAGCTTTCAAGCACACAAACATAGTAAACCTAATTCATTTCGTTTCTCAAGCTTTTAAACTCATGAATATGTTGCAAAAGCTTTCTATTTCGATTTTGAAACTGTCAAGCCCGTACATTTAAAGGCAAACCTATTTCATTTCATTTTTTAAGTTTTAAAATGCATAGATTTGAAGCAAATCCTATTCTTTTCTCATTTTCAACAACTTCAAACTAATAAATTTGAAGTAAAATCGATTCCGTTCATATCTAAATCTCTGGAGCTGGTAAATTTATAACAAAATATATATTCTTTTCGAACTATTTCATTTTATTATGAAGCTATCGGACGCATAAGTTTAAAGAAAAGCCTATTACTCTCCATTTCTGAAGCTTTCGGACTCATAAATTCGAAGCAAAATCTATTCCTTTGCATAGACCTCCAAACACACATTTGAAGCAAAACCTATTCTATTGTTTTCAAAACTCCATAAAGACTAATTTCCAGAAAGCCTCTTGGATCTCATTTCTGAAGATTACAAACACATGCATTTGACGCAAACGGTAGAATATCTAACCAGATCTGTCAGCGACAAACATTCTCCCAGAACAACACAGTACCTGTAAAGCTCGAAATGCGCACCAAAACGCAGTGTCTTTATGATTCCTATAATTCCACAGCCAAAGGTCTCAGATAAAGAAATCTTTAAACCGACATCCCACTGCTGCTGACAGCTACTAATACCAATGCGTTTCGAAAGACAATTACATCGCAAAAAAAACACCGTCAAATGACGGCAAACGAAGAATTGTCCGTTTTCCGGCAATCACGGGACCGCTGTTCGCAAGGACCGTTCAAATTTCACCTAGTTTTCTGCAAGTTGGTCAGATACGGAGATGCTTGACCAGACAAAAGCTCTGTCTACCTTTTTCAATGGAATGGCGGGAACGTCAACACAGGCAAATAAATGCTAGAGAAGATAAGGTTTAATGACGGATATAAATCATTCCATATTTTTACTCAATTTCCTAGTCGGCAACGAATTCTACCCTCATTAATTATTTATTTATTTAATTTTATTTTTTATTTTTTATTTTTTATTTTTTATAAAGAGAATAGCAACGTCTTTATAAAGTTACTATTATCCTCCCTCCCAAATAATCTTTTACTTTAAAAAAACCTTAAAAAAAAAAACTGAGATTAGAAATCCCTCGTTATTAAAATTATTAGCATTAATGGAAAGGTTTAATGTCCTTTTATCTAGCTTTATATCTGTTTAACGTCTTTTTATCTAGCGTTGGAATATTTTAAATAAAAAAAGTGACGGAGGGCTCCTTTAATGGAACACAAGATTAAAGTGATTAGGTAGAATTTATTTTATTTTATTGTGGGGTGATTTATTTTAAAAAAAAAAATTGGTGGATTTTAATCTTGTTAAAAGAAATAGGTTTAAATATTTAATTTATTATAATATTATTTTGTGATGATGTAATATAAATAGACTTATTTAAAAAAATTAATATCAACGAGGAATTAAGGTGAAGAACACGTCCAAATTTTAATATGATAAAATTTATTTAACATTTATAATAATAGAAAACTTTGATCTTTAATGGTATTATTATTTTATCCATTTTTTATTGGGTTCGTATTTATCAATTATGGATCTTAATAAAAATTTATTAATTACACGGATAGTTTCCTATAATGGCAGCTAGGAAGGTCAACCACACCAGTAAACAATATTAATATTTTATTAAAAAAGTCGACGTTAAGAAGTGCCTTGAGATTGATAACTCATGGGCGTTTATAGATATATATATTTTATATATATAAGCTAGTTATTAAATCTTTGCATTTTTAAGAAAATATTAATGTTGAAATTTTATTAGATGACATACATGGTTGTCAAGTTGTTGATCAGACTGACCTAAGAAATATAGGTAAGACTCATTTCAATCCATATAACTAATTAAAAAAATAAAATTTCATTAAATTTAAATATGTTATAAGTTAATATACTATAAGTTACATCAAAGGGCATGAGAGAGGTCAGCATCGTTTCAATCCATATAATCAATTTAAAAAATAAAATCTCAAAATTAAATGCCCTATGGTTACATCAAAGGGCATTAATTCCAGAATTTAAAATTCTCAACTTTAAAGGATGTTGGGACCCATATACTAATCTTGAGAAAGAATATATGCATAATTGTTAAGTTATTGTAATATCGCTATCTATAATGAATGATGTAATATTCAATAATAAATAAATAATAATGTATATTTAGCAAAAATGAGGGAAGAAAGTAGAGAGGGGAGGGCTCTGGTCCCTCCCCCGCTCCCCCTCCCATGGCTCCTGGTTCCTGCCCAGTTCCTGGCTCAACCCAGGTCATCCCTCCCGAGGAGTGGTTGTTTGCAGATGATCTCCTGGGGAGATCCTTCTCCACTATCTGTGCCCCTCCCGGCCGGCTAGGGTTTCCTTGGTTGTTTTTTCGGACTGGTGCTTCCCAGGGATCCCTGTTTGGTTGGGGATCCCTTCTATTTTTCCCTCAGGCTTCCCCCTGGGGTTTTTTGCAGGTTATTCGCATGGATCTGGTCCCCTGCGTTTCTCGGTGCGGTGGAGGTGATGGTTTAGGGTTTGGACAACTTCCCCCTTTTTCTTGTGAATCCTCGACGGGCTCTGTGCTTGGACGAGATTCTTGGTCCCTGCTGCTGGGATCCTCTTCTGTTTTCTCGGGGTGGGTTCTTTGTGGTGCAACTCTTTGGTCACTTCCTGATGGGATGGATCCTCTCTGTCTTTGGCTGTCGGCTTCCTGCAGGATGGCTCTTGCTGAACGGAATGTTTTCCCGATGGGCGGGATGGTTTCTCCACAGGGCGGGATCCGCCAAATCCGCCAGTTTTCCCGTGAGGCGGGATCCTTTCTTTTCTACTGGTTTCCCGGATGGCGGGATTTTCCTGTTGCTTCCCGCTAGGCGGGACTATTTGTGGTGGTTTTGACTGCTTCCCGCGAGGCGGGATTTTATTGTAACGATTTTTCTTTGCTTCTGTTGGGCGGGATCTTCTCGATGGTGGTTTTTGGCTACTCCCCGCTGGGCGGGATCTCCAAAACTACTTTCTTTCTTATTTGTCTGTTTCTCGTTGACAGGGATTGTTTCATGCTTCCTGTTACCGCTGGGCGGGATTTGCTTTTGGTGTTCGGTTTCAAGGGATTGATGCCCTAGGCCCATTGCTTATGTAATCAGGTTTTTTTAGGGGTTACGTTTTCTGTAATAGGCTTATACATAAAGCCAGGAGGCATGATGCAAGGCTGATTTTGTACATAAGGTTTTGGGATCCTCTATAAAAACCTTTTTTTAATCTACTATAATAATTACCAAAAAATAAATAAATAAATAATAATGTTGTAAAATATATTTATTAAAGTAATTATTTTAAAATATATAAAATGGTTTGAAATTTTATTAAATAATATTTTTATTGATTTATTAAATAATATAAATTATATCAAAATAATTATTAAAATGTATTTTTTAAAGTAGGGTTTTGAAAGTGTTTTCCTTTCCTTTTTACATTGATTTAGTCGTATTAAACTATTTGGTGTCATTTAGATTTGAACTTTGGTGTGGGTTACATCAACTATTTGTCCCAACCATTGAACCAAAGATCCCTTGACAAAATGTTATTTTTCAAAAAAAAAAAAAAAAACCTTTTTTATTATAAATTATTTAATTTAAATTTTATATTAAATAAATTTTCATTATTAAAAAAATATATAACTTTTATAACAAATAAGAAATAATTTTATTTATCAAATTATATGAGCTCAATCTATTATATTCAACTTTCAAAGAGGAGAAGATCGAAGAATAGATGTATATTTGTCAAATTGTTTAGATGCATATTTGTCAAATTGTTATAATACCACTATGTAATATGAATAGGGTCATTTTAATCCTAAATAGTCAATTTAAAAAAAACCTCAAGTGATAGCGAATTCTCGTGTACATGCATATTTGTCAAATTGTTATAATACCACTATATAATCATATTATAATACCATATGTAATCATGATGTAATATGAATAGGATCGTTTTAATCCTAAATAATCAATTTAAAAAATAACCTTAACATTCAAGGCCCAAGGTGGTAGGGCAATGGTTAGGAGCTTTAATTCTCGTGTACATCATGGAGAATCACTCATTTGGCATGATGGTGTGTGTTGTGTTAACCAAAAACAAAAGAGAGACCCAAATTAGAATCTTGCCACGTGGTGCTTGAATAATATCCTAATACCACTATCACTATGCGTTAATGATTTAATATAACTTTTAAAGGTATCAAGTGGGTTACCCATTAACTAGGCTTGTTGGGTCAACTTCCAGAGAGTTCATAAGGTCCAACTTTCAAGAAACAAAATGTTGTATACTAATTCTATTTTTTTATTACATAAGAGAGTTGGTTACAGCCACTATTTTTAGTAACTGGCCAACACAGGGTTCAAACCACAGGGATTGCTCCCAATAAACCATCTCGTTCTTGTTGACTTGACGTGAGATGGGGACCATTGATTGCTCGGGGTAAACCGTCTCATTCTTGTTGACCCGACATGAGATGGGGATCATTGGTTGCTCGGAGTTCGGACCGTTATCATCTATCTGATGTGCACTTAAAGGATTTGGAGCATACTACTACCTTTGCAAATGGTTGACTTTCCCCAAGGTTTGAACCTAGGTCTCTTCTTGGTAAGTGTCCCAGCCACACCTACACTTACCAATCCACCTAGCTCAGGTACACTAATTCTATTATTATTGTCATAGTTTTCTTTCTTTCTTTTTTTAAAGTTATATATAGGGTTTCTATTGAGGTTAAAGTCAAGTAAACCATATTTATCTTATCTTTTTTGTTCCCTATTAACTAGGGCTTAATGGGTCAAGAGTTCATCAAGGTCCAATTATGTGGTTGATTTCGAGTTGCAGTACTTACGTACCCTCATGGAGCATTAGGGGAATGCGCCTTGCACTATGAGTTAGCATATTTGACACTATTTTGGTGGTTGTTATCTGGATTTTTATGGACTATTCTTAACACTCTTGTGTACTCCTAATCAGGTTGGTTAGTGTGTTGGTTTACGGGGTGTGCTAATCCCACTCGCCATTTTTTGTATGATTAAACATTATTTTATTAATATAATGGCTTTTTCATCCAAAAAAAAATTAAACCATATTCATCTTATCTTTTTTGTTTCTTTTTCAATTGGTTATATGGGATTGAAACGAGTCCTACATGTATTACATCATCACCACATAGTTGTATTATGACAAAGCTTGGATACTACCCATGTATCATTTGGCAATATTTGAACCTTGATCTCCTTTTTGAATGTTGAGGAATTTAATCGATTGAGCTAATGCAACTAGATAAAAAAAAAACAATGAATTTGCAAAGGCTTTTATGAGGGGTCCTGATCCCCTCATACTGAGTGGGATTTGAACCTTGGACCTCCCAAAGAAAGGCCAAAGCCCTTACCACTACAGTAAGCTTGCAACTTTTTTTTTTTATTATATATATATATATATATATATATATATATTTCCTCGAAATAAAATCATAATTTTATACTAAGCAAATATGAAATTACATTCTTAAGATGCTTCTTTGGCATTTCTTCAAAGTTTCAATAATGACCTAAAATTCAAGTTGCTTATACATCATAACTAGCTATCTCTATCAATCTAAGTTCTATCCTTAGACACCTTCCTAATTTGTCAACTAGTATCCTTTAAATCATGAATTCTGAGTTTTTTGAAAAAGTTGTTTTTATATGCTTACTTTAACTGGAGTGAACTAATCCCCCTAGATATAGATATGGACCAGTTGTAGTGCATTGCCCTCACTAAATTTGTGTACTAAGCACGTACTTGGTTCAATCTGAAGTACCTCCTTTGAGAGTTCATTTGCTTTCCTATTCAGTTCCCAATAAATATCCCAAAAAGTAAAAGTTTCACTTCGATCCATAACTTCTTTTATATGAGAGAAGATGGGTTGTAGAATCATATTTTCCATCCTAAAAACACCAAGCATCCAATTTATTACCACCTATGAGTCTTTGTAAATTTGAATTTTTTGTATTCCTTTTGATTTTGCCAACTAAACCAACAATTTGAGGGTCATAATTTCAACATAATTATTATAACCTTCTCCCAATCCAGCCTTGAATTTAAAATAATGAAAGTAAAAAATATATAGTAATCCTCCTACTCTCTAAACTCTAGGGACCCCTTGTCTAGCCCCATCGAAAAATCCTCAGGCCACTGATTTATCGATCTGTGGAGGGATGATTTGTCTATTTACCTTTGTTGTTGTTGAAACCTTATAATTATTGAAACTTTCGATGATTTGGGAGGAGACTTGTCAAGTAGGCTTCTCTTGATCCTAAAAAGTTATTGTGTTCCTAGATAACCATACTTCCCAAGAAACAAACAATGGGAGAGCTATAAAACCTTTGTATGACCTATTTTCAAACCAATATTTAAAGCATTCTCCTAAGGAATATTCTTGCCATCCTATAAGAATCTTTAACTGTGCTATAACCTCCCTCTAAACCTGTCTAGTAAAGGAGTAAGCTACCAGTAAATGATCAATTGTTTCGTTGTTTGACTTACATAAATAACACCTTCTTGGACTATTTCAATTTTTATTTTGTAATACCTCCCATGTTAGGACCTTATTTTTCATGGCAAGTCATAAGAACAGTCTTGTATTCAATGAGGCTTTTTTCTTTTAGATTATCTTCCACCACCATGCTAGATCATCATTGCTATCTTCCAATAGAGTATTATACCCCAACTTTGGAGTGTACTCTCCCATATCTTCGTTCTTTGTCCAAATCAATTGAACAATTTCCTCTCACAACTTAATATTCTAGCTTTAAGTCTTCCCACATATTCTTTCCACTGGTGTGCCTTTTGGCCCTAAAGCCCTAATATTGTTACTTCATTCCATCATTGACTCTAGTTTTTAGAAGATTCAGGGTTAGCTGCTTGGGTAAGATTTCCAATCCCCTGAGCTCGTAGGGTCTGAATTACATTATTTGGCAGTATGTACATATCACCACAACCAATACAAGAGTCTAAATCTATACTTATCCTTGAACCATCCCCTATTTTCTAGGCAATCCAATCACCTACAATATAAAAGGCTTGAATCATTGTTTTTCGATAGATTAAAACATTATGGGTTTGCTTCATTGGGCCCTTATTCACTCATCAACTGTGAGTGGCTCTAAATACTTTTCATGTATGATTTTATTTCATAAGTCTTCCTTTGATATTATCTTCCAAACACACTTTGTTGCTAGATCCTTGCTAAATAGGAAGATATTCTTAAGTTCCCATCCTCCATTTTCCTTGGTTTTGGCTAAGCATTGTCATTTAACCAAGGGAATACCTTCCCCTTCCCTTTACTTGTCCATAAAAACCTATAGCTTAATTTTTATCCAAAACTCCTTTTGGTATATGAGTCAAAGATTACCAATATATTGGTATTGCCTCCAACACAAACTTGACCAAAGTCAATCTCCCCCCCAAAGAGAGTCATTTGTTGCACCATATATTAATTCTTCCTTCCACCTTTATCAACCAATTTCAATCTTGTTTAGTGTAGTCATTGGGTTTCAAAAAGAACCCTAGACATTTAAACCTCTCTTGAAGATCAAATTTGTTAAAGGGGAAAATTTGACCTGTTAATATGGTTTGATTTTGATCCACATGGTTAAAAGAGATGTTTGATTTTTGTGCATTAATCTGCATACCTGCTGCCAAACAGAAAAGATCTAAAGATTGTTTTAACTTCTCTGTAGCTCTTATTGTTCCATTTATGAAAAGAAGAACATCATATACAAAAAGTAGATGGGTGAAATTTGATTTACTAACTAAGATGAAAAATGATTCTAAATAATCTTTTGATATGACATATCTAGGACTCTTACATTATCGTCTTGGTTTACAGGTATGAAAAAAATAAATCACATTGTAATGACACAAACTAAACATGCCAATACTTTATTACAAAAACACAGAATAACAAATTATAAAGCTAAAGCAACACCTATGGAACAAGGATTACAACTATCAAAATATGATAAATCACAAGTATCAACCATTTTATATCGTCAAATGATTGGTAGTTTGCTTTATCTCACAAATACAAGACCAAATATAGTTTTTGCTATAAATTATCTTTCTAGATTTATACAAGAACCAAAGGAAACTCATTGGAAAGCAGCTAAATTGGTTCTATAGTATATTCAAGGAACTATGAAATATGGATTAAAATATAAGATAAATGATAACTTCTATCTACAAGGATATACAAATTTAGACTAAGATAGATTCGTTGATGATAGAATATCTATTGTAGGATATGTATTTGATTTGGGTTCTGGTCCTATCTTTGGCATCGTAAAAAACAACATATAGTAACACTTTCATCCATTGAGGTAGAATGCAGAGCTACATGAACTGCTACATGTAAAACACTATGGTTGTAATATATTCTATAAGACATGGGTCTATCCTTTAAACAACCAATAATATTAAATTGTAATAACCAAGGAGTTCTAAAGTTAAATTAAAATCCAAATATATTGAAGTACAATGTCACTTTATTCGAGATCATGTTCAAGATCATCATATCAGTCTTCAATATATTCCTACTACAGATCAGTTAGCAAACAATTTCACAAAAGCTTTTGGTCGAGTAAAGTTTGAATACATTAGACAATTCTTATGTGTACCAAATAATGTAATGCAGGGGGAAGTTAGATAAAGTATTACCTTATTTGTTAGTCTGAAGGAATTTATTTGTTAGGTTTTCCCATTATTTGTTATTCAAATGAATCACATGGGATTCAATTGTAATAAATATACGAGAAAATGTATTGCATTTTTTGTATCGAGTTTAATTAAATATACTCGTTTACCAATAATTCTACCATTATTTGTTGGAATACATGGCTTGAAAGGAATAATAGAATTTCAAAAAATAAATCTTCCCCGAGGACATTGTAATGGTTTGGGGTTTGGCTCTTCTTTGGGAGGTCCAAGGTTTAAACTATGATGTGTGTGTGCATGTGTTAATCCTTTATTTATAAGTTTAGTTCTCAACCTTATGAGGGGTCATGGCTGGGATGGAAATGCTCAAACCTAAGTGTTGGTTGTAGGGGTTTCTCACACTAACCAAATAAAATATATATAGCTGCAAGATTACTGTAGTGATAAGGGCTTTGGCCTCTCTTTGAGAGGTCCAAGGTTCAAACCCTACTTAGTATGAGGGGACCAAGACCCCTCATAAAAACTCGTGTTAAAATAAATGACATGCCCCTCTAGGGTCCCCTTCACTTAGAGTAAAAGTTTACCAAGGTGGGGCTGGGGTATAGTGGTAGCTTTTCGAATTCAAACTGCGCCCACGAGTAGGGGAGAAAATTATGGAGATGTTATCGATTCCCTTGTAAAAATAATAATAATAAAAATAAATAAATAAATAAATCTCAATATCATGCTCATGTTTTGAATTGTATTATTATCTCTCTTACAAAATGTCTAGACATATGGTGTTTATCATGGAAAATCCCAAGTGTAGAAAAAGATATGTTACCCTCTTTATTATAGGATTTTAATATACTTGAAGGATCATTTATGATAATGGAGTTAACACAAAGGATTTGCTTCGATATATGGTAAATAATATATATAGAAGATGAGTTTATCAAAATTAATTTTGATGGTTCTCTCAGAGGAAATATTGGAAAGTTTGTGGAGGCGGTGTTTTTTAAAATAATGAAAGCAAAATTCTTCTCACTTACTCAAAATTATATGGAACTTAAACTAACAACTAAGTAGAGACTATGGCACTTCCTAAAGGAATGAAAATTGTCACTTAAAAATGATAGAATATATTTCAATTGAGAGATTCCAAATTTATTATTAATATCATCAATAAAAGTGGATCCAAGGATTGATTAAAAAAAATTATTTTTAATGTCTATTAACTATTTTTGGAGACGTTATCTTGGAAATGTCATCATATCTACAAAGAAAGAAACATGGTAATAGATAATTTAGATAGATGAGGTGTTGACATTTGTCTTGGTAAAATTAAAATTTTAGAAGGCAACTAGCTGAGTGATATTTTATCTCTTAATGAAAATGATATCAAGGACCTAATTGTAGAAATATAACAATTTGAGAAAGATGAAAAATATCCTTGATGGATACATAGATGAAGAATATCTTCAATAAAATGTAAGCTATATATGGTTTAATTGACAAGACAACAAATTTATATTTTATTATTTTGATGGGAGTGGCCCCTAATAGAAACTATCCATCCATATCTATATTTATTTATTTATCTATCTATATATATGTATGTGTGTGTACACACACATATATGGATTGCATTTATGGATATATGGATATGATTAAGTGGTGATGGCCATGTTATAAACTACAATCAAAATTACAACTTTCAACTCCTTTCAAATGTTATTTCACCCTTTAAAGAAGGGTGAAACAAATATTTTTGGTCATAAATCAATCAAGTTTTATTTTTACTCTTCAACCTAATAGAGGAAGTAGTTTAACTTTTTATTTAAAGAATAACTTAGGATTTATGGTAAAAAACTAGTACTTTTTATTATTAAATTAAAAAATATATATTATTCCAATTATCTTGAGATGTGACTTAATAATGGTCTTGGAAAGCAACTTTGATTTCAATCTATGTGGCTTTAAGACCCTAATTTCTTCCACATGGTTATGCTATGGTAGGATGAAACCATGTTTTAAGGATCGTGTATGTAGAATTTTATTGAAAAGATAAAATATTCAAAGGGAAAAATGAAGATTTGGAATGTCAAAAAGCTTAGTAAAATATTTTAAAAAGACAAGAGAAAATTAAATTCAAGTTTAACAAATTACAAGAGATAGTAGAAATCAACAAAATTGACCAAGATACCTATATGCAGGAATAAATTTACTTTCTAGTTTTCATAATGCAATTAAATAGGAAGAATCGTATTGTTCCTAGAGGAGATATGACTTAAGGAAATGGACAGATATACCAAAATTTCATGCTACAATCAATATTTTTTTATCTTTTTATCGAGTAAAAAGTATTTCCACTCCAGATTGAAGTATTGAAGAAGAATAAGATATTAGGAAGGAAGCAATTAATTATTTTTAAGTATTTTATCAAAAGTTCAAAGAAGACAAGGAGGCTTAAGGTAAGATTTTGCAATACATTTGATCAACTATCACAAAAGAATAGAGTAAAATATTGACAAGGAAGATCTCCATGGAGGAGACATAGGAGGAAATTTTATAATTCTACCCAACAAGGCACCTAGCCCTTATGGTTTTTGTGTATTTTTCTTTCAAAAATTTTAGGATCCATTAAAGATGACTTGTTGTTGTGGTTGAAGAGGTCAAGAAAAAGAGGGCTATAATAAGTGATATCAATACCAATTTTTATTGCATTGTTTCCAAAAAACAACACAAAATATTTTGATAATTTTTATCAAATAAGCATTTGTAGTATTGGTCTATAATAACCAAATGATATTAACTCAATTGGTTACATTCTTCAACTTTCAATAAGGATACCAAGGTCCAAATATTACCAAATGATATACACATGATTGACGAAGCAAATCAAGTTAAGAAAAATGACTCAATGAATGAAGATAATGTATTGTTTGTAAATAAGAGATAACACAATAAGGGTTTTTCATCCATGGACTGATTTGTGTGCTTCTACTCCAAACAAAGGGGGCATATAATAATGAATTACATCCAACGAGCCAAAGACTTGATAGATGGAAAGCTAAAACCAAACAAGATGATGGTTGCAAATGAATATAATGATGAAGAATATGACTTTGCAACATGTGACAAAGAGCCTTCCCACAATGAAAGAGAGGAGGAGTATCTCTTATGAATGATATCTAGTTGTTAGTGATTGGTTGTGTAAGTCCCTAATCACAAATATTGTGAATGGTAGTGTGTGTCCCTATTCACAACTTTGATGTAAGGATAGTGTGTATACCCTATCCACTTGTTCATGATTGGTTGTGTCCCCAATCATAGATGTTATAAATGGTAGTGTGTGTCCTTTTTTGTAATTTTGATGTAAGGATAATGTGTATGTACCTATCTAGTTTTTTGTGATTGATTGTGTATGTCGCTAATCATAGTTGTTGTGAACGGTAGTGTGCGTCCCTATTCACAACTTTACTATATGGATAGTGTGTGTGTCCCTATATAATTGTTCATGATTGGTTGTGTATGTACCCAATCATAGGTGTGGTGAATAGTAATGTGTTCATAGTCATAAATTTGATATTAGGATAGTGTATATGTCCATATCTAGTTGTGTATTGAAAAATCATGGATAACTAAGTATGTCCCTATCCATGGTTAAGTGTTCCATTCCATGTTTGGATCATGATGTAATAAGGGGGGTGTTAGAAGAGCTATTACATCAAGATATGGTAAAATTCAGTTAGGTGGTTCAAACTACTCATGTAGAGATGGCTTTTGTGATTTCCATCATCAGGAAATCACAAGGAATGTAATTTTGTTCTATAATGGGTAACAAGCTATGTATTCATATGCACTTGTTTAATGAAAAATTATAGTGATTGATCTAAAAACTATGTGGTAATGATGTAATATGGGTGGGGCCCATTTCAATCCCATAACCTAAATATGATCTATAAGATAATCTCAAAAAAATTGGTAAATAGATTGAAAAACATTTTAGATTATGTTATCTCAGAGGAATTAATTATTAGTAAATATTTTACTTGTGATAAATAAATTTTAATGGTATAATTATTGCACAAGAGGCTATATATTCCCTTCGTTCCATGAAAAATCTAGGTATTCTTGTAAATTTATATATGAATAAGGCATATGGTATGGTTTACTCAAGTTTTCTACATGATATTCTTAAAAATTTGGTTTTGATCAAGACTGGTGTGAATGGATTAGATGTTGTTATAATACTCCAAAATATTTTATTTTAATCAATGGATCCCCCACTAGATAGTTTGAATCATTCGTTGGACTACTATTGTGACCCACTATTTTCCTATCTATTTATTATTCTTAACGAGGCATTGGGTGAAGCTTTCCCAAAGCAAAAAATACAAGGAAAAATCAAAGGTGTTAATGTTGCTACAAATGGTCTCTTTGAATCATTTCTCTAATTTATTGATGGTACTTTTTTTTG
Organism: Wollemia nobilis; assembly: GCA_028583015.1. NCBI lineage: Eukaryota > Viridiplantae > Streptophyta > Pinopsida > Araucariales > Araucariaceae > Wollemia > Wollemia nobilis. Next base: position 4,915,466 of record JAQPPZ010003280.1, read on the forward strand.
GATCATCCCTCACTCAACGATGCCATGGATTTTAAAATAATTTTATCATGATATGAGAATATTGTTGGACAACTGGCTAATACTATTAGGAATTTATCACATTATGTAATATAGGAAGTTAGGTATTTGAGATTTATCCCAACTAGGTGCTTGATAAGATAGTTAACAATAAAAACCACCATCATCCTCATTATACATATACATAATTTTGATTAATAAAAATTTGTCCAACAAGCTACTTGTCCAACATATAGAGCTCTTATTGTTCCTAGAGCATGCAAAAGAAAAGATCAAGTTTGTGAGGTGTTGCTTGAAGGAAGATTAGGTTGAGGGATAGAAATATGTCCTGGTTGAAGGCATTAAATAAAGGACAAGTAAGCATTCTAGTTGAGAGGAGTTACAGGCTCATAAGATTGATAGAAGTTGAAAAGAGTGTTGTAGCCTCTAGAGAAGAATTGTAATTTAGATTTGTTTAGATACATTGTCCGAAGTTGTCGTCTAGAGCTACCATCTAGAGCTACAATCTAGAGCTATTTTCTAGTATTGTTGTTTGGAGAAGAATTGTCATCTAAAATTGTTATCTAGAGCTATCATCTAAATAATAACTATTGTATAATGTTGAAGCTATCATCTAGAGAAGATCTATCATATGGAGAAATATTGTCATTTGAAGATATTGGTACCATCATATAACTTGTTATCTATAATATCCATCTAGAGTTACCATCACAAGATGTTGTCGTCTAATGTGAAACTTAATATTATCACGTGAAAAAGGGTAATCTTATGTGAACTTTTACCTTGTTGTCCATTGATTGGGTTGTCCATCAACAAGGTTGTCTAAAGATGCACAAGGGTTGTCTATTATGAAGTTATATCTAATCAATACATGGGCCATCTAAAATTTAACTTCTAGTGAAGTGTTGTTAGCTAAAGGATCGTGCTATACATTAAAATAATAAAGATAATAAAATTCTTATTACCTATAGTTTACCGAGAGGAAAGTGTTGTGTGTGTTACATGTAAAAAACACACCATCTAAAAATAAGGAGATAACATATTTAAATAATTAAAAAAATGCCAACACATTTAAATTAAAAATATCCCACATGTTTCATGGGAAGGCTCTTTGAAGCCTTTAAAAACTATTTGTATTTTTATTTTTATTTTATGTAGGTGACAATACGATGATTTGGCATACTTTTTTTATTACCCTGGAACATTAATGGAATATTCCCTAAATATCAAAGTTGGAGAGCTAATGTTGTTAAACCAAAGCACCAACGTTTGTTGTGACATGCCTATTTTAGAGGAAGACACAATAATTTGCAATTGGTCAGTAAAGGATGAGATAGATTCACGGTTGTCTGATTATACTAATGAACAATAGAAAAATATGTTACATATTTCTTGAAAATTTGAACCGTTTGAATGAAAATTGATGACAAGTAAATATTTTGGCTCAAGTTGACTAGATGAACATATATTTGTTTTGAATCCCACTTAATCCATTTATCCCACAAGCAAAGGAGATTTCATATTGTGTCTTTTATGTTGTATTTGCTTTCCACAATATTTCAATGTCTCATAGTGAATATCAATTGCTTGACATAAAGACCCTTATGGTAAGGAGTAGTTTGATTTTCTTGCTATCTATGGTCACATGGTCATGTTGCATCATGATGGGTTGAAGACATTTTTTTGGAAGAAGAACACATCTAATATCCCACATTCTCCATAAGAAGGGAAATTTGGTCCTTTATATGGTACCATGGTGAAGGATTGATTGCGCTTAGATGGAATCAAAGTACTTGAACGTTCTTATTGGTTTAAATGTTGAGGTTTGACATGATTAAGATTGATGAATATTATTTTTGATTGAAGATAATGAAATCAATTATTTTAAAGATAATAACTTTATTTTTGCAATTAATTTTGCAAATTTGGAGACTTTGGTAGGAGACAAAATTAATTGCTTTTCTACTCTCATGTTACAAAAGATAACCACACATAGACTCATTGGGAATCATTTTTTGAGTTTGATGCAACCATCCTATTACAGAATTATACTAACTACTTTTATGGTTGACCTAGCTATGATCCATTTTGAAGATCCAATTAGACAATGTTATCTAATGGAAATAATGCTTCATTTGAGAAAAACGGAGACCTTACATTTTTTGGATTTAGAGTGTGTCCCTATTCACATATGATTTATGAAAGGTTGTGTATGTGTGTGTATCCCTATTCACATATGATCTTATGAAAGGTTGTGTATGTGTGTGTATCCCTATTCACAATCAAAGTATTGTACCTATGTTTGGTGGAGTGTGCCCCTAATTTAAAAAGGTTTGTAGATATATTAGTGTGTCCCTATTCGTAACTCTATATATGGATAGCATGTGTCTTCCTATCCACTTATGATGTAAAATCTTGGATAGTTGTGTTTGTCCCTATCCTTGATTGAGTCTAGTGTGGTCAGTCCCACTAAGGTTTAGCAAGCAATTTTATCCCTATCCATGATGATGTAAATCATGGACTAATGTGTGTGTCCTAGTCCATGATATTTTAAAATATATGAGTTGTTGTTCTTATCCCTATTTGAAGTATGATGTAATAAGGGGAAAATATTAGGAATTTATCACATCATGTAATATAGGTAACTAGGTATTGAGGAGTTATCCTAACTAGGTGGTTGATAATACAATTAGAAATAACAACCACCATCATACTCATTGTACATATACATCATTTTGATTAATGAAAATATGTCCAACACCTTGCTGGTCCAACAAATATTTTAAAATCCAAGATCTTGTTTCCTAGATGCACAACATATAAATATGGATATTTTAGCGTCTAATGTAGGAAAAATCTAGTCAACATATATGGGTATATTCCTTTGTTTGATAAAGGAAAGAACAAGGATCTTTGAGACACAATTCTAGATAGAATAACATCTTGTTTGATAGGCTGAAAAGGTAAGATCTTAATCATGGATAGAAGGCTACAACTCATAAAGTCTACATTATAATATATCCCTATATGTAATGCCATTTTCAAGATTGCTAGTAGGTATAACATCTGAATTTGATAGAATTCATAGCAATTTTCTTTGGAAAGGATGTGGAATAACATTAATTGTTCTCTTTACAAGTGGGATAGGGATTGTAAAGAAAAGAATATTGAATTGATAGGCTTATGGAATTGCAAGCTTATGAGTTTGACATTTGGGGAAAATCTTGGTTGGAGATTATTCAAAGATCAAGGAAAAAGTTGGGCAAAAATTTTAGTTAAAAAATATATAGGCTCTCTTGATGTAATGAAATTATTTAAGAGAACAAACTTTTCCTAAAGGATCAACAACATGGAACTTCGTATCAAATAGCTTACGAATGATCAAGAAACTTATTGGATGGTTTGTCAACGAGGGGGACTCTACAAGTTTTTCATTCAACTCTTATTCTCCTATTTTGTATCTAGAAAGGAAACAAATGACTTGGGTATGTTAAGCATGTGAAGGTCCAAAGGTGATTTTTTTTATTAATGTAAGCAATAAATCTAGATTATGGATTTTTATTAGCAATTTGGTTGAAGGAGAGGACCTAAAACAAATAACAAATGCGCTTCAAAAATTCTATCTATCTACTTTTACACAAAAGGATGGATTGGTTTGGAATATTATAAAAGATGATGGACACTCATCAATTTGGGATATAAGAATTTAAAGCAATGAGAATTTCCCACTCACAATGATTCCCCTTATAAAAATTTTGGTCACTCAAGGTCTTGCTTAAGGCCTCAACATTCATTTGTTTATAGTGCAAAGTAAGATTGTTACAAGAGAGGATTTACCAACAAGAGGATATCATGGACTTTTCAAGTGTACCTTGTGTGAGAAAGATTTACTTCTTTATTGTCCTTTTGCTTACAATATTTGGCTCTACTTTTTCAAAAATATGGTAACATATTGGGTAGCTCCATCAATATTGAAAGTATTGGTGAGATATTGAATTAAGTGTTCTAAACCTAAAGCATTATGAATTCTATTAAGGATTGGTTTTGCTATTATCTGTTGAAATTTATGTCTTGAAAGAAATAATAATTAAGAAATAAAATCTTAAAATCATGCCCATCTTTGGAATTGTATTATTGTCTCTCTTGAAAAATATTTATAAACATGGTGCTCATCACGGGAAGTCTCAAGTGTAGAAAAACAAGTACTAACCTATTGGTTATAGGATTTGAATATATATGGAAGGGCCATCTACAATAATGGAGTTAACACAAAGCATCTGTTTTTTTCTTTAGTAAAATGAAAATATCTAGAAATCGGGTTTATCAAAAATAATTTTGATGTTTCCAAACGGAATCGAGGAAAATTTAGGGGAGGAGGAATTTTTTGAAATAATGAAGGTAAAATTCTCCTCACTTGAAATTATATGGAACTTCAACTAACAACTATGGAAATGCTAGGGTACTTCTTATAGGGATCAAAAATACCATTGAAAAAAGGATGGAATTATGTTTCAGTTGAGGGGGATTTATAAATTAATATTAATGCTATCAACATAAATGGATGTGGGGATTGGATCACACTAACATTATTGTTAATTTTCACCAACTATTGTTAGAACTAATATATTATGAATATGAGCACATATATAGAGAAGGAAACCGAGGAATAAATAATTTAACTAATCGTAATATTGATCTTTTTCTTAGGAGCTACAAGCTTATTGTAGTGGTAGGGCTTTGGCCTCTCTTTGAGAGGTCCAAGGTTCAAACCCCACTCAGTATGAGGGAATCGGGACCCCTCATAAAAACATGTGTAAACTCATTGAAAAAAACATGGATAATATCTAAGCTTTGTTGTAATACCACTATGTGGTGATCATGTAATACGAGTGGGGCCCGTTTCAATCCCATATAACCCATTAAAAAAATATTGATCTTTTTCTTTGCTAAATTCAAATTTTAGAACATAGCCATATTAGTAAATGATGTCATAGAGTAGATCGTGAAAACATAAAAATTTGAGGAATATGACGAACACATTTTACAAAAAGGAGATGAAGAATATCTTTGATAAAAGGACAAGTTGGATACAAATTAATTGATACAAAAAATGTTATGTTTTGTTATTTTTATGAGAATGGCCCCAATTAGAAGCCATACACAACCTATTAAAAAATAGTCAATAAATATTATTAAATATAAAAACTAAAAAAAATTAAAGTATGATTGACCCATTATTAAAGAATGAAACGAAAAAGAAACATAAGTTGATATATAAGAGTAAGTGTTGAAGAAGGAAATTGTCTTGACTGGTATTTAACATTGGTTCCTCAATTCAAGTTTCAACAAATTTGGAAGGGATTGCCAATGTATTCTTCCAACCTTTAAATTTAGGCCATTTTTCTATTGTCCTCATAGAATACTCCTATGCTAGTCTATACTAACTTGCATTGAAAGAAAATCTGCAAAAAGTAAAATGCAGAAAAGTAAAGTGCAAAAATAAAAATGCATGAAAGTTTAAGGGTGTGAGTAATCAAGCACATATGGGCTTAATCCATAGTGAGGAAAGTATGATCAATTAATACATGAGAAGTCAAATAACATCAATTTTCATACATTCATTAGATTATGAAACTGATAATCAAATCAGAAGATACTAGAAGGGCTATGCCACAACCGCCATGCACTTAGCAAACAAGGAGGGTGATGCCATTGACGGAATGCCTAAGGACTTTCTATTTTATTACAATATTATGAGGTTAAATCATAATGGTTTTGATAGAGTGTATCTCTAAATTATCATGGCCAAAAAATGAATACAATGAGGGCCCTAAGTCCCTATTTATAGTAAAAGTTTATCCTTGAGTTACCTAGGGTGAGAAATAATTACTCCTAGTAAAAGTAAATATTTGGAGGCATCTTTAGAAAAATGATGCACCACCAAATGTTATATGCCTCTAATAGGTTTACAAGACTTCCAAAATGACAATGCACCATTGCATGCCAAAATGTTGCTTTCTAGAAGAATTGTCTTAGGATCCGTGCCTTTAATTTTACCCTTCCATGGCTTGTCGAGTGAAATGGTCCATTTTTGTGAGAAATTTGCTCCTACAAGTAAATTAGTCCATTTTTATGAGAAAATTTCTCTTGCAAGTCAATAGCTCCATTTTTATGAGTGAACCGCTCTTGCAAGTCAATCAATCCATTTTTTTGAGCGAATCACTCTTACAAGCAAATCAGTCCATTTTGCATGAGAATCACTTTTGTAAGCCAAATTGTCCATTTTATGAGTGAATCTCTCCTATGAGTCATTGGCCCATTTTATAAGTGAATTTATCCTATGAGCTATCATCCCATTTATGAGTGAATCACTCCAGTCAACCAATTAGTCCTTTTTTATGAGCAAACTAGCATTTGAATGAATCGACCCACTTTGGAGATTTAGTTAAATTTTGTTAATTTAATAAACTTTTGTTATTTTACAATGTTGTTTGGGGGTTTTCAAAATCCATTTTCTATGTCTAATTCATTAGAATTAGAAGGTTGTCGCTAAGATCCTACATTTCTGGCAACTTCATGGGGCACTAAGCATGATTGGCAAGAAATCCTAGATATTGCTTTTATCCTTGGGCATCAAGTCTTCAAAATTAGAATCTTGCTTGATCATCTACATTTTGGTTTTTGACACCAAAATTTCCTACTGATCCTATGGGGGAGGGGTTTCTTCCCTCTATCTTCTTTAATTTCTTGTATTCCTTAATTGGCTCTTTGGTTCAGTGATCTCCTTTGAAGCACCAAGCAACATTATCTATGGGCATATCCACTTTGGATTTCTTCACCAATGATATTGACGATTTAATAACCCTAAGATGACCAAAATTAAAAATAAAAATGCTATCAAGGATTTGATTGTGGAAACACAACACTTTAAAGAAGATGAAGAATATATTTGATATAAAAGTAAATGAAAAAATATATACGATAAAAAGGAAAGCTAGATATAGTTTAAATGATCTAACAACAAATATAATATTTTGGATTTTTGATGGGAGTGGCCCCCAATAGAAGCCACAAATAGCTTAATGGAAAAAAAACTATTATGCATGAATTATTTAAAAAATGATAATTCTAAAAAAAAATGAAGAAGCAAGAAAATGCTTTTTTTTTAGAAAAAGGTAAAATTTTTATTGAAAAAAACTCAAATTATACATTTACTTTAGATAACCTGCCTTTCTTGGCAAGGCTGAAAATACGGTACAACTCTGTTCCTTTGACTGTCCAACTTTTAAAATTTTTAGTCCCTGCTGAATGACCCCTAAAGGTGTTCCATTTACCCTTTCCTTTTAAATCCATAGACTTCATCATGAGTCTATAAATCTCTCTTTCTATTCTTATCCTTCCTTTCTTAGTTCCCATAGTGCAGTTGTTTTTGGAGTTGTGTCCATATATCTGCTTCATCCTCTGCCATCTAAGAGTCCTCTTGGGTTTTAGCTTGCATTGTATTTAAGACTTTCCTAATTAGAGTATCCAAATTCTTTCCTCTTGTCTAAATTCCTCGTTGAAAATTCTGTTATTATGTTCCAACCAAAGTTGCCATCAAATGAAACACAAAACCAAATCCCAAGCTATCTTCAAGGTCTTTGATTTGAATCTATTGGTCTTCCAATAGTCCCAAAAGTTGTTTTCAGTGAGAATGGATCTTTTTGATTGACAAAAAATATTGTACCACAAAATCCAGACTGTTTGGGCATAAGGATACAAAAAAAGAAGGTGGTCCATTGTTTCCTCCTCTTGGTGACATATTGCACACTAGTTGGATCTAATAAATCCATGTCTCCTCATGTTATCCTGAGTCAACAACCACATAAAACAATTTATCTTTGGCCATCCTTTGGGTTGCCATAATTGCAACCAAGGGGACTTTGGATCAATTTGAGTGCTTTGGATAATCTCTCTATAACCTTCTTTGATAGTATAAATTCCTAATTTGGTATGTCCCCAACTAAGTTGATCAGGTCCATTACTCCTTGGCCACTTTCTTCTATCCAATATTTCTTTCAGTACTCTTTTCTCCTAGGTCCATTCTTCCCTCAACTCCTTTGGGACTTGCCACTAACTAATATTGTGTAGCAGTTGATCTGGTATTATAAAATAGTGGCTTATGAGATTCCACCCTTTCCTCTATAATTTTTTCTTGAGTCCTATTAAGTGGGGATACTAATCAATTATAGGGGGGAAATGTTCCCAAGAATCTTTCCATAGTCTAGCAGTTTTCCATCTCCCACTTTCCAGTATACCCCTTCTTTGATAAGTGATGCTCCTTTCTTTAAAACTTTCCAAGTCTTTGATCCCTCTCTTGATACTAGAAGACGATGAAGATCTTTAGTATTTTGTGAGGGACAATATTTAAATTTCAAAACTTTTCTCCAGAGTTGGTCAAGATGAGTTAGCCATCTCCAATACAACTTGGATGTTAGAGATTGGTTATTTATCAATGTTGTTCTAATTCCCAAACCTTCAACTTCCTTAGGCTTGCAAACCTTGTCCCAACTGACTAGTGCCCTTGTGTGGTTATCCTACACTCTAGACCAAAGAAAGTGTCTCATCATTTGTTGGAAATTTGAGCATGTTTTGTTGTCATTGATGTCAAGAGGTTTGATGTCCCAATTTGATGGAATTAATGTCAAAAGGGTTGATTAATGTCAAGAGGTTTGAGGTCCTAAATTGATGGAAATATTTGTGAGAATATTTCTCTTGATGGCACATGAGGTATAAGGCAACAAGAAGAAAGGAATACCTCTCCATAATATTTGAAAAAGGATTTATAAATTACCTTGGTGGTAATTTGGCAAAGGTTAAAATATTTATTAATGGTGGCAAGGTTATCCCTAAAAGGAAAAAGCCCAAAAGGTTTTAAATATTTAAATTATAATATTTAAATCCTTTAGGATTTAAATTATTATAATTAAATATAATAATTCAAAATACCAAAATTTAAATTACAAAAAGAAGCCGACGTCAAATAATAGAGTTGGGCATGTGTATTAATAAGGCTAAGGTTTAGCCTAAGCCTTGGAGCAATTTGAATGAGAAAATCCCCCGAAGTAATAGCCTTGCACGATTAATTCTCGCACGTAGCTAAGGGAGATAGTCATAGGTTTTTGCACTTTTCGAAGCAAGAAACAAGTCAAACGGTGGAAGGGGCTTGTCCCCACCGAAGTGAGGTGGTAACCGAGTTGGCAAGCTTGGCTTGAGTAGTGCATTGGGGGTAACAAGGTACGAAGGTCGATCTGCGTGGAGGTTTATTTTGGGCATAGACTTTTTGACTTTTGCATCGATGGAGAAGGAGCGCATACCCCTTGGTTCACATGGGAAGCATAGCCCATGCAGTGGTGGCCCTTGTGTTAGGGCATGCGAGGCCAGGAGGTCACAGGTTCGAGCGACGGTGGCAACAATTAATTTTTATTTAAAATTAAATTATATCGTACTAATGTCTTATGTTCGGGAGTTATAAGGTGTTAGTAAATAATGTTTTTATTTTCAATAAAAGGATTATAAAATGATTTTTTAGAAATTAAGCTAGGTTGTTTGATAATGCATTTGGTAATAAGAAGTAATATTTTATTTATCTTATTTAAATGCTTTAATTTTAAATAAGGAGATATAAGGTGTAAATGAGAATTTTGTTTATGTGATTGGTGACTCTTGTTGATGAAATTTATTGGCAAAGATAGGAGTAATAAGGTGTATAAGTGGTTTGGCATTTTATTAATCTTTGTATGGTGAAATATTTGTTGAGGTGAATATTCATGTGGAGATTTTGAGATAGATTATTGCTATCTAACCTTGAATTGGCACAAAAGGATTTGATTGTAAGTAAGACAGGTTTTGAAGACATATCTCCATCAAAGCAAAGAGGTATGGGCACATCATATTTTGTTTGAAATGTTGGAATGAATGTTGTGAAATATAAGGTGGAGTGAAAAGGATTGTTTGATAAGCATTGTTGGAAATATTTGAGTGAGTTTTATATGCTTCATTGTTGAATGTTTAGAGAACATTTGAGATAGAGATTGAGAATTATTTGAGTTAGGGTTTGAGACCTACATTGTGCTCTTTGTTTGAAGAAGTATGAAAACACTTGTTTAGGGTTTGTGAGCAAGTTGTGTTTCATTGGTTGAATGATTGAGTGAAACTTTTGAATGTTGGTTTGAGTGTGTTTGTGAATGAGCAAGTTCTTGAGAGAACTTGAAGGTAGAGTTGAGCAAGTCTTGGTGAAGACTTGAGAGCAGATTGAGCAAGTTCTTGAGAGAACTTGAAGGTATATTTGAGCAAGTCTTGTGAAGACTTGAAACAACATTAAGAGTAGGGTTGATTTATTCAAGCTTTGTGTTAAGGCTTGGGGTAGATCTAAGCAGAGTTGATTGATGATTTGATCAAGATTTGTGTTAAGGCTTGAGGATAGATTTGAGATAGAGGTTTGTGAATAATTATGAGAATTTGTAAGCAGAGTTAGAGTAGATCTATACTAGACTTAGAGATAGAGTTTGGTGTAGATTTGAGATAGAGTTGAGAATAAGCTTTGGAGGTGATAGAGTAAAGAGGATAATAGTCTCTAGTGGATAGAGATCCATTAGCTAGGGTAGTGAGGATAGAGGTCTTATGTGGAGAGAGATCCACAAGCCAGAGTAGTGGGGGCAGAAGTCTTCTAGAAGATCATCAGCCAGAGCAGAGGGGAAAGAGTTCTCCTATGGATAGAGATCCATAAACCAAGTAGAGGAGATAGAGTTCTCTATGGATAGAGTTCCATGAACCAGAGCAAGGGGATTGGTGTCTCCTTTGGATAGAAGTCCATAAACATTGTAATAGGGAATTGATTCCCAAAATAATTCATTGAGAAAATTTATAAGGAATATTTTCTTCATGGAGTAGCCCACATTGGGTGAACCATGTTAAATCATGTCTCTCATGTGTGTGATGATTTGTGCAATGTTTACTGCTTTGATATTGTTGATGTTATCATATGGATTGAAAAGTAAAAAGTTTTATCTTATATTGTTCACCCCCCTCTCAGTATAAGCTTATGTTCTTCAATTGGTATCAGAGCGGGTTCCTTCATGAAAAGCCTAACAACTTGGAGGAAGATCCCACAAGAACATACATGACCTCAAAAAATGGAGAAGAGGCTATGCTCGACATAAAAGAGGAATTCTTTGTTGCTCTTAGAAACTTGGAAAAGGTTAGAAAGAAGAACTCAAGTTTGAAGGATCAAATTCAAGAGGATGAGGAAGCAAGGATGGAACTTCTACAAAATCTCATAGAACTCAAGATAAAAGTTGAAGAGGGAAAGAAAATTGAACAAGATATGATAAAACTATTAAAGGCAAGAGAGGTAGAATGTGAAATATTGGAATCAAAAATTGTCTCTCTAAGGAAGGAAGTTGAAAAGACTAAGGGTAAATTACAGCAAGACATAAAGTTAGGGAAACAGAAAGAGGAGTCAAGCTTCCAAGAAACAAAGACATCAAAAGGAGAAGAGCCCATGACTTATGCTAATGCACTAAAAGGAAAAAGCATCAAGAAAGAAGAGGGCAAAGAAGATCCATGGACAAAATTCAATTACAAGAATAGCAAAAGAAGAAGCACACGACCATATTATTCAAGGGACTCCAACAGGTTACAAAATCTCTTCCATGGCTATTGTTTTTCATGTAACAAATATGGTCATAGAGCTGAACATTGCACTAGTTATATGAAAGATAATGTTGATAGAAATTTCAATTCCTTTGCACCTCTTATGAATGACAATATCATATGTTACAAATGCAATAATTTTGGGCACAAGGCAAAATGGTGTAAAATGGTATTTCCTGAACCAAGCAAAAAGAATACAACTTCAACAATTAGGAGAGAAAGAAAAGAGCAAGAGAAAGTTAAGTCAATGTTAGTACAAACAACCCTTCATGTACAAGATAAAGGAAAATAATGGTTCCTTGATAGTGGTTGTTCTAGTCATATGACAGGAGACAAAAGTAAATTTCTTGTACTTAAAGAAATCAATGGAGGATCAATTAAATTTGGTGACAATGGTTCAAAAAAAATCTATGGGAAAGGAACTTTAAGTTTAGATAATGGAAAAACAAGGACAGAGAATGTATTGTATGTCAAGGGATTGAGGCACAATTTACTAAGTGTAAGCCAACTCTGTGATCAGGGACACACGGTTACCTTTCATCCAAATAGATGTGAGATCAGAAAATCTAAAACTGGAAAGCTCATTGCAGATGCAAATAGAACTACAAACAATCTCTACATGCTAAGTGAGATTAAGGGAGAAAAGTGCTTCTTATCACAAGAAGATGAGAGTTGGTTGTGGCATAGAAGAATGGGTCATTTGAACTTTGACAACATAGTAAAAATAAGCAACAAGCAGGCAGTCAGAGATTTACCCAAGATAAAAAGGCCACAAAACATAATTTGTGCACAATGTCAGCATGGGAAGCAAACTAGAACAAGTTTCAAGTCAAAAGGATTTATGTCATCTGAGCCATTGAAACTAGTGCACACTGACCTATGTGGTCCTACAAGGACAAAGAGTCTACAAGGTGAAAGTTACTTTATATTATTTATAGATGATTATTCCAGAATGATTTGGGTAGCCTTCTTGAAAGAAAAGTCAGAAGCCCTTGAGAAGTTCAAAGCTTTTAAAGAATTAGTAGAAAATGAAATAGGTAGAAGGATTAAGGGTTTAAGATCAGATAGAGGAGGAGAATTTACCTCAAATGAATTCATAGACTTTTGTGAACAACATGGGATCAAAAGAGAATATTCAGCAACAAGAACTCCTCAACAAAATGGGGTAGTTGAAAGGAAAAATAGGACTATTGAAAATATGGCCAGAGCCATGTTAAATGAGTCTAAGATTTTAGATGGTTTTTGGAAAGAGGTAGTACATACAATAGTGTATATCATCAATAGAGCTCAAATGAGAGTAAATCACCACAAAACCCCATATGAGCTCTGGAAAGGGAGACCAACCACAGTAAAATATTTCAAAATTTTTGGAAGCAAATGTTACATAAGATGAGAAGAGAAAAATTTGGGTAAGTTTGATTCAAGATGTGATGAGGGTATTTTCCTTGGCTATTCCACTAAGAGCAAAGCCTATAGATGCTATAATAAGAGGACACATACTATTATAGAAAGTATAAATGTGATAGTTGATGAACAGACAGGGTCAAAAGAACCAGCAAGAGAAATTGTGTATGAAGAAGAAGAAAGTTGCCAAGAAGAGTTAGGTGAAGAATCAGAAGAAGAAGAAACACAAAGACCACTACCTAAAACTCCATCCAGGTATGTGCAAAAAAATCATCCAAGAGATCTAATCATTGGAAATCCAAATGAGAGACAGACAAGGAGGAAGATAATAGGAACAAGTGAGCATGCAAATTTTTCCTTGTTATCTAAAATTGAGCCCAAATATTTCAATGAGGCAAGAGAAGATAAGTTTTGGATCAAGGCAATGAATGAGGAACTAGATCAAATAGAAAAAAGTGAGACTTGGGAACTTGTCCCATGACCAAAAGATAAGAATGTGATTGGCACTAAATGGGTTTTCAGAAACAAGTTAAATGAAGATGGTCAGGTAGTCAGAAATAAAGTAAGATTAGTATGCAAAGGTTATGCACAGGTTGAAGGGATTGACTTTGATGAGACATTTTCTCCGGTTGCACGACTTGAGGCCATAAGGATATTTTTAGCTTTCTCAAGCTTCAAAAACTTCAAAGTATATCAAATGGATGTTAAATCAGCCTTTCTCAATGGTGTCTTGGAAGAAGAGGTTTACATTGAGCAACCTGAGGGATTCAGCCTAACTGATAAACTAGACTATGTATGCAGATTAAAGAAGGTACTTTATGGACTAAAGCAAGCTCCTAGAGCTTGGTATTCAAGATTGGATAAGTATCTTCAGGAATAGGGTTTCAGGAAAGGAATAGTGGATAGTAACTTATACATCAAAAATGAAGGAAATGACTTACTAATTATGGTTGTTTATGTGGATGATATCATTTTTGGAGGTAACAATGATAAGATGTGTCAAAAATTTGCAAAGAGCATGCAGAATGAATTTGAAATGTCAATGCTTGGTGAGTTGTCCTTCTTTCTTGGACTACAGATTTCACAATCAGAGAAAGGTGTATTTCTCTCACAAACCAAGTATATAAAAGAGATGCTGAAGAAATTCAAGTTAGAAGATTGCAAACCAGTAAGTACCCCCATGATTACAGGATGCAAGTTAAGTAAAGATGATGAATCTCCTGAGGCAAATCAGAAATTGTATAGATCTATGATTGGCAGCTTACTATATGTCACAACTACAAGACCAGATATAATGCAGGCAGTGGGACTAGTGGCAAGATTTCAAGCAGCACCAAAGGAAACACATGTAATGGCAGTAAAAAGGATTCTCAGGTATTTAAAAGGGACTATGGATTTTGGGCTCTGGTATCCCAAAAGTGACAATTTCACTCTCATAGCATATACAGATGCAGATTGGGCTGGCAGCATTGATGACAAAAAAAGCACAAGTGGAGGAGCATTCTTTCTTGGAGATTGTTTAGTCTCTTGGCTAAGCAAGAAACAGGCATCAATATCCTTATCCACAGTAGAGGCAGAGTATATTGCAGTAGTTGCTTGTTGTACACAGGTGTTATGGATGAAGTAAACTTTAAAGGACTTCAAGATAGAGCATGATCACCCTATCTCCATACTATGTGATAATACAAGTGCTATAAACATTTCAAAGAATCCAGTGATGCACTCCAGGACCAAGCACATTTCGATCAAATATCATTTTCTAAGAGAGCAAGTGATAGATAAGCAAGTCAAATTGGAATATGTTACTACAAAGGAGCAGATTGTGGACATTTTCACTAAGCCACTTCCAAAAGAAACTTTTGAGTATCTCAGAAGAAAATTGGGAGTAATTTTACTCCCACCCCAAAATTAATCACCTCAAGGAGAGGAGGTGGGGAGGGGGCTAAGCTAAGAGTCTTATATTTAGCCCCAAAGGAGTCCCTTTGCCTTGGGTTAAAGGGGGGGAGTTTAGGGGGGGGGGGGGGGGGGGGGTAAGAGGAAAAAAAAAAAAAAAAAAAAAAAAAAAAAAAAAAAAAAAAAAAGAAAAAGGAGGGGGGGGGGGGGTGGTGTGTAGTAGTTGGTGTTTTGGTGTAGAAAGAAGAATGAAATACTCAAATAAAAAAAAAAAAAAAAAAAAAAAAAGAAAAAAAAAAAAGAAGAAATAAAAAAAAAATTATAAATACAGGCAACAAGAAGAAAGGAATACCTCTCCATAATATTTGAAAAAGGATTTATAAATTACCTTGGTGGTAATTTGGCAAAGGTTAAAATATTTATTAATGGTGGCAAGGTTATCCCTAAAAAGAAAAGGCCCAAAAGGTTTTAAATATTTAAATTATAATATTTAAATTCTTTAGGATTTAAATATTATAATTAAATATAATAATTTAAAATACCAAAATTTGAATTACAAAAAGAAGCCGATGTCAAATAATAAGTTGGGTTAAGGCTAAGGTTTAGCCTAAGCCTTGGAGCAATTTGAATGAGAAAATCCCTTGAAGTAATAGCCTTGCACGATTAATTCTTGCACGTGGCAGAGGGAGATAGTCATAGGTTTTACGCTTTTTGGAGCAAGTAGCAGGTCAAACAGTGGAAGGGGATTGTCCCCACCTAAGTGAGGTGGCAGACGAGCTAGTAAGCTAGGCTTGCACAATGCATTGGGAGCAGTAAGGTGCAGAGTTTGATCCACATGGAGGTTTCTTTTAGGTGTAGACTTTTTGACTTTCACACCAGTAGAGAAGGATATTAAGGAGTGCGTGCTTCTTGATTCACATGGGCAGCATAGCCCATGCAATGGTGGCCCTTGTGTTAGGGCGCATGGGGCCAGGAGGTCATGGGTTTGAGTGACAACAACAACAATTAATTTTTTATTAAGGTATGTGTACTTGTCTTAGTTGGGAGTCATAAGGGTTAGTAAGTAATGTTTTTATTTTTAAAAAAGGGTTAAGAATAGATTTTTACAAAAATTAAGCTAGTGGTTTGATGATGCATTAGGAATAAAGTATTATTTTAAATTTTATTTGAAGTGCCTTATTTTTAAAAAGGAGATATAAGGTGTATGTGAGAATTTTTTTATGTGATTGGTAACTCTTGTTGATGAAATTTATTGGCAAAGATAGGAGTAATAAGGTGTATAAGTGGTTTGGCATTTTATAAATCTTTGTATGGTGAAATATTTGTTGAGGTGAATATTCATGTGGAGATTTTGAGATAGACTATTGCTATCTAACCTTGAATTGGAAAAAGGATTTGATTGTAAGTAAGACAGGTTTTGAAGATATATCTCCATCAAAGAAAAGAGGTATGGGCACATCATATTTTGTTTGAAATGTTGGAATGAATGTTGTGGAGTGAAAAGGATTGTTTGATAAGCATTGTTGGAAATATTTGAGTGAGTCTTATATGCTTCATTGTTGAATGTTTAGAGAACATTTGAGATAGAGATTGAGAATTATTTGAGTTAGGGTTTGAGACCTACATTGTGCTCTTTGTTTGAAGAAGTATGAAAACACTTGTTTAGGGGTTGTGAGCAAGTTGTGTTTCATTGGTTGAATGATTGAGTGAAACTTTTGAATGTTGGTTTGAGTGTGTTTGTGAATGAGCAAGTCCTTGAGACTTGAAGAGTTGAGCAAGTCTTGGTGAAGACTTGAGAGCATATTGAGAAAGTTCTTGAGAGAACTTGAAGGTAGATTTGAGCAAGTCTTGTGAAGACTTGAAACAACATTAAGAGCAAGGTTGATTTGTTCAAGCTTTGTGTTAAGGCTTGGGGCAGATCTAAGCAGAGTTGATTGGTGATTAGATCAAGCTTTGTGTTAAGGCTTGAGGATAGATTTGAGATAGAGGTTTGTGAACAGAATTATGAGCAGATTTGTGAGCAGAGTTAGAGCAGGTCTATACTAGACTTAGAGATAGAGTTTGGTGTAGATTTGAGATAGAGTTAAGAATAAGCTTTGGAGGTGATAGAGTAAAGAGGACAATAGTCTCCAGTGGATAGAGATCCATTAGCCAGGGTAGTGAGGACAGAGGTCTTCTATGGAGAGAGATCCACAAGCCAGAGTAGTGGGGGCATAAGTCTTCTAGAAGATCATCAGCCAGAGTAGAGGGGAAAGAGTTCTCCTATGGATAGAGATCCACAAACTAGAGTAGAGGAGATAGAGTTCTCCTATGGATAGAGTTCCATGAACCAGAGCAAGGGGATTGGTGTCTCCTTTGGATAGAAGTCCATAAACATTGTAATAGGGAATTGATTCCCAAAATAATTCATTGAGAAAATTTTATAAGGAATATTTTCTCCGTGGAGTAGCCCACATTGGGTGAACCACGTTAAATCATGTCTCTCATGTGTGTGATGATTTGTGCAATGTTTACTACTTTGATATTGTTGATGTTATTATATGGATTGAAATTAAAAAGGTTTTATCTTATACTGTTCACCCCCCTCTCAATATAAGCTTATGTTCTTCATCATCTTGTCCAAATATTTTAGGATGCTCTTTGGGGCAACCAAAATGGATATTTTATACACTGGAATTGCTTGTAAAACTGATTTAAGCAATGTTACTCTTCCTCCAGAACTTAACCACCTATAGGTCCAATGCAAAAGTTTTGAGTGGATTCTGTCTCTTATTGATTTATAGTCTTTATTTTTTAGGCCCTTATTTGTTAAGGGGATAAACAAATATTTGAAGGGTAATGATACCTTTGAGAATATGAGGATGTGGGTTATCGGTTCTCTTAATTTTTTATCACATTAAAGAAAAACACTATTGATTTTTCTTCATTTAGTAGTTGTCTAGTAGCCACTATGTAGCACTCCAACATTTTTTTGATATTGATTGCTTCTCTTATTGTTGCTTCCCCCCACATTCTTGTGTCATCCACAAATTGGAGGTGAGTAATATTTATGTTCCTGCTTATCCTTACCCCTGAAATGGTATTCTATGTTTTCCTCTTCTGTATGAGTCTTCCCAAGACCTCCACAAAAATGATGAACAAAAATGGTGAAAGTAGATCCCCTTGTCGGATTCCTATGGAAGCTTTGAATAGTTGGGATGGATTACCATTGATGAGCACTGAGAAAGAAATTTTAGAGATCCATTCCATGATCCATTTTATCCATTCTTTTCTAAAACCAAATTTTTGCAGTATCTGGGCTAAAAATTCCCATCTTACTCTATCATATGCCTTGGATAAATCTAGCTTAAGGAACATACCTTTGTTTTCCTTTTGGCAAAGCTCATAAATAGTTTCTTGTGCTATCACAACTCCATATAGAATTTGTCTACCCTACACAAATCCCCCTTGTTCTGGAGAGATTAACCCTGGTAAGATTTGTTTCAACCTATTTTCCATCAATTTGCTTATGATCTTATAAACCACATTGTGTAGAGCAATTGGTCTATAGTTAGTGAGATTTTCCATATCTCCACCTTTCGGGATGAGAGCCAAAAAGGTGTGATTCAAGGCTTTAAGGAGTCTTCCACTAGTCTTGACTTCTTCTACTGTTTGGGTTACATCCTTTGCAATTATATCCCAATAGGCTTTGTAGAACTCTACTGGAAATCCATCTAGACCTGGGGCCTTCCCTGTCTGCATATCAAAAACTATTTCTTTAACTTCTTCCTCTCTAATCTCTCTTAAGAGCTCCTCATTTTGTTTATTTGAAATTAACATTGGTATGATTTCTAAAATTTCCTTTTGGTGCTAAGTGGAAAGGTGTGGATTTGTAGTAAATAAAATTGAAAAGTATTTATTTGTAGTTTCTTGCATACCTAGGGTAGTAGTTTACCTATTTCCATCCCCTGTGTATAAGGTATCAATCTGATTATAGTGATTACATGTTGTGGCTAAGTGATGGAAAAACTTTGTATTCATGTCTCCCTCTTTCAACCAGATTATTCTTACTCATTATTTCTAGTAGGCTTTCTCTTTCTTGTCTAACTATTCTTCCTCTTGCATCAAAAGTGTCCCTCTTTCAATCAAATTATTCTTACTCATTATTTCTAGTAGGCTTTCTCTGTCTTGTCTAACTATTCTTCCTCTTGCATCAAAAGTGTTTCTTTGTGGAGAATATCTTCATAAATAGGTTCTGAGCGGATCCTTTTTGCTATTTCTTGCACTCAAACTAAAATATTTGCTCTTTGTTGCTGGAAATTTGTTCGATGAAGTTTACTCCATTTTTTAATTTACCTTTGATAAATTTTAATCTAGAGTGAAGTTGAAATTGTGTTGTCCCATGTTTTGGTGCAAGAAAATGTTTTCTAACATCCACAAGGCATAGAATTATGGAATGATGTCTTTTGATGCAAACTCATCACCATCAATTTGGATTTTTATTGATGGTGTACAATTTTTTTTTTTTTTTAATGGTGTACAAACCTAACCCCCATAGGATTCAAACCTTGGACCTCGTATTTGGATTTCCAAAGTCTTCACTATCATCCACAACAAAAGATCAACACTTAAAAAATAGTGCGTCAAACTTTTTTTTTTTTGAATCTGTTAAATGCGATTGAAATGGGCCCAATCTGTATTACATCATGATCACATGGTGGTATTACAACAAACTTGGAAATTATGTATGTATCACTTGGCAAGATTCAAACCTTGGTCTCCTCTTTGAAATTTAAGGAATCTAAGCAGTTTAGATAATGCCATTATATAACAATTCAAACTTTATTGCTATAAACAACTTTAGTTTTATTTATAGTAGATGAGATAAAGTATATCACTTTTTTCGAATAGATCATATGGGACTGAAATGGACCTCACTCATATAACATCATAACCACATGGTGGTATGAAGTGTAACAACTTACTCAATTAAATAATTCAAATAAATCAAGCCACATAAGGAGGGCAAAGTATTATAAGCCACTTAGAGAGGGCGGAGTCTCGTAGTCACTTAGAGAGGGCAAAGTCTCTTACAGTATACGCAATAGGAAATAATTATTCGATGATGATAAAAATGAATAAACCATTCTACATATAAATAGATGAATGACTAAAGGAACATACACGACCATTGATGAACCGACTACTACTTTCGGATCGTTACATGGCTCCCTACCTTAAAAGTTTTGTCCTCAAAGGTGGAAAAAAATTGGAAAAAATATCTTCGTCTCCCATGCAACATCTTCTTTTGGAAGTCCCTACCATTTAATTAGGAATTCTTGAATTTGGTGTGAGTGATGATAGCGTACTCAAAATTGTAGTATTAGTGGCATTATTTTTAAATTTTTGAAATTTTGCAAAAAGTTTGGTAAAAAATTTCTTGTTGTCTGTGGCAAAAATGTTATTTTAAACTTATTGAAATTCTATGCAATGATCAATCCATCCAATGGTTTGAAGCAAAATTCAAATTTAGCGAAAGATAATGATCAGATTTTAATTTCAACGTTTGATTTCCATATTTCAATTTCAATATTCGATTTCCAAATTTGGTGGAAGACAACGATCATATTATAATTTTCAACGGTTGGGTGTAGAGACTTAAAAGCGAAGACTACGAACAACAAGGATGCATACACTAACAACAAGGACTGTCGACATTGATAGAGAGGATGTGGGGACACTAATAGTGAGGACTACAGATAACGTAATAATGGGCACTAACATGGATTGCGAACAACGTAACAATGGACTAATAAGTCCTGGACATGAATCGACATAGAGCAAATGTAAACTTGGAGGGGAAATTGATAGCGCAACAACAAAAACTAACTCAGATAGGCTGACAATGTAACAATGACTAACAAGACCTAGATGTGATTCGATACATAGTAGACACGGACTTCGAGGACTGCAAGGATGGAGTATAGATAACTAGGAGGACTACAAGTATGGAGTGTAGACAACTAGGACAAGGAGACATAAATCAACACATGGCCATGCAAACTAGGTGCTCTAACAAGGAGGCATGAATCAACACATGACCATGTAAACTAGGTGCTCTAGCATGCGCGAAGGCGTGGCTAGTAGGTAACCACCTAAGATGGTTACTTTGTTATGAGTGTGTTCACCAATTTAAGGAATGCCCAGGACTTTGTATGCTCGATGTAGGATAATTCCCATAATTTAAAATCCAACTGCTAAATGCCAGTCATAAAAAATTAGGGTCACGACACCTGAATTCTACACTCATTGAAATTCATATTTTTCACCACAAAACCATTTAACTTCTCCTTGAAATCGCTAAACTTATCTTGAAACTGTCGATTAACTCACGAACGTAGTTTAGGGTTTGAATATCAATTTGTTTAGCATCAAGTTGGCTGAGTTGGTAGGAAATGTACACTATACTTTGGAAGGAATGCCCACACTGCTTGGGAATATCAATGTTGCTAGGAAAAAAATAAATCAATAAACGCTGCCTTGGGAATTCTCACGATAGAAATCACGTCTTATGCTTTGAATATTTTACAAAAATAAAATGGATGATAATTAAGCTAGAAAATTTCCATGTGATTAGCCTTATTTTTCTACAAAAAGCCTTTCTTCGAGTGTGCCTTCAATGATGAATCAGAAATATAGTTTTTGTTCTACTACGAATGAGAACTATATCTTATTTTCTACGAAGAAATACTGTGATCGGACTTCCTATGCAACGCGTGAAAATCTTCTCTTGTAGGATGGCTACGATTGTTTTGGTAACTGAATCTTCATCCGAATAAAGCTAGATTACTTGGAACCATTTTCAAAAACTTTGTTTGGAAACAAAATTTAATCTTTGCAATGAATACTCACACCAACGAACTCTTACACCCTTTTTTTTGGTAAACTTTATATAATTCACATACCTTGTCCATGAGGCATCAATTCGTTGGTGAATTAATTAGGTTTGGATGGCTTGAAATGATGGCCAAATGTCAGGGTTCTTAGAAAAATATTGTCATCTGAGGGAATAGCGTCACGTTAATGTGTAACTATTTTTTGAGGGGATATCATTGCGTTAATGCTTCAATATGTGGAGGATACAATTTGATTATATGGAGTCACACTTCTGTTGGAAACAAATATTGTTGTTGGGTAGCTCCAAAATGAAATGGTCATGTAAAAAATGAGTCACACTTTTGCTAGAAACAAATGTTGCTGGGTAGCTCCAAAATGAAACGGTCGTGTCAAATTTAAAAATTAAATCACCTTGTGAACCTTTCGACTGGAGAAAAATTTTGGGTGTTGCTTCCAAGAGTTGGCTCTGATACCACTTGAAGCGTTACAACTTCCTCAATTAAATAATTCAAATAAATCAAGCCACTTAAGGAGGGCAAATTCCTATAAGCCACTTAGAGAGGGTGGAGTCTCATAGCCACTTAGAGAGGGTGGAGTCTCTTGCGATATACACAATAGGAAATAATTATTTAATGATGATCAAAATAAATAAACCATTCTACATATAAATAAATGAATGAATAAAGGAATGAACATGACCATTGATGAACCGACATCTACTTTCGGATCATTACATGGGATAACAACAAACTTGACAATTATACATGTATCGCTTAGCAAGATTTGACCTTGGTCTCCTCTTTTTTTTGTGGAAAACATCCCAGAAGGGATGCCACTTTCGGGTAAGACCCAAGGAGGCAGGGGTATCCATTCCACCAAAATCGCCCAGGGCTCGAACCTGGCCTACCACCTTTGACATACTCAAGGAGCAAACAAACACACAATAAGATTAAAATAAATAAATAAAAATAAAAATAATAAAATAAAATAAAAAACATGCTCCTTGAGTGTGTCAAAAAGATAAAGCACAACCAAACACACACACAATAAGATAAAAAAACCACAACACGAACCACATAGAAAAAACACAAGAACAACAAAACAAAACACAAACATGACAAAAACAACAGAACACTACAAAGACATAACCAACAAAAACATGAAAAACAAAAACAACCAAAACCTAAAAAATAAAAAATAAAAATAAAAAACAACCAACAACAGACAATAAACAAAAACAAAAAACATAGAAAACACTCACACACAAAAACACGAATTAACACAAACATACAGAAACACAAGAACAAGAACAACAAAAACACAAGAACAATAACAAAAAACACAAAACAACAAAAACACAAGAACAACAAAAACAACACAAAGAACACAAAAACAAAACAAAACAAAAACACACACACCTCAAAAAACTAAACAAAAAAAAAAAAAAAAATTGAACATAACAATGACCTTTCTAGACCAAAAGACTTTTAAGGCAAGAATCAACAGAGGAAACAAAAGAAAGAATAGTTTGAGCTAGGGAACTAAAATACCCTGACCGAACCAAAGAGAAGCAAAAATAAAGCAAGAAGAAACTAGGTACCTTCAGAACTAGAGCCATCCAAAGAAATGATAGAAAGAAGAGCTTCCCTTATTTGTGAAGCCCACCATCTAGGAGGGTGGCCATAACAAGTAAGATCACCTTTGTCCAAAGCCCAATTAGCTAAAGCATCAACACTCTTGTTTTGATCTCTGACCACATGATTGTAATCAACTTTCAAAAATCCCATCTGGATTAATTGAATCTTCTCAATAATTCTTTTTATTCTCCAATCAACCTTATGATTCTTAGAGGAGTCTTCAAAATATTAATCATGAGTTGAGAGTCGGACTCAACTAACACCTTTTCCCATCCAACCTTAGTAGCCTCTTGAAGGCCTCTGAGGATACCATACCCCTCAACAAGGTTATTGGAAAGAATACCCAAATTCTCAGCAAAAGTAAAAACCAGGGAGCCATCTGAAAGTCTACCAATTCCTCCCGCACTAGCTTTTCCAGGGTTCCCTCTAGAGGCTCCATCAGTATTGACTTTTCCAAAATCCTTAGGAGGAGGTTGCCAATTTCTTGTCCTATCCATCTTACAAATACTCACATTCCCTTTAAGTTGGTTGCCCTTAGAAGATTTAATCTTCAATCTTTGCATCACTTGATCCCATATTTGGTGGGAGTTTTGGGGGTGATTAAGGAGTTGATGGACTGATTCAACTAAGTTGGCTATGGTCTTTTGCCAAATATAGTGAATATCCTTCCTATCTTGATTAAAAATTTGGTTGTTCCTTTCATTCCAGATATTCCAAAGAAGAATGGTAGAACCCATCCAAACTAACTGCCTAATAAAGTGATCAACACCCTCTTGTTTAGGCCAATCCCTCCAAAGTTGTTCAAAAGTAAAAAAATTGGACCATTGTAAGCCAAGTAAAGTGGCCATTCTCCTCCATAGCTCAGAGGCTAAAGTACACTCAATAAAAATATGGCTGAGAGTTTCTACATTCTCTCCACACATTTCACATCTAAAAGGGCCATGAAAACCATGCTTCATAAGTTGCTCACCAGTAAGCACCCTACGATGCAATAAAAGCCAAGTAAAGAACCTCACCTTAGGCCAGAGCTTTTGAGCCCACAACTGAGAAAATATGTCAGAAGATTGGTTGGGATTATTATGGCATAAGGTCAAATAACCTTGAGCAACTGAATACTCACCCTTAGTAGTGTTGTTCCATCCAAAACAATCTTTTTCATGGGACCAAGAGAGAGATCTCATATGAAGGATGCCTTGGATATCTTGTCTTTGCCTTTCTAGGATTTGAATAGGCCAGTCCTCAATAGGGATCCAATATCTACCAACCTTTGAATTACCAGTATGGTACCGACAATAATTAGCCACCTTTATCCAATTAGCTCGGTGAAGCTCCTCCATCCAAGGCCTCCAATCGAGAAACTGAGTTATCAAAGGCTTGTGACCATCCCAAGAATCTATCCAAAAATTTACCTGTTGACCATTATGAATGATCCAAAATAAATTTTCTTTATCAAATCCTCACCAGTCTTAAGAACTGCTAAAATGGGAGAACCTTTGGTAGGAAGTTGATAGCGAACAAGGTCTTCAGGACTTTTGTTCTCAACATATTTAGCATGGAGATTATTGGCCCAAAGAGCATTGGGGTTATGCAACATCCTCCAATATAATTTAGCAGCTAAAGCTTTGTTGTTATTAATAGAAGACCGGAATCCTAACCCCCTTCATTCTTAGGAAGACATAAAGTGTCCCATTTCACCAAGGCCCATTTTCTTTTCTCCTTAGTACCACTCAGAGGAATCGATGACTGATTTGATCTAGTTCTCGAAGAACAACCTTTGGGATATTCAACACGGAAGAAACATAAATAGGAATAGCTTGAAGGACTGATTTTACCAAGGTGATTCTACCCCCAGAAGAAAGCCACCTGTTGGTCCACTTTCCAATTTTCTTCTTGACTTTGTCCAACAACCAATTCCAATATTTTTTTGCCTTTGAATATTGATGGGAATACCTAAATAAGTGATCGAAAGGGAGGTCTTCTTATATCTTAATTTATCCAAGACCATGGATTCCTGTCTAGAGGAGCAGTGAAAGAAAATAACTTTAGATTTGTCTTCATTGATCAACTGCCCAGTAGCCTTAGAAAAATAGCTAATGATTTGCTTAATATTAGAAGCTTCCTTAACTGTAGCTTTACCTAAAAGAGTAGAGTCATCAACAAATTGAAGATGAGAGATAGGTCTAGCTCCATGAGCAATGGTAACTCCCTCAAGGGTTTTGTTTTCCCTCTTTTTGGTTATAGTCCTACCCAAGCATTCAACAAGAATGATGAATAAATAAGGGGATAGCGGGTCACCTTGCCTAATACCTCTGGAAGCTGGGAACGACTGAGAAGGCCTGCCATTGATAAGAACTAAGTAGGAAACTGAAGAGATACATCCCATAATCCAATCCATCCAATCCTTAGAGAAACCAAATTGCCTCAAAACTTTGATAAGGAAGTGCCAATCCACTCTGTCATAAGCTTTGGATAAGTCTAACCGAATGAACATGGAAGGAGATTTTTGCATATCCATGGAATGGATGGCTTCCTGAGCAAGAACTATCTCATCTACTATTTGACGCCCTTCCACATAACCCCCTTGTTCAGGGGAAATAATCTTATGCAAAAGAGGCTTCAACCTTTCTGCCATGATCTTAGTAATGATTTTGAGAAGAACATTACATAAAGCAATAGGTCTAAAAGCTGAGATATGATCAACCTCTTGAGCTTTTGGAACAAGAGTAATATAAGTTTTATTGATAACCTTCAAAATTTCTTTGGCTTTCCTGGCTTCTTCCACCACCTCTAATAAATCAGCATGAAGGATATCCCAGAACTCTTGGTAGAACTCAATGGGAAAACCATCAGGACCTGGGGTTTTCCTTTTTGCATTTTAAAAACTACCTGTTGAAGCTCATTGATAGTAACAGGAGCAGTCAAAATAGAGTTCTCCTCGAAGTGATAAGAGAAGGGATTGCTTGAAGAACATTTTGTTGAGAAGTTGAGTCAAGAGGAGTAGCAACAAAAATATTGGAAAAGTAATCGACAACAATAGAGTTCATGCCATCCCAAGTATAGACAACATCTCCAGAATCTGATTTCAGGGAAGAAATAAAGTTGTGAGATCTTCGAGCTAGAAGAGATTTGTGGAAGAAATTTGTGTTTCGATCTCCTTCTTTGAGCCATTGAATTCTAGATTTTTGCTTCCATAAGAGTTCTTCTCTTTTTCCCATTCCTCTAACTGAGTTGTGAGTTTAATTTCATCTGCACTTCTATTCTCTGTGAGGCCATCTAAATGGATTTTCTTATTCAAATTTTCAAGTTGAGCAATAACTTCATATTTTTTTATGAACATCCCCAAACTCCTTCCAGTTCCAAGTCTTGATTTTGGATTTAATGTATTGCAGTCTTTTGGCAAAATAGAACATCTTAGTCCCATACCTAGGCTTACCTTCCTTCCACCATTGTTGCACATGAGGTCTAAAGGAACTATCTCTGAGCCACATTAATTGAAAATGAAAAGGAGAGAAACTCACATTGGTTTTCCACATTTCCACCATGATTGGCCAGTGATCCGAACCAACATTGTTAAGAGTCTTCACTTTAGGAATGTGACCATGGATTAAGAAATTTTTAGAGAGCAAAAACCTATCCAATCTCTCCATTATACAAGCTAAGCCTTGCCTTCTATTAGACCAAGTCATAAGGCCATTATCTGGTTGGATGTCCACAAGATGGAGGTTTGCAATATATTCGCTCATGAGGTCGGTGCTTTTGTCCAAATTTCTATTTCCCCCATTTTCTCATCCAGAGAGAGGATGGTATTGAAATCTCCTCCGATCAAGATCCAAGCTTCAGGAAAATGAGAGATAATATGAGTTATATCCTTCCATTGTCTTCTTTTTTCCTCCAAAGCAGTTGGAGCATAAACAATAATGCAGAGCATAAGTTGGTTGGAATGTCTACTTTGAATAGCTATAGCCAAAAGACCCCAACTGCCAACCATATGGTGAATAACTACCTCTTTTGGGTCCCAAAGACAAGCAATGCCACCAGAAGTCCCCTGGGAACTGAGGGAAACCACTTTTCCAGTTGGCCAAATTTTACTAGCAATTGAGTCCATATCCTCCATTGACATCTTCGTTTCTTGAAGGAAAACAAGATGTGGATGATTTATCTGAATCATTCTTCTAATTTCATTTTGTTTTGAAAGACTCCCTTTGAGTCCTCTAATATTCCAAGTGATGATCTTCATTAATACCAGGGCTAAAAAAGTTGGGAAGGGCATTAATCTTACCTTCCTCTACAAGCTTTTCACCTTCTTTTACCATATGATATTGATTGGTCTTGCGACCTACCTTTTGATTAGAATCCATCTTCAGTTTTTTTCCCTATTTCTTGACTTACTCCAATTGAATCTGAGATGGCTTCTAACCTTGAAGAATGCTCGTACACAACCAAAATTTTACTAGAGGGTTCAACAGAGTCTATATTGGGACCTGTATTATTTGAAGTTTTGACATTTAAAAGATTGTTTTTCTTGTGTAAATTTTCTTCCCTTTTTTCTGTTGAAAACCTTTGATTTGTTGGTTTGTCTCTGAGTTCTTCCCTTCATCTTTAAATTGTGTTTCTAAGATTTTTGTTTCCATTATTTCCTCTTCCTCACTTGGGACATCATTTGTGGAAAGGATTTCAAACATATTAGCAGATGACTTTGATTGATCCTTCATAACTGGTTTTTTCTGAGTGTTCTTCTTCTTAGGCATTTGGAAACCTGCTTGAGTTTATATCTTCTTTCTTTTGATCAGGAATTTTATTTGGGCAAGCACTAGCCAAATGACCATATTCATGGCAAATTCTACAATGAAAAGGAATGTTCTCATAGTCCACTACTTGCTCCCAAGTGTCTTCCCCAAATTGTAATGTGATATTTTTAGGTAGGGGTTTGTCAAAATCCATTAAAACACAAATCCGAGCATAAATAATATGTTCAAAATTTTGAGTACAATCAACGATCATCATAAAAGTTCCTAAAGAGTTTCCAATTGAAGAAAAAATAGTAGGATTCCAAAATTCAATAGGGAGGCCAAAGAGTCTAACCCACACGGGAGCTGTAGAAGGCATCTCTTCTTCGGCTTTAAATTTAGTATGCCAGGGCTTCATGAAAAGCCCTGCCCTTCCAAAAAACCAGGGACCCCCTTGAAAAGTTTTCTCTCTATCTTCATTATTAGCAAATAAAACAAGAAAATAACCATTTGGATAAATAGAGATTTGTAACTCACCTTTAGTTTTCCAGATTTTTGCAGCCCAGACTTTGAAAGCAGATAGGCTCGGACGAAAACCCACGAACCGACAAATTAGTCCTCTTTTTTCCAGATCTTCAATGCCAGTCTGAATGTTACCCATATCAAGCTTAACAATAGGAGTTCCATCAACTGCTTTAAGACATCCTGACTCCATTTTCCTGGGATCAATCTTAGGCATTCTTAGAGGTTTATGGGAAGCCCTAAGATTAATATTAGCATTGGGCTGAGGCTGTCCACCACGGAGGGCATCCCTAAAATTCATTTTTGGGGCTGAGTCTTCAAAATTCTTACCCTTGATAGGGGTTTTCATAGTAGATTTATTTTGTGGGTGCACCTTAGCACCAGATTCACTTGAGATCTGAGCCATTTTTTGATCAGTTGCTTGAAACTTATTTCGTGATCTCTTTAATCCTTGCCCTAGACGTCGTGGAAAGGTATGGTTTTCACTTTTATTTTGTGCAGCAAATTGGAAGTCGTTGTCACTCAAGTTCACAGCATGATCTATTGAAAGATAGATTTCTAACCCATCTTGGATCCCCTGCAACATATCCTGCTAAAATATTGAGTATAAACCACAAAAATATTGGCCGCTAGGGCCCGAAGGCCCTAAAAACCAACCTCTGGAGCTGCTTGCACTCAACCCAGATGAAACCCTCGCACAATCGCTTGCCAAAAATCTTGTTCACACATAGGGATGCGCTAGGATCTGTGTTGCTCCAAATGATCTAAAAATTGGTGGAGATGTTCTCTGGTCTCCTCTTTGAAAGTAATGAAATCTAACCAATTGAGATAATACCATTTGATAGAGGAAGTATGTTAATTGGTAATATTATATTTTCATTTGATAGGATTTTTGGTCTTTTAAACTTTAAAATCATAATCATAATTGAAGTTACGATCATCTAAAACATTATCAAGCATTAGCATTATTTAGCTTTTACTTAGACATCAATGATCAATTAAAATTGAAAAGTATCTAAATTGAGAAAACCAATCAAACCCATTTTGATCTAGAAACAATCTTTAAATATAAATTGTGATTAATATTACATCAAATGCAATTAGCTCAACCGATTATATTCCTTGACTTTTAAGGAGGAGACCTAAGTTTGAGTTTTACCAAGTGATACATGCATAATTTCTAAACTGTTATAATACCGCTATGTGGTCATGATATAATATGGGTGGGACCCATTTCGATCCTATATAACCAATTTAAAAATTATAATTAATAATACGATATCAAAACCATATAATTATTACAAATTTTATTTATTACACTCTTTAATTTGTTAAATTTAAAATAAAATATTTGAGTGAGTCCAAACTAAGATTAGACCTCACATTTTATTATTTTAGATCTTTAGGGAAGAGTAGGAAATAAGTGTTGCAAGTGCGAGTAGGAATCAAGTGCGAGCAAGGAGCAAGTCTCACTTTTCTTTTTACAAATATTTAGGAAAATTTAATAAACAAATGATTCTTATGAGTAAAATATAGGTAGCATGATAAGGAAGTTATTTTTTTTAGCCTTAACTATTTGTAGAGATGCCCTATTTAGAGAAAAAAAGAATATTAAATCTATGGAAAACCCTGACCAAGTAGCATATATTATATAAAAAGTGATTATTAAGGATGAGATCATTGAGAATAACATAGTGGTTCTTAAAGCAAAGGATTAATATGTAAGTTATGTGCACATTGGTAAGGTTTTTCAAAGATTCAAAATTGATCAAGTGAAAATGTGGATTGATTTCAAATTACTTCATGACTTTTCTTTCTAAAGTATTTTTTTCTTATCTTCTCCAAATTGAAAATTAGGGATAAGATATTAGGTGGTGGCCCATGGTTTAGGGGGTGGATACTTTATATTCAAAACTATGGAGTGATTAATTTTCCATGAATATAGAAACTATTAAAAGGCTTCTAGTGTGGGTTAGGATTTTTGGATTTCCATATTATCTTATCAATAAGAAAGTTCTATTAGCAATAACCTAGGGGTTCATTCAAAAGGGACTAACTATAAAGAAGCAAGGCATGTTATATGCATTTGTATAAGTGTTGTTATGGATAATTCAAAACCTTTATACAATACACTAAAATTAAATCTTAATCAAGAGAATGAGATAAAAAAGTTGATTATGAATATTATATATTATGATGCCACAAATGTTATGAGATGGACACATGGAAAGAGATTGCAAAGTTAAAATGATAGAGAAGAGATGGAAAAGACATGAGAGAAACTTTAAGATAAAGAAAGAAGATCATATTGTAGAAGTTAGATTAGATTAAGAATTTTATACTCCTAGAAAAGTGGTAAAGAAAATTCCTTTACAATTGTAGATGGAGAAGGCCATCATGATTTACTTACATCAACTATTAGAAGAAATAAAAGGACACGAGGGATGAAGAAATACAATGCACAAGTTCAAATTTGAAAGGAATTAAATGTGTAAAGGAAAATGTGGAGGCAAATTTTTAATCGAAGGAGGAGAAAGAGGTAAATTTTAATCTAGGTAAGTCATCCTCATTCCCTCAAGTATTATAAAATTCTCTTTTTGCAATAAAAAAAAAGTGGTGTAGAGTTTTCTCGTTGGAATTTAAGTTTTAAGAACAACATAATAAAGAAAAGAGTACAAAGGATATCCATAAAAATTTAGCATTCTTAAGACAACATAATAAACTAAGTAGTATGGAGGATCACCCTCTCACTTTAGGGTCTCTAGGGCAACATAAAGGAGGAAGTGTTTATGAGGCTATTCATTGCACTTCAAATACTCTAGGAAAACAAAAACTATATATGATAATTCTTACTATGAACATATGGAAAAATCAAATGTATTAATGAAGATGAAAGTGTTGGTGGAAATGTAAAAAAGAAAGGAATACCCTTAAAGCAAAAACAAAGAGGAAAATAACCTTAAAGTGATATTAATATCAGAAAATAAAAATAAATAGCACAAGTATTAATAAGAAGTGGGCTAAGCCTATAAATAAAAATAAAAAATGATGATGAAAATGGTATTTTAGAATATCAGGGGTATGAACAAAACCCTCAAAAAAGAGTTATTAGGAATATATGCTCTTAAATTTACCTTAATACAAGAAACAAAAATAAGTAGTGATGAATGTAAGGATGCACTCAAAAATATTTTTAAGATGGAGGATTGTCTAGTAGTTTTTCCTACAATTATAAAAATATGAGATAAATATAGATGGGATGGATAATTGCTAGAATAAAAAAGTAATGGATTCGTTGATTTTAAAATTATTTATTTAAAATAGGAAAGAGAAAAATATCAAACTTGGGGTTATAAAATTATATGCTTTAATTATATTTATTCCTCATAATAAACTTTAGAGAAAATTTAGTCTTTTCTTATCAAATTTAATAATGATTTATAATTGTGATCTATGGATTCTTGGAAGGACTTCAATACAATTCTATCTCATTTACAAAAGAAGGGTGATACTTTTATATGGTCTAAATCAATGAAGGATTTTGCATAGTTTTTTAAATTTAATTGCCTTTGGGATGCTATTCCTTCAAGATTTCAATATACATGGGATAATAGACACATTGGTCAAACTCATAGAAAAATATTGAATAGATTTTTCTTATCTAATACATGGTTGTAAACATAGTATATGATATCTTAAAAAGAAATATTGCAAGTGAGACTAGATCATAAACCCATTCTCTTAAGATGTGATCTAATCAATACTAGTCATCCAAATCCATTTTGAGTTTAGTCTATATGGCTCCAAGACCCTAATTTATTCCATATGATTATGTTAGGGTAGGATGAAGCAACATTTGAAGGATTATGTATGTATAGGTTTGTTCAAAATATAAAATATCTAAGAAAAATAAATATTTGGAATGTTAAATCTTTTGGTAACATAAAAGAGGAAATTAAATTCAAGCTCAACAATTTACAAGATATGGTGGAAATCAAAGGAATGGACCAAGATCCTTATGTGCAAGAAAAATTACTTTCTGATTATCATAACATATTTTTATAGGAATATTCATATCGGTCATAAAAATATAGGGAGAGATGGTTTAAGGGGATAAAAATACCAAAATTTCATGCTATAGATAAAAATATTTGTCTTTTTATCGAATAAAAATATTTTAATACTAGATAGAAGGAGTATTGATGAAGAAGAAGATATTAGAAAGGAAGTAATTAATTATTTCAAATATATTCTATTAGTGATTGGGAAAGACAAGGAGACAAAATATAAGCTTTTGCAAAATATTCCATCAACTATGACATAAAGATAAAATAAAAATTTGATGAGGAATATATCTACAAAGAGATATAGGAAATAGATTTTTAATTCCACCCTAACAAGGGACCTAGCCCTGATGGATTTCATACAAATTTCTTTCAAAATTTTTAGGATTTATTAAATAAAGATATTTGATTATGGTTGAAGAGACTGTGAAAAATATGGTTATAATTAGTAACATCAATACCACCTCTATTGCATTGGTTCCCAAGAAAGGAAACATAAAATATTTCAATAATTTTTTCCTATTAAACCTTTGTATTATAATTTATAAAACTATATCAAAATTATGACAATTAGATAGAAAAATATTTTAGATTACGTTATCTCAAAGGAAAAAGTGGTTTTGTTCATGTTAAACAAATTCTTGATGGTATAATCATTACATACGAGGTCATACACTCTTTTCATTCTACAAAAAATTTAGGTATGCCTATAAAATTAGATATGAACAAACCATATGATAGGATTTGTGTTGAATTTGTAATCTAATTCATTGTCATGAACTAATATTGTACCATGTATCAGATAGGCCTTAGGGCATTTCATTGTGCAATGTATTTATTATATGTTAAAATTTTATTATATAAGCCCAATGGACCATGGTTAACATTATATGGTTAAACTTTATTTAATATTTGTAGTTAACATAAAGCCCAATTGTTATGTTGACTTAGGTTAAATGTTATGATGTAATTTAAGATTTAGTTATTGCTATAAATACCCCCTCACACTCCCATTTCTTATTAGAATTTTGTACAATATTATCTACAAATAGTGATTATTTATGGTGCCTATGATGCCCCAATTCTCTTTTGTTTTTTTGTGCTTTCTATATAAGATTTGAGTAAATGTTATGCTTTTGTTCATTTCTAAAAATATTGTGAATTCTTTGGTTGAGAAGCGATATTTCTTGGTCATGTAGGAAATTGCTTCAGGTCTTTCTTCTAATTTGTAGGATAAATTTATCATCTTCATTTATTTTGATACTTTTATTTATTTTTACCATATATTATTTTCACTTCACTATGACTAGAGTTTTGACGACTCTTCATCAAAATTTTAAATCAGGTTTAAAGTTCCAATAAAATAGAGGGAAAATTTAAATTTGCATTTGAAACATTTGGCAACAATTGCATTTTTCACATGTGCTCATGAAAGCATTCTTCATAGTCAATATCATTTGTTTTTGGTGCCCTCAAGAGGCCCTCCATGGGGGTCATGCTGGCTTTGACAATTTTGACATTAAAATGTGTAAGCAAAAAAAATAACACCAAATAATGTGAATAAAGAGATAAGCAATGTAAAGTAAAACAAATGATTTCGTATTGATATTTCGGAGCCTTGATATCCTTTTCTTTTACACAATGATTTACCCCAAAATGGTGGGGGCTTGATTACAATAAATGATTGCTTGTTCTCATATTTACAAGTAGACACAAAGGGGGGAAGAGCCCCTTTGGTCAAGACAATGGAAATAGGTGTCTTTGATCTCCTCTTGCTCTAATAAATTTATGGATGGGCTTTAGCTATCCTTGTGGGCCATCCTTTGCTCTAGTAGCATCCAATGACCTGTAACCTACACACATGAGCTTGCAAACAAAACAGGGTCAATAACTCCTGAAGATATGCATTAAAGAAAACCACCAAACCCTAAATAGAATGCTTACACACTGTTAAACAAGATGTAGAGAACATAAAACAAATAAACCAAATTACCTTGTTGATACATGATTCGATCTATGTTCATATGGGCTAAAAAATATCATTGAATAGATATGAGGCTGCATCTAAGGACTAGTTAAATGCAACCCTGCATCTCTACGGATGCAGCCACATTTGGGGTTGTGTAGGCACCCTACCATGTCTAGATCTAAGTTGCAGAATTGATGGGAATTAATTTTGGGCCTCGATATCTTGATCTCTAGAATTTGGTTAGGGTTACTCTCATGATTTTGGTAAAGTGCTGTTACAAATTTTTGGAGGTCCCTCATTCACAAAAGTGAATCGAGTTTTATAACCTTCTGGAAGGTTAGGGTTAAGGTTTGGAGGTGACAAGATAACATTACCAAATGGTAAGCTAGATTTAGGGTTTGGCTAGTGGCAGGATATGGAAATAATATATATAGCAAATGGCTAGGATTTGGTGTCTACAAATATCTCTTTTTATATCGCATTGTGTAGAATACAATGTGATACAAAAACAAGAGACACCTAGTTTTATTGGATGGAGAAATGAACTCTATCCTCAACGTGCAAGAAGAATGATTTTGAAAATTTTAATTTTAGCTTACCCTCTCAATTGGAAAATGGGTAAAGAATGAAACCCATGAGTCAATTGATCGAATGTGAATGATGAAAAGGGGTGGATGTGATGGATGCAAATGTTGAAAATCAAGATCAAGTTGGTTGCCCCAAGTTTGGGGTATATCTGTGTTGTCAAAATTTTGCCTTTGGTAGCATTAGGTGCAATTCAATGTGATAGATGGACCAACCATTATGGGTGCATGTTTGACCCATTTGTGACTAGAGCGATGCCTACCAATTTGATTTTTTTTTTAAATTCCGCTTTATAACCCTACGGAGAGGGATTAATGAAAACCTTGGGCAAATTTTCTTGAATGTAGGTGCATTCCAAAATTGAGGGACCAAACTAATTTTATTTCAAACGTGATGATATGGGATGATGTTTTGGATGCATTGATGGGCTGATTTGATGGTTTTGTGAAATTTTGGATTGTTTTGGGATGTTTTCAAGCGTTTTAGGGCATTTTGTGACTTTTAGTCGCATTCAAAAATTAAGCACCCAAATCAATCCAATTTGCCACAAAATAAGATGTAATGATGGGATTGATGCTTGGATGAGTTGATGTGATGATTTTGTGGGGTTTTGCACTATTTTGGAGTCTTTTGAAGCCTTCTACAATATTTTGAGAACAAATGCAAGACTGTGTCTATGTCTTCCCAGATGCAGAGGTGCATATGGTCATATACAAATGCAGAGGTGCATCTACATGCATACTCCAGATGTAGGTCCATGTCTAGATGCGTCTGTCAAATGTGAGGGTACATATACGAGTGTAATATAAACTATAAAAGGGTTATAGGGGTCATTTTTACTTCATTCTTGCGTTTGAGAGCTTTGAAGTCTGTGTTTGAGAGGAGAAGAATGAAGGAGATTCGTGATGGTGATGGAGGAAGCTGGTGTGGTGGCTGGAGCTTGGCGATGGTGATGGAGGGAGCTGGTGTAGTAGCTAGAGATTATGAGCAGGTGTCGAAGGTAAGTTCTTCTAGCCTTCTCATTTATTTTTGCAATTGTTTTTCAAGTTTTTGTTGAAGTTTTTTTGACAACAGAAAGAGAGGGTAAAAGGTTTTTTTAAAGGAAAGAGAGAGCAATTTTTTTTTAATAAAGTGGATGGAATTTGAAAATATTATTTTTACACATGTATGATATACTAATGTGTATTTTTTTTTGTTTGTACTATAGTTGAATATTTTGGAGGCTCGACATAGATTTTCACCTATCCTACCTAGGGTGAAGAAGGCACTGAAGGAGGTTGACTGGGAGTGGTTGAGGAAGGTGGGATTGGATGGGTGTGCATGAGTTGAGATGGTGAGGGCATATGAGAGGTGCCTTAGCAGAGAGGTGGGATATAGACAAGGGGAAATTCTAACTCCCAATAGGGGAGATGATGATGATGCTTGAAGACATCTATCACATATTCCATGTACCTATTGAGGGATTACATATCTAGGTTGGACGAGACAAGGGGTATGATCTCAATCACAATTATGGTGATGCTTGGGAGGATGCAAAGATTGGGAGTGGCATCCAATATTTGGAGATGTACTCGAAGAAGGAGTTGGAGGTATTACCAACCTATGTGATGTTCATTTTAGCCAATATGTTGTTGCTAAACAACGCAAGATCTAGGTTCCCTTGGAACCTTATTAGGTTGGTGTAATACATGATTGATGAGCCTTAGATGTATGCTTGGGCACTTGCCTTACTAGCTCATATGTACATGGAGTTGTACGAGGTGAAGAGATAAGGATGAAAAGGATTGGGGTGTACAGTTTGCTTCTTCAAATCTAGGGTTGGGAGCATTTCAATGTAGTTCATCTTGTGGGTTAACCGTACGAGTGGGATATAATATATCCCTATGCACTTTGATGGTAAGCAGTTGAGGAGACACAAGCCATCCCATTCATAGTGATTAGGAGTACAGGGACTTATGGGTAAGATTGACACCTGATTAGGTGTATTTGTGGTCATGGTGATGGGCTAGATGGAATATAGATGAGGAGAAATTATGGTGGACCAGACAAGCCAGATGGGTTGTCGAACACTATAACAATGAGATAGAATTGATTAATTTCTCACACGTTCTATGATAGTTCATGATACAAAAAGAGGTTTTCGATGCTATAGTGATCTAGAGGCACCATGGTGATGAGCTAGGATTACCCTATGCTCATTCTTAGGGGGTGGAGTTAGAGGATGATGTTGATATGGATATCTTGAATGGGGATGACATTTGGACTATGACTAACTATGATGCTTGATTTATTTCTTAGCCTCCATGGGTACTAAGGTGGTGGATGAGGTTAGTGGTGATAATGGGAAGACTGCTATTGAGATAGAGGAGACTCCCAAGCAATAGAGATATCATCAAGCCAACAGTGGGAGGAGACAATAGAGGGCCAAGGTAGATTAGCCTCCTAATATTGGAGGTGATGGTGAGGTTGGAGGATATGGTGGGGGTGCTATGGGGAGATTTCGTAGAGATCTTCAGCATGAAGGAGGAGTGGGTTGTGCTCTAGGCTGAGCGAGATAGCCTAGCTGATGAGTAGAATACATGGGATGCACACAAATAGTTCCCTTTCCTTCTCCTAAAACAACTATTATTTTGACTCCTTTCTCTACCATCCTCAAGATTCTATCCTATTGCTAGATATTCAGAACACCTTGAAGACCATCAATAACAAGGTAAATGCAATGGAAATTTGAGAAATGGAGAGATCACAATAGAGGAGATTCTCATATATCAATAGAGATTAAAAAACCTAGCATTTGTGATAATTTGGGAGCTAGGGTTAATGCAAATAAGGCAGACCAACAATTCAAACCTGAAACTACTCTAGTCAATGTCTGGTGTTTAGTATGCAATGATCCTCATGATTCATACACCTATGTGATGTGTCAACACCATGTCCAATAGTCTATAGAAAAGGTTGAGAGAAACCAAAAGGTAAGAGTTAGCATCTTATGGCAGCACAACCAAATTATGATTGAATATGACCTTTCCAAAGAAGAACCAATTTTTGTCATGATGATGTCTAGTAAGAAAACTCTACAGGTAGATCCACATAAAATGGGCCAATTCCAGGTCCGTTCTTAGAAGAAAATGGAACCACTCCCACAGGGTAATGATAAGTTTCCTATTACACAAGCAATCGAAAAGGGAGTTTCAACCCCTGGGAAAGACAAGAAAGAGAAGGGTGAGGAACGAATAGTTTCTAAATATGAGGCCCAAGAAAACCTGATATTCCCTTCTATCACAAAAATGCAAAGAATAGAGGCCACCCAACAATACAAAAGGAAGTATGGGGGGCAGAGAAAAGATATGAGAGAAAACCCCACTTGGGAAGTCTGAGTTTAATATTGTTGAAGAGTTAAAGAAGACCCCCTCAAGAGTAAGTCTCTATGATACTTTGTTTATTCTTGGTCAATTTGGTTTACTCAAAGCTTCTTTAAATAAAAATTCACAAGAAAAGTAGGTTGTAACCATCTATAGCCAGTCTCATGGCCAAGAAAATATATCTCCAACCTTGAAAAATAGACCCCCTTCCTTTTATATCTCTTTGAGAATGGAAGGATAGGTTGTGCACAATTGTATGATGGATTTAGGAGCCTCAACTAAGTCATGCCCAAAGTAATTTATGACGTGATGAGAATGAAGTATACCCGTTCTTGTCCAGGATTGTTGTAATTGGATGGCACACCAGTCAAAACCATTAGGGTAGTAAAATATGTGTTAATGAGACTGCATAGGGCCCTAGAGGTTACCATTGTATAGGAAATTATGGTAGTGGATCTTGAACCTTATTTTGGTTTATGTCTTTCCAGGGGAGTTCACTGCTAAATTAGGGGGCTACATGTACCTAGAATACTATAGCATGATGATTCCATACAAGGGAAAGAGGATAAGTATAACTTTTGAGAAACCAGTGACTTATCATATCGAAAATATTAAAGAAGATATGTCCAACCATGCTATTATGGAAGATCCAGAGCTTGAGGAAGTTCTTGAGGAGTTGGAAATAGAGGATGTGTTGCCTTTAAAGGAGGATCATGAGCTATTATAGATAATACTGGGCACTTACAGTTCTCCTCTAAGGTAGAGAAAAGAATCCCTACCATTTCAAATCAATCACTCAAAGAGTTGAAGATTTGGACAATGCATTTTTATGGAGTAAGGTACAAAATTGTTGCTGGAGCTGACATAGTTTTGAAATTCCCTCAAAAGGAGTGAATTTTTTTTCGTATAGATTGATGTGGTCTTGTACTAATAATGTTGTAAAGTATGAGGCCATGTGCTTAGGCTTAATGCAAGCAAAAAAAAATAGGAATCAAGATATTAAACATATTTGGTGATTCATAATTAGTGGTCAATCAGGTCATAGAGATATGTAGCAACAAACACCATTATCTAAGGATGTGCAAAAATAGAGTGTGGGACTTGATGGAGTCTTTTGATGCACTTAACATCCACTTTGTCCTTAGAAATCAGAATGTGCTAGCTGATGATTTAGAAGTCAAAGGGTCCAATTTTAATTCCTCTCTAGATGTTGGGTTAGATAAAAGTGGAAGAGTCAAGCTAGTTTTTAGACCCGTAGTTCTTGATAGGCATAACTTTTGGCAAGTTTTTGAGAATGATGATTAGATAATTGAATTTATAGTTAGAAAGTCATGTTGGTCTAATGTGTAGGAAAAGTCTCCTCAAGAAATGGATTAGCAGGATATGATACACTTGAAGAACAACCACATTCCTAAAGGTTTTATTACCTTAGAGAGTTTGTTTAATAATGAAGATAGGAAAAGATCAAGAACCATGAAAATTGATGAGGAGATTTACAGTGAGATTGAAATTGAAAAAGAAGAGAATATTAATATTAGTTTCAAGTGCTCTCCAAAATAAATAGAAGTAGTCAAATCCCTATGCTCTTGTTACCCAAAAATTATAGCTTGGTCATATGAATATCTCAAGGTTTATGATAAGAAAACTATTCAACACACTATTGAGCTAGATCTTAATGCAAAGAATTTCAGACAAAAGCAAAGGCATGTGAAACCAAAAATAAAATCCATAGTGAGGGGAGAGTTGCTCAAATTGTTGAAGGTAAATATCATCTACCCAATAAAGCATTCCACGTGAGTCACAAATTTGGTGCTTATAAGGAAAAAGAACGACAATATCCGCTTGTCTTGATTTTAGGAATCTAAACAAGGCATATTTGAAAGATCATTATCCTCTCCCCAATATTGATCAAATTTTGTAAATTATAGCAAGAGCAAAGATGTTCTCCCTGTTAGATGGCTTCTCTAGATATAACCATATTTGGATCAAATATGAGGATCAGTTCAAGACAACTTTCACTACTAAGTAAGGCACCTTTGCTTATCAGAGAATACCTTTCGGACTGTCCAATGTAGGAGCTATATTCTAGAGGGCCATGGACTATGATTTGGGTGAGTTGATCAATAAAATCATTCTAATTTATTTTTATGATATGACCATGTTATCTCATAAGAAAGAAACACACCTTGAACACTTGGACAAAGTCTTACAAAAATGTAGAGAGTTTGGCATCTCTATGAATCTAAAGAAATCATTCTTCGCATTCCATGAAGGAAAGCTATTAGGGCATGTGGTTTCAAATGAGGGAATGGCAATCAACCCTGATAGAGTGAAATCAATATTGGCACTGCCTCTTCCCATGAATAAAAAGGCCCTGTAATATTTCTTTGGGTAGATCAATTTCATGAGAAAAATTATTTTGGATTTCACCCAAGTAAATAAACCTATCTCAAAGCTCCTAAAAAATAATATGGAATTCAAATGGACTGACAAAAAAAGCAATCATTTGAAGAAATTAAGCAGGCTATTACAATGACACAAGTATTGGTAAACCTAGATTTTAGCAAAGACTTCATATTGTACGCCTATGGAGCTGAGAGAGCTATGTGGTTGTGCCGACACAAAAGAATGACGTTGAAGAGGAATATCCCATATTTTTTTGTAGCCAAACCTGATGAGGCCTGGAAATGCCTCAATCATAACATGTTTTGAACACTGAAATTGCCTATAAACTCTTATGTTTAATCTAATATGCTAGTTAAGTTAATTCAATATGTTGTGTATTAACTATTTGCATGATGAATGTATCTGAAATACTATATTCTGATTTTTACAACTTTTTGCATAAGTTTTATGTTGTTTTGTTATGATTTGCTGAATGAGATATGCTTAGGTTGATAGCAGCATTTCACTAATCATGTTTTGATATGTCTCAAGCATTTATTTTACCTAAATCTGGCAACAATACAAGCAAACTCATTATCGTGCAAAGAAAATCGGGTTTTCCCATGTAAATTCCAACCAGCTGCCAATGAATGGCAAGGCATGGAATTCACATATGGAAAGAGATGAAGATCATTGGAATCTGATCCTGAGAGATAACCCACCTGAGAAATGTAGAGGAAAACATTTAAGGAGCACACATTTGTTCATTCTGAAGTCTCTTCGAAATGAACAGATATCTTCGAAATGAGAAAACACAGTGTCTTCGAAATGAGCGGATCTTCGAAATGAGAATTGCAGTATCTTCGAAATGAGCCACTTATCTTCGAAATGAAAACAGAATGTGCTTTTTGACTTATTGACCAATTTTTGACGCTGGAAAAAGGGAAATAAATATTGAAAAAGGTAAGGGAAAATATCTCAGATCTGCCTTTGCCGTCCTTGCCGACCAAAGCCACCATTTATGGAAAGATCAAGTTTGATCTTCTTCTAGGATAAAACCAGGAATTGTTGCAGCATAATAGGATTAGATCTTTTGAGATATTCTCAGCTTGTTAGTAGATCTTAGGACATCTATAAATATGGCTCCCGTTCAGGTTGAGCTAGTAGTAGTAGAGAGAGTGGAGATAGAAGATAGAGAAAGCAGAAAGTAGAAAATAGGCAATAACTAGAAAAGTGACTGTTATAGTCCTGTAACAGTGTTTTCAGTAGAATTATTGTAATCATGTGCTTGAATCAATAAAGTGTACTATTTCTATTTCATATTGCTTGTAAATGAGTGTGAGTAAGATCTAGAGAGAAAGAGACTCATACCTTCTTCTGGACAAGGAGGTTGGCCACTTCCAGACCTAGGAGGAGGACTAACAACAAGTTTTTATTCTGATTTTGCTGTAGCATAATGAGTTGTAGAACTTGTCATTTCATTCCTTTGTAAACAACTAATGATATTTGCAATCTTAGCTTATTTTATGTTTTGTGATTAATGGTTTGGTTGTAATCCCCACTTTCAGCAAAGCTTTCAATTTATTGCAGACTGTCAATTCTAGAATTTACTGTTTTTTGTAATTTCCTGTATTTTGTGTTGTTGTCAACCCCTGCACATAATATTGACAACCTTCTGTTACAGAGCCTTGACAGGGTTTTATTTCCATGTTATAAATAGGTTTCCATTGCTGCAAAAGTAAATAGATTTCCTTTCTGCAATTATAATCAGACTTTTAATTCTGCAACTGTTATTTCTGCAACATAATTAGGTCTCATTCTGCAATTGTAATTAGGATTTCATTTCTGCAGTTAATGATTAGTTCCCATTTTTGCAACTTAGATTAAGGTTTAATTCATGCAATTTAGAGATAGGAATGTCCTAAATCCCCCACACAATCGGTTTCACCAATAAGACCCGTTGCTCTAAATTGACCTAAGTTATAACCCTGTTCACCCCTTCTTTCGTAGATAGCCTTGTACACTGCCCTGGATTGACAAATTCATTGAGAATTAATGATGTGTATAACGACAATGCATCATTTTGGCACCGTTGTCGGGGAATTGTGTTGCTAGAAGGTAACAACAGTCCAATAGCTGTTAGTTAGACTGAACCGTGAAGATTCAGGATAAAATCTGAATAGAACAACTGGTTAAAATAACAACTATTGACCTATAATTTATGTCATTTAAGAGTAAACATGAATGAGTAAGTCTAGGGATGAAAAAGGTAGAATTACCCAAAAGGATCCCTGGCTTGTTCCATTAAGGAGATCTTCACGCCTAAGGGGTGAATCACCTGTGTTTGAATTACCAAAAATATTGAAAGAAAAATCACCAGTCTCACCATCATTAGAACATTCTGAGAAAGAAAAATCACCAGTATCATCATCATTAGAACATCCTAAGAAAGAAGAATCGTCAGACTCATTATCAACAGAGGATCTTGGACCTCTTGAGAGAGAAATTTGGATAAGTTTAACTAAGAAACCAGAAACTATGGCAGAGGGAGGCAATCTAGATAGAGATGGCCAACATGGCTATGTCCATAATGAAGAAGATGATCAGGATATTCCTCAACCTTCCAGAACATTTGAATATCCTATTCGTTTGAATCCAACACAAAACTCTCCCATGAAAACCATTTCACCTTCAATACTTCCAACCTTTCGAGGTGTTGTATCTGAAGATCCTGATCAATTTTTGTTTGAATTCAAGGTAGTGTGTCAAACCTATGATTATGTAAATGACAATCAAAAACTTAAGGTCTTTCCCTCAACACTCAAGGACTCAACATTACGCCGGTTCATGAGCTTAGAGCCAAATTCCATCCGAACCTGGGATCAAATGGAAACTATGTTTTTAGACAAATATCGGGAGTATTGCCGTGTAAGGAACAGAAAAGATGAGTTATTCAGGATTAAACAAGAAGATGATGAAACATTAGAAGACTATCTTGATAGGTTCTCCTTTGTTCAAAGGAGATGTGGACTTGTAGAACCAGAGTTATGCAAAACCATATTTTTAAGAGGATTACAAGATGAATCCAGAGATGTATTGGATTTGATGGGAAAAGGGGATGTAAATACTCTCAATAATGAGGAAATTGTGGATCTCTATAGGAATTACTCTCGAAATAAGCAGGGAAGAAGAAAAAAGGTTACAAATGGCACTGATGTGAAGGAATTAATAGAGGAACTTGCAAATTTTAAAACTGATATTCTAGTGCAATTAAACACAACTTTGGGGGAAATGTCTGCAAAAGCAAAAACCATAGAACCTTTGGCAATTTATTGCCCAAGATGTAGAAATAAACATGCTTTGCAGGAATTTCCTTTGAATAAAACATCTATCTCAACCATTTGTAGTATCTGTTCAAAGAAGCATTCAACTGATAAATGCAACCTGCTACCACAACTCAAAACTATGTTAGAAAATCAGACTGAGGAACTCAACTATGTTGGACAAAAACAAGGAGGAAATTTCTCTCAAAACCAAAATCCTCCTCGTTTTCCTACAAATTGGGGGCATAATCCCTGGACTATGCCTTGGGGACAATCATAACCACCCCAACGTCCTTGGAATTATCCTCAATG
Organism: Wollemia nobilis; assembly: GCA_028583015.1. Taxonomy (NCBI): domain Eukaryota; kingdom Viridiplantae; phylum Streptophyta; class Pinopsida; order Araucariales; family Araucariaceae; genus Wollemia; species Wollemia nobilis. Next base: position 4,960,237 of record JAQPPZ010003280.1, read on the forward strand.
GACAAATTCCCAAGAATGGCCACAAACAAATTGGAGTAATTCAGCCTAGAATCAGAATTAGAATAACCCATCATGGAATCAAAACAACCCATCATGGAATCAAAACAACCCATCCTGGAATCAGAATCAGACTAATCCACATTGGATGCAAAATCAACCACAATGGAGTCAGCAATACCAATCCTATCCAAGGCAGCAAAGAAATCAAGGTCAAAATCAGCATTTGTCGCCTGCACCTAATCAAAATTTTCAAGAAAAATAGAACCAACCACAACAAACACAAAAAGTGAAACAACCTCAACTTCCAGCTCAATCAGCCACTAATCCAAATAGCATGAGACAGCATCCCCCGTCTATGTGGCTAAAGCTGAAGAAAATGTTGAAATAAATGTTATTGATTGTAGTAACATCCAACTTCGTTCAAGAAAAGTTGTACCTGAACCTGTTTCAAATAAAAGCAAGGAAAATGAAGAGCAAGAACCTTTGGAACCAGTTATAGTTGAACCACCAATAGAGAAAGAAGAAGAAAAAATAGAACCACAGGCAAAACAATTACCTTCATCAAGGATAATTCCATATCCTGAAAGATTCAATACCACAGCAGAAAATTTTGAATCAGACCTGGTCAAGGAACTTAAAAAGTTAACTATATCATTGCCCTTATTGCAAGCCATTAAGGATATACCAATGATTAAAAGTACTATCCGATATTTGTGCATTAGAAGAGCAGGAAGAAAAAAGAAAGCATTTCCCAAGACCTGCTCAGAGTTGAAGGAAAGATAGCTGATCTCTTATCCTGGAAAACTAGTACCTCCAAAGTATAGTGACCCAGGAAGTCCAGTTATCACAGCTTACTATAGGTTCAAGTACCAATATCAAATGTCTTAGTAGATCTAGGAGCTGCAATAAATGTCATGACCAAGGATATAATGAAATAATTACAACTCAAACATCTCACCCCCACATTTACAGTTTTAGAAATGGTCGATAGGTCAGTTGCAAAACCTGAAGGTATCATTGAAGATGTTCCTATAGAAGTTTCTTCTTGGGAATTCCCTGCAGATTTTTTGGTTTTACAACCAAGAAATTCAACACATGGATATCCCATCATTTTGGGAAGACCTTGGCTTGCAACTGCAGCAGCCTTCATAGACTACAGATCTGGAAAAATGACTATTTCAAATGGTATTGATCTAAAACAGATCTCTCTCGTATCCTCCCTGCAAGACCCTCCAACAATTTTTTAGGTCAGTTATGGTTTCCTGATTCAGATGAAGAATCAGAGGAGGTTATTTCCACACTAGCCACCTTGGTAGTAAGGGAACACACAGAAGACCTCCATGACATAGAAAACTCAGAAAATGAAACTATCCTAATGAATGTTCTGCATGAACAAGGGTTAGAAGAGGAAGCAATAAATATCCAAGAATTGTTAAGGAATGAGGAGAACCAAAACTCTAAAGGTGAACCATCTATACTATTATAGGAAAACTCTGTTTCACTACCACATGGGTGGCACCATCACCTGATTTTTCCTTCTCACTGTTCCATACAGGATATGCTTCCATCAAAAAATAATGAAACAGAAACTTCTTATTTCCTTCCATCTCAACAATGTCCTCTTAACTCCCTAATCACTAAGTATGAAGAAGTGAATTCAGTCCTTCCAAATACAAAACAAATAGAAGTCCAGCCAGGCAAATTTTTGAATATTTACAACTGGCTTACTAGGGAAGAGGAAGACAAATTGATAGTTGTCTTGCAGAAGCATGTTCATGCTTTTGCTTGGGACTATAAAGATATGTCGAGGAGTTCACCCCGATATATGCACCCACAGAATTTATACTCGAAGAAGTCAAGCCAGTAAGACAACCCCAGAGAAGACCGAATCCTGCCCTAAGGGATATTATAAAGGAAGAAATTGAAAAACTTCTGGAGGTAGGATTCATTTACCCAATTTTTGATAGCCAGTGGGTCTCTCCATTGGTTATAGTTCCTAAGAAAAATGGAAAAATGAGAGTATGTGTAGACTATAGAGAGCTGAATAAAGTGACATACAAAGACCATTTTCCATTACCTTTCATAGATCAGGTGTTAGATACCCTTGCTGGAAAGAGATACTTTTGTTTTCTTGATGGATTTAGTGGATATAATCAAATTCAGATTGCACCTGAAGATCAAGAGAAAACAACCTTTACCTAGTCCATGGGGAACATTTGCCTATAGGGTTTTACCTTTTGGTTTGTGTAATGCCCCAACAACATTTCAACGAGCGAGTTTTAGCAATTTTTTTCTGATCTCGACTACCAACAGTGTTGAGATATACATGGATGATTTCACAGTATGTGGACATACTTTTGACTTTACATTAGAAAACCTTGACAAAGTTTTAACTCGCTGTGAAACATACCAGTTATCCTTGAATCCAAAAAAATGTTTTATGATGATGAAGGAAGGAATAGTTCTTGGTCATCACATCTCTCTTCAAGGGATCCAAGTTGATCCAAAGAAGGTGGAAATTATCAAGAACCTCCTTCCTCCTAAAACTCAGACTGATGTCAGAAGCTTCCTAGGACACATTGGTTTTTACCGCAGGTTTATTCCCAGCTTTAGCACAATAGCCAATCCCATGTTTGCCCTATTGACTAAAGATTCTAAATTTTCCTGGACTGTAAGGTGTCAGGAATCATTTGAAGCTCTGAAAGAGAAATTAGTAACTCCACCTGTGTTAAGAGGACCTAATTGGACATTACCATTTCACATACAAGTTGATGCTTCCAATACTACAATTGGAGCAGCATTAGGACAAATTGACAATGGTGAACACTATGCCATCTACTACATTAGCAAGAATTTGACAGAGCTGAGAAAAATTATACCACAACCGAGAAAGAATTCTTGGCGATAATTTATGCCATCAACAAATTCAGGCATTACATCACAGGTTATCAAATATTTATTCACACAGATCACACAACCATTAAATATTTGATGAATAAGCCTATGGTAAGTGCAAGAATTATTCGTTGGTTATTGTTGCTACAAGAATTTGATATCACTATAATCAACAAACCAGGAAAAGCTAATGTTGTAGCAGATTTCTTGTCCAGATTACAGAACACAGATGAAGGGGAATTAGTTGAAGACACCTTTCCTGATGAAAAATTATTTGCTATATCAGTCCAATCACCTTGGTTTGCAGATATAGCCAATTACTTGGTCACAAGGAAAGTTCCTCCACATTTCACTTCAAAACAGAAAAAACAATTGATCAAACAGAGTTCTTCTTTTGAATGGATCAAGGGTATACTTTTTAAGTGCAGTCTTGACCATGTGTTACGTAGGTGCATCCGAAAGGATGAGGTGTATGATATCCTTAGGGCTTGTCATGATGAACCCTCAGGTGGACACTACTCTGTAAAAAGCACAATTAGGAAAATCTTAGGGACAAGATATTATTGGCCATCTCTTCACAAGGATGTAAAAAAGTACATCAGGCATTGTGATGCATGCCAAAGAATGGGGAAACCCACTCATACAAATGAAATGCCACTGCAGCCTCAATTGGTTTTAGAGCCATTTGAGAGGTGGGGGCTTGATTTTGTAGGACCTATTGATCCACCTTCTCAAGGAAAGGTGCATATTCTAGTATGCACTGATTACTTGACAAAGTGGGTAGAGGTGCGTGCTTTCAAACATGCTCGTGAAGAGAAGGTCACTGATTTCTTGTATACTCAGATTTTTCAGAGATTTGGAGCTCCCCGGTCTATCACCACAGACCAAGGACCCCAATTTGCATCTAAAGTCATTGAGGCATTTACTAGAATTATATGAAATCAAACATAGAAAATCATCCCCTTATCACCCACAAGCAAATGGCCAAAGTTGAGGTAACAAACAGGGAACTAGAATGAATCTTAACAAAAATAGTAGCTTTTCATAGGAGAAACTGGCTAGATAAATTACCCGAAGCAGTATGGGCTTACAATACTACTTGGAAATCCACTACTGGATTCACACCTTATGAACTAGTCTTTGGTAAAAAGCCCCTCTTACCTATTGAATTTGAGCTACTAACACTACGCACAACATTGGAAATTGGAATTGAATTGTCATAGGCATAGATAGATAGGATTCTGCAGCTGAATGCATTGGATGAACTTAGGTTGGATGCTCTGCACCAAACTGAAGTAATTCAGGAGCAGAGGAAGATGTGGCATGACAATCACATTCAGTAGAGGAAACTTCAACAAGGAGATTGGGCTTTACTGTTTGATTCTCGCTATGAGGACTTCCTTGGAAAGTTGAGAACTAGATGGCTTGGACCTTACCGGATTGAAGAGGTATTTGACAATGGAGCAGCTCGTTTATCTCCTATTGATGGGTCATAGAGAAAGTTGGTAGTGAATGGACATCGCCTTAGGGTGTACCATACACCTCTGACTAAAGAGGAATTCTTGCAGTAGCTTGACAGTTTGGATACACAATAGGTGGAAGAAATTTCCTCTTCCACTTCAAAACAATCAACATGATCATGGATTTCAAGAAAAAAAAATACAAAAAAAATCAGAAAAAGTAGAAAACAAAAAGATGAATAAATTTTGATTATGAATTCCTTCATGGGCATGATTTCAGGGAAATCATGAATTCCTTCATGGGCATAGTCAGAATCAAGAAAAAAGAGAATCAAGAAAAAAGAGAATAAAAAAAAAAGAGAGAAAAGGAGAGGTAAAATAAAAAATAAAAAATAAAAAAACAAGAAAAAAAGAGAGAAAAATGAATAACTCAGCAGTGAAAACCTTTTCTAAGGCACTACTAGGTTGGTATGCATGAAAACCAATTTTTTGGCATGCATAACCTTGAAAATTTTTGAACCATCATTGTACAAATTCACCAACTGCACTTGTTTTGAAATATTGTAGAAAATCTCAGCAGAACATCAACAGAAGCAGTCATCTTTCAAAAACTTGCATTAACTTGTTTTAATTAGGTATATATTTCTTACATTTCTTCATTGTAAATGATTGGTATATAGTATATAACAATTAACCATTAGCATAAAAGGTATCCATAAGAGTTGGCATACTTAAAACATGTTTTGAGAATGGGAATATTGATTTCTGCCTAATCTTCGGAACAAGAATGCCAAAAACAGTGCTTGCTATCTTCTTCAGACTAATTGTTGTATTGTCTTCGGATTGAAATTGTCTTCAGAATGACAGTAATGAATGTTGCACTTTGTCTTCGAAATGAAGCTTTGTCTTCAGAATGACGATTTGTCTTCGAAATGAAGCTTTGTCTTCGGAATGACGATTTGTCTTCGAAAAGACGATTTGTCTTCAGAATGAAGCATCATCTTCAGAATGAAGCTTCATCTTCGGAATGAAGCTTTGTCTTCAGAATGAAGCAGGATTTGTCTTCAAAATGCAGCAAGAATTGTCTTCGGAATGAAGTTCTGTCTTCAGAATGATTTGCCTTCGCAATGCAGCCTGATCTTCGAAAAGAGGATTTGTCTTCGAAATGAGGATTTATCTTCGGAATGAGGATTTGACATCGCAAAGAAGCATGATCTTCGGAATGAAGACTTGTCTTCGAAATGAAAACATAATCTTCGGAATGAAGACTTGTCTTCGGAATGAAGTCATAATCTTCGGAATGAAGTTTTGTTTTTGCAATAGATCATAATCTTCGGAAAGAGCATTCAATATAACATCTCCACGTGGCATCCAAGGAAGAAAAGAAACACGATCAAATAAAAATTCTTTTGGCTGCATACGAGAAATGAACATGTGTCAGTTAGGATATGGTTTATTTTTGCACCCATTTAGAAAGTACCAGAATCATGGAGGACGTGACCAACAGTATGCCACCAATTTTTGATGTTGATAAACATGCACGTGAGAGTCCGCAGGAAAAATAGAAAAACTAAAAATGAGTAAGGTGGATCTGACGGCAAGGACATCTGCGCAACCATTGATGGACATGTGTTCGAAGCAAAAATAGAAACGCGTGCCACCCTTCTTTTCGAAGACATATTTGCTAGCGCAAAATGACTACGAGGTACAGTGCTCAGATTACGGTTCATTTCGAAGAACAAAAATAGGGCAATTGAAAACTTGGAACCAAACCCTGCAAAGTTGCAAACACCAGAAACCAGAGATCCAGCAGAGGAATAGCAACAGAAGTGAGCAGTTTGTGACGTACCAAGACAGGAAAATGGGGCAAAAAATGAAAATGGAACCAGCGGATACCACCCACCTCCGAGAAAATCCAGAAGTGCTGCAGATTTTTGAAGATGGAGGGCTTATGCCATTTTTGGATAAGTTTAATGGGTCCTCTGAATATTTGGCCGGCATGTTCACCCACACATTCAGAAACAACCGGGCACACGTTAACGACATGACTATTGAGGTAACCCCTGAAGTTTTGAGTCAAATTACTGAGCTGCCATTAGAAGGTCTTCCAATTTCTAGGTCTGGCAAAAATACATTGGTAAATACAGTTAATCAATTTCTGGAAGAAAACGATAGGGCACCAGAATATTTAACACATAATAACACATGCAAGGGGGTAAAAAGGGCCAGCCTGCAGGAACCCTGGGATGAAGTGGCCACATGGGTAATTAAATTTCTAACCTGTGAAGGGCAGTATGTACTATTGTCAGGGCATCATATAAAAATTTTAAACCATCTCAGACATGGTAGGCAACAACCAGACGTTAGGGTAAATCTTCCCCTATACCTGCACCAAGAATTGAAAAACATGGCAAAAAGATATCAAGAAGGAAAAGGGAGTCTTCGCCACCATGGTCTCATCAAACTAGTTTGCCAGCACCATTTTAGAGGAAACCCTAGGAGCTTTGAGAGGTTTTACTCTACCTTAAATGATGTAATTTTTGGAGATGAGGATGAAGAGGAAGAAACAGATACTGTTGATGTTGTTGCAGAAGAAGAAATAGCTACTGCAGAAGATGTTGCAGAAGATGAAACAAAAACTACTGCAGAAGCTGTTGCAGAAAAAGAAACACACCCAACAGCAGTAGCAGACCTTGCTCCAGAACCTTCAACTTCGCGAGTCAAGAAGCAAAAGAAAAGAGGGTCTAGAACTGGCAGCAGAACAGAAAAATAGAAGAAGGTCCATTTTTTTGAAGTTGCAACTGATTTGTTAGAACAGGGAAATGAAGCACCTAGCCCAACAGGGGAAGAAACAACAAGGGAAATAGAAGCATCTGAAACTGACCCCACAACCCCTGTTGTCACCAAAAAATAGAGCAAAAAGAAGAAATTTGCATCTAGAACTAGGAGGTCTACAAGACTCCACTTGAGGGAAATGGCAGACCAGGTCATAGAACAAGAAGGTGGACAAAGCAGTCCAGATGTCACAGAAATACAACCAGCCCCTGAAAACTTTCCAGAATTCCTTGAACAGATAATTGAGGAAGAGGCTGGGCAGGATAATTTGGAGGTGGCTACAGTTCAACAGACCACAAAAATGGTAGATGCAATTATAGACAGTTTCATAGAGCCTCCTGAACAAGAGCAGATAGATGTTGCAGAGGAAGAGATAGCTGTTGAGCAGCCAACTACAGCTGACTTGTCTACATCAGATTCTGAAGCAGAAACAGAGGAGGAAGACATCACAGAGTAGCTGAGAGCAGCAAGGAGTGTTGTCAAAACACAAACCAGATGGATTGAAGAGAGAGAAAACATCATTGAGATGCAGGAAAGAAAAATTGCAGAGTTACAACAAGAAGTGGCAGAATTGAGAAAAAGGTTGTCACAGTCTAAAAAATAGCCAATTGTATCCATTGATGAGGATGATTTGGCTCAATTGCTTATGGATTTATCTAGGGCAGATGACTCTATTGAGGCAGACATAGGTGCTCATTCTGAAGAAGCACCCTTTCATTCTGAAGAAGTACCTTCTCATTCTGAAGCATCACCTTCTCATTCTGAAGATGCTTCAGAATTGGCAAAGAGCATAGCAAAAAATATTGGAGATGAGTTACCAGCACAGGAACAGTCCAAGCAGCAGCATGAAACTATTCAAGTAAGTACTTCTATTGATGTCCCTGTATTTCAAACTGTTACACCATCCGTAGAAGTAGCAGATAAGGGGGTGCAAGTGGAATTACTATCTGATGACAACCCAATAGAAATAGCAGATAAGGGGGTACAGGTAGAATTATTGATAGATGAACAACCAGTAGAAGTGGCAAAAAAAGGGGTTTAGGTAGATCTGCTACCTAGAGTTCCACCTGTAATCAGACCACCTAATACTGTGTCCCTAGAACAATACAATGCAGACATAGCCAGTTGGGTGATTAGATATGAGAAGCTTGCCACTAAGACTAAAAAATTCAAATTAGAAGGAAAATAGCTAGAGGCCAAGGAAACAGAGATTCAGGCATTGAAAGAAAAGGTGTCTGATTTATGTCAAATTGCTGAATTTTTAGTCCAATTCAGACGGCCAGCCAGATTTTACAGTCTTATTCTGAAGGAGAAATACCTCAGATGGCAGGTCATGAGGATTAGCTCAGGTCTTCCATATAAATTGGACACCACTGCAGATTTCCTGGAAGCATACTTTGACAACCCTATTGAGCAAAAAAATCTCCTGTGTGAACTATTTTTACATAGCTTCTTTATTCCAGAAGAAGTAGAATTTCATCCTCAAATCTACATTGGAGATGTTCAATTGAGGGCATTCATGTCCACCTTGCAGAATCAATTTTATTGGGACCAAGAGAAAAGGTAGAATAAAGAGATTGAAACAAGAGCTGAATTGTTAGTCAGAGCAATTCAGCCAAATCACCCCATTATCACAAGACAACACTTCACCATGATGAACATGGATGATGTGAAGAGAATGTACTTGACAAACTTGAGGGACTCGTGTGAACAGATTCCACAATTTTTGTAATGACAATTTTGTGCCAGCATTATCAGTCTATAGAAACAGATGGGCTGAACTTTCCATGTCTTTGCAGAAAAGAGAACCCATTTCCCCCATCAACTTAGAATGGTCCAGAAGAAGGGCAGAAGGAGTAATACAGTTGATTGAACTCATGCAACATAATTGGATAGGTCTCAGATTTAGGCCTCCAACCATCATCACTCCAGTTCCATTCTACTTTGAAGAAGATGCCCAACCTCGATGAACAATTTGAAGAATGGCTCAGGGACCTTCAGAAGAACAGGGGATTTTATATAGGCAAGAAGTTGTTCTACAGGTCATGGAATTTGACCATGGACATATGTGATTCCATAGCCCAACAGAATGCATGAGGACATGCATCAATATAAGTTGGGGGAAAATGATGAGGCCTGGAAATGCCTCAATCATAACATGTTTTGAACACTGAAATTGCCTATAAACTCTTATGTTTAATCTAATATGCTAGTTAAGTTAATTCAATATGTTGTGTATTAACTATTTGCATGATGAATGTATCTGAAATACTATATTCTGATTTTTATAGCTTTTTGCATAAGTTTTATGTTGTTTTGTTATGATTTGCTGAATGAGATATGCTTAGGTTGATAGCAGCATTTCACTAATCATGATTTGATATGTCTCAAGCATTTATTTTACCTAAATCTGGCAACAGTGCAAGCAAACTGTTACTGTGCAGCAAAAACTAGTTTTTCCCATGTAAATTCTAGCCAGCTGCCAATGAATGGCAAGGCATGGAATTCACATATGGAAAGAGATGAAGATCATTGGAATCTGATCCTGAGAGATAACCCACCTGAGAAATGCAGAGGAAAACATTTAAGGAGCACACATTTGTTCATTCTAAAGTCTCTTCGAAATGAACAGATATCTTCGAAATGAGAAAACACAGTGTCTTCGAAATGAGCGGATCTTCGGAATGAGAATTGCAGTATCTTCGAAATGAGCCACTTATCTTCGAAATGAAAATAGAATGTGCTTTTTGACTTATTGACCGATTTTTGATGCTGGAAAAAGGGAAATAAATATTGAAAAAGGTAAGGGAAAATATCTCAGATCTGCCTTTGCCGTCCTTGCCGACCAAAGCCACCATTTATGGAAAGATCAAGTTTGATCTTCTTCTAGGATAAAACCAGGAATTGTTGCAACATAATAGGATTAGATATTTTGAGATATTCTCAGCTTGTTAGTAGATCTTAGGACATCTATAAATATGGCTCCCATTCAGGTTGAGCTAGTAGGAGTAGAGAGAGTGGAGATAGAAGATAGAGAAAGCAGAAAATAGGCAATAACCAGAAAAGTGACTATTACAGTCCTGTAACAGGTTTTTCAGCAGAATTATTGTAATCATGTGCTTGAATCAATAAAGTGTACTATTTCTATTTCATATTGCTTGTAAATGAGTGTGAGTAAGATCTAGAGAGAAAGAGACTCATACCTTCTTCTGGACAAGGAGGCTGGCCACTTCCAAACTTAGGAGGAGGACTAACAACAGGTTTTTATTCTGATTTTGCTGCAAGCAGAATGAGTTGTAGAACTTGTCATTTCATTCCTTTGTAAACAACTAATGATATTTGCAATCTTAGCTTATTTTATGTTTTGTGATTAATGGTTTGGTTGTAATCCCCACTTTCAGCAAAGCTTTCAATTTATTGTAGACTGTCAATTCTAGAATTTACTATTTTTTGTAATTTCTTGCATTTTGTGTTGTTGTCAACCCTTGCACAGAAGATTGACAACCTTCTATTATAGAGCCTTGACAGGGTTTTATTTCCATGTTATAAATAGGTTTCCATTGCTGCAAAAGTAAATAGATTTCCTTTCTGCAATTATAATCAGACTTTTAATTCTGCAACTGTTATTTTTGCAACATAATTAGGTCTCATTCTGCAATTGTAATTAGGATTTCATTTCTGTAGTTAATGATTAGTTCCCATTTCTGCAACTTAGATTAAGGTTTAATTCATGCAATTTAGAGATAGGAATGTCCTAAATCCCCCACACAATCGGTTTCACCAATAAGACCTGTTGCTCTAAATTGACCTAAGTTATAACCCTGTTCACCCCTTCTTCCGCAGATAGCCTTGTACACTGCCCTGGATTGACAAATTCATTGAGAATTAATGATGTGTATAACGACAACGCATCAAAACCCTCCACGAGTATTTTTTTTTTATTTGTGGAAAACATCCCAAAAGGGATGCCACTTTCGGGTAAGACCCAAGGAGGCAGGGGTATCCATTCCACCAAAAATGCCCAGGACTCGGACTTGGCCTACCACCTTTGACATACTCAAGGAGCAAACAAACACACAAAACCAAATTAAAAAAAGTAAATAACAACAAAAATAATAAAATAAAATAAAAAACATGCTCCTTGAGTGTGTCAAAACCAAAAGCACAACCAAACACGCACAATAAGATAAAAGAAACCACAACACAAACCACATAGAAAAACACAAGAACCACATAACAAAACACAAACAAGACAAAAACAACAGAACACTACAAAGACATAACCCAAAAAAAACATGAAAAATAAACACAACCAAAACCTAAAAAATAAAATAAATAAAATAAAAATAAAAACAACCAACAACAGACAATAAACAAAAACAAAAAACATAGAAAACACTCACACATAAAAAAATGAAATAACACAAACAAAGAGAAACCCAAGAACAAGAACGAAAAAAACACAAGAACAATAACAAAAAACATAAAAAAAAACAAAACAACAAAAACACAAGAACAACAAAAAACAACACAAAGAACACAAAAACAAAACAAAACAAAAGAACCCACCCACCTTAAAAAACTAAACAAAAAAACAAAGAAGACAAAAAGAAAAAAATGAACAAAACAATGACCTATCTAGACCAGAAGACTATTAATGCAAGAATCAACAGAGGAAACAAAATAAAGAATAGAATGAGCTAGGGAACTAAAAAAACTGAATGAACCAAAGAGAAACAAAAAAAAAAAAACAAGAAGAAACTAGGTACCTTCAAAACTGGAGCCATCCAAAGAAATGATAGAAAGAAGAGCTTCCCTAATTTGAGAAGCCCACCATATAGGAGGGTGGCCATAACAAGTAAGATCACCTTTGTCCAAAGCCCAATTAGCTAAAGCATCAACACTCTTGTTTTGATCTCTGACCACATGATTGTAATCAACTTTCAAAAATCCCATCTGGATTAACTGAATCTTCTCAATAATTCTTTTTATTCTCCAATCCACCTTATGATTCTTAGAAGGAGTCTTCAAGAGATTAATCATAAGTTGAGAGTCAGACTCAACTAACACCTTTTCCCATCCAACCTTAGTAGCCTCCTGAAGGCCTCTAAGGATACCATACCCCTCAAGCAAGGTTATTGGAAAGAATACCCAAATTCTCAACAAAAGTAAAAACCAGGGAGCCATCCGAAAGTCTACCAATTCCTCCCACACTGGCTTTTCCGGGGTTCCCTCTAGAGGCTCCATCGGTATTGACTTTTCCAAAATCCTTAGGAGGAGGTTGCCAATTTCTAGTCCTATCCATCTTACTAATACTCACATTCCCTTTAAGTTGGTTGCCCTTAGAAGGTTTAATCTTCAATATTTGCATCACTTGATCCCATCTTTGGTGGGAGTTTTGGGGGTGATTAAGGAGTTGATGGACTGATTCAACTAAGTTGGCTATGGTCTTTTGCCAAATATAGTGAATATCCTTCCTATCTTGATTAAAAATTTGGTTGTTCCTTTCATTCCAAATATTCCAAAGAAGAATGGTAGAACCCATCCAAACTAACTGCCTAATAAAATGATCAACACCCTCTTGATTAGGCCAATCCCTCCAAAGCTGTTCAAAAGTGAAAAAATTGGACCACTGTAAGCCAAGTAAAGTTGCCATTCTCCTCCATAGCTCGGAGGCTAAAGTACACTCAATAAAAATATGGTTGATATTTTCTACATTCTCTTCACACATTTCACATCTAAAAGGGCCATGAAAACCACGCTTCATAAGTTGCTCACCGAGTAAGCACCCTATGATGCAATAAAAGCCAATTAAAGAACCTCACCTTAGGCCAGAGCTTTTGAGCCCACAATTGAGAAAATATGTCGGAAGAATGGTTGGGATTATTATGGCATAAGGTCAAATAACCTTGAGCAACTGAATACTCACCCTTAGTAGTGTTGTTCCATCCAAAACAATCTTTTTCATGGGACCAAGAGAGGGATCTCATATGAAGGATGCCTTGGATATCTTGTCTTTGCCTTTCTGGGATTTGAATAGGCCAGTCCTCAATAGGGATCCAATATCTACCAACCTTTGAATTACCAGTATGGTATCGAAAGTAATTAGCCACCTTTATCCAATTAGCTCGGTGAAGCTCCTCCATCCAAGGCCTCCAATCGGGAAACTGAGTTATCAAAGGCTTGTGACCATCCCAAGAATCTGTCCAAAAATTTGCATGTTGACCATTATGAATGATCCAAAATAATTTTTTCTTTATCAAATCCTCACCGGTCTTAAGAACTGCTAAAATGGGAGAACCTTTGGTAGGAAGTTGATAGCGAACAAGGTCTTCGGGACTTTTGTTCTCGAGCATATTTAGCACGGAGATTATTGGCCCAAAGAGCATTGGGGTTATGCAACATCCTCCAATATAATTTAGCAGCTAAAGCTTTGTTGTTATTAATTGAAGACCGGAATCCTAACCCCCCTTCACTCTTAGGAAGACATAAAGTATCCCATTTCACCAAGGCCCATTTTCTTTTCTCCTTAGTACCACTCCAAAGGAAACGATGACTGATTTGATCCAATTCTCGAAGAACAGCCTTTGGGATATTCAAAATGGAAGAAACATAAATAGGAATAGCTTGAAGGACTGATTTTACCAAGGTGATTCTACCCCTAGAAGAAAGCCACTTGTTGGTCCACTTTCCAATTTTCTTCTTGACTTTGTCCAACAACCAATTCCAATATTTATTTTTCTGCCTTTGAATATTTATGGGAATACCTAAATAAGTGATTGGAAGAGAGGTCTTCTTATATCTTAATTTATCCAAGACCATGGATTCCTGTCTAGTAGAGCAGTGAAAGAAAATAACTTTAGATTTGTCTTCATTGATCAACTGCCCAATAGCCTTAGAAAAATAGCTAATGATTTGCTTAATATTAGAAGCTTCCTTAAGCGTAGCTTTACCTAAAAGGGTAGAGTCATCCACAAATTGAAGATGAGAGATAGGTCTAGCTCCATGAGCAATGGTAACTCCCTCAAGGGTTTTGTTTTCCCTCTTTTTGGTTATAGTCCTACCCAAGCATTCAACAAGAATGATGAATAAATAAGGGGATAGCGGGTCACCTTGCCTAATACCTCTAGAAGCTAGGAAAGACTGAGAAGGCCTACCATTGATAAGAACTAAGTAGGAAACTGAAGAGATACATCCCATAATCCAATCCATCCAATCCTTAGAGAAACCAAATTGCCTCAAAACTTTGATAAGGAAGTGCCAATCCACTCTGTCATAAGCTTTGGATAAGTCTAACCGGATGAACATAGAAGGAGAATTTTGCATATCCATGGAATGGATGGCTTCCTGAGCAAGAACTATCTCATCTACTATTTGACGTCCTTCCACATATCCCCCTTGCTCTGGGGAAATAATCTTATGCAAAAGAGGCTTCAACCTTTATGCCATGATTTTAGTAATAATTTTGAGAAGAACATTACATAAAGCAATAGGTCTAAAAGCTGAGATATGATCAACCTCTTGAGCTTTTGGAACAAGAGTAATATAAGTTTTATTGATAACCTTCAAAATTTCTTTGGATTTCCTGGCTTCTTCCACCACCTCTAATAAATCAACATGAAGGATATCCCAGAACTCTTGGTAGAACTCAATAGGAAAACCATCAGGACCTAGGGTTTTCCCTTTTTGCATTTTAAAAACTACTTGTTGAAGCTCATTGATAGTAACAGGAGCAGTCAAAATAGAGTTCTCCTCAGAAGTGATAAGAGAAGGGATTGCTTGAAGAACATTTTGTTGTGAAGCTGAGTCAAGAGGAGTAGCAACAAAAATATTGGAAAAGTAATCAACAACAATAGAGTTCATGCCATCCCAAGTATAAACAACATCTCCAGAATCTGATTTTAAGGAAGAAATAAAGTTGTGAGATCTTCGAGCTAGAAGAGATTTGTGGAAGAAATTTGTGTTTCGATCTCCTTCTTTGAGCCATTGAATTCTAGATTTTTGCTTCCATAAGATTTCTTCTCTTTTTTCCCATTCCTCTAAGCTGAGTTGTGAGTTTAATTTCATCTGCACTTCTCTTCTCTGTGAGGCCATCTAAACGGATTTTCTTATTCAAATTTTCAAGATGAGCAATAACTTCATGTTTTTTTTTATGAACATCCCCAAACTCTTTCCAGTTCCAAGTCTTGATTTTGGATTTAATGTATTGCGGTATTTTGGCAAAATAGAACATCTTAGTCCCATGCCTAGGTTTACCTTCCTTCCACCATTGTTGCACACGAGGTCTGAAGGAAATGTCTCTAAGCCACATTAATTGAAAACGAAAAGGAGAGAAACTCACATTGGTTTTCCACATTTCCACCATGACTGGCCAATGATCCGAACCAACATTATTAAGAGTCTTCACTTTAGGAATGTGACCATGGATTAAGAAATTTTTAGAGAGCAAAAACCTATCCAATCTCTCCATTATACAAGCTAAGCCTTGCCTTTTGTTAGACCAAGTCATAAGGCCATTATCTGGTTGGATATCCACAAGATGGAGGTTTGCAATATATTCGCTCATGAGGTTAGTACTTTTGTCCAAATTTCTATTTCCCCCCATTTTCTCATCCAGAGAGAGGATGGTATTGAAATCTCCTCCGATCAAGATCCAAGCTTTAGGAAAATGAGAGATAATATGAGTAATATCCTTCCACTGTCTTCTTTTTTCCTCCAAAGAAGTTGGGGCATAAACAGTAATGCAGAGCATAATCTGGTTGGAATGTCTACTTTGAATAGCTATAGCCAACAAACCCCAACTGCCAACCATATGGTGAATAACTACCTCTTTTGGGTCCCAAAGACAAGCAATGCCACCCGAAGTCCCTTGGGAACCGAGGGAAACCACTTTTCCAGCTGGCCAAATTTTACTGGCAATTAAGTCCATATCCTCCATTGACATCTTTGTTTCTTGAAGGAAAACAAGATGTGGATGATTTATCTGAATCATTCTTCTAATTTCATTTTGTTTTGAAAGACTCCCTTTGAGTCCTCTAATATTCCAAGTGATGATCTTCATTAATACCAGGGCTAAAAATGTTGGGAAGGGCATTAATCTTACCTTCCTCTACAAGCTTTTCACCTTCTTTTACCATATGATATTGATTGGTCTTGCGACCTACTTTTTGATTAGAATCCATCTTCAATTTTTTTTTCCCTGTTTCTTGACTTATTCCAATTGAATCCGAGATGGCTTCTAACCTTGAAGAATGCTCATACACAACCAAAATTTTACTAGATGGTTCAATGGAGTCTATATTGGGACCTGCATTATTTGAAGTTTTGACATTTGAAATATTGTTTTTCTTGTGTAAATTTTCTCCTTTTTTTTTTCTGTTGAAAACCTTTGATTTGTTGGTTTGTCTCTGAGTTCTTTCCTTCATATTTAAATTGTGTTTCTAAGATTTCAGTTTCCATTATTTCCTCTTCCTCACTTGGGACATCATTTGTGGAAAGGATTTCAAACATATTAGCAAATGACTTTGATTGATCCTTCATTACTGGTTTTTTTTAGTGTTCTTCTTCTTAGGTATTTGGAAACCTGCTGAGTTTATATCTTCTTTCTTTTGATCAGGAATTTTATTTGGGCAAGCATTGGCCAAATGACCATATTCATGGCAAATTCTACAACGAAAAGGAATGTTCTCATAGTCCACTACTTGCTCCCAAGTGTCTTCCCCAAATTGTAATGTGATCTTTTTAGGTAGGGGTTTGTCAAAATCCATTAAAACACAAATTCGAGCATAAATAATATGTTCAAAATTTTGAGTACAATCAGTGGTCATCATAAAAGTTCCTAAAGAGTTTCCAATTGAAGAAAAAATAGTAGGATTCCAAAATTCAATAGGGAGGCCAAAGAGTCTAACCCACACGGGAGCTATAGAAGGCATCTCTTCTTCGGCTTTAAATTTAGTATGCCAGGGCTTCATGAAAAGCCCTACCCTTCCAAAAAACCAAGGACCCCCTTGAAAAGTTTTCTCTCTATCTTCATTATTAGCAAATAAAACAAGAAAATAACCATTTGGATAAATAGAGATTTGTAACTCACCTTTAGTTTTCCAGCTTTTTGTAGCCCAGACTTTGAAAGCAGATAGACTCGGACGAAAACCCACGAACCGACAAATTAGTCCTCTTTTTTCCAAATCTTCAATGCCAATCTGAATGTTACCCATATCAAGCTTAACAATAGGAGTTCCATCGACTGCTTTAAGACATCCTGACTCTGTTTTCCTGGGATCAATCTTAGGCATTCTTAGAGGTTTATGAGAAGCCCTAATATTGATATTAGCATTGGGCTGAGGCTGTCCACCATGAAGGGCATCCCTAAAATTCATTTTTGGGACCGAGTCTTCAAAATTCTTACCCTTGATAGGGGTTTTCACAGTAGAATTATTTTGTGGGTGCACCTTAGCACCAGATTCACTTGAGATATGAGCCATTTTTTGATCAACTGCTTGAAACTTATTTCGTGGTCTCTTTAATCCTTGCCCTAGACGTCGTGGAAAGGTATGGTTTTCACTTTTCTTTTGTGCAGCAAATTGGAAGCCATTGTCACTCAAGTTCATAGTATGATCTGTTGAAAGACAAATTTCTAACCCATATTGTATCCCCTGCAACATTTCCTACTAAAATATTGAGCATAAACCACAAAAATATTGGCCGCTAGGGCCCAAAGGCCCTAAAAACCAACCTCTGGAGCTGCTTGCACTCAACCCAGATGAAACCCTCGCATAGCCACTTGCCAAATATATCGTTCACACATAGGGATGCGCTAGGATCTGTGTTGCTCCAAATGATATGAAAATTGGTGGAGACGTTCTAGGGTTTTTTAGGCATCTACCCTCAAAATTTCAGCTCAATCCGAGTTCGGATGAGTGAGATATGGCCAAAACGAGTTCGGCAGTTTGGGCAGTCCTACGAAAAATGTCTAATCCTCCCGACCCTCCACGAGTATTAGACTAAGTATAATTTCATAGAAAGACAAGAATTTGCAGTCATGAAGTCCCTAAAGAAATTTATATAGTACTTGGCTCAAAGAAAGACTCTAATTTATGTGGTGCACCCAGATGTAGGAAATTTTATTTTGCAGGGATAATTGGGTGACAAAAGGGCTAGTTGGATTACTAAAATTTAGGAATATGATATGGAAATCCATCCGATAAAGCTAGTTAGAGGTAGAACATTATGCTAGAAACTAGCAGCAAAAGTAGACTCAGGCTAAAGAGTAGTTTGTCAAACAACACAATCTAAATACAAGGAAGACAATATTTTAGGTGAGTCATATTGGGTGGATTTGTTGATAAATTACTTCTAAACAGGAGTTTATCCCCAAGACCTTAATACCTCACAAAGAAGAAGGTTTAGGCTTCAAGCCCTGAAATATGTACTGTTGCCCTAAGGGTTATATAGAAAAACCTTGATAGATTTCTTCTGAAGTGCTTAAAAGATTATCAAAAACAAAAATTCATTCATGAGTTCCATGGAGGATTATCAGGGGGACACTATTTAGGAAGAGGCACTACCATGAAAGTAATAGAGGCACTTCCATGAATTTAATAAGGGTAGGATACTAATGGCCCACTATTTTTTTTGTTATTTTCAAAGCAACGAGATCCTATGATAAATGCCAAAGGTATGTAGGAAGAACTAAGAATACCACTTTCCCTCTCAAACCTATTTAGGTAGAGTAATCATTCCAATAGTGGGAACTTGATTTTGTTTTAGTGATAAATCCTAACTCTTAGATAGGTCACAAATAAATTTTTACTACCATTGATTACTTAACCATATGGGTTGAGGCTATTCTAACTAAGAAATCAGATCAAGAGGTGGTGATCAAATTCATTGAAAGCCTAATAACAAGGTTTGGTCTTCCTAAAGCCTTAGTCATTGATAATGGCACAAATTTTATAAGTGCAAAGTACATTGAATTCGCAAGAAGGTATGGTATATATTTGAAGAACTCTTCCAATTATTACCCTCAAGGGAATGGATTAGCAAAATCCACAAACAATAACTTACTCAAAATTCTAAAGAGAACATTGGAGGATAATAAACAAAGCTGACATCTTCTATTAGAGTAGGCTTTATGGGAAGATAAGATTTCAATCAAGAAGTCAATAAAAACCTCCCCTTATGCATTGGTGTACAAGAAAGAGTCTATTTTGCCTACTCATCTTGATATATTGACGTTGAAATGGGTCAACAAAGATCCTGAATCATACCAAAATCCAGTAGAAGCGATATTGATGCACCTATTGCAGTTGGAGGAACATAGAACTCAAGCATATGAAATTTTTTAGAAATACTTCATCGACACTAAAGGTTGGTTTGATAAGAAAACTTGATTCAAAAAGTTCAAAATTGGAGACTTGGTTTTGAAGTAGAATATAGAAAGGTCTAATACAGGAAACCATCACAAGTTTGATTTCTTTTGGGATGGTCCATTTGAGATACTGGAAGTCAAGAAAAATAATGCATTCTAGCTTCAATATCAAAATGGAGATATGCAACCAATTCCAGTTAATGGCTACCATCTCAAATTGTACTACAAGTAAAATTTCCCACTTTGTATTTTATGTAAATTTTGTATTATATTTAAAATTTTCTTCTTTATTTTTTAAAAAAAATGTTCTCACCAAGTATGGAGCAATCAGAGATGGAGGGAAAATTCCACACTCTCTCTTATGCCTCGCCCTATCCCAAAGGGGCAGGAATAGTTCAAAATACTAGGCTACAGTCGACAAAGGTCCGAGTGATAAAAGACCATAGTTACCTCAATATTTAGAATTATTTATTTCACAAAAGGCACAATAGAAAGTGCGGCACACCTTAAATATTTCTAGGCTATGGTCAACTGAAGTCAAAACACTCCTATGTGAAAGGAAAGTATGGCCGAAGACCTACACTGCACAAAAATGATAAAAGTAAAGATTACTAAGGCAATGGAAAGTGTAGCCAAGCGCATAACCTCGTGTTGTAGCCTACCTTCTCATGCAAGCTTCATGATTTCTTCCAATCATTTCAAAATTTGAGGCATGACTTAATTATAGTTCACCTATTACATTTATTTTGATTGGTGGTATAAGAAGCTATAAAAAACTAGCTCTATCGATGATTTTGTTTTGCAAAGGTCAATGACAAAGAGCCCATAGAGGTAGCTTCTAATAAAATCAAGGAATTCAAGAGAAACTAGTTGTAGACATTTGAAAGAGCTACACTGTCTTCTTCATCTTATAAAGAGGCATCCAAAGAAAATATGGGTGAACCAAAATATTACCTAAATTCAGTGAAAGGAGTGGCTAATACAATCATGACTTGGAATACCATAAACAAGCTGAAGAGGGACATTGATAACAGAGTGCTAGGAGGTTTGACTATCCTAAGGAATTCTACCTATGAGATATTTTCTCTCCTTTATTTTTATATTTGTGACTTTGTACACTCGTGTCTTGAGCTTATTTTTGCAATTGTGAAGTTCTACGACCCTAATAATAGATTTGTCAAAACTGTTGATGGTAGAATCCTTTTTAGAATAACCTTTGATTATTATCATTAATTATTTACCATGGGTAGGGATCCACATATCAAACCTATGCCTTTTAACCCATAATCACAAACAAAATACTACTCTCTGGAAAGACACCCCAAGAAAGGGTAGTTCTTTATAAAATGGTTAAACAAACAGTTCAAAACCCTGAGCATTAAAATTCGTCTGCAAAAACCCCCAATTGCTACTAAGCACTTTGTAGACCCTAAATTATACTCAATGTTGGTAGCATTGGACGGTTTGGAATCGGATATTAATATAAATAATTGGTAGATAGCCATGGCCTATTGTATTTTGAATATCAAAATGTATTATATGTCCATGGTTGATAGTAATACTAGGGTTATATACTTTGATTGGCCTGATTTCCTTACCAAAAAAATGCATGAACAATTAGTGGCTATGAAGAAAGATTCTCAACTAGCTTCATTCAAACATTTCTCAAACCTAGCATGGATTTTTTTCACAGCTGCGAGGGAAGATATGCTATGGATAGGAGCCGTAGATAAAGATGAAGATGGTAACCCTGTACTAATTTACACTTGGACAAAGATGCTGAGCCAAGAAGAGTCTTACTACAATTTCAACAAAGAATTTTTGGGTCCCGTGCTGAGAGTCATGTATGGCCAATGCCCTATAATCCCTTCTATGGCTAAGGAATTGTTGAGAATACCTCAAGCCAAATAGAGTGATTGGTACATATTGATGGAAGAAATGATAATAAGGCTATATGTTTTTACGAGAAACTCTATGTACTATCTCACTATGTAATTAGAAGAGTCTTATATCTAAAATATTATAGGTAGATTGAATTCATCAATTCATATTTTGGTTCGAGACACAAAAATAAATGCATATTTTGTTACCCTCGCATTATAGAATATATCACCTTGACAAGAAAGGAGAAACATGAACAAATTTCTAGAGCATTGAGTAGGTTAGGGCTTGTTGATCTCCCTTAGAGGTGGAGATATGATCCAAATGATAAATTCTTGGAAATCTAAAGGCTCTCAATGTAGGTAAAGCCCCTAAGTTTTATAAGACGAAGAGGGCACACATTGAGAAGGATAGAAACAAAAAAGAAGATGCTACCTTGGAATGGGAGTTGTGAAATATTGAATCTCTACCTCCACGAAGAGATTTTTATGAGAATCTAGTTGATTATGATCCCACAAATAACAAAATACATTAGTTGATGAAGGAAAAAAATTGGGAGATGCAAGACAAATACAAGTGGGATGAGGGCGAGATTTTGGATTGGTGGATAATGAGAGTAGAGATGAATACTATAAATTCCAAATATGGCCATCAGTTTGACATAGATTTTTTGAAAAAATATGATGAACACCATGAAACATGGAAGGCAAAGAATAGAAAAATCTTAGCATTAAGTTTCGGGAAGGTTGAAAGTAAGGAGGAATAGTAGAAGCCCAAGGCCAAGGGAAAAAGGTCAAAGGCAAAGAAATAGAAAGAAGCTAAGGTTTCTATTCCCCTTCAATCCAAAGAAAATAGCAGCGTTGCAACATCCTCACCTTTGAGCTTGCGCAGGAACAATTATAGACTTACAACAAAGGGGCCAAAATTATGAAGAAGATGAAATACTTTAGGGCAAGATTGGGAAGGAGCGGTTTGGGGACTACAAAAGTAATACAAGTCAAGAGGAGACCCAAATATCTAGTCTTGGGAGCGATAGATCATACACAGGGTCAATAGAGCACTCATGATCCAGATAAGATAAAGTTTACTATTGTCTCCCCTAATAAACCCCAATCTCCTCCTATAAATAAGACCTCTTAATCTCCATCCTAGAAGCAGATCATTGAGGAAGAAGTAAATCCTATGCCTTTTACTGTATTGAAAAGAGAATCTAAAGATTTAGTGAGAGAAGGTCCAAGGGAAGAAATTAATAAGGAGATATTAGAGCAAATACCATTGGCATATTAACAGGTCCATGCTTCAATCATAAAGTAATCGGCTTGTCAGTAATAGCTACCAAACCCTGATGATATCTTTCAACAAATCACTTTGGTGGGTGTAGGTATATTTCCTATATTTTATTGTCCTCCTCCCTCCCTAGTAAATTATCCCTCCCATTCATAAGAAGAGGAAGCACCACCACTGCCTAAGCATAATCCATCATTATTACCTCCAAGTCCCTTCGCATCTCATTCCATTTCCATTTCCCTCCATACATTGAAAATCTAGGTCTCACTACCCTAGAACCATGGGTTTTCTTAATCGACGTCAGTTCCCCCGATCCACATAAATTTTTAACATTACTATTAATATTTACAATGGTAATGACTAGTATCGCTAAAGTAGTAGTAAATATCTCAACAATGAACACTGATTCCACCCTCATTACCATCCCTTCAATTTCATTATCTCCTGTGCCATGTATACCATATTTAATAACTTCATCCACATCCTGCACTCATCATGCAGTAGATTCTATGCAGAAGTTCAAAAATGTAGAATTAAGCACACAAAGTTATTGGGGTAATAAATTGACCCAACCATCTAAGAGAGTTGCTAGATTCAGGAGGAGCATGGTGGTTGATCTAATCTCCAAGAGTAGAACAAGGTTCTCCATGACTTCCCTAGTTAATAAACTAAAGGAAGACATGAATCTAGAGGATAACCAGTTCTAGGAGGTCACTAAAGATATTGAGTAGTTTTCTATGGAATAGAATATATTTTTGCTAGGGCACAAATTGATACCATTTATTGTCAAAATGATATTGTAAGGGAAAATAATGAAAATATGGAATAAAAGGTGAAGAAGTTGGAATCAAAAATCAAGGATCAAAAGACTATAGAAAAAGGCCCTACAAAATGAAGTGAAAGCTTAGCTGGATAAATATCAAGAGATGGCCAAGCATAAGTAGGAGCTGGAAGAAGTCAAAAAGTAGGCCCAATATTAGGTCATGCTAATAGAATATTTGTGATAATGGTTGTAGGTTGAGAGAACTAGAGCAACAATGATTTCAAAAGAAAAATTTATACAAATTAAAATAGAGATGTGGAGCCAGGTACTGGAAAAATATTCACAAATCCAACATGTGCTCAATTTCTTAGATGAAGCTAGCCATTTGTTAGTCTAAACCAAGAATGATTTTGAAAGAATTCAAGAAGAGATTCGACCAATGGTCCCTCAAGCTTCAAGAATTTTTGCACTATCCTATGGGAAATGTATTTTCATTACTAAACCTATTTCTAGTAGCGAATGGACTACTGCTAGACTTGTGGCCAAGAAAATTTTGAGGAGACATAAGCTAATCCAGAAGGGATAGTTATTGGTAGATAAAATTGATGGGAGAGTTGAAAAAATATTTAACTGCACCCAAAAAATTTCCCAAGATAACTTCAAAGGATTTTGGAATGAGGAAAATTCTCTAATGACAATCAACGATCTCTTAGCATAAGTGAAAGGTATTATTGAGGATAATTCCAAGATAGACGCTTGGCTAGAGCCCATTGAGCATGAGCGAGTACTTGAGCTAGTGAAGGACATTACTAAAATAAATGATGGAATAGGATAATTGGATGACAAAGGGCAGTTCTTATCTTATGAATATCTCTTAAAATCTCACTAAGCTAAGAGATATTCATCGAACAGTAATGGAGACATCAAATATATCTTCCACAACTTGGAAGGAAGTTTTGAAGATATTTGGATACATGGAGCAACTCTTTACCAAAGAAGAAGAGGTAAAAGTAGAAGATAATGTGGAAGATGAATCTAATGAAGGAGAGCTAGGAGATCAAGAAGATCCCAATGATAAAGATATTGAGCAACATATGGATATATTCAAAGAAGAAAAGGAAGAGAATATCCAAAAGACACCAGAGGGTGAAATTGATAGTGATGTAGAAATAATAGAAGATCTTTAGAAGGAGGAAGAATGGGAAACACCTGCATTGTAGGATGAATAGAAAAGATTCCCAAGATAATTACATTTTTGTGCATTACTTTGACCTTATGGGTGTTAGGAAGGCAAAGAAAATGTGATCTTGCATAAGATATGGAGAAGTCATGAAGAAGGGTTATAAAAAGGGAGCTTTCTTTTTATATAATGCATCAAATTTTTTGCCTCTCTCCTTATTTCTTTATGAATTGTTACCCTCTGCATAAATTTTCAAGTGTGTACAAGGGTGATAGTTGTAAGGAAGTGATGTTTTGAGACATTATTTTTGAAGAGGATGAGAGTTATAAGGTTGAAGCTGATTGAAGACTTTTCTTGACTTTCGTGTTGTTTCCATGTGAACAGTTAGTCTCTAAATATCTCATTTTGTGTTCGAAAGGCTAACAGTCGCATGGATATAATACATTCAGTCATAATTTTATCAATCAATAGAGTCTATCTTCAATTCACTTTCCATCATGATCCATTTATCACTCCCCCATTCACTTCATGCATCTATAATCACTATCACTTACCACCTTCATCTCAACACTTACTTTCATCATTATCTCCCATTATTCATTTCATTCCATTCCAAAATCCTATCAATTTGTTCTATATAGACTCCATTAATCCAATAAATAAGGCTATGAGTTCTTTAAATCTACAAGCAAAATTCCCTTGGAGGTGCCAGAATGTAGACCCAAAAGGTCACATTATTTTTTTGAAAATTTCTAAAATTTTTCTAAGTGTTTAAGCAGGTGTTTCGAAGCCGTATTTTTCCAAGGTAGTCTCAGATCTACATTTTGTTACAAATCCACGTTATTGTTGCGAAGATGCATTTAAAATTTTATTTTCTCAAAAGGTGCAAAAGGAAGTGCAACCCAACTCACTATATATCTAGGAGACATTCCATTCGAGCAAGATGCAAGGCCATAGTTAGTCTTGTTTGACCCAACTGAAGGTTTGGTAAAAGTGCAGCCAAGGTTCATGGTGTAAATATTTTGATGAGGAAATGCAACCCAGATCCAAGAAAGAACCCCAAGCCGCAGTCAATTTAGTCAAATATTTAAAGTGTAACCCAAATTTTAATCAACAAGACGCGAGAATGCCCTCAGGCTATAGTCAACATCATTTGATTAACTAGCCAAGCAAGGAAAAATGTAGGCCAAAGTTCAACACTTAGGACAAAAGGAAGAAGAAAATATGTCCTAGTATTGTTTAAAGCTAAACCTTAGGCCACAATCCATATGGTTTTCGAGTTAAGGAGCATTCAAATATGTGGCCACTGTTCGCCACACTTTATTTTCACCTTGATTCAATGTTGGAGAAAAGAAGTACGATCACATGCAACATAGCTACCCGAAGCTGTAAATATACATAAGATGTTTTGAAAATTCAATCTCAGCCATCAAAAGAAAGATCAATGAACAATGATGAAGTAGAAGGTCATCTAGAATAAAAGGAATATCTAAGTGCGACAAAGAGGCCATAATGTAGGAAGGCGATACGAAACTACGAAATTGAAGCATCCAAAAACCCTAGTAAGTTACAGAAGGTGGCAATTTCATATCAATGTCATATGAAAGACTGTAAGAATGAAAGATTACTCAGATCTATTCTTGGAAATATCATTTAGATGGAATCATGATGGCTAGCAGGTTGCAGAGATAGTTGCAAAAGATCGACAAAGCAAAATCGCCCTCTCTCTTTTAATGAAATTTGAGATCGCCACATCAACACTCTATTGATTGAGATGTTGCTTTTCCTTGTAATGCTCTATTATTTATGAAATATATTATAAACCTATAAATAAATGTCCTAGTCACCTTTCAAATGGTTGGCTTTATAGTGTTTTCTTGCCCTACAGTTGTATATGTTTTGAGAATCAATAGAAGGAGCATTAGTTGGAAGTTTGCCTCAAGCATGTGTCTTATTTACTTATGAGGATTTGATATGTGAAGTCATTTCTACTACTGCTGCTATGGTTAGTCTATTATGTTGATATTGGATTGCTAACTTAGAGCACCTTGGAATGCTTCATGTTTAAATATATGCTTGAAAATGATTTTTTTTTTTTAGTCTAAGTATTGATCTAATTCTGCTATTTGGATTATTAGTACTCTAGATGTTTGAAATAGTCCTTGAAGTATATTCTATGTCTTAACAAAGAAGATTATTGGTTTTGAATGTTGTTAGTATCAAGTGTGGAATGCTAAAAATGTGATTTATTAGAGGATACCCTATAGTTGTCTATGTTGTTAGCTTTATCTAGCCACCATTCAATCATTACTTTTCTAACCCTTATCCCATTTCTATCCCTATTCTTATACATTTAACTGAGTTTAAGTGAATCAACATCTAACCAATTGACAAGGTATACCAGCCTACTCTAGAGGTTGGGTTGAAGCAATCTTCAATCCATCCAATATCAGGGTTTAAGTTGTGATTAGCGGGTTCTCACCTTTATTTCAAATTATAATAGTCATAGTTCAAGATTTCCTTGATGTCAATTCAGACCCCAACATTTATTACTCACATATGGAAATCCCATTTAAGGGCAACAGATTCAAGATATTTTTTGAGAAACCATCTTCCTTCCATATAGAGAAGCTTGAAGAAGAGAATCAACAAGCTGATACAACCAACATGATGATTGAGTAAGTGGATATAATGGAGGAATTACTAGAAGATATCCAAACTAAAGATTATTTATCTTTGAAGGACTTCAATGCTATAATTGAAATAAGAATTGACAACTACTCGATCATGAAGCCTGAAGAAAAGAAAATGCAACTTCGATAGGCCAAATTTCCTAGAAAAATAAAATATGGAAGCTCTTCTTTGATAGAGCTAGATGTAAAAATGGTGTTGAGGTAGGCATAGTGTTGATAACACATACTGGAGTAGAAAATTCATTTTCATATAGGTTGACATGGAGTTGTACAAACAATGTGGTAGAATATGAAACACTATGCCTAGGATTAAAGAAAGATGAGAATATGGGGATCAAACAACTGCATATATTTGATGAATTAGAGTTAATAGTCAATCAGATTACCAAAAAGTGCATAAGTAAACAAAACTACCTCAAAGACTATAGAAATAAAGTATGGGATTTACTAGAATCTTTTTGAGGCTCTGAATATCAAGGCCATGCCCAAAGAGCAGAACACTCATGTTGACATATTAGCATTTATTGGAGCTAACTTTTTTTCAGTATCTAATGTCATACATAAGTCCAAAATGGTGAGGCTTGTGTATAAGCCTTTTAAACCTGATAAAGACAACATTTATCAAGTGTTTTTTAATGATGAACAAGTGATTGATTCCCTAATTTAGGAAATTAATTATGTAGGTGATTGGCTACCAACAGAGGATGAGAAAAGTGAATTGATATATCTTAAGAAAAATCATATCCTAAAATGATCTATACAAGAGGAGGTTAATCAAATTTTAAATTTATGCAAGGAATTCAATGATATCATAACATGGACCTATAATGACCTCAAGGTGTACAGTAAGGAAACCATCCAACACACCATTGAGCTCATACCAGATGCAAAACATTTTTGATAGAAGCAACAATTAGTCAACCCCAAAATAGAGGCAATGATGAAATAGGAGCTACTAAAATTATTAAATGCTAAGATAATATATCCCATCAAGCATTCTACATGGGTGGCCAACCTGGTCCCAATAAGAAAGAAAAATGGAGACATTCATCTCTGTGTGGACTTCAGGAACCTAAATAGAGCTTCTTTTAAGGATCACTATCCTCTCCAAAAAATTGATCAGATACTACATACTATAGTTAGAGCTAAGATATTCTTCTTCATAGACACATTCTCTGGTTTTAACTAGGTATGGGTCTAGGATGAAGACTAGTAGAAAACTGCATTCACTACCAAATGGAGCACCTTTGCATACTAGTGGATGCCTTTTGGCCTATCCAATATGGGTGCTACTTTCCAGAGAGCTACATATTTAGAATTTGGGGAATTGATAAAAAAAATAATAGTCATCTATTTGGATGACATGAATGTGTTCTCTCATAAGAAAGAGAAACATGTTGAGCGTTGGTATTTGAAAAGTTAAGGGAATTTGGAATTTCATTAAACCCTAAGAAATAAAAAAATTTATGCATGAAGGGAAATTATTAGGATATGTTGTATCTAAAATAGGTCTAGATATTGACTTGAACAGGGTAAAATCCATTCCAGCCCTTTCTCTACAACTCAAAAAAAAAGGCTTCAATCATTTTTTGGATAAATCAAATTGGTACAAATATTTATTTTACATTTTGCTTAAATAGTTAAGCCTCTGATTGAGATGTTGAAGAAAAAATGGATTTTAAATGAATGGATGTCCATAGAAATGCTTTCAAGAATATTAAATAACCAATATCTCAAGCCCCTACCCTCATTAATCCAGACTACTCCAAAGATTTCATCCTTTATGTGTTTGGGGTAAAAGAAAGCTATGCTACTATACTTAGAAAAAGGAAAAAACAATGACCAACCAATAACTTTCCTTAGTCAAACCATCACCTTGAAGAAAGTTATAATTTTATTGAGAAACACGCCTATGTAGTAATGAAATATTTAAAGAAGTTTAGGCATTTTGTTTCTCAAAGCAAGACTTTGGTATATGTAGTGCATCTAGATGTTCAAAACTTTGTAATTCAAGGAGAGCTTGGTGATAAGAGAGTTGGTTGGGTAACCAATATTCAAGAATATGATATTGAAATCAAGCCAACCATGCTAATAAGAGGTAGGGCTCTATATCAACAATTAGAAAAATCTGCATTACAAAATGCCAATATGTTGAATGAGGAAGAACAATATACTGAGCCAAAAAAGGTACTAGTGTAGTTGGATACTTGGATTGAGAATTTGATGAACTATTTCAACTCAAGTATATGTTTGAATGACCTAATTGCATCTCAAATATGTAGATATAGATTACAAGCAAGGAAATATGTACTAATTGAAGGTGTTTTATACCAAAGAAACTTTGACGAAGTGCTATTGAGATGTTTGCATCCAGATAAGATGGAAGAAGTACTCAAGGAGTTTCGTAGTGATTTTTTAGGAGGTCACTACTCTGAACATACCACTATAGCAAAAATCCTAAGAGCTGGATACTATTGGCTAATAATTTTCTTAGATGCATTCAAATTGACTAGAGCATGTGACAAGTGCCAAAGGTTTGTAGGTAAAAGCAAGAATTCAACGATGCATTTTCAACCAATAATCATAGAAGAACCCTTCCAACAATGGGGGTTGGATTTTATCAACATAATCAATCCCAATTCATTAGTAAAACATAACTACATCTTGATGGCGATGAACTATTTCAATAAGTGGATAGAAGATGAGGCCACCAAGCATGCTAATCAGGACACAATGATTGACTTCATGGAAAGGTTGATTACAAGGTTTGGAATCCTAGCCGCCATTGTTTTAGACAATGCCAGATCCTTCATAGGTTCCAAGACTATTAATTTTACAAGAAAATATGACATCTACTGGAATGAATATTTAAATTACCACCCCTAAGGGAATGGTCTTGTAGAATCTATGAACAAGAATTTGTTAAAAATAATTAGGTGTAGTATTGAAGATAACCCCAGAGGTTGGTACCTGTTCTTAGATCAAGCATTGTGGGATGATAGGATCATAGTAAAAAAATCACTAAAAATATTTCCTTATGCCATGGTGTATGGAAAAGAGGCCATATTTCCCATTAATTTAGATCTTCCAGTGCTAAAGTTCATAAAAAAACATGTTCAAAGAAGTTGCAACTAATGGAAATAAGGATGGCAAAATTAATTCAATTGGAAGAAAGGCATGAGCAAGCATACAACAAACTTTACCACCACCAGAAAATTGTTAAATGCTGGTTTGATAAGAAGGCTATGCCAAAAGTATTCAATGAAGGTGAATTGGTTCTCAAATGGGATGTGGATAGAGCAAAGCCAGATGTGCATGATAAATTTGATTCTATTTGGTCTAGCTTATACCTTATTGAGCAAAAAAAAGACTTGAATACATTCGAATTGCATCACTTGGATGGCCACGTATTATCAATTCTAGTAAATGGCCAACACTAAAAGCATTATGCCTAATCCAAGTGGCATCCTTCTTGTACATATGTAAATAGGACACATGTACGTTATTTGTATATAAATACTTAGTTGTCTGAATGATTGTCGTCATGATTGGATTACAATATCAAATATCATCTATAGAGTTTTGCCTGATAGGTTGCACCCATTTTTTACTACAACTTCATTGGCTCACCGATGGTATAACCATTTAATGAATAAACCAACCAACATATTTTGAAAAGGAGCTACCAGTTGGCAAGTTTTGAATTGCACAAGCTACAAATTTTTGGAAAATCCTAGATTACTATTGGTTGGATGAGTTTTTGAGCTGAGCGTACATTATTATTATGATGATGGATGATGATCCCCGATAATATTTTCTTTGATTCATGTAATGACCCAGGTTTACAAGCTGAGGTGGCAATAACTAGACTTTATGTGGAAATTATTTTAGAAAGTGCCTTGAGCAACAAACCAAACCATCACTAGCTAATAAATTTGAAGCACAAAAAAACCCTATTGGATAGCAGTGTATCTCCCAAGAACATGCATTAGAGCTCTCCAAAAAGGTGACCATTCTTGAGAAAAATCCTCCTAGGCATACGTGATATTTTACATGTAAACAATAATGGCTCCAAACTAGATAACACCTAAACTAAACATTATAAATAGAGCTTTATGCTCAAAGTCCATCACCTTGCTAAATTTTGATTGCGAAAGAGAGATGAAAGTGCTGGTGAATTGAGAAGAGTAGTCACAAGAAATAAAAGCAAAGTTTGTAGAAATAGCTTGAGGAAGGAAAATTTCCATAGTACAAAAGGTATCAAATGAGTTGCAAGACAAAACAATGGGCATACATGATACAATAATTACAATCAAATCAAAGCAAAAGAGCTTTCAAGAAAGGTCAAAGGCTAAAGGGAAGAAATTCTAATCAAGTCACCTAGCCAATACGACATGATGTTCAAGACTAAGCATATTCATGCCCATACTTATGCATCCATGCCTAGAAGTCACAGAGGTAGTGGTGAAGTATTACAATCTAAACATAAATACTATCTATAGTTCAACATTGGAGTCGTTATTTACCATTGATAGAGAATATGTAGCTAAAGCATTTGTAGTTGAGGACATACCTAGAGTTATACTAAAGATAATTAACTTGAAGGAGTAGAGGTTGTATATAGGAATGGATACGATTTGGACTTGGCTCACTGAGGTGGTAGAAAAACTACTAGCAGACTATATGACCAAGACAAGGAAGTTAGGGGAGTTCAACTCACATGCACATCCAATTCTATCAATTTTGGTGATAATACTAGGTTTACGAATAGATTCCTTCATATACCCATATCAAATGGGTATTGCACATGTAGTTATGGTATCTTTCTCTTTCGTCACATTAGATTGGGTTAAATTTCTTGCCAAAAGTATACACGAATAATTGGTGGCCATGAAGAACGAGCATTGTGAGATATTCACACCCCCGTCATATTTAGATTGGCTCATCCTTTTTAACATGATCCCAAATAAACATGACATTGACATGCAGATGATGGATGAGAAGGATTTAGTGCATACTGTAGTAGACTTGATCCCTATTCCAAGGGAAAGCTTCTCATATTTGGAGTTTGATAGACAATTTCTAGAACCTGCCCTGACAATAATCTATGGGAAATACCCCCACATCACGCTCGAAGCTAGATATATATTAAGAGGAAACAAGCAAGAATTGGGAGATTGATTTTTCTTGGAGCAAGGTACTATTATCAGGTTAAATGGTTTCCTGAGATATCCTTTTCTACTACCATACTATATCATCAACTAACTTTTTAGATTAGAGTATTGTATATATATAATAAAGCAAAAGGTTGGCCCAGATGTCAAGAATACTACAATTTTTTGGATCCCTATCAAATTTGAATGCATTACTATATTCAAGAGAGATTCAGAGCAATATATTGACCTAGAAGCTAAGCTAGCAACTTTACATTTACCAGTGGTGCTACATATGTGGCACTATGACCTAGATAACATCTTCAAGGAGAAGTTGTCAAAGATAAATGTTAAAGCACCTCCATTTAAACATGTGCCAAACATAAATATTGAAATGTTCAAAAATCTAGTAGAGGACTAGGTGGTGTCGTTCAACTATATGCCAATGCAAGAGAGGCCGTGATGGAGAAAATGTTATAAGTTTAAGTTGGTTTTTGACCTAGAAAGAAATGAATATAAACAGATCAGATCAAACCTTATCAAAAATATTATGGAAGACAAGGGATGAGAAGAGCACAAAGTAGAAGAATGGTGGATATCATGATCTAAGCACAATCCAATTAAAGATCCTTTCTTGGATGATAAAGTTGATAAACAATTCATTACAAAATTTGATAATGAATATATCAGTTGGAAAAGAAAACATGAAAAGGAAATCTTCCCAAAAGTTAAGATATTGCCAGAATTTGATGAAGAAGAGGAATATGAATAAAAAATAGAAATGTAACTACCCAATTATTTCCAACCCATTTTTTTATATATAGATTATAGTTTATCGAACGTCCAAGACTTCTAGAATCTACACTCCAGAGCAACCACCAAATTCACCACATAAGTTTCTACTTAGATCCTCTTTGATGCACATCCATCACTACACCTTATATAAATCCAGTTATATAGGGCACTAGATGCTTTACTTGAAGGGTCAAGATATCCCTCTCATTGAATTTCAATGAGCTAGCATTGAATTTCCCTTTCTTTCTTTATAAAGGTGCACACCAAGTCTTCACTCTACATAAGTCCTTTAATGCAGGTGATATGCATGTGTAGGAATTTGACTATCCATCTCATATCCATTTGAGCTAATCATCCCATACATAGGCCTCATTTTCTAGTTATTATGTTTATGTATTGAGTGACTAGATTCCACCCCTTCTCATTAAATCCTTAGAGTACGCAACTCTATCCACTTAGATGACCTAGATGATTATCCTCTAAAGTTCTACCCATTTTCTTTAGTGTAAGCATTTTAGAAGCTTCCACACATAATAATAGAGTTCACCCTATTGCAATAATATTTACCCTCTAGGTTAACAAATAATCTAGATTATATCCGCCAGGATCTCCAATGACTCCAACCTTATAAAGGCACAAATTAAATTTCTAAAAAGAAAGCAAAATTATTTAGATAGTAACACACATACTAATATAACTGGAACATAATTCACACGAAAACTATACATTATTTAAAATATACCACCCGCTCTCAAATATAAAAGCCAATCACTTTTAATAATAAAATTATTAGTCATAAATATTCCAATTCTCATTGCTTACAAGCATCATAGTTTGATATAACATTTACATCGTATGAAGTGAACCATATTGATTTATCTTAAATAAGTCATAAAGCTCATCAGTTACATAGACCATTCAATTTAATTCCTTAAACTAAGAACCCGGTATCCACAAAGTCTTAAAGTATGTTACAAGAATCTCATACATAGTATGAGTGTTCTAACAAAAGAAAAGTCCTCCATCATGGTCAACGTATTACTCGAAGACACCACCCATTGTTCCTGGTCATAATCACCTCCATTGCAATCATATCAAGTTATTGCAATCCTGATGCGTGAGGTCTCTTGGAAAACACATGGTATTTCCTAAATGAAAACTTTTCACTTCATGTGGGTGCGTTGGAACTTAAAATTACTTCATATAGAGGTCCATATTATAAAATAAAGTAAAATAACCATTCTATGCTATTCGCTATCCAAAGGAGTTTTCTTCCCTTCTTTACTAGAGTAATATCTTCCTCTATTATTCACAAGCTTGTTAGGTTATAAAACCATACAACTTATAGGCATACGTCAACAACATAGATTGAATTTTAAAGAACAAATCCTTTCAAATACTAGAAATGAGTCATATCAGAGACCCAACATCAACCTTGCATAAGTCATTTTTAACACATATTTCATTCAATCAAAACATATTACAAGTATGGCTAGTAACAGGAGCTATTATTAACTCACACTATCATTTATAACATCGATTGCATTCATTTGATAAACTTATAAACACAAATAATAACATGAGCTTTTGTTAAATTCACACTATCATTTATAACATCGATATGCATTCATTTGATAATCTTAAAAATACAAGATAGTAGCAAAAGCTTTTTTTAATACCCACACTATCACTTATAATATAGTTTGCATTCATTTGATAATCATATAAATACAGATAGTAACAAGAGCTAACGTTAAACTCACACTATCATTTATAACATCGATTTGCATTATTTGATAATCTTAAAAACACAGATAGTAGCAGGAGCTTTCGTTAATACTCACACTATCACTTATAATACTGTTTGCATTCATTTGATAATCATTTAAACACAAATAGTAACAAGAGCTAACGTTAAACTAAAATTATTATTTGCAACACAGATTTTAGTCACACATCGGTTATCTAAGTGCATATTATCACACAAAACCACAGTCACTGGCTCAAACTGTAGATTATAGTTTAATGTTCCACATACCAACATCTAATCTCTTCCTTTATACAACTTAACACCAGTCTAAAGGTTTATATGAGGTTTAAATTGTTCTTCTTAGGATAAACATGCCTTCTAACATCCCAACCAACCAACAAACTATTAATCCATAGTGATTACATGCTCAAATAATATAGAAACACATCACCAGATGATTGTTGGGTTCTCGTTTGTGAAACTAGGTAATTTTAAACACCCAAAAATAAGGTAATTTTTCCTCCTATTACATCCTTGACTACCATTATGTTGAAGATAATAATAATTAATAATAACACCAAATAAAACACTTGTCATCAGAGATATTTCACTACAACTCAAGATATCAATGAACATCAATACAAAAATCAAACAGGTGTAACCTGGAGTTTCATTCTTCAATCACTTCCTATGACCACAAAAGGTTCCCATTCTAGGATTAAACTAAGTTCTAAATTCATGATGCAACACAAGCTTATCAATAACACAAAAGACCTTAGTATAAATACCTAGTTTTTCATGGGGCGAGCTACGCAACAACCAGAGACCTACAAATCCTATCATCTGACTTCCTCTCTTCTTCGGTTATGTACTCCTAACCTCTTTTGCCATTTGCATTATATACCTCCTTACTCCCTATATTCCTTCAAAAATCTCCCCTTATTCTATCACTCCACTTTTAGAGTGTCCATTGAAGAGCAGACATTCATAAAAACAACACTCACACATCCCCTCTTAGCCCGAAGTATGTGGGTGAGCATCAACCTACCTAAATATGATAACCACCCTCTTATGGTTTTAAACACAAGTGAATCTAAACATTTTTCATCTACTGGTTTATGTTTTGAAACAACTTAGAAAACTTAGATAATCTCTTAATTGCTCCATAAAAAAATCACTAAATTCTTCTTTAATAAAACAAGCACCTCGAGAGGGTGCATATATATATAAAATTATATATATGTATATAGATTTATTTTTCTTTTCATGGTACATTAAAAACAAGCAACCTAATCCCCGTGAGTGTGTTCTACCGATAAGGATTCCGCTTGGATTATCGGTAATGTGACCCAGGTTCAATCCCCATGGTGGATGTGTATAAGAAGTATTCCTCAAAAAAAAAACAAGCAACATTATTAAGAAACTGTCATTTATATTCAAATATCTATCATTAGAGATTTTTTTTTTTTTAAATTTTTAAAGAAATAAGACAAACAAGCCTTTATCTATCTATCTATATATATATATATATATATATATATATATATATATATATATATATATATATATATATATATATGGATTCATTTTTTTAAAGTTCTTTTTAAACCTATGGAATCTTTCCATAAAATGGTTAACACAAATAAAATCATAATAAGAAAGATTATCAATAGCAACCAAACTTCCACCCAAGGTTTAATATATTTTTCCTATGCAAGTCATGATATACTAATGTAAGGAAAGCTTTTATCTAAGTAGTTATATTATTCATTAAATAATCCATCACATCATGATACATTATATTTCCATTAAATAAAAGTTTTGCAGAATCAAGCACAACATCCATCATTCATTCCATCTACAAGCATCATAGTCAAGCATGAATCTATCTAGTGAAAAATCTGCCAAGGGAGGGTCATGACACCCTCCCCCCTTAGGCTTATCATAGTCCTATATGATTCATCAAGGTTCCAAAATAATATAACAGTTACATATTGTTCTCAATTATAAACAAAAAGCACCTTTGCATATCTGCTACTTTCTCCCAAGTAGCATTTCTCTCAGAATAGTGGTCTCACTCGATCTTACATTGCTCTAAGGTCCCTTTCCTAATTGATTTAGAATGGAACACAAGGAAGTTTATTGGTAGTACCTCTATAGTCTCGGTTCCATCATCTATAGTTTAGAAAATTCCCATACATGATCAGGATTAGCTATATATTTTCTAAGAAATGATATGTGAAATGTGTCACAAATCTTCATCAGACTGGGGTGGTAAGGCAAGTCAGTATACCATAGGACTAATATTTTCTATAATTTCAAAGGGTCCAAAAAAATATGGATCAAGTTTTGTGGACTTAATAGCACTCTTCTTAGATCTCACCCTAAAAAACACTCTATCACCCATAACAAACTCCCTTGGTGACCTCTTGAGTTTGGCATAACGTTTTGGATGATTTACGACTTCTTTAAGACTTTCTCTAATTATTCTTAATTATATTTCCATTTACTTGACCATATCCAGTCCAAGCATAAACTTATCCTTTGGATTATCCCAAGATAATGGTATCCTACACCTCCTACCATATAGGTCTTCAAATGGTGCCATACCCAAGGTTGAATGGTGAATGTTATTGTAGGCCAATTTTACAAGTGCAAGAAATCTTCCCATTAGATCTTATGATCCCTACAATACATATAAAGCATGTACCCTATCACTTGGTTCACCCTTTTGGTTTACCCATAAGTCTCTAGGTGATATGCAAAACTGATATTTAACCTAGTGTCAATAGGATGATGTAAAGCTTGCCAAAACTTGGATGTAAATCTCGAGTCTCTATCTGAAATGATCACTTCCTGAAAACCATGAAGCCTGAATATTTATTTGGAAAACCTATTATCCACAATCACATCATCCTTGGTGTTTCTTGGTATAAAATTCATAACCTTGGTCAGTCTATGGACCACAACTAGGATTATGTCATGTTGGAATCTGGTCTTTGGCAATCTTACAATAAAATCCATTGATATCACCTACCATTTTTGGGCAGGTACATCATGAAGATACAACAATCCTATAGGGTGTCTATGTTCTACCTTAACTTTCTAGCATTTGAGACACTGAGTGACATATTCAGTTATGTTCTTTTTCATTCCTGGACAATAGAAGGTTTTCTTCATATTCTCCCTTATTTTTACCCCTCTTGGGTGAGCAGAATATAGAGATATGTGTGCCTCATTCATGATCATTTTCTACAAATCACCAACCTCAAGAATTACTACCTTGAACTTGAAGCACAAGAAACCATCCTTGATGCTATAATCCTTACTTTCATTGGGTTTCCTTTCCATCCTTTTTTGGATTTGATTGTAAAATACATCCTGATGTTGCATTTCCTTAAATTTTTCCATCAAGTCTATATGAATGCAAGACAAAACAACTATGTGTCTTCTCCTACTAAGTGCATCGACAACCTTATTTTCCTTCTCTTTGATGTATTCAATGCCAAAATCATATTCAACAAGAAATTCCATCCACCTTATCTATATGACATTCAACAATGGTTGAGTAAATATGTATTTTAGACTTTGATGGTCTATCCTTAACTCAAAGGGTCTCCATACCAAATACTATCACCAAAATTTAAGCACAAATACCATCATTGTCAATTCCAAATCATGGGTTGCATAATTGACTTGATATTGTTTTAGTTTCTTGGATCCATAGGCTACCACTACTTCATCTTGAGAGAGCACTCCTCCCAAAACTTCTAATGATGCATCTGTACACACAAAGAAACTACCCTGAAGGTCTGGTATATTTAGTATGGAAGATGTAGTAAGTTTTTATTTGAGTAGATCAAAAGCCACCTCATATTTATCCATGCACTTGAACTCTTTCCCTTCCTCTTAAGGTTAGTTATTAGAGTGGTTATAGTGGCACAATACTTCACATAATGCCTATAATATCTAGTCAAACCCATGAAAATCTAGAATTTCATCACATTTGTGGGTAGCGACCAATTCAATATAGCTTCTATTTTCTTAGGATCCACCGTGATCTCTTCTACTGATACAATATGCCCTAAAAATTGCACTTTTGATACATAAAACTCATACTTTGATAAATTCCCATACAACCAATTCTTCCTTAGAAGCTACAAAATGATTCTAAGGTGTTTGTCATGCTTTGACTATTTTTGGGAATATATCAGAATACCATCCAAGAAAACAAGAACAAATTGGTGCAATTGTTTCCTAAAAATGCTATTCATCAAATTCATAAATATTGTTGGAGCATTTGATAGACCAAAGGCAAGAGAGTAAACTCATAATGTTCATAACGAGTTTTGAAGGTTGTCTTATGAGTATCCTCTTATTGAATCCTCAATTGGTGGTATCTTGACTTTAGATCAATATTTGAGAAGATTGTGGCATCTTTAAGTTGATCAAAGAGGTATTCTATTATAGGTAGAGGATATCTATTTTTTATGGTTGCCTTGTTCAACATCCTATAATCTATACATAGTCATAAGGAACCATTATTTTTCTTGATGAATAGCATTGGTGCACCCCATGATGACACACTTGGTCTAATTAATCCCTTCTCCAACAATCCTTGTAATTGCACTTTCAACTCTTGCATCTCAATTGGATTCATTCTGTAATGAGCTCTATGAATAGGCTCTATTCCAAGTTGTTGTTTAATTGTGAAATAAAATTTACGTTTAGGTGGTAATGTAGGTAGATCCTCTAGAAATACATCTTTGAACTCTTGAAGAATTGGGTGTTTCTTAAACACCTCTTCCTTCTTTAACCTCACTACATAAATTGTTCCTCCTCCCTTCATTGCTTTCTTAAGATGCATTGCAAAGAGAATTTGAGGTCAAAAATCCCCTTGCAGGTTGTACAGCCTATGTACTTTCATACCATCTTCTGAGTACTCAATCCATATATCTTGGAAATTGATTGTAGCCTTATGTGCTTGTAACCAATCCATTCCTAGCACTACATCAAAATCATGCAAAGGTGCTACATACAGACATCCAATGTTCATACCACTAGGTAGGGTAATTTCTACCATGGGATAGAACCGATTTATAGAGTAGGTTTATCCTGAACCATACTCAACCTTACACCCATGTGCAAAGATTCTTGGCCTTTTTGATATATATTTAACTAATATAGTGGAAACAAAGCTATCTGTAGCACCATTATCAATCATAATTTTAATATTTCTACCAAATAACTTACCTTTTATCAGCAATGGATTGGCTTGCCCTTCCAAATTTTGACTTTATATCAATGCATAAATCTTGTGTGCAGGTTCCTTGTGTGCAAGATCCTTGTAGGCGGGTTCTTTTCCCTTCGAACTCAGCCTTATTCTATATAGAAATTTATTGGTATAATGTGATCCACCACAGTAAAAGCATCCATCCTTAGGTCCTAGGTGAGTTTTTTGCTTCTATCTTTCTTCTATTTTTTACTACTGATGGAGGGTTGGACCGACCCTGTAGTGGTGGTCTATTATTCTCATTGTTGTGATTGTTAGGATTACAGTTCTTCCCTTGTAACCTCTTCCTAAAATTTCCCTGCTTCTTATTATTTCTTCTATCCTATTTATTGGAACTCTTACTTGCTTGCTCCCCTTCCTACTTCATGAAGCCTACACTGTTTCTTTTTCTCAATGCCTCTTTATCGTGCTCAGATGCACCTTCATAATCAAAATAAGGCTTAAGATAAATTTTAACTTTCCTGGGTAGATCATAGGCCTTCTAAAGAGTACTAGGTTCCTACACGTTCACTTCATGCCCTACTCTGGAATCTGTTCTTAGAATGAACTTGTGAATTTTTCTTCTCATTGTATGCAGGCACATATTACAACAAATTGAGTTTTTTTTGATAATATCCCTCCATCGCATTATTACCTTGTCTAATATTGCTGAATTCCTTAAATTTATTGGTATAAAAATGTTCGGTGAGGAATATTTCCTTAAAAGCAACTATAAATTCTTCCCATTTCAAATCAACTGGTGCCTCAATTCCTTTTTCCTCGTTGAATGTTTCCCACCAATCCAAGCTAAAACCCTATAGGTGTAAATTGGCATAAGATATTTGGGTCCCAGTGGAATAGTTCTTCATGTTATAGAAAGTTTATATTTCCTTCAGCCAAGCTTTGACTTTATCACCATCTTCCTCTCCATTAAATTTGGAATATTTTAGGTGTTTCATATCCTTGCCTAATTTTACCTCTAGTCATATTATAGACTATTGTACCTCTAAAGAGGTTTCATTCTCTTGTCCCACTCTAAAATTTCCAACTTGTGAATCTCAATTCACTATAACCTCCAATATTTATTTTTGTGCTTTCATCTGTTCCCTTAGTAAGGCAATTGTTGTTGTAAGATCCTCATTCTCATTATTAGGAGCATCCATATCTACATCTATGGTACTAACCTATACATTAGTTTGTTATGTCTACCTCATTGATGGAAAAACACTTTCTCTTCTTCTCTTTGGCAACATTGTACCTGACCACACATAGGAGAGATAGTAGGAATCAATTTACAATTACATATTTAAAATTTTTCTCC
This sequence comes from Wollemia nobilis, assembly GCA_028583015.1. Classification (NCBI taxonomy): domain Eukaryota; kingdom Viridiplantae; phylum Streptophyta; class Pinopsida; order Araucariales; family Araucariaceae; genus Wollemia; species Wollemia nobilis. The sequence continues at coordinate 5,001,889 of JAQPPZ010003280.1, forward strand.
TACTAGTAACTATAGTCCTAGTTATCCTATTAGGTATCATCCTTATAGGTATCATATTTACATGGTACTCATCCTATTACACTCCATCTATTCCTTCACATGGAAAATTGTACCCCTACGAACCAAGCGCTTTGACCAAATGTAGCTACCCAATTATTTCCAAACCTTTTTTATATATAGATTATAGTTTATCGATTTTCCAAGAGTTTTAGAATCTATACTCCAGAGCAATTACCAAAGTCACCACATAATATTCTACTTAGATCCTCTTTGAGGCACATCCATCACTATACCTTACATAAATCCAATTATGTAGGGCACTAGATGCTTTACTTGAAGGGTCAAGCTATCCCTCTCATTAAATTTCAATGAGCTAGAATTGACTTTTCCTTTCTTTCTTTCGAAAGGTGCACACCAAGTCTTCACTCTACATAAGTTATTTAATTCAGGTGATATTTAACTATCCATCTCATATCCATTTGAGCTAATCATCCCATACATAGGCCTTTTTTCCTATTATTATGTTTATGTATTGAGTGACTAGATTCCACCTCTTCTCATTAAATCCCTGGAGTACCCAGATCTATCCACTTATATGAGCTAGATGATTATCCTTGAAATTTCTACCCATTTTCTTTAGCGTAATCATCCCAGAAGCTTCCACACATAACAATAGAGTTCACTCTATTGCAATAATATTTACCATCTAGGTTAACAAATAATCTAGATTATATTTTCTAGGAAGTTCTACCCTTTTTATTTAGTGTAAGCATCTCAGAAGCTTCCACACATAACAATAGAGTTCACCCTAATGCAATAATATTTACCCTCTAGGTTAACAAATAATCTAGATTATATCCGCTAGGATATCCAATGATTCTAGTCTTCTGAAGGCACAAATTAATTTTTTGAAAAGAAAGCATAATTCTTTAGACAGTAACACACATGCTAATATAATTGGAATGGAATTCACATGACAACCATACATTCTTTAAATTCTACCACACACTCTCAAATATAAAAGCCAAACACATTCAATAATAAAATCATCGGTCATAAATCTTCCAATTCTCATTGCTTACAAGCATCATAGTTTGATATAATGTTTACATCGGATAAAGGGAACTAGATTGATTTCTCTTAAAGAAGGCACAAATCTCATCAGTTACATGGACCGTTCAATTTAATTCCTTAAACCAAGAACCCAGTATCTGCAAAGTCTTCAAGTATGTAACAAGATTCTCATACACAATATGAGTATTCTAACAACAGAAAAACCCTCCATCATGGTCAACGCATTGCTTGAAGTAACCACCCATTTTTCTTGGCCATAATAACCTCCATTGCAATCTTATCGAGTTCCTACAATCCTGACGTGTGAGGTATTTTGGAAATCACATGAGATTTACTAAATTAAAACTTTTCACTTCATGTGGGTGCGTTGGAACTTAAAATTACTTCATCTAGAAATTCATATCATGAAACAAAATAAAATAACCATTCTATGCTATTTTCTATCTAGAGGAGTTTTCTTCCCTTCTTTACTGGAGTAATATCCTCCTCTACTATTCATATGTTTATGAGGTTATGAAACCATACAACTTACAGGCATATGTTAGCAACACATATTGAATTTTAAAGAATAAATCCTTTCAAATAATAGAAACAAGTCATAGTAGAGATCCAACATCAACCTTGCATAAGTCATTTTTAACACATTTTATTCAATCAAAATATATTACAAGTATAGCTAGTAACAGGAGCTATTATTAACTCACACTATCATTTATAACATCGATTGCATTCATTTGATAAACTTATAAACACAAATAATAATAGAAGCTTTCATTAAACTCACATTATCATTTATAACACTTATCTATATTCATTTGATAATCTTAAAAACGTAGATAGTAGCAAGAGCTTCCATCAATACTCACACTCTCACTTATAACATTGTTTGCATTCATTTGATAATCATATAAACACAAATAGTAACAAGAGCTAACGTTAAACTCATACTATCATTTATAACATCAATTTGTATTCATTTGATAATATTAAAAACACAAATAGTAACAAGAGCTTCTATTAATACTCACATTATCACTTATAAGACTATTTGAATTCATTTGATAATCATATAAACATAGATAGTAACAAGAGCTAACATTAAACTCACACTATCATTTGCAATACAGATTCCAGTCACACATCAATTACCTAAGTTTAGATTATCACATAACACCATAATCACTAGCTCAAACCGCAAATTACAATTTAACATCCCGCATGTCGACATCTAATGTCTTCCTTTATACAACTTAACACCAATATAAAGGTTTTTATGAGGTTTAAATTATTCTTCTTAGGATCAACACACCTTCTAACATCCCAAAAAGCCAAAAACTATTAATCCATAATGATTATAGGCTTAGATAATATGGAAACAGATCACCAAAATATTGTTGGGTTCTCATTTGTGAAATTAGGCAATTCAAAATACCCAAAAATAAGGTAATATTCCCTCCTATTACACCCTTGACTACCATTATGTTGAAGACAAGAACAATTAATAATAACACCAAACAAAGCACTCATCGTCAGAGATATTTTACTATGACTCAAGATATCAACTAACATTAATACAAAAATCAAACATGCATAACCTGGAGTTTCAATCACTTCCTACAACCACAAAAGGTTCCCCTTCCAGGATTAAACTAAGTTCTAAATTCATGATGTAGTACAAGCTCATCAATAACACAAAAGACCTTAGTATAAATACCTAGTTTTTCATGGTGTGATCTCTGTAGTAGCCTGAGACCTATAAATCCTATCACTCGACTTCCTCTCTTCTTCGGTTTCATCCTCCTATACTCTTTTTCTATTTGACTTCTCTGGCTCCTTACTCCCTATCTTCCTCCAAAAATCTCCCCTCATTCCATCACTCCACTTTCGAAACGTCCGTTGAAGAACGAGTGTTCATAAAAACAACACTCACACGTCCCCTCTCAACCCAAAGTATGTGGGTGAGCATCAAATTGTCAAAATAGGATAACCACCCTATTATGGTTTTAAAAACAAGCGAATCTAAAAATTTTTCATCTATTGATTTATGTTTCCAAATAACTTAGCAAAATTAGATAATCTCTTAATTGCTCCATAAAAAAAAAACTGAATTCTTCTTTGATAAAACAAGCACCTTGAGAGGGTGCATGTATATATGTATGTATGTATATAAATTTAGTTTTCTTGTCATTGTACATTGAAAACAAGCAACCTTAATAAGAAACCATCATTGATATTGAGATATCTATTATTAGAGATTTATTTTTCTTTTTTTAAAGAAACAAGACAAACAAGTCTTTATCTTCATATATATACATTCATTTTTATAAAGTTTTTTTATACCTATGAAATCTTTCCATAAAATGGTTATGCCAATGAAATCATAATAAGGAAAAATGATCAATAGCAATCAAACTTCCACCCAAGGTTTAATATATTTTTCCTATGTAAGTCATGATATACTACTGTATGGAAAGATTTTATCTAAGTTGTTTCATTGTTCATTAAATAAGCCATCACATCATGATACATTATATTTCCATTAAACAAAGGTTTTGTAGAATCAAGCACAACATCCATTATTCATTCCCTCTACAAGCATCATAATCAAGCATGAATCTATCTAGTGAGAAATCTGCCAAGGGAGGATCATGACAAGAAACATGATAAGAGCCATAAGCTCCCCTACCACCTATGATATCAAAGCTAAAGAAGAATCATTGCCTCAGTCTTAGCAATTTTTAAAATGACATGTTACAGGTGTTGAAAAGGTACTGCCATCCATCTACAATAGGAGGTCAAGTACTCCTAGAGCATCCCAAATATCATAAGATGTGTAGCTCTAATCCTTTGAACAAATATCTAAATCAAGTAGGAAATGAAAAGGCTATCCAAATCTTGGAAGTTCAGATAGAGAAAAAGTTGTATCTAGAATACATTGAGTGAAACAAGAAATAAAGATAGCCACATGTAAAAGATAGGAGTTGTAGTAGGAGGTGAAGAGATTTGAAGCATCAAATACATTAGTAGAAGATAAACAAGAGTAAGAGAGGAAGCTTAAGGTAAAATATGTCAAAATGATCCCAAAAGAGAATCCAAAGTGAGAAGTGCAAGAGCAAGGTACATTCTCTAAAGCCTCCTCACCATCTCCTCAAAGTCCCTCATAAATAGAGGTTATAGCCTCTCCACCCCCTCAAACCTATCCATCATAAAAAATGATCCCTACTATTGTAGAGCTTCTATAAGAAGCACACCCCTCATCACCCATTTCACCACTTCATTCACTCCACCAGATCAATCATTCATTCCATAAGAATCACCGTCACACCCTCCATCATTCACTCTGCCATCCACAAGCCAAAAGCACCAAGAATTGTATGAAAGTATCAGCGTTGCAAATTCAAGGATTTCTTACCCTTTTACTCCCTTACCTACATTTCTTGCTACCCCCATACTTCCCCTCACTACTAAAGAACCACTCTTGAAGGTATTTTCCACCATTCAGACTATAGAAGATAACCAGTGGAAGTGGAGGGAAGAAGAGCAGTAAGAGTAGCTGCAAGAAAAGGAGGAGGAAGTAGTCACCATGACTTATGACACATTGGATTCAATTAAGGAAAAAATGATAAAAGTGGCTACTCATCCAAAGGTCAAGAAGGTAACTTCACAAATGAGACAAGAGGATTGGTAGTTAGAAGAGAACAACAAAGACATCTTCAAGATATTTAAAGTAGAAACTCTCTGAGCTATTCATACAGATGTAATTACACTACTTGTACAGTTTAGGAGAGCATACATAAATATGAAAGTTACCGAGAAAATATTAAAACTCTAGAAATCAAGCTTTCTAGAGAGAAGGTAGATCAAGATACCGTCAAGAATGAAATTAGAATATTGAAAGGGATCATTGATGAAGCCCCTTCTGAAAAGGTGTTGTAGCAGAAGAATGAGAAAATTAATATCCTAGAGACATAATTGTAAACAACACAAGGCAAAATTTAGTAATGAGACTCAAAGCTACTGGATGTTAAGGCTAAATTATAGCAACAAGAGGAAGCCTTCACTACTACGTTGATTGAATTTCAACACGAGAAATATAAGTCCCATTCCCAAAAAATCTTAAAACTTTGGCTCAAGCAAGTTAGGAGTTACAAGCTTTACCTCCTTTTTGTGCTAAATTACGAGAGACTGCCGGTATATCTCTGGAAGCTAAGAAAGAGTTTGACATAAGCAAGAAAGCTCTAATGAGAAAAATCTAGAAAGCACAGGAAATTAGAAAAATGTTAAGAAATATTGAAAAGTATCTTATTTTGTAAAAGTAGTCTAACAAATATGTAGATGAATGGATATTCTTGGCTCATCAGGTATATCGTGCAATTGAGTCAATTTATCAAGAAGAAGAGCTATTCAATGCTCTCAGAAGAGAGACTGATAAAATGAGAAAAATTGCTACAGAAATCAAGTCTCTTGGTGCACCAAGTTTGTGGGATGACAAAACGCACTTCCACAAGGTAGAAGTGATCGATCAACTATTTGACCAGCAATTCCAAGATGAAAGTGAGGTTGAGTCACTATTAGAACCATTGAAAGTAGATAAGATTTTTGCACTCTTCTACAAACTTTCCCACATCTTAGACAAATATGAGGAAATGGCTAGAAGATATAGCAATCCTCCTTATGGGAATCTTTTCAAATTGAAAAATATTATATCTTAACTCAGGGGGATTCCAGAGCCTCTATTAGAAACCTAGAATAAGATGTTCCAAGAACTCCACATCCCCATGATATCTCATGCACTCTCACAATAAGGTGAATCATCGGAGGTGGCCTCACAAAGGCAACCACAACTGCAAGAAGAGCTAAAACACCCCCAAAAAAAGGGTGATTGTTAATGACAATATAAAAATAATATTTTCTTGTACTATAAACACTTGTACAATTGTATTATAGTCTTTTCAACAATTATGACTCTAAAGCCCAATGGATCAGATTAAAAGAAGAAGCAAGTGACAATGACATAAGTGATATTGTCATATAAACAAGAAGGCAACTACAACATATTGTATTAGGAAAAATAAGATAAGCCCAAGTACTGAGTATTAAATTTACATCAAACCAAAATGGTTTTCAGATAAAATTGCCTAAATCACAATTATGATATAGTTGTTAGTTGGCACAAGTGAGACTCAGGGCTTAGTATTATTTAAGACCACATCCAAAGAGTATCATTCAGTGTTGAGAATAAGCTTGATGGGAAGAAACAAGAAGAGTTATATACTTAAAGGTAGCAAAATGAAGAAGTTATTACTTAGTTGGGTTAAGAAGAAAAGAAGATATAAGAAAAACAAAAAGTAGAAGAATGGTTATTTATTAAAATGTTTGACCTGGATCTGAAGCAATTGTTAGTTTCATATAAAATTACTCATGGAACTTCAATTTTATGGGGGTGTCCCTTTTTTTAGGTGTACCTAGTTTTCATTTTTATTTTTTATTTTTTGTTTCTGACCATATTTGTGCTTATAAATTGTTCCACAAACTCCATTTTCACCCCTCCACTTGGGTTTTCTAGGAGTATCCCATTCTCCAGGTATCACTGTGTACCATTTTTGTTTCATCTCTTCCATTTCCCCTTATGTTACCACCTTTAAAATTTGCCACAAACTCCACCATCCATCTTGCTATTAATTTTTGCTTCCTTTTTTCTTTGTAAATGTTTTTTTTTTTAAATGATGAATATCCTATGTAGTACCCTTTTTTTACCTCATTTTATGCTTTATTTTTACCAGTTTTCATATATTAGTGTAAGCATCCCATAGTTTATTTTCTATGACATCATCAAAGCTAGTCTGAGTTCTCATTTTTCACAAAGGAAAAGCCCTTGTGAGTCACCAAGAATATGGGTATTTTTGAACATTACCCACATGCACTTTGGTGAAAAGTGCAAAGGATCATATTAGAGGCTTAAACAACCAAATCAAGAGGAGTTCGATAAATTTTTGCTTAGGCATGCTAGGGATGGATCCTAAAACAAAATGATGCTAGAGGAAATATGATAAAAATGAAATTTTGCTAAGCACAAAGAGTTTCAAACATTTTGTACCTCAACTAGAAGTGGATAGGTACCAAAAACCTTTTTGCTTGACAACTTGCAAAGAAACAGATTAAGTCTGGGAGTGACTGGAGATATTACCCCCTTAGTAGAAGTGGATAAATACCAAAAACCCATCGTCCCATGGTATATAGTGGATGTTGCAAAATTTTTTGCCCCAATAGAAGAGGTACCAAAAGTCCATCACCCATCAATGGAGAACATATTGGTTAAGTGCCAAGACTATCAAAGATTTTGTACTAGGCATAGGAAACCAAAGGTACCAAAAGTCTATCACCTATCAATGAAGAGCATAAACATATATAAAATTAGCTGTCTCAAAAGCACCAAAAAATTTGTACCAAACATAGGGAAGAGGAGATACTAAAAGTTTATCACTCAATAATGGAGAACAAATTGGCTAAGCCCCAGGACTGCCAGGGAATTTGTACCAGGCATAGGCAAGCAAAGGTACCAAAAGTCCATCACCCATCGATGAAGAGCAAAAAAATATATAAAATCACCTAAGTCTTGGGAGCGCTAGAAATTTTGTACTAAACATAGGCAAAATGAGGTACCAAATGTCTATCGCCCGTCGATGGAGAAAAAATTGGCTAAGTCCCAAGAATGTCAGAAGATATGTATAAAGGCTAGCAATGAATGGGTACATAAAATATATCACATACTAAAAGTAAGTATGAAAAATTGGCTAAGTCTTGAACCCATCAGATAAGTTACCCCAAAAGTTTAATGGACTATTACAAAGAGTCCATCACCCATCAATGAAGAACAAAAAGAAATAAAAATTGGCTAAGTTCCATGATTGCTAGAGATTTTGTACCAGGTATAGGAAAGCATAGGTACCTAAAGTTCATCGCACGTTGATGATGAACAAAGATAGATATAATATCAGCCAAGTCTTGGGAGTATCAAAAATTTTATACCAAACATAGGCAAGAGGAGGTACCAAAAGTCCATCACCCAATGATGGAGAATGAAAATTGCCAAAATGTGGTTAAGTCCCTTGATCGTCAAACATTTCATCCTAGAAGTAGAGGAAGGGTACAAAATACCCATCATCCTAGCACAAGAATTGACTACCAGAAGAATTGAACTTACCTTAGTGGAGGAGAAGTACCAAAAATCTATCACTCGATGATAGACAAAAGGACATCTAAACACGTCTAAGTATCAGGACCATTGAAAGATATGTACCAAGGCTAGAAATATATGGGTACATAAAATCCATCACTTACCAAATTAGCCAAGTCCTAAACCTACCAAAGAAATTGCCCCAAAAATTGAATGGACTGGTGCAAAGAATCCATCACCCATCAACATGACTAAAGATAAGGGTAAAAAGCATCGAATATTTTGTACCAATAATATAAAAGAAATGGTACCCAAGGCTTGTCACCCAGTAATAGTAGAAGAAAGAAGGTAGATAATTCAAACTGTTCTGATCACAAAAAAATTGGTACCTAGCCAAGAAAGGAATAGTAATAGAAAACCTGTCATCTGTCGATAACCCCATTTTGCATTTGGCAGCCATGGGTTGGAAAAAATAGATCAAGTTTTATATCTGGAAGCTATTTGTCAGCATGTGGGTGGTCACCATCTCATTTTTCCAACAAGGTAGGATCGTATGTCAGATAATCCCAATAATAATATCTCTACTTGTGTTCTCATGTAAATGTTAAAGGCAACTCAACATAAATGTTAGAAAGGAATCAACGAACCATACATAGACAATAAGGCCAGTACGACCTAAGATGAAGCAAATTCCAACCATGTCAATAGGCCACAACTAGGTGGTTACAACAACCATATCATAGAATAGCTTAACAAACTGGTTCTAACATAATGACAATCCACCTTTGAGACAATGATTCCTTGATAACCAAATGTATTGTAAAAAGTTTTAAATACTAGAATGTAAGAAGTTCAAAAGTTCAACTCTTAAGCTTTTACAACTTGTATGTATGGAAGCACATTGCAAATATAATTACAAATCGAATTGTTGTTTGGCCTCTGGTTCAATTTTTTTGTAGAACATGTACGTATAAATGGTTTCTTATTTCTAATATAGGCTAGTTGAATGAGCATAGTATTAATTCTTCTCTCTAGATTTTTGCATGTGTTCATTTTCTAGTTTTGGAATTCACAATCCACTGGATTGTAAAACACATAAAATATTATTCTATGATTGATAAAAATTGGTTGGTCTATTAGGTAGTTTTATTTTATTAATTGTAAAACTTTTATATCTCATGCATTTTTATGCAGCTTAACCTGCACCATTATAAGTTCTAGCTTCAACTTCTTTCATCTCTTTTGGCACCCTTTTCCCCCATATTTTAAGAATAGCTAGTCAAGACTTAATAGGAATCAACCTACTTTAGATATTGACCAAGGTCATTTAATGTTGGTCAAGGTCTTTAGGCACACAATCTTACCATAGATTAATTTTTAGACCAATAGTGAGGAATACAATCCAATTTGTGAGCTCATCCTCTTAGATAATGGATGAGTCCTGTTGGCATTTTTGCCACATTGATTTTGATTGAAGTACTAATGTGTTAATTGTTGCAAGTCTAACTTTGATTTTGGCTTTGATGCGGTTTAGAAGGATAAAGGAGCAAAAAAAAAACTAAGTCCAGAAATTGCATTGATTCGCTGACATGTTCCAAAATCGCGGGTCGGGTGACTTCAAAGTCCAAGTGTCGAAAAGTGCAGCGATGCACTGCAATGTTCCATTTTCGTGGTTTGATGATTGCAAAGAAAGGCTCGAGGCAAGAAGTTGCAGCGATTCACTGCATGTTGGTTGCAAAGGGAGTTCGAGGTGGAGGTTGCAGCGATGCGCTGCACATTTCAAAGACGCGGAAGCCTTAGTTGCAAAAAGGCTTAAGTGCTAAAACTACAGCGATGCACTGCACGTTTTGGGAAAAGTACACAAGGTAAAAAGTTGCAGCGATGCGCTGACACATTCCAAAATCGCGGGGGTTGGTCGCTACGAGAGTCTAAAGTAAAATTTGCAGCGATTCATTGCATCTTTTGGAAGAACCGTAAAGCAAAAGACGTCGCATTTTCGCGACAAAAGGGTGGCAGTTGGTATGGAAGGAGACATATGTAGCGAAATCGCTACTTGCCTCAGAATCGCGGCCATTTTGGTCTAAAGAGCAAAGACATAAAAGTTGCAGCGACTTGCTGCACTTTTTTTTTTTTTTGATAATTATGTGTTTGTATTTATAGCGGGTTTTAACAAGGATCCCAAAACCTGATTACATAAGCAATGGGCCTAGGGCATCAATCCCTTGAAATTGAACACCAAAATAGAAATCCCGCCCAACGATAACAGTAAGCATGAAACAATCCCTCTCGACGGGAAACAAACAAATAAGAAAAAAAAAAGTTTTGGAGATCCCGCTCAGCGAGGAGTAGCCAAAAACCACCATCGAGAAGATCCCGCCGAGCAGGAAGCAAAGAAAAACCGTTACAATAAAATCCTGCCTCGCGAGAAGCAGTCAAAACCACCACAAACAGTCTCACCTAGCGGGAAGCAACAGGGAAATCCCACCATCCGGGAAACCAGTAGAAAAGAAAGGATCCCGCCTCGCGGGAAAATCGACGGATTTGGCGGATCCCGCCCTATGGAGAAACCATCCCGCCCACCGGGAAAACATTTAGTTTAGCGAGAGCCATTATGTAGGAAGCCGACAACCAGCACAAAGAGGATCCAGTCCATCAGGAAGTGACCAGAGAGTTGCACCAAAAGGAACCCGCCCCGGGAAAATAGAAGAGGATCCCAAAGTAGCAGGGACCAAGAATCCCGTCCAAGCACAGAGCCCGTCGAGGATTCACAAGAAAAAGGGGGAAGCTGTCCAAACCCTAAACCGTCACCTCCACCGCACCGAGAAACGCAGGGGACCAGATCCACGCGAATCACCTACAAAAAACCCCAGGGGGAAGCCTGAGGGAAAAAGGGAAGGGATCCCCAACCAAACAGGGATCCCTGGGAAGCACCAGTCCAAAAAAACAACCAAGGAAACCCTAGCCGACCGGGAGGGGCGCAGATAGTGGAGAAGGATCTCCCCCCAGGAGATCATCTACAAACAACCACTCCCCGGGAGGGATGACCTGGGTTGAGCCAGGGACTGGGCAGAAACCAGGAGCCATGGGAGGGGGAGCAGAGGAGGGACCAGAGCCCTCCCCTCTCAACCCTAATAGTGGTCTTGACTCGCTGCACTTTTGAAAAGAGGGCCAAGCGAGATAAATTTGCAGCGATTCTGCGATAGGGAATGAGAAGAGCAAGAGACATGGTGATAATATTGATTTCATGATGCATTGATCGAAAAATGACTAAGTATTCAAGTATGCAGCGAAGTGGCAACAAGGAAAGTCAAAGGCATTTAAGAAGCAAAAAGTGTCTCATTTTCGCGACCCATCGGCAAGACCGTACAAAGTGCTTGAAACATGTAGCGATATCGCTACATGTTCCGTTTTCGTGGGACATAGCGAAGGGAGGACCAAAAGAGACAAAAGGTGTTGAGAGATCGCCCGATGTGCCATTTTTGCGAAATGAGCTAGCGATAGAAAAGATGAAGCTGATTATGCAGTGATATCGCGATAGGGAGGATTTTCACGGATTTGAACAGTCAAAGTGTACGATATCAAAAAAGTGTCGCATTTTTGTGACCCGTCTCATTTTCGCGACCTGCACAGTTTCTCGCCAAAACACAGTATGAACGGTCGAGAAGTTTTTTTTTGGGTTTCGATGATTAAATGCTAGCCCGAATTAAATGTTTTGCGGATTTCCCATACAGTCAAGGTTGAATAAGCCTCCAGGCCACCCAAATTGAAGGTTTTATTTTTTCGAGGCTACTATTCGTGGGTTGTTTCAACGGTTTCATGCACATGTTCAAAGCCAAATTTAATGAAGGTGACCGCTGACGTCTAATTGCATTCAATTTTTGCTCCCTTAACGCTGCAATTAAGGGGATCGTGTGCATAATTTCCAAGGCATAATTGTAGATCACGAGAAGGTTGGTGGCAAACATTAAATGCTGCAAAGAGGACGACCCTCTATAAAAACCAATGTAAACTTCATTGCAAAGGGTTGGAAGTTTTGCTAAAAACTGGAAGTGCATTTGCGAGAATAAAGTATTGGCTTCAGATTTTTCAAGCAGTTGTTTGGGTGTTTGTCTTTTCTGTTCCTTTTTAATTTCTAATATAATTTATATTCCTTAAGTGCTGTTACATTCAAATTCTGCATATTGGATTTGAATCTTGCTTGTAAGGATATGATTCCTGGAGTGTAATCTTGGAGAGATTTTCTGCATACAGTTGTGTGAGAGTTGAATCATTATCTTTTGTTGCTTGTTGTTGCTGCACTTTAAGTTTTCTGCTATTGTTCTTCCGATCCCATAACTCCGGCCTATGGCCATATTTCCATTTCTTTCTGCAACTTTTAATTTCTTTCCAGCAACCCTTATCTTCAAACAAAAATTTAGATTAGTAAAGGGAACTAGCCCACTCTGGAGATTGGTCTGGGAGCCATTTCTTGCTTCCAGCCTTTCAATGTTGGTCGGGTCTAGGGCGCACTTGTAAAAATCCTTTCTTGTGGCAGATTTTGGACCAACAAGTTTTTGGCACGCCCGGTGGGACAGATTTCTTCTGTCTCTAAAAGATCCCATAGTATCGAAGGTCTAATGTTCGCCTTTATACTGTAAAATTAGAGCATTTGGTGACTCTGCTGAATTCAAAAATTATTCATGATCACGAGATCACAGTCCAAGAAATTTGGCGATCTTGTCAAATTTTTCGAACTTGACAGTTCAAGAAGTGGTGAGCATTCTAGGTTAGTTTCCTCATCCCTTTCATCTTATGCTACACAGAACCCTGGTGTTGTTGCTAGTGTTTCATTTTCCCAACCATATCCACTAGTTCCAATGGCACAATATCCTCCACCTCCACCCAGGAAGTTCTTGGCATGGAACAGTTCGGGAGCCTTGAACTTGCAGGCTCAGAATCCAGTCCCTCAGGCTGCACTGAAAGCTTTGCCCACTTATGACGGTACGGGTAAGACAACTTATGAACACATAAATGATGTGGCTTCTCTAGCAGCCATCCATGATATTACTGATGAAGATGTAATGGTGAAGTTGTTGGTATGCTCTTTGAGAGGCAAATTGTTGTTTTGGTACCGAACACTGCCACCAGGCACTATAACAATGTGGGATCAATTCGATGATCTGTTGGTCAAAAATTTTCATGAACAGGCTGACCCCTTCTCATTGTTGAATCAGTTTACTATAATACAGAGGCATCCACAAGAGGAAATAGCTGATTTCAACGTCCGATTTACCAGAACCTGGCATAGAATTCTTGATGGTCTTCGGCCTGCTGATGAATTGGCTACACTATACTATCTTAGAGCATTCAACTCAGATATCGGCTGGGCTGTTCGGCAGTCCAATGTGACAACATTTCCAGAGTTGTTTGAGCAAGCCATCAAAATAGAAGCTGATTTGGTTGTTGTAGGGAGACTTCCACCAAAGGTAACTATGCCTATAATTCCTGATTTGCCTCAGTATTTATATGCTGGTGCACAACCACAGCCCATGCCATCAATGTATCCTACACCATCATGGAGCTCCAAAGCACCTCGGATTGCACCTGTCCTAGCTCCTCAGTTGCCTACTTTAGCTCCTTTATCGCTTCCTGCACCCAACACTCAGCCATCTCCCATTTCCACTTCATTTCCAGCTTTGCCAGCACCACCAGCTCCTTTGCCCTTGCCAGCACCTCCTGCACCTGTGAACCCTGATCCTTATACAACATTATTGCAGGAGGTGAAGTCTGCAAATTCGGCAATTAGAGCCATGGGAAACAAGATCACACTCATTGAGAGGAAGCAGGCTGAGAGAGATTTCCAGCCAAGGAGATTTCAACCTCCTGCAATCACTAGAGATCAAGTTGCCTCCACAAGTAAAGCACCTGAAAAAGGCTTAACTGCTTTAGTAAATGAAGATCCAGCTCTTGCAGACAGAATGTATTGGTGCTCAACCTGCAATGACCCTCATGGAGAAGATACTTGTATGGTCCATCTAAATTATGTGTAGACATTGGCTGCTAGCTCTTCAGGCAGACAAGTTAACATGATCTCAGAAGCTGGTCATAGTTTGATGACTGCAGTGGAAGATCAAGTTTCAGTTCTGACAAGAACTGGAAAGAAGCCTGTAACTGTTGATCCTGCTGATTTAGCGCCTTTGAAAGTACCTGCTGAGGTGAAGAAGCCAGTGAAGGCTCCTATGCCAGTTCCAAAGTCTGATGCACCTATTTTACCAAAAGATCCTGCTCCCTACAGAGTTCAAGAAAAGGTTGCAGCTGCACCAACAAGATCAGAAGCAGAGGAGCAAGCTCGTGAAAAGTTGAAGTATCCATCACTGACAAAGAGGCTAAGGGTGGAAGCTACACAACAATATCGTACCAGATTTGAACAACCTGCTGAGAAGAAAGACCTTACTACAGTTTCATACAATATTGTTGAAGAGCTTAAGAAGACCCCGGCTAAGGTAAGCCTCTATGATGCTTTGCAGTTACCCGGTCAGGTAGACTTATTACAGGAATCATTAAAATCTATCAAAGATAATGAAAAAGGTCCTACCCAGACAGTGTATGCTCAAACCTTACCCACCTCTGCTACTGGGAAAAATAGACCACCTCCATTTTATTTGTCATTGCAAATAGAGGGTTGGATTGTGCATAATTGCATGATCGATTCTGGAGCTGCCACGACTGTAATGCCCAAGGGAGTTTGTGAGGCAATGGGAATGGAATATACATGGAGTAGTCCTGGAGTTCTAAAATTGGATGGTACGCCTATAAAAATAGTAGGTGTAATCAAAGATGTACCCATTGTCCTGCATACAATGCCACAAATTACTATTATTCAAGAAATTGTTGTGGTAGATTTAGAGCCCTACTTTAGTATGTGTTTATCCAGGGAATTTACTGCAAAGCTAGGGGGTTATCTGGCATTAGATTATTCACACCTAGAAATTCCTTTCAAGGGTAGACATCTCAGGATTCAAAATGAAAAGCCTTCCCCTTTTCACATCGAGAAGTTGGAAGATGCAGAAAAAGACATGCAGTCTGTCCACATGCTTACTGAAGAGTCTGAAGATTTTGTTTTAATGAGTGAAGTTTTAAATAATCTTCGAGTTGGATGACCGATTTTCTATGCTTAACTTCAATGCCATGTTGGAGACAGAAATCGGTTGTTATGCCATTCGAAACACGAGAGTGACACAAAGCAGGAATTGTTTAACCAAGCTGATCAGAATGATGTTACGGATCAATTATGGCAGTTGTATTTCGATGGAGCTCGATGCAAGAACGGAGTAGGGGTAGGTATTGTGTTAATTTCACCTTCTGGTATACAGAGAACTTATTCATATCGTCTTACATGGAGTTGTACTAATAATGCTTCTGAATATGAAGCATTGTGTTTGGGTTTGAAGAAAGCAAGGAAGTTAGGAATTGAACAGCTCAAGATTTTTGGTGATTCTAAGCTTGTTGTAAATCAGATTACAAATAGATGCATTTCAAAGCAGCATTACCTTAAAGCATATCGAAATCAGGTTTGGGATTTGTTTGAGTTTTTTACTGCTCTTAATATTCAAGCTGTTTCCCGAGAGATGAATAAACATGCAGACCTGTTAGCATCTCTTGGAGCTAATTTTTCCTCTATTGAACAAGTTGTGAACAAACCCAAGACAGTTAGAATGGTATACAGGCCCAGTGTGCCAGACAAAGAAACTTTCTGGCAGGTCTTTGAAAATGATGAGCAGATTGTTAATTTCTTGATCCATGAAGTTGCTACTGTCGAAGGAAGAACTTTGGAGGATGAAGGAGCTGAAGGGCTCATTCAATTAAGGAACAACCACATTTCGAAGGGTCTCATAACTCTGGAGAGCTTGTTCGACCAGCATGATCGGTCCACAAAACATCGGATCGAGATTGACCAAAAAGAGTACATGGAATTAGAGTTAGAGCCTAACAAAGCTATCAAGGTTGGAGCCGACTCTACCCCGGAAGAAGCGCAAAAAATCGAGCGATTGTGTGAGGAGTTTTCGACATTGTAGCTTGGAGCTATGAAGATTTGAAAGGTTACAACAAACAGATTGTGCAGCATACAATTGAATTGGAGGAAGGAGTCAGACCTTTTCGGCAAAAACAGAGACCTGTTAATCCAAAGATTGAGATGTTGATGAGGGCTGAGCTTGTAAAGATGCTGCAAGCTAAAATCATTTATCCATTTAAGCACTCAACCTGGGTTGCCAATCTTGTCCCGATTCGGAAGAAGAATGGAGATATTCGATTGTGCGTTGATTTCAGAAATTTAAACCATGCATCATTAAAAGATCATTATCCTTTGCCGCGTATAGATCAAATACTGCATGTTGTGGCTGGAGCTCAGCGTTTTTCTTTGTTGGATGGATTTTCTGGATACAACCAGATTTGGGTGAAAGATGAAGATCAATATAAGACAACATTCACAACAAAGTGGGGCACTTTTGCTTATCAGCGAATGCCTTTTGGACTATCAAATTTTGGAGCTACCTTCCAAAGAGCCATGGACATTGCATTCAAGGATTTGTTGAACAAGATCATTGTCATATATCTTGATGACATGACAGTATTTTCACACAGACGGGAAGATCACTGCTCTCATCTAAGGCAGATTTTTGAAAAGTGCAGAGAGTTTGGAATTTCCATTAATCCGAAAAAGTCTGTGTTTGCAGTGAAAGAAGGTAAGCTTCTGGGCCATGTGATTTTAGAAGATGGATTAGCAATTGATCCAGCCCGAGTTGAAGCATTGAAGAAATTGTTACTCCCTGCAAACAAGAAGGAACTTCAGTCTTTCTTTGGACAGATCAATTTCATTAGGAAATTCATTTCTGATTTTGCCCAGGTTGTAAAACCTATGACTGAGTTGTTAAAAAAGGATGCAGATTTTCAATGGACAGCTCGAAGAAAAGAAGCATTTCGAGAAATCAAGGAAAGAATAGCACAGGCTCCTGTTCTGATTAATCCTGATTACTCCAAGGATTTCATTTTATATGCAGTTGGGGAAGATGACAGTTATGCCACGGTGCTTACACAGAAGGGAGATGATGGGAATGAAAGGCCCATTGCCTTTCTCGATCGAGGTCATTCTACCTCATGAAGCAAAGTACAATTTTATTGAAAAATAGGTATATCTTTGTTATGAAATCCCTTAAGAAGTTTAAACATTTTATATCTCGAGAGCGAGAACCATTGTTTATGTGATACATCCAGATGTAAGAAATTTCATTCTTCAAGGAGAGTTGGGTGAAAAACGTGCTTTGGTTGGGTCACTAAGATCCAAGAATTTGATGTAGAAATTCACCCTACTAAGCTAGTACGTGGTAAGGCTCTGTGCCAGCATTTGGCAAAGATGGCGAGCATCTGGTGTAGGTGAAGATCATGAAGAAAATCTTGTTAGTAATGACAATTTAATGAATTTCTTAATTCTGGAAAAGGACTGGACAGAAGACCTCATTGATTATTTCACAACTGGTAGATGTCCTTCACAGTTGAATGCTTCTCAGAGGAGGAGATTTCGGCTGCAAGCTCTGCGATATGTTTTGTTGCCAGAAGGATTGTTTTTTAAGAATCTTGATGGTGTTCTTTTGAGATGTGTTAAAGAAGCAGACAAGGCTAGGCTCCTGGAAGAATTTCATTCTGGTTTATCGGGAGGACACTTTGCTGGGAAGGCCGATGGCTTTGAAGATAATCCGAGTTGGTTATTACTGGCCAACCCTGTTCTCAGACGCTTTCAAGATTGCACAAGCCTGTGACAAATGTCAGAGATACATAGGAAGGGTAAGAAATGCAGCACTGCCTTTGCATCCAATTCAGGTTGAAGCACCCTTTCAGCAGTGGGGGTTGGATTTCATTGGAATCATTGATCCTAATTCCTCAGTTGGTCATAGATATATTTTGACAGCTACAGACTATTTCACCAGGTGGTCTAAAGCTATTCCTACGAAGGTGGCCAATGAGACTGTGGTGATATCTTTTATTGAAGGTTTGATTACTCGCTTTGGTATTCCTGATGCCATCATTACTGATAATGGGACCCCATTCATTGGAGCTGAACTAGCTGAGTTTGCTAATAAGTATGGCATTTTCCTAAAAACATCTTCCAATTATTATCCACAGGGAAATGGCTTGGCGGAGTCAACAAATAAAAATTTGCTTCGGATTTTAAAGAGGTCTTTGGGAGAGAACAAGAGATCATGGCATCTTTTATTAAATCAAGCTTTATGGGCAGATAGAATTTCAGTTAAGAAGTCTATCAAGACCTCACCCTATGCCCTAGTTTATGGGAAAGAAGCAAAGTTGCCTGTTCATCTTGAGTTGCCTGTTTTGCAGCAATTACAGAATTTTTAGGACAATGAGACAGACCTGAGTTCCTTGGATTTGCGGATAGCTCAGTTATTGCATTTGGAGGAGCAGCGTTCTGAAGCATATGATCAATTTGTTAAACACACACAAGGTATTTTGAAGTGGTTTTGTAAACATTCTGCAGATCGTCCACTCAAAACAGGAGATTTGGTGTTGAAATGGAATGAGAATAAAGCTAAACATGGGAATCACAAGAAATTTGATGCTTTATGGGAGGGTCCCTTCCGTATCACCAACACAGGTACAACAAATTCATTCTATTTAGAAGACCTGGATGGCAGTCCACTTCCAATTTCAGTCAATGGCTTTCATATGAAAGCCTACACTTCTTGAATTATCAGTTCAGTATGAGTTTGTATATAGAAGAATAAAAAAAAAAAAAGAAGAAAAAAATAAATATATATATATACATGTGTTACTTTTCATTTTTGTCACCTTGGTTCTTGTTGCTTGCGAGCCATAGGTGCCTTTTGTCTTTCTGTGTTTTTTTTCCCTTTCCCAGCAGTTGGTGGCTTTCAGAAAATTCTTCTTTTCCCTTCCCTGTTTCCTCTTTCCTTTCTTCATCTTCTTCTTCCTTCTTTTTCTTCTACAAAAATAAAAAAAAAAGAGCCACGGCTGTTGTTTCTTCTCCCCATTCTCATTGTTCCCATTCCTTCCTATCCTTTTCCTCTCAATTCTGTCTTTTGCGCATTTATGTTATAGTTTAGTTCATTTCATTTCACAGCTTTCCTAGTTCCATTTCCATTCCATACTTTCCTTCCATCTTCATTACAGTTGGTAATATGACAACATTCTATTGTTATATCTTCCACATCGCTTTGTCATTACATCAACCCATTGTTATCATCATCCATTGCATTCACCGCTTGCGCAATCGCAGGAGCTCACTCCATTTTTGCCTTCCATTTGTCGTTTCATAACCGGTTATATGCAGGTTCTTCCAGTTCCAGATTTTTAGTAGAAGATGATTGTAGCAGTCCCCTGATTCTGTTTCAATATGACTCTGTGCCCAATGTATTCAGACCTGGATTCTTGCATACAGCGAGCTGTATACCCTACGAGCCGCCAAGAATGTTGGCATTTTTGCCACATTGATTTTTATTGAAGTACTAATGTGTTAATTGTTGCAAATCTAACTTTGATTTTGGCTTTGATGCGGTTTTGAAGAATAAAGGAGCAAAAAAGACTAAGTCCAAAAATTGCAGCGATTCGTTGACATGTTCCAAAATCGCGGGTCGGGTGACTTCAAAGTCCAAGTGTCGAAAAGTGCAGCGATGCGCTGCAATGTTCCATTTTTGCGGTTCGATGATTGCAAAGAAAGGCTCGAGGCAAGAAGTTGCAGCGATTCGCTGCATGTTGGTTGCAAAGGGAGTTCGAGGTGGAGGTTGCAGCGATGCGCTGCACGTTTCAAAGACGCGGAAGCCTTAGTTGCAAAAAGGCTTAAGTGCTAAAACTACAGAGATGCACTGCATGTTTTGGGAAAAGTACACAAGGCAAAAAGTTGCAGCGATGCGCTGACACGTTCCAAAATCGCGGGGGTTGGTCGCTATGGGAGTCTAAAGTAAAAGTTCCAGCGATTCGCTGCATCTTTTGGAAGAAGGTCCCGTAAAGCAAAAGATGTATTTTCGCGACAAAAGGGTGGCAGTTGGTACGGAAGGAGACATATGTAGCGAAATCGCTACTTGTCTCAGAATCGCGGCCATTTTGGTCTAAAGAGCAAAGACATAAAAGTTGCAGCGACTCGTTGCACTTTTGACAAGAGGGCCAAGCGAGATAAATTTGCAGCGATTCTACGACAGGGAATGAGAAGAGCAAGAGACATGGTGATAATATTGATTTCATGACGCATTGATCGAAAAATGACTAAGTATTCAAGTATGCAGCGAAGTGGCGACAAGGAAAGTCAAAGGCATTTAAGAAGCAAAAAGTGTCGCATTTTCATGACCCATCGGCAAGACCGTACAAAGTGCTTGAAACATGTAGCGATATCGCTACATGTTCCGTTTTCACGGGACATAGAGAAGGGAGGACCAAAAGAGACAAAAGGTGTTGAGAGATCGCCCGATGTGCCATTTTCGTGGAATGAGCTAGCGATAGAAAAGATGAAGCCGATTATGCAGCGATATCGTGACAGGGAGGATTTTCACGGGTTTGAACAGTCAAAGTGTACGGTATCAAAAAAGTGTCGCATTTTCGTGACCCGTCTCGTTTTCGCGACCTGCGCAGTTTCTCGCCAAAACACAGTATGAACGGCCGAGAAGTTTTTTTTGGGTTTCGATGATTAAATGCTAGCCCGAATTAAATGTTTTGCAAATTTCCCATGCGATCAAGGTTGAAGAAGCGTCCAGGCCACCCAAATTGAAGGTTTTATTTGTTCGAGGCTGTTGTTCGTGGGTTGTTTCAATGGTTTCATGCACATGTTCAAAGCCAAATTTAATGAAGGTGACCGCTGACGTCTAATTGCATTCAATTTTTGCTCCCTTAACGCTGCAATTAAGGGGATCATGTGCATAATTTCCAAGGCATAATTGTAGATCACGAGAAGGTTGGTGGCAAACATTAAATGCTGCAAAGAGGACGACCCTCTATAAAAACCAATGTAAACTTCATTGCAAAGGGTTGGAAGTTTTGCTAAAAACTGGAAGTGCATTTGCGAGAATAAAGTATTGGCTTTAGATTTTTCAAGCAGTTGTTTGGGTGATTGTCTTTTCTGTTCCTTTTGCATTTCTAATAGAATTTATATTCCTTAAGTGCTGTTACATTCAAATTCTACATATTGGATTTGAATCTTGCTTGTAAGGATATGATTCCTGGAGTGTAATCTTGGAGAGATTTTCTGCATACAGTTGTGTGAGAGTTGAGTCATTATCTTTTGTTGCTTGTTGTTGCTGCACTTTAAGTTTTCTGCTGTTGTTCTTCCGATCCCATAACTCCGGCCTGCGGCCATATTTCCATTTCTTTCTGCAACTTTTAATTTCTTTCCAGCAACCCTTATCTTCAAACAGAAATTTAGATTAGTAAAGGGAACCAGCCCACTCTGGAGATTGGTCTGGGAGCCATTTCTTGCTTCCAGCCTTTCAATGTTGGCCGGGTCTAGGGCGCACTTGTAAAATCCTTTCCTGTGGCAGATTTTAGACCAACAAGTCCATAGATATTGTATAGACAAAAATCCTAGCAACAATGAATCCCTTTTAACTACCACACTAAAGGCTTCAGTACCACTACTAGTATCAAGCTCTAACTTAGTTACCACCAAAATGGTATAAGCCATTATCTATATGATTCAGTAGGTTAGCATAGCCTTTTGATGGAGGGAGCTTAAGATCTACTAACAAATTTCAACAAGAATATCCTCTTGTCAACATTTTTAAAATTTATCTAGTACTAGCTATTTGATAAAATAAATATATATTCACCTAGGTGTTGTAGGTGAGTTGGAGAGAAGAGGGCAATCTTCCAAGGGAGGTCCTAGGTTCGAATCTCCACCCTACCAAAAAGTTGAATTGGGTACCCAAAATATAATTGATAATGTTGATGCGAGCAGGGCTGGGTGTGACTCTCGGGTGACTTTGACAGTGTAGAATCCCCTGTTCGTTGTCTCTTAGACCAAGGCAGCCCCACAAGGGGTTTTTTGCTTAAAAAAAAAATAAACTAAATATATTTTGGGTCCTTTAATTTTGTCAACAATGGATAAGAATTTACTTCAATTTTTTCTATCCGATGAGGCTTGCATAGTGTAGTGAAATTTCACTATGACAACATTTAAGTTTCATGTATTTTTTGCATATATTGAATTGAATGGTCTATTAGGTATTACTTGTAGTAGATGGTCTATGCTCATTCATCTAAAAACAATGTTGTTAGTTGAGCTCTGACTGTATTTAATCAATTTCTATAACTCTGCATTTTCTCTCTATCTCTACTCTCCTCTCAACCCCTATCAATTTTTTTATCTTTAGTCTCTTAAATAGTAGAATTTAAAAAAGAAATCAAAATTCTCTAGAGTTTGACTTAGAAATAATGATGAGTCATCCAATATTGATCTCATTCAAGGGTGTATATTCTATACCTAGGTGTATCAAGCAATCGAGAGTTTTTGGCATGCCTAGTGGGACAAAGTCAATATGATTTACCCCACAAAGAAAAACCATTGGAAAAATCACATTAATTTATCCTAATTAGATGTTAAATATTCAAAATACTATCAAGGCTACCCAGGTGTTGTAGGTGAGTTGTAGAGGAGAGGGCAATCCTCCAAGGGAGGTCCCAGGTTCAAATCTCCACCCTACCAAAAAGCTGAATTGGGTATCCAAAATCCAATTGATAATGTTGGTGCGGGAAGGGTCGAGTGTGACTCCCGGGTGAATTTGACAGTGTAGAACCCCCTTTTCATGGTCTCTAAGACCAAGGCGGCTCCACAAGGGATTTTTCGCTTAAAAAAAAAAAATACAATCAAGGCTAACACCCATCGTGTGCATAATAATTTTGGTATGCCCACATACCGGATGATTGAAATCATGGTGAAGATCTTGGTCTCATAAGCAGATAAATAATTCATTTATATGATGACATCATACTTGAAGAACATACAAGTTTTGGAAACTCTTTTGGAAGGCATAAATCCAAAATCTTATGATGATAAGATCAAAATCTAAGAAGCTCAAAGAACCTCTATAGTTTGTTGAGTTAACAAATTTTAGAGCATCTAGAAAAGGAAGATCACTTTCAACCATCTGAACCTTTTTTATCTGAAGCCCTATTTCTCTATAGGCCATATCCCTAGAATCAACTACTACATCCCTATCTAAAACCATGTTAAAAATAATCTACCCTAGATGAAATAGTGCCAAAGCTCTTAATTTGTAAAACCTTCATGATATTCCATAGGCTACACTTAAAGTTTTTCCCTCATATGATGATAGCATAAAAATTACATACAAACATTTCCAAGTTATAGCAACTCTCGCTACTATGCATAATATCATCTATTAAGATGTAATGATGAGGTTTTTAGCCTTATCTTTAAGAGGAAAGTGTTGTCTTGGTACCACTTTTTATAAGAAAGTAATATCAACACATGGGCTGAACTGGTTGAGTCTTTTATCCTAGAGTTCAATAATATAAGGGATTCCTTTTCTCTCATGCAATTTACTTTTATATAGAGGCACCCTCCATAAGACATGGAGGATAATTCCTTAGGAGGTGAGACCTTCTCAAGCCCAAGCTTACATCTACTACCTCTAGGATTTTGTTCCAGATCTAAGTTTACATATTTTGTAGTCATGAGATGATATTTCCCCAAAACTTTTAATTTGTGGTAGCAAAACATACCTTCATCTCAATCAATATGCTCCCTTCGAGGGTTGTGATGACATACTTTCAAGAAATTCCCCAACACAACCAACAAGCATTACTTCTAGCTCCTAAACCCCATCACTACCTACTCTATTTCTACCTAGGAAGTATCCTCAACCTATCACTTTGAATATATGGACCAAAACATTGACCCACTTAAGTGAGTAATTTTCCCTATATCCTTATGAAAAACCTCTAAATTTCCCCAAGCAATTTTGGGCCTCTCTTTCCCTTTTTTTTCTTCCTTTTCTTCTCTTTATGTGAAATCGTGGTCGGCCCTAATGGGGCATGATTTTGCATTGCTAGGGTTTTCTCCTAGAAAACCCTAATTTTCAAGTTGACATCTTTTGAGGTTGGCTTTCCTTAGTTTTTCCCATCCATTCCTCTTTCAAATACCTTATAAATAGAGGGTTTGAAATCTTTTTTCCACAATAGTAACAAGTGAACAAATTACCAAGTGAAAAATTCCTAAGCTCTCAAGGCAAGAAAACTAATGTGAGAATTGACAAGTTATCATACAAGAATTAAAGTTCTTATTGATAAAGTGATTGATATAGTCTATTGAAGCTCTATTTTGTAAGGATATTCTATTGCATTTGATTGTGTGTGGTTGCTCTTGGTGGATAAGTGTCGAAGCCCTAAGAAAGGATTTGTTGTTTGGAGGTCTTCATCCTTTTGCCTACTTTTTCACTACCACCAGGTTGTCTTTGCTCATCTACATTTTGCATATTAGTTAGATTTTATTTTGCATCTATTCATCTACTTTCTATTAAGGTTTTCTTCTTCTATTGAAAAATCATGCCTAATAATTTTGAGGTGCGATTTCGTTGTTCTATGAAATCATGGTCATTCCATACGGAGTGCAATTTTTCTCAGGTGAATATTGGGGGTAATATGCTGCCTCAAAATCTTAGGTTGATGTGTCATGGTGTATTCTAATCATAACAACATTTTCTTTATTCTGTTTATCATATTGTTTTGCTACATTTCATTTTGTTTTTCCATCTTCCAAAGGTCAAATTTCACTTTTGTATTTCAAATATCAGCTAAAAGGACCTAGGGGGCTTGACTTTTGTGCCTCCAAGTATAGCCATATAGTGGCCTAAGAAGGACCCCTAACACTAATCATATATTTCAAGTGTTTGTGAAGCTATTTCACAGGAATAGGAATCATGGGATATTGCTGGATGGAAGATAAATATTGGATCAACCACAAAAAAATATAAGTGCCCTAATTAATCTTTAGGCTTTTTGTTGTGTGATTTCCATTTTTTTAAAACCTTAGATTTGATATAAAAGAAAAATATTTAATTAAGTTTCGAGGCATTTAAAAAGACAAACAACATATATTGTGAATAACACAAGCTTATATTGAGAGGGGGGTGAACAATATAAGATAAAAATTTTCCTTCCAAATGATAACAACAATAATATGAAAGCAATAATAAATCAATGCACAATTTCCATACACATAAGAGACAATGCTTTTACATGGAAACACCCTTTCGAGATAAAACCATGGCAAACTATTGCTTATATTTTTCTTCAATAAATTTTGTGGGCACCATCCCATAGGAGACACCAATCCCCTATACAAGTTCATGGGCACCAATCCCCTATACAAGTTCGTGGACACCAATCCATAGGAGACACCAATCCCCTATACAATTTTGTGGACACCAATCCATAGGAGACACCAATACCCTATACAATTTCATGGACACCAATCCACATGAGACACCAATCCCCTATACAAGTTCATGGACACCAATCCACAAGAGACACCAATCCCCTATACAAGTTCATGGGCACCAACCCACAGGAGACACCAATCCCCTCTACAAGTTCATGGGCACCAACCCACAGGAGACACCAATCCCCTCCCACAAGTTTGAGGGCACCAACCCATAGGAGACACCAATCCCCTCTCACAAGTTCATGGGAACCAACCCACAGGAGACACCAATCCCCTATACTCAAGTTCTTCTCCAAAAACTGATCACAAACACTGCTCAAATCTACTCCCAAATCTTCTCACAAACACTGCTCAAATATGCTCACAAATATTGCTCAAATCTGCTCCCAAATTTACTCACAAACATTGCTTCAATTTGCTCACAAACCTTGCTCAAATCTTCTCCCAAATCTGATCCAAAATTCTTCTCAAGTGTGCTCAACAATCTGATCCAAAACCCTGCTCTTACTCTTTAAATTCTTCCCTTTTCTTGAGTTTGCTTTCTTCAAACCAAAATATATTCTACCCAAAATTTGTTTAACCTACTGAACATATAGATGATGTACTTGTGTAGGAAGCTTCAAATGACCAAACTATTCTTTACATTCAACAATTTTATCACTTCCACATGTCTCACATTTATTACATTTTAAAGGTAGCTCTAGTCTAGCACTTGATAATTGACCTTGTAAATGCTGATTTGTAACTATCTTGTGCACCTTTCCTTCTTCTTGTAGATAGCTGAAATGTCCTTCCTTTTCAATTGGATGCTTGGGTGAAGATGTGCATTAATCCTTTTACTATGTGACACCTTGACTTGTTCTTAGGTTCTAAAAAGAATTATTTGCTGCCCCCACATTCATTTGAAACTCCTCATGATAAGATAAGCATTAAAAAAACTTTGGATAATTCAATTCAACCTTTCATTGCAAATTCAAATTACTCCCAATAGCTTAGTGCAAATTCAAACTATTCCCAATGGCTAGTGCACTTTCAACTTTCTCCCAATGGCTAGTGCAAATTCAAATTTCTCCCGTTAGTGCAAACTCTAATTACTCCCAGCGGCTAGTGCAAACTCAAATTACTCCTAGTGGCTAGTGCAAAATTTTCACTACACATTCATATTACTCCTTATGGCATATTTTGAATAGGCTCAATGGATAGTAGTGAGGCAAGTAGACGTGGTACAACTTAGGTGGATACACAAGCATGACATAGGTGGACACGTAAGCTCGATTGTGAGGTGAGTAGACAAGCAAGCACGACTATGAGACATACGACCACAGGATGGATGGTAGATTCAATAGTTAGAGACAATGTGGACCTTTCATGAAAGGACACATGATAGATTCAATAGCTAGGGATAACATGGAAATTTTACACTTGCAACGAATACCAAAAGGGGTCCTAATGTGACCGTAGTCACATTTAAAACATAGTGCTTGGAAGTATATAAACTACAACATGGAAGTGACATAGATAATTTGGGATTATGGGCTTTCCTTCAAAAATGAAGCTAGGCATCAGATGGCTAAATCAAATATGCATACCTTTATTTAATGGCAAGGTTTGTGTACTTCACGTATTTTATAAGCTTACTCCCTTCATTGTTTTGCTAGGTTTTAGAACAATGTTCGCTGGTCACTTTTGTTGGACATCACTTTGTTTTCTAACTTCAAACTGCACGTCAGTTGATGCTTTGATCAACGCTGGTCAAGTTTCTTTGTAATGCCTCCCACACAACTAGAGAAAAACTTCAACAAAATCACTTTTTGACCTCTCTTTGCTTCAATTCCCACCGTATGCCATTCTCTTCCATGAATCCATCACAAATCATACAAAACACACATGTTGTTTATGCAATTTGAGCTTTTCGATGATCTGACGATCCAAACACTTCAATGAAAATAATATATCCCTTAAATTTACCTTTTTTGCTATCAATATTTATGACATCCGAGCTCCCGAATGGACCAGGGTGCAGATCCAACTTACTCATGCATTTTGAGGATGTTTGATTGAGAATTGTTGTCATCCTAATATCTTTCATCGCTGCTCTAAGCTCCTTCACCGCTTCCCTAATATCTGCCACTGCTCTAATCTCCTTTATCGCTACCCTAATATCCTTCACCACTGCATTAATATCTTCCACTGCTCTAAGCTCCTTCACTACCTTAATATCTACCATTGCTCTAAGCTCCTTCACTATTGCTCTAATATCCTTCACCGCTACACTAATATTCTTCGCCGCTTAGCGATCCTTGTCACTTACACAAGTAACTCGAAGGCATCCATTGCTCAAATGAATTTCAACCTTTTATATATATACAACCTTTATTTATATGCACAAGGTCGGCCTTTATTGATATTCCAAAACATTAACTTTATAATATTTAAATTTAATATTTAAATATTATAAGGTTTAACTTTGTAATAATATTTTTTATAACTTTAATATTTAAATATTTAATTTAAATATTAAAGCATATTCTTGTAATTCAAAACATGATATTGCCAAAACTCATGAGCATACTTATAATTAAATTATCCTTCCAATTCTACCTTTGACATCAATGACAACTCAACATTTCTAACAATCTCCCCCTTTGTCATTGATGGCAACCCTACAAAGAATTTATCCTTTATTGCAACATGATCACAAGCTGCTCCCCTTGACAAGCTGCTCCCCCTTACTGAAATTCTCCCCCTTTGACATCAATGGCAAAGGCTCCTCGGGACTAAAAGATAAGACACTTGACAATACCCCCTTACTACCTGCTCTTATTAAGACTTCAATTATGATATGGGAGTGGAACTCCCAAATTACTATGCTCCTCTTCTTGTTCTATTTTCTTTCTCCAAACTTTGGAGGGCATACCCTTTTGAACATTTTGACCATCCTCTTTTTTGCTTGACTTCAGAAGTTCAGGGAACACTGTTCTACACCATCTAGTTGTATGCCCAAAATTATTACATTTGTAGCATATGATGTTGTAGTCCATGAGAGGTGCAAATGAATTGAAATTCCTCTTGGTGAAACCAAAATCATTTTTAGCATGGACCCTGCAATGTGCAGCTTTATGACCAAATTTGTGACATGAAAAGCAATAACCATGAAAGAAATATTGAAACCTATTTGATTGCCTTGGAGGATATGACCGCATGGTTCTCTCATTGTTGTTTCTGTGATGGACCTTGGTCCATGATGATGCTTTGTTTTCTTCCTTCTTGATGCTTCCACTTCTCAACACATTAGCATAGGTCTTAGGCTCTTCTTTAATTATTTTCTTTGATGCCTCTCTTCCTTTTGAGCTTGACTCCCCCTTTTATTTCTTTTGACCTTCTCCAAAACCAAGTCCAGTATTTATAATCAAAGATCTCTGTGTTTTGATAATATCATCCAAGATTTCTATGCTTTTCTCAAACCTGATATTTTGTTGTAGCTTATCATTAGATTTTTCAACTTCCTTCCTTAGAGAGACAACCTCATGTTCTAGTTTTTCACATTCCAACTCTTTTTCCTTTAACTGCTCAGCCATACCTTCTTCAATTCACTTTGCCTCTTCAATTTTCACTTTTAAGTCGGTGAGATCTTGTGAAAGCTTTGCCTTTGTCTCCTCATCCTCTTGTACTTGAATCTTCAATCTTGAGTTTTTCTTTCTAAGCCTTTTCAACTCTTCAAGAGCAACAACAAGTTCCTCTTCTATGTCAACTATGGCTTCCTCTTCATTTTTTGGATCTCTCTTTTTCTTGGTTTTCATCAACAAGAGCATCTTCTTTCTCCTCTATAGCCAAAAATAGGATTTCTTCTCTTTCACTATCGGAGAGGCTTTCATCACTACTGGAAGAACTGCTTGCTTCCTCAACATAAAGACTCTTCTTGTGCCTTTGAAATATCTTCTTCTCATGCTTGCTTTGACCATACCTCTTTTTCTTTTCATGATAAAATTTTCTTTCTTTATTTTTCTTGTATTCCTTTTCTTCTTCATTGCTACTACTTCTAGCTTGTGGGCAATTAGATGCATAGTGACCAATGTTACCACAATTAAAACATTTCACAGTATGCATACCTTTGTGTTTTCTTGGACCCTTCTTATTTCTTCGCACAAAGTTAGCTTCTTCTCCGTTGCTTGATTCTTCACTTGACTTTGGTTCTTTATTCTTTGTCTTCTTTGAAGCTTTAAATGTGGCCTCCCATTTGGATGTTTGATCTTTTTCAGTCCTCATCTCATAGGCTATAAGAATTCCATGTAGCTCATCCATGCTTAAGGTTTTAAGATCCTTCATTTCTTCAATCGTCGAGACCTTTGCATCAAACCTCATGGGAAGTGACCTTAAGATTTTTTGAACAATATTAGAGTCTTCAATACTTTCTCCAAGTCCATGAATGGTGTTGACAACTTCATCAACGTGGAGCAGATATTTGGCAATATCTTCCTCATATTTCATCTTCAAGTCTTCAAACTTCCTCCTATGGATTTGAAGTTTTGCCATTTTAACCTTGTCATCTCCTTCATATGTTCTTTGTAACTTGTCCCATATTTCTTTTTCTGAAGTGCATTGCATGACTTTCACAAACTCTAATTCACATAACCCACTTAATATTGCATTCATAGCCTTGGCATTATTTTCAAATGGTTTCTTGCCATTTTGATCCATGGGAGGAGTTGTAGGTGGTGTGAACCCATCCTTAATGGATTGCCATATATCATAGCCATGTGCCATCAAATAAGTCCGCATCCTCACACTCCAGAAAGCATAGTTAGTTCCATAAAATAATGGAGCCCTATTTGATAAAAAACCTTCTTGGTGAGCCATGTGTGTTCCTGTAAGATCTTCCTTCAAGCGGTTAGGCTTTCACGAAGGAACCCACTCTAATACCAATTGAAGAACACAAGCTTATACTAAGAGGAGGGTGAATAGTATAAGATAAAACTTTTCCTTCCAAATGATAACAACAATAATATGAATGCAATAATAAATCAATGCATAATTTCCATACACATAAGAGACAATGCTTTTACGTGGAAACACCCTTTCGAGAGAAAACCATGAAAAACTATTGCTTATATTTTTCTTCAATAAATTTTGTGGGCACCAACCCATAGGAGACACCAATCCCCTATACAAGTTCGTGGACACCAATCCACAGGAGACACCAATCCCCTATACAAGTTCATGGACACCAATCCATAGGAGACACCAATCCCCTATACAAGTTCATGGACACCAATCCAAAGGAGACACCAATCCCCTATACAAGTTCGTGGACACCAATCCATAGGAGACACCAATCCCCTATACAAGTTCATGGGCACCAAACCACAAGAGACACAAATCCCCTATATAAGTTCATGGGCACCAACCCATAGGAGACACCAATCCCCTCTCACAAGTTCGTGGGAACCAACCCATAGGAGACACCAATCCCCTCTCATAAGTTCGTGGGAACCAACCCACAGGAGACACCAATCCCCTCTACAAGTTCATGGGCACCAACCCATAGGTGACACCAATCCATTATACTCAAGTTATTTTCTAGAAAAAAATCACAAACACTGCTCAAATATGCTTCCAAATATACTCACAAACACTGCTCAAATATGCTCCCAAATATGCTCATAAAAATTCTTCAAATCTGCTCACAAACATTGCTCAAATATGCTCCCAAATCTGCTCACAAACACTGCTCAAATATGCTCCCAAATCTGATCCAAAATTCTGCTCAAGTGTGCTCAACAATCTGATCCAAAACCCTGCTCTTACTCTTTAAATTCTTCCATTTTCTTGAGTTTACTTTCTTCAAACCAAAATATATTCTACCCAAATTTTGTTTAACCTATTGAACATATAGATGATGTACTTGTGTAGGAAGCTTCAAATGACCAAACTATTCTTTACATTCAAAAATTTTGTCACTTCCACATGTCTCACATTTATTACATTTTAAAGGTATCTCTAGTCTAGCACTTGATAACTGACCTTGTAAATGCTGATTTGTAACTATCTTGTGCACCTTTCCTTCTTCTTGTAGATAGCTAAAATATCCTTCCTTTTCAATTGGATGCTTGGGTGAAGATGTGCATTAATCCTTTTACTATGTGACACCTTGACTTGTTCTTAGGTTCTAAAAAGAATTATTTGTTGCCCCCACATTCATTTGAAACTCCTCATGATAAGATAAGCATTAAAAAAACTTTGGATAATTCAATTCAACCTTTCATTGCAAATTCAAATTACTCCCAACAGCTTAGTGTAAATTCAAACTATTCCCAATGGCTAGTGCACTTTCAACTTTCTCCCAATGGCTAGTGCAAATTCAAATTTCTCTCAACCGTTAGTGCAAACTCGAATTACTCCCAACGGCTAGTGCAAACTCAAATTACTCCTAGTGGCTAGTGCAAACTTTTCACTACACATTCATATTACTCCTTATGGCATATTTTGAATAGGCTCAATGGACAGTAGTGAGACAAGTAGACATGCGACACAACTCAGGTGGATACGTAGGCACAACATAGGTGGACACGCAAGCTCGACTATGAGGTGAGTAGACAAGTGAGCATGACTATGAGACATACGACCATAGGATGGATGGCAGATTCGATAGTTAGAGATAGCATGGACCTTTCATGAAAGGACACATGATAGATTTGATAGCTAGGGATAGCATGGAAATTTTACACTTGCAACGAATACCAAAAGGGGTCCTAATGTGACCGTAGTCACATTTAAAACATAGTGCTTGGAAGTATATAAACTACAATGCGAAAGTGACACAGACAATGTGGGATTATGGGATTTCCTTTAAAAATGAAGCTAGACATCAGATGGCCAAACCAAATATGTGTACCTTTATTTAATGGTGAGGTTTTTGCACTCCACGTATTTTATAAGCTTGCTCCCTTCATTTTTTTCTAGGTTTTAGAACAATGCTCGTTGGTCACTTTTGTTGGACATCACTTTATTTTCTAACTTCAAACTGCACGTCAGTTGATGCTTTGATCAATGCTGGTCAAGTTTCTCTATAATGCCTCCCACACAACCAGAGCAGAACTTCAATGAAATCACTTTTCGACCTCTCTTTGCTTCAATTCCCATCGCATGCCATTCTCTTCCATGAATCCATCGCAAATCATACAAAACACACATGTTGTTTACGCAATTTGAGCTTTTCGATGATCTGATGATCCAGACACTTCAATGAAAATAATATGTCCCTTAACTTTACCTTTTTTACTATCAATATTTATGATGTCCGAGCTCCCAAATGGACTAGGGTGCAAATCTAGCTTACTCATGCATTTTGAGGACGTTCGATTGAGAATTGCCATCATCCTAATCTCTTTCACCGCTGCTCTAAGCTCCTTCACCGCTGCCCTAATCTCTACCACTGCTCTAATCTCCTTCATCGCTGCCTACAACTAGATCCTTCACCTACCTTAATATCTCCATCTCTAAGCTCCTTCACCGCTACCTTAATCTCTATCACTGCTCTAAGCTCCTTCACCGCTGCTCTAATCTCCTTCACCGTTGCACTAATCTTCTTCGCCGCTTAACGATCCTTGTCACTTGCACAAGTAACTCGAAGGCATCCATTGCTCAAATGAATTTCAACCTTTTATATATACAACCTTTATTTATATGCACAAGGTCGGCCTTTATTGATATTCCGAAACATTAACTTTATAATATTTAAATTTAATATTTAAATATTATAAGGTTTAACTTTGTAATAATATTTTTTATAACTTTAATATTTAAATATTTAATTTAAATATTAAAGCATATTCTTGTAATTCAAAACATGATATTTCCAAAACTCATGAGCATACTTATAATTAAATTATCCTTCCAATTCTACCTTTGACATCAATGACAACTCAACATTTCTAACATAGTGTGCATTTAGGGTTTAATATTGTTTGTGCATCTTCTCTTGAACCCTTGCTCAAAAGATTTTATTTTGCAATCCTAGGGTTAGAGATCATTCAAATAAAAGAATCATTCTAGGGTTAGCTCTTGTCTTCTTGCATCTTGTATTTCTGCATTGTCCTTTATCTTTCATAGCTTAGCTATAGAAAGGCCAAACATAGGTGATTGTCTTAAACTGAACACATCAAACACATTCCACCCTCAAACTTGGAGCGAGTCCTAAAACTATTCCTAGTGAACCCTTCCTCCCCCACATCGAGTGTAGAGTTACAATGACCACCACGGTCACCTCAAGGCTTCCCTGTGGATCCAACCTTGAGAATCGTACGTTGGTGCATGGTTTTCCCCTCTACATATTTGGTGAACCCGACGTGAAAACACATCTTAGTGGCCAAGTTAGGAAGCTTCTTCTTTGTTTTTTTCTATTTTGAAAATTTTTAATAAGACCACTAATTTGTTTGCCTAGAGTTAGAAGAACATTAATAACATTTAAAAATCTTCTTGTGTGTCTTTTGTTAGTCTTCTCTTCTATCCTTTCGCTTCTTCTAATGGCTCCAATCCTTAGAAGTCAGTGAGAGCAACTAGAGTCTGATCATGTTCCCCAAGAAGATGATCAGATTGATAGAGAGAACCCTAACCTTGATATAGAAGAGCAAGAGAATGAGGAAACTGAAACAAACTATGACCCCCTTGAAGGGCCCGATGGGTGCTACTTCTTTAAATCATTTGATCATATGCAGGGTTTTATGAAACGCTATAAGGAAGACTTGCTTGAATCTATGAGGCAAGAAGCTCAACTTGAAAAATATGAGACTCCTCCTCCTCCAATAGTCTCTCCTAGATACATTCATACTAACCCTTTGTTTGAATCTTTGAATCATGGTAATCATGTCCATCAACCAACTTATGTCACTACTATAACCACCAACATTGGGGGGAGTTTGCAAATCCCTCCAACTAGTAGTGTCCCTCAAAATTATTTTCAATTTCCTCCTCAATCTACTCATCTCAACAATTTTGCTTCTGTTCCACCAACTGTTAGTTATCCTCTCCAACAAGATACCACATATCACAATAGTATCAATACCTCCAACATAGGCCAAGTACCCATTCAACAACTTACCTATCCCTTAGGGAATCTAGGGATATTGCATAGTACCAATCCTAAGGTACAAAGTTTAACAAATATGGTAAAATAATTAGTTTCAAAAGTGGAGATGATTCAGCCTTCTAGTTTCACCTACAACTATAAATAAATGTGCAATCAACCCCTAGACCCTATTGTTGTTGCTAGACCTTATCCTAAGCATTTTCCCATACCGATTTTACCTATATACAAGGGAACATAAGATCCAATTGAGCATCTAAGAAGATTCAGAACAACTTGCCATGATCTCATCTATGATGATATGTTATTACTAAAGATATTTCCTAAGAGTCTTGTTGGCATGGAATTAGAATGGTATTATCAATTGCCTAGTCATTCCTTGAGGAATTTTGAAGAGACAACCAAGTTATTTATACAATAGTTTGGTGCCTATGTTGAGAAGAATGTAACCATGAAAGATGTCTACAATTTGAAACAAGGTAAAGAGGAAAGTTTTTCAAAATTTCTATCTCATTGGAGGAGTCTAGTTGGATGTTTGAGATACACATTACCTCCTCGAGATATGCTTGAAATATTTATTGGAAATTTGCAAGAACAATTATCTTATGCATTAGAAACAACAACTATCACATCTTTTGAACAAGCAATTGAGTTAGCAAGGAAAGTGGAACAAGCTCTTATCAGAAGAGGACAACTCAAAGTGAAAGAAGATAAAACCACTAAGTCACAACATAAGAATAAGCATGTGGTAGGAGATGGTGCAACGGACAGTAGGCCTATTAACAATATTGTTAACAACCTACAAAAGATGATACTTCAAAAACCTCCACAAAGGAACTTTACGAAACTTAACATACCTATGGAAGTGGTTTTAAAGCAGCTTTTGGAAGCTAATATGATTGAATTACCTCCCATAAGGCAACCAGATACTACAACTAATTGGTATAAGGTAGGTCAACATTGTGCTTATCATAGAGTGGAAGGACATTGGACAAATTCTTGTAAGAAGTTAAAACATGTGATTCAGGACTTGATCGATGTAGGGTGACTTGTTGTAGATAGCTCTCAACCATCAAATAATCAACCTGCTACTCAACAAGCATCTACAACTAATCAAGATATGGGGATCTTCAAAGATCCACTACCAAAGCATGGACAACCGATAGCTAATCAGGTATCTTATCAGAATGAGTCACCTCCCTATGGTAATATGGTTGGGATGGTTGGAGTGACTACAAGGAAATAGGCTCAAGCTCAATCAACACAACACCCTCAGTAGGAGAAGAGTTCTTCATCACAACCCATTTTGGTTTTAAGGAATAATCAGAGAAAGAGTACAGGAACAGGGAACCCACCCTTAGTCTTAAAACCTCAAGCCTCCTTTGACCTTCAACAATAGTTAGCTAGTACCCCGACTAAGATTTCTATCTTAGAACTCTTACAAACTTCCCCTAATCATAGGGAAGCCTTGTTGGAACTTCTAAGACAACAATCTATCCCTCCAGATATTTCTCCCAATGTCATGGTTAATGTTGTAGGTTCTCTTGGGATACATCATATCTCATTCTTGGATGATGATAGGCCTTCCTCAGACCCACGAGGGGATTCTTCCCTTCACATCACTACATTCATTGGGGAAAATTTTATCAAACGTATCTTGATTGACAATGGTTCTTCCCTTAATTTATGCACTTATCAATTTTTCCAAAATTTTGGATTAAAAGAGGAAGACTTAACTAAATCTAACATTATCATCAAAGCTTTCAACAATGAGTCCCAAGAATCCTATGGTGTTATATCCCTCCCTCTTAAGGTTGGACCCAAGATCTTAGATACTTTATTTTATGTGGTGCCTTGCTCTGCATCTTTTAATATTCTTCTTGGATGTCCTTGGATTCATGAGATGAGGGTGGTCCCTTCTACTTTTCATCAGTGTTTGAAGTTTGAGTATAAAGATCAAATTATCACCATCCCGGGTGATCCTCGACCATTCAAATATTGTTCGATGGTTGAACAAGCTCAATATGATATCTATGTTTATCCTTCAGTTTCATCATTTGCCTCTCCAAGTTCCTCATCTCAAATATCTAAGCAACTTAAAATTTTAAAAGTGAGTGAGGAACCCCTAATCAATGTTTCATCATGGGGTCAAGATAATATATTTTCTCAAGAGCCTCTTCTGGATCTAGCTAGGCTACCACCTTCACCAAGGACTATGGGTTTACCCCATAAGAAGGGTGAAGTTGTACACATTGGCATGTGTACCTTTGTCTTCGTAGGAACAACCTTCGAAGACAAGGTTCGTGGTAGCAACCCCTCTCCCATTGAGCATTCTTTTGCTCATTGCTACTTATCCAATGATTACCCACTCCCTAAGCAGATCCTATCTAGTATGGGATATGTCGGTAAAGGTTTAGGGCCACAAAATAAGGGCATTCAAGAGCCCTTGGATGTTGAGGTTTGGCCTGGGTGACGTGGCATAGGCTACATACCCAATAAAAACCAACCTTTACCATTTGATAATGATGATCATCTTATGACTTATGCTGAATATTTAGATCATCAAAAATCAGAGTGGTGTGATGAGGATGAAGATCCCCCTTATTCTTCTAACATCTTGTTTTGTAATATGATAGGTTTTGTGCACTCTGAAGGAAAGTTTTCTTCTAAAGGGGACCCTACTTTGCTATCCTATAGGGATCTTGCAAAATTAGGGATTGCTCCTCCTTTTGTTAAGAAAAGTGGCTTTGTTCGAGAGTATGTGGATTTTCATGTGAAGACTGCTAGAGACAATCCTTTGAAGGAGCCTTTTTGTGATTCTAATCATCAAGAAGGTCCACCTTCTAGGAATTTCTTTGATGGATCAATCCTAGGTATGCCTATTATTTTTATCAAGATAGGAGGCACAATCAGAATGTGTGTCGACTATCATTCTGCCTGCTTGCATTAATAAAATAAAATTAATCATTAATTAGGCATGCATTTGCATTATCATTCCATTGCATCCACTTGCTTGCTCATATTGCATGATTATCTATCATACTCTACATGATTTGCCTGATATTCTATCCCACTTGCATTTTGCTTGTCATAATTGCATTGTTGTTTGCTCATGATTGCTTGTTCATATAGATTTTTGGGGATTTCATGACAATGGCATGTGATGATACCTAGTTAGGTCGTAGCTCACATGCATTGCACTTTCACTAGGGTTATGATGCCTAGCGACATCCCCAACCTAGGGTTTGTCTTCCTTCTTTTCTTTTCTCTCTTTGTTTTGCCTTCTTTTCTTCTTTCACTTTTTGCTCGCATGTCTTCCTTGACCTTGAAGTTTTTTCAAATGACCATAATTCTTGCTAGGTCAAGGAGCATGTTTTTCTTTGGTATATCCTTGTCCTCTTGTTGCTTTGGTTTTTCTTTTACCTTTTGCCTAGACAAGGATATACATTCATCTATTTTCCTTGCCTTCTTCACTTCATTGCACACACACACTTTTTCTTTTCTCCTTGCCTTCTTCCTCTCTTTCTTCTGACACTTGCACACACTCACACATTGCTTTGCTCAACTTGCTTTGTTCACTCACAAATTGCACACATCACACCCCTATCAAGGGTCGTACTCACTCATTTATCTTACATACATAACACACCCCACATGGGATAGCTTCATGGCCACACGTGAGGGGTAGCCTCCATCTCGATCATTTGTGAGCATACATCCTAGCGGGTATCTCTTGATCATCTTAGCGAGCATTGCACCCATAGTGGGTCACGCTCCATCATTTATCCATCTTAGCGAGTACTACACCCATAGCGGGTTTAGCTCTGTCTATCCATCTTCGTGTTTGATTTTAGTTGTTTGATCACATTGATCTAGTACGATCTATGTTGACTCAAACATCAGGTTTCAAACCTCTTTTGCTTTCTATTGGCCTTTGGTTCTTCTTCTTCTTCTTCTTCTTCTTTCCTTCTTTTTCTTCTATTTTTGAAATTGTGCCTCGTATTTTTAGGTCATAATTTCTCTCTATAACATTATCGTGCTCCTAAGTTATGGGACACAATTTTGTATAGAGTTGTTTTTTATGCCTTTTTCTTTTCCTTTTTGGTTTCTCCTTCTTTCCCTCTTTCTTTCTTTCTTTCTTTGTTTCTCTTGCTTTTGTGTCTTCTCGTGTTTTGCATCTGCCTCATT
This sequence comes from Wollemia nobilis, assembly GCA_028583015.1. Taxonomy (NCBI): domain Eukaryota; kingdom Viridiplantae; phylum Streptophyta; class Pinopsida; order Araucariales; family Araucariaceae; genus Wollemia; species Wollemia nobilis. The sequence continues at coordinate 5,040,865 of JAQPPZ010003280.1, forward strand.
TCCACCTCATTTAGTTTTGCATTAAGTTAGATTAGTGCATTCATAATTAGTTCATTGCATGCATTATCATCATAAAAATATAAAACCATCATAAACATAAAACAATCACATAAGCACACACATTGCACTAAATAAAAGCAACATAATATTACTCGAGTCAAAAGAGAGATACATAGGTCCTCTCGATCGGTGTACCATAGTCCAACCTCGATACACTTGACCCTCCCTAGGGATGCATGCCATAATACAAAATTGGTATGTCATCCCGATATCCCTCCTAGCTCTAGGAGCTCATCTCCTTAGCCCTACCCATCGGAGGTGGTCCTAGTGGGGGTATGTTCATGGACCATGAAACTATCCATGACCTAGACCAAGTTTAGCTCGATATCTATAGGGATGAAGTGGCACTTGTTTCCCCTCTAGAACCACCTGGTAGTACATCATCTAGTAGAAGGTCACCTTCTACAAGGCTACCTCCAACCTCTCCCCTACCCTCTGTAGTTCTACCTGGAGTAGGCAGATCCCATCACCCAGCTGGCTACTATTGACCATAGCCATCCCCTATGCCTGAGCCCATTGATGCTCCTCATCTAGCTAGCTCACCTCTCCCTAGATATGGTTGGCCTCTACTCATGCTACATCCTCTGTCACCTTTGTAGTGCCTAGGGCACTCTATAGCCCCTCCATCCTCTTGGCCCTATCCTCTCGAATCAAGTCTATCTCCCTCTATAGAGACACTACCTATGCCTATAGTGCCTCTATCTCCTTCCTTAAGTACCCTAATTCATGGTCTCACTCGAGTCAACCACTACTAATGTGGAGGCATCTCCTATCCCTCTACTCAGTAGTGCCCCAACCACTATGGGGGCAACTCCAGCTACCCCTACCTCCTCGATCCCAACTGAGATAGTGGCCACCATCACTATCTCCAACTCAATCCTAGCCTACCTTCACTATGGGGCTACCTAGCCCTATTGCACTCACTTTGTGGCTCATTGAGTGACCTCTTAAAATACCCACTACATGCCTAAGCTCATCACCTAGTACCTCTATACTAGCACTAGAGGGGAGATCCTCTAGGGCATGACACCCCTATACCACCTTTGATATTCGAAGGCCACTCTGATATCATCCACCTTAGGATCCACATAGGGTGGATCATCTAGGTCCTCCTCTACCCACCTCACCACATTAGGATCTCCTCTAACTCTCGATGGGTCCTAGTACACTCTCCTATACCAGTAGTCACCTAAGTCCGAGATCCCCTACAAGATCTCAAACTATCATTGGACCTTATCAAATTGGTACAACTCCAACTCTCCCTTCTCCATAGAGAGCCATCTAATCCTCCTAACCTGATCTAACTCCTTGACATCCTCAACCCATCTAGGGTGTAGAAACTAGGGTTACCAGATGATCTTTACCTTCCTTAGCTCATCTATCACCCACCTCCCTAGTGGTAGGATCCCAACATATGTCCTCTAGACCTACTCATGTGATCTGGTCCACCTGTATGCTATTGGTCACTCCAAGCTAGGCAATGGTCCTGGTAGTGCAGAAGGTCTCCAGATCGCTATGTGCTCCTAGCACCACACCTAGAGCAAAGTCATGCAGACTATCCCTATATACCTCTTGTACATGATATTGTACAATATCCTGTACAAGTGGGCTAACACATATGGGCCCCATGCGAATCACACCCACTGATATTGCATGTCTACCACTACACCCACCATCACCCATGGTAGATATCACCTACTCATGTGGCACATTAGTAATCCCACCACCACCCCATAGAGCATGATCATCAATGGATCAGCCCCATAGCATCCCACCATCTCATCGATCAAGATGATACTCTCTCGAACCTGGTGGGTCCAACCTCCTGATAATCTCTGCAAAGTGGTTAGCCACCCTCATGCTCTATAAACTACCCTTCCCTTTATGGGGATGTGCAAGATGCACCACACATCCTCTAGTGTGATGGTCATCTCCCTTATGGGTAACCGAAAGGTCGATGACTCTAGGTACCACCTCTCTTCTAGCATTGTCAGTAGCGCTCTATCCACCTCAACTCGAGGTATCTCTACCAAGTGGTGTAACCCCACTACCTCTAGGGTATCTCTCTTAGCCTACCCGAGTGCTCGTAGCTCCACCTCTAAGGAGGTTGGTCTCCACTCATGACTCTCCAGTACATCATGTTGCATCCACAAACATAATAAAATTCACATCAGTCTTTGTGCTCATTAAAAAAAATCTAAAATCTAAAAATTTAAAAACTTTTAAATTAATTAAAGTTCTTTTCTTCTCTTTGCTTGCTTGCTTGCCCTTGTTTTCTCTCTCTGTGGTGAAATCACACTTGCCTAGCCCCACACATGAATTCATCCTTCTTAATTTTTCTATGAAATCATACCCTTTCTTTTAGGGCATGATTTTTGTGAAATCCCACCCCATGTTTTTGGAGTGTGATTTTATTGATCATCACAAACCAGCGCAAAATTGTGGTCTGGTCACAAAATTGTGCCTAGGTCGTGCACGACGTTTTCAATGGCACTAGAGAAAAATTCAAAAATAAATTCAAAAAATGAGAAAAATCTACCCTAATCCTAATCTAAAAGGTAGGTTTTAGTCCTTACCTATGTTAGATAACAAAACAAATAGAGAAAACAAGAAAAAAGGGAAAAAAAATTCTATTTTGTCTAATTTCTCTCAAACCATAACCTATGCTCACTCTACTGTGGTATTGAATTTTCCCCTTGTCATTATTGAATGGTGTACAGGAAGCACCATTCTCTATTTTCTCTAGAGATCTATTTATTCTCTTTCATGTGGTAAAAATGAATTATGGTTTTCACCCTTTTACCCTTTTGTACTGGTTTTAATGCTTCTCTCTCCCCTTTTCTTCTATTTTTCTCCTCTTTTCTTTTGAGTCTACCTTTTCAAGTTTTAGAAGGAATCTAAATATTCCTTCTAAAATTTGAGGGGGCACCCTGGCCTGAGAGGTATTAATGTCCCTAATACCTTGATTTACATGCAAAAATAGAAAGTGTCTAGAATGACACCATTTTTGCACCACTCCTTTCTTCTAACCTAGCCACTCTATTTTTTCTTGTCGTCCTCTATCCATAGGCATCTACACCTTTCTTTGATGCATTTATTAGGCCATAAATGCATCAAAGAGGGGGAAAAATGTAGACCCAAAAAATTGACCCACTTGAGTGAGCAATTTTCCCTAGATCCTTAGGGAAACCCTCTAACTTTCCCTAAGCAAGTTTGGGCCTCCCTTCTCCCCTTTTTTTCCTCTTTATGCAAAATTGTGGTTGGCCCTAATGGGGCACGATTTTGCATAGCTAGGGTTTTCTCCTAGGAAACCCTAATTTTCAAGTTGGCATCTTTTGAGGTCGGCTTTCCTTGGTTTTTCCCACCCATTCCTCTTTCAAATCCCTTATAAATAGAGGGTTTGAAATCTTCTTTCCCTAATATTAACAAGTGAAAAAATTACCAAGTGATAAATTCCTAAGATTTCAAGGCAAGCAAACTAACATGAGAATTGACAAGTGCTCATCCAAGGTTGAAGTGCTCATTGTTCAAGTGATTGATATAGTCTATTGAAGCTCTATTTTGGAATGATATTCTGTTGCATTTGATTGTGTGTTGCTCTTGGTGGACAAGTGTTGAAGCCCTAAGGAGGGATCTGCTATATGGAGGTCTCCATCATTTTACTTACTTTTTTGCTACTGCTAGGTTGTTTTTACTCATCTTTATTTTGCATATTAGTTAGATTTGATTTCACATCCATTCATATGATTTTTGTTAGGGTTTTCTTCTTCTATTGTGAAATCATGCCTGGTAATTTTAGGGTATGATTTTGTCATTCTACAAAATCATGATCACTTCCATACGGAGCATGATTTCACTCAAGCAAATATTGGGGGCAATCTGCTACCTCCAAACCCTAGTTTGATGTTTCATGCTACATTCTGATCATAATAGCATATTCTATGTTTTGTTTATCATATTGTTCTACTGCATTTTATTTTGTTTATCCATCTTCCAAAGGTCAACTTTTACTTTTGTATTTCAAAGGTCAGCTAAAAGGACCTAGGGGGCTTGACTATTGCACCTCCAAGTATAATCATATAATGGCCTAAGCAGGCCCCCTAACGCTAATCATATTTTTCAAGTGTTTGTGAAGCTATTTTGCAGGAATAGAAATCATGGGATATTGTTGGATGAAAGATAAAGCTTGGATCAACCACTGGATAAAGATAAGTGCCCTAATTAATATTTAGGTTATTTGTTGGGTGATTTTTATTTCCTTGTCATATAAAAGGAAGATATTTAATTGATTTCTAGGCATTTGAAAAGACAAACAACATATAGTGTGCATTTAGGGTTTAATATTGTTTGTGCATCTTCTCTTGGACCCTTGCTCAAAAGATTTTATTTTGCAATCCTAGGGTTAGAGATCATTCAAATAAAAGAATCATTCTAGGGTTAGATCTTGTCTTCTTGCATCTTTTATTTCTGCATTGTCCTTTATATTTCATAGCTTAGCTATAGAAAGGCCAAACATAGGTGATTATCTTAAACTGAACACATCAAACACATTCCACCCTCAAACTTGGAGCAAGTCCTAAAACCATTCCTGGTGAACCCTTCCTCCCCCACACCGAGTGTAGAGTTACAATGGCCACCGTGGTCACCTCAAGGCTTCCCTACAGATCCAACCTTGAGAATCGTACATTGGTGTGTAGTATTCCCCCTCTACCGAATATCATAACATAGTCTCTTCCTACTCTGGAACCAAAATAATCAACAAATATGTAGAAGCTGAGAGCAATTATCAAGAATATAAAAATAATGTCACTATGATGGATTGGAAATATTATGAGAGAATATTTAAAGGGTACTAGTAGAGAAGATACCCCTATGTTACAAAATAATAATGGGATTCAACCAATAATGTAGTCAAAAAACAAAATATGACGGCCAAAATCTAAGAAGGAGAGACATCTATAGTTTGGGAGGACTATTGGTTATGGCTTGCAATAATCCCCATAACACTAAAACTTGTATGGTATATCAACATCAATATCAAATGGCTACAATTCACATGGCTAAAAGAGAGTCAAAAGAGTTGGTAGGAATTATGATGGATCTAAATAAATATTTATTGGGTGAGGAACATTCAAGTTTTGCAATATGTCATATGCTAAATAGGTTTTGAAAAGACATCTTCTAGTTGATCCCTAGAAGGTTATAATCTAAAGGCTACAAATCAACTGCAAAAAGAGTAGATCAAGAAATAACCTAAGGAAATAAAAAAGCTAGAAGTACCAAAGGATGATAAAAAAGAGACCAAAGAACAAGTGTTGAGAAATCTATGTTTCCCTTTAGTTGTGAAAAGGCAAAGGCAAGAATCCACCCACAAATTTTAGAAGAGGTTTAAGGAGACAGTTTGGAAGTAAGAAAAGCTATCAAAGACCTATAGATACAATATTGTAGAAGAATTGAAGAAGACCTCCTCAAGGATGAGCATGTATTTAGAATTTTTGATTAATGGATAGATTGATTTGCTCAGAGTAGATCTAAATATTACATCATCAAGAAAAATTTGGCTTCCTAGACCTTAACCTAGATCAAGATTATTAGACCCAAGGGATGGGTAAGAATAGGTATCTACCCTTATATATGTCTTTATGCATGGAAATATGGATTGTGCACAATTTCATGGTGGACTTTAGAGCTACCACAACAACTATTCCTAAGGTTGTTTATGAAGCAATGGGAATGGAATACACCCAAACTAGTTTTGGTATGTTGCAACTAGATGGAACTCTAGTTTGGATAATTGGGGTAGTCAAAGACATACCTATGGTGTTGCATAATATCTTGTAAGTCACTTTGATCCAAGAGGTGACAATGGCTGATCTCCCTCTTTTTTTAGCCTATTCTTATCAAGAGAATTCACAACTAAACTAGGAGGATATCTATCTATGGATTACACACATATGGTAATTCCCCAAAAATAAAGGAAGGTCAGGATCTATGTGGAGAAGCATACCCCATACCACATAGTAATACTTGAATAAGAGTTCATTTTGGTTGAAGAGGACCACAATGCCTAGAAGAACTAAATAAAGAGCTATAAATGGAGGATGAGTTTGTGCTAAGATATTTTAATGCAATAATTTATATCAAACTAAGAATGTATTGCATACCAAAGCCAGAAAACCATAAGCTTTTGAATATCACAAATTAGGAATTCTAAAGACTAGACAAGCATAAGCATAAGAATTTTAGGTTACTCTAGTCTTGACATTATCAATTCTGGTGAATGGATAAAATTTGAAACATCTAGCATGAAAAATCATGTCAAGTCTTATACCATATTGTAAATGAATGATATTTAATATAAAACGAGTATTTAAGTAAAATACAAGATGATTAGAAGGCTATTGGCTAAGGAATATAATTGTGTTAAAAGGAGAAGTGGGTCAAGGTTCTTGCATAAGCTAGATATTTGGGGAAAATATTTTAATCATAGCAATAAGCATGCATGTATCAATGCATTTTGAAGTTGTATATTAGTAAAGGCTTATAAAAGGCACTTTTTGGCTCTTTGTAGTTCATCACAAGCATTTAAGCACTTAGTTATTTCATGAATAGAAGATGGGAATAATTGCACTTATCCCCTATCATGAGAGGTTTGCAAGAGCAACCATGGATTATACAAAGTTTGTCAACTACTTAGGAAATTTTGTTGACCCAGTCCTAACCATCAAAGCATAATATCTAAGGGAGTAACATAGTAGAAGGCCACAATATTATCAATGGGTCACCAGTATACATGTTATTGATGCTCATTCTTAGGGAATTTCATGCCTAGGATAGTGCATCCTTGCCTAGAGTTGGTTTAAGCAGTAGCTAATAACTATGATGCAAAGTCTAGAACTATAAGAAATGTAGTTGAGTTATTCGAATGATGCTCTACCTTTGATTAATTTAGTTATTCGGTACTAGTTAAGAGGTAGGTCCCCTTTTCTTTTTATGGTGTTACAACATCTTAGGTGAGTTATTCGAATGATGCTCTACCTTTGATTAATTTAGTGGTCTTGATTTCTATATCAAATTCAAGGATATTTTTTATCCATCTGGCTCTTTCTTCACTCATTTCTCCATTCATCATGTAATATTTGATATTTGAATAATAATATTAGTAGTAATTTTATTATTTGAAATCAAGTGTTTGAAGGTTTTTAAACTTTGGATCGATGCACATACTTATTTCTCCATAAAACCATATCTCTCATCATATCCTTTTAGAGTTTGGCTAAAGAAATCTATAGTATGTTCATTCTTTTGGTCATCCTTCTAAGTAAGGATGACAATTATATTGAGTTTGCCTCCATAGACATAGAGGATGAAGTCTTTTCCAAAATCTAGACTAACCAATACTGGTGCCTATGTCATGGCTTGTTTAATTTCCTAGAAAGCCTCTTTGCATTCCTTAGTTTATTTAAATTGCTATCATTTTTTAACATCAAGGCAATTGGTTGGACTATGGTGGCAAAGTCTAATATGAACTTGTAGATAAAGTTGATCTATCCTTGGAAATATTTAAGAGCCTTCTCATTCCATGGTAGTGATAGATTGACAATTGCCTTAACATAGTCTAGGTCAGTGACTATCCATTCCTTGGACACAATGTATCCCAACAACTTATCTTATGGTACACAAAATATGCACTTCTTTGGGTTTAGGTACACTCTAAACTCTTGATAATGCTCAAATACCTTTTCTATGTGTTCCAAATGGTATTATTTTCTTTTTGTAAATACTATGAGGTGATATGGATATACTAAGATGATTTTGTTAAGGAGATCACTAAAAGCAATATCCATAGACCTCTTGAATGTTTTCCCAATATTGGATAAACCAAAACGTATGCATTGATAAGCAACAATGCTCCAGTTGGTGCTTGATTGTACTCTAAGAAACCATACAATAAAGAAAATATCTCATGTTAAACAACTATTTGCAAGATTTGATCCATGGAGGGGAGTGAGTAGTGGTATCTTAATGATGCCTAGTCGAGCTCCCTAAAATCTAAACATAATTATATTTACCCATTCTTCTTTCAAATTGGTACTAAATCAGATACCTAATCTGTATGCTTGAGTGGGTATATAATATTTGCTTCTATGAGTTTAAATAACTTCTTTCTCATTAGGTGTTAAATCCTTAGATTAAACAGTCTTATAGTCTTGGCATCTAGATCCAATTCTATTGTGTGTTGTATGATCTATTTATCATATCCTTTCAGGTCCTCATAACTCCATGTTATCACTCTCGCATATTTTTGGTACAAGTTGACTAAGCTTTTTATTTCTTCTAGAGTAGTTACTTTTCCTATTCACAAAGTTTTTTAGATTAAATCTCCATCTTATAGAAGTCATATTCATATAAAGACTTGAGTATGACCAATCCTTTAAGGAGTTTATTGTCTTTAGTTGAATGATTGGGTCCCATAATCTTCTTGTATCTTTGGTACTAGTTTTTATTTGAATTCCACTTCTTGTTGGATGAAACAGATAATGTGCTCATTGTTGTTGAAGACCTATTAGTGTGCATTGTTATCCAAGATGGTCAATCTAATGATAACTTTGACATACTAGTAGTTGTCCAATAGGTCATCTACTAGGTTGAATTGGGCTCCAATGACTACCATATGGTCAACATCCATATTCTAATTTTAGGGAATCATAAATAGGTTGACTACTTTAAATACCTCAAGTAAATCCTAGACATAGAACCTATAATATTTTATAAGCTTGTTCATTGCTAGGCACGAGAACCTTACGTGGTTGATGATTATTTTGATATCCATATATTTATAATATCTTGATATCTTTTTTGGATGTTAGGTGGAGGCCATGCACTAATGCCTCATACTCCATAACATTTTTATAAAAATTGAATTATCATTGATATGCCTAGAGAGTATTCCCCATATAGGTGATACTAAACAAATACTAACCCTTATTTCATCATTTTTTTGGTCCCATCAAAGTAGAGCTTTCAAATCCTAGTTAGATGTTCTAAAAATTTGGTGACCTTAGGAAGGAAATATTTTTCCTCTTGGATTAGGTATGTATCTATCCTGATTATCTCAAGTGTATCATATGGGTCCAAATCCCATATCTCGACAACCCATTCATCCATTCAGTCATCTAAAACTAGAATATGGACTTTGTTTACTTGTAGCTTAGACTTTAACTAGATATTTTAGCCTTTATGGTTGATATATGCTCCACATGGTGGATATAAAATGGTTTGGAGGGGATATTCACCTTGGTCCTATAGTTAGTTCTCATAGTCATATACATCTAGTCCAAGGATAGATATCCTCTAAATTTTGTTATGAATTCATGAGAAAGGAAAATTCTAAAAGAGGCTAGAAACACAATTACTATTACATCCTAGGTGATAGTCACATTTGGAGATGCATGAAGTGTGAGTGAGAGGTCCCTTATAAGGCCAAATATGGGGATTAGAGTCTAGTCAAGCTATATGACCTCTTGATTGAATAGTTGATAGGCCAACCCAAATGTTTCAACCTCCCACTTAAGCATCATCAAAGTTCTTGATCCCAAATCAACTAGGAAATTATAAACCAACTTGTCCCCACATATAAGTTTAAAGTAGAAAGTAAAGGTTTTTGGTCTACTCGAACTAGGACTAGATATTAATAAAATAGTCAATACCTTTTTCCTTCCTACTATCCACTACCTCCCTAGGGCTTCCTCTAGCTTCTTCTTTTAATCTAGTGAAGTGAGGATGTACCAAAGTTTTATGTAAATAGTGGACTTATTTATGTGCTTTACTACATCAAATGATTCAAGAAATTATATCCTAGGTTTACTATTAGCCATCAATTATAGTCTAAACCTTCAAATTATCAAATTTTAAGGCTTTGGATGGTTTTGGTATGAGTCCTCTTTGCTCTGTTTAACTATGTTTTTGAGGTCATATGGTCCTTTGACTACTAATTTTTGGTACCATAATTGGATTCATTTGATTTGATTCCCATTCTTCCTCCACAACTCTCTTTTTTGTTTTTATGAGTATATTGGATTGTACCTATGATTTATCACTTGTTGAGGTATCAATCTTACCAAATATGGTCTAGAATTCACCTTCATCCCATGTTACTAGCGTTTGTTTTGTTACTTTAGCACTAGTGAATTGAGTGACATATGGGTTGAGCTTTGGGTGATTTTCCTTATTTCTTATGTAGTCAATTTGGAATAGAACATCTAAGCTATAGGATATGTGATCTGTTGAGAGTTTCCATAGCTAGGATAATAAGGATTTGAATAAGGATATTGCTAGACATAACCACATAGTTGTTATGAGTAAGTATAATATCCTTGATTGGGTTAAGAGGTGATTATTTCAAAGGGACTAATATAGGTTTAATTCGTTGCTCAAAAGGTCAAGGCTAACTAAAATCTTGGAAGGGTTGTGGTGGATACCTTTGATAGCTATTTGGAGGAGGTTGTTAACCTTGGTTACCCAATTGGAAAAAAGGGTTTGGGTAAATTTGGTAAGGGAACCTCAACATATTATATTGATACTTAAGGTATATAATATCATTAGATTTTGAACTTATTTTATTCTTCATTTTCTCCATCTCCAATGACTGGGGATTCATAAAATGTTAATTTGGAGGTAGAGAGGGTGCCCACAATAGAAATAGTTTCATTAAGGAAAGTGGTATATTGCACAATAGGTGGTGGTTGGTATGGTGGTTGAATACTTAATATGGCATAGGGGTCCTAGGAGCTAGCATTCTTATTTGGATTAGGACCTTTTTGGCTCGAGTGGCTATCTCATAAGTGAAGAACACAAGCTTATACTGAGAGGGGGGTGAACAGTATAAGACCACTTTTTACTTTTCTTTCCCAATCAATATTATGCAATGTAAAGATAGCAATATCAACAGCAGTAATCAAAGCAATGCACAAATCACCACACACAATAGAGACACCAATTTAACGTGGTTCACCCAATGTGGGCTACTCCACGGAGAAAATATTTCACTAAAATTTTCTCAATCAATCTCTTGGGAATCCTTTCCCTATTACAATGTTTATGGACCTCTGTCCAAAGGAGACACCAATCCCCTAATCAAGTTCGTGGATCTCTATCCATAGGAGAACTCCTTTCTCCTTAGCTCTGACTGGTGATCTTCTAGAAGAACTATTGCCCCCACTACTCTGGCTAATGGATCTCTATCCACTGAAGACACCTATCCTCACTACCCTGGCTAATGGATCTCTATCCACTAGAGACTATCATCCTCTATACTCTATCACCTTCAAAGCTCTATCTCAAATCTGCACTAAACATAGTCCTTCGATTTAGCACAAATATGCTCAATCTCTGTCTCTGGTCTGGCACAAACCTATCCTCAAATCTACACCAAACTCTGTCCTCTAATCTACACTAAACATAGTCCTTCGATCTAGCACAAATCTATCCTCAATATCTATCTTCAAGCCTTAACACAAAGCTTGACTTAATCTCAAATCAACTCTGCTAGATCTGCCCCAAACCTTAACCCAAGGTTTGAACAAATCAATCAATCAACTCTGCTCACAAGTCTACTCAAAGACTTATCTCAAATCTGCCTTGTAAGCTTCCACAAAATCTCACACTAATCTATCCACAAGTCCTCTCTAGAACTTGTCCAATCTCTCAAGTCTTCACTAAGACTTACCTCAAATCTACTCAACAAGTCCTCAATAGAACTTGTCTCAATATGCTCAATAAGTCCTCACTAGAACTTATCCAATAATCTCTCAATATTATTGTAAGCTTCCACAAAGCTCACACAAATCTATCCACAAGTCTTCTCAAAGACTTACCTCAAATCTGCTCAACAAGTCCACACTAGAACTTGTCCAATCTCATAGAAACATAAAGAGAATTGTTAGAGACTCAATATGCTTCTCATTCATCACAATGCTCAATTATTTTCAATCACTCTTTTAGAAACATACAGAGAATTGTTAGAGACTCAATATGCTTCACATTCACCTCAATACTCAATCACTTTCAATCACTCTTTTATAAACATATAGAGAATTGTTAGAGACTCAATATGTTTCACACTCACCTCAATACTCAATCACTTTCTCAACTCAATTCAGAATATAGAATAATTTATTTTATAGAACTTGAACTATCACTTCACACATCCACTTGACTAGGCTCAACCAACTCTACTCAACCAATCACTCAATGAAATAATCCTTGCTCACAAACCCTAGTCCAAGCATATGAACACTCACTCAAAATATTTCCAACAATGCTTATCAACCAATCTCACATAACAATGATACTCATGTTCTTTCCAAACCCTAGTTCAAGTTCTTCACTATCTCCTAAACAAACCATACTCATGTTCTTTGCAAACCCTAGTTCAAGTTCTTCACTCAATTACTCACTTCAACAACAATGCTTATAAAACAAGGTGCATAGCATTCACTTCTCAATAGCTCAACAACTCAATAAGGAAACCTAATCAAGTCCTTTTCACTCCAAAGTTGTTTTCCAGAAAACCAACCAATCAACTCAACCAAGGAAGAATATACCCATACCTTTTATTTGATGTAGAAGTAGACCACACAAATCTACCACAATCATAAACACTTCTTTTCCAAGTACAAAGAGTTAGATGACAAGAATTATCACTCTAACACTTTTCACAATTTACCTTAATCACAAAGATAAATTAAATCTCAAATACACCTTATTGCTCCATCTCAATAATAACATTCAACATCATAAATTTCATCAAAATCCCCTATAAAAATATAACTCAACTTCTACTTATAACTCCCTACTCAATATTGCATTTAATTTAAATAACTCTCTTTATAACTTAATGCAATAAATCAATTTCCATTTTCCTAAGGTAAAAACAATAATTACCCTAGCCAAATTAACCTTTCACCACTTAGGTGAAAATCAGAAATTACTTACACCTTATACCTCCAACAACCTTAGCATGTGCAATAATAAAAATCAAAATAAAACCTTTATTACCCGCTCCACAATCGACGGGATTCGAACTTGCACCAAATGCTTCAGTAGCGCCTTGGCCATGGCTTCCACGTCGTGTGAGCCACGTGCTCACCTTGCTGCTCTAAAGCGCAATGTGTGCTTTATCCTCTTCACTCTCCCCTAGAGCCTTTGGCTCTTCTTCCAACATGACACCTGCTCCACATGCACTTTGAAGGTGCCTTTCATTCGATTTTGCACGAGCTCTTTCTCACCGAATATCATGGATATTTTTTGAATGCCAAACATAAGGTTTGGCTTAAGGTATAAATACCTTTGCCCTTGATTTCATGCACGTCAATGGAGATGAATTCATTGGGGTCGATGCTAATGTTTTAGCTTCAAATATTTAATTTATAATTTATTTAAATTCATTAGAATTTAAATATTATAAATTAATATTTAAATATTTTGGCTTTATTAAGGATTAAAGCCTCCTTAGGTTTTAATAAAAACCTTTTACTTTACCCATTATGGTTTTTAATAAAACCTTTTATTTTGCCCACTATGGTTTTTAATAAAAACCTTTTATTTATGCTTTACATAATATTAAAAATAAATATTATGAAGCTCTTTTGCCATCAACCTTTTGCATTGCTCCTTTTGACCTTTTGACATCAACGGTAGCTCATTCCTTGACATCAATGACAACTTCATTCCTTGACATCAATGACAACTTCATGGACTCAAAATGTCCAACAATCTCCCCCTTTGTCATTGATGGCAACCCAAATTATTTTTACCAAACACTTGACCTTTTTCTTGTTCTGCTCCCCTAGGACATTGCTCCCCCTGTCTCAATGCTCTCTCCTTAAACCAAATATCTCCCCCTTACTCAAATATCTCCCCCTTTGACATCAATGGCAAAGGGTCACCTTTGGGGCTCGGGGCTAAGAATGAGTCTCTTAGCTTAGCCCCTCCCCCACCTCCTCTTGAGGTGGTTAATTCTAGGGTGGGAGTATTTCTACTCCCAACAAGCACTGGTCTTTACCTTTATCCTCTTTCCTTCTCATCTGATCCTTCTGATTTCTTTGATTGTTCATGTTTTTCCTTCTATGTCCATTTTTTTTTTTTTTCTATTCCTTTTCATATTCCTATTCTTTTTCATGTTCATGCTTGATTCTAGAATATCTGCTCTACACCACTTTGTTGTATGTCCATCATTATTGCACTTATAACACTTAATGTTATTATTCCTTGGAGGTGCAAATGTCTTAGGATTTCTCCTGGTGAAGCCATATCCTTTTCTATCATGAACCCTGCAATTCATTGCCTTGTGACCAAACTGATTACATGAGTAGCAATACCCATGGAAAAGTTATCTGTTCCTGAAATTCCCATATTCTTGTCTTTCATGTGTCCTACACTGTGAAGCCATGTGCCCAAATCTATGACATGAGAAACATCTTCCATTGAAATTTCCTTGTCTTGACCTCATTGGTCTCTTAGTCTCTCTTAACCTATTCTGATTGTTGTTCCATCTATTTCTCCTTTGTGCATTGTTTCTTTCCTTGTTGAACTTTCTGTTGTCCAACTCATCCTCGAAGTCTCACTTTCTCTTACACTTCTTCTTCTGAAGTTTCTTCTTCTTCAGAACTTGAGGTTGACTCTTCTTCTTGTTTCTTTTGAGCTTGTTCAAAACCAAGACCTATTTTGTTTGTTGACCTTATTTGTACCTTGATCATCTTATCCACAATATTTGAACTCTTTCCAAACTTGTGTAGCTTATCCTTGGATTTTTCTAAATCTTCCCTTAGTAGAGCTACTTCTTGTTCTAACCTTTCACATTCTAAGACCTTTGCTTCTAACTTATCCTTGAACTTATTTGTCTTAGCCATTGACTTGTTTAGATCCTCTATAAGCTTTCCTCTCTCTTCATCACATTCTTGAAACTGAAATTCAAGTTGGGAGTTTTGCTTTCTTACCTTATTTAAAGTTTTAAGAGCATAAATAAGCTCTCCCTCAAGATCAACTCCTCTTTTTCTGATTCTTCCTCTATTTGTTTGCCTTTGTCAACATCTTCATTATTTTTTGACTTGTCTTCTATAGGATCACCTTCTTCTTCTTCTAGTGCCATTAGAATATTCTCTTCTAGTCCTTCAAGTGCATCCTCATATTCATCATCACTAAAACTGAAACCATTCCTTGTACAACTATCTTCAAGATGTCCAAAATTACCACATCTAAAACACTTGAGAATTATTGGTGACCTTTTCTTGACTTCTTTTTCTTCAATCAGAAATAGGACTTCATATTTATCATTATCTGAAAAACTATTATCACTATCACTTGAGTACTTACTTGCCTTGTCTGCATAGTAGCTCCTCTTTTGTCTTTGAAAGAACTTCTTTCCTTGTCTACCTTGTCCATCCTTACCTTTCTTTTGGTACCTGTATCTTTCTGATTCCCTGTTCCTGTGATCCTATTTTTCTTCATCATTGTTATTTTTAGCTTCTTGAAAATCAGTTGCATAGTGACCATACTTTCCACAATTGAAACATCTAACAGATTTTGCATCTTTAAATCTTCTTGAATCTTTATTCCTTCTACCATAATTTGCTTCTTCATCACTGGATGACTCATTGCTTGATTCTGACTTCTTACCCTTTGTCTTCTTAATTGCTTTGAAGGTTGCTTCCTTCTAAGGATTAGGTTCCTCTTTTGTTCTTAACTCAAAAGTTGTAAGAATACCAAGTAACATATCTCTTGTCAAAGAATCACCATATTTTGATTCTTCTATAGCAGAAATATTTTCACTAAATATTTTTGGAAGAGATCTTAAGACCTTATCACAAACATCTGATTCTTCAACATTAAGTCCAAGTCCTTGCATGGCATTAACAACCTCATCTACTCGAAGTAGATAAGTACTAATGTTTTCCTCATCCTTCATTCTTAATTCTTCAAATTGTCCTTTGAGATTTCGTATCTTTGCCTTTTTGACACTTTTATCTCCTTCATATATGCTTTGCAACTTATCCCAAATTCCTTTTGCATCTTTACAATGCATAAATTTTATGGACTCTGTTCTATGCAAACCTCTCAAAATTGCATTCATTGCTTTTGAATTGTAATGTTGTAGAAGCTTACCTTCCTTATCTGTAGGTGGATCAACTGGTGGTATGTATCCATTTTCAACTGCTTCCCAAATTTCATTGCCAAGTGCCATCAGGTGAATCTTCATTCTCATACTCCAAAATATATAATCACTTCCATAAAATATTGGTGTTGAATTATCTGAGGACACATTCTTAGAATCCATTGTGTTCTTGAAAGCTTTTCCTTCAAGTTATTAAACTCTTCCGAAGGAACCCGCTCTGATACCAATTGAAGAACACAAGCTTATACTGAGAGGGGGGTGAACAGTATAAGACCACTTTTTACTTTTCTTTCCCAATCAATATTATGCAATGTAAAGATAGCAATATCAATAATAGTAATCAAAGCAATGCACAAATCACCACACACAATAGAGACACCAATTTAACGTGGTTCACCCAATGTGGGCTACTCCATGGAGAAAATATTTCACTAAAATTTTCTCAATCAATCTCTTGGGAATCCTTTCCCTATTACAATGTTTATGGACCTCTATCCAAAGGAGACACCAATCCCCTAATCAAGTTCATGGATCTCTATCCATAGGAGAACTCCTTTCTCCTTAGCTCTGACTGGTGATCTTCTAGAAGAACTATTATCCCCACTACTTTGGCTAATGGATCTCTATCCACTGAAGACACCTATCCTCACTACCCTGGCTAATGGATCTCTATCCACTAGAGACTATCATCCTCTATACTCTATCACCTTCAAAGCTCTATCTCAAATCTACACTAAACATAGTCCTTCGATTTAGCACAAATATTCTCAATCTCTATCTCTAGTCTGGCACAAACCTATCCTCAAATATACACCAAACTCTATCCTCTAATCTACACTAAACATAGTCCTTCGATCTAGCACAAATCTATCCTCAATATCTATTCTCTGATCTACACTAAACATAATCCTTCGATCTAGCACAAATCTATCCTCAATATCTATCTTCAAGCCTTAACACAAAGCTTGACTTAATCTCAAATCAACTCTGCTAGATCTACCCCAAACCTTAACCCAAGGTTTGAACAAATCAATCAATCAACTCTGCTCACAAGTCTACTCAAAGACTTATCTCAAATCTACCTTGTAAGCTTCCACAAAATCTCACACTAATCTATCCACAAGTCCTCTCTAGAACTTGTCCAATATACTCTCAAGTCTTCACTAAGACTTACCTCAAATCTACTCAACAAGTCCTCAATAGAACTTGTCTCAATCTACTCAATAAGTCCTCACTAGAACTTATCCAATATCTACTCTCAATATGTATTGTAAGCTTCCACAAAAGCTCACACAAATCTATCCACAAGTCTTCTCAAAGACTTACCTCAAATCTGCTCAACAAGTCCACACTAGAACTTGTCCAATCTCATAGAAACATAAAGAGAATTGTTAGAGACTCAATATGCTTCACATTCATCACAATGCTCAATTATTTTCAATCACTCTTTTAGAAACATATAGAGAATTTTTAGAGACTCAATATGCTTCACATTCACCTCAATACTCAATCACTTTCAATCACTCTTTTAGAAACATATAGATAATTGTTAGAGACTCAATATGCTTCACATTCACCTCAATACTCAATCACTTTCTCAAATCAATTCAGAATATAGAATAATTTATTTCATAGAACTTGAACTATCACTTCACACATCCACTTGACTAGGCTCAACCAACTCTACTCAACCAATCACTCAATGAAATAATCCTTGCTCACAAACCCTAGTCCAAGCATATGAACACTCACTCAAAATATTTCCAACAATGCTTATCAACCAATCTCACATAACAATGATACTCATGTTCTTTCCAAACCCTAGTTCAAGTTCTTCACTCAATTACTCACTTCAACAACAAGCTTATAAAAAATCTTCAATAACAATAATCATTTCTTTCAAACCCTAGTTCAAGTTCTTCACTCAATTACTCACTTCAACAACAATGCTTATAAAACAAGGTGCATAGCATTCACTTCTCAATAGCTCAACAACTCAATAAGGAAACCTAATCAAGTCCTTTTCACTCCAAAGTTGTTTTCCAGAAAACCAACCAATCAACTCAACCAAGGAAGAATGTACCCATACCTTTTATTTGATGTAGAAGTAGACCACACAAATCTACCACAATCATAAACACTTCTTTGCCAAGTACAAAGAGTTAGATGACAAGAATTATCACTCTAACACTTTTCACAATTTACCTTAATCACAAAGATAAATTAAATCTCAAATACACCTTATTGCTCCATCTCAATAATAACATTCAACATCATAAATTTCATCAAAATCCCCTATAAAAATATAACTCAACTTCTACTTATAACTCCCTACTCAATATTGCATTTAATTTAAATAACTCTCTTTATAACTTAATGCAATAAATCAATTTCCATTTTCCTAAGGTAAAAATAATAATTACCCTAGCCAAATTAACCTTTCACCACTTAGGTGAAAATCAGAAATTACTTACACCTTATACCTCCAACAACCTTAGCATGTGCAATAATAAAAATCAAAATAAAACCTTTATTACCCGCTCCGCAATCGGTGGGATTCGAACTTGCACCAAATGCTTCAGCAACGCCTTGGTCGTGGCTTCCACGTCATGTGAGCCACACGCTCACCTTGCTGCTCTAAAGCACAATGTGCGCTTTATCCTCTTCACTCTCCCCTAGAGCCTTTGGCTCTTCTTCCAACATGATGCCTGCTCCACACGCACTTCGAAGGTACCTTTCATTCGATTTCACACGAGCTCTTTCTCACCGAATATCATGAATATTTTTTGAATGCCAAACATAAGGTTTGGCTTAAGGTATAAATACCTTTGCCCTTGATTTCATGCACGTCGATGGAGATGAATTCATTGGGGGTCGACGCTAATATTTTGGCTTCAAATATTTAATTTATAATTTATTTAAATTCATTAGAATTTAAATATTATAAATTAATATTTAAATATTTTGGCTTTATTAAGGATTAAAGCCTCCTTAGGTTTTAATAAAAACCTTTTACTTTGCCCATTATGGTTTTTAATAAAACCTTTTATTTTCCCACTATGGTTTTTAATAAAAACCTTTTATTTATGCTTTACATAATATTAAAAATAAATATTATGAAGCTCTTTTGCCATCAACCTTTTGCATTGCTCCTTTTGACCTTTTGACATCAACGGTAGCTCATTCCTTGACATCAATGACAACTTCATTCCTTGACATCAATGACAACTTCATGGACTCAAAATGTCCAACAATCTCCCCCTTTGTCATTGATGGCAACCCAAATTATTTTTACCAAACACTTGACATTTTTCTTATTCTACTCCCCTGGGACATTGCTCCCCTATCTCAATGCTCTCTCCTTAAACCAAATATCTCCCCCTTACTCAAATATCTCCCCCTTTGACATCAATGGCAAAGGGTCACCTTTGGGGCTCGGGGCTAAGAATGAGTCTCTTAGCTTAGCCCCTCCCCCACCTCCTCTTGAGGTGGTTAATTCTGGGGTGGGAGTATTTCTACTCCCAGCAAGCACTGGTCTTTACCTTTATCCTCTTTCCTTCTCATCTGATCCTTCTGATTCCTTTGACTATTCCTTTTCTTTCCTGTTCCTATTCCATGTCCATATTCCTATTCTTCTTCTTTTCTATTCTTTTTTTCCTATTCTTGTTCTTGTTCATGTTCATGCTTGATTCTAGAATGTCTGCTCTACACCACTTTGTTGTATGTCCATCATTATTGCACTTATAACACTTAATGTTATTATTCCTTGGAGGTGCAAATGTCTTAGGATTTCTCCTAGTGAAGCCATATCCTTTTCTGTCATGAACCCTGCAATTCATTGCCTTGTGACCAAACTGATTACATGAGTAGCAATACCCATGGAAAAGTTATATGTTCCTAAAATTCCCATATTCTTGTCTTTCATGTGTCCTGCACTGTGAAGCCATGTGCCCAAATCTGTGACATGAGAAACATCATCCATTGAAATTTCCTTGTCTTGACCTCATTGGTCTCTTAGTCTCTCTTAACCTATTCTGATTGTTGTTCCATCTGTTTCTTCTTTGTGCATTGTTCCTTTCCTTGTTGAACTTTCTGTTGTCCAACTCATCCTCAGAAGTCTCACTTTCTCTTACATTGTCTTCTTCTAAATTTTCTTCTTCTTCAGAACTTGAGGTTGACTCTTCTTCTTGTTTCTTTTGAGCTTGTTCAAAACCAAGACCTATTTTGTTTGTTGACCTTCTTTGTACCTTGATCATTTTATCCACAATATTTGAACTCTTTCCAAACTTGTGTAGCTTATCCTTGGATTTTTCTAAATCTTCCCTTAGTAGAGCTACTTCTTGTTCTAACCTTTCACATTCTAAGACCTTTGCTTCTAACTTATCCTTGAACTTCTTTGTCTTAGCCATTGACTTGTTTAGATCCTCTATAAGCTTTCCTCTTTCTTCATCACATTCTTGAAACTGAAATTCAAGTTGGGAGTTTTGCTTTCTTACCTTATTTAAATTTTTAAGAGCATAAATAAGCTCTCCCTCAAGATCAACTCCTCCTTTTTTTATTCTTCCTCTATTTGTTTGCCTTTGTCAACATCTTCATTTTTTTTTGACTTGTCTTCTATAGGATCACCTTCTTCTTCTTCTAGTGCCATTAGAATATTCTCTTCTGGTCCTTCAAGTGCATCCTCATATTCATCATCACTAAAACTAAAACCATTCCTTGTACAACTATCTTCAAGATGTCCAAAATTACCACATCTAAAACACTTGAGAATTATTGGTGACCTTTTCTTGACTTCTTATTTTTCTTCAATCAAAAATAGGACTTCATATTTATCATTATCTGAAAAACTATTATCACTATCACTTGAGTACTTACTTGCCTTGTCTACATAGTAGCTCCTCTTTTGTCTTTGAAAGAACTTCTTTCCTTGTCTACCTTGTCCATCCTTGCCTTTCTTTTGGTACCTATATTTTTTTGATTCCCTGTTCCTGTGATCCTATTTTTCTTCATCATTGTTATTTTTAGCTTCTTGACAATCAGTTGCATAGTGACCATACTTTCCACAATTGAAACATCTAACAGATTTTGCATCTTTAAATCTTCTTGAATCTTTATTCCTTCTGCCATAATTTGCTTCTTCATCATTGGATGACTCATTGCTTGATTCTGACTTCTTACCCTTTGTCTTCTTAATTGCTTTGAAGGTTGCTTCCTTCTGAGGATTAGGTTCCTCTTTTGTTCTTAACTCAAAAGTTGTAAGAATACCAAGTAACATATCTCTTGTCAAAGAATCACCATCTTTTGATTCTTCTATAGCAGAAATATTTTCACTAAATATTTTTGGAAGAGATCTTAAGACCTTATCACAAACATCTGATTCTTCAACATTAAGTCCAAGTCCTTGCATGGCATTAACAACCTCATCTACCCAAAGTAGATAAGTACTAATGTTTTCCTCATCCTTCATTCTTAATTCTTCAAATTGCCCTTTGAGATTTCGTATCTTTACCTTTTTGACACTTTTATCTCCTTCATATATGCTTTGCAACTTATCCCAAATTCCTTTTGCATCTTTACAATGCATAACTTTTATGGACTCTGTTCTATGCAAACCTCTCAAAATTGCATTCATTGCTTTTGAATTGTAATGTTGTAGAAGCTTACCTTCCTTATCTGTAGGTGGATCAACTGGTGGTATGTATCCATTTTCAACTGCTTCCCAAATTTCATTGCCAAGTGCCATCAGGTGAATCTTCATTCTCATACTCCAAAATATATAATCACTTCCATAAAATATTGGTGTTGAATTATCTGAGGACACATTCTTAGAATCCATTGTGTTCTTGAAAGCTTTTCCTTCAAGTTGTTAAACTCTTCCGAAGGAACCCACTCTGATACCAATTGAAGAACACAAGCTTATACTGAGAGGGAGGGTGAACAGTATAAGACCACTTTTTACTTTTCTTTCCCAATCAATATTATGCAATGTAAAGATAGCAATATCAACAACAATAATCAAAGCAATGCACAAATCACCACACACAATAGAGACACCAATTTAACGTGGTTCACCCAATGTGGGCTACTCCACGAAGAAAATATTTCACTAAAATTTTCTCAATCAATATCTTGGGAATCCTTTCCCTATTACAATGTTTATGGACCTCTATCCAAAGGAGACACCAATCCCCTAATCAAGTTCATGGATCTCTATCCATAGGAGAACTCCTTTCTCCTTAGCTCTGACTGGTGATCTTCTAGAAGAACTATTGCCCCCACTACTCTGGCTAATGGATCTCTATCCACTGAAGACACATATCCTCACTACCCTAGCTAATGGATCTCTATCCACTAGAGACTATCATCCTCTATACTCTATCACCTTCAAATCTCTATCTCAAATCTACACTAAACATAGTCCTTCAATCTAGCACAAATCTGCTCAATCTCTATCTCTAGTCTGGCACAAACCTATCCTCAAATATGCACCAAAATCTATCCTCAAATATGCACTAAACATAGTCCTTCGGTCTAGCACAAATCTATCCTCAATATCTATCCTCAAGCCTTAACACAAAGCTTGAATTAATCTCAAATCAACTCTACTAGATCTACCCCAAACCTTAACCCAAGGTTTGAACAAATCAATCAATCAACTCTACTCACAAGTCTACTCAAAGACTTATCTCAAATCTACCTTGTAAGCTTCCACAAAATCTCACACTAATATATCCACAAGTCCTCTCTAGAACTTGTCCAATACTCTCAAGTCTTCACTAAGACTTACCTCAAATATGCTCAACAAGTCCTCAATAGAACTTGTCTCAATATTCTCAATAAGTCCTCACTAGAACTTATCCAATATCCTCTCATCTATATTGTAAGCTTCCACAAAAGCTCACACAATTATCCACAAGTCTTCTCAAAGACTTACCTCAAATCTTCTCAACAAGTCCACACTAGAACTTGTCCAATCTCATAGAAACATAAAGAGAATTGTTAGAGACTCAATATGCTTCACATTCATCACAATGCTCAATTACTTTCAATCACTCTTTTAGAAACATATAGAGAATTGTTAGAGACTCAATATGCTTCACATTCACCTCAATACTCAATCACTTTCAATCACTCTTTTAACAAAACATATAGAGAATTGTTAGAGACTCAATATGTTTCACACTCACTCAATACTCAATCACTTTCTCAAATCAATTTAGAATATAGAATAATTTATTTTATAGAACTTGAACTATCACTTCACACATCCACTTGACTAGGCTCAACCAACTCTACTCAACCAATCACTCAATGAAATAATCCTTGCTCACAAACCCTAGTCCAAGCATATGAACACTCACTCAAAATATTTCCAACAATGCTTATCAACCAATCTCACATAACAATGATACTCATGTTCTTTCCAAACCCTAGTTCAAGTTCTTCACTCAATTACTCACTTCAACAACAATGCTTATAAAACAATATTCACATAACAATGATACTCATGTTCTTTGCAAACCCTAGTTTATGTTATGAAGAACACAAGCTTGTACTAAGAGGGGGGGTGAACAGTATAGCGCCCACTTTTTACTTTCTTTCCAAACCAATATCAATTAGTGTCCTCAATTGCAATAAATAAATATAGCAATGTGCATTAATAACATATATAACAATAGTAAGCAAGTGCACAAATAATCACACACAATTGAGACACAAGATTTAATGTGGTTCCCCCAATGTGGGGTAGTCCACAAGATATTATCCTTATAATATTTCACAAATAAATAGGGATCCTTATCCCAATACAAATGATTACTTTGATCTGCTCAAAGCTAGGCTGTCATGATATGCTCAGGTGGGCTCCATTGATCTGATCAGCTAGGCTCTCCACTGATCTACTCAGCTAAGATATCCACTAATCTACTTAGCTAGGCTATCCACTGATCTACTCAGCTAGGCTCTCCACTGATCTGCTCAACTAGGCTATCCACTGATATGCTTAACTAGGCTATCCACTGATATGCTCAGCTAGGCAATTGGTGTTGATGTGTTTTCTATTTTTGTCCTATCTCTTTCACTGCTCACAAATCTACCTCAATGCCTTCTCATAAGGCTCAAACAATCCTGCTCAAATGCTATCCCAAATCTATTCTCAAAACCTTCACAAAAGGTTCAAAAAATCTTGCTCAAATGTTGTCCCAAATTTGTTCTCAAAGCCTTCACAAAAGGCTCAAACAATCCTACTCAAATGCTGTCCCAAATATGTCCACAAATCTATCCCAAAAGCCTTCTCAAAGTCTCAACCAATCATGGAAAAAAACTATCTCAAATCTATCCAGAAATTCTATCCCAAAAGACTTATCAAAGGCTCAACCAATCATGCACAAAAACTATCTCAAATTTGTCCAAAAATTCTATCCCAAAAGCCTTCCCAAAGGCTCAACCAATGACTCTCAAGTAGCACTCAAATCTCAACCACAAATCAACGAAGGCAAGGCTCAATAATGAACTCAACAATGGATACCAAATGAATGATGACAATGCTCAACAATGTGCTCAAAAATGAATTGCAATGTACTCTTTAATGGATGACAACAATGATCCACAATGATCTCAACAATCTATGATAAATTATCTCTCAAATGGATGACAACAATGCTCAACAATGTACTTTGAAATGTATGGCAAATGAGCTCTCTAATGAAAACCTCTCCAAGAAATAACAGTGAGGACTTCAACCAACCAAGGAAAATTTCCACAAGTGATAGCAATAGGTTCTCAATAATATCTTCCTCATGCAATGTCAATAAAATCTCAAGAAACAAGCACAACCCCCTTAAGCAAAGAGCTCTCAAATAGCCAACAATGATCTCCTCAAATGAAAGACAAATGTATCCACAAGTAACTAGCAAATTATCTCCTCAATGGTCTCAAATAGTGGCAATGGACTTAACAAGTAACCAATAGTATACTTCTCAAGGCAATAGCAAATATCTCCTCAATAATGGCAATACTATCAATGAAATCCACTAAAGTAATCATGAAACTCAAGCATCGATTTTATCCATAAAATTGATTTTCTAATCCATCCACTTCCTCTCAATAGCCAAGGCACATAATCAAGCAATTTTTCTTCAACTTCAAACCCTAACTCATGTGCATATCTTCTAACTCAAGGTAGCAATTAAATAGGTCTCAAGTTCCTAGTTTAATTTCATAATTAAATTATGCACTAGGACATATAACAAGTTCAACACTTTTCAACCTTATGACTCCCTAATTTATTTAACACATACAAAAAGCACCTATGATTTTATTTTTAATTCCACACCTTATAAATCCATATACAACAATCACAAATATTTATTTCCACACCTTTTATCTCCCTAATCACACACAAAAATAATAAATATTTAATTCTACACCTTATAACTCCCTAAGCACATTAACACATACATCAAGCATTTATTTCCCTAAACTCCTTACGACTCCCTAGTTATGATAGAAATAATTTTAATGCACCAAAACTTTGGTAATAACAAATATTACCATGCACTGGAGATAAATACCTTTATATGAAATCCACTGCCTTCGTAACCTTTGATATCATCTTTGCAAAAATTAATGCACCTTTACACCTTCATGGGAGTCGAACTCCGTTCCTCTCGCTTAAAGCTGTGAAGCACTTACCACGTGGGCACTAGCCCACATTGGGATTTTAATCCCAAACACCTAACTTTAACCTGCGCTCAAATCTGAAACTCGATTTTACTTTCTTAGCAAAACACTTTGCCCTTGGTGGGATTCGAACAACGAACCTGCCTTGTGCAAAGTTCGTGCGCTACCAACTACGCTATAGGATCCTACATGATGTCACTTTCCTGCACTATTTACTTGACCTTGCTCTCAAATCGAAAGTTATTTATCCTTATTTCTTCATTGCTCCCATTTCGACGACTCTCTCTCATGCACTATGTCAAGTCTTCTATAAACAAAGGTTTTTACCTTTTATTTATATGCACCTCCATGCCTTCGAATGACGTCGATGAATATTTATTTATCTCCCCAACCTTTGCACATCGACGGATAATATAATACAACCTTAGACCTTAGAATTATTAAATAAAAATTTAATAATTCATGTTTTAACTTTGAATTGGGATATCTCCTTCATTCTTTTGAATTTCATCATGAAACTTTTTGCGCCTAGGTTTTATTGGAATTTTTTTTCATCCATCATAATTTGGAGAAGTCTTAGCATAGTGTTTTTAATGAAAAACCCTTTCCAATAGTTTTAATGAAAACCCTTTTCATTTGTTTTAATAAAAAAACCCTTCCGTCGATTTTAATAAAAACCCTTGCCATTGGTTTTAATAAAAACCTTTACCATTGGTTTTAATAAAAACCATTAATATAATATTTAAATAAATTAAATATTATATGCCTCTTGTGCCACAAAACCCTATAAATATCCATGCTCTCAAAAATATCATAAATGATTATTTATGAAGTGCTTTTGCCACCAAAACTCAATGTGATCCATGTGACATCAATGACAACACAAAATAACTCAAATTACCAACAATATCCCCCTTTGTCATTGATGGTAACACCTCTAATGCAAATCACCACAATCACTGCAAAAGCTATTTCTGAAAATCAAAGCTACTTCTCCTGACTCAATACTCTCTATGGAGGCTGCTCCCCCTATCTTAATATTCTCTTTGGAGTCTGCTTCCCCTATCTCAATGCTCTCTTTGGAGGCTGATCCCCCTAACTCAATACTCTCCCCCTTACTCAAATATCCCCCCTTTGAAATCAATGGCAAAAGGGACACCTATGGGGCTAAAAGATATGATTCTTAAGCTTAGCCCCCCCACCACCTTCTCTCTTGAGGTGATTAATTTTGGGGTGGGAGTACTTTTACTCCCAAATGTTCTCTCAAATGCTCAAACGTTTCTCTTGGTAATGGTTTTGTAAATATGTCTACAATTTGATATTTTGTAGGAACATATTCCAATCTTACTTGTTGCTCTGTAACCTTCTCTCTCAAAAAGTGATACTTGATTGGAATGTACTTTGTTCTGGCATGCATTACTGGATTCTTCGAGATACTTATAGCACTAGTATTATCACACAGAATAGGAATGGGATTATCATGTTCTATACTGAAATATTTGAGAGTTTGTTTCATCCATAACACTTGTGAACAACATATTGTCGCTGCAATATATTTTTCCTCTGTTGTGGAAAGTGATACTAATGGTTGTTTCTTTCTTATCTAGGAAACTAGGAAATCACCAAGAAAGAATGCTCCTCTGATTATGCTTTTTCTATCATCAATACTTCCTGCCCAATCTGCATCTGTATATGCTGTGAGAGTGAACTTACTACTTCTAGGATACCATAGACCATACTCCATTGTTCCTTTGAGATATCTGAGTATTCTTTTCATTGCTATCACATGTGATTATTTTGGAGCTGCTTGAAACCTTCCCACTAAACCAACTACCTATATTATATCTGGTCTTGTAGATATAACATATAACAGGCTACCATCATAGATTTGTATAGAGTTTGATTTGCATTAGGAGATTCATCATCTTTGCTTAACTTGCACCCTGTAAACATTGGAGTACTAACTGGCTTACTATCTACCATTTTGAATTTCCTCAACATCTCTTTTATATACTTTGTTTGTGAAAGAAATATCCCTTCTAATTGTGAAATCTGTAGTCCGAGAAAAAAGGTTAATTCACCAAGCATGGACATATCAAACTCATTAGTCATGTTTCTTGCAAATTCTTGACACATTTTGTCATTGCTGCCCCCAAAGATAATATCATCCACATAAACTTCCACAATCATCAAATCATTTCTTGTATTTTTAATATACAGATTGCTATTAATTGTTCCCTTTCTAAAACCTTGCTCTCGAAGATATTTATCCAATATTGAATACCATGCTCTGGGAGCTTGCTTTAAGCCATACAGAGCCTTTTTCAATTTGCATACATAATATGTATTATCTACTTGATCAAATCCATCTGGTTGTTCAATGTAAACTTCTTCTTCTAAGTGACCATTCAGAAATGCTGATTTTGTTGGCAATTTTGGGTACTTTGGGTACATTGCTTTTGCTCAAGTGTATAAGTTGTCATTGATGTCAAAAGGCATTTTTGTGTTGATATCAAAAAGAGTGTGATGTCAAAAATATCTTGAGAAAGCTTCATATTGTTAATGGGTTTTTATTAAAACCATGGTGACAAGGTTAAAGGTTTTTCTTAAAACCATTTGGACTCATTAAGGGTTTTTATTAAAACCAAGCTTAACTTAATGTAAAGGTTTTTGCTTCTTGAAAAACCTTGAAGGTCCATGTTTATTATTAATAATTAAATTAACTCAAACCTTTGACAAAGGTCTAAGTTTAATTTATTATTAATAAAATAATAATAATAATTATTTTAATTATTATTAAAGGGTCTTTTAACCCTTAAGCGATGTAGATAAAGTTTTCTTTCGCCGACGTGTTGCCATCGTTGGAGGAGCACCGACGTCAAAAAGTTAAGGAGAAATGGCTATATAAGTGGGGATGATTTTCTAAAGTAAGAGTACCATCGATTATTTGGAGTCTTCGATTTGCGTTTGCTCTGTATCATTTGAATAGTGCTTGGTGTCTTCGATTTGCGTTTGCTTTGTATCATTTGAATAGCGCTTGGTGTCTTCGATTTGTGCTTGCTCTGTGTCTTCGAATCTCCAATTGACGTCTTTGAAATCGTGCTTGATTTGTCTCTTGGAAATCATGCTTGGCATACTCGGATTTGAGCTTGGGCTGCATTCTTACTTTTTTTTTTGCTTGACGTTAGTGGATTGGCAATTGCACCTGAACTGTGTTTTTCTAGACTGTGCTGTGAGATGATTAATGCAAGCATTCAATGACTTATGTTTTGGACAGTGCTAGGAAAACGAATACGTTTTCCATATCCTACGATCAAGTGAAGATAAAACAAAGGATAGTTTAATATTTCTTTGTCGGGAACTTGTGCTCCAACGACGATGGAGTTTGAGTAAAGGCGCTCGCTAGGCAGAGATACAGGTTTTGAATCATGTCAAGTGCATTTTTCCTTTTGTTGCGATGCACGAAGGAGAGCGGCTATGATTGGGCTACGTAAGTAGAGGAGAATGCACTTTAGCGCTTATAGTGGTGGCTCCTCATTTCTCCTAAGGTTGGAGAACTAAGTATTGCCAAGGTAAATCTTTTTATTGTTGACTTGGGATATTTGAGTTGATTTGATCAAGAATTATTGATGGAGGTATAAGGTTAAGTTGTAATCTTTGTTTTGACATTGTTATTATTAATGCTTGATGCTTATGTGGAGTAATAAGGTGTAAAGAGATTTTACTTTGTATGTATATTATAATTTTGGTGGTTAATATTAAGTTGGAGTAATAAGGTGTTATTTTGGATCTTTATTATTGTGTATTATTGTATAGTTGCTAACTCTAATTGGTGGTAAATTGAGAGTTAATGTTGTGACAGTTTTTGAGTTCTCCTTATTCATCAAAGAAAAGGTATGGGCACATTATTCCATGGTTGTTATTGATTGATGGTTTTCTGAAAATAAGTGTGGAGGGAAAAGGATTTCTACTTGTTTCCTTTTCTTGTGATGATTGGTTGAATGCTTCAAGGTTGATGTTGAGTTGAATGGTGTTGGTTGACTAAACCTTGTTTGATGAGCATTGTTGTTAAAACCCTAATTGGTTGTGGAAATAACATGAGTATCATTGTTATATGAGATATTGCATGGTTGGCAATTGTTGGGTTGTGTTTCATGTTCTTGAGAAAAGCATACTACATCTATCTTATTCTGTTGAGATTGAGATTGAGTTGATATTGATACTGGGAGTTAAGTATAGAACATATTGAGTCTCTAAAAATTCTCTTTATGCTTCTATGAGGTTGATGAATCACATTGGGTCTCTAACAATTCTCTTTGTGGGTTTATGCTAAGAAAGTTTTTCTTGGTGAGCTTGCTGAGGTTTTGGACAGGTTTCGATGGGGACTTGTGAGCAAGTTTTGGACAAGTTTCGGTGGGGACTTATGAGAAAACTTGGATAGGTCCTAGCAGAGGACTTGTGAGCTAAGTTTGAGAGTTCTATCAAAGAACTTGAGGACAGAGGTGCATTGGTTCTTTGAGAAGAACCTGAGGACAGATTTTGCAAGTCTTTGAGAAGGCTTGTGTGCAGAGGATTGATTTGTTCAAGTGTTGGAAATATCTGACAGACAAAGGAAGACTTGTACTAGACTGACTAACTGTGTTTGGTACAGGTTGCTAAGCTACTGTGGACATGATCACAGAAGGCAGAGGTATCTTAGGCTAAGCATTGAGGACAAGAGGTCTTCGATGGAAAGGAGTTCCATGTGTTGGCAAGAGGTATAGGAAGTTGATATTCTAAGGGATCATTTCCAGAGTAGAGGGGAAGGTATCTCCTTTGAGCAGAGGCTCATAAATTTAGATAGAGGGGAAGGTATCTCCTTTGAGCAAAGGCTCATAAATTTAGATTGGGGAAGGTATCTCCTTTGGGCCGAGGCTCATAAACATTGTAATTAGGAAGGTTTCCCAAAGAACTTTGAGATAAATTTTAGAGAAAAGTTTTGTGGACGTAGCCCAGGCATTCTGGGTGAACCACATTAAAATTGGTGTCACTTTGTGGATGATATTGTGCTTTGTTTTGATATTGCTTTGGGTATATTGCTTTACTGTTTTGAAGTATAAAGTAAAAATTAAAAAGAGGTCTTATACTGTTCACCCCCCCTCTCAGTATAAGCTTGTGTTCTTTAGATTTGATATCCATATGATATACCTTGAAATTCCTGTAACTTGAAAGTACCAAAAAAATCCGTATAGCTTGCAATATTGCAATTGGTGCAAAGGTCTCATCAAAATAAATTCCCTCTACTTGTGCATATCCTTTACACACCAATATTACCTTATTTCTGATGACTTGACCATCTTCATTTAGTTTATTCCTGTAGACCCATTTAGTACCAATTATATTTTTTCCTTTTGGTCATGGAACTAGTTCCCAAGTCTTACTTTTTTTAATATAATCTAGTTCTTCCTTCATTGCTTTAATCCAACATTAATCACTTTCTACCTCTCTAAAATCCTTTGGTTCTATCTTGGATAGTAGTGAAACATTTGCTTGTTCTGTTGAGCCTATGATTCCTCTTCTTGTTCATCTTACATTAGGGCTGCCAATGATCAAGTCCTCTAGATGATTTTTTTGAATATATCTTGATGAAGTTTTGTAAGGTATATTCTATAAATATTCTTCATCTAAATCTTCACCCATTTCTTCTTGACAAATTTCTTCTTCTTCAAGAATATCTTCTTGATATGGCTCATTTATTTCTATTCTTTCATCAACTCTAAAATTTATAATTTCCATCATGGTGTGTGTTCTTTTATTGTAGCATCTGTAGGCCTTACTCTTTGTAGAGTATCCAAGAAAAATACCTTCATCACATTTAGGATCAAACTTGCCCAAGTCCTTATCCTCTCTTTTGATATAGCATTTAATTCCAAAAATTCTGAAGCAGTTTACCGTGTGAGGTCTTCCTTTCCAAAACTTATATGAAGTCTTATGATGCTTCGTTCTAACTTGAGCTCTATTCATAACATAGACTGTTGTATTGATTGTTTCTTTCCAAAACCCATATGATATTCTTGATTCATTTAGCATTACTCTAGCCATATTCTCAAGAGTTCTATTCTTTCTTTCTACTACTCCATTTTGTTGAGGAGTCCTTGTTGTTGAGTATTCTCTTCTAATTCCATGTTCTGCACAAAACTCAATGAACTCTATATAGATTAATTCTCCTCCTCTATCTAATCGTAAACACTTTATCTTATTTCCTATTTCATTTTCTACCATTTCTTTGAATACTTTGAAATGCTCAAATGCCTTTGATTTCTCTTTTAGAAAAATGACCCAAGTCATTCTAGAATAATCATCTATGAACAACATGAAGTAGCTTTCACCTCACAAGATTTTGGTTCTCATAGGACCACATTATTCAATATGAATCAGTTCTAGAACCTTGTAAGAGAAATATTATTTTACCTTGAAACTTGATCGTGTCTGATTTCCATACTGACACTATGCACAAATTATATTTGAAGGTCTCTTTATCTTCGGTAGATCTCTGAAAATATGTTTGTTGAAAAATCCTTACTATGTTGTTGAAGTTCAAATGACACAACCTTTTATGCCATAACCAAATTTCTTCTTCTCGAGATAGAAGACATTTTTCCCTTTTTATTTCTCTGAGTATGTAGAGATTGTTATTGGTTTTTCCTGCATTTACAACAAGCTTCCCTATTTTTGTTTCCCTAATTTTGCATCATGTAGAGGAAAAAGTAAGTGTGTACCCTTGGTCACAAAGCTGACTTACACTTAGTAGATTGTGTTTTAGACCCTCAACATAGAGTACACCCTGTATAGTATTTTTTCCATCATATAAAATTAAAATTCCTCTCCCTTTGATATTAGCTTAAGCATTATCACCAAATCTCACTAATCCATTACTGTTCTCTCTTAGAGAAATTAATTTATTCTTATACCCAGTCATATGACTAGAGCACCCACTGTCAATATACCATATGTCCATCCTGTAACCTAGTAGAATCTGCCTTCAAGCTTGTTAGTCTTTCCGAAGGAACCCGCTTTGATACCAATTTAAGAACACAAGCTTATATTGAGAGGGGGGTGAACAGTATAGCACCCACTTTTTAATTTATTTCTAAACCAATATCAATTAGTGTCCTCAATTGCAATAACAAAATATAGCAGTGTGCATTAATAACATAGATAGCAATAGTAATCAAGTGCACAAATCATCACACACAATTGAGACACAAGATTTAATGTGGTTCCCCCAATATGGGGTAGTCCACAAGCTATTCTCATAGGACCACATTAATCAATATGAATAAATTCTAGAACCTTGGAAGAGAAATATTATTTTACCTTGAAACTTGATCTTGTCTACTTTCCATACTGACACTGTGCACAAATTGTATTTGAAGGTCTATTTATCTTCAGTAGATCTCTGAAAATCTGTTTGTTGCTTATCCTTACTATGTTGTTGAAGTTCAAATGACACAACCTTTTATGCCACAAAAAAATTTCTTCTTCTCGAGATAGAAGACATTTTTCCCTTTTTATTTCTCTGAGTATGCAGAGATTGTTATTGGTTCTTTCTGCATTTACAACAAGCTTCCTTATTTTTGTTTCCCTAATTTTGCATCATGTAGAGGAAAAATTAAGTGTGTACCCTCGGTCACAAAGTTGACTTACACTTAGTATATTGTGTTTTAGACCCTCAAAATAGAGTACACCCTGTATAGTATTCTTTCCATCATATAAAATTAAAATTCCTCTCCATTTGATCTTAGCTGAAGCATTATCACCAAATATCACTGATCCATTACTGTTCTCTCTTAGAGAAATCAATTTATTCTTATACCCAGTCATATGACTAGAGCACCCACTGTCAATATACCATTTGTCCATCCTGTAACCTAGTAGAATATGCCTTTAAGATTGTTAGTCTTTTTGAAGGAACCCGCTTTGATACCAATTGAAGAACACAAGCTTATATTGAGAGGGGGGTGAACAATATAGCATCCAACTTTTACTTTCTTTCTAAACCAATATCAATTAGTGTCCTCAATTGTAATAACAAAATATAGCAGTGTGCATTAATAACATAGATAGCAATAGTAATCAAGTGCACAAATCATCACATACAATTGAGACACAAGATTTAATGTGGTTCCCCCAATATGGGGTAGTCCACAAGCTATTCTCATAGGACCACATTAATCAATATGAATAAATTCTAGAACCTTGGAAGAGAAATATTATTTTACCTTGAAACTTGATCTTGTCTACTTTCCATACTGACACTGTGCACAAATTGTATTTGAAGGTCTATTTATCTTCAGTAGATCTCTGACAATCTGTTTGTTGCTTATCCTTACTATGTTGTTGAAGTTCAAATGACACAACCTTTTATGCCACAACAAAATTTCTTCTTCTCGAGATAGAAGACATTTTTCCCTTTTTATTTCTCTGAGTATGCAGAGATTGTTATTGGTTCTTTCTGCATTTATGACAAGCTTCCTTATTTTTGTTTCCCTAATTTTGCATCATGTAGAGGAAAAATTAAGTGTGTACCCTCGGTCACAAAGCTGACTTACACTTAGTATATTGTGTTTTAGACCCTCAACATAGAGTACACCCTGTATAGTATTCTTTCCATCATATAAAATTAAAATTCCTCTCCCTTTGATCTTAGTTGAAGCATTATCACCAAATCTCACTGATCCATTATTGTTCTCTCTTAGAGAAATTAATTTATTCTTATACCCAGTCATATGACTAGAGCACCCACTGTCAATATACCATTTTTCCATCCTGTAACCTAGTAGAATATGCCTTTAAGCTTGTTAGTCTTTTTGAAGGAACCTGCTTTGATACCAATTGAAGAACACAAGCTTATATTGAGAGGGGGGTGAACAATATAGCATCCAACTTTTACTTTCTTTCTAAACCAATATCAATTAGTGTCCTCAATTGTAATAACAAAATATAGCAGTGTGCATTAATAACATAGATAGCAATAGTAATCAAGTGCACAAATCATCACACACAATTGAGACACAAGATTTAATGTGGTTCCCCTAATATGGGGTAGTCCACAAGCTATTCTTCTTATAATATTTCACAAATAAATAGGGATACTTATCCCAATACAAATGATTACTTTGATCTGCTCAAAGCTAGGCTATCCTGATCTACTCAAGTGGGCTCCACTGATCTGCTCAGCTAGGCTCTCCACTGATATGCTTAGCTAAGCTATAAACTGATCTACTCAGCTAGGCTATCCACTGATATGCTCAACTAGGCTCTCCAATGATATGCTCAACTAGGCTATCCACTGATCTACTTAGCTAGGCCATCCATTGATCTGTTCAGCTAGGCTATCCATCGATCTGATCAGCTAGGTAACTGGTGTTGATGTGTTTTCTGTTACTATCCTATCTCTTTTACTGCTCATAAATATGCCTCAATGCCTTATCACAAGGATCAAATAATCCTACTTAAATGTTGTCCCAAATCTATTATCAAAGCCTTCATAAAAGGCTCAAATAATCCTGCTCAAATGTTGTCCCAAATCTATTCTCAAAGCCTTCATAAAAGGCTTAAACAATCCTGCTCAAATGCTATCCCAAATCTGTCCACAAATCTATCCCAAAAGCCTTCTCAAAGGCTCAACCAATCATGCACAAAATTTGTCTCAAATCTATCCAGAAATTCTATTCCAAAAGCCTTCTCAAAGGCTAAACCAATCATGCACAAAAGATATCTCAAATTCATCCAGAAATTCTATCCCAAAATCCTTCCCAAAGACTCAACCAATGACTCTCAAGTAGCACTTAAATCTCAACCACAAATCAACGAAGGCAAGGCTCAATGATGAAATAAACAATGGATAATAAATGAATGATGACAATACTCAATAATGTGCTCAACAATGAATGACAATGTACTCTTCAATGGATGACAACAATGATCCACAATGATCTCAACAATGTATGACAAATGATCTCTCAAATGGATGATAACAATGCTCAAAAATGTACTCTCAAACATATGGCAAATGATCTCTCTAATGAAAACCTCTTCAAGAAATAACAATGAGGACTTCAACCAACCAAGGACAATCTCCACAAGTGATAGCAATAGGTTCTCAATAATATCTTCCTCATGCAATGTCAATAAGCTCTCAAGAAACAAGCACAACTCCCTCAAGCAAAGATCTCTCAAATAGCCAACAATGATCTCCTCAAATAAAAGACAAATGTATCCACAAATGACAAGAAAATGATCTCCTCAATGGTCTCAAATAGTGGCAATGGACTTAACAAGTAATCAACAATATGCTTATCAAGGCAATAGCAAAGATATCCTCAATAATGGTAATACTCTCAATGAAGTCCACTAAAGCAATCATGAAACTCAAGCATCAACTTTATCCATAAAATTGATTTTCTAATCCATCCACTTCCTCTCAATAGCCAAGGCACATAATCAAGCAATTTTTCTTCAACTTCAAACCCTAACTCATGTAGATGTCTTCTAACTCAAGGTAGCAATTAACTAGGTCTCAAGTTCCTAGTTTAATTTCATAATTAAATTATGCACTAGGACATATAACAAGTTCAACACTTTTCAACCTTATGACTCCCTAATTTCATTAACACATACAACAAGCACCTATGCTTTTATTTTTAATTCCACACCTTATAACTCCACATACAACAATCACAAATATATATTTCCACACCTTATATCTCCCTAATCACACACATCAATAACAAATATTTAATTCTACACCTTATAACTCCCTAAGCACATAAAACATAAAACAAGCATTTATTTCCCAAAAATAATTATCACAAAAATAATTTTAATGCACCAAAACTTTGGTAATAACAAATATTACCATGCGCTAGAGATAAATACCTTTATATGAAATTCGCTGCCTTCGTAACCTTCGAAATCGTCTTTGCCAAAATGCCTTGCCAAAATTAATGCGCCTTCACACCTTTGTGGGAGTCAAACTTCATTCCTCTCGCTTAGCGCTATGAAGCACTTACCACATGGGTGCTAGCCCACATTGGGATTTTAATCCCAAACACCCAACTTTAACCTGTGCTCAAATATGAAACTCGATTTTACTTTCTTAGCAAAACACTTTGCCCTTGGTAGGATGCGAATAGCGAACCTGCCTTGTGCAAAGTTCATGACCAACTGCGTTATAGGCTCCTATGTGATGTCACTTTCTTGCACTTTTTACTTGACCTTCCTCTCAAATCAAAATTTATTTATCCTTCTTTCTTCGTTGCTCCCCTTCCGATGACTCTCTCTCATATGCTATGTCAAGTCTTCTATAAACAATGGTTTTTACCTTTTATTTATATGCACCTCCATGCCTTCGAATGACGTCGACGAATATTTATTTATCTCCCCAAACTTTGCACGTTGGCGG
This sequence comes from Wollemia nobilis, assembly GCA_028583015.1. Taxonomy (NCBI): domain Eukaryota; kingdom Viridiplantae; phylum Streptophyta; class Pinopsida; order Araucariales; family Araucariaceae; genus Wollemia; species Wollemia nobilis. Next base: position 5,078,226 of record JAQPPZ010003280.1, read on the forward strand.
ATAATATAATACAACCTTAGACCTTAGAATTATTAAATAAAATTTTAATAATTCACCTTTTTAACTTTGAATTGGGATATCTCCTTCATTCTTTTGAATTTTGTCATGAAACTTTTTACGCTTAGGTTTTATTGGAAAACCTTTTCATCCATCATAATTTGGAGAAGTCTTCGCATAGTGGTTTTAATGAAAAACCCTTTCCAATGGTTTTAATGAAAACCCTTTTCGTTGGTTTTAATAAAAAAACCCTTCCACTGATTTTAATAAAAACCCTTGCCATTGGTTTTAATAAAAACCATTAGTATAATATTTAAATAAATTAAATATTATATGCCTCTTGTTCCACAAAAACTTGTAAATATCCATGCTCTCCAAAATATCATAAATGATTATTTATGAAGTGCTTTTGCCACCAAAACTCAATGTGATCCATGTGACATCAATGACAACACAAAATAACTCAAATTGCCAATAAGTTCTTCATTCAATTACTCACTTCAACAACAATGCTTATAAAACAAGTTGCATAGCATTCACTTCTCAATAGCTCAAAAACTCAATAAGGAAACCTAATCAAGTCCTTTTCACTCCAAAGTTGTTTTCTAGAAAACCAACCAATCAACTCAACCAAGGAAGAATGTACCCATACCTTTTATTTGATGTAGAAGTAGACCACACAAATCTGCCACAATCATAAACACTTCTTTGCCAAGTACAAAGAGTTAGATGACAAGAATTATCACTCTAACACTTTTCACAATTTACCTTAATCACAAATATATATTAAATCTCAAATACACCTTATTAATCCATATCAACAATAACATTCAACATCATAAATTTCATCAAAATACCCTATAAAAATATAACTCAACTTCTACTTATAACTCCCTACTCAATATTACATTTAATTTAAATAACTCTCTTTATAACTTAATGCAATAAATCAATTTCCATTTTCCTAAGGTAAAGACAATAATTACCCTAGCCAAATTAACCTTTCACCACTTAGGTGAAAATCAAAAATTACTTACACCTTATACCTCCAACAACCTTAGCATGTGCAATAATAAAAAACAAAATAAAACCTTTATTACCCGCTCTGCAATTTGTGGGATTCAAACTTGCACCAAATGATTCAGCAGGGCCTTGGCCACAGCAGGGCCTTGGCCACAACTTCCACACTGTGTGAGCCACATGCTCACCTTGCTACTCTAAATCGCAATGTGCACTTTATCCTCTTCACTCTCCCCTAGAGCCTTTGGATCTTCTTCCAACATGGTGCCTTCTCCACATGCACTTCAGATGTACCTTTCGTTCGATTTTGCACGAGCTCTTTCTCATCGAATATCATGGATATTTTTCGAATGCCAAACATAAGGTTTGGCTTAAGGTATAAATACCTTTGCCCTTGATTTCATGCACGTCAACAGAGATGAATTATTTGAGGGGTTGACACTAATGTTTTGGCTTCAAATAATTAATTTATAATTTATTTAAATTCATTAGAATTTAAATATTATAAATTAATATTTAAATATTTTGGCTTTATTAAGGATTAAAGCCTCCTTAGGTTTTAATAAAAACCTTTTACTTTACCCATTATGGTTTTTAATAAAACCTTTTATTTTTCCCACTATGGTTTTTAATAAAAACCTTTTATTTATGCTTTACATAATATTAAAAATAAATATTATGAAGATCTTTTACCATCAACCTTTTGCATTGCTCCTTTTTACCTTTTAACATCAACGATAGCTCATTCCTTGACATCAATGACAACTTCATTCCTTGACATCAATGACAACTTCATGGACTCAAAATTTCCAACAATAAGCTAATAGCAAAGTATTCCCTCCCCTAGAATTTACCATCATAGATATATTTGAATCAAAATATTTTAGATAATAAATGAAGGCCATACTTGGGATAAATCTAATTTCATTAGGGATTGTATACCAGGTTTTATGGAACTAGGTATTAAAATCATCCATGGCTTCTATATGAGCTCTTTTGATCATTGATAGATTATCTAGGCTGGAGAGATACTCCATATGCTTTCTCTCCAAACCTGTCCACAAAAAGGTTGACAAATTAATCCTAGTCAATGATCAAATGTGGAGCAAGTGAGACATACCACTTGCATGAACTCCCTTTAAAATATGTATCTAGTAATCTTAAGCACCATATTTTGCTCTTTAATATTGTATAGTGTGCATAAATTGACCATGTTCTAGAGGTGTGCTATTGGAGTTATTGCATCTTCTTTGGTGAAGAATAGTAAGGATTTTAATGTAGAGACTAGAATCTCATCCCAAGTGGAAGGTGGTATTGATGGTTACTATGGGCTTCTACCATTCCAAGATGGTAGTCTTATCTAATATGGGTTTTGTAGTGTATCCATGTTTAGTCGATCTCTTATTCTATGATTGTGATTTAATGGTGGCAACAACAATTATGGATTTACTCTTATATTGGAACTCATGTTAGGTCTAGAGCTCATCAATTATTGGTTTATCTTCAACTGGTGTAGTCATAGCTCAATGAGTCCTTCAAATAGTGGAGCCACTAGGTGAATATTGAATACATTTCAACAAGTAGATAAGATGGAATTTTTACTAGAATATTGATTAAATATCTTCAATAAGTAAGATGAATGTTTAAAATTCATCTAATTAGACATACTAGGAAAACCTAATGGGTTATACTCAAAGCACAATGGCCATCTAGTGCATCTTTTAGATGCACCTGGTGATCACACCTCGTAAGTAGTGAATAGTTTTGGAAGTCCTATGAGGATGAATTGGGATTAAGAGGAAAACCTCCAAGGATTTTTTGCAAGGCCAAATCCTTTTTTAGGTGTGATCTTGATGCTCAAATTTATAAGCTACTCCTAAGCTATTGGGTTCTTCTAAGGAAAAATGAAAGAGAAAGAACATAAAGGAAAAACAATCCTAAGATATAAGTGGCAATGAACCAATAATCAAAAAGACCTTCTATGTATTGATGGGATGAATGAACATGTGCATCAACCATACCAATAAGAATAAATATGATTTTAAAATGATATATCTCTAATCATAAAAATTATATAAAGACCAAAACAAATACTAGTCATAGCTCATATATATAAGAGCTATTACTACCTCCATATATATATATATATATATATATATATATATATATATATATATATATATATATATATTTGGATGTTTTCATAGATATATACCAGAAAAAAAGAGGATTGATTTTCTATACATAGATTGACTTAAGGCTTGAGTCTAGATTAATACACAAAAGAAGGTGAATGAAATATTATATACAAGGCTAGATAGAAAACATGGAAATAGAATTCTTTCCCATGTGTAACAACCCACCAAATTGACCCAAGGGAGAGAGATTTTGTTTTATATTCAAGTAAAAATCAAAATAAGTCCCAATATTTTTTAGTATCATAATGCATAACCACATTTTGAGTTCATTGTTATTACAAGCAACACTCAAGTGGACAAGAGTGGCCAACATCCCGTACTTTTGGGATTTACTTTTCTAAACCTCACTATTTAGCAATGATGCCAATAGTGGTCCACCATCATTTACTTTTCATTTACTTTTTTAAATCTCATCATTTACTTTTCTATACCCTCACCATTATAGGACAACTTGACCATGACATAGGGATTATCTATTAATGCCCATAATACTTAAAAGGGGATGCACATTTCCTAACCCTACATAATTCCATCTATGTAGGATTATTTTGGTATAATACCTTAGTTCTTAGTTACCACACCTCCACAGGCTAACTAAGGCCATTACCACTCACTTGGTAATGAGCATGGTCACTTGATCCTCACTATTCAAGGTGCCACCACTATACTATCTTGTGAATGATTCCAAAATTCTCACTGCTTTGGGACACCCATGCATCATTGTTGAAGGTGTATCATTTAAAATTATCTGGTTATTGCATCACCACAACTCCCAAATTTTCAAATACGTGGTTATTGCACCACCACAAATCCTCCCAAGATTCACAATAACTTGGTTATTGCATCATCACAACTCCTTCCAAGATTGGGTTATCTTCTTGACTCAAGGGTTTCTCTAATATGGCTCTAGATTCATGCCCAAAAGCCCCCATACAAATCCAAGAGTCTAAACATTTAAATAATATGAACATCTCTCTCAAAGGAAATAAAGTTCTAAAATTAAACATAATCAAATAGTTCAGGTAAAGTGTTATAATTAAACATAATCAAATGCTTCAAAATAAAGTGCTATAATTAAACATAATCAAATGCATCATAACACTTGTTAAAGACTAAATACTTTCAAAGCAATAATAGCATTTAGCATTTCAATATTTACAATGAAGAATAACACATCATCAAAGTATCATAATCATAATCCATGCATTGAACATATTCTTTCATTGTGCACATAGCCAAATATTCCAAGAACAAACTTAAAAGAAATGGCAATAGAAAATATTTATTTTTGAAGGAGTCATGAAATACTATAGCAAGAGTAATTACAAAACATCCTTTATTTTCTCATAATTTCAATATGAATACTTCCAAGTATAACCTCTTCTTCAATAATAACAATACATATAGGTCCTATAGTTAAAATCCCTAAGGTTAGGAGAAAAAACCCTAGGAGATAGAGAAAAGAGAGGAGAAAGAGGAGTTGATTTCCGCACCATAGTAGCCTTGCAGAATACTACAATGCGGTTTATGAGGGGTTTTTTTTATGGTGGTTTCTATAGTGCAGATGCTACAGTGGATGGTTGCTATAGTACAAGGTTACTACAATGTGGATGATAGAATGGGCATCTGCTACAATGGGTGGCTTCTATAGTTGGTGGCTACTACAGTGAGTGGATACTACAGTTGGTAGCTGCTATAGTGCTCGACTAAGAGGGTTTCTACAATGCGACTGCTATAGTATGGATGCTCTAGTGAGTGACTGCTTCAATGCAGGTTGTGAGGTTTTATTCAGGGTGGCTACTTTAGTGTTGTTTTTAAGGGTTTATTTAGTGTAACTTCTTCAGTTTTGAGACTACTTTGTTGAGCAACTAATACAATATAGGTTCATCAAGCATCATAGGAGTTGGTGCAAGGGCAATGGGAGCTTTTATGGGGTGGGACTATTTTTTAGACAGTTCTTTGAGCCATTAAGTTGGTGTTCAACATATATTTCTCATTATTGTATTTTTATTGATGGTGCTAGAGACTTCTAGCTAACTGTATGTGGAGGTATTTTTTTACTGTCAATATTTTCTTTGAAATGCATGTGGGCATCTATACTATGTAACTTTATTTTTCTCATAAAATAGAAATTATGATTTTTTCATGGAAAAAAACAATACATATCAAGATGAATACTCTTTAGCTCCATACTCCCTTACAAGATCTTCCTTCTAAGATATTTTCATGAACTTGATTACAAGTTTAGGGATCATGAAAACTCTTATATGCATATGCAAGGCTAACATGCACTATGCAAGAACGCACACAACTATGCATCAAACAAGCAAATAGCATGCATTTATTTTGAGAGAATCCTATCTCTCAGCAATGGAATTTCTTATCTACTCAAGCCTCAAGAATACCATTATTATAAAATACTCCAATTAACTTTTCATTTCTAGAATATAGAAAACTTAAAGCAACATTATAATTCCCAATTTCTATCTCTATTTTCCATAATTTAATATGACTAACAACACATCATAATTAAACAATAAAAATAAGGTAAAATAATATTAAAATATAATTTCTTTTTATTTCCAACTAAAAAGAATAAAAATTCTTCTTTCTCTATCATTCAAAAAAATTATCCTTAACATAAGTAAGTCCATAACCCAAAAGTACTAATAACTAAAACCACACCCTTTTATCCCAAAATAATAAGATATAATACTTCAATGCTTCATAGCCTTTTTAGTATGTCTTAATCAATATAACAACAATAATCTAAGCTTCAACATAACATTAATTTATATCCTTCCTCAATGCATAAGCACTTCAATTCAATATTGATAAATCATACTTATTAATATAGAATAGTATAACATAATATATGTGTTTGACCATGAACCTTGAAAACAATGCATGATTTCCATTATATGAAATAAATGATGCACATAAATCAACATATGATACTCAAATATTAATCACTTCATAAAATATTTACGTAAAATGAAGGGTTGCAAAAGCTTAGCAATGATATAATCTTTAATCAAGCAACATTAAAATATACACAAACTTCCAGTAATCAAATATGTATAGCACTAAAAGCACTAAACCATTATATCAAAACAAGAGGGAGTTATGGCCAAAAAACTCCTAGAAATCAATCAAAACTTCTAGAGGACTAATCACTTGAATGTCCAAAAACTCAACTATCGTAAAGTAGCAACTACGGGATAAATGACTACGATTGACAAGCGTAGAAAAACAACCATTTCACCCATACAAAACAACTATTCCTCTCTAGGCACATATCTCTATAAGTTTTGAACTCAACACAAGAAGTTATGGTTGAAGATGAGGATAACACTTAGTAGGATATCTAGGCTACAATATACCTACCATTCCAGATACAACATCAACACTGCTCATATTAACTGGATAAAGATGGTGACATAGGAAGGGAACATCAAACTTCCCTACCCAAAGCTTATAAGAACTAATCGAAGGCACTCTTATGCTAGAATATAGACAACAACAAAAAGAAAATTTCTAGCTAAAACAACACTCAAAATCAAACAACTTAATCAAACCAGAGCAATATCACAAAGAATGCCAATCAACCAATCACATGCAACTTAGCAACCATGGAAGATATGAGTAAATTAAACAACAAGACATTCAATTCTTACTGCAACCAACCAAATATATGTTTGAGCAAGCATTAAAATGGAGGGAGAATATCTTCTCATGCAATTCAAATATCCTTCTACAATATTCCTTCCAATCGATATTTTTTTCTTCTCCCTCTAGATCTCGCTCACCCAAAATTTGGTGATCTACTCCAAATATATCCTTCGAAGAAACCCAAAAGAAATATCAACGTAGAAGCAATTCCTTATTGAATTTCATCATGACATGCACACGAGTAACATATCTACATTACAAGAATATTACTCATGATACCAATAATATTACCAAAACAATTGCCACCTTATTCCAATTATTATGGATTAGGGTCTTTCTAGTATTTAAAGCTCATATTTTTTATATAGTTAACTAATTTAAATTAGTATAAGCCTATTAATACTTATAAGGAAAAATATTAGAATTATATTCACTTAGCTCATAAAATAATATTATTTCCTCCTAATGTTAGTGTTAATTACTAACAATAGGGTAATTAAATTAATTACTTATTAATTAATTTAATTAATATCAAATGTTAATACTAACCATTAACATCAACATTTAATAATTCAAGTATTAATAATACCACCTTATTATTAATACTAACCAAATAATTTTCATACCTCAAAATATGTATGAATATATACCAATGCAAAACAACCATATGCACAACAAAAATTTTCCTTAAGTAAGAGATTTTATGATCATTGTGACACTATCACCTTCCTACTAAGGATGGCTCTTTTGCTTAAATAGCAACCTTCTTGGTCAATGGTGCATCCAATCAACATACATATATGTGATACACCTATATGAAGGGTTTTATTTTTATCCTTGAGCTATCAATAAGAATTTCATACATAATTTCTCTAAACTCTAGTGGTTGTCCCATACCAATCCACCTATGAGAGTACCTAGTTCTGCAACCATAAATTTCATTAGCAGAACCATATTCTATAATTAGTATAAACAAAGTATAAAGTCCAACTATCAACACATCTTGATAACATAAAATGAGATTATGAATTTTATATCCACACAAAAATACATAAATCAAATATTAAGAACAAATTATACCAAGGAGGGCCATTACATACTCCCCCCTTGGACTAAACACAATCCCCTGTGTTTCCTAAAAATAAAATATATATTTCATTCAAACAAAAATGAGAATTGATTTCTCATTTCCTCAACATTTTTCCAAGTTACACAATTTTTAGAATAATGGTCCCACTAGACCTTACATTGATATAGGGTTTATTTCCTCAACTTTTGGAACAACTTATCGATTTCACCTCAATGGTTGAGGGAGATTCCATATAAAATTTTAAAATATTCTAAACATGAAAATGATTAGCAACATACTTCCTAAGTAGGGATATGTGGAAAGTATCATTGATTTTTTATAGTTTGGGAGGCAAGGTGAGCCTATAGGCTACTGGACTAATCTTATTAGTGATCTCAAAAGGCCCAAAAAATGAGAATCCAACTTAGTTGACTTGATGGTACTTTTCATGGGTATTACCCTCAAGAAGACTTTATCTCCCATAGAGAATTCTCTTGGTGATATTTTTAGATCAACATAGCTCTTTTGACGATCAATTGCTTCCTTGAGCCTCTACTGAATCACTCTAAGCTGGTCCATATCTCTAACAATGTCTGGTCTGGTCACCATCTAATATTTTATATTATCCCATGATAGAGGTGTTCCGCATCTTCTACCATACAAGGCTTCATGGATCCATTCCCAAGGATGCATGGTATCCATTATTTTATGCAAATTCAACCAGATGCAAAAAGTATTTCCACTTAGAATATTGATCTATGCAATATATGCAAAGCATGTCTTATAGAACTTGGTTAACCCTCTCTATTTTTCCATATATTTTTGAATGGTACATAGAACTGATATTCAATGTAGTGCCAACTACATGATGAAGATCCTGCCATAATTTTAATGTAAACCTGGAATCTCTATCTAATATGATCACCTCAGGAAAATCATGTAGCCTAAATATTTCCTTGGAAAACCTATTTGCCATGATTAGTGCATCATATTGATGTTCCCTGGTATAAAGTGTGCAACTTTAGTCAAATTGTCTACCACCACAAGTATTGCATCATGCTAGTACCTTATATTAGATAAAACCACATTAAAATCCTTATGAGAAGAATATGGATAACTATGCACCTCTTGCATAATAATTCTCCTTAAATCACCAATTTTAGGTATGAAAACCCTATATTTGAAACATTAAAGTCAATATTTTATGCCAAAATCCTCATTTTCCTCAAGTTTTTTCTCAAATTTAGCTTGGATTTCAAGGCAATATTGATCCCATAATTGCATTTCCCTAAATTTGGCCATAAAATCTACATGAATCTAGGTTAATGTTGCTATATGCCTTCTCCTACTCAAGGCATCGACAACATTATTTTCCTTTCCTTTAATATACTTTGTACTAAAGTCATATGTAGCTATAAACTCTATCTATCATTAGGTGGGTAAGATATATTTTAGTCTTTGGTCATCTGTCCTTAGCTCGAATGGTTTCCCAAAAAAATAGTGCCTCTAGATCTTAAGAGCATGGACAACTACTGATAGATCTAGGTCATGTGTAGCATAATTCAACTTATGCTTCTTGAGTTTCTTTAACTCATATGATACTGTAGCTTCATTTTATGACAACACCCCTCCCAAATCTTCTAAGGAAGCATCTATACATACTATAAAATTTCCAAGAGGATTTAGTATCCTAAGAATTGGTGTTGTAGTTAACTTATTCTTTAGAGTCTCAAATATGACCTCACCCTTATCTGTCCATTTGAAATCTTTTTCTTTTCTCTAGAGGTTGGTAATAGAGTAGCATTTTTTTTTTAATTTTTTCACAAAAACCTATAATAACCAGTGATTCCCATGAAGCTTCTAACTTTAGACACATTAGTGGGTGTAGACACCTAAAAAGTATCATATTGACATTGGTTGAATGCTAATATTAAATAATCTATGTAATTATTTTAATTAATACATTGCAACCTTATAAATATTATTGTTGACTATCCTAGCCCCTTTGATCATCCTAAGCACCTTTCTAAACCTAGCCCATGATCATCATGATACCGTCATTTTATTTTAACCCAGGTCCACCTCACTCTAGTTGGCATTTACTCCCCTCTCTACTCCATATTACAAGCTCATCAATGCACATGGGTGAGGATTCCCTCCATCATAGAACATTGATGAAGCATGTCATTTTGGTGGGTGACGAATCTCTCCACCCAAGAGCATTAATGAAGCATGTCATAGCACATCATAGTGTGTCATAGACCAAATAGAGAATGTTGTAGATTTGTCCATCCAAGTAGCCAATTAGGGAAACTTAAGATTCTTCCCTTATCTCACCCAGGCCACTTGACCATCCTATCACCCCCTCATCATTCTTCTCATCCCTGGGAAATATTATAAATATGCTCTCATTGAGAACAAAAAACACTACCAAAACTCTGCTCATATTTATTTTGGCACTACTTATGTATTTCTAAAGTTGTGATTGTAGGTACCTCATTTAGATAGCTCAAAAACATTAATCATAGAGTCTCTTTCGAATGTGTGTTAATATTAATTTGTAGTACCCGTAAAATATTTCTATAAAGGTCCATATCTAAGTTTGAATTCCCTACCTAAATACAGAACCAACCACCCTATGTGGCTATATAGATCCAATTGCCTTGGGTAGCTACATAGATCCAACCATCTTGAGCAGCTACCTAGAAGCCAATCACCCTATGCGGTTACACAGAGCCAACCGCCCTAGGCAGATGAGTCTGAAAGTTAGATAGAGACTTAGAATCAACAATAGGTATCAAAACAAGGTAAAATTAGTCTTTTTATAAGGTTTTATAACCTCTTTGCACACTTTTGTAACTTTTGTTAAAGGTTTTGTGAGTTTTTGTAAGCTTTTTGTAACCCCTTTTCATGATTTTGGGCCTTATCCTAAAAGGCTTAATAGATGTTATTGATGCTTTTATTTTGGGCTTATGTGCAAGTATTGGGATCCACATAGAGGCTTGGGAGGTCAAGCAATGAGACTTTAAAACCCTCCCTATGAATTTTTGTGTGATTTAGGAGATGATTTGTTGTGCCATAGAACTTATTTGTAAAAGAAAACCCTCCCCTTTTGGGAGGTCTATTGTAACAAAAAGGGATGATTTGTAACAAAAAAGTCTATCAATGCAATATAAAATCTCATTTTATTTATTTATTTGTTATGGTGCATTTTCTTAGTCACACTCTCATTATTTGTGTGCATACTTGTACAAATTTTGTATATACTTGTACATATGTTGTATATAGCACACACACATGTACCTTAACTAGGTAACTATAAATAAACTATAAATGTACCAAAATTGGTCAACTGCAAAGGTGTACCTTAACTGGTCATTGATCATCTTAGGCCTTAACTAGTTGTGGACCATTGTACATAGCTATATGTAGGCTTTATGACCATTATATATATATATATATATATATATATATATATATATATATATATATATCGGGTCATATTTCAACCCCCAATCTATTTGCTTAGGTTCATGTCATCCTTGGTCACACTGATCTTTGTTGATATATGTTAATCCTAGTGATATTATCGAAGCCCCTCTTTCCTTTCCTTCTTGACCTTCTTTTGCAACCTCTTCTTCCTTTTTTTTCTCTTTAAATTTTATCATCCCATTTTTCTTCCACCATTTCCTTACTTAAATCTAACAATATAGTAATCACAAATAAATCATTATAACAACTAATTTAACACTATTCACACACATTTCCAAAATAAAAAATAGTAGTAGTATGCCATTAAGTTTCAAAAATTAAAGTTCATCCAACCTGATGTGTCAATGTGCCACACTAGAAAAATTGGCACACTCAAACCATATTATATTCTCTATCCATAGGAAGCATGTCATCCATCCTCTCTCTAAGTCTATAAGTTTGACTCACCCTCTTCTCTATCTAGTGGTGGTCTTGGTGATGGTATGTTCATGGACCATGAGATAGTCTACATCCATGACTGTGTCCTACTCCAAGAACGATGTGAAATGTGACAAAGGTGATCTTTGCTCTATAGGAACTTCTTGATGATATAGATTTTGATAGCACATGATCCTTTGATCAAATACCTATAGATATTTCCTCACTCATTGGAGATCCTCCTATAGAAATTTAAACCTTTGATCATATTGGCCACCTATAATGATGGCCATACCCTCTACAAACATTTGCTACCTCTCTTAGTCTAGTCGGGCCACCTCTCCTCTCAATCAGTTTGCCTTAGTTCTTACCATGTACCTCTTATCCACTAATGGCTCTTGCTCTATCCTTAGTTGATCCTACTCCTATACCACTCAATCACACTCAATAATGATTTGGTCTATCACCTCCCTTAGCCCAAAAACTCTATGAGTCATATCCTCCATGAGTTGCTCTATCTCTATCTATAATTGGGTAACCTCTACTCATAAAGCCTCCCCCTCTATCATTAGGGCATCTTGGCCTATTTTACCACTAAGACCTACCTCCATAGCTCTAGGTGTAACTCTTGCAACTCCATATCCTACCAACATCATGCCAACCACTATAACCTCTACTTTGATAGTGATGATGATTACTATCCTTACCTCTATTATATTCTGACTTGGCTACCTTGTTTCTCTTTGGTACCTCTTATTTGTTTATTATATGGCCTCTCAAAATGCGTGTAGCATCCTCCACTCCATCACCTAGAACATCTAGTTTAACATCGATGGTGAAATCCTCACTGGCATGATGCTCCTATACCATCATTGGTATCCTAGGGCCACTCCAACATCATCCACCTATGACTCAATCTACAATGGGTTATCGATATTCTCCTTCAAAACATTGGTGGGATTATGTCACCCACCTAATTCTATTGAGTTCTTGGTCACCCTATGATACCATATGTCAGACCTCTCTGGTATTTATTAGACTAAACTCTACATATAGTCAAAATGATGCAACTCTCACTCATCCTGGTTAGTTCATATCCACCAGATCCATGAGATCCATGCTATCTCACCCTATCCTCTACCCATATTAGGTGTTAATTCCATGGCCTCAAGATCATCTTGTTGTATTGAAACTCATATATCATCCTTCTCCCTAATGCTAGGAACCTAATAAAAGTCTATTTTACATGCTCAAAGGGGTGCATCCATCAATACACTGTCAATCTCTTCAAACTTTGTAGAGGCCCTGGAAACCCCTATAATCATTGCACAATTATATGCTATCAATACCATACCCATAGGAGGGTTGCACATGCAAAATAGTGACCCTCCTTATATACAATATTATACAATACCTCTTGCCATTACTAGTGGTGATGAGGAATAACTTAGCAACATTAGATTAGGCTTAGTCTTTTAGATTAGGACTTAGTCTTATTTTTGCATAATAAGTATTTTATGCATAATTGTAAAATGTGAGATATTATTTCTCATGTTGGATTTAGTATTTTAGACTTAGTTTCCCAATATATTCTAGAGGGATATTGGAATTTGGATTGATAAGAGGTAATCCTTGAAATGAGCAATTGGATAAGAACTTTATCTTCTAAAATTAAAAATCAGTGGCACATTCCAAGGGAAAGTGGTTGTAAAATGGACCTATTTAATCCCTTCACCTGAATGCAATTCTAATATTCATTTTAATCCACATAAAAGGTATCAAATCATAGGAATTATAGAGGTTTTTGGTTACTTTTGACCTTATGCTACTTTTCTTGGCTTTGGGTAACTTTCGGCCAAGAAAATCCTAATTTTGAAGCTCTTTGTTGTATCTAATAAGGTTGCATATATGAATTCTAGTTCCCTTGAACTAGACTTAGGATTTTTTGTAAGGGATATAGGATTTTTTTAGAGGAGATAGAGAGATGAGGGTAAGGCCATACATACATACCACCCTACATCACTACATAATCATTCGTAAGAGGAATGAGCTCTGATAAAGATCCTCGTGTGCTATCTTCTTTTACATGCTTCAACAAAAAAGGAGAATTAGACCTCAAATTATCTTCTAGTCTAGAAGACAAAAATAGTTCTTATTGAACCTACATAGTTGGTCGTGCATTGATCATTGGTTATAATTGACCTTTAGTTAATTCGATGTGCATCAAACAATTTTGTTAAACAAGGGGGTAATTTTTTTTTTTTTTTCAAAAAGGAGTTAATTATTTTTGCAAAAGGGGAAATATTTAATTAAATATTTTTCTGCTTTTAAAATTTTCCTTTCCAGTATTGTAAAATTTCATAACACATTTTCATTTATATGATTACTTGGGCAAAAAGCACACAAATTTTGTAACCCCTTTAGGCATCAATTAGGTCCTTTTTGTAAAAGTGTTATTGGCTTACACATTGCCTCAAATGGATTCCAATTTAATGGATCAAATGGCTACTTTAGCAATAGTAGTTAGCCTTTTGACCAAAAAACTCACTAATATTACAACCCCTAGTGGTCCTAGTGAATTCAAAGCCCCCGATATTTTTCCACAAGCAAAATGCAAGGTCAAAATTTATGATGGATCTCATGATCCAAAGATCCTAAATAGTTGGATACTCATGTGGACACTTGGTTTGTCTATAGAAAAAATCTAAAACATGAGCAAGTCTCATTTACCAAATTAATTTTTTTTGGTATAGCCAAAGTTTTGATAATATACTGCCAAGGAAATCATAATCCCATCGATACTTGGGATGATTTGGTGAAAGAATTGAAAGATACCTTTTATCCTTAAAATTATGGTGAAGACCTTGTCTACAAATGGATTTGTTTAAAGCAAGGATACACCATGAGTATCCAAGAATACATTTTTTATTTTGAAAATGAGGATTTTAACTGCTATATATTACTCATTAGAAGCACTAATCACCAAATTCAAGAGTGGATTGTTGTAAATTTTGCATCAAGAGTGACATTTTGCATGTAAGCCAAATATTGATCCTTTAGGTAGGATTGCATGAAGATTTATCTATAAAATACATGAAGCCATGTACGAATGTATCTTTTTGTAAATTAATGAAATATTGAAGGAGATTGCCCCCTCGAAGAGGCCTGCAATTCTGAGTTGTTTGTGAGATTTTTCAATTCTACAATTACTTTTTGTATAGTGTTATTCTATTATTTTATGCAATTTAGTTATTTTATAGTATTTTTACAATCTTGATAATGGTTACATGAGATGGCACCACTTGGCTAGGTGCATTCCTTGCCACATACATTACAAAGTATTACGAAATAACATTATAATGGAATCCCCCACGTTGGAAGTGGGTCATTACATAAGCAAATGAGAATTACAAAATAACATTAGGATGGGATCCTAACATGTCCTTCCCCTTCAAAAATATTTTTCCTCAAAGTTGAAGATGAGGAAACTAGTGCTAGAGCTGGTGGAGAGACTCCCATGTAGCATCTTTTGGCTAAAGTCCACACTATTGAACAAGGACCTCAATAATTGGGTAGTTGTGAAGAGTGCGAGTTTGATGATCAAAAAACTATTTGGGATCAAGCAAGATGGAAGATTTAACATCCAATTATGGGATTGTAGATTGAACCTTTACCTGAGTTCCCATAACCTTTTTGAGAGAGGGAACATGAAAATAGGATGGAGCTTGGAGGTAGGTGGAATGGTCAATTTGTAAGTTGTGGCACCAATCTGCTGTAAAACCTGGTAGGGTCCATATGAAGCTATAGGTATGATTGTTTATATGGTTGAAAGTGAAGGAAAACCATATCACCTGCATTAAAGCTATGTTCAAAATGGTGTTGGTCAACTTATTGACGCATTTGATTTTGGGCCATATCCAAATTCATCTTCAGTTGATGGAGGACATTGACATGTTGACTGAGAGTAGTATCAATTGCATGGGCCTTGGAGCTGCTCAGAATGTAAGAGGAATGCATGAGTGGAGGGCATCCATAAACTACCTCAAAATAGGTAACCTTGGTTGCTATGTGATAGGAAGTGTTGTACCACCATTCAGCCAAGGGAATCCACTTCACCCATTGAGTAGGATGATCAGATGCAAAGCAACGAAGGTAGATATCCAAATATTTTTTGATAATATCAGTCTAGCCATCTATTTATGGATGATATGTTGAACTTATTTTGAGCTCAGTTCCCTACAAATTAAACAATTCTTGCTAGAAATGACTAGTAAATGTTGGGTCATGATTGGACACGATGGAGGTGGGCATACCATGAAGGTAAACGATAGACTTAAGGAAAATTTGGGTAACAATGGAGGTTGTGTAAGGATGGGAGAGGGAACAAAAGTGAGCATACTTTAAAATACGATCCACTAACACAAAGATAATATATTTTCCTCCAAACTTAGGTAACCCTTCAATAAAATCCATGGAAATATCAATCCGAACCTGGTCAAGAATGGGCAAGGGTTGAAGAGTATCTGGAGAATGCACTGTTTCACATTTCATCCATTGATAGGTATCACAAGCCACCACAAAATCATGAATGTATTTTTTTGTACTCTTCTATAAAAAGTACGCTTAAGTTGTTTATATGTTTTGAGAAATATTGAATAGCCTATAGATGGGGCAACATGCAGTTCTTTCATGATAAGTTTTTGAAGGGGAGACGTGTGGGTAACAACAAGACGTTGGTGGTAACACAAATCATAGCCATCCCAAGTGTAGCCTGGGCATGAAGTAGGCTCAGTGTGTAGTAAGGTAACCAAATTATGTAAGTCATATCCTGAAGTACCTCTTGGAATAAGGAATTGATCCATTAGGGAACAGGAGATGAAATGACACATAGCATACTAAGAGCCTCAAATTGGTAAGAGAAATTATTGATCACAATGTTCTCCTTGCCCATTTTATAGGTGATATCATAATAATAGACCATGAGTTTAGAGACCTATTTTTGTTGTTCGAGAGTGGCAACCCATTGCTCCAAAAAGTATTTGAGACTCTAATGGTTAGTTTTAATGGAGAAATGATGCCCAATGAGATACGATTGCCAATGAGTTATTGCATGTAGAATTACCAATATCTCCTTGGCATAAGTGGATTTTTATAGATTACAACTGGAGAGTGCTTTACTAGTGAAAGCCAAGGGTCACCCTTCTTGCATCAACATTGCACCAATATCACGACCAGAAGCATCACTTTCAATGACAAAATATTTCAAAAAATTTGGTATGGCTAAGACTGAAGTGATGGTCATAGCATAATTCAACTCTAGGAAGTCTGTTCAATAGGTCCCATCCAAGTAAAAGAGTCCTTTAACACGAAAGTTAGGGGAGTTATAATTTTACCATAATTATGAAAAAAATTGTAGTAATAATTTGTAAGTCCTAAAAATCCTTGAAGACCTTTGAGAGTGTGGGGTTTTGGCCAATCCTAAACCACCTAAATTTTCTTGGGGTTAACCTTGACACCATATTTGGTGACAATGTGTCCCAAATACTCCACTTTTGTCAAACCAAAGGAAAAATTGGACTGCTTAGCAAAAATTTGATGTTGTACCAACAACTGTAAGATCTGATCCACATGGACTAGGTGCTCTTCCCATGAGCAACTATAAACTAAAATGTCATCAAAGAAAACTAGGATGAATTTTTGAAAGGAATGGGAAAAATATGTTGTTCATAAGGCTTTGAAATGTGGAAGGAGCATTAGTCAAGCCAAATAGCATCACCAAGAACTCATAATGACCTTCATTAATACAAAATAAAATATTGAGAATATCTTCATATTTGAGCTTAATATGATGGTACCTAGAGAGGTCTAATTTGGATAAATAGATAGTTCCATGTAGCTCATCCAATATTTTATCCACCACCAAAATAGGAAACTTATCCTTGATGGTGAGTTTATTGAGATCTTGGTAATTTATACATAACCGTCAGGGCCCATATTTCTTGCACACCAACAATATTGGAGAAGAGTAAGGTCTGTTGCTTGGTCGAATGATACCAAATTTTAACAATTATTGTACTAACTTCTCAATTTTTGACTTAAGAGCATGAGGATATTGGTACGGTTTGATGTTGAATGGTGCATTTCCAGGTAATAGTGGAATAACATGGTCATGGGAGCGACGAGGAGATAATTTTTATAGTTTCACAAAAATAGAATTGTGCTTGGACAAAATAAGCTGCAAATATACGGGAATAGAATCCACCTTGGAAATGGAATCCACCTTAGAAGTGTGAGGTTGGATCATTAATATCTGAGATATGACTCCATATGACTTGAACTAATAATATGTGAAGGCCTTGCTTTTGATCCATGGAGAGTATAGGATTGTCCATTTTATGAAAATTGCATCCAAAATTTGGCAAAGTTCCATGATATGGTTTCCAATGTGCCCAACCATTAAGCCCCCAACATAATATCACATCCCCCTAATTGAAGAGCAACAATATCTTGTTTGAGCTCATATTCTACAATTTTTACTTTAACGTTACAACATTTATCTTTGCAAGGTAATGTCCCTCCATTGGCTACCATAACCTCAAATGAATTACATGTGTACGTAACAATTAGCCTATTTGGCAATGTGGGGATCAAAAAAGTTGTGTGTACTATCATAATCAATCAGGATGGTAAGACATAGGCCTTTGAAAAACCCACAACTTTCATGGTTTGGGAAGTAGTAATTCCAGCAAGAGCATGAACAAATATTTTGTCCTGGGGTTCTTCCTATATTTTTTCCTTAGTTTGGGGTGGTTCCTCTACTGGTTCTGTGCAATCATCACTATGGTCGCTAGAGTTACGCTCATCAACATCTATGAGAAACAATATTTTTGGGTGCACCTATGCCCACGAACAAAATTTTCATCACAATTGTAGCACAACCCTTGGGTGCGATATGCATCCATTTATTTTGTAATCAACCGTTTGGGTGCAATATTTTTATTTTCAATATGATTTTGGAATCTAGGAGGAAAGGAAGGTCTAGCTTGTGGAAATTTAGGTGTCTACCTTTGAGCTGAATATTTGGATTCAACCAACTAGGTCAAACTAATAGCCTGCATCATGGTTTATGGTTTAAACATCTTGACTTAAGCCTGGAGATCATCCTTCAAGACACTAATGAAATAACTCATAAATAACCCTTCATTCAAACCCCTTTTTTTTTGGCCAATTTTTCAAATTGTGTTTGGTAATATCGAACTATGGAAGTTTGTTTCAAATTTTTCAATGCTCCTATAAAGTCATCATACTCACTAGGGTCAAATTGAGTGAGTAATTGAGACACAAATTCTTCCCAAGAGAGATCAGGGATAGCATTTTGAAACCATTGGTACCACTATAAGGCCTAATATTCCAAGTTGAAGGAAGCCATCTAAACACAATAATATCTAGGGACATTGTGGAGTTTAAAAAATTGATCAACATGACAACCACCCATCCTCATCCTTCCCATTGAACTTAGGAAAGTCTAATTTAGGCATCTTAAAGGTAGGATCACGATCATAGTGAGGGTGAGAGTCATATGTTTCCATTCCTTTACCTCAATAATATTGTTTAGTACGATACTCAGATTTTCTTGAACCACCTTGCAGTTTGGACTCAACATCTTCAAGTTGTTCTTCTAAGCAGATTTTTGAGATATCGTAATCATATCTAAAATTTTGAAGCTTTGCCCTTATGGCTCAATTAGCTATTTTCATGCTATAAATGGAGCTTTTTAGGGATTTCAACAATGATATGGTTTGATCTATCTATTTTTGATGTCCACAAGTGCTAGCAGCCATTTTGGATAGTCTTGAACCACTTTTACAGAATTACTAAAAATAGAAGTATGGTTTTAGGAGTTACTATTTTTAGTAAGGAGTCTAAAAAAGTGCTTGGGTGTTATATATCAAAATGATCAACTTGAAAATATGGTCACAAGGAGCTATATCCTACAACACTTATTTGGGCACCCCAAACTTTCTTTTAATCCTCTATTTTGATGAGTCTACTAGTTTGGTTGGTTTCTGATTTGGAGGTTCGATTCAAAATTTGGGTACTGGATCAACTGTCTCTGACCTGCGTATTATGTCTACTGACCACCTTGTCATTGTCCTATATCTATCCTTATCACCTGCACTATAGTTACTGATACTATTCACATAACTGACCTTGGTATTCTCTGTACTGTGCAATTACTGACTCTAACGATTTTATTTCTAACACTAACAACTTGTAATTTTTGACTGTTACTGACACTATTGACCTGACTATTACTATCACTGAGCTGATTTTTATTACCATTTCTTGAATGGTACTAGAATATTTTAGACTATTATAGATTCTTGCAGACTTTATCCAGACTGTTGGTGCATGCAAAAGTTTATTCTTTAGTGATATAGAAGTCCTTCGTACACTCACTTTTGGGGGTCATGAATGCAGGTTTAGTAGAACAAGGAGGTATTGTTTTTGTAGGTTGAAATTTTTGATAGAACCAGGGTATGCTATGTAGAGGAGTATGTAATACCCATAGGCCCTCTGTTATATCGTAGTGATGAACAATAGTGCTCGGACCAATATTTTATGTCATTACCCAAGGAGGATTCCACACATACCCTTGAGCACACTATCTACATCTCTGAAAATACAGGAGGATAATTGTTCGATATGATGTGTCCCATGGACTATGGATAATACAAGGCCAAAAAAATTCTTAATAGATAAAATTTTATTTAAGCCTATAGGTCTCCCAATACACCTGAAGATGCGTGGGAGCTCAATTCTATGTGTGTGTTATCTAAGGCCTAGGTATTGGAGCCTAATCACCTCTCACTTCACTAGATGATTTATGGGCTATCTAGCTTAGCCAATAAAAAAAACTCCTTCACAATATTTTAAAATCCCTAACACAGGGTTTCTAGCCTACTCAACTACTAAAAAATGAGATCCTAACATCCTTCTAGATATTTTCCAACCTTTTGAGATAGAGATAGATGCATCACAACTTGCCCTTGGAGTTGTTTTGAAGTAGAATGGCCATTTAGTGGCCTATCATTCTAAGAAATTTTTAGCTACAAAAAAAAACTATTTCACATGATAAAGAGTTGTATGCTTTGGTGTAAAATATCAAGTATTAGAGACATTACCTTTTGGGTAAAGAAACTATTGTACATATTGGTTACATGCCCCTTAAGTTTATTCAATCACAAAATAAGA
The DNA here is from genome assembly GCA_028583015.1 of Wollemia nobilis. NCBI lineage: Eukaryota > Viridiplantae > Streptophyta > Pinopsida > Araucariales > Araucariaceae > Wollemia > Wollemia nobilis. The sequence goes on from JAQPPZ010003280.1 coordinate 5,099,346, forward strand.
TTTAAGAAGCTCATCACATGAAATGGGCATCTTACTTGGAGCATTTTCATTTTGTGATCAAGTACAAGAAAGAACAAAATAAGACAGTGGTAAATTATTTGAGCCACCCTCTAGCAACTCAAGTCTTGATAGTTGTGATTGCTTTCTGCATTGGTTTCCACATGTGGCCAACACATTATCCTCTTAATCCATATTTTATAAAGTTTACCAACAACTTTTGCATCCTTTCTCATCTAATCTAAGTCCTTTTCAATTTTTATATAAAGGAAGGGTTGTTCTATAAGTTGGATAAACTTTGTGTACCTCAAGAGCATCACTTGTCTCTTTTGAAAGATGCACATTCTATGCTCTATGGGGGATACTTTGGGAAACATAATACTCTTCATCATTTGTAGCAACTTTTCTACTAGCCTCATATGTAACAAGATATTCTTTGCTTCTTTAGGCAATATGCAGTTTGTAGCCACTCAAAGTTAGCTAACAGGAAATTGAGCCTCAGTGTTCCATTTCTCATTCTTTCCCATCCTTGGAAAAGTATTTCCATGGACTTGTTGAGTGGTTTTGTGATGACAGTTTGATAGCATGCTTGTATTTTTGTAGATGTAGATAGATTCAATAAGATGGCTAAGTTCATTCCTTACTGCAAAACCAATTATGCACCTAACTTAGCTCATCTCTTCTTCAATATAGTATGGTACTCTTTCAATCTCCCTATTAGCATTGTATCTAACAGAGACTCATGGTTTGTGGGACACTTTTGGCCATATTTGTGAAATATTTTAGGAGTATCTCTTAACTTCTCCATCACTTATCATCATCAGTCAAATGGGCAGGCATAAGTAGTTAACATAACACTTGTGCAAAACTTAAGGATCTATCACCACAATTCTCTAGCTAAGTGGGGTTTGAGCATCACTCATATAGAGCATGCATACAATAGATTAGTCCACAAATCCATTGAAAAATCTCCTTTTGAAGTTTATCTTGGATTTCAGCCCTTGGCTCCATATGAGTTACCTTTATCTTTTCTCTCTCTAACTACCATACACAAAGGAGTATAATAAGGCTAACTCTTTCATCCAGCATTTGTAGAGCCTTTAGTCAAAATTGGTTTATATTCTATAGAAGACTCAACAACAACAAAAGTAAGCAATGGATAAGCATTATATTCCTCATCCTTTTCAAGTTGGAATCAAATTTTATATTTACTTAGATAAGTGATTTTTTGCAGAAAAGGCACATAGCAAGATCAAACCATTTCACTATGGGCCTTATATCATCATTTCCAACTCATCTTAGCATTCATGATATCATAAATGTAGATATTCTAAAGCCATATCATGATTCTATCTTGGAATCAACTTCAACCATCAATCATCATGTTGATGTGGTACTATATATTCAAATTCTGCTTGATGTTGATAGATTTTTTGATATGAAAACTCAACAGACTTACTAGGGATCTTTAACTTCATACATTATAGTCCATTAAGGCCAACTTCCACATGAGGCTTGATAGATTTTTTCTCATCAAATATCTTGTGACTTCCATTATTTTTTAATATTATTGGAATCCAATGCTTCTATTGATTTTTACATATTTTTGGAAATATTCATTTCTCAGTATCAATGATTATTTTCTGGAAATTATGTCTGATGTCTGTTTGTTCATTCCTAAATAATTATGATGTCCAGTTTTGTGAATTGCAAATGATTTTTTGAAAAGACAATATGGAAAGATAGTATGAATTTTGATAAAATTTAATATTTCATTTATTTGCAAAGATCTGGATGGTGACATCTGATATATATGTAAAAATTGTCATATTTTGTTTGTCTTATTTCTCCATATGCATGAGGACATGCATAGATTTCAGTTTGGGGGAAAATGATGAGAGGATATTTGGCATATATTTCTATAACAAAATGTTTCATTCTTATGTTTAATTGATTATTATAATATGTTTTATGTAAGTTATTATTGTATATTTCTGTAATTTGTCAATAAAAGGATAAATGTAGTTAATATGATAAATGTGTTTGTTTTATGTAAAATACATCTGAGTTATGAGTAATTATGCAGGAAAGGTGTTGAAGAATGTTCCATAGATGAACGATGCAACTAGCACAATATTTGGGATACACCTTGGATGCGAGGATATGGATGTAAGAACAAAGGATACAGGAAGCTTAAGGCGTGGTGACAGAACAATGGTGGATTACTATTACAGAAGATGATAGCTAAAGCATGTTACGGAATATAGTTACCAAAGTACGTTATAGAAGGTAAAGGTAACTACTAAAGTATGTTATCGAAGGATTTTTACCAGTATTTACCGAAGGATGACTAAGTCCGTTGAATGATACTGCATGCCACATTGTTTTCACACATCAACCAAGTATTTAAAAACAACATAATATTTGATTTATCATGTATTCTTCACACAAAATATTGTGATTAATAAAGTCATTATTACTTTATTCAATAAAGTTGTGTAATACAAATATTGTTAGGTTTATTAGATTCAAATGCAATATTGTTGCACATTTTTCTAGAATAAAGGACATATGGTTATATTGTATATCTTGTGAAATATCAAAGTTAATGTTTATTTGTTAAGTTAGCTTACATATTGCCACTTGGACCATTCAAGATGTTTACCAAGTCCAAGCAGGAATAAGAATTGTATTAGTTTAGATTATTTTGGTTAGTACATAGTTGTCGCATCATAAGTCCACAAACTCCACATGGCAAAATACATGGAAGATTTTATTCAGAATTGTACAAGTCATAGTATAAATTACATAGGAGACATTTGAAAAGGTCTAATTCTGAAATGTTGAAATGTCTAATGTTCTAATGTCAAAACTTTTTGAAGAACTGTACCAGCATGTACGTTTGAATTTCCAGCAATAAGAGTAGCACTTCATTCTTCACATATGGTAACTGTGTCATTTGTATTTACTATTTAATTTCATTTATGAAATTGTAACTGTACATTCCTGCATGCATAGAATAAAATAATATTAGGAATAATTATGTATTTTAGTTACTGAGATAAAGTAAACTAGGGGAAAAATACTTACACTATCTTCTAGGAGGCAGGGCCCACTCCTACAGCCAGTCCCTAAGCTCTCACCCCTACAATAGGTTGGAAATAGTTAATTAACCTTAGAATATAGAATAAAGTAAATTGTATTTTCATAAAATATAAATTCATAATAGATAAATAAAACTAACTACATGAGGATCCTCACAAATAGATCAACTCATCAGTAGGCAATTACTATTAGTTATCCTCACCAATAGATCAACTCATCAATAGGCAATTACTGTTAGAATAATTCATTAATAGGTAATTATCATATTTACTACATAAATTAGAAATAGCATTATGTTTTCATACTTGCATAATTTAATTTTTGTTTATTTATTTTTTTGCAAATACCTAAAATTGAATAGAAAGTTGAACTTATCTTAGCATTGATCCCCATGGTATAATCTATATTAGATTGCTATTCTTTAAATCTAACCTTGATTTGCCCTTAGATTGATAAATTAAATGTAAGCTATTACAACCGATCATTGACCTAGAGCAATATTTCAGTATGTGCCTCTCAAGAGAGTTTACTACCAAATTGGGAGGTTATCTCTCTTTGGATTACTCTCACCTGGAACTTCCTTTCAAAAGGAAAGAATCTAGATCTACAATGATAAGTCGTCCATATTTTATGTATATAGGATCGAAGAGAAGAAAACTCTATGGATTCTATCAATATGGTGACTGAAGAACTAGAAGAATTAAATTTAATGGAAGAAGCTCTGGATGAGCTTTGTACAGAAGATGAATTTTCAATGAATAATTTTAATGAAATTATTAAAACTAAGATTGGTTGCTATGCCATTACCAATCCCAAAAATGTGGAAGTGAGGGTAGCCTATGATGAATGTCCTATCTCAAATCAGTTGTGGAAACTCTTCTTCGACAGTGGAAGATGCAAAAATGGCACATGAGCTCAAATTGTTCTCATCTCTCCATCTGGTATACAAAAGATATATTCATATTGATTGACATGGAATTGTACCAATAAAAATGCTAAATATGAAGCATTGTTCGTAGGTTTGAAGAAAGTAGAGAAACTTAGGATCAAACAACTCCATATTTTTTGAGATTCAAAGCTGGTTTTCAATCAAGTGACTAATAAGTGTGTCTCCAAGCAGCACTATTTGAAGCTATATCACAACAAAGTCTAGGATTTTTTTGAATCCTACATAGCACTTAGCATCTAAGCAATTTCGTGGGAACATAATAAACACTTAGATATTTTGGCATCCCTTAGCACCAATTTTTCTCTAGTTGAACACATGATGAAGAAACCAAATATTATGAGGTTGGTTTATAGGCCTTTAGTTCCTGATAAGAATATTTATTTGCAAGTGTTTGAAAGCGATGAGTAGATCATGACATTCCTGATAAAAGAAGCGAGTAATGTGGAATAAAGAACACTCGATGAAGAAGAACCTGAGTGACTAATCCAATTAAAAAATAATCATATCCCGAAAGGATTAATTTTGCTCAAAATTCTCTTTGATCAGAATGATAGATCTGAAAAAAATTAGATAAAAGTATATGAGAAGGAGTACATTGAGGTGCATTTGGAACCTGAAAAGTCAATCAAGGTTGGAACTGATTGCACTCCAGAAGAACTTGAGCAAATCAAGGAGCTATGCCATGAATTTCTAGACATTGTTTCCTAGAGCTACCAAGATTTAAAAGGGTACGACAAGCATGTGATCCAACATACTATTGAACTGCAAGGAGTGAAACTCTTCAGGCAGAAACAAAGAATCCCAAAATTGAAGTTTTGATGAAATTTGAACTATTGAAAATGCTAGAAGCTAAAATTATTTACCCAATCAAGCATTATACCTAGGTAGCTAATTTGGTCCCTATGTGGAAAAAGAATAGAGATGTTCACCTATGTGTTGATTTTCAAAATTTAAATCAAGCTTCTCTGAAGGATCATTATCCTTTGCCATAGATTGATTAGATTCTTTACATAGTTGCAAGAGCTCAAATATTTTATTTTTTAGATGGATTCTCTAGCTATAATTAGATATGGGTCAAATATGAATACCAATACAAAATGACATTCACCATAAAATGAGGTACATTTTCTTATCAGTGAATGCCTTTTGGTCTCTGAAACGTTGGAGTAACCTTTCAGAGAGCGATGGGTGTAGCTTTCGATGAGTTACTAAACCAAGTCATTATAGTTGCAAATTGGCATCCAATTCATAAATGCACATGTATCATAAATCATTTAGTAAATGCATTTAGTTGCATGCTTCATAAAATCTAGGGGTTGTCCTGATCTCTTACTACCATCAATTGAGCGATGGAGAAGCATGAAGGACCAAGAATGACACTTAGATATAAGACATTGACCTTTGGTACATACTATAGTGAAGCACATGTTATGGATTAATTAGACCTTAGTTATTCCCTTAAATTATTAGAAGGAAGAAATCATCTTTTAAAAGAACGAATATGGAATTCATTCGAGGGAATTATGAGGTTCCCTCATTGTTTGTGTAATGTGCATTAAAAGAATAATTCATGTTTAGGGGACATAAGAATTATGGAGTTTTTATATATTTATATTGGTAATGATGTTTTGAAAAAGGAATTATGGGATTCCTTTGTATAGTTATATTGGAGACAACTAAACTTATGCAATAAAAATGATGTTTCAGGCTAGGGTTTTCCTGTAAGGGTTTTTCTAGGATATATAATGTATTATGTGTATATCGTTTATCCTCATATTTTGATCTTGTATTTATTGCTTCCTAGATTTAGTTATTGATATTATGTTTGCTCTTCACTAAAATAGGAGGCTTATTGTAATTCACAGATCATGGATAAGATTATGGTAAGATTTTTGATGAATTAAAACTAGCGCTATTCTTGGTAATTGTAATTGTTAAATTAAGGAAAAGAAAAAGTTACCTAGTTATGATATGGTAGCGATATATGCATTTTATATTCTTGAATAGTCCTCACTATAATGAATGTTAGATGATTAGATAATAATATCTATCAATTTTTATGGAGAGAGAGAGAGAGAGAGAGAGAGAGAGAGAGAGAGAGTAATCTAAGGGATTATGGGGTCCCTTTAGAGAATGAAAGTCCAGGTAACCATGTTTCATGACTTCTCCTTAATGACCTAACATTAGATAGTTGGAAAAAGGCAACAATCAGGTTGTAGTATCAATGAATGAATTATCATGCAGAGTGATAGATGTTTTAGTTGGATCATTGCTTGTTCTGAATGGTTGAATTCATAGGGTCATATATCCCTCAATATTCCTCATATTTTTGCATATGACCACTCATTTTAAAGCTATTCAAATTCTGCACAATTTGGTCCAAGAATTAGCTGAATCGGATAACTCTTCACGAAGATATGACTCCTAAAAGATGAGAAAGAAAATGGTTTTGGTATGAGTATTTAATTGATTAAAAGTATGGACTTTAAATTGATTAAAGAAAATAGTTTTATAAGTATTTAATTAGTTAAAAGTATGGGATTTTAATTGATTAAATATTTTTTTTGTATGAGTATTTAAATGATTAAAAGTATGGGCTTTTAATTGATTAAAGAAACTAGTTTTATGAGTAATTAATTAGTTAAAAGTATGGGCTTTTAATTGATTAAAGGAAATGGTTTTGGCATGAGTATTTAATTTGATCAATTAAAGGTATGAGCTTTTGATTGATTTAAATAATGTTTACTGAATTATTCTATGATAAAAAGAATGGTAGATGACTTTAATTACTTGGATAATGAGTACATTTTGTGTGATTAATAAAATAAGTATCCTAGTATGGAAAAGGAGAATATTAGATGAATAAATGGGTGTGGGGAAATTATGGAGTTTCCTCCTAATGAGTTGGTTGAATCATCTATGCTTAATTATATTGTGTAGATTTTATAGTTGCAATTTGGCATCCAATTCATAAATGCACATGTTTAATAAATCATTTAGTAAATGCATTTAGTTGCATGCTTCATAATATCTAAGAGTTTTCCTTATCCCTTACTACCATCAATTGAGCGATGGAGAAGCAAGAGGAACCAAGGAGGACACTTAGATCTAAGACATTGACCTTTGGTACATATTATAGTGAAGAACATGTTATGGATTCATTAGACCTTAGTTATTCCTTTAAATTATTAGAAGGAAGAAATCATCTTTAGAAGAACGAATGTGGAATTCATTCGAGGGAATTATGGGGTTCCCTCATTGTTCATGTAATGTGGATTAAAAGAACAATTCATGTTTTAGGGGACATAAGAATTATGTGGTTCTTATGTATTTATATTGGTAATGATGTTTTGAAAAAGGAATTATGGAATTCCTTTGTATAGTTGTATTGGAGACAACTAAACTTATACAATAAAAAGAATGTTTTCGACTGGGTTTTTCCCATAAGGGTTTCCTAGGATATATGATGTATTATGTGTGTATCATTTATCCTCATATTTTGATCTTGTATTTACTGCTTTCTAGATTTAGTTATTGAGGTTATGTTTGCTCTTCAATAAAATGGGAGGTTTATTGTAATTCATAGATCATGGATAAGATTTTGGTAAGAGTTTTATTGAATTAAAACTAGTGCTATTCTTGGTAATTGTAATTGTTAAATTATGGAAAGGAAAAAGTTACCTAGTCATGATAAGGTAGCGTTATATGCATTTTATATTCTTGAATAGTCCTCACTATAATGAATGTTAGATGATTAGATAATGATATCTATCAATTTTTATGCTTATGTATTAGAAGCATAGAGAAAGATGGAGAGAGAGAGAGAGAGAGTAATCTAAGGGATTATGGGATCCCTTTAGAGAAGGAAATTTTGGGTAGTCATGTTTCATGACTTCTCCTTAATTACCTAACATTAGATAGTTGCAAAAAGGCAAAAATTAGGTTGTAGTGTCAATGAATGAACTATCATGCAGAGTGATGGATGTTTTAGTTGGCTCATTACTTGTTATGAATGGTTGACTTCACAGGGTCGTATCTCCATCTGTATTTCTCAATTTTTTGCATATGACCACTTATTTTTAAGCTATTCAAATTCTACACAAGTTGGTCCAAGAATCAGCTGAATCTTACCCAACACCTTACATAGTGATGTCTTGCCACTAGCCTAACCACGTGGTTGGTGATAAGGTTTTTAATTATTAGTCACTTTAACCTCCATGTTTTCCAGCTGCTTTAAAAAATTAAAGCCTCTTGCCTTATGAGCTCATGAATTCACATCAAACTTTTGCCAATAATCACACATGCATTAATTCGGAGACTTACCTTAATGTTGTAAGTCTTATGGTATAAATACCATTTATATTTTTCTTCGAACATCAATGGGAGATATTTATTAAAATGTTTTTGTGCCCAACCCTAACTTAGGGTTTAATTAACTTTTTTTATAAATTAATTTATAATATAAATATTATAATTAATTCATAAATAACCTTAGGCATTATTTTTAAACCTTAATATTATAATGATAAATGTTATAATATTTTATCCTTTTGGCCTAGGTATTTTCTTTTTTCACCCCTAGACCTTATCTAACCACTTTTAATATTATAATAATAAATATTATAATATTATTTCCTTTGGGCCTAGGTATCTCCTTCCTTCAGGGTATTTAACCAACCTTTTGACCAATCATGTGATGCTTTTAAACCAAATATCTTGGGCTTAAAATATAAATATTTTAACCCTCATTTTTCTAAATCATTGCACTAATCATTGACACTGACTCTTGACATCAATGACAACACAACTACTCAAAATTTCCAATAATCTCCCCCTTTATCAATGATGGCAACCCTTTTTTCTTATGGCAACCCTTTTTCCTTAACCATTCCTTTTTCCTTTTTTCAAATCTGCTCCCCTTGAGAAACTGCTCCCCCTGACTGAATTTTCTCCCCCTTTTTCGTCAATGGCAAAGGGCCACATTTAGGGCTAAAGATAATACTCTTAGCTCAGCCCCCTCCCCACCTACTCTCCTTGATGTGGTTAATTTTGGGGTGGAAGTATCTCTACTCCCAGTATACATTGCTCCTTTCCTTTGTCCACCTTCTTCCTCAAATGATTTCTCTTATTCCTTTTAATATTCCTGTTCCTTTTTGTATTTGGAAATTTTGTTCTACACCACTTAGCCATATGCCCAACATTATTACACTTATAACATTTAATTTTGTGGTTCCTTGAAGGTGGAAATATCTTGAAGTTCCTCCTAGTGAAGCCAAATTCATTCCTATGATGAACCCTACAATTAAATACCTTATGACCAAACTAATTACAAGCGTAGCAATACCCTTGAAAGATATGCCCATTTCTTAAATTCCTTTTAGTGAAACCATGTTTTTGTCTTTCATGTGTCATGTACTGCATAGCCTTGTGTCCAAATTTGTGACATGAAAAGCAACGTTAATTAAAGAAACTTTGCCTTGACCCCATTGGTCTCTTAGTCTCTTCTTCCCTATGATGTTTCATGTTCCACCTTATCCTTACTTGTGCATTGTTCCCTTCCTTGTTAAACTTTCTATTTTCCATATTATCCTTAGAAGTCTCACTTTCTATTACACTCTCTTCTTCTAAATCTCCTTCTTATTTGGAGCTTGAAATTGACTCCTCTCCTTGTTCTCTATGTTCCTGTTCAAAACCAAGTCTTATCTTGTTTGATGAAGATCTTTGTACCTTGATAATCTTATCCAAGGTCTTTGAGCTTCTCCCAAACCTATGTAGCTTGTTTTTAGACTCTCTCACTTCCTTCCTTAATGAAGCTACCTCATGCTCTAATATTTCACATTCTAAAACCTTTGCCTCTAACTTCTCTTTAAATATCCTTGTCTTAGCTATTGAGTTGGTTAGATCTTCTATAAGATTTCCTTTCTCTTCATCACATTCTTGAAATTGAAGCTTGATTTTTGAGTTCTGCTTTATTACCTTCCTTAATTCCTTAAGAGCAAAAATAAGCTCACCTTCAAGATCAACTTCTCCTTCCTTTGATTCTACCTCTATTCCTTTGTATTTAAAAGCATCTTCATTCCTTTCTGATTCATCTTCAATAGGAGCACCTCCTTATTCTATTGCCATAATAAGACTTTCTTATTTTGGACCTTCAAGTGCATCTTCATATTCATCTTCACTGAAACTAAACCCATTCCTTGTGCAATGATCTTCAAGATGACCAAAGTTTCCACACCTAAAAAACATGAGAATTATTGGTTCCCTTTTTACCTTTTTCTTAACATCTTCTTTTTCTATTGTCAAAAATAGAATTTCTTCTTCTTCGTTATCTAAGGACCTTTCATCACTGTCACTTGAAATATTGTATGTCTTATCTACGTAAAAACTCTTCTTATGCCTTTGGAAAAAATTATTTTCTTGCTTGCCTTGTACATCCCTAATTTCCTTTTGATACTTGTACTTTCATGTTTCCATGTTCTTATGATCATGTTTCTCTTCATCATTGCTACTTCCAGCTTCTGGACAATCAGATGCATAGTGACCATATTTACCACATTTGAAACACAACTAATTTTGTACCTTTTTGCTTTCTTGTGCCTTATTCCTTATACCATGGTTTGCTTATTCATCACTGGATGACTCATTACTTGAACCTAAATTCTTATCCTTTGTCTTATTTGTAACTTTGAAGGTTGCTTCTTTTTGGGGAATAGGATCATTTCCTATTCTCATCTCAAAAGCTGTGAGAGTTCTATGTAACTCATCCCTTCTCAAAGTTTCAATATCTTTTGTTTCTTCTATGGTTGAAACCTTTTCACTAAACCTCTTAGGGAGTGACCTCAAAACCTTTTGATAAACATTTGTTTCTTCAACCCCAAGTCCTTGCATGGAGTTAACAACATCATCCACATGAAGTAAGTATGTAGCAATGTCTTCCTCATCTTTCATCTTTAGGTCTTCAATTTTTTTCTTGTGATTTTGAAATTTTGTCATCTTGACCTTTGTGTCTCCCTCATATGTTATCTTTAACTTTTCCCAAATATTTTTTGTTGATGTACAATGTGTAACTTTTACGAACTCTAATTCATGTAAACCACTTAAGATTCCATTCATTTCCTTCAAATTATTGAGTTGTAGGAGCTTACCATATTTATCTATAGGTGGAGTAGTTGGCAATGTGTACCCATCCTCAACTGCTTGCCATATATCATTTCCTTATGCCATTAGGTAAATCTTCATTCTTGCACTCCAAAATGCATAATTGTTCTCATTGAACAATGGTGCCTTATTTCATAAAGATCCACTCTAAGAATCCATCTGTATTCCTATAAGATTTTCTTGCAAGTTGTTAAACTCTTCCGAATTAACCCGCTCTAATACCAATTAAGAACACAAGATTATACTAAGAGGGGGGTGAACAGTATAAGATCAACTTTTACTTCTCTTTCCCAAATAATATTATCCAATATAATCAATGGCAATAACAATAGCAGTAATAAAATCAATGCATAAATCATCACATAATAACGTGGTTCACCCAATGTCGGCTACTCCATGGAGAAAATATTTCACTAAAATTTTCTCAACAAATCTCTTGGGAATCCTTCCCTATTATAGTTTCTATGGATCTCTATCCAAATGAGACACCACTCCCCTAATGCTCTACTTTGTGGATCTCTATCCACAGGAGAAATATTTCCCCTTTTCTCTGGTTCATGGAACTTGACCCAGGAGAACTCTATCCCCTCAATTGGTCTGTGGATCTCTCTCCATAGAAGAACTCTATCTTCCCATCTGCTTCATGGATCACACTCCATAAGAGAACTCTTTCCCCTTGCTCTAGTTCGTGGATCTCTATCCACAAGAGAATTCTTTCTCCTCTCCTCTAGATGATAACATTCTAGAAGACTACTATCCCCATTGCACTAGCTTGTGGATATCTCTCCATAGAAGACCTTTGTCCTCACTTAGAAGACCTCTATACTCACTACCTTGGCTAATGGATCTCTATCCATTGGATACTACTATCCTCTGCTCTATCACTTCCAAATATTGCTCTCAACTCTGTCTCAAATCTGCACCAAACACTATCTCAATTCTAGCACAAATTTGCTCTCAAATTTGCACCAAAATCTATCCTCAAATATGTACTCAAGCCTTAACACAAATATTTATCCAATCATAAATCAACTCTACTCAGATCTGCCCCAAGCCTTAACACAAAGCTTAAACAAATCAATAAATCACCTCTACTCAGATCTACCCCAAGCCTTAACACAAAGCTTGAACAAATCAATCGATCAACTCTTCTCACAAGTCTTCACCAATACTTGCCTTAAATCTGTCCAATAAGTCTTCACCAAGACTTACCTCAAATCAGCTCAACAAGTCTTCACTAAGACTTACTTCAAATCTGCTCAACAAGTCCTCCCTATAACTTGTCCAATCTTCTCAACAAGTCTTCACCAAGACTTACCTCAAATATTCTCAACAAGTCTTCACCAAGACTTACTTCAAATCTACTCAACAAGTCCTCCCTAGAACTTGTCCAATATTCTCAACAAGTCTTCACCAAGACTTACCTCAAATCTGCTCAACAAGTCTTCACCAAGACTTACCTCAAATCTGCTCAACAAGTCTTCACCAAGACTTACCTCAAATCTGCTCAACAAGTCTTTATCAAGACTTACCTTAAATCTATCCTTAAGATTTCACAAAAGCTTACTCAAATTTGTTCTTAAGTCCTTTCTAGTACTTACTCAAATCTGCCCTAAAGCTTTCACAAAATCTTACTCAAACAATTACAAAATGTGCATACGAAGCTCAACCTAATCTCTTTAAAAAAACCTCTTCAATCACACAAACAAGTTTCACTCATAATCTTGTTTAACCACAAAAACATATAGATAATGGTCAAAGACTCAATATGTTTCACACTCACTAGGTTTTGTACCCAACAAAATACTTTAGCACTTTCAAACTTTATTTCAAATCAATTCATAAATAAGGTATAATTTGTTTTACAAAACTTGAACTATAACTCCATTGCTTTCAATCAATAATGCTCATCCAACATTACTCAAACATTTACTCAATGAAACAAAACTTGCTTACAAACCCTAACCAAGTGTTTCACTATACTTCCAACCACTCACACTATGGATCTCAAACCTTGACTCAAGATAATTCCAATTTCACATAACAATGATACTCATGTTCTTTTACAAACTCTAGCTCAAGATAGTTCTCAATATCACATAACAATGATACTCATGTTCTTTCACAAATCCTAGTTCATGCACATGAAGGCTCACTCAAATATTTCCAACAATGCTTATCAAACAATCCTTTTCACTCCAACTTTACATTTCACAACATTCAATCCAACAATATTTCACTCATAAGGAATATGTGCCCATAACTTTTGTTTTGATGGAGATATATCTTCAAAACCTCTCTTAATCACAATTAAATCCTCTTTGCCAATTTCAAGTTTAGATAGCAACAACCTATCTCAAAACCTCCACACAAATATTCCCCTCAGTTATTATTTCACCATACAAAAATATCAAGTCTCAAGTATACCTTATAATCTCTAAACTTTTCAAAATACAATTAACAAATAACTCACTTTCACAATAATTCACTTCAAAATTTTAATGCATAAAATAATCAAAATAACTCCCTTATATCTCCCTACTCAAAAATGCATTATCAAAATAATCAACACCACTTTTCAAAAATATTCCAATGTATTTTTCAAACCAAAATTTAAATCATTCAACTCTTTTAACCATGGTAAAAACAATATATATTTCAAACACCTTATAACTCCTCAAGGCACATACCATCAACCTTAGAACCAAGCACAATTACACAATTTAAACAAAATTTAAATACCTTTTGCGCACACTACCTCAATGGGATTCGATCCCTTATCATACTGTCGCCAACACCCTATCCAAGGCCTAACTACCGCATGAGCTAGGTGCTCACTTGGGACACAAAAGTGCCTCGTGCACTTTGTCCCTCCACTTTACACCGAAACCCAAAAAATAAAACTTTACCTTTTTGCTGCCATCGAGACTCGAACGTGGAACCTTCGCTCACCCAACGCCTTACACAGTGATGCCTTGCCACTAGCCCAACCACATGGTTGGTGATAATGCTTTTAAGCCTTAGTCACTTTAACCTTCACGTTTTCCAGCCACTTTAAAAAATTAAAGCCTCTTGCCTTATGTGCTCACAAATTCACATCAAACTTTTGCCAATAATCACACATGCATTAATTCAGAGACTTACCTTAATGTTGTAAGTCTTATGGTATAAATACCATTCATATTTTTCTTTGAACATCGATGGGGGATATTTATTAAAATTTTTTTGTGCCCAACCCTAACTTAGGATTTAATTTATTATTTTATAAATTATTTTATAATACAAATATTATAAATAAAACATGAATAACCTTAGGCATTATTTTTAAACCTTAACATTGTAATAATAAATATTATAATATTATTTCCTTTGGGCCTAGGTAGTTTCCTTTTTCACCCCTAGACCTTATCTAACCACCTTTAATATTATAATAATAAATATATTAACCTTTGGGCCTAGGTGTCTCCTTCCTTTAGGGTATTTAACCAACCTTTTGACCAATCATGTGATGCTTTTAAACCAAATATCTTGGGCTTAAAATATAAATATTTTAACCCTCCTTTTACCAAATCCTTGCACTGATCACTGACACTGACTCTTGACATCAATGACAACACAACTACTCAAAATTTCCAACATTAATTGCAAGTGACTTACTTCGATAGTATTAACTTCACCAAAAAGCTTATGTAGTTTTGACCATACCTTGATAGAATCACTCTTATATTTCATGTGGAAAAGCAAGTATCATCAAGTAAAATATTCAAGAGCCTCTTCTTTTCTTAGATGGCAAGTTTCATGATTAATAACCGCTATGTTATCCTCTTGAAAGATCCACCATAGGTCCACCACAGGTTCTTACTTCATAGTAGGCTAATTGTGTAAGTTGATCTAACATTGCAGTTTTTCCTATTAATGCAAGTAAGGATTTGTAGTCCATATTATACAATCCAATCCCTAAAATTGTATCAGGTTTGTGAACTAATGCCACAAGTGTGTAGAGCTTGAAAAATCATGTGAGTTGAAAATTAGATCAAAATGCTTCTATATGAAAAAGTTACGGCCTTTGGAAGTTTTGCTCTAATGGACCCAAAAATATTAAAAATTTAATGCTCAAATCTTAGAGTTTCAAGTGCCAATCCCAACTTGACACTTGGAAAAATATGATTTGCTACTACTCTCCAATATTGGTTTTCCACTTAAGATCCTCCTCTTTGTCTGATCGTCGCCATTTGTCTCCACTTCACTAGTTGAGGAGATATATATATATATATATATATGCAAAAATGGATTGGTGTGGGACACTATAATGCACACTAGCCTCATATATGAAATGGATTGGTGTGGTACACTATATATACATATATATATATATATATATATGCAAAAATATATTGGTGTGGCACAATAGAATGCACACTAGCCTCATATATATCAAAATGTTTTAAAGTGGTCAAAGGGACTTAGAGGGGATAAAACTTAGGTCTCCCCTGATATAAGCATCACATGCTAGCCAATTCATCCATGTCATGGATGGGAAGGAAAATCATGCAACCCCTATTTAACTCCCATTCATACCATTCCCTTTGATAAAAATGGTTGGCATGTAATTCAATCGCATTTTCTTGCTAAGGTACCCCTACTATCCACTTGGGTAGTGTACACTACAACAAGAAAATGGTTGATCCTTTTATAGAAGTAACAAATAGTCACCTTTTGCAAAAATAGGCGGTCCTAATTTGAACCTATTCCCTACCCCTATAAATAAACCTCTAAACCATAAGAACTAACAATATTCTAAGGCCTTTTGAAATAGCATTCTCTCTTCCCACAAAAATAAATGTAGATGTAAAATCAAACTTGAATCCTCTAGGTTGTAACGTGCTAGCATGTGTTGATATAGCCACAATGGCCACCCTACGCATTAGATAGAAACATGTTATCTCCCTATATGGAAAGGTTGTATGCACCCCTTTTCACATGGGAACCAAGCCAAAGCCTTGGAGCATGAAGAGGCCATGTTTTAAATTCAAAAAATATACACAAAATTTTTGGAAAATTAATAGAACCCTAAACACAAGTCTGTTAACACCTTTAGTAGCAAAAAATGGCTTTTTATCTCTCAAACTGGATTTTTGAAGTAAAGCAAAGATACTCTAAGACCTTTGGAAAGGTAAATAAAACAAGTAAAGATCATTCTTTTATCTCTCATGCAAAATCAACAAGAGAGATTAAAAGGAGATATTTATTCTTTAGTTTGAAAGAATAATTAAAGGCACCAAACAATGTTCCCTCATGACCAAGTGAGGCAACTCCATACCCAAACTAATTCCTTGTTGGAATTCACAATATTTTTCTAGAAACAAATGGAAGCTAACCATGCACTCAAATCTTATATAGAAAAAGAAGAGGACGAAAAAGAGAGATTTGGTAGGCACTTGTACGCACCATAAATAATCACTATATCCATAGATGATATTACACAACATTTTATAATTAAATGATGTGTGATGAGGTATATATAGCAAAACCAAATCTCGATTACATCATAAATTTTAACCTAAGCAAACATAACAAGAGGGCTTTAGGTTAATTACAAGTTATAAATAGGGTTTAACCATAACAAGGTTAACCATGGCCCATAGGGCTTACATAATAAAATATTACAAAATAATTAATACATTGTACAATGAAATGTCCTTAGGCCTATCCAATATATCGCACAATGTCGACCTTGGCCATAAATCAAATTATAATTTCAACACTATAACCAATTTACTAATGTCTTTCTCATTAATATTTTATTTTACCTCTATATGATAATTTATGGATTTTTTTACAAAATATCACATTGAGCTTCCTCATCTTATATAATTTTAATTGCTTAAATAGGATCAAAATGGACTACACCCATAGTACATTATGACCATATAGTGGTATTATAACAGTTTCACAATTATAGATGTATCACTTGGAAAATTTTGAACCTAGATATCCTCATTGAAAGTTGAGGATTTTATTTGGTTGAGCTAATGCGATTGATATTTTTAAGGTTCACACATGATATTTGAACCTTTTTTAAGTAGTTTGTTAAATATTGGTGTTTCTAATACCCTTTTTAATCCATATATTATAGGCTTTTTGGTCCCAATATGACCCCTCATTTTGTAAAATGTTATTGTAATCAATAATTAATTATTCTTTATACATATAACTATGTTTTCCTATACTACTTATTTCCACTGCAAGGGTACAAGTACCCTTACCCTTCTGATGCTCTCAGAAAACCAGATATTATTCCACGAATATATATATATATATATATATATATATATATTCACAATGACTAATGATAAAATCAATTGAATATAAATTGGAAATGAACCAGAGAACGCAGGTATGAAATTATAGAAAATCAATGCCTCTTAAGGAGGGCAGTTCCCCGCCACGAATGGGCATAATCAATGCGAATAGGCAAAATGAATTAATTTCTCAAAGATAACCTACACTTGGATAGCTAAACTATATAAGTAAGAATTAAAATAAATTTATGTAACATAGCCGATGGCTATAACATTTGGAATGTAACATGGCTCCCCTCCTCGGAAAGCTTTGTCCTCAAAGCTGGAAATGTCTGGAAAATACTTTCAGGTTCCCATGTAGCATCTTCTTCTAGTAGGTCCTGCCATTTGATGAGAAATTCTTGGATGTGATGAGATCTCAGTATGCGTGTTCTGCTTTGTAGAATTGCTTCAGGCTGGAGATATATACGCCCTTCTTCATCGAGTATTGGTAATTCTGACTGAGATTGCACTTTCTGGCCGATCACCTTCTTGAGATAGGAAACATGAAATACTGGATGTATACGTGATGAGGGAGGCAACTCTAGTTGATATGCCACTTCTCCAATGCGACGCACAATTTTGTAAGGGCCATAAAATCGTGGAGCCAACTTTTGACTGGACTTGATCTTCAATGACAATTGTTTGTAGGGCTGCAAATGCAGGAACACCATATCACCAATATTGAATTGTCTTTTCGAACGGTGTGTGTCTTGTTGTTGCTTCATACGATTTTGTGCTTGGGCCAAATTGTCTTTGAGAATGGTGAGCATTGACTGTCGTTGTTGAAACCAATCATCTACTTGGGCCACTTTGGAAGATCCTGGTACATAATCTGCTATTGTTGGTGGCTTAATTCCATACAATGCTTCAAAAGGAGACATCTTGATGGAGTAATGGTACGAAGTGTTGTACCACCATTCTGCCAATGATAGCCAATGACTCCATTGATATTGTTTATCCTGAACAAAACATCTTAGGTAGGTACCCAAACATTTGTTAACTACCTCCATTTGGCCATCTGTTTGTGGATGGTATGCAGAGGACATATTTAATTTGGTACCACTAAGTCGAAATAATTCTTTCCAAAAATTGCTAGTAAATATGGGATCCCGATCACTTACAATATTTTTTGGCATTCCATGTAATTTGAAAATTGAGTCCATAAATACCTTAGCCACTTTGCTTGCTGAAAATGGATGTTGTAGAGCTTGAAAGTGAGCATATTTGGAGAGGTGATCAACTACCATGAAAATTACTATTTTACCTTCTGACTTAGGAAGACCTTCAATAAAATCCATGGAAATGTGTTCCCACTGACGATCTGGAATGGGTAATGGTTGAAGCAACCCTGGTGATTTGATTGTTTCACCCTTATTGCATTGGCATACTTCACATTCAGCCACCCATTATTTGACCTCTTCTTTTAATCCTTTCCAACAAAAGTATTGTTTAATCCGCATATAAGTTTTCAAAAAACTTGAATGTCCTGCTGACGGAGAAGCATGTGACTCATCTAGAATCCTTGATTTGATTGTCGAAGTGTGTGGAATGTAAATGCGATTCTTCCTTCTTAATATCTTATCTTCATAGGAGAAAAGAGGGTGCTTGGATGAACCCAATAACAAATCCTGAATTATTTGAGCAGTTTCACTATTGGACAACCATTCTTCCTGTAGCTGAGATACCCATTGAGAACAAGGACCTGAAATAGCATTAATAACCACTTCATCTTCATATTTTCTAGATAATGCATCTGCTGCCACATTTTCTTTCCCTTTCTTGTACTCGATAACGAAATCATATCCCAACAATTTTGTTAACCACTTGTTTTGTTCTGGATAAGAAAATCATTGTTCTAGAAAATGCTTGAGACTACTATGATCGGTTTTTATAATGAAACGACTACTGATTAAGTAGTGTCTCCATTTCTCCACTACATGTAGAATAGCCAACATTTCTTTTTCATATGTAGATCTTCCCAAAATATTTCCTAAAAGTTGTTTACTTTCGAATGCCAAGGGATGACCTTCCTACATTAATACTACCCCAATACCTATTCTTGAAGCATCACATTCGATTACGAATGGTTTGTGAAAATCCGGAGTTGCCAAAACTGGAGTAGTACACATTGCTTCTTTGAGAGCCTCGAAGGCTTGAGTGGCTGCTTTCGACCAATGAAAAGCATCCTTTTTTGTAAGAGTTGTGAGAGGAGCTGCAATTTTTCCATAGTTACGCACAAACTTGTGATAATAGCCGGTGAGACCCAAAAAACCATGAAGTTTCTTGATAGTTTTAGGTAAGGGCCAATCCTGAATTACCTTTATCTTATTGGGATCCACTTTAACACCTTCCTGAGAAACTATATGACCCAAGTACTCAACTTCTTGAACACCAAAAGAGCATTTAGAGCATTTGACAAATAAATTTTCCTTGTGTAGTATATGAAGAACCCTTCCCACATGCAACAAATGATCATTCCATGATTTACTATATATGAGTATGTCATCGAAGAAGACTAGGACAAATTTATGAAGGAATGGATGAAACACATGGTTCATGAGACTTTGGAATGTGGATGGGGCATTAGTGAGACCAAAGGGCATGACCAAGAATTCATAGTGACCTTCATGAGTGCGAAAAGTTATTTTGGGAATATCTTCTTCCCTAACTCTAATTTGGTGAAACCCCGAACGTAAGTCCAATTTTGTAAAAAAATTTGCACCATGTAGTTCATCTAATAAATCATCAATGATAGGTATAGGGAATTTATCTTTGATGGTGATTTTGT
This sequence comes from Wollemia nobilis, assembly GCA_028583015.1. Classification (NCBI taxonomy): domain Eukaryota; kingdom Viridiplantae; phylum Streptophyta; class Pinopsida; order Araucariales; family Araucariaceae; genus Wollemia; species Wollemia nobilis. Next base: position 5,119,687 of record JAQPPZ010003280.1, read on the forward strand.
TAAGAGGACGAAAATCTGGACACATACACCAAGAATTGTCTTTACGACGGGCCAAAACTACTAGTGAAGAATAGGGGCTAGTACTGTGACGGATGACTCCATGTTCTAATAGTTCTTGGACAATTTTCTCAATTTCTATTTTTTGAGGTTGGGGATATCGATAAGGATGACCATTAGGAGGAAGACTTCCTAGAACAAGGTGTATGGCATGGTCATGGGATCTTTTGGGAGGTAGTCCCTTTGGTTCTTGGAAGACCTCATCATAGTTGGCCACAATGTTTTGTAGATCTTCTGATTGGATTTTTGGCATATCTTGTGCTTGCATTTCCATACAATTAATTTGAGCAATGAATCCATAACTACCTTTTCTTAATATTTTTTCCATGTTGTGCGAACTTACTATCTTTGATGGAGGTGTTGGAATTCCTTGGAGGTGAATGGTCTTCCCATTTTCTTTCCATTCAACAAAGTGTTGCTTGTAATTAAAACCGACCATGGTTTCCATTTGTTCTAACCATGCGACTCCCAAGATAACTTCTGAATTCCCTAAATTCATAACAAAAAGAGGACCATGCCAAGTATAACTTCCCATTTGTAATGAAATTGAAGATGTTTTACCTATACATTGAGCACTACCCCCATTTGTAGTTATAACTTGAAATTTATCTTGATTGGAGGAGTTGATGTGCAAGTTTAATGCCCTGGCAATCTTTGCGTCAATAAAGTTGTGAGTACTTCCTGAATCAATTAGTACAGTTACCTTCCTTTGTCGAATGAACCCTGCTACCTTGATTGTATGGTGAGCTGATAACCCCATAAGGGCATGTACTAAAATTGCCATAGTATCTTCCTCAACTTTGACCTCTTCGTGTTCAATTTGGTCTTCGTCTATGGGACAGTCAGGTGAGCTAGTCTCCTCTATTTCTTCATCTTCCCTATCATCATATTCAATTTGAAAGTTCTATCGTGGTACACATGCCTGATATTTTGGATGGTGATTGCGACATTTATAGCAAAAATATCTTGATGGTTGATCATTTCTATGAAAAGAGTTGTTGTGGTATTGAGGTTGACCATATGAATCACGTCGTGTGGATGTCCCCATTTGCACCTTCTTCTCAGCCAACTTGGCAATCCTTATACAGGCATCTAAAGAGGATGGATCTTGTAGATCCACTTCGACTTTAATATTCTCTTTCAACCCATTTCTAAAAGTAGATACCACCACATCGGTTTGTAAATTTCTTGCATAGGAAAGCAGGCTAGTGAATTCTGAGATATAATCCATTACCGATCCTGTTTGCTTAAGTGATAACAACCGCACCATGTAAGAATATGAGGATCCTTCATCAAATATGTTAAGAAAATATTTGGTGAAATCATCCCAGTAGATGGTATTTCCCTTCTCACGTTTGAGCCATACAAACCATTGATAAGCTTCAGTACCTAGTTTGGAGGTAGCAAAAGGAACTTTTTCTGAATCTCGAATTCGGTATAAGTCTAAAATGCCTTCCATTTTGGCTATCCAACCACGTGGATCATGACCCTCAAAGGTGGGAATATCAATGCATGGAAAATTGATCCCATTAGGACCTCTTGGTTGTTGGTAAACTTCATCTCTATCTTGGTCCTCATTATGCCTCTGTCTATGGAAGCGATTTTGAGTAGGACCTCTTTGTTAGTCATAAACTTCTTCGATGTTGATGTCCTCAACATTCCTCTGTCCATTGAAGTGATTTTGGGGACTACCATTATGACCTCTTTGTTGTGCATAAACTTCTTCTCCATCCTGATCCTCATTGTTCCAGTGTCTATGGGAGTGATTTGGAATAGGAGGGATTGGTTGGCTTTGTCTATCCATAAGTTGGGTCACCTTGATAGTCAAGTTGTTCATACTATCTAATAATGTTTGTATGGCCTTGGCGGTGATATTGGGGCTCCCTATTTCCTCATGTGTGAGGTTCTCATGGGAAGAATTTAGGGATTGATTGGATGCCATAGTGTTAAGCAATGGATGACCAGGATCAAAACTATTAATTCATAAAGGAGAAGAATAATGTGTACCTTTGTTTCTAGGAGGTCTTCTTTGTGACTTTAAGATCCCTTCGTTTGAATTCTCTGAGCTTGATAATCACCCATTTGGTCCTTTGGTCCACCTTCCGCTCATGCACTTGTCAATAAATTCCTATTGACAAATTTTACCTTTGATTTCTACCAAAAAAAATTGGTGAGTTTTAGGAAAAAAAAATTTTTGGTTTTTCTTCCCAATTTTTCGCTCCAACTGTGACATGGGTTGAGTTTTTTTTGGATTCATTCACTTGATTTTGGAGGCACAAGCAGCTTCTTGGGAATTTTAATTTCTAACAGTTAGTAAGTTGACTATTACTAGTGGGCTAAATTTGAACTACACCCAAGGCTAAACAATGTCACTGGTGACCCAATAGTAATGTACAAGCAGAATATGATGACAAGACGTGGGATAGACTGTGAACACCTTAACCACCCAACATACCAAAAGTTGACTCAAGTGAGTGGGTCATGAGGAAATTTGACCAAATGCAACCTTGAAGGATGACTAGATGCGGGACACGAAGCATATGAGTGACACTGGACAAGCCAACCACTGACTCAAGTGATTGGGACATGAGATAATTTGATTGAATGTGACCTTAAAGGATGACTGGGTGCAGGACACAAAGTGGATGAGTGACACTGGATAAGACAACTAGATGTAGGGACACTTCGAGACACAAAACAGATGAATGACAGTTGGATAGGCCAACTAGACGCAGGGACTAAAGCAAAAAAATGATAACTGGATATGAGGATCAAAGTGGAGAGAATGACACGTAAGGTGGGAAAAATTCACGCGTGGAGATGGTGGGGCTTGTGTAACTGAAGTCACACCTCTCTATTCGCACCTTTCTCCTTATAAACTATTATTTTCCCACCCCACCGTGTATGTGGGATAAATGCCCACAATAAAAAATAAAAAATATATATTTGAATGCGAGTACCTTAGGTTAATAATTTAATACACGATTTTCCTAGTTGTTGATTGGATGTTGTGATTCTTCCTGGTGTGGTAGGTTTGCGTACTTTTGTACAAAATTTTAGAGTATGTTCGATTATTGGTGCTTGTTGTCTTCTACATTTGTTAAAATAATATCGTAAAAGACTATATTCCACCTACGTTAAGCCTTCTAGAGTGCATGAGTTAGGCTAGTATCACCAACGATTGTTTGCTCTGGCATCGTACATTTTGGAGTGCGTGAGATTGTATCCTCACTTGAATGTGAAACACCATGGATGACTCAAAAATGCTCGGTTCTATAAAACTACCACTGTAACCTCTATAAGTATGCAAATCATATCTTCACGATGTGATTTTGTCGATGGTGGTATGCGTAACCCTAAATTTTGGAACCAATGGTAATGCTCGATGAAGCGTTTGATTCTGATATCGCCTAAGCCTTATTGAGTCGAACAGTAGGAGGACGTTGGCTTCTCGGATTAACCAGTAGATGTGTTGGCTACATGTTTGCTGCCTGAAGTATTTGGCTTCTTTCCAACTATGATCTGTTATGATGCTACAAAGTGTGTTGGACAAAAGAATTTTTTGCCTTATGTACTCATAATTGGTGTCTCTTGATACCACTTGCAAGGGTACAAGTACCCTTACCCTTCTAATGCTCTCATAAAACTAGATATTATTCCACGGATATATATTTTCACAATGACTAATGATAAAATCAATTGAATATAAATTGGAAATGAACCAGAGAACGCAGGTATGAAATTATAGAAAATCAATGCCTCTTAAGGAGGGCAGTTCCCCGCCACGAATGGGCATAATCAATGCGAATAGGCAAAATGAATTAATTTCTCAAAGATAACCTACACTTGGATAGCTAAACTATATAAGTAAGAATTAAAATAAATTTATGTAATATAGTCGACGACTATAACATTTGGATTGTAACATCCACCATCTCTTATAAATCCTTAATGTTGGTTAAAAGGTTGAAATTGCATGTGTTTCCAATTGTACCTTTAGATATTTCAACCTTTGAATAAATTTATATATACACATTATTCATCTTGAAGCCAAATAGACTATAAGCAAATTATATTTGGATGACCAATATTGAGTGTATATTTGTGATGTGATCCTACTCACAACAAATGTTTGAAGATATCATATACTCTATCCATAACAACTAAATATTTTAAAACTATTTAATTTTTTGACACATGATAACTCTCAATATTCTTATTATATTAAGCATATTGAAATCTTAAATGAAAAACATCCCAAAAACTACTTATATTAAATAAGAAAGTAAAGTCTTCAATTGATGTAGACCAATGAGCATTATCACCCTTCTTTTATGAAGAAGATAGGAGTATCTTAAAGGACCTTTATAATCTAGAGTTAATGATGATGAATCATCCTTAAATTTGACATTAATAATGTGTGGTTCTTCCAATGTATATCTTGAATACTAATTATGTTTGGAATAATATATTTAAGACTTAAATTTTTATATGTGTCTCTTTATTGCAAAAAATGAATAACCCAATTATTTTTTACCTCTAGAAATTGTCCATCCCATTTGTGATTGCATAATGTGATTGCATTGCCTATTAAATCTTCCATAGTAGAAACTACTATACAATTCTCTAATTTCCAAAACAATTAGAGATATGCTTACATTTATTATTACATATTTTTGTTTTCTATATTAAAATAAATTCTTCTTGATAACATTGTTTTTTTAATCATATTTTTATCGTGAATATTTCAAGATACCATCATCTTCATATTTTTTTAATTTATGAAATTAGACCCATTTTTTGTAATATTCATGATATCTATTTCTTGGTTTCCTTTTTTGTTTACTCTTACTTTAGGGTTTTCTCTCCTTTTTAAATTTCTACCACTATTTTAATCATCATAATTATCTTCTATTTTTCTATATTTTCATAACTTAGTATCTATAGTTTATGCTAGGTTAAGAACCTAGACTACAAGGAGGGATGACCTACCAAATTATTTCTTGTTATGATGTCTTGGAAAACTTAAAATTCAAGGATAACCTCCCTAATTTTATGCTCCCCTATAAAAATTAAATTTTAAGAGACAACCTACAAACTAACTTCATTATTATACTCCCTTAGAAACTCTCAAGTGTAAGCTACACCTACTATACTATTTTAGTTTTATGTAAGGATATGATTTGTTGTTACTTGAAGAAAATTGAGATGATTTACACAGACTAGATTTTACCTATTCCATCCTATCCTCTTTAAAAATTAATTTTGCATCTTCCTTTCAAGTTTTAATTACTTTTGAAATTGAATTCCCTCATTACAATTCTTCATCCTATAGATCTTTGCAAGTTTTTTCTAGTATTTAGTTTAAATGAACCATAATGGCATTTGTCATTTATTGAGGTAGAAGGGCTTTCCCCTCTTTTTAGGAGTGGTATTTCCTTGATTCAATTTATCTTCTATTACAATATAATCATTTTCAACTCTATGTTTATCTCATGACCAAAACATTTTACCTTCTTCTAACTCTTTATAATTTTAAAATATCTTTGTAGGTGTTTGATCTCATGGCATATGCAACATTGAAATGCATTAGTCATAGTCCACTTATAGAACTCGTCATATTAATTTAAATTTAATAAAAATGGATTTTAATTTTTTTTGAAATATTTATGACAATATACATATGTGTATATATCATTAGAGTATTATCAATATTTTTTATAACTTATTTATTGATAATATGATACAAAAGTCCACAAATTCTAAGAAATATTGGAAGTATCCAACGACCTCTATATCTACAGAATAATTTTACTTCATGGTTTTAAATACAATCCAACCCTCCCCATAAACCCAAGATATCATCCATTACTTTTTAAGTGGATAATATGTTGATTAAATCAATAAATAAAATAGAATTTATTGAATAATATGAATTCAAACGTCATTTTCCTTCAAACTACTACTTACTATTTAAAAAACCTATCTGGTATCATTGAAATTACATAATAACCCTTTATTTTAATAACTATTATACTATGCTCAATTATGTCATCTTTGATAATCACTTCTAGTAAATACATAGCATTTGGATAGTGATTTTCGTAAATGTTTCTACTTTTATTCATAATTAGTAATAAATAAATAAACTTCTTCCAACTAGGACATCCTTACTTCTAATTAGGGATTCCTTAAATGGGTTTTATCTTTTGTTTTTTCCCATATTATCCTTATGATATTATGTCATACATAGAATTTCTCCAATGATTTAGACCAATAAATTTGAAGGTGACATTTGGATAGTGATTTCCATAGATTTACTACTCATTTTATTTATGATCAGTAACAAATTATTTTGTACAAGTAGGGCATCCTTACTTCTAAATAGGGATTCCTTAAATGGTTTTTTATTTTTCTTTTTTTTTAATTATATCTATCTTTTCAATATGATAATAACTCAGGTTCGAAGTGTAGACCAATTGGTTCATCCAAACCCCATAAGGGGGACGGAGGTCCAAGTTTCAAATCTCGGGCCTCGTCGAACTGAACGCTTGTCCCTTTCCTAGTGCTTTCAGTGGCGTAAAAGGTTTAAAATGATTGTGGCATGGTGGTTATAGGGGCGGACTGCGCGAAGATCTATGTGGCGGCTTCTAGGGCGGACAGCGTAGAATACTATGGCGGCCATAAAATCTGGACAGCCTACCCGGATTCGTGGCGGCTATTGATTCCACCATGTAAATTCAAAAAAAAAAATATGAGAATAACTCGTACATAGAATTTTTTTCAAAGATCTAGATTAAGAAATATAAAGGTGAAGCTCGTTCCCTAGTTGCACTTGCTCCTTTTTGTTTTGCTAGAAAACAATAGGTTGGACCCATATTTGATAAATCACAACTCTATTCTTTAGAGCTTGAGAGTTTACAAATAGATTCAATTTTCATCTTAATTGAGATGCTATAGCTAGAAACCTACATCATTTTACATAAATGTTTGAATTCTTGATTTTTATTTTCTAGATATTTTTTTATATTTTGTGTGAATACAAATATTCCAAAATTCAACATCCTTCTTGATATTTTCCTACAACAGCCTTCACAATACTAAAACTTCACCTCTATTATCTATGTATTGCATCTTAATTGAGTAATATTTGCAAAACATCGTACTATCATAATCTACTTTATCATATCTAGATTGCTAGTTTCCTTCATGAAGCACAAGTGCAACCACAAAAATTATAATAAATAATTTATATGAAAAGACATTAATATTATAATAAAAAAATAGATATTACCAATGGAAAATATTAAAGTAAATCTCAATCATTATTTGATTCAAGCAGTCAACATTTTCTTGTCAACTTTAGCCAAACTTATTACTTCCTCTAACCATGGAAAAGAGAATTTAACTTCAAGATCCTTAATTAAAAATCTTCTATTGGTTAGCCTATCTACACATTTGTTTCCTTCCCTTAACATATGTATAAACCTAATTTCTTCAAACTCCATAGCAAGGTCTTGAATTTCCACAAGTATCTCTTGTATGTTTCGTGGAGCCTTTTCTTTTTAAAACTTGCATTTATTACCATAAGAGAATCATCTTTCATCCATACTCTATTCAATTTCATTTGTTTACATTTTTTTAACCCTTCCAAAGCCACCCAAGCTTCAGCTTCATTATTTGTCTTAAATCCATTATTGAAAGTGTAATGAGATAAAATATCTCCTCTATTATTTCTAATTATTCCTCCTCCTCCTCCTTGTCCTATATTTCCTTTGGACGCTTCATCCAAATTCAATTTGATCAACTCCACATTTGGTTTTTTCCACTTTATATTATTTTCCTTCTTTTTGTTTTCCTGTATCCAACATCATAATTCTATTTTATGACTTGACTCCATCTATCAATGCTCTTTGCTTCCATATTAGGTATTAGGTGAGTTGATAGAGTTGGTTTATACTCCTCTATGGCTAAACAAATCTTCCTTTTCATTACCTCTAAACTACTTTCCTTTCCTTTCAATATTATTTTATTCCTTTCTAGCCAAACAGACCAAAGTATTGTATATTTTGATATATCTCATATTGTATATAAAGCCTCACTTTTAAAAGTGCTCTTTTATTGCTTTAACCATTCTTCAATTCTAATATTCATCACCATGCATTTACCAAACATATTAAGAATTCATTGCCATAGTTTCTAGACTATTGAGCAATATCCCAAGAGATGGTCTATACTCTCCTTTTTACAAATAACACATTGTGAGGGGCCATGAAAACCCCTTTTCATAAGGTTATCCTAAGATAAAATTCTTCTATGACCTATTGGCCAAACAAATATTTTTACTTTAGGAATACTTAGGCTATCTGAGATATCTCTCCATATTTTGGCGATAATCCTATTTTTTGGTGCTTTACATCATATCCACTTCTTGTTGTGTATTCTCCTAAGCTATTCAACTACCAAATCAACTCATCCTTGGCTCCCCTCAGAATAATCATTGTTGTTATCTTTCTACTCAACTACCTCCTAGCATCAATGTCTTGTATTTGAAACCCTATCACTATATTTATCTTGAAGTAATCTCATTTATGGTTTCAAAATTAGATCTAGATTGAGTGGTTTTTATCACACCAAGTATCCATTGAAATAGAAACTTTTTATCCAATTCCAACCACTCATATCAAACCTTTAATCACTAGATCAATTTATTTTTTAAATCATTCCATAGTGCAAAACCATTTAGTAGAGAGAATGTAGTAAACATTAAGCTTGGGTTATTGGGATCAACATACTTAGAAGAATTCTTACCCATTTTCTTTGACTCTCTTTGTACAATATTCAAATTACTTGTCCCCTAAGAGCTAAGTTTGCATCCATAAAAACTCTTAAACTAGGACCTCCCCTAATTTTATGATCACACACCTTGCTCTATTTCACCAAAGGAAATTTCCTTTTATTATGTAATCCTAACCACAAAAATGATTGCATAATATAGATTAAAAAAAATCTATCAATTTTGGTATAGTATACAAGGACATATAATATGTTGGAATGGCATGTAAGACTGATTTAATTAGTTACACTCTTCCTGTTAACGATAATAATCTACCTTTCCATACAGATAGTTTATTCTAAACTCTACTTATAATTGGATTACATAATTTTATCATCATTCTTCCCTCAACTAATGGCATCCCTAGATAAGTTGTTGAAAATTACCTCCTTCATTTAAAGTAATATGTATATCCCTACTTTGATTTTAGTTGGGGTGTTTAGGAAGTAAACTTTAAATTTTGTCCTATTAACTTCTCCCTAATGCTCTTTCTTATTCCTTTAATAATTTATTCAAATAGCTAGGCTCATTTATCCTTGCCCTTCCAAAAAGGGTTGTATCATCTACAAATTGTTGATGGGTGATGTTTTCAATGTTATTACTAGCCTTAAGTCCATTTATAAGCCCATGTTTGTTAGCCTTATTCAAGTTCCTAGACAAAATCTCTACCATAATAATGAAAAATACGGAGATAGATCTCCCTATCTAAGGCCTCTCTTGGCTTTAAATGACTCTATTACTAACCCATTGACCAACACTGAATATAAAAATGTATAAACATAAGCTTCAACTCATCTAACCTATTTCTCCCCAAATCCAAACTTTTCTAATACTGCAAAAAGAAAATCCCATTTAACCCTATCATAGGTTTTATTAATATCAAGTTTTAGGATCATTGCTTTCTATTTTCTTGAATTTGTTGAATGCATAACTTAATGAGCTACTATGATCCCATCTAGAATTTCTCCCTTTCACAAATCCTCCCTGCTCTTCTGGAAGAATTTTGTCTAACGGTGGTCTTAACTGATTCACCATCACTTTGGAGATAATATTTTATGCCATATTACATAGGCAAATGGATCTAAGTGAATTAAATAATTCTACATCCTTCTTTTTGGAATTAGGGTAAGATATGTTGCATTTATTTTATAAGGTATGTATTTTTTTACCCTAGACTGTTTCACTCCCACCAATAAAGAATTTATTAGAATCCCATATAGTTATGGATTAAGAGGTGTCTATCCAAATGGTGCCCTTATTTGTAACCATTTTTCAAGAATGTAACTGATTGTAGGTAGGATATTCTAGCCCGGGTGGCATTTTGCATATAAGCCAACCTTGGGAGTTAAGTGTTAGAAGAATTCCTTAAAACTACAAGGGGCAGTATTAAATGTATATTTTTGCATAATTGAATGAAGTATTGAAGTAGGTTGTCTCCTCAAAGAGGCTTGTGATTCAGTGCTATTGTGAGATTGTTCCTTTTTTGTAATTTATTGGGCATATACATATTTATTTTTCGTATTTGTGTGTGTGTTTATTTTTAATAGTAGGTTCCTAACAAGTGGTATCAGAGTGCTTTCCATGGTCATATTTAGCTATGATTGTGATAGTTTTTGCCATTTCAACTATTAGGTATAATACTTTTGTGTTTTATTTTTCATCAATATTTCCTTATTATTTAAAAACAAAAGACTAGGAAAAAATATACAATATTTTTCATCCATAATAGTTGAGTAGGTTAGAAACCCTATGCCAGGGGTTTTAAAATATCATGAAGGAGTTTTCATTATTGTCTAAGCTGGATAGCTCATAAAGCGTCTAGTGAAGTGAGGGGTGATCAGAATCCAATACCCAAGCCTTAGACATCACTCGCACATGGAATTGAGCTTCCATGTATCTTCTGATATATTAGGAAACCATCTAGGATTAAATAAAATTGTATCCATAGGAATATTCTTGGCCTTGTATTATCCATAATACATCGAACATAGCATTTGGGAAGATTACTCTCTCATACTATTAGAGAGATAGATAGTGTGCTCAAGGGTATGCATGGAACCCTCCTTGGGTAGTGGTCTAAAAATATTGGTCATAGCACTATTTCTCATCACTATTGTATAACAGAGGATCTATGGGTATTACATACACCTTTGCCTAGTGTGCCCTGGTTCTGTTTAAACCTACAAACAAGTTTGTTCATCTAAGTATTTATAGTTTGCTTAACTTGCAACCAAAAATTTGAACATGTTACCATATCCTTCACAAAAGTTGAGCATACAAAGAAGACATCCCTATTACAAAGCTCCTGCATGTAAAATAGAAAATACAAAAACATAGAAGAATATAACAGGAAAACAAAAAAATTTAGAGTCTAACATAGGGAAACAGGAAGGTTAAAGTCAGTTGTAGTAAAGAAATTCTATCAGTAACAATTTTTACAGGGTTTTCAAGATAGCAATGTCATAACAGTTACCTGTGATAGTCAAAATCATTATTTGAATAGTCAGAACAGATGCCTGTGATAATCAAAATAGTTACTTGGACAGTCAAAACAGTTACTTGTGATAGTTAGAACAAAAATAGATAGGGAATATTTGTGATAGAGTCAAAATTATATAAGGGATAGAGTAGTGTCAGGAATCAGACAGTAGTCATATTAGTCAAAAAATGATGTTCAACATAGAACTCAATTTTTGAACCAAACCTCTAGAGAAAAAATCGACCACACCAATAGACTCGTCAAAACAACAATATAAAAAAAAAAGCTGGGGTGACCCAAATTAGTGTTGTGGTAAATAGCTCATTATGATTGTTTTTTTGAGTTAATTACTTTGATATACCACACCCAAACCATTTTTTGGACCCTTACTAAAAATAGTAACTCCTAAAACCACCTTTCTATTTTTAGTAAGTTCCAAAAAAAGAATACAAACCTTCAATTTTAGCTCGGGATTCTCAATAACAAGAATTAGACAGGGATATTTAATCCAAAGTGGATGCTATGGGTATCAAACTATGGGATTCAATTAACAAAAGCCTACAAGCGATATAGTCACAACTCCAATATTTCCAGGGAACTATGAGTGACATCTCCCTTGCACAAAAAGAAATGAAGGTTGAATTAGATAGTTGAATCTCTACTAGTTCCACAAATAAACATGACCAAGATGAAATTGGTACAAGCAACCACCAATGAATTATACCAACTCGCAATGAAATGAGACTACCAAAATTAGACTTTCCCAAGTTTTATGGAAAATTCTTGAGGGGTGGATTTGTAAGGCAGAACAATATTTCACTCTTCATAATGTTGATCATTTTCTATGGTTCACCATTGCTTCTTTTAATTTTGAATCAGATGCACTACATTGATTTTTATGGCTTAGAAAGGCCAAAATTGAGCTTTCCTAGTCCGAATTTGGGCAATGCCTACTCACTCATTTTGGTCTTGGTAAGTTTAAATATTTTATAGAAACCTTGTTCAAACTCAAACAAACCTCAATCATTTGAGAATACCAAAATCAATTTGAAAAACTTGCCAATCGAATCATTGGTCTAAGTGTTGACTTTTTCCAAAGTTGTTTTGTGAGTGGACTGAAGGATGATATCAGGGCTGAGGTTAAGTTGTGACCTATATCGCTACCACAGTCCATATAGTTGGCCATATTAGTAGAATATAAATTCAAGACTTTCGATCAAACTTCCAAATTTTCTCCATCTAAGTCATCTTTTTTAGCTAGGCCAATGCCAAGTCCTATTACTAAATCTCCACTTATAAAAATATTGAGTCATGAGGATATGGAGAATAGAAAGGCACAAGGTTTATGATATAATTATGATGAAAAATACTCCATATATCATAGGTGTGTGCAACAAAAATTGTACTTGCTTGATATGGATGAAGTTCCCACTACATAATATTTTAATGATGAGGACCCTCAAGATACAGAACCCATAGACCAGACGACCTATCAAGAGGAAACCCAACCAATAATTTATGTACATGCTCTAGTGAGAGTATCCAATCCCCAAACCATGAAGGTAATTGGCCACTTCAAGGGACAAAGGATCATCATTTTGATTAACTTTGATAGTACACAATTTTATTGATCCATGTGTAGCCAAATAGGTAAATTGTTACATTACGACATGCATTTCCTTCAAAGTCGTGATTGCTAATGGTGGCACCCTACCATACAAAGGTAAATGTCATAATGTTAAATTATAAATTTGGGACTCAAGTCTGACATGTTTGCCTTACCCTTAGGAGGGTGTGATATAGTTTTAGGAGCACAATGGTGGAGAATGTTAGGGCTAGTCTTATGGGATTTTGCAGATTTTTGGATGAAATTTAGTCAATATGGGCAGGAATATACTTTTCATGGCACAACGATGAGAGCAGTTTAGTTTATTTCTTCTCATAAGATGGAAAAATTGTTAAGAAGATCTTCCCATGGCATGGTAGCTCATATTTTTGCTATCATTGCCCTCGAACAAGGGGAGCCTAATCACCCACAATAATTATAGGGTATATTAAACATATATGCTCATATATTTGAGAAACCCAAGGGACTTTCTCCTCAGCACTCACATGATCATGTAATACAAATTTTTCTTGGTAGTCTACCTCCTAATGTTCATCCATACTGGTATGCTTATGCTCAGAAAATAGAAATTGAGAAAATTGTGCAGGAACTTCGAGCTTCTAGAATTATTTGTTCTAGTGTTCGTCCCTATTCTTCACTAGTATTACTCGTCAAAAAGAAGGACAGAACTTGGTACTTGTGTGTGGATTATTGGGATCTTAACAAAATCACTATTAAGGATAAGTTCTATATTCCTGTCATTGATGAACTACTTGATGAGTTGCATGGTGCTTGATGTTTTTCCAAGTTGGATTTGTAGGCAGGCTATCACTAAATTCACATTAAGAATGAAGATATTCCTAAAATAACTTTTCAAAATTGTGAAGGGCATTATGATTTTTTGGTTATACCTTTTGGTTTGACCAATGCACCTTCCACCTTTTAAAGTTTGATGAATTCTATTTTATGTCCTCATCTTCGCAAATTTGTTTAAGATATATTGATTTATAGCTACACATGGGAGGATGATCTTTACCATTTATATGAAACCCTCAAACTATTGTCTAGCCATCAAATTTATGTAAAGCAATCAAAATATTCCTTTGGCCAGCAGGAGGTTGAATATTTGGGGCACATAGTCACTAAATAGGGAGTTCAAGTTTATCCTAATAAAATCCAGGTAGTTCAAGATTGGCCTAAACCTCATACATTGAAGGAACTTCATGGATTCTTGGGTCTTACAGGATATTATAGGAAATTTATGGAAAATTATGGCAAGATAGTGGCTCCCTTAACAACCATGTTGAGGAAAATTTTGTTTGTGTGGATTTATTTTATCGAGAAGGCTTTTGTTGATTTGAAGCATGTTATGACCACCACCCCTATTTTGGCAATGCCAAATTTTTCTAAACCCTTTGTCATTGAGAGTGATGCCTTGGGCATTGGAATTTGGGTAGTTTTAATGTATGAGGGTCAACCATTGGCCTTCACTAGCAAGGCACTCTCCCATTGAAATTTGGTCAAGCCCACTTATAAGAAGGAAATGCTTATCATTTTACATGTGGTCACCCATTGGTGTCCATATCTCATTGGCCAATATTTTTCCATTAAAACTAATCATAAAAGTCTAAAATATTTTTTGGAACAAAGGGTGGATACTTCGAAACAATAAAAATGGTTTTCCAAATTTTTGGGGTATGACTACGACATCTCTTATAATAAAGGTAAATAGAATGTGATGGTAGATGCCTTGTCTCATCTCCATGAATATCAGACCATGTTACATTCTATCTCCACTCCCCTTCCACAATGGATTCCTCATTATAAAATCTCATCCATAGTCTCCAAGAGGAATCTCATTCCCACACTGGATATGCTTGGGATGGTTAGGAGTTACGGTTTCATGATCTTTTGGTTATACCGTCTCAATCTCAAATCAAGGACCTCCTTTTTCAAGAAATGCATACTTCTCCCACAATTGGTACTTTAGGTTTTCTCAAAATATATACCTGAATCAAGCATACTTTTTTTTAGAAGGGAATGAAAAAGGACATCCAAATGTTTGTGACTGAATGTGATCACTACCAGTGCATGAAAGGTAAAACTGTGAGTTCTCTAAGGATACTTCAACCTTTACCCATTCCTAAGTTGGTTTGTTCCAATATATATATGGACTTAATCAAAGGCTTAATGAAATATGGAGAAAAATAAGTTATTTTGGTGATAATGGATCATCTTTCTAAGTATGCTCACTTTTATTTCCTATCCCATCCTTATACTACCTTTATTGTTGCACAAATATTCCTTGACTCCATCTTTCACCTCCATGGGATTCCTAAATCCATTGTATTTGATCAAGATCATACCTTCACCAGTCACTCTTGGTAAGAACTATTCAAGTTGTAGGGCACACAACTCAAGATGATTTTGGCCTACCATCCTCAAATCGATGAGCAAACTAAAATTTTCAGTATATGCTTGGAAACCTATATTCATTGCTTCACTTCTAAACATCCTACTCATTGGGATAAGTGGATTCCTTTAGTCGAATGGTGGTATAACACCACATATCACTCTATCGTGAAGATGACTCCATTTGTATCAATTTATGGTCAGCTTCCACCAACTCCAAATTTTTACCTTCCAAGCAGCTCCAAGGTTTAGGCGATGGATTCCACTCTCTGCCAGTATGACTCCATTCTTTGTCATCTCAAGCTTAACTTGGACATGGATTAGAACTATATGAAATATCAAGCAGATCAATATTATATTGAATGTAGATTTATTATTTGTGATAGGGTCTTTCTTCGCTTACAACCATACAAATAATCATCTCTCTAGTTGTGTGGTTGTCAGAAACTTACTACCAAATACTATGGTCCTTATCAGGTATTGTAGATGCTTGGGGTGATAGCATACAAACTAGCCCTTTCGAATAGCTCCAAACTTCATCTAGTATTACATGTGTCATCTCTCAAGAATGTTATTGGCAATAGGGTGCAGGTGTAGTCTTACATCATTCTTGAACCTGAATGCATTCTTAACATAAGATCGCATAGCCTTCATCGACATGTTATCACAAATATCTTGGTCTAGTGATGTGGCTTACAACCAAAAATATGCAACATGGGAACCTCTTCAATAACTCATTTTGAATGGGAAGGGCATGTTAGGACCTCATCCTAACACTTTGATGTAATAGTCCTTATGGAATGTGGGTAACACCCATTTTAATAATTTGTAATTTTTTGTTATATTTTGGATTAATAAGCATCGATCCCAATGATTCCCTTCTATGTAGCCATTTTTCAAGAATGCAATTGATTGTAGGTAGGATATTCTAGCATGGGTGGCATTTTGCATGTAAGCCAACCTTGGGAGTTAGGTGTTAGAAGAATTCCTTAAAACTGTGAGGGGCAGTATTGTATATATCTTTTTGCATAACTAAATAAAGTATTGAAGGAGGTTGCCCTCTCGAAGACACTTGTGATTTAGTACTATTGTGATATTGTTCCTTTTCTACAATTTATTTCCATAGTGTGCATTTTATTTCCATAGTGTGTTGTGAGCATATATATGTTTGTTTTTTGTATTTGTATATGTGTGTTTATTTTTAATAGTAGGTTCCTAACATAATCCTTCACTATATCCCAATTATGTTGATAAAATGCTACAAAGAGCCCATCCAAACCTAGGGATTTATCCTTATTAAAAGATAAAAGAGCTAAATGAACTTCTTCCAGAGTAATAGGTTCCATCAGTTTCATATTGTCTTCATAACTAAAGGTACTTCTTGTAAAAGTTTATCATTAAGAACTTCGAACTCCTCTGATCCTAAAATATTCTAATAAAAATACCTTACCTCCTTTCTAATTTCACTTTGGTATTCAATCCAAACCCATTCTACTAATTTTGGATGTTGATCTATGTACTATAGTCATCCTATGAAAAAATTGTATACTTTTATCTCCTTTTAACCAAGTTTATCTTGATTTTAATCTCCAAAATTTCTCCTCCTTACTCAAAATATAATGATATTCAATAAGAAACTCTCTTTTATCTGAGCTTGGATTATTATGATTGCATTTTTGGAATTTTGGACTTTTATCTTTTATTTCTTATTTCTTCTCAAAAATATTTCCAAAAGTGTTCTTATCTCATTCTATTAATCTAGATGTCATTAATTTAATTTGTTTTGAAAGTGTAAAAAACCCACCATTTCTTGAAGAATTCCATGTTTGTGTTATCATATCAAAAAATTGAGGATGGTCTTCCCACATCTGCTCATATTTAAAATATGATCTTTTTTAATTCACTTGCCACCGTTTTAACTCTTATTGGTCAGTGTTTAAAGCAATCCTTGTCAAGGTATTAATTTTAGCACAAGTTCCTTCAACTAGCTAATGATATGAGAGTATGCATCTATCTAATTTTTTTGTTATTAGGTTTTGTCCTCTCCTGTTGTTGGTCCATGTATGTTTTTCTTCTTCAAATTTAATCTCCCATAGATTATTGTTTTGAATAAAAGCTAAGAAATATCTCATACTTTGGGTTAATTTCCTAATTCTTCAAATTTTTCATCCAGCTTGGTTATGGCATTACAATATCCTATAATCATGAATTGGGTTTCATGTTATTTACTTCTCATAAAGGCTTCAATCCCACTCCAAACTTCTAATCCTCTTGACTGAGTTGTGGGTCCATAGACATTGATAAGGATGAAATAAATATTTAAAAAGTAGCATGTGACTAAAGAGGCTATCCAATGCCTAGTTTTATGAATGGTTACAAATGAGGTTCTAATAGGATTCCAACAAGTTATAATTACTCTTTTTGCTCCTTCAAAATCCATAGCATCTAATTCACATCTCACCCATATTGCTTTCATAGTTTTGGAAACTTCTTTTTTTGCCATTTTAGTTTCTTGGATACAAAGAATATCAGGATTATTACTTAAATAGAGGTCCCTAATACACCTCTACTTTGAGGGGGTATCAACACCCCTTATATTCCATGAGATGATAATCATGTCTCATTAGGGGCTATTGGCACCACCTATGAATTACCAATATCATTTTTTTGTTTGGGAAAGAGAAGTTCAACCAATTTAGTTTGTGTTCCTTTCTTTATGTTTGATCTTGCTTCCTTGGATCTTGCTTGATAATTTGAGGGTTTTCCTCTTTTTGTCTTGCCTATATTAGGAGTAGGTCTTATTATTCTCTTCTTTAATATTCTTTCATAACTTTCTTTTTCATCAGATTTATCCTCTCCTAGCTCTACTATAGAATATTTTGACTTGTCCTACTCATTTTCTGGTATTTCCTTGTTAATGGTAGAGGTAATAACATCTAACACTATATTTTCTCCTAAATGGTGCATGGTACTTCAAGAGATTTTTCAAAATCTGATGAGATGCTTCCTTAGGTTCATCGATAATGTTTATCCCTAAATAAGGATCATACAAAATAGACAGTTCCTTGTTATTATTTGAACTTGTTGTACCGTGTCCTCTAATATTTGATCTAATTTTTCTTCATAGGCTAAAGCCTCAAAAGGCTTGGTATTTCTTCCAATATCCTTCTTTACCATTCTCCACTATTTATTTTCTTTCATTTGTCTAGATCTATTTTTTGGAAGTTAAAAACCATCCTCATCCCTAACCATTTGTATGTTTCTCTTGTGGTTTTCTATATATGATTATGTTGGACTCTTCTTAGGGCATGATCTCTCAATATACCCTACCTCATCACATATTTTGCATCTAAAATATATGTTTTAAAAATTTAGGGTTTAGATCAAAATCTTATCCCCATACTTAAGAATGATTGATTCTAGTAAAGGTTTACTTATATCAATCATGACCAATATTTGAGCATAAATAGCCAAGAATCCATCTTTTTTAGTTTATAAAATCTCAATTAATTCTCCCAGAGTGTTTCCTATTGCCCTAGAGGTATCCATATCCTAAAATTCAATAGGCGACCCATACATCCTAACCTAGACTAGTACTAGAGATAGATTTATATTTTTATATGAAAAGCCTTCATATCAGTGGGTGAGGAAGACTCTTGTTCTTCCTATAAACCAAGGACCCCCTTTTAGGATTCTATCTCTTTCTTCCCTAGAACAAACAATGGCTAGGTCTTTAGGAAGGATAGAATCATTCCTGGAGACTTCCAACTCCTATCAATCCATTTTATCAAGGTTGAAGCCCCTGGCTAATACCCATTAGATTTACCAAAAACCACTATATATTTGAGCAACAAGGATCCATCCTCTATGGTGCATTCACTAACCTCTACTACTAAATATGGTTTTAAGGATTTAGCTATAAATAGGTCCATGGGAAGGAAACTAAAACTTGAAATCTACTAAAACTTATCAAAATATCCTACAGCAAATAAAATATTTGATAAAAAGATTATAATAATTTACCTATAAAATTTTTAATATAAATAAGGGAACAAGAAACTTAGTTAAAAAATTATTTTCCTAGACAAAATATCTTGCCTCACTGAATCCCTAGCCCTCCATTGTTCCTCCCATCATTCAAACCCTAGCTGACACATATTTGCAATTTTATTTTTCATGACTTGAAAAATCATCACTACCCTTGCTTTGGATGGTTGACTTCATGGTCATATCTCCCTCAATATTGCTTGGATTCCTTCATATGACTAGTCATTTTAAAGATCTTCAAATTCTGCATAAATTGGTCTAAGAATCAGCTGAATTGAACAACCCTTCGCAAAGATATGGCTCCTAAAATATGAAATATTTTTCAAAAAAAATCCCTAACCCTTTGCAATTGCACTTTCTCCTTGATCACATAAATATAAAAAATTTAATTTAATTAAAATTCATCATAAAATAATTTTTATTATATAATTTTATTATTAGTTATCATTAGTATCCTTTGAATCATTACGGTTATTTTATTTGCATACACAAACATTCTCATATATACTTATAGACACAAACACACTATTAGTAATCTACAACATATGCCAATTTAGTCTCACAATGCACATGAATAAAAAATATAAAATATTTTAATTAATGGAAATTACATAAAATGAACATATGACTATATGTAATAGGATGCAACTATATGTATTACTTCCCATTGTCATTTTCCTACCTATATCCATTTTCAACATCATTGCCATGAACATTACAATTCCTATCACTATTGTATCCTTATTATTTCATCCCTCCTTGACAATTTGAATTTTGGCAAGATAAAAATCAACACTGTAAATGACTAAAATATTTGCTACTTGGTTTCCATATCTATAACATATGAATTCCCTAATGCCTCTTTTTAAGGTCTTTTTCATGCCTCTAAAATGTTAAATTATTATTTCTCTCATTTTTGTTTACTTTATTTATGGGTTTACTCCACTTCTTGTTGACACTTGCGATAATTTTTTCAATGAGTTTACAATGGTTTTTGTGAGGGATCCCAGTCCCCTCATACTAAGTGGGATTTGAACCTTGGACCTCTCAAAGAGAGGCCAAATCCCTTACCACTATAGTAAGCTTGTAGCTGGCACTTGCGATAATTGCTTTTGTTTTCCCTTGTCAATATCCCTTTGAGTTTTCTTTTCTCTTTTATTTTGCTTCTTAGGTCTTCCTCTCTCTTTTTTATTCCCACCAACACTTTCATCAACTTTATCTCTTTTATTTTCACATTTTTCATAGCAAGACTTGTAATATATAGGTTTATATTTTTCTAAATGATTTGAATTGTAAGGAAAAATCTCAAAAGAACTTTCTTCTTTGTGATGCCCTAGAAACCTAAGAGTACAAGGACACTCCTCCATAGCAATTACCTTCTCTTTTTTTTTTTTTGAGATCAAGGGGTTGTACTCAAGTCCTCCATCCTTGAAAAATCATAACTTTCTCCTTTAGAGCTTGAGATTTTACAAACAAATTTAATTTTTATCTCAATTGAGTTGTTATAGCTAGATGCCTACATTATTTTACATAAAAATTCTAAATTATTTATTTTTATTTTCTATATTTTCTTCAACTTTTTTGTGTGAATACAATAATTCCAAAATTCAACATCATTCTTAACATTTTCCTGTAGCATCCTTCACAATACCAAAACTCCACCTCTATTGTCTATGCATTGCATATTAGTAGAATAATATTTTTAAAACTCCATGCTATCATAGTCCACTTTACCAGATCTAGATTACTAGCTTCCTTCCTAAAGCATAACTACAGCCACAATAATTGTAATAAATAGTTTATATGAAAATACAATAATTTTATAAAATGAAGAAAATATTATCAATGAATTCAAGCAATCAACATTTTCTTGTTCTCTTGAGCTAAACTTACCACTTCCTCTAACCATGTAAAAGAGAATTTAACTTCATGATCCTTAGTTAAAACCCCTTTATTGGCTAGCCTATTTGTACATTTATTTCCTTCCTTTAATGTATGTGTAAACCTAATTTCTTCAAACTCTATAGCAAGATCTTGTATTTCCATAATTATCTCTTGTATGTTCCATGGAGTCTTTGCTTTCCTTGAAATTGTATTTATTACTATTAGTGAATCACCTTCCATCCATACTATTCTATTTCAATTTTTTGCATATTTTTAACGCTTGCAAAGTTTCTCAAGCTTCAGCCTCATTATTTATCTTAAATAGACTATTGAAATCATAATGAGACAAAATATCTCATCTATTATTTCTAATTATAGCTCCTCCTCTTGTTGGTCCTGGATTTCCTTTAGATACTCTATCAAAAATCAATCTGACCAGCTCCACTTCTAGTGGTTTCCACTTTATGGTCATTGCCTTCCTTTTGTTTCTCCTATATCCATGTTGGCAGTTTTGTACTTTGCCACATTGGGATTTTTGTTTTATTTTGATGGAGCATTTTGATTGTAATGCGGCGATATTTATCCTAAAAATATCATTGTGGATCGATTTTATATGTTACTTTTCTATTTGCATATGTACCCTTTTTTTCTTGGAAGTGATGAATGTTTAAAGGGAAAAACAAATTGAGAACTTCATTAGAAATTCAAATTTGCAACATTCGAAAGCACCGTGAATTGGAGACGCCTTCGGCCCTGTACACTCTGTCAAAAGGAAAAGGAAAGAAGCATTAAAAAATAAAATGGCGAAGGACCGAAAGATTTGAAAAAGGATGAGATGTGGAAAATGCGTTCACCCCAAATATGGGGCGAAAGCTCCGTTCGCCCCACCTTGGGGTGAACGTCTTTCTAAAATATTTAAAAATTGTGCTCACTCGCCTTCTAAAAATTATTTCGATGAAAGGATGCGTTCACCCCAAAGTTGGGGTGAAAGCTCCATTCGCCCCACCTTGGGGTGAACGTAATGTAAGGTGATGAGGATGGGAAAGTCGAAAGCGCGCACGATCAAATGGTCAATGTTGCGTTCACCTAGGTTGAGGGGTGAACATTTCGTTCGCCTCTCCCATGGGCGAACGCGCCCCAAAAAATGAAATTGTGTGAATGCACCTAAGATGAGGTGACGTTGACAAGTCAATATCGTAGTCACCCCAATAGGGAGGGTGACTGTCTTTGTCACCCTTTTTAAGGGTGAACATGATTTTTAAAGGAGAATGGCGAATGATTACAAAGATAAAGATGTTCAATTGTTAAATATTTTCACCTAAAATGAAAGGAATTGTTTGCCATGGTCAAAAAGGAGTAAAGACAATAAAAGGTGTATTCATCATCAATATCCAGATTTTCAAAGGTGCCCAAGGTAGATCATGAAAAGCATTAAATAATGGAGGCGACGAGTAACTCAAATTGTGAATCCCAAGTGAAGAAGAGAGTCATGTTAAAAGCATAGGAGGATTTTCATGATTTCCAAAGTGGGAGTGCATTTTCAAGGCATCAAATATCTCTTAATTTTTTATGCATCGATGCCCAAAGATGTTGATTTCCTAGGAATGTTTCCTTGAAATATGGATCATTGTTCCAAGAGAATGAATTTTCAATATTTCCAAGGAGGAATTTCCTCACTATGGTTCCTGATCTACGATCATTTTGTCTCCATATGCATTTAATGAAAGAGGTGAAATCCTCTATAAATACTACTGAATTCTCATTGTAAAAGGAGGTTAGACACTTTGCGAGAAAACTCTCCAAGTTCTCTGCATCAATAGAAGACACAAGGCTTCTGAATTTGCAAGTGATCTTGTGTGCAATTTCCTTCTGTATTCATGCACTTCTATTTTACATTCATGTTCCTTATTTGTTATTAAATTTGAATTCTGCATCTGAATTTAAATATTGCTAATGAGGGAGTGAGTGTTGGAGTGTTATTTTGAAGGTTGTTCTTGCAAGTTTATAAGTAAATTTTGTTGCTTTTCTTTTGTTATATGCTATTTCATGCTTGGGTGAATTTCCTACTGTTAGTCTACCCCGAATCCTACACCTTCGACCTGTGGCCATATTTCCCATTTCTTTCTACAATTTCTAATTTCTTTCCTACAACTCTAGTCTTCAACCAGTGTAGGATTTAGCTTGGGAGCCAACCCTCTCTAGAGATTGACATGGAGGACATTCCTTTCCTCCGGTCATTCAATGTTGGCCATATCTAGGGTGCACAAACGTAGTTTTGTTGATTAGGTAGATATTTGACCAACAATTTTTGGCACGCCCGGTGGGACCCCAAAAGTTCCACTTTCGACAGTATTAAGGTTTGATGTTCACCTTCATGTTGTATAGTTAGAACATCTGGTGACTCGATTATACCCAAAAATCTCCAAACGTGAGGACAACAAAAGTTGTGTCTCATGAATACAAGATCGAAGGCCAAAAATCTAGATCATCAAATTGAGTTCTACGAACTTGATATTCAAAGGCTAGGAGAGCACCCTCAATTAGCCACTCTACATCGTACATCTTCATTACCTCATACATCCCATATATCATCCACCACATCCTCATGACTAGCCGATGTATTTTCTACTCCCACAAGTCCAGTTAGTACTACCACTAGCATTCCTCAAGCTCCACCTCACACACCAGTCCACATGGCCCAAAATCCACCACCACAACAACCACAACCACCAAGGCAGTTCCCAACATGGAATAGCTCAGGGACCTTGAACTTACAAGCACAAAATCTAGTGCCCCAAGCAGCTTTGAAGGCTTTATCGACCTATGATGGCACTGGTAAAATGACCTATGAACATATTCAGGATGTAGCTTCTTTGGCTATGATCCATGGAATAACGGATGAAGATGTAATGGTAAAGTTATTGGTATTATCATTGAGAGGAAAGTTGTTGTATTGGTACCGATCATTGCAACCTGGTACTATTACCTCATGGGATCAGTTGGCGGAGTTGTTGATAAAAAATTTCCATGAACAAGCTGACCCATACTCCTTGTTGCATCAGTTTACAATGATCCAAAGACATCCACAAGAGGAGATAGTTGATTTCAATATCAAGTTCGCTCAAAGTTGGCAAAGAGTTCCTGATGGTTTGTGGCCCATGCATGAACAAGTCGTATTCTATTACCTTAGGGTATTCAACACTGACATTGGCATGGTTGTTCGACAAACCAATGTGAATACCTTCCCTGATCTGTATACGCAAGCCCAAAAAGCTGAATCCGACTTGATTGCCATAGGTAAGCTTCCTCCAAAAATGATGATGCCTATTCTACCTGACCTACCAAAACATTTGTATTCAAGTGCATTTTCGCAACCCATGCCTTCCATGTACCCAGTTCCCTCATGGAGCTCAAGCCCACCTCAAATCACTCTGATCCCTATCCCACAACATCCCACTCCAAGTTTTTCATAGTTACCCATTCAGTCAGTACCACAATTGCCATCATCCATTCCTTTTCCAACATTACCAATGCCACCGATCCCATTACCATTGCCCGCACCACCAACACCTCTACCTTTGCCAGCACCCCCACACCTTCTAACCCTGATCCTTTCACGACATTGTTACAAGAAGTGAAATCTAATAACTCAGCCTTAAGGACGATATCAAATGAGCTTACGATGGTAAGGAAGAAGCAAGCTGAGGCTGAATTTTGGTCAAGGAGATTTCAAACTCCATCGATTACTCGAGAGCAAGCATCTACTAGTAGAGGCCCTGAGAAGAGCACAATTATGCTAGAAAATGAAGAGACTAGCATGACAGAAAAGGCATACTGGTGTTCAACATGCAATGATCCTCATGGAGAAGAAACTTGCATGGTGCATATGAACTATGTGCAGACGCTTGCAAAAAGTTTAGTTGGTAGACAAATCAACATGATCAGAGAGGTTGATCATAATTTTATGATGCCATCCTTGGAGCAAGTTTTAATTCTTACAAGGTCCGAAAAGAAGCCAGTAACTATAGATCCAGCTGAGCTTGAACCCTTGAAGGTGCCTACGAAACCAAAGGTGCAAAATGAAAAAGGCAACCTCCAATGAAAGCACCTAGTGCAATGGCTAAGAAGCAGGATTCTATCATGTTAAAATATTTACTACCTAAGCAAGCTCAAGAAAAGGCACAAACAAAGGCATCAACTTCACAACCTACAACAGCTACCCAAACGCAAAATGAAATGAAAGAGCAGGCCAAAGAGTACCTCAAGTACCCATCATTGACAAAGAGACAAAGGGTAGAAGCTACTCAATAGTACCAAGACAAGTATGAGTGGGTTACAGAAGAAAAGGCTTTGACCATCTCAAATTATAATATTGTGGAAGAAATGAAGAAGATACCTATGAAAGTGAGCCTATATGATGCACTACAGTTGCCTGGACAAGTTGACCTACTGCAAGAGTCTTTGAAGACTGCTAAAGATCAAAAGAAAAATCCTTCTCAAATAGTGTTGGTGCAAGCACTACCAACTTTGGCCACTAGAAAGAATAGGCCACCCCCATTTTATTTGTCACTCAGAATGGAGGGGTGGATTGTACACAATTGTATGATTGATTTCGATGTTGCGACTACTATCATGCCAAAGGTAGTATGTGAAGTGATGGGGATGGAATACACAAGAAGTAGCCTAGGAGTGTTGTAGTTGGATGGGACTCCGATCAAAATGGTAGGAGTAATCAAAGATATTCCTATCATCCTTCATAGTATACCATAAATCATTGTCATCCAAGAAGTAGTAGTGGTTGACCTAGAGCCATACTTTAGCATGTGCCTCTCAAGGGAGTTCACAATGAAACTAGGAGGATACCTTTCCTTAGACTACTCACATTTGGAGATCCCATTCAAAGGAAAGAGAATTCACATATATAATGAAAAGCCATCAAATTTTCATATTGAGAAGTTGGAGGAGGAAGAAAAATCTCCAGGTGCAGTTAACATGATGACTGAAGAATTAGAAGAGGTTGACTTGATGGAAGAAGTGCTTGGTGAACTTCACCTTGAAGATGAATTCTCACTCATAGATTTTAATGCAATGATTGGAATAGACATTGGTTGTTATACGATAACCAAACCGAAGCAAATTGAAGAAAAAGTCCCTGATTCCTCGGATCCTATCACAGATCAGTTATGGAAGCTTTATTTTGATGGTGCTAGATGTAAGAATGGTGTAGGAGCTGGTATTATTTTGATCTCTCCCATGGGGTTACAGAAGACTTATTCTTACAGATTGACTTGGAGTTGCACAAATAACATAGCCGAATATGAAGCATTGTGCCTCGGATTGAAGAAAGCTAAAAAGTTGGGCATCAAGTAACTGCAAATTTTTGGTGACTCCGAACTCATTGTCAATCAAACCACAAATAAATGTGTGTCTAAGAAACATTACCTAAAATCCTATCACAACAAAGTGTGGGATTTGTTTGAATCTTTCACAACTTTGAACATTCAGGTGATTTCCCGAGAGCAAAACAAACACGCAGATATTCTAGCCTCTCTTGGCATGAATTATTCTCCTATGGAGAAAATAGTCAAAAATCCCAAGACTATCAGGGTGATCTATAGACCCTCAATCCTTGACAAGAACATCTATTGGCAAGTATTCGACAATGATGAGCAAATAGTCAATTTTCTGATCAAGGAAGTTGCAAGTGTAGATGATAGAAAGCTTGTTGAAGAAGAGATGGAGGGGATGATACAATTGAAGAATAATCATATTCCTAGGGGACTGATTTCATTGGAAAGTTTATTTGATCAAAATGATAGGGCTGAAAAGCACAGGATCAAGGTGGATGCAAAGGAGTATAAGGAATTACAGCTAGAACCTGAAAAGATCATCAAAATTAGAACTGATTGTATGCTAGAAGAGTTGGAAGACATTAAGAACTTGTGCTATGAGTACCCTGACATCGTTGCATGGAGCTATCAAGATTTGAAGGGATATGACAAGAACGTGATCCAACATACCATTGAGCTACAGGAGGGAGTAAAACCTTTTCAGAAAAAATAATGGCCTATCAATCCCAAGATAGAAGTACTCATGAAGGTGAAATTGTTAAAGATGCTAGAGGTAAAGATAATTTACCCAATTAAGCACTCGACATGGGTGGCAAATCTGGTGCCAGTACGAAAGAAGAATGGAGACATTCGATTATGTGTAGATTTTTGAAATCTGAACCAGGCATCACTAAAATATCATTACCCTCTACCATAGATTGATCAAATCCTTCATGTGGTAGCCGATGCACAAATATTTTCATTGTTAGATGGCTTCTCTAGTTATAATCAGATATGGGTGAAAGATGAGGACCAACATAAAACAACATTCACTACAAAGTGGGGCACATTTTCCTACCAAAGGATGCCATTTGGACTCTCAAATGTTGGCGCTACTTTTCAGAGGGCTATGGACATCACTTTCGATGAGTTATTGAATAGAATTATTGTAATCTATCTTGATGACATGATTATGTTTTCACATCGCAGAGAAGAC
This sequence comes from Wollemia nobilis, assembly GCA_028583015.1. NCBI lineage: Eukaryota > Viridiplantae > Streptophyta > Pinopsida > Araucariales > Araucariaceae > Wollemia > Wollemia nobilis. The sequence goes on from JAQPPZ010003280.1 coordinate 5,147,554, forward strand.
CATGTTTCTCATTTGAGGTAGGTGTTCGAGAAGTGTCATGAGTTTAGGATTTCTATTAATCTGAAGAAGTCAATATTTGTTATTAAAGAAGGGAAGTTGTTGGGTCATGTGATCTCACAAGAAGGATTGGTAATTGATCCTACAAGAGCTGAAGCACTCTTGAAGCTACCATTGCCTGCTAACAAAAAAGATCTACAATCTTTCTTTGACCAAATAAATTTCATCCACAAGTTTATTGTTGACTTTGCTCAAGTTGTGAAACCCATGACTGAGCTCTTAAAGAAGAATACCGAGTTTAAATGGATAGAAGCTAGAAGATGAGATTTTCGAGAGATCAAGGAAAGAATCACCCAAGCTCCAGTGTTGATTAATCCTGATTATTCAAAGGACTTCATTCTCTATGCAGTAGGTGAGCAAGAGAGCTATGCTATAGTTTTGACACAGAAGCAAGAAGATGGAGATGAGAAGCCAATTGCCTTCCTGAGCCAAGTCATTGCACCCCACCAAGAGAAGTACAATTTTATTGAGAAACAAGTGTACACGATGATGAAATCATTAAAGAAGTTTCGACACTTTGTTTCCCAGAGCAAAACTATCATTTATGTTATACATCCTGATGTTCAAAACTTCATACTCCAAGGAGAACTAGGTGACAAAAGGGTAGGTTAGGTCTCAAAAATTCAAGAATATGATGTGGAGATCCGACCAACAAAGCTAGTTCATGGGTGAGCTCTATGCCAAGAATTAGCTAAAAGTGTCACATCTGAATCATTGGATATGATGCAAGAGGAAGAGGTTGGTGAAAGCATTTGTGTAAATCATACTACAAGCAATCATGACTGGACAGAGGAGCTTATTGATTACTTTACTTCTAGGAAGTGTCCACCACACCTTGATGCTTCACAGCATCGAAGGTTTAGACTGCAAGCCCTCAAATATGTTATATTGCCTAATGGGCTATTTCACAAAAATATTGATGGAGTTCTCCTTAGATGTGTGAAGGAATCTGAGAAAGAAAGAATATTAGAAGAATTTCATTCTGGGCTATCCGGTGGTCACTATGCAGGTAGGCCCATGGCCTTAAAAATTATCCGAGCTAGCTATTTTTGGCCTACTCTATTCATCGATGCTCATAAAGTAAGTCAACACTGTGATAGCTATCAATGATACATTGGCAGAATCAGGAAAGGAGCACTGCCTCTATACCCAATTCAAGTGGAAGCACCTTTTCAATAGTGGGGTCTTGACTTCATTGGAGTCATTGATCCACATTCTTCCATAGAACATAAATACATCTTAACGACAACTGATTATTTCACCAGATGGGCAGAGGCTATTCCCACCAAGAAGGTTGATCAAGCGACCATCATCTCTTTTTGGAAGGAATCATTACTCGCTTCGATATCCCAGATTCAATTATAATTGATAATGGAACTCCATTCATTAGGGCCAAAATCATAGAGTTCGCTAGAAAATATGGAATTTATCTCAAAACATCATCCAATTATTACCCATAAGGAAATGGTTTGGCCGAATCTACCAATAAAAATTTACCACGTATTTTAAAAAAGACATTGGAAAATAACAAAAGGAGTTGGCACTTGTTGTTGAACCAGGATCTTTGGGCAGATCACATATCCATAAAAAAATCTATCAAAACATCTCCATATTCTTTGGTGTATGGAAAAGAAGTTGTCTTGCCTACCCACATTGAGCTTCCAGTCCTTCAAACATTGCAGTTATTTCAAGATGAAGATGAGGAGTATGATCCTATGAGTGCAAGATTGGCACAATTATTGCAGTTGGAAGAAGATAGAGAAAAGTCGTATCAAACATTCATTGAGCACACTAAAGAGATGAAGAAGTGGTTCAGAAAGAAAACAATTGAGCACGATTTCCAGGTGGGAGACTTAGTTCTCAAATGGAATGAGAAGAAAGCTAAGCCAGGGAAACACCATAAGTTTGATGCTATCTGGGAAGGCCCTTTTCAGATTTCCATAGTAAATTCAGAAAATGCTTATCATCTTCATGACATGGAGGGTTGTGATCTTCCTATTCCGATGAATGGTCTTCATTTGAAGGCCTATATTCAATGATGAGATTTTAATGAGGTACCATCTTGTAAATATGTATATATTCTTTTGATAGTATTTTATTTGCTTTAAATTGATGATTATATTTATAAAAAAAAAGAAAAAAAAAAAAAAATGGCTTATGATTCCTAGTAAGGACTCCCTTAGAAAGTTAAATTGGGCATAAAAGAGAAAATTTTTGCCCCCTCTCAAAGTGTTGAACAAATTAAACAAAAGCCTAAGGGCTTTGGGGTAAAAAATAAATATTAAAATCATGTTCACCCCAAATATGGGGTGACACGATCGATCGCCATTGGTTAGGGTGAACTCATTAACATTGACATCCTTTTGCAAAAAGCAAAAACATATCTTCCCAAATGAGGGAAACCATTCACCCTTAGTTTGGTGAACGCATTTTAAAGCGATTTTTAAAAAATTTTTAAATATATTAATGAGCCTTTTAGAAAAAATAAAAAAAAAAAAAGAGAAAAGTCGCTTTAAAAGCAATTTTTTTTTTTAGAAAATCAAATTTTCTAAATATGGGAAAAAGAAAGAGGTTTTAAAAGGAAGTTGTTCGCCATACAATTACCAAGCAAATTGAAGGTGCCCTAGAATGATTTCTCTTATTTTTGAAAGAATAAAAAAGGAGGAGAATATTGTGCACCCATAAGATGATTTCATCGAAGGAAAAGGAGACAGGCTTTTATAAAGCACTTGCAAAGGATTGCACCCTTAAACACGTGGCAAATTCTAGAGAGCAGGAATGAGTAGAAGTGTTTTAAATGCATTTAATTCAAATGTGTGAAATATTTGTGTTCCCGAGGAACAAAGAATACATTCCATTGGTTTTTAAGTGGCTGATTTATTTTTCCAAGCAAGCTTCAACAACCAGGGCACGATTTACAATAAACTTATGCGAAAGGAGGGCACTCTTTCCTAGGATGATTTGGTAGTGAATCAAAGGTGATACCATTAGAACATTGGGAATGGTGCTAGTGAGCGAATCAATGCTCACATTCTCCCGAAAGCGCCCAGGTTAACTCAACATTTATTATGGTAGATGGGAGAGCGCTCTATATAAAGGACGAGGTAAAAGCCCATAGTTTAATTTTTTTCAAATTTTTACTATCGATGTATTTCGAACTGTCATTGCAGAAGTTCCCAGAGAATATTCAAAATATTTATCAAGGAAAAGAGACAATGGGAAAGCGAAGTAAAGAGACTAAAGAAATTATAGAGGCTATAGAGCCCAAAAGGTCAAAGTCTAGAGCTAAGAAGGCCCAAAAGAATGACTATGTCGACTTAGACCCGTATGATGACACAATGGTAGAAATTGGTGATTGTATCATTACCCACAAAGGGGTGGAAAGATTATGGTAGGATGTTGAGTTCACAGTAAACCAGGGGGTGACATCAGAAAGTTGGCTGATAGTGCCTTATCATTCATAATTATTTTAGTACCTATGCTCACCAGTTCATCCTTACCCTGAGCTAGTGCGGCTTATCGCTCAATTTTATGACCCATTTACCAGAGCTATGAGAAATGCAAAGAGGGAAATTCTCTTCACTATCACCCCAGATGAGGTTCGAGAGGCATTCGCTTATGGTTTAAAGCCTCCTTCCTATGGGGTTCATAAAAAACTGCATACTGATGAACAGGAGGATAGATATGTCTCCACGATAACAATGCAACAATTTATGGAGACCCAACTGATTAAGGAGCCATCGATGGGGCAGCTTCCTAACTTGCCAAAGCCGCTCACAGATTTTAAAAGCTTGGATATTTATTCAATGTTGGCATGGGTCATAGGTTTACCTTCAGATGATACCATTCATAAGTGGTAGGTGGCCTTAGCACAATGTATTTTTCAGGTGGAATTCTATTCCCCTTCAGCTATGAGACAGGGCACCAATCCGATTTTCTTCGATTGGGCTGATTTTATTTCCTAGAGGTTGAATTTTCAGTTGGAGAAGTTGCAAATTGGGGAGGAAAAGTCATTCAGGCACACTTCATTTTTGATATGGTATTTCTTTTTCCAACTCCAATGATACTTTCCTTTCATTGCAGTAACATAGACAAATGAGAAAAATGAACCTCTACCAGTTTATATGTGGACTTCCATCTTGACAAAAAGGGAGTCATTTTACAGTTTTAACAGTTGGTTTTTGGGGCCTGCGATAGAGTTACTTTGCGGTACATGTGAGAGGGTGCCATGAGAATTAAGAGAAGCAGTGGTTGCCCAAGAGAAAGGAGATATTTTTCTGCTTACTCAGGGTGTAGTTGTGAGAATTTTTGGTTTCACGGGTAAGCCATTTTTGTTGCCCTATTTTGCTACTGAGCATGTTTTTGCTATGGAAGTAGTGCGCCAGTCAGATTACGTGAATGATGTGTATGGAGCTAGGCATGGGAAGAAAATGACATGCAATATGTCATTTAAATTTGGTAGTATAGAGGTGAGCCAAGTAGGACAAAATCAGCTCCTTACAGTAACATTGCAAGATTTGGGACTCATAGAGCTACCACAACATTGGAGGTATGACCCATTGGGCAAATTTTTAGCTATTATAAAATCTAAATCATTTCATTGTTGCCCTCGACCTGATATTCAGAAGAATCAAAATAATTTTGATGGGCCCGATATGAATTGGCACATTGAAAAGATGACAACGCTTCCACCTTGGCATGACTGCTATGAGCAAGAGGCGGAGTATAATCCTACCAAGTATAAATCTCAAATCCCTCCATCAAGTTTGTTTAGCCAAGTTAAAGAAAGTGAGCCCGAATGGATCGAGGAGAAAATTATGAATTGGTGGATAATGCGGGTTCACCGAGGGAAGCCGACAACTCCTTACAGGCTGAAGTTGGATGAGTCATTTTTAGAGATTTATGATGAGTATGTTGATTCATATCAGCCCATCACTTTCACCAATATTCTACCATAGATTTTTCAACACTTCGATAGTGGTGAAGGTGAAATAGAAGGAAAACATCCATTGGTTGAGGAGGAGACTCCAGAGGAAGAAGAGCAACAATACATGTTTAGACGAAGATCAAGCAGATGAAATAGAAAGTTGAAGTGGCACCTACGTCAGAGAAGCAAAATGTGCCAAAAGTGCCATCGCTTCCCAAAGTGATGAAAAGACCAAGGACTAGTGCCATTACTACTTCTACTATGGAAGTTTTAGTTTGGTGGTTCCTACAATTCTTGTTATTTTAGCATAGTTATTAATCCTTCATCAATAATAGAGGTCTCGACTATGGTTGCACAAATATTTTTAATGGCTCAAGAGCAAGTGGAGGATCATCAGTCAGAAAGCTCCCAAGTAGAGGTCATGGATGGCGAAGATAATGTGAACATTGAGGAGAGGGTAGAAGAGCAACAAGAAGAAGTGATTTCATAACCACTCCCATCACCACATCACACGATGCCACACCCGAAGGTACATCTTCTTTTCCCTCTTCTTCTTCTCCAGAGCATGTAGTGACTTCAATTTCACTCCCATCATCTTCTATCTCCATTTATCCACCATTTGGTATGCCCTCCATATCTATTTCACTTCCTTCATATTCCATTCTCGAAGTCACTATTGCTCCCTCTTCTCTTCCCATTTCTTCAACCTCCATTTCTTTTAGTTCATATGCATCAGGGCTGAATCCTTTTTGCATCCTTCCCCTTCTATTACCACCACCACTACCATTGAGGTTGTAAGTATGCAAGCTCCTCCTAGAGTAAGCATAACTACAGCCGAACCTAGTTCCTCCATCCAATCCACCATTTTAATTCCCCCTCTTATAACCATCTCATCCACTTCTATTGAGCCTAGCCACTCAGAAGTTATAATTCCATTCACCCCATTTTTGGAGATACAAGCATTACCCAATGTTCAGGTGGCACGAAAATAACCAGATATGGAGAAAATCAATCGAGCGCACCTGAGTTCTTCATAATGGTTGAAGAGCAAGAGGTGAAAAGAGGCCTTGGCTCTAGCTCGACCAATCAAGAAAGTTGCTTTTGACCCAGTCGCCATGGAGTCTCACATGACTAGAATCACTCCCTTAGTCCAAAAGCCACAAGGAGAAATGTTGTCGAGTGATTATGTCTATGAGACTATAACTGAAGATCTCACCAAGATAGATCCGACTAAAAATATGGGCAATATATAGGTTGATATGAGCTCGGTATACTTGCATGGTGAGTATTACAAGGAGAAATATTTTGAAAATGAAAATAAAATTATTGAGCTCGAAAATACCTTGGCGAAAAGCAGAGCGCAAGAAGAAAATACTACCATAGAAAATGAACACTTGCACCGACAAGTCGGAGTGCATTTGAAAGAAAGAGATACCACTAGAATAGATATGCATAAGCTCCACCAATAGCTTGAAGATATGAAAAATCAGCTAGTAGAGAAGGTTGCACAGGCTGTTGGTTTCTCGCCAAAAAGCATCAAGGAGGCCCATCTTCGCTCTACCCAAAACTATGAGAAGTTGGCCACATAGGTAGTCCAAGTGTTGCATTATTTATGGGAAGCACAAATACAGATCTAGTTGGAGCAGCAATTGATTGATAATACAGAGGAGAGGCTAGAGCCATACATGGAAATGGCTATCAAAATTTAGGCTTTGGCTAATTCTAACATACATATTCACCCTCTAAGCGAAATGGATCATGCTTGGTCAACTGCCAAAGTCATGCTGCATAGTTATTTTCAAAGGATGGACCTGGTGAGAGAAGGTCGAAAAATTCTCAATACCATCGAGTGAGAACATACTGTTTCTATGACTCATTTTGATACTCTTGCCGAGTTGGGATTTCTGGACTTTATAGATGAGTGGGGTGAACCCTTACCAAAAGAGCAATTGGAGGTGATCTAGAGGAAGTTCATAGAAGATACCTCGAAGATTGATGCATGGGAGGAGCCCATCATAGAAGCACAGGTATTGCCTCTAATGCAAAAATATACACACTTGGAGTTATCATTGTATGAGCTGGCTCAACGAGCGAAGCACCTCAGCTTGACGGATATTCAAAATCTTCACTTTGTTTATGAGTCATTAAGTGTCCCATGCCTATTCACTACTCATGCTTGGAAGGAGGTAGTCACAATCTATGAGGTAATTTTTGAGAGCCTCAAAGAGCAGGAGGAGCAGGAGCAACAGAGCGCACGATGACGGAGAAAGCAACAGAAGAAGTAGAGCGAGCTAAAGTTCTCAAAGTCACGGCTGAAGCTGAGGAAAAGGAGAAAGCTGAAGAGGAGTGCATCGAAAGGCATCTACAACAAAGGTGCCAACCAAGGCGACCGAAAAAAGACTCCATAACAGCCCAATGGATAAAGGCCTAGGATCGCTTGCATCCATGCGAGCTGGATACCCCGTGAGTCACCAAAAATATTGGTAGTTTTGTACTTTGCCACATTGGGATTTTTATTTTATTTTAATGGAGCATTTTGATTGTAATGCACGATATTTATCCTAAAAATATCATTGTGGATCAATTTTATATGTTACTTTTCTATTTGCATATGTACCCTTTTTTGCTTGGAAGTGATGAATGTTTAAAGGAAAATCAAATTGAGAACTTTATTAGAAATTCAAATTTACAACATTCAAATGCACTAAGAATTGGAGACGCCTTCGACCCTATACACTCTATCAAAAGGAAAAGGAAAGAAACATTTAAAAAATAAAAATGGTGAAGGATTGAAAGATTTAAAAAAGATAAGATATGAAAATACGTTCACCCCAAATATGGGGTGAAAGCTCCATTCACCCCACCTGGGGCGAACGTACTTCTAAAAATTTGAAAATTGCATCACCCACTTTAAAATTATTTCGATGAAAGGATTGTATTCACCCAAAGGTTGGGTGAAAGCTCCATTCGCCCCACCTTGGGGCGAACGTAATGTATAAAGACGAATCAAAATGATCAACGATGCATTCACCTAGGTTGAGGGGTGAACATTTCGTTCACCTCTCCCATGGGCGAATGCACCCCAAAAAATGAAATCGTGCGAATGCGCCTAAGATGAGGTGGCGTTGACAAGTCAATATCGTAGTCGCCCCAATAGGGAGGCGACTGTCTTTGTCACCTTTTTAAGGGTGAACATGATTTAAAGGAAAACATGATCAAATAAAGATGTTCAATTTTAAATTTTCGCCTTAAATGAGAGGAATGTTTCGCCATGGTTCACAAGGAGTTAATCAATAAAAAGTGTATTCTCATCAATGATCCAGAATTTCAAAGGTGCCAGGTAGAGCAATGACAAGCATTAAATAATGGTGGCAATGAGTAACTCAAATTGTGAATCCCAAGCGAAGAAGAGAGTCGTGTTAAAAGCACAGGAGGATTTTCATGATTTCCAAAGCGGGAGTGCATTTTCAAGGCATCAAATGTCTCTTAATTTTTTGTGCACCGATGCCCAAAGATGCTGATTTCCTGGGAATGTTTCCTTGAAATATGGATCGTTGTTCCAAGAGAATGAATTTTCAATATTTCCAAGGAGGAATTTCCTCACTATGGTTCCTGATCTGCGATCATTTTGTCTCCATGTGCATTTAATGAAAGAGGTGAAATCCTCTATAAATACTACTGAATTCTCATTGTAAAAGGAGGTTAGACACTTTGTGAGAAAACTCTCCAAGTTCTCTGCATCAATAGAAGACACCAGGCTTCTGAATTTGCAAGTGATCTTGTGTGCAATTTCCTTCTGTATTCATGCACTTCTATTTTACATTCATGTTCCTTATTTGCTATGAAATTTAAAATTCTGCATCTGAATTTAAATATTGCTAATGAGGGAGTGAGTGTTGGAGTGTTATTTTGAAGGTTGTTCTTGCAAGTTTATAAGTAAATTCTACTGCTTCTCTTTTGTTATATGCTATTTCATGCTTGGGTGAATTTCCTGCTGTTAGTCTACCCCGAATCCTACACCTTCGACCTGTGGCCATATTTCCCATTTCTTTCCGCAATTTCTAATTTCTTTCCTGCAACTCTAGTCTTCAACCAGTGTAGGATTTAGTTTGGGAGCCAACCCTCTCTGGAGATTGACACGGAGGACATTTCTTTCCTTCGGTCATTCAATGTTGGCCATGTCTAGGGTGCACAAACGTAGTTTTGTTGATTAGGCAGATATTTGACCAACAACCCAATATCATAATTTAATTTGATGACTTGACTCCATCTATCAAGGCTCTTTGCTTCGAGATTAGGGTTTGGGTGAGTTGATAGGGTTAGTGTAGCCTCCTTTATGGTTAAACAAATTTTCCTTTTCATTAGCTCTAAATTACTTGCCTTTCCTTTAAATATTCTTCTATTTCTTTGTAGCCAAATAGTATAAAGTATTGTATATTTTGATATATCCCAAATTGTCTGTAAAGCCTCACTTTTGAAATTGTTCTACCATTGCTTTAACCATTCTTCAATTTTGTCATTCATCACCATGCACTTACCAAACATATTAATAAGCCATTGCCATAATTTTGAGACTATTAAGTAGTGTCCTAAGAGATGGTTTATACTCTCTTCTTCCCTTTTACATAGAAAACATTGCGAGGGGCCATGAAAACCCCTTTTCATAAGGTTATCCAAGAATAAAATTATTTTATGACCTACTAGCCAAACAAACATTTTGACTTAAGGAATGCTCGAGCTATTTCAAATATCTTTCCATATTCTTAAGGTATTTCTATTTTTTTGGTGCTTTACATTATATTGTGTATTGTCCTAAGCTTTTCAACTTCCAAATAGACTTATCCTTGGCTCCCCTTTAAATAATCATTGTAGTTATTTTTCTATAAAATTACCTCCTATAATAGGTGTCATTGTCAAAGTAGAGACTTTGCACTTCGTGAGTGTGATGGAACAAAGTTAGTTGTGCACAGATCATCACTTTCAGCTCATAGTGGGAGACTTTGCTCTTTGCAAGTGATGAAATATAGTTAGTTGTGTGTTGATCATCACTTTTCCCTCATAATGGGAGATTGCACTTCGCGAGAGTAATCAAAAAAAGTTAACTATGCATGGATCATTGTTTTCCCTACTCATCTTGAAGACATTGTTCCTGATAATGCATTGATAAATGCATTGTTTCTATCGGTTAGAATGGATGCTACACTAGAAAGAAATTTCACACTACAAGGAATATGTGAAATGTAAAAACAAATGGGTGTTTAGATTCTACGCAGACCACTATTCCGCCATCTGAGTTTTGGGATGGGGTTTATACGGCCACTGGTGTGAGGGTCCTGATTGAACAAAATTAGGGTTTGTTTGCTTGGATGAAAGTAGGGTTTATTTGATTTTGGATGGAGGGTTTCAACAAAGATGCATGCATTGAGCCAAAAATGAATTTTAAAGAAGCAATCCATGGAGGACCACCTCAAACAGGAGGGGAACACAATCAACGATTGCCAAGGAAACCATTGAGGATGCCAAAGGTCGATTCAAGGAAAATAGAGATGGGTTGCATGAAAGCAACTAATGGATCCCTAGTAGTGAAGTTGGAAATAATGGATGTCCAGGAAGGAATAGATGTGATAGAGAGGAAAGGCCTAATTTGTTGATTCATGGGATTCCGATCGACTCTTGCTACCTTCAAGCAATGGGCTACCAAAAACTGGAGCACTAAAGGTAAGTTCCAAATTTTTACTTACCCTAATGGCTACTTTCTTATTTGTTTTGTTAATGAAGAAGATAGGGAGAACATTTTTCAAAGGGGGCCATGGTTTTTTGGTAGGGCAGGGCTCTTCATGAAGCCCTGGCATACCAAGTTCAAATATGAGGAAGAAATACCATCAACTGCCCTTGTTTGGGTCCATTTATTTGGTCTTTCGATAGAATACTGGCATCCAAAGATATTCACAACAATTGGAAATTCTTTAGGAGTTTACATGATGACTTTTGATAGCACCCAACACTTAGAGCATATGATTTATGCAAGGATTTGTGTTTTGATTGATTTTGACAAACCACTTCCAGAGAAGATTACTTTACAATATGGGGAAGAAATATGGGAGCAAGTAGTAGATTATGAAAATATTCCATTTAGATGCAAAATTTGTCATGAATATGGCCATCTAGCCAAGGATTGTCCACATAAGGTCCCTAACAAAGAGAAAGAGGATGGGGACTTGGCAGGGTTTCAAATCCCTAAACAAAAAACACAAAGAAAAAAATAGCAACAAAAGAGAAAACAGTAATTTCACCTAACACCTTTGAAATTCTCTCCATGGATGAGCAAGCAGATGATGAGGATGGTCAAATGGAAACAATTATTATGGAAACACAGTTTGATGAAGAGAGGGAACAAGAAGGATTGCATGATGAGAAATCACTAAAAGAGCTTGCCTTGATGTTGAGAAATAACAGTAAAGGAAAAAAAAGTACAATGTAGAAAACCAACCCAAGTGCAAAACAAAAGGGCAGATTCAAACTACAAACAAAATGGATCCTCAAAAAGACCATACAAATTCCAATAGTAGTGTCGTGGCTCCAAGTAACCAGCCTATAGTCCCAACTGGAATGAAGCAAGATACGAATAAAAGGATAAGGATGCCATAATCCTAAGGTTTATAGTCAGTCTCTTTATGGCAATGTTGGAAGCTTTGGCTATTTTGCTAAGCAATTTTTGATATTTTTGGTAATTTGTTAAGCTTTGGTTTATTTTTAGTGTTACCATTTTTTGTTTGATTTGTCATTAGCTCCTTTGGCTTAGTTTTTGTTGTATTTGTTTTTCCTGATTTTGTTTGTGGTGTTTTTGATTCATTTTGTTGTTTCTATTTTGGATTTGTTTTGTTTTGTTGTTTTTGTGGTTTTTCTGTGTTCGTGTTCTGTGGTTTTTTGTTTGTGGTGTATTTGTTTCTTTTTGTTGTTTTTGTTTTGGTAGTGTTTTGTTATGTTGTGTTTGTGGTTTTTCTGTGTGTTTCATGTTTTGGTGTTGTTTTTTTTGTCGTTTTATTTTATTTTTTTTGTGTGTTTTTTATTGTGTTTTGCTATGTTGTTTGTGTGTTTGTTCTGTGTGGTTCATGGTTTTTTTGTATTCTTTTTGTGCGTGTGTTTGGTTGTGCTTTTTCTTGTCGACACACTCAAGGAGTATGCTTTTTTTGTTTTAGCTTTTTGTGTGTTTGTGTTCGTGTGTTCTTGTTTTGTGTTGTTTCAGGCATGCTCCTTGCGTGTGTCAAAGGTGGTAGGCCAGGTGCGAGCCCTAGGCATTTTTGGTGGAAGAGATACCCCTGCCTCCTTGGGTCTTACCCAAAAGTGGCATCCCTTCTGGGATGTTTTCCACAAACAAAAAAAATTACCTCCTAGAATCAATGTCCTATATACTTGTAAAAATATATTCTTTCCATTTGTATCTTCCTTCCTAATCCTTGTACATAAAGTTTGAAAACTTATCAACATATTTTTCTTGAAGTAATCTCATCTATGGTTTAAAAATTAGATCTAAATTGTGTGGTTTATTATCATACCAAGTGTCCATCTATATAAAAAATTCTTTATCAATTTCCACCACCCATATTAGACCTTTAATCAATAGATCAATTATTGGGCGTAGCGTACTTAGAAGAATTCTTGCCCATTGTCTTTGACTCTCTTTATATAATCTCCAAATAAATTTTCCCTTAAAAGCCAAGTTTGCATCCATAATAACACTTAATCTAAGATTTTCCCTAGTTTTATCATCACACTCCTTGCTTTATTTCATAAAAGGAATATTCTTTTATCATGTAATCCTGACCACAAAAATGAACACATAATATAAGATTAAAAAAATTTCTATCGATGTTGGCATAGTATACAAGGACATATAATATGTTGAAATGGCCTATAAGACTAATTTAATTAGTGGTATTCTTCTTTCTAATTATAACTGTCTACCTTTCTATGTCGGTAGTTTATTTTAAACTTTACTTATATCTGGATTCCTAATTCTAACCTCATTCTCTAGTCAAATAAGGGCATTCCTAGATGAGTTGTTGGTAAACTTACCTCTTCCATTTGAAGTAATATACATTACCTTGCTTTTATTCTAGATAGAGTGTTTAGGGAGTAAATTTTAGATTTTGTCATATTAACTATCTACCCTAACACTCTCTCATATACCTATAATAAGTTATACAAAGCTTTGGCCTCATTTATCTCTGCCCTCCCAAAAAGGGTTGTATTATCTAAAAATTGTTGATGGGTTATGTTGTTAATGTTATTACTATCCTTAGGTCCACTTATTAGCCCATATTTGTTACCCTTCTTCAAGTTCCTACCCAATACCTCTACCATAATAATGAATAGATATGGTGATATATGATATCCTTGTCTAATACCTCTCTTGGCTTTGAATGACTCAGTTACTAACCCATTGACTAGGATTAGACACAAGATTTAATCCATCTGACCCATTTCTTCCCAAATCTAAATTTTTCTAATACTGCAAAAAAAAATCACATTTAATTTTATTCTAGGTTTTACTCATATCAAGTTTTAAAATCATGGCTCTCTTTTCTTGAAGTTGTTGAAAGTATAACATCATGATCTACTATGATCTCATACAAAATTTACCTCCCTTTAATAAATATTCCTTGCTCTTCTAAAATAATTTTGTCTATTAATGGTCTTAACAGATTTTCCATCACATTGGTGATTATCTTATATGCCATATTACATTGGCTTATGGGTCTAAATTAATCAAACAATTCAGCATCCTTCTTTTTTGGAATCAAGGTAAGATATTCATTTATTTAATAAGATAAGTAGTATTTTACCCTATACCGTTCCACTGCCACCAATAGCATACCCTTCACTATATCCTAATTATTACCATAGAATATTGTAGAAATCCCATCTAGACTTAGGAATTTGTCCTTATCAAAAGAGAAGATAGCTAAATGAACTTATTCTAGATTAATAGGCTCAATTATTTTTCTAATGTCTTCATTTGTTATAATCGAAGGTACTTCTTGTAGTAGTTTATCATTAAGAACTTCAAACTCCTCATCCTATAATATTTTGGTAAAAGAACCTTACCTCCTTTTTTCATTTCACTCTGGTCTTCAATCCAAACCCCTTCTCTAATTATGGATGTCGATCTCTATACTATTGTCATCTTATGAAAAAAATATATTTTTATCTCCTTTTAACCAAGTCTGTATTTATTTTAATCTCCAAAATTTCTCTTTCTTACTCAAAATATTATGATATTCACCAAGAAATTCCCTTTCCTCTTAGCTTGGATTATTATGCTCGCCTTTTGAGATTTTTTAAAGTTTCTCTTTCAATTCTTCTTTCTTCTCAAAAATATTTCCTAAAGTGTTTTTGTTCCATTCTTTTAATGTAGATGTCATGGATTTAATTTGTTTTGTAAGTGTAAATTGCCCATCGTTTCCTAAAGAAATCTATTTGTATGCTATCATATCCACAAATTGAGGATGTTCTTCCCACATTTGCTCGTATTTAAAACATGGTCTTTTTTAATACACTTACCACCATTTTAACTATTTTTGGTCAGTTATCTTAACCAATCCTTGTCAGGGTATCAATTTTAGCACAAGTCCCTTCATCTAGCCAATGATATGAGAGTATGCATTTGTCTAATTTTTCTACTATTAGGTTCTAGCCTCTCCTATTGTTATTCTATGTATAGTTGTCCTCTTCAAACCCAACCTACCATAGATTATTGTTTTAAATAAAAGCTAATATATATCTCATACTTTGGGTTATTTTATTAATTCCACCCCAAAAAAAATTTAATGAGTTTACAATAGTTTTTATGAGGGATCTCAATCCCCTCATACTGAGTGGGTTTGAACCTTAGACCTCTCAAACAGAGGCCAAATACCTTAGCACTATAGTAAGCTTGCAGCTAATTCCCCCAAATTTTTGATCTAGCTTGGTTATGACATTAAAATATCCTATGACCATGAATTGGGTTTCTTGGTCTTTACTTCTCACAAAGGCTTCAATCCCATTCCATACTTCTAATCTATCTAATTTATTTGTAGGTCCATAGACATTAATAAGGATGAAACAAATATCTACAAAGTAGCATATGACTAATAAGGTTATCCAATGCCTAGTTTTATGAATGGTTGCATAGAAGGTTATAATAGAATTCCAACATGTTAGAATTCCCCTTGCCACTCCTTCAAAATCCATAGTATTTCACATCTTTCCCATATTGATTTCATAGTTTTGGAAAGTTTTTCCTTTGTCATTTTAGTTTCCTAGATACAAAGAATATTAGGCTTATTATTATTTTTCAAATATCTGTCTAATCATACAAAATTGTGTTTGTGTGCCCTAGACACGGCCAACATTGAAAGACCAGAGGAAAGAGATGTCCCCCGTGTCAATATCTAGAGAGGGTTGGTTCCCTTACTAATTCTAAAATGGTTGAAGACTAGGGATGCAGGAAAGAAATTGGAAAATGCATAAAGAAATGGGAAATATGGCCACAGGCCGACTATGTAGGATGGGAATAGATTGATAGCAGGAATCCACACCAAGCTGAAAATAACATGCAAATAGATGATCAAACAACAAAATTTGCTTACAAATTCACACATGTAATCTTCATATCAACACTCCAGCACTCACTCTCTCACTTGCAATATTTAAATCCAACTTGCAAAATTTAAATCTAACAACAAATAATAAAGCTAATTGTGTAAAAGAAATGCATAATGTAGAAGACCACAATGCACCAAGTCATTTGCAAATCCAAATGTTTTGAATTCACTATTACTGCAGAGAACTTGAAGTGTTTTCTCGTAGGATATCTATTTTTTCCAACCCCTTACAATGAAATTTCTCTTAGTATTTATAGAGGTTTGCACCTCTTTCATTGAATACATAAAATGAGTCATCATTTCTTGGAAATCTTCTTTTGATAGACACGATCCTGAAAATGATTTGAGATGATAGCATTCAGGCACCATATCATTAAATTTGAGTCACCTCCATCTTCTTGGAAATCAAACACGAGCTTCAACGATTTACTCCATATTCAATTTGATTTGGAGAAGGAGTAAAACCTTCGAGAAGATGTTCTTGAAAATGATAAAAATACTTCCACTTCATCACCAACATTAAATTGCAGCAGTTACCCGAAGCAAATTTTCAACTGAAAAATCAAGCTTTAAAATTGCCAAAGATGATGGCAATTAATAATTAAAATTTGCACCATTTAATTTTACTCATGCTTCTAGAGAAATTTAATCAAATGTGCTCAAAAACAAACAACATTCACCTTCAAAATATCTTCACCGCATCTATCATGATGTTCGCCCCTTTTACCTAAGTGTAAGGGCAAAAACCATTTAAAAATTGCCATCGCCCGAACTTTATCTCTCCATGTCATTCGCCTTTAAAAATAATGAACGGATCCATCGTGAATACTTTAAAGTGACCATGACGCATATTGAAATCGTGTTCACCCAAATGAGGGGCGAACACTACGTTCACCCCACTTAAGGGGTAAACGCGATGCGTTCTTTTTATTCTCCCTTTTTTTGGCGCATTCCTCTTTTTGGGGTGTGTTCGCCTTTCCAATGAGTGAACGTGACGTTCATCCCTCCAATAAGGCGAACGTGTTTGCATTCTTTACTTAGCCGATTTTATTTTATCTTTCCTTTTCTTTTTCTTTTATTCTCTTTGATTTCACTGCCTTCAATTTCTTACTACCACTTCGCCTCTGAAGTGAAATCATTTTTAATTTTTCAACTGCTATTGTGGATAATTTGACAAAGTGAATTCGAAGCGGATTTCCAAGTCACAATTTGGGGTTAATTTGTTTATTTTCAGAATGAAAAATTACATTAAAAAAATTGAAATGACTCCAATGTTTTTAAACATTCTGAGCAAGATGTGAAATCATGAATTTTTACATTACAGTCAGCGATTTATTTAAAACCAATGTGGCATAGTGCAAAACTGCCAACAATTACTTAAATAGAGGTCCCTGATACACCTTTTCTTTAAGGGAGAATTAGCACCCCTTATATTCCCTAAGATGGTAATCATGTTTCATTAGGGGCTACTGGACCTACCTTTGAATTACCAATATCATTTTAGTTTTTGGTAAGGATAAGCTCAACCAACTTAGTTTTTGTTCCTTTCTCTATGTTTTCTCTTGCTTCCCTGTCTCTCGCTTGATAATTTAAGGGTTTTCATTTGTTTCTCTTTCCTATATCAAGAGTAGGTCTTATTATTCTATTCCTCTATATTCTTTAACAATTTTTCTTTTTATTAGATTTATCCTCTCCTAGATTTGCTATGGAAGCTTTTGACTTGTCCTACTCATTTTATGGTATTTCATTATTAATGGTATAGGTATTAACATCTAACACTATATTTTCTCTACCACTTTTCTTCTCTTTAATGGTTCATGGTACTTCAAGAGATTCTTCAAAATATAATAAGGCACATTCCTTAGGTTTAGAAGGATTGTTCATCCCTAAATTAGGATCATACTAAATAAATTATTCCTTGTTAAAATTTTATCATGT
This sequence comes from Wollemia nobilis, assembly GCA_028583015.1. NCBI lineage: Eukaryota > Viridiplantae > Streptophyta > Pinopsida > Araucariales > Araucariaceae > Wollemia > Wollemia nobilis. The sequence continues at coordinate 5,165,125 of JAQPPZ010003280.1, forward strand.
TGTACCATGTCCTAGATGTTTTGTTCTACTTTTTATTCATAGGTTAAAACCTCAAAATAATTGGTATTTCTTCCAAAATCCTTCCTTACTGGTCTCCATAGTTTATTTACTTTCATATGTCTGGAACTATTTTTTCAAAATTTTAAAACCGTCCTCATCCATATCCATTTCTAGATATCTCTTGCATTTTTCTACATATATTTTTGTTGGATTCTTCTTGGGGTATTATTTCTCAATATGCCCCACCTCATGACATATCCTACATCTAAAAGATATGTTTTCATAATCTATGGTTTGGTTCCACAACTTTCCCCCATACTTAAGAATGATTAATTCTGGTAAAACTTTACTTATATCAATCTTGACCAATATCCAAGCATAAATAGCCAAGAATTTGTCTTTTATAATTTCTAAAATATCAAGGAATTCTCTCATAGTGTTGCCTATTTTCTTGAAGGTATGTATTTTCCAGTATTCAATGAGCACCTAGACTAGTACTAGGGATAGGTTTATGTTTTTAAGTGCAAAGCCTTCATACTACCAGGTAAGGAAAATCCATGTTCTTTCGATAAACCAAGGATCCCTTTTAGGATTCTATATCTTTCCTCCTTGGGAAAAAAGGCTATAAAGAAACTATTGTTATATTCTATCATCTCTAAGGGGGTTTATCGTGCCTCGCAAGGAGTGACACAATAGGGCTACAATCGAAATAATAGAGTTTGGCTCAATTGAGGACCTCCAAAATTTTTTACAAGGTTGGATCCTTTTTAGGATGTGATATTTTAGGTGCACTTAAACTCAAGGGAAAGGGGATAAGAGAAATAAAAGTAAAATGGTGGTGATGCACCAAAATATCTACCAATATCCCTTTCCACAATATGCATAATAGGTCTAAATACTATTTGCCAACGATGAATGCTTCCTATCCTTGACACAGTTAACCTTAGATGAAATCCACCCACATATGTGTGCATAAGGAAATGGGCCAAGAAGAGAGCCATAGATGGATAGTGTAAAAATTGATGTGGACCTCCCACACACACATACATAAGAAAAATCCATGAACAGGTAAAAACTACAAGCACACACAAATATAGAAATAGGTCAAGCGAATAACCATAAATGGATAGTCCAAAAATTGGTGTGGGCCTCCATATATATATATATGCTAGTAATTATTTTATTTGACCACAAGTCACTCAGGAGTCGACTACTCTACAGAGACAAATGAAAGAAAATCTTACAAGAGCCTACAAATGCAAACTTGTCAATATTTTTATAGTCTACACTACTATTATTTTCATATTACAATATGAAAATTTCCCTCCAAAATTATCTATAAGTGGATCTCACAATCTCAGCTAGGGATTATAAACATTAAATTAAGTACTCATTGATCATAATAATTATCAAGTTTGAGACTGTCATCACCATACTTATCTTCTATGAATGTTTGAGACATTTAATTAAGATGTTTTTTGGTAGGTGGTATTTATTTCCCCAATTGAGAATGTACTAACTCGACTTACCTACCTATGTCATAGCTTAACACACTTTTGATTTTGACCCAGGAATTCGTAGCAGCTTAGATTTCTAGCATACCCTTGGTTCTTTCAAAACCTAAGGTCATCCTATAGATTAGTCAAAATTTTCATTGTTGGCACTTAATCAAGGATCACGTAACTTTTGATATCATAACGATTTTGAAATAAAAGGTCCCTTTAGCTCTATCTACTTACCACTTCATCTATCAAAACTTTTTCCTTAATAGAATTTTGCACAAGTTTCGACTATCAAGATTTATCTCAGCTCCTCCTTATTCAAGATAAAATCTTTGATTGCCTATGATTGAGGCTTTGCCTTAGGTGCAAATGAGTAGTGAGGAATCACTAACATTTTTGTGGCTCATAGGGGCCTTCCAGATTGCTTGAAGGATAACTCAACATTAATTTTATCTTGGGCTTCAAAGTTAAAATCTTTCTCATCTGCAAAATAAATATAATAAAGAAGAGAATAGTGTTAAATCCATCAAAATAATAGCTTATTCTTAGGTTTATTGGGTCCTAATAGTACCTTTGCCTATTAGGTATTGTGTTTGTCTTCTTTGCTTAGATTGCACTAGTATTTGAGATTTGATGTACTTAAGGGTAGATCTTAAGATGAATTCCTTTCATAGATATAGGGAGGATATATCCTTCTATGGTTTCTAGCTCAAGTAAATTGTCCTCTTAACAATTGATCACGATACATGGTCCACTCCATAAAGTATAAAATCTAGTATGGCTTCCAAGTTTACTCTTATATTCATCCCACTTTAGGACCATATCACCAATATTAAAGGTTTGTGGAGTGGTCCTTTTATCAAACCATATTCTGGTTATTTCCTAGTGTCTCAGTAGTTGTTCCTTAGCCCCTTTCCTTTGTTCCTCAAGCTTTAGTACTTCTCCTACCCTTACTATCATTGTATCATTTTCTTGTAGTTCTTACTAATGCAATAGTTGGAGTGCTAGAATTTCAATGGAGATGAGCAATTTAGCCTCCTTACCATAGACTATATTGTATGGAGAACACCCTAATGCCCTTTTTGGAGTAATATAGTCTTCCCAAAGAGCTCTTTTTAGATGAAGATACCATTGTTGTTGATTCTCTGATCCAATCCTTTTTATGATTCTCAATAAATTTTTATTTGTTGACTCAGCCACACCATTACCTTGGGGATAGTAATTTGAAGAGGCTTTTAAATATATACCATGTTGGAATGTAAATTGAGTGATTTTTGAACCTATAAATGCCTTGGCATTATCTATTATTATTGTATTTGGGATACCAAATATGGTTATGATGTTTTCCAAGAGCTTAATGATCATGTTCTTAGTGGCTTTATTTAAAGGAATTGCTTCAACCCATCTAGTAAAGTAGTTGGTAGTTGTTAAAATCAATTTGTGTCCTTCATTGGATGGTGGATTGATCATTCCAATAAAATATATCCCCCATTATGCAAAAGGCTATTTTGTTGTTATGGATCACAAAGGAATTGGAGGTTTCTTTTTATTCCCATGAATACTTTACATGTTTTACAATTCCTAACCCATTGGTGAGCTTCTATAAACATATTGGACAAGTAGTATCCTACTTTCATGATTTTATTTGTAGTTTTTTGGGCTAAGAAGTGTCCCCCAACCAATCCTTGATGGAATTCTTGCAATATAATTTGAGCTTCTCCCTTTTTAACACATCTAAGTAGTACTCCATCAAAATTTATTCAGAATAGAATTCCTTCAACTATTACATAATGAGCTTTCTATAAATAGAAAACTATTCTTTGGGCTCTATCCAGATTTAGGGGTATTTTCCTATTTACATGTATTCAATCCTTTGTTCTATCCAATATGGTTCTTCTTCCTATTTTCTCCTTAGACATTCATATAACATTATTTTCTTACTATCTTTTTATTAATCACTCTCCTTTTTAATTGCATCTTCGGCCATCTATTGACAAATTGATCTCCCCCTAACTAGTTTAGTGGGCTTTATCTCTATATGATAATCTAAAATTTTAGTAATCCATCAAGCTCTTTTTCACTCATTTATCCTCTCATTATGTATTCTCTAACACTAGAATGTATAACGAAAGCAATGATTTTGTTATTAGATATCATGTATCTAAAATTATTTAATCCTCTTACCAAAGTATATACCTTTTTTTTCAATAAAATTATATTTTCTTCATATTATTTCAAGGTTTGGCTAAAAAAAACCACCTGATACACTTTTTGGTTCTCATCCTTTTGTGTCATTAATATTGCTATACTGAGTTATGTTGGATATTGTTAATATTTTCCTATGTAACTATGTTTTAGGGTTATGTTAGTATTTTTAGAGAGAATGAAGGATGAAGATGAGTATCTTCTAATCTTGTATGTTGTTACGTAATTTGTGCAAATCGCCTATGTTGAGCTATGGTCTGTTAGATCAAGCTCTATAAATTGTAAATATTTTTCTGAGCAATATAAGTTGTATGTGAGTTTGAATCACATCTGGTATCAGAGCCTGTCTGATAGAAGCGATCTTTCGAAACCTTCGATTGCCCATCATTAGTGAGTTCAGTCCATTGAAACACTTTTAGGAGGCTTAGAGAATTCAAATGTGTTGTTGTGACATGGAAAGAGCTCATTGTATGAGTTACTGTGAATACAAATTTCTTTTCTAAAGATAACGAGCATGTTTCAGTAAGGAGAAGTGTTGTAAGTCAAAGATGGAGTGCACTGTATTACGAGTCCTATAAAATGTGAAGAAGGCAGAGCATTGTTTTGGCATGGACTGTGTAAATAAGGTTGAGCACTATTTATTTTTAGATAGCCACATGAGAAGGCATGAGGTCATGGTTTCTCAGTCCTTTCTTAATTACAGATTTCATTTCTCAAATGAATGCGTGATAGTTCATCATTGAAAGATGATTGGACTAAAACCTATGTAGCTTTATTTGCTTTATTTACTACACAAATCAATGGAGATGTATTGGTATAGTATGTTTAAAAAATCACATGAGAAGCTATGTGTTTAGATGGGAGGCTGTGAAGAATACTATGTCAAACATTTTGCGTAGTGAAGACAAACGTTACCATCATTTGGAATACGTGTAATGGGCGATTCGACTGATGTGATGAGTTTTGCAAAGCTTGGAGAGGTGCTTCATCCACATAGTAGGAGCTAGAGGTGATTCATCCATGTAGAGGTACTTCATCCGTAAAGCAAGAGTCGAAGGTGCTTCATCCTCATAGTAGTGCTTCATCAGTAAATTTACTGTTTGGAAACCGTGTTCAATACTGACTGCAACAACATGCTGAGAGAAGTCTAAATGGTGGTCCAACATGCTAAGAAAGGTTTGAATGGTGGTCCAACTTATTGTGATGCAAGTGAGAGGAGACAAGTGAAGACTATGTGTTGAATAGAGCTGGCATTTACAAATTGAAACATTACTGTGGAATTGATCGATTGAATCGTGAGTCACCATAATTCCCTACGTGGAGAGGACAAATCGAGAAATTTTTATGTCATATAAATAGCCACAGAGCATTGCCAAATAATCATGTAGGAGGTTGTGGTAAAAAATTGACAAGGCATTTTTTTTAATAATATAAAAAAATGTGCTCAGATCGCACGTAGAAGCTCGTAGGAGATTTGGACGTCCATTGCTTAGAGATAGTTCATGATCTGTGCTCAGTAATTGCTGATAAAAATCTTGCACTTTGTTCATTGATGTGAATATTTCATTGGTTATATCATTTTTTTTACCAATGAAGAGTTCATTGTGGTATTAGAATCCTACGTTGTGTCCATTGACGTGAAGAGTGTTGTTAGGAGCCCGAGAATCCTACGTTGTGTCTTGGAAGACGTTCGGGAAGGAATTGTTAAATTGTGCTAAGGACGTGAATGAATGCCAAATAAAAAGTGAATGCCAAAGTTTCACCGAATATTCAGGTGTTTAAAAGTTTTATTTGGGTGTTTAAAAGTAGATATTACTTTTATAAGGCTTGGCTAAAATAATTTGATAAAGTAGAAATCTTTGTTGGTTTTCACTCAAATACGAACCATGTTGTAAGAGCAGATAACAGAGAGGAATAAGACAGTGTGAGGCTAGAATTTGCTATTGTTGTAAGTATTTCTACTATTGAAAATAGAGACAGTAATTTTTGTTATTTTTTGCTCATTTTTTTGCATTTTTTGCTCATTTTGAGGTCAAATTATAGAGTGCAATGGCAGAAAATAATAATCTACCCATTCCAAAATTTAATGGATTATATTATGAGTATTGGTCCATCAATATGAGGACCTTACTCATTGGAAAAGTACTATGGGATATAGTCAAATAAGGTTATGCAGAACCTGCAGATTGGACAGCCTTAAGTGCAGTAGAAAAAACCAGCAAGAAGGATACCCAAAAGAAGAATTCTTGTGCCCTCTATCATCTCCAAGCAGCTTTGGAGAAAAGCATCTTTCCAAGGATTACCTCTTTTTTATCAGCCTAATAAGCATGGAAAGCCTTGAAAGATAGCTATCAAGGGAGTGATCAAGTGAAGCAAGTGAGGCTTCAAACCTTGAAGAGAGATTTTAAAAATCTCAAAATACAAAATGATGAAAATGTAGGTGATTATTGTATTAGAGTGAAATCCATTGTAAAAAAAATGTAAACCCTTAGAGAAGAAATCAAAATTGAAGTAGTGGTGAAGAAAGTGTTGAAAACACTTCTTTATAAATGGAACCATATTGCTATCATTACTGAAGAGTCTAAATATTTGTCTACTCTATATTTTGATGCTCTAATTGGTTCTTTGATATCTCATGAAGAGATATTACAGGGTTCTACCTCAACTAGCTATGGAGGTGATGACAAAGCATTCTCATCCAGGGAGGGCGAAGGAAGAGGACAAGGAAGATACAAAGGAAGAGGCCAAGTAAGAGAACAAAGGAGAGGCAAAGGGAGAAGTAGCTCAAGAGGTGGAAATCAAGGAAGAGATGGTGATCAAGGAAGAGGTGGCAATCAAGGAATAGGAGGTGACAAATCAAAGAAAGCTTGTTACAATTATGGTAAGCTTGGTCACTTTGCTAAATATTGTTGGTCCAAGACTTCTCAAGAAGGGAGAGGTAAATATGGAAACTATGGAGAGGAAGAAAGTCCTTCAAATTTATTTCTAACCTATGGAAAATCAGATCAAAATCTTAATGAAACTTGGATTTTGGATACTATTTGTTCGAATCGTATGAGTGGCAAAGAAGAACTATTTGCTACACTGGATTCCACCTATAAATCAAAGATCAAGTTGGGAGATGGCAAGGCACTACAATTTGAAGGTATTGGAGCCATGGACGTTCCAACAAAAGAAGGCACCAAGAAGGTAAACAACATCTATTACACCCCCAAACTCCAACATAATTTGCTTGGTGTTGGACAAATGATGGAGAAGAACTCTACGCTTGTTTTTTATGATGGAAAATATGTAATTTTTGATAAAAATTTGTAATAGAGTTGTTACACAAGTACCTATGACAAAGAATAGGTTGTTTCCTCTTAAGTTTGGGGAAAAAGGAGGTGCTCAACTTTCTAGTATAACTATAGCTAATCCAAGTGTGCTTTGGCACTTGATATTTGGTCATCTTAATTTTACAAGCTTGAAGATGTTGACTTCTCAAGCTATGGTGAGTGGACTTCCAAAATTTTAAGAGCACAAGGAGGTGTGTGAAGGGTGTGCTTTCGGAAAGCACTCAAGATCAAAGTTTCCAAGAGGACTGTTGGCAATTTTGGGTATGTTTCCTAGCTTCATGTTTGTGAGTTGTCATTGATGTCAAAAGGAGTTTGTGTTGATGTCAAAAGGAATTTGTGCTGATGTCAAAAAGAGTTTGGTGACAAAAATATCTTGAAAGTTCCATGATGCGTGTTTATGGGTTTTTAATTAAAACCATGGTGACAAGGTTAAAGGTTTTTCTTAAAACCATCTGGACTCATTAAGGTTTTTTATTAAAACCATCTTGGCTTAATGAAAAGGTTTTTGCTCCTTGAAAAAACCTTAAAAGTCTATTTTGATTATTAATAAATTAATTAACTCAAACCTTTAAAAATGTTTTAAGTTAAGTTTATTATTAATAAAATAATAATAATTAATTTAATAATTATTATTGAAAGGGTTTCTAAACCCTTAGCGATGCCAATGTAGAAGACTTACCTCACCGACGTCGTTTTTTTGGAAGGAGAGCCGACCTCAACTTGCATGGGATGCAAAAGACTATTAAAGTGCATTAATTCCTAAGGTTCAATACACCTCCAATTTGCATGATTACCTTTGAATTCGTATTGCTCTATGACCTTCGATTTTGTATTGCTCTGTGACCTTCGATTTTGGATTACTCTATGATTTTCGAGTTTCGTATTGCTCGGTGTTTAAGTTCTGATTTCATACGCCTGTGAGGAAGACAAATATGTTTGTTTTTAATTTTTGCGAGCAAAGTGCAGGTAAAACGACGAGTGGCGCTTGAGAGTTTCGTTGGGCACTTGTGCTCCAACGACAGAGGCAGTGGAGCAAAGGCGCTCGCTAGGCAGAGGTGTCAATATCAATTCACGTCAGGCGTGTTTCATTTTTGAACGTAGATTATTGTGCACATGGTACAGCAGTTGCCTTGGGCCACGAGTTTGGAGGAGGAAGCACTTTGGTGCTTATGTTGGTGTCTCCACACTTCTCCTAAGGTTGGAGAATTAATTTTTGGCCAAGGTAAATCTTTTGTTGATAATGTGGAATATTTGATTTGACTTGGCAATTATTGTTGGTAATTGGATGGAGGTATAAGGTTAAATAGAAATATTGATTTGACATTGTTATTATTGATGCTTAATGTTTATGTGGTAAATGCATTTAAAAGTAAATGTATTTTAGGATTTTTAAGGGTTTAAGGAATAATTGTGTTTAATGTCATATTGGGGTTAGAAAGCCTTTGGAGTTATTGAGTGGATATTCTCTTGTAATTATTTTTGAGGTTGAAGTTATTTTATGATATATTAAGTACGAGTTATTAGGTGTAAAGGAATATTGTTGATATGTATATTTGTGATTTTTGATTATTAATGAGTTGGAGTGATAAGGTGTTATTAGGACTCTTATCATTGTGCATTATTCCATTGTTGCTAACTCTAATTTGTGGCAAATTGAGAGTTAGTGTTGTGACAGATTTTGAGTTCTCCTTCTTCATAAAAGTAAAGGTATGGGCACATTCTTCCATGGTTATTATTGATTGATGGTTTTCTAAAAATAATTTTGGAGTGAAAAGGATTAAATTAAGTTTCTTTATTTGGAGTGGATCTTATTTTCTGAAAGTGGAAGTATTGATTATGCATTATGAGATCATGAGTTTATGAGTTATTGAATAATTCTAGTTTATGAGAGTGGAAGCATTTGAAGTTTGCTTTAGGGTTTTTGAGTGAGAAGCGTATGCCATTGCTATAATTTGTTGAAACCCTAATTGAGTTGTTTGGTTGTTAAGAGTTTGGTTTTGAGATTGCTTCCATTGAGATTGAGTTGATCAAGTTATGCTTTACTTGATACATGAAGTGGGCTTGCTCCTTTGAGATTTGATTTTATCAAGTTGTACTTTGCTTGATAAACTTGGTTGTGTGGTTAAGTTGAGCATTCCCATTTGAGAGAAGTTGGAAATATCTTGAACCCATTTTTGATGCTTAGAGAGAGATTGCTTTGAGTTCTTGAAAACTAACTTGGCTAGGGTTTGATAGCAAGTTATGGTTCTATGTTGGAGGATTTGATTCCTTGATATTGCATTATTGGCAATTTTTGGGTTGTGGTTCAAGATCTTGTGAAAGTATACTACTTCTATGAGATTGATTTGAGTTGATATTGAAAGTTGAAGGATAGAACATATTGAGTCTCTAAAAATTCTCTTTATGCTTCTATGAGATTGATTTGAGTTGAGATTGAGAGTTGAAGGATAGAACATATTGAGTATCTAAAAATTCTCTTTATGCTTCTATGAGATTGATTTGAGTTGAGATTGAAATTTGAAGGATAGAACATATTGAGTCTCTAACAATTCTCTTTATGCTTCTATGAGATTGATTTGATATGATTGGATGAAACACATTGGGTCTCTAACAATTCTCTTTGTGTGTTCACATTGGGAAATTTTCTTGGTAAACTTGCTTGAGCTGATTTGGGCAAGTTCTTGGTGAGCTTGCTAGGACATATTTGGATAGGTTATTGTGGAGAACTTATGGACTGATTTGGACAGGTTCTTGTGGAGAACTTGTGGACTGATTTGGACAGGTTCTTGTGGAAAACTTGTGGACTGATTTGGATAGGTTCTTGTTGAAGAACTTGTGGAAAGATTTGATAAAGTCTTGGTGGAGACTTTTGAGCAGTTGTGATTGATTTTTTCAATCTTTTGGCTTAATATTGGGACAGGTCTGACAGATATTTGAGAGCAGATTTGTGTTGGACCAGAGGACTAATTTTGGTGCAGATTTGTGATAAAGTTTGAGAGGACTTGTGCTGGACCGACTGACTGTGTTTAGTACAAGTTTTTATGAGCAGCTGTGGAGGTGATCAGTGAGGACAAAAGTCTCTAGAGCTAGAGCAAGGAGGACAGGACATATTTTGTGGAAAGGAGTTCCACCTGCTAGCGATAGAAGAGATATATTCTAAAGTATCATTTCCAGAGCTTTGGGAGATAGGACATCTCCTTTGGGTAGAAGGATCATAAATACTTCTTTGGGGGATAGGACATCTCCTTTGGGTAGGAGGCTCATAAATATTTGATTAGGGGAAGGATTCTCCTTTGGACAGGAAGTCCATAAATATTGTAATTGGGAAGGATTCCCAAAGGATTTGATTGAGAAAAATTAGTGAAATATTTTCTCTGTTTGGGTGAACCACGTTATATTGGTGTCTCAATTGTGTGATGACTTGTACACTATTTTGATTACTGCTTTGATTTTGCTATTGGTTTATTGCATTGCTTTCTAAAGTAAAAGGAAAAAGTTAAAAAGTGGTCTTATATTGTTCACCCCCCCACTCTCAGTATAAGCTTGTGTTCTTCAATTGGTATCATATCAGGTTCCTTCGAAAGAGTTTCATAGCTTGAAGGAAAAACTTGAAAATAACACAATGGATTTTACAAGTGGTAATTCAAAACCTATTCTTGATGGGACAGATTTTGGTCTATGGAGCATAAATATGAAGGTTCATCTAATGGCTCTTGGAAATGAAGTTTGGGAAGCAGTTGAGTTTGGGTACACTATTCCAAATCTTCCTCCTACTATAGCAGATGAGAAACTTCTACATCACAACAATTCAAGGGCAATGAATGTAATTCTGAAAGGTCTACAAAAGGTAGATCTTACAAAGGTGATTCATTGTAATACAACCAAGAAAATGTGGGATCAATTGTAAGTGGTTCATATAGGTGATGCAAATGTCAAAAAAGTAAAATTGAGATATTACAAAGGTATGTTTGAACAACTCAAGATGAATGATGAAGAAAAGACTAGTGACTATATGCTTCGTATGGATGAGATTGTTAATTCCATGAAGGGACTAGGTCTTGAGCTTGCTAAAAATGATGTTTGTGATAAAATATTGAGGTCTCTTCCAAATATATTTAGTGAAAATATTTCAGCTATTGAGGAAGCCAAGGATTTGGATAAATTAAAAAAGGATGAGCTTCATAGTATACTTGCAGTTTTTGAGTTAAGAACTAAAGTGGTACCTGATCCTAAGAAGTCCAAGGGTAAACAACAAGAATATAGTGATGAAGAAGCAAACTACAGCAGGAAAGGCAAGTTCTCAAGAAAGCACAAAGGTATGAAATCTATTAAATGTTTCAATTATGAAAATTTTGGTTACTATGCTACTGACTGTCCGGAACCCAAGGATAATTGTAATGAAGAAAAATAGGATTATAAGCATAGGGAATCTGAGAAGCACAGGTATCAAAGGAAGAACATAAATGAGCAAACAGTCAAGGGAAGAGGTACTTCAAAAAATACAAGAAATTTTTCTACATAGACAAAGCAAGTAAGTGTTCTAGTAGTGATGATGGAAGTTATTCAAGTGATGATAGAAATGAGATGTTGTTTCTAACAGAAAAGGAAGGAAAAGAAAAGAGGAATATATTTGTTGTGCTTAAGTGCTTTAGATGTGGAAATTTTGGTCACCTTGAGGATGATTGTACAAATGATGGTTTAAATTATGGTAATACTATGTATGAGGATGCTTCAAAAAATTATGAGGAAGATCTTCTTATGGCTTTAGATGAAGGTAGCACCTCTAGTGATAAGAAATCAAAAAATGATATTGATGTTTCAAAAGGTAAACAAATAGAGGATGTTTTAGAAAAGGGAGAAGTAGATCTTGAGGTTGAACTTGTTAATGCTCTTGATGTGTTAAAGAAAGAAAGAAAAAAATATGCTAGACTCATTGATAGGTTTGATGAATGTCGTTATGAAAGATATGAGCTTATAGGGAATATTGATATCTCTATAGCAAAGACACAGGAACTCAAAGAAGAGTTGGCAGATAGGTCTCTTGAGTGTAAAGATTTAAAACATGAAGTAGCTTCCTTGAAAAATGAAACTAAAGAGGACAAGGAGAAGATTTACAGGTTTGAAGAAAGTTCCAAGAAGGTAAAATCAATCATCAAGGATCAAATAAGGACAACAGATAAAACAGGTCTTGGTTTTGGAAAGAAACAAAAGGAACGGGTTGAGGAATCTAGTATGATCTCCCAAGAAGAAGATGGTTCAGATGAAGAGAGTACTTCAGAGAGTAAGTTTTCATATGGTGATTCAGATAACACAAAATCACAAAACAGGAATCACCATAAGGGGAGAAATACTAAATGACCTATGAGGTAAAGGCAAGGAAATTTCAATGGAATATGTTTTGCATGTCACATGTTTGGACACATGGCTTCACAGTGCAGGGCTCAAGAAAGACAGGTTAATGGAAATTTCAAAAATGGTAATTTCTTTCAAGGGTGTTGCTAATCTTGTAATAAGTTTGGGTACAAGGCAGTTAATTATAGGGATAACAACAGGAACAGGTTTGGTCCAACAGAGAGGATTCAGAAAATAGGTACATCTCAAAGGAATAACATTGTCAAATGTTATAAGTGCAATAATGAAGGACATACAACCAGATGGTGTAAAGCAGAAGTTCCAAGGTACAGGTTTAGGGCTATGAACAGGAACAAGAATAATGGTAGGAACAGGAATAATGACAGGAATAAGAATAATGGCTTGGACAAAAATAGGAATGAGAATATGAACAAGAATAGGAACAGGAACATGGACAAGGATATCAAAAAAAATCATGGAAATGTAGCTATGGACACTGATGATGATCAGTTCCTAATGGGATTTTTACTCCCACCCTAGAATTAATCACCTCAATAGGAGGTGGGGGAGGGGCTAAGTTAAGAGGCTCATTCTTATCTATGAGGCCCAAAGGTGACGCTTTGCCATTTATGACAAAGGGGGAGAGATTTGAGTAAGGGGGAGAGCCTTGAGTCAGGGGGAGCAAAGCTTCAGAGGATGGTTTTTAGTTGGTTTCAGTTTTGATAGTTGGCAGTTGCTTGAAAGTTTTTTTTTAGCAGTGGTTTCAGTAGTGGTTTGCCACCAATGACAAAGGAGGAGATTGTTGGCAATTTTCGGTATGTTGCCTAGCTTCATGTTTGTGAGTTATCATTGATGTCAAAAGGATTTTGTGTTTATGTCAAAAGGAATTTGTGTTGATGTCAAAAAGAGTTTGGTGACAAAAAGATCTTGAAAGTTCCATGATGTTTGTTTATGGGTTTTAATTAAAACCATGGTGACAAGGTTAAAGGTTTTTCTTAAAACCATCTGGACTCATTAAGTGTTTTTATTAAAACCATCTTGGCTTAATGAAAAGGTTTTTGTTCCTTGAAAAAACCTTAAAAGTCCATTTTGATTATTAATAAATAAATTAACTCAAACCTTTGAAAAGGTTTTAAGTTAAGTTTATTATTAATAAAATAATAATTATTAATTTAATAATTATTATTGAAAGGGTTTCTAAACCCTTAGCGACGCCAATGTAGAAGACTTACCTCGTCGATGTCATTTTTTTGGAAGGAACGCCGACATCAACTTGCATGGGATGCAAAAGACTATTAAAGGGCATTAATTCCTAAGTTTCAATACACCTCCAATTTGCGTGATTACCTTCGAATTCGTATTGCTCTATGACCTTCAATTTTGTATTGCTATGTGACCTTCGATTTTGGATTGCTCTATGATTTTTGAGTTTCGTATTTCTCAATTTTTAAGTTCTGATTTCGTACGCCTGTGAGGAAGACAAATATGTTTATATTTAATTTTTGCGAGCAAATGGAAGGTAAAACGATGAGTGGTTCTTGAGAGTTTCGTTGGGAACTTGTGCTCCAATGATGGAGGCAGTGGAGCAAAGGCACTCGCTAGGTAGAGGTGTCGATATCGATTCACATTGGCCGTGTTTCATTTTTGGTCACGAATTATTGTGCACATGGTACAGTAGTTGCCTTGGACCATGAGTTTGGAGGAGGAAGCACTTTGGCGCTTATGTTGGTGTCTCCACACTTCTCCTAAGGTTGGAGAATTGATTTTTGGCCAAGGTAAATCTTTTGTTGATAATGTGGAATATTTGATTTGACTTGGCAATTATTGTTGGTAATTGGATGGAGGTATAAGGTTAAATAGAAATATTGATTTGACATTGTTATTATTGATGCTTAATGTTTATGTGGTAAATGCATTTAAAAGTAAATATATTTTAGGAGTTATAAGGGTTTAAGGAATAATTGTGCTTAATGTCATATTGGGGTTAGAAAGCCTTTGGAGTTATTGAGTGGATATTCTCTTGTAATTATTTTTGAGGTTGAAGTTATTTTGTGATATATTAAGTAGGAGTTATAAGGTGTAAAGGATTATTGTTGATATGTATATTTGTGAGTTTTGATTATTGATGAGTTGGAGTGATAAGGTGTTATTAGGACTCTTTGCATTGTGGATTATTCCATTGTTGCTAACTCTAATTTGTGGCAAATTGAGATTTAGTGTTGTGACATATTTTGAGTTCTCCTTCTTCATCAAAGTAAAGATATCGACACATTCTTCCATGGTTATTATTGATTGATGGTTTCCTGAAAATAAGTTTGGAGTGAAAAGGATTAAATTAAGTTTCCTTATTTGGAGTGGATCTTATTTTTTGAAAGTGGAAGTATTGATAATACATTATGAGATCATGATGAGTTTATGAGTTATTGCATAATTCTAGTTTATGAGAGTGGAAGCATTTGAAGTTTGCTTTAGGGTTTTTGAGTGAGAAGCGTATGCCATTGCTATTAGTTGTTGAAACCCTAATTGAGTTGTTTGGTTGTTGAGAGTTTGGTTTTTAGATTGCTTCCATTGAGATTGAGTTGATCAAGTTATGCTTTCCTTGATACATGAGTTGGGCTTGCTCCTTTGAGATTTGATTTTATCAAGTTGTACTTTTCTTGATAAACTTGGTTGTGTGGTTAAGTTGAGCATTCCCATTTGAGAGAAGTTGGAAATATCTTGAACCTCTTTTTAATGCTTAGAGAGAGATTGCTTTGAGTTCTTGAAAACTAACTTGGCTAGGGTTTGATAGTAAGTTATGGTTCTATGTTGGAGGAGTTGATTCCTTGATATTTCATTATTGGCAATTGTTGGGTTGTGGTTCAAGATCTTGTGAAAGTATACTACTTCTATGAGATTGATTTGAGTTGATATTGAAAGTTGAAGGATAGAACATATTGAATCTCTAACAATTCTCTTTATGCTTCTATGAGATTGATTTGAGTTGAGATTGAGAGTTGAAGGATATAACATATTGAGTCTCTAACAATTCTCTTTATGCTTCTATGAGATTGATTTGAGTTGAGATTGAAATTTGAAGGATAGAACATATTGAGTCTATAACAATTCTCTTTATGCTTCTATGAGATTTATTTGATATGATTGGATGAAACACATTGGGTCTCTAACAATTATCTTTGTGTGTTCACATTGGATAAGTTTCTTGGTAAACTTGCTTGAGCTGATTTGGACAAGTTCTTGGTGAGCTTGCTAGGATAGATTTGGACAGGTTCTTGTGGAGAACTTGTGGACTGATTTGGATAGGTTCTTGTGGAGAACTTGTGGACTGATTTGGACAGGTTCTTGTGGAGAACTTTGGACTGATTTGGATAGGTTCTTGTTGAAGAACTTGTGGATAGATTTGATGAAGTCTTGGTGGAGACTTGTGAGCAATTGTGATTTATTTGGTCAAGCTTTTGGCTTAAGCTTGGGACATATCTGACAGAGATTTGAGAGCAGATTTGTGTTGGACTAGAGGACTAAGTTTGGTGTAGATTTATGATAGATTTTGAGAGGACTTGTGTTGGACCGACTAACTATTTTTAGTACAGGTTTTGATGAGCAGTTGTGGAGGTGATCAGTGAGGATAGAAGTCTCTAGAGCCAGAGCAAGGAGGACAAGACATCTTCTACGAAAAGGAGTTCCACCTGCTAGCGATAGAAGAGGCAATGATCTTCTGAAGTATCATTTCCAGAGCTTTTGGGGATAGGACATCTTTGGATAGGAGGCTCATAAATACTTCTTTTGGGGATAGTTTATCTCCTTTGGGTAGGAGGCTCATAAATATTTGACTAGGGGAAGGACTCTCCTTTGAACAGGAAGTCCATAAACATTGTAATTGGTAAGGATTCCCAAAGGATTTGATTGAGAAAATTTAATGAAATATTTTCTCTGTGGAGTAGCCCACCTTGGGTGAACCATGTTATATTGGTGTCTCAATTGTGTTGATGACTTGTACACTGGTTTGATTACTGCTTTGATTTTGCTATTGGTTAATTGCATTGCTTTCTGAAGTAAAAGGAAAAAGTTAAAAAGTGGTCTTATACTGTTCACCCCCCTCTCAGTATAAGCTTGTGTTCTTCAAGGATAAGCATGGAGAGCAAGTCATCCACTACAATTGGTGCATTCAATCATTTATGGTCCAATGCAAACCAAAAGTATGGGTAAGAACTCTTACTTTCTCACTTTCATTGATGATTTCTCTAGGATGTGTTGGATTTATTTTTTGAAAACTAAAGATGAAGCTTTTTATTGTTTCAAATATTTTAAAAATAATGTAGAGAATCAAAGTGAGTATGTTGTAAAGAGTCTAAGGACTGATAGTGGAGGAGAGTTTTCTTCAAATGTATTTCTAAAATTTTGTAAATATTTTGGGATCAAAAGGTAATTCACAACTGCCTACACCCCACAACAAAATGGTGTGGCTAAAAGAAACAATCGCACTATTGTAGAAATGGCTAGATCGATGCTTCAAACAAAGCATCTAAGTAACATGTATTGGGCTGATTCTATTAGAACAAGTGTTTATATTTTAAATAGGAGTCCTACTTCTAGTTTAGATGGTATCACTCCTTATGAAGGATGGTATGGAAAAAATCCAAATGTAAAATACTAATTTTTTTGGTTGTCTTGCATGTGCACACATTCCTGATGAGCAAAGAAAGAAACTTGACCCCAAAAGTCAAGCATGTATTTTTATTGGATATTGTGAGTCTTCAAAAACATATAGGCTCTATAATCCAAAAATATATAAAATTGTAATCTCCAGGGATGTAATTTTTTATGAAGGGGGAGAATGGGGTCATCAAAAACTTTTTGTTGATGATGAATCTCAAGATGCAAGCTCCTCTCAAGTGCAACCCAAAATAGCAAAGGAAGTCCTCCTCCAAGTCCAAAGACGAGTTCTACTCCAACAAGTGCAACAAGTGCTACTCCAAGTTTTTATCCAAAAAAATAAACAAGTTCTTATCCAATGCCAATGGAAATAGATTCACCATCAAGAGGTAAGATAACACTTCAGTATCATCCCTCCTACCAAATGTTGGATAATAATTTTCAAAAAATATACACTAGAAGTCAAGCTAGTGAGATGAATGAAGTTTTGAATAGACTTGAAAATTTACACATGTATGGTGATGATGACTCCCAAGATCCTAAGGGATATGTTTTAAAATATTCTTTAATGACTAGTGTAGATATAGAGCCATCTAGTTATGAAAAAGCATGTACTCATGATGTATGGCAACAGGCCATGAAAGAGGAAATGACCTTTATAAAAAGGAATGATACTTGGGAGCTAGTGGAGCTTCCTAAAGGTAAGAAATGTATTGGATGTAAATGAGTCTATAATACCAAGTTCAATGTTTATGGGAGCACTGAAAGACACAAGGCAAGGCTAGTAGCAAAAGGGTTTACTCAGAAGTATGGAATTGACTATGAGGAGACCTTTGCTCCTATTTCTAGACAGGAGACCATCAAATTAGTACTTTATTTGGTTGCCCACAAAGGGTGGAAAATTCAACACATGGATGTTAAAAGTGCCTTTCTTAATGGGTACTTGAATGAAGAGGTTTTTGTGCAACAACCTCAAGGCCTTGAATAACAAGGTAAGGAGAACCTTGTCTACAAACTGAATAAAGCATTGTATGGCCTCAAGCAAGCACCAAGGGCATGGTACTCACACATTGATGGCTACTTTCAAAGGTATGGGTTTACCAGGAGCAAAAGTGAACCTACTCTCTACTACATGAAACAAGGGAAAGATATTCTCATTGTATGTTTATATGTGGATGATCTAATATTAATGGGTAGTAGTTCTAAGATGAATAAGGAGTTCAAAAAATTCATGATGAAAGAATTTGAAATGAAAGATCTAGGGTTGATGCATTATTTCCTAGGCATAGAACTACATCAAATAGAAAAAGGGATCTTCATATGTCAACACAAATATTCTCAAGATATTATAAAGAAATTTTCTATGGAGCAATGCAAGTCTGTTGCAACTCCAACAGGTCATGGGATCCAATAGAGCAAAGAAGATGGAGCACCAAAATTTGACATGACCACTTACAGGAGCATGGTTGGAAGTCTAATGTTCCTCACCAACACAAGGTCGGATATTCAATATGTTATTTCTCTAGTTTCAAGGTATATGGATGATCCATCTGAACTTCATGTAAAGGGTACATTGGATTTTGGGATACATTACCACAAATGTAATTCTATAAAATTAGTTGGCTTTAGTGATAGTGATTGGGACAGAAATATAGATGATAGAAAATCTACTTCAGGGAATTGTTTTAGTCTTGGATCAGGACTAATTACTTGGATTTCCAAAAATCAGACTATTGTAGCATTATCATCTACTAAAGTTGAGTACATAGCAATCACAAATGCTAGTACCCCAAGCTTTATGGTTGAGAAAAGTACTTGAAGAAATAGGAGAGAGATAAAGTGGTCCTACCAGATTGTATTATGACAATATGAGTGTCATTCAATTGGCACATAATCCTCTCCACCACAGCAAGTCAAAGCACTTTGATATGAAGTATCACTTCATTCGATACATGGTGGAGAAACAGGTGGTTGAGCTACAACATTGCAGCACTTTGGAAAACATAGCGTATATCTTCACCAAAGAAGTTTCTAAAGCTCAATATATAAATTTGAGAGACTATCTAGTCAGTCCTCTCAACTTTAAGGGGGAGAATGTTGGATATTGTTAATATTTTTTCTATGTAACTATATTTTAGGGTTATGTTAGTATTGTTAGAGACAATGAAGTATGAAGATGAGTATCTTCTAATATTGTATGTTGTTACGTAATTTGTGCAAATCGCCTATGTTGATCTATGGTATGTTAGATCAAGCTCTATAAATTTAAATATTTTTCTGAGCAATATAAGTTGTATGTGAGTTTGAATCACAATTTATCCCCCATATGCATAAATAATGAAGTCTTTACTAAAATCTATATTGATGAGCACTGGAGCATCTGCAATGGCCTCTTTTATATTTTCAAAAACCTCGCTTCCTTCCTTGGTCCATAAAAATGGGAGGTCCTTTTTCAGCATAAGTCTAATTGGTATGACTATTGTTGCAAAATCTGGGATAAAGTTTTTGACAAAACAGATTTTCCTAAAAAAATATTGCAGTCCCCTTTTGTGCCTAGGTAATGAAAGACTCATAATAGCCTCAACTTTATCAGGTTCTATAGCAATACCATCTGTAGATACGATATGCATTATAAATTTTCCTTGTGGTATATAGAAGACACATTTCTTTGGGTTAAGGTATACTTTAAATTCTTGGCATCGTTGAAAGATTTTTTGCAGATGCTCAGAGGGATCCTCCTTCCTTTTTGAGAATATTGCGAGATTATCTAGATAGATCAATAATATCTTATTTATTATATTATTGAAGGTAATATACATAGCCCTCTAGAATGTTGCTCAAACTTCAAATAATCCAAAATGTATTTTCTAGTATGCTTAAGTTCCCTATTTTGTGGTGAAGGTTGCCGTGTATTGATATTCATCTTTTACCCATACTTGATTCAAACTAGAGAAACCATACAACAATAAAATATTTTAGACCCAGCCATTGTCAAAAGTATTTGCTATAATGAAGGCAGAGGATAATTATCTTTTAGAGAAGCTTAATCCCTAAAGTCCACACATAGTCTTAGTTCACCATTCTTTTTCTCACCAGCACCAGATTAGAAACCCATGTGGTGTGCTTGATTGGAAATATGTTTTTTTATTCTATTAACTTATCCAACTCCTTACACATAAGAGGTTCAATTATTAGATTAATTGGTATTTTTTTTCTATATGATTACTTTAGCCTCAAGATCTAATTCAATTGTGTATTGTGTAACACTTTTATCATATTCTTTAATGTCTTCATAAGTCCAAGCCATCATGTTGTTGTACTTTTGGTATAGTTTGATAACTCTTTTTCTTCTTGCATGGTTATCTTCCTTATTTTTTTTAATGTTTTCCCTAAGGATATATGTTTTTTTATTCTATTAACTTATCCAACTCCTTACGCATAAGAGGTTCAATTATTAGATTGATTGGCATTTGTTTTTGTCTAATTACTTTAGCCTTATGATATAATTCTATTGTGTGTTGTATAACACTTTTATCATATTCTTTGATGTCTTCATAAGTCCAAGCCATCATGTCATTGTACTTTTGGCATAATTTGATAACTATTTTTCTTCTTACATGGTTATCTTCCTTATATTCAATGTTTTCCCTAAGGATATTTCTATTTCTTGATAATCTTCTTTTACTAGCAAACCCTTTCCTTCCTTTGAATTCATCATATGGGCTAAAAAGAGATTCAGTGTGATCATTCCTTTTGGCATCTTGTTTGAACTTAGCTGGATAATTTTATCTTCATATTCTTCTAGTTTTGGGAAGAATTTTTTTGCATATTCATCAACCTACTATAGGAATCAGATCATATGTTCATCACTCTCAAACACTTAACAATTTTTCTCATTATAAGGTATTGTTGATCTTATTATTATCTTTACTAGTTTATGGTTTCTCCATATATCATTGATTGGGTCGAATTATAAGCCAATAGTTGTCATTTTATCTACATCTATGTTTTATTCTCTTGGAATCAATGTTATGTTGATAGCATCAAAATATTCCATTAAATCCTAGATTCTATTTTAGTAAGATTTCAATTAACTTGTTTTTTGCTTGCCATTGGGCCCTTACCTATCAAATAATGAGATCAGTATCACTAAAAATATAAAGCATCTTGATTCCTCTTTTTTGGTCCATTTGGAATCCTAAAGTCAAGGCTTCATATTCTACTCTATTGTTGGAACAAGAGAATTGTAGCCTAAATGCCTAAAATTATTTTGACCCTTCTATATAAATAAGACATACTCCTATGCCTACCCCTATCCTACTTTGAGCACCATCAAAGTATAATTTCCATAATCTGGCTAGTTTTCCTTCTTCTTTGGAGATTTTTGGGATGTTGATATCTTCTTATTATATCATATATGTTTCCATGCATGTTTATTTGTAACAAGATTCATTTTTTTGCATATCAGCATGTTGATCCGCTTGTTCTCTCTTGGCATCCTAACAACATTCTTTACCAATTTCTCTTACCTCTGTGTATCTTTTCTTGTTGTTGGTATTGGTATTCTTTGAGTTTTTCTTTGAGATCTTGACTTTGCTCCTTCATGGTCATTATTTTATAAAGTGGCATGGCTATGGTGGTCTTCTTTAAGTATTCTACTATGTTAAAATATTTTGACAATGACTCACTTATAGCAAAATTTTGGGTTCTTAAAATACTATTATGTCTCAATGTTGATGGTAGGCAATACTCTCGATTGGTTTTAGGTATTAGTGTGAAGGTTACCATGTACGGTTGCATATTATATCTTATTTTCTAATTGTTTTTGTCCTTTCCTTAGCTATATGGAATTTTAGTGTTGGGGCTCCCATTAGTTTCCTTTCAATTGGTATCCCTGGCATTACTTCTTCTTGAGATATTAATATTTGCACAAAAAAATCCCTCTTTATGAGATGTTGTTGATAGCTCTAAGTCTTTGTTGTGACAACTATCAAGAACATCAGGTTTATTTTGATACTCCTCCCAATTTTTAGTAGTTATTCTATTGCATTATTAGATGCTTTGGTGGATCCACCAAAAGTGGTGGGTAGAGGTGCTACTAGCTGCAAATATGTATTCTGGTAGTTTGGATGATAAAGTAAAAGGGGATATAGTGGCCTGGGTGGAAATATTTCTATTTGTATTAAATTATTTTTGGTTATGATATCTACTTTATATATTTATGGTTTCAAGATGTAATGCTCTAAAAAAAAAAATAACAACCAAACCTAGTGGGGGTAGAGTAATTTGAGTATCCTATATCAGGATTTATGCAACCTAAAGTTGAAATATTCCATTGATTCCATAGGAGTTCTTTTGATTGTTGGCAATTGTTTTAAGAGTAATACCCCATTTAATTTCTCTCTAAATATCTCAACAAAAGCATCGTCAAGTTGGACCCAATTGGTTATCAAGTTGGATTGGGGTGTAAGGCATCATTCTTAGGTATTTCCTTGAAAGAGGTTGCCAACAACCTTAGAGTCATGTTCTGCTCTAATATATTATGGATTGTGCATAGACTTATCACATGGTTGAGATGCTCAATGGGGGTAATGAGATCTTTCCTAGTAAAATAAGTGAGATTCTAGAGTAGATTGGGGTATCTCCTCCCATTATTTATGTAGTTTTGGTGGTTTCAACTGTCCTCTTTCATTCCAGGTAGGGAATATTTTAGGTGATTGTGGTGGAGTAGCCATATTATGGACTACAACCCTTCTTCTTCGCACAATGGTTGCAGGTGGTGGTAGCAACTCTCATTAAATTTGTTGGTGCAAAACCTGTTCATAGGTTTCTTTGTGGCTATTTCAAGGTTCTTCATTTGGAGGGGAGTCTCTAGGTAAATTTAACTTCATGCTTATTAAAGTAGATATATTGAGACCTTCACCCAAAACTCAATCTAATATCTTTAATAATGACTTCTTTTGGTTTTCATTCTAAAGTGGAGTTGCCAAGTGAGTGAGAGATGCTTCAATAAGCAAGGGTAGGCAAAGACCCTCACCAAGTCTAAGCCTAAATTATTGTTGCAATTTTGGGACCAATGATATATCACTAGAGTTCCACCAGGTATACCATTAGAATTTTATCATCTTTGATCATCCAAACAAGGGGGTAATTGCACCTCGTAAGGAGCGACACAGTAGGACCGCAGCTAAGAGCATGAGGTTTAGCTCAACCAGGGGTCTCCAAGATATTTAACAAGGTTGGATCCTTGTTAGGATGCGATATTTTAGGTGCATTTAAACTTAGGTAAAAATGTATTAGAGAAACAAAAGGAAAAGGTAAATCAACAAAATGAAAAGGGTGGTGATGCACCAAAAGATCCACTAATATCCCCTTGCACAACAAGATTGAATTTTATGTGCCAACACTGAATGCTTCCTCTCCTTAAAATAGTTAAGCATAGATGAACTCCACCCACATATGTGTGCATAAGGAAAAATACCAAGTAGAGAGCCACAAATGGCCAGTCCAAAAATTAATGTGGGCCTCCCACCCACATATACATAAGCAAAACCCATGAACAGGTAAAAAACTATAAGCACACACATATACAGAAATAGGTCAAGCAGAGAACCATATATGGCTAGTCCAAAAATTGGTATGGGCCTCCATATATATGCAAGTAATTATTTACAATGATTATTCCAGGAGTTGGGGTTTTATTTACCCATAAGTCGCTTAGGAGCTAGATATTATATAAAGATAAATTAAAGCAAAGCTTACAAGAGACTACAAATATAAAATTATCGATCATTTTTACAATCTATGCTACTTCTACTTATAGATTACAAGGAATATTTCCCTTTAAAATTATCTATAGGTATATCTCACAATATTAGCTACTCCTCCTAGGGATTCTAAACATTAAATGAAGTACCCCTTGATCATAATAGCTACTAGGTCTGAGACTATCATCACCATACTTGTCTTGAATGAATGTCTAAGCTATTTAATTATAATGTGTTATAGTATGTGGTATTTATTTCCCCAATAAAAAATATACGAACTTGACTCACCTACCTTTGTCATAGCTCAATGTGCTTTTGACTTTAACTCAGGTATTGATAGTAGCTTAGAATTTTTGTGCACCTTTGGTTCTTTCAAATTCCAAGGTCATCCTATAGATCGATCGAGAATTTTGTTGTTGGCATTTAATCAAGGATCACAAAACTTTTGACATCAAAAAAATTTTGAAATAAAAGTTCCCTTTGACTCTATCTCCTTACTACTTCATTTGTCAAAAAAAATCCCTTAACAAAGTTTTGTATAGGTTTTGACTATTAGAATTTATCTTAGCTCCCTCCTCTTCAAGATAAAAGCTTTGATTACCTATGATCGAGGCTTTGTCTTAAGCATAAATGAGTAGTGAGGAATCACTACAAAAACCTTTGGGAATAAAGGATATACTCACTCCTAGAGACTTCCAACTCCTATTGATCCATTTTCTCAAGGCCGAAGCCCTTGGCCAAGACCCATTAAATTTACCAAAAATTGCCTTATCTTTAAGTAATAAGGATCGCTTCTTTTTTAGGTCCTCACTAACCTCTACTACTAGGGATGATTCTAAGGATTTAGTTGTAAATCAAGCACATGGGAAGGAAACTATAACTCAAAATATACTAAAATTTACCTATATATCCTATAGCAATTATATTGTTTGAAAATAAACCTATAATAATGTGCATGCGAAATCTCTAAGATAATGAAGGGAAAAAGGAAACTTAGCTTAAAAAAATCTATGCCCAGAAATAATTTCTCACCTCGTTGGTGCCCTAGCCCTCCATTGCTCTTCCCATCATCCAAATCCTAGCTGATAGATATTCTATGACTTAAAAAAGTTTCACTGGCCTTATTCCAAATTATTTCACAAGGTTGTATCTCCCTTAATACTACTTGGATTTCTTCATATGACCACTCAATTTTTAAATATCTTCAAATTCTGCACAAATTGTTCCAATAACCATCTAAACCGGACAACCCTTCATAAAGACATTGAAGAACACAAGCTTATACTGAGAGGGGGGTGAACAGTATAAGATAACTTTTTACTTTTCTTTCTCAAATAGTATTATCCAATATAATCAATGGCAGTATCAATAGCAATAACCAAATCAATGTACAATTCATCACACACAATAGAGACACCAATTTAACATGGTTCACCCAATGTGGGATGCTCCACGGAGGAAATATTTTATTAAAATTTTCTCAATCAATCTCTTTGGAATTCTTTCCTTATTACAACGTTTATAAACCTCTATCCAAAGGAGACACCAATCCCCTAATAAAGTTCATGGATCTCTATCCACAAGAGAACTCCTTTCTCCTTATCTCTGATTGGTGATCTTCTAGAAGAACTTTTGCCCCCACTGCTTTGGCTAATGGATCTCTATCCACTGGATACTATTGTCCTGTATACTCTGTCACCTTCAAAGCTCTGTCTCAAATTTGTACTAAACATAGTCCTTTGATCTAGCATAAATCTGCTCAATCTCTATCTTTGGTCTAGCACACACCTATCCTCAAATCTGCACCAAATTCTATCCTTGAATCTTTAATAAACATAGTCCTTCGATATAGCACAAATTCATCCTCAATATCTATCCTCTGATCTACACTAAACATAGTCCTTCGATCTAGCACAAATATCTCCTCAATATCTGTCCTTAAGCCTTAACTCAAAGCTTGACTTAATCACAAATCAACTCTGCTAGATTTTCCCCAAACCTTAACTCAAGATTTGAACAAATCAATCAATCAACTTTGCTCTCAATTCTTCTCAAATACTTGTCTCAAATCTACCTTTTAAGCTTCCAAAAAATCTCACACTAATTTTTCCACAAGTCCTCTCTAGAACTTGTCCAAATCTGCTCAACAAGTCCTCAGTAGAACTTGTCCAACTCTACTCTCAATTTGTATTGTAAACTTCCATAAAAGTTCACACAAATCTATCCACAAGTCCTCTCTAGAACTTTTCCAAATCTGCTCAACAAATCCTCACTAGAACTTGTTCAATATTATAGAAACACAAGGAGAATTGTTAGAGACTCAATATGTTTCACATTCATCACAATGCTCAATCACTTTCAATCACTCTTTTAGAAATATATAGAGAATTTTTAGAGACTCAATATGCTTCACACTCATCACAATGCTCAATCACTTTCAATCACTCTTTTAGAAACATATAGAGAATTTTTAGAGACTCAATATGCTTCACATTCACCTCAATGCTCAATCACTTTCACTCACTCTTTTAGAAACATATAGAGAATTGTTAGAGACTCAATATGCTTCACACTCACAAACTCTCAATCACTTTCAATATTTCTTTTATTACATAAACATATAGATAATTTTTAGAGACTCAATATGCTTCACATTCACCTACACTCAACCTCTCTCTCAAATCAATTCAAAATATAGAACAATTTGTTTCATAGAACTTGAGCTATCACTTCACACATGCACTTGACTAGGCTCAACCAACTCTACTCAATTAATCACTCAATGAAATAATCCTTGCTCACAAATCCTAGTCCAAACATATGAACATTCACTCAAATATTTCCAACAATGCTTATCAACCAATCTTACATAACAATGATACTCATGTTCTTTGCAAACCCTAGTTCAATTTCTTCACTCAACTTAATCACTTCAACAACAATGCTTATAAATATTTCCAGAAAACCTTGAAGCATTAATTAAAAACACACTCAACAATGCTTAACCAAACAATCCTTTTCACTCCAACTTTTCATTCACAACTTTCAACAATCACTCACTAGGAAGAATATGCCTATACCTTTTGTTGGATGTAAAGGTGCCTTTAGAAAAACCTGTCTCAATCATAATTTCCTTCTTTCCAATTCCAATGGTTTGACACAACAATATCACTTCAACACTTTCTCAAAAATATTCCTTAGAGATAAAATAATCACAACTCAATTTATGCCTTATTGCTCCCTTTTAAAAAATAACACTCATCATACCATACATGAAAAATAATTTCTTTGATACACCTTATAAACTCCAACTTAAAATAATATCCAACACTTCACAAACACCTTTTCCAACCAATAAAGCAAATGACATCAAAAAAAATTAATTTGCATAACCCTTATAACTCCCCATGCAACCTTATAAACCAAATATAATGCAAAAATTAATTTTTAATTTTTCAACAACCACTTCTGAAATTTCCAGCACCTAAATTCCAATGCATACCTTGCTTTCCCCAAAAAGGGGTTTCGATGTGATTCGATCCGTTGTCTCCCTAAGGCCTAAGCACCTTAGTGCTTGGGAGCCCACCGCATGGGCTATAGTCCCCATGTGAAGGAAAAAGCACTTCCTCCACCTTATGCCTCGTGCACCTTTTGACTTCTTCAAAGTCCACTACTCTTTCCACTTTGTTGTAGCACGCATTGCAAGCAATTCGTATTAATTTTCGAACAAAGGCATGGTAAATTCTAAGGTGGGTGGATCCCCCTTTTTATACACGATTTGATTTTTCTCCCATGTCGCCGCTTTTAGTAATGCGAATTATGATTTTAATAACCCACCTTTGGGTTAAAACATTAATATAAATTAGCCTTATAATTAATATTAAAACTAATTAATAATTAATTTACATAACTTAGGTTAAGTAAATTAAATTATAAATTAATTTATAATAAAAATCATATTAATTAATTTATAATTAATTTAAAACCTCCTTTTATAATATTATAAAAATATTATAATATTATTTACTTGAGCATCTTCTTTTGCTCTTTGGTCCACATCTGATCTCTTGAAACAGGGCTATCCTTTGCACATATTGGAGAACCAGAAACGGATACTACCCGCTGAAGTTGCCACTAACTGGTGCTGAAAGCTTACCATCAATGACCACTCACTCTTGACATCAATGACAACTTATCTACTCAAAATGTCCAACATAAATGGCTCCTAAAAGAGGATATTTTTAGGAAAAAATTGCCCTAATTTCAAATGGTTATATTCACATGGTCATATCTCCCTCGATATTACTTGGATTCTTTTGAATGACCACTTATTTCAAAAAAAAAAATTATGCATAAAATGGCATAAGAATCATCTGAATCGGACAACTCTATGCAAAGATATGGCCCTTGAAAGATGATTTATTTTTCAGAAAAAAAAAAATGCCCTAGCTCTATTGATTCATAATTTTCTCCCTTGTTATTGCATTAACATTGTAATATTATATAGCAATTACCTTCTTATGCTACCCTAAAAATATTAAAACATTTATTATTCTACTTTTGAAACCCTAAAGGGCAAGAGATAACCTCTACACTAATTTCATTTCTATTGCATGAAGAGGATTTTATAATACTTGAGGAGAATGAGGACTATTTACCTAGAATAAACTTGACTTCTTTTGCCTCATTAATTTTAAAATTTTCCTCCACATATTTTTTTGCTCCTTTAATTCCTTATACATTTGAACTTGCACATTGTACTTTCTCATACTTTATTTCTTTTAATAGTTTACCCAAGTGAACTATAGTGGCCTTTACCATCTAATGCTTCAAATAGGCTTTATTTACCTCTTCTTTTGGAGTGGAATATCCTTGATCTAATCTAGATTTTGCTATATTATGATTTTCTTACTTCATCTTGAAGTTTCTCTCATGACAAAAAAATATCTTTCTTCATTGGTTCACTTTGGAATACCTTACCATATGTCTCACCTCATAACAATTGCGGCATAAAAATGTAATGTTTTCATAATCCACTTATTGATCGTATTCTTTTGATTTAAATTTAATCTTAGTTGATTGTGACAAAGGTTTTGAGATATCTATATTAACACATATCCAAATATGTATATCATGTTCTTTCTCTTTAGTAGTTGGTCACTCTTTGATGAACTCCCCTAGGGTATTTCCAATATTCTTAAAAACAACCTTATTGATAAGTTGATATGGATCAGGAAGGAATATACAAATGGAAAGAATATTATTTTACAAGTACATAAGACATTGATGCTAGGAGGGAGTTGAGTAGAAAGATAACAATAGTGATTATTCTGAGGGGATATGAGGATAAGCTATTTTGGGAGTTGAATAGCTCAGGAGAATACACAACAAGAAGTGGATATAATGTAAAGTAGCAACAAAATAGGAATAACACAAGAATATGGAGAGATATTTTTGATAGCTCAAGCATTTTGAAAGTTAAAATATTTTATTTGGATAGTAGTGCATTGAAAATTTTTATCTTGGGATAACCTTATGAAAAGGGGTTTTCATGGCTCCTCACAATATGTTCTTTGTAAAAAGGAGAGTATAGACCATCTCTTGGGACACTGCTCAATAGTTTGGAAACTATGGCAATGGATTCTTAATATGTTTGGTAAATGCATGTTGATGAATGGTAGAATTGAAGAATGGTTAAAGCAATGGTAAATCACTTTTAAAAGCGAGGATTTATATACAATCTAGGATAAATCCAAAGATACAATACTTTGGACTATATGGCTAAAAAGAAATAGAAGAATATTTAAAGGAAAGGAAAGTAGTTTAGAGGTAATGAAAAGAAATATTTGTTTAGCCATAGAGGAGTCTAAACCAACCCTATCAACTCACCCAATTCCTAATCTAGAAGTAAGAGCCTTGATAGATGGAGTCAAGTCATCAAATGGAATTATGATGTTGGATACAAGAGAAAAAAAAAAAAAGGTAAAAAATATAAAGTGGAAACCACTAGATGTTGAGTTGGTCACATTGAATTTTTATGGAACATCTAAAGACAATCCAAGACTAGGAGGAGGAGGAGGAGGAAGAATAATTAGAAATAATAGAGGAGATATTTTATCTCATTACACTTTCAATAGTGGATTTAAGATAAAAAATGAAGTTGAAGCTTGGGCAACTTTGGAAGGGTTAAAAATATACAAACAAATGAAATGGAACAAAGTATGGATGGAAGGTGACTCACTAATAGTAATAAATGCAAATTTGAGGAAAGCAAAGGCTCCCTGGAACATACAAGAGATAATTATTGAAATACAAGACCTTGCTATAGAGTTTGAAGAAATTAGGTTTACACATGCGTTAAGGGAAGGAAACAAATGTGCAATAGGTTAGCCAATAGAGGGGTTTTAATTGAGTATCGTGAAGTTAAATTATCTTTTCCATGGTTAGAGGAAGTAGTAAGTCTAGTTGATGTTGACAAGAATATGTTGATTGTGTGAATCAAATAATGATTAATATTTAATTTAATGTTTTCCATTGGTAATACTTGCTTTATTTTATAACATTAATGGGTTTTTTATTGGTTTAAAAGGGGTTTTGAAAGGATCCTCGAACCTTTTTACAAATGGATCACAATAAAAGAGATAATCACCTGAAGACTATCTCCAAGAGATAAACAAGGAACAACTAAAACAGGGAGACAACCTTCGTAGGACCAGCTATAAAGGAGACCTAAAATTTGAAAATGTTTTCCCACCTAAATAAGGAAAACCAACATAAAACAAAAACAAAACTAGCACCATAAAAGAGAAAGGGGGTCACCTGGCCCCTACTAAAACAGTGTAGAATTTCAAATTTGAAATAAAATTCCCTCGCACAAAAAATGAATCAAATTTCCTCCTTAGGAGAAGTACCACAAACAAGGAAAGCCCACACAAGGACCTTTCAAAGGCCTGGAAGCTATATTAGTAGCATGAGGAGATATTTGTAGGCCATGATATCTCACTAAAATGGAGATGGAATGCACAGTCTAAATATGGAAAAACCTAGGGGAGATTCAAATCACCACAATGCCCTAAAACTAGAAGCAACAATCTGACCCAAGGATTACCTTTAGGAACCCATCTAGAAAGCAAGCACACATGTGGTCTCTCCTCAAAGACAAAAAAGACTGCAAATAGGGCTCATCAAACAATCACTAGCAACAGATCAAATTCCAGTCTCTCCAACTATCCATCTAGGAAGTAATCATTTGAAACCTTCTATTGCAATTGAATGAGAAAGCACAGGGTCCCATCACTAATGATCAAAAAACACACTATAGAGAAGAGTTCCACAAAAAACCCTTGAAACAAACAAGAATAGAATCTTCTAGAAGATCCAAAACCTACCACTAGAAGCCTAACCCAAAATCAACCGCGAGAGGCTCTCATATGTAGACAAGGAAAATATTGTCCCCCTTTAAATACCAAAAATATACTGACAAGGAAACCTGAGCCACTTTACACATTGGATGAACAAGATATTGAACCCTCTTTCAAAAGCCTCGTTCATGAGAAGAGAGGAGGAAGCAACCACTACAGACAACGATGAAGCACATGGTCCCTCCAAAAGACCAAAAAGACCAGCAAGGAAAAGCTTTGCAACACAATCTCCCAAATTGATCTAGCAAGAAGTCAACCCACACCAAAGGGCACCGAAGAAAGAATCTCCAAGTCCTCCTAATCAGGAAATAACATTCATATAATAAAACAAGAAAACACTTCCTGGGAGGCCCTAGGAAGATCCCATGAAGGCCTTGAAACTACAACAGGCACCAGGAAGATCCCAGGAAGACCTTCCGGGCCTAGAGAAGTAGGATATCCACTCAAAAATCCTCATGACTAGAGTAGGGAGGGAGCAAAAATTGAAATAGGGGTCTCCTCCCTAGAGCGAGAGGCCTCTCGCTCCCTCAATACCTGGGCTTTCATGTGAACTATTTATTACAATATTTATGGTTGCACTTATGCTATAGGAAGGAAACTAGCAATCCAGATCTGATAAAGCATACTATGATAGTGCGATGTTTCAGAAATATTACTCTACTAAGATGCAATGCATAGATAGTAGAGGTGGAGTTTTAATTTTGTGAAGGTATTTGTAGGAAAATGTCAAGAAGAAGAATGTTGAATTATGAGATATTTGTATTCATACAAAATTTGAAGAACCAAAAAATAAAAAATAAAAATTTAGACATTTTATGAAAAATGATGTAGGTATCTAGCCATAGCAACTCAATTGAGATGAGAATTGAATCTATTTTTAAACTCTCAAGCTTTAAAGGAGAGAGTTGTGATTTGTCAAGTGTGGGGGACTACAGTAGAACCCCTTATTCTCCAAGGAAAAAAAGATAATTTGGTATGGAAGTTCAAAAATCCTAACCCACACTAGAAGTTTTTTAATAGTTTGTGTCTTGATAAAAAAAATTAACTCCATGGTAATATTTATATTCACACAAAAATTGAAGAACTAGAAAATGAAAATCAAGAATTTGGACATTTTATGAAAAACGATGTAGGTATCTAACTATAGCAACTCAATTGAGATGATAATTGAATCTATTTGTAAACTCTTGAGATTTAAAGGAGTTGTGATTTTTCAAGGGTGGGGAACCTAAGTACAACCCCTTGTTCTCCAGAAAAAAAATAATAATTTGATACTAAGTTCAAAAATCCTAATCCACACTAGAAGTTTTTTAATAGCTTGTATATTGATAAAAACATTAACTCCATGGTCATAAATAAAGGGAATATCTCCTTATAAACCATGGGTTATTACCCATTATTTTATTCCTAGTTTCTAAACTACAAGAGATGATGAGGAAAAACCTTTAGGAATAAAATTCATAGATTAATTTGAATACCCACTTCCACATGATCCAATTTTAAAACTTCAAAAACCCTGACCAATATCCATGGGACTTGTATATTAACCCTCTATTTTTTACAAACATTATTTTATTCGCAATCATCTCATCATTGATAATCACTTTTGGTGTAACATTTTCTTGCCATATATTTGCTCTTTCTCTTATCTCCAACTTGGGCATCCATACTTCCAACTAGGGCATATTGAATTCCAAATAGGGATTCAATATGGTTTTCCTTCTATTATACCTAGTGAGGATATCTCCTATATCACATTCACTCCTAGATCGCACTCTTTTGAGTGTCTTTTTGAATTAAAAGTACCTTTTATTATGTAATGAACTTCTAAAATATAAGAGTTTGCTTTTTAATTTAAACTATAATACATAAAAATCCAATAATTATAACTTTGCCATAATAATGAATAGATATGGTGACGTAGGTTATTCTTTTCTAAGACCCCTCTTGCCTTTAGAGACACAATATTAAGTATGATATCGTAAATACACAAGAATTAGTCCATCTGACCCATTTCTTCCCAAATTTAAACTTTTCTAATACTACAAAAATAAAATTTCATTTAACCCTATCATAGGCTTTATTCATATCAAGTTTTAAGATCATTGCTCTCTTTTCTAAAAGTTGTTGAATGCATTACTTCATGAGCTACTATGATTTCATCCAGAATCTATCTCCCTTTCACAAATCCTCCTTGCTTTTTTAAAATAATTTTATATAATAATTTCCTTAATTGATTTGCCATCACTTTGAAGATTATCTTATATGTCCTATTACATAAGCTTATAGGCCTAAATGAATCAAAAAATTCTACATCCTTCTTTTTTAAATAAGGGTAAGATATGTTGCATTTATTTTATAAGGTATGTACTATTTTACCCTAGATTATTCCATTGCCACCAATAAATAATCCTTTCCTATTTCCCAATTATGCTAATAGAATGTTGCAAAGAGTCCATCCAGACTTAGGGATTATCCTTATTAAAAGAGAAAAGAGTTGAATGAACTTCTTTCAAAGTAATAGGCTCTATTAGTTTGTTATTATCTTCTTATATTATAGCTAAAGGTACTTATTGCAGTATTTTACCATTAAGAACTTCAATCTCCTCAAATCCTAAAATATTCTAGTAAAAAGGCCTTGCCTTCTTTCTGATTTTGTTTATCTTCAATCCAAACCTCTTCTACGAATTTAATTTTACTAATTATGGATGTTGATCTTTGTACTATTGTCATCCTATGAAAAACCTTTCTGCTTTTATCTCCTTTTAACCAATTTTGTCTCAATTTTAATCTCTAAAATTTCTCTTCCTTACTCAAAATATTATGATATTCATTAAGCAACTCCTTTTCCTTCGAGCTTGGATTATTATGCTCACCTTTTTTAAATTTTTTAAGTTTCTCTTTTAGTTATTTTTTCTCAAAAATATTTTTGAAAGTGTTATTATTCCATTCTTTTAATCTAGATATCATTGATTTAATTTATTTTGTAAGTGTATACATCCCACCATTTCCTAAAGAATTTCATGTCTATGTTATCATATAAACAAATTGAGGATGGTCTTCCCATAGTTGATCATATTTAAAATATGATTCTTTTTTATTTCACTTACCACCAATTTAATTCTTATTGGCCAATGATCTAAACCAATCCTTGTCGAGATATTAATTTTAGCAAAAGTCCCTTCATCTAGCCAATGATCTGAGAGCATGCATTTGTCTAATTTTTTTTATCAAGTTCTAACCTATCTTATTGTTGGTTCAAGTATATTTGTCCTCTTCAAACTCAACCTCCCATATATTATTGTTTTAAATAAAATCTTAGAAAATTTTCATGCTTTGGGTTATTTTTCTAATTCTTCCAAGCTTGGTTATGGCATTAATATCTCCTATGATCTTGAATTGAGTTTCTTGGTCTTTACTTCTCATAAAGGCTTCAATCCTACTCTATATTTTTTATTTGTCTGACTGAGTTGTAGGGCCATAGACATTGATAAGGATGGAATGAATATTTCCAAAATAGCATGTGATAATGAGGTTATCCAATGCCTAGTTTAATGAATGGTTTCACAAGAGGTTCTAATTGGATTTCAACATGTTAGAATCCCCCTACCACTTTGTACATTAAATGTTTTAACTATTTATTTTAGAAGTGATAAAATTAGTCTTAATTTTTTTTACATAAACTTTTAAACTAAAAATATTATAATCTTATATGTTAGTTGTGCCATAATAAAATGATCAAACAAAGTATGTTGAGTATTTTTACCTATTATTCATTATGAATATTTTTATTAATATAGTTTATAATATAACATATGGTTCAAAGTTATGGTCAATGACAACATAATTTTTAATTTTTTAATAATATTATTAATTTAGAATTTGAACTTTTAACCATTTATTTCAAAATGAATAGAATTAGTGTATCTTTTTTCTTATATGAGAAACTTTTATACTTAAAACAATCACAATTATATACGAAGATGGACTAATAAATGGATTTAAGGCTAGTAATAACATCGACAATGTTAGCCATCAACAATTTGTAGATGATACAACCCTTTTAGGGAAGGCAAGGGAAAATGAGGCCAAAACTTTGAATAACTTGTTAAAGAAATATGAAATAGCATTTGGGCATAAATTTAATAGGACAAAATCCAAAATTTACTTCCTAAACACTCCAACTAGAATTAGAGTAGGGATATGCAGGTTACTTCAAATGGAGGAGGCAAATTTACCATCAACATATCTAGGGATGCCCTTATTTGAGGGGAGAATGAGGATAGAATTGTGGAATCTAGTTATAAGTAAAGTTCCGAATATACTACAGGTATGGAAAGGTAGATGGTTATCATTATCAAGAAGAGTGCATGTGATTAAATTAGTCTTATAGGGCATTCCGAAATATTATATGTCCTTGTATATTATGCCAAAATTTATAGAAAAATACTAATTTATATTGTGTGGTCATATTTATGGTCAAGATTACATGATAAAAGGAAATTTCCTTTGCTTAAATGGAGCAAGGTGTGTGATGATAAAACTAGGGGAGGACTCGGTTTAAGATTTCTTATGGATGCAAACTTAGATCTAAGGGAAAAAGTAATTAGGACATTGTACAAAGATAATTAAAGATAATGGGCAAGAATTCTTCTAAGTATGTTGAACCCAATAACCAAGCTTAATCTTTATTGCATTCTCACTACCAAATGGTTCAATACTATGGAAAGTCTTAAAAAAATTAAATGATATGATTATTAAAGGTCTAATATGGGTGATGGAAACTAGAGAAAATTCTCTATTTGGATGGATACTTAGTGTGATAAAAGACCACTCAATCTAGATCTATTTTTGAAACCATGGATGACAAATACGGTGAGAAGGTTTCAAACATTATATATTGGACATTGTTGATTGTTTATGTGGAACTCTTGAGATAGCTTGAGAAGATGAGGCGAAATTGATTAGACGTTTTTCGTAGGACTGCCCAAACTTCCGAACTCGTTTCGGCCATATCTCACTCATCCGGACTCGGATTGAGCTAAAATTTTGAGGGTAGATGCCTGAAAAACCCTAGAACGTCTCCACCAATTTTCATATCATTTGGAGCAACACAGATCCTAGCGCATCCCTATGTGTGAACGACATATTTGGCAAGCGGCTATGCGAGGGTTTCATCCGGGTTGAGTGCAAGCAGCTCCAGAGGTTGGTTTTTAGGGCCTTCGGGCCCTAGCGGCCAATATTTTTGTGGTTTATGCTCAATATTTTAGCAAGAAATGTTGCAGGGGATACAAGATGGGTTAGAAATTTGTCTTTCAACAGATCATACCGTGAACTTGAGTGACAACGGCTTCCAATTTGCTGCACAAAAGAAAAGTGAAAATCATACCTTTCCACGACGTCTAGGGCAAGGATTAAAGAGATCACGAAACAAGTTTCAAGCAGTTGATCAAAAAATGGCTCATATCTCAAGTGAATCTGGTGCTAAGGTGCACCCACAAAATAATTCTACTATGAAAACCCCTATCAAGGGTAAGAATTTCGAAGACTCGATCCCAAAAATGAATTTTAGGGATGCCCTTCATGGTGGACAGCCTCAGCCCAATGCTAATATCAATATTAGGGCTTCCCATAAACCTCTAAGAATGCCTAAGATTGATCCCAGGAAAACGGAGTCAGGATGTCTTAAAGCAACTGATGGAACTCCTATTGTTAAGCTTGATATGGGTAACATTCAGTCTGGCATTGAAGATTTGGAAAAATGAGGACTAATTTGTCGGTTCGTGGGTTTTCGTCCGAGTCTATCTCGCTTTCAAAGTCCGGGCTGCAAAAAGCTGGAAAACTAAAGGTGAGTTACAAATCTCTATTTATCCAAATGGTTATTTTCTTGTTTTATTTGCTAATAATGAAGATAGAGAGAAAACTTTTCAAGGGGGTCCTTGGTTTTTTGGAAGGGCAGGGCTTTTCATGAAGCCCTGGCATACTAAATTTAAAGTTGAAGAAGAGATGCCTTCTATAGCTCCCGTGTGGGTTAGACTCTTTGGCCTCCCTATTGAATTTTGGAATCCTACTATTTTTTCTTCAATTGGAAACTCTTTAGGAACTTTTATGATGACTGGCTGATTGTACTCAAAATTTTGAACATATTATTTATGCTCGTATTTGTGTTTTAATGGATTTTGACAAACCCCTACCTAAAAATATCACATTACAATTTGGGGAAGACACTTGGGAGCAAGTAGTGGACTATGAGAACATTCCTTTTCGTTGTAGAATTTGCCATGAATATGGTCATTTGGCCAGTGCTTGCCCAAATAAAATTCCTGATCAAAAGAAAGAAGATATAAACTCAGCAGGTTTCCAAATACCTAAGAAGAAGAACACTTAGAAAAACCAGTTATGAAGGATCAATCAAAGTCATCTGCTAATATGTTTGAAATCCTTTCCACAAATGATATCCCAAGTGAGGAAGAGGAAATAATGGAAACTAAAATCTTAGAAACACAATTTAAATATGAAGGGAAGAACTCAGAGACAAACCAACAAATCAAAGGTTTTCAACAAAAAAAAAAAGGAGAAAATTTACACAAGAAAAACAATATTTCAAATGTCAAAACTTCAAATAATGCAGGTCCCAATATAGACTCCGTTGAACCATCTAGTAAAATTTTGGTTGTGTACGAGCATTCTTCAAGGTTAGAAGCCATCTCAGATTCAATTGGAATAAGTCAAGAAACAGGGAAAAAAAATTGAAGATGGATTCTAATCAAAAAGTAGGTCGCAAGACCAATCAATATCATATGGTAAAAGAAGGTGAAAAGCTTGTAGAGGAAGGTAAGATTAATGCCCTTCCCAACTTTTTTAGCCCTGGTATTAATGAAGATCATCACTTGGAATATTAGAGGACTCAAAGGGAGTCTTTCAAAACAAAATGAAATTAGAAGAATGATTCGGATAAATCATCCACATCTTGTTTTCCTTCAAGAAACAAAGATGTCAATGGAGGATATGGACTTAATTGCCAATGAAATTTGGCCAGCTGGAAAAGTGGTTTCCCTCAGCTCCCAAGGGA
Source organism: Wollemia nobilis (assembly GCA_028583015.1). NCBI lineage: Eukaryota > Viridiplantae > Streptophyta > Pinopsida > Araucariales > Araucariaceae > Wollemia > Wollemia nobilis. The sequence goes on from JAQPPZ010003280.1 coordinate 5,203,432, forward strand.
CTTCGGGTGGCATTGCTTGTCTTTGGGATCCAAAAGAGGTAGTTATTCACCATATGGTTGGCAGTTGGGGTTTGTTGGCTATAGCTATTCAAAGTAGACATTCCAACCAGATTATGCTCTGCATTACTCTTTATGCTCCGACTTCTTTGGAGGAAAAAAAAAGATAGTGGAAGGATATTACTCATATTATATCTCATTTTCCTAAAGCTTGGATCTTGATCGGAGGAGATTTCAATACCATCCTCTCTCTGGATGAGAAAAGGGGGGGAAAGAGAAATTTGGACAAAAGCACTGACCTCATGAGCGAATATATTGCAAACCTCCATCTTGTGGATATCCAACCAGATAATGGCCTTATGACTTGGTCTAACAGAAGGCAAGGCTTAGCTTGTATAATGGAGAGATTGGATAGGTTTTTGCTCTCTAAAAATTTCTTAATCCATGGTCACATTCCTAAAGTGAAGACTCTTAATAATGTTGGTTCGGATCATTGGCCGATCATGGTGGAAATGTGGAAAACCAATGTGAGTTTCTCTCCTTTTCATTTTCAATTAATGTGGCTTAGAGACATTTCCTTCGGACCTCGTGTGCAACAATGGTGGAAGGAAGGTAAACCTAGGCATGGGACTAAGATGTTCTGTTTTGCCAAAAGACTGCAATACATTAAATCCAAAATCAAGACTTGGAACTGGAAAGAGTTTGGGGATGTTCATAAAAAAAAACATGAAGTTATTGCTCATCTTGAAAATTTGAATAAGAAAATCCATTTAGATGGCCTCACAGAGAAGAGAAGTGCAGATGAAATTAAACTCACAACTCAGTTAGAGGAATGGGAAAAAAGAGAAGAAATCTTATGGAAGCAAAAATCTAGAATTCAATGGCTCAAAGAAGGAGATCGAAACACAAATTTCTTCCACAAATCTCTTCTAGCTCGAAGATCTCACAACTTTATTTCTTCCTTAAAATCAGATTCTGGAGATGTTGTTTATACTTGGGATGGCATGAACTCTATTGTTGTTGATTACTTTTCCAATATTTTTGCTGCTACTCCCCTTGACTCAGCTTCACAACATAATGTTCTTCAAGCAATCCCTTCTCTTATCACTTCGAAGAACTCTATTTTGACTCGCTCTCGTTACTATCAATGAGCTTCAACAAGTAGTTTTTAAAATGCAAAAAGGGAAAACCCTAGGTCCTGATGGTTTTCCTATTGAGTTCTACCAAGAGTTCTGGGATATCCTTCATGTTGATTTATTAGAGGTGGTGGAAGAAGCCAGGAAAGCCAAAGAAATTTTGAAGGTTATAAATAAAACTTATATTACTCTTGTTCCAAAAGCTCAAGAGGTTGATCATATCTCAGCTTTTAGACCTATTGCTTTATGTAATGTTCTTCTCAAAATCATTACTAAAATCATGGCTGAAAGGTTGAAGCCTCTTTTGCATAAGATTATTTCCCCGAGCAAGGGGGTTATGTGGAAGGACGTCAAATAGTAGATGAGATAGTTCTTGCTCGAGAAGCCATCCATTCCATGGATATGCAAAATTCTCCTTCCATGTTCATTCGGTTAGACTTATCCAAAGCTTATGACAGAGTGGATTGGCACTTCCTTATCAAAGTTTTGAGGCAATTTGGTTTCTCTAAGGATTGGATGGATTGGATTATGGGATGTATCTCTTCAGTTTCCTACTTAGTTCTTATCAATGGTAGGCCTTCTCAGTCTTTCCCAGCTTCCAGAGGTATTAGGCAAGGTGACCCGCTATCCCCTTATTTATTCATCATTCTTGTTGAATGCTTGGGTAGGACTATAACCAAAAAGAGGGAAAACAAAACCCTTGAGGGAGTTACCATTGCTCATGGAGCTAGACCTATCTCTCATCTTCAATTTGTGGATGACTCTACTCTTTTAGGTAAAGCTACTATTAAGGAAGCTTCTAATATTAAGCAAATCATTAGCTATTTTTCTAAGGCTATCGGGCAGCTTGATCAATGAAGACAAATCTAAAGTTATTTTCTTTCACTGCTTTGCTAGACAGGAATCCATGGTCTTGGATAAACTAAGATATAAGAAGACCTCTCTTCCAATCACTTATTTAGGTATTCCCATAAATATTCAAAGGCAGAAAAATAAATATTGGAATTGGTTGTTGGACAAAGTCAAGAAGAAAATTGGAAAGTGGACCAACAAGTGGCTTTCTTATGGGGGTAGAATCACCTTGGTAAAATCAGTCCTTCAAGCTATTCCTATTTATGTTTCTTCCATTTTGAATATCCCAAAGGTTGTTCTTCGAGAATTGGATCAAATCAGTCATCGTTTCCTTTGGAGTGGTACTAAGGAGAAAAGAAAATGGGCCTTGGTGAAATGGGATACTTTATGTCTTCCTAAGAGTGAAGGGGGGTTAGGATTACGGTCTTCAATTAATAACAACAAAGCTTTAGCTGCTAAATTATATTGGAGGATGTTGCATAACCCCAATGCTCTTTGGGCCAATAATCTCCGTGCTAAATATGCTGAGAACAAAAGTCCCGAAGACCTTGTTCGCTATCAACTTCCTACCAAAGGTTCTCCCATTTTAGCAGTTCTTAAGACTGGTGAGGATTTGATAAAAAAAAATTATTTTGGATCATTCATAATGGTCAACATGCAAATTTTTGGACAGATTCTTGGGATGGTCACAAGCCTTTGATAACTCGCTTCCCGATTGGAGGCCTTGGATGGAGGAGCTTCACCGAGCTAATTGGATAAAGGTGGCTAATTACTGTCGGTACCATACCGGTAATTCAAAGGTTGGTAGATATTGGATCCCTATTGAGGACTGGCCTATTCAAATCCCAGAAAGGCAAAGACAAGATATCCAAGGCATCCTTCATATGAGATCCCTCTCTTGGTCCCATGAAAAAGATTGTTTTGGATGGAACAACACTACTAAGGGTGAGTATTCAGTTGCTCAAGGTTATTTGACCTTATGCCATAATAATCCCAACCATTCTTCTGACATATTTTCTCGATTGTGGGCTCAAAAGCTCTGGCCTAAGGTGAGGTTCTTTAATTGGCTTTTATTGCATCGTAGGGTGCTTACCGGTGAGCAACTTATGAAGCATGGTTTTCATGGCCCTTTTAGATGTGAAATGTGTGAAGAGAATGTAGAAAATATCAACCATATTTTTATTGAGTGTACTTTAGCCTCTGAGCTATGGAGGAGAATGGCCACTTTACTTGGCTTACAAGTGGTCCAATTTTTTTACTTTTGAACAGACTTTGGAGGGATTGGCCTAATCAAGAGGGTGTTGATCATTTTATTAGGCAGCTTAGTTTGGATGGGTTCTACCATTCTTCTTTGGAATATTTGGAATGAAAGGAACAACCAAATTTTTAATCAAGATAGGAAGGATATTCACTATATTTGGCAAAATACCATAGCCAACTTAGTTGAATCAGTCCATCATCTCCTTAATCACCCCCAAAACTCCCACCAAAGATGGGATCAAGTGATGCAAATATTGAAGATTAAACCTTCTAAGGGCAACCAACTTAAAGGGAATGTGAGTATTAGTAAGATGGATAGGAATAGAAATTGGCAACCTCCTCCTAAGGATTTTGGAAAAGTCAATACCGATGGAGCCTCTAGAGGGAACCCTGGAAAAGCCAAGGTGGGAGGAATTGGTAGACTTTCGGATGGCTCCCTGGTTTTTACTTTTGCTCGAGAATTTGGGTATTCTTTCCAATAACCTTGCTGAGGGGTATGGTATCCTCGGAGGCCTTCAGGAGGCTACTAAGGTTGGATGGGAAAAGGTGTTAGTTGAGTCTGACTCTCAACTTATGATTAATCTCTTGAAGAATCCTTCTAATAATCATAAGGTGGATTGGAGAATAAAAAGAATTATTGAGAAGATTCAGTTAATCCAGATGGGATTTTTGAAAGTTGATTACAATCATGTGGTCAGAGATCAAAACAAGAGTGTTGATGCTTTAGCTAATTGGGCTTTGGACAAAGGTGATCTTACTTGTTATGGCCACCCTCCTATATGGTGGGCTTCTCAAATTAGGGAAGCTCTTCTTTCTATCATTTCTTTGGATGGCTCCAGCTTCGAAGGTACCTAGTTTCTTCTTGTTTTTTTTTTTTTTGCTTCTCTTTGGTTCATTCAGTTTTTTTTAGTTCCCTAGCTCATTCTATTCTTTATTTTGTTTCCTCTGTTGATTCTTGCCTTAATAGTCTTCTGGTCTAGATAGGTCATTGTTTTGTTCATTTTTTATTTCTTTTTTCTTTTTTGTTTTTTTTTGTTTAGTTTTTTAAGGTGGGTGGGTTTTTTTATTTTGTTTTGTTTTTGTGTTCTTTGTGTTGTTTTTTGTTGTTCTTGTGTTTTTGTTGTTTTGTTTTTTTTTATGTTTTTTGTTATTGTTCTTGTGTTTTTTTTTGTTCTTGTTCTTGGGTTTCTCTTTGTTTGTGTTATTTTGTGTTTTTATGTGTGAGTGTTTTCTATGTTTTTTGTTTTTGTTTATTGTCTCGTTGTTGGTTGTTTTTTATTTTTATTTTTATTTTATTTTTTAATTTTTTAGGTTTTGGTTGTGTTTATTTTTCATGTTTTTTTTGGGTTATGTCTTTGTAGTGTTTTGTTGTTTTTGTCTTGTTTGTGTTTTGTTATGTGGTTCTTGTGTTTTTCTATGTGGTTTGTGTTGTGGTTTCTTTTATCTTATTGTGCGTGTTTGGTTGTGCTTTTGTTTTTGACACACTCAAGGAGCATGTTTTTTATTTTATTTTATTATTTTTGTTGTTATTTACTTATTTTTAAATTGGTTTTGTGTGTTTGTTTGCTCCTTGAGTATGTCAAAGGTGGTAGGCCAGGTCCGAGTCCTGGGCATTTTTGGCGGAATGGATACCCCTGCCTCCTTGGGTCTTACCCGAAAGTGGCATCCCTTTTGGGATGTTTTCCACAAATAAAAAAAATAAAAAATTATATTGGACATTGTTGCTAGGAGGTAGTTGAGAAGAAAGATAATGGCAATGGTTATTTTGAGAGGAGTCGAGGATAAGCTAATTTAGGAGCTGAAAGTCTCGGGATAATACATAGCAAGAAGTGGATACAATGTAAAACACCAACAAAATAGGAATACCATAAGTACATGGAGATATATTTGGGATAGCCTAAGCATTCCAAAAGTCAAAATTTTTGTATGGTTAGTAGGTCAGAGGAAATTGTTTTCCTATGATAACCTTATAAAAGGGGTTTTTCTTGGCCCCTCATAATGTATTTTATGTAAAAAGGAGGAAGATAGTATAGACCATCTCTTGGGAAACTACTCAATAGTTTGGGAACTATGGCATGGATTCTTAATATGTTTGGTAAATTCATGGTGATGAATGGAAGAATTGAAGAATGGTTAGAGAAATTGCTAAGCACTTTTAAAAGAAAGGCATTACAAACAGTTTGGGATATATTGAAAGATGTGATACTTTTTTGTATCGATGGAAAAAACAAAAGAATATTTAAAGGAAAGGAAAGCAGTTTAGAGGTAATAAAAAGGAAAAAAATAGCCATAGAGTCTAAACAAGCCCTATCAACTCACCCAATCCTTAATATTGAATCAAAAAGCCTTGATAGATGGAGTCAAGTCATCAATTAGAATTATGATGGTGGGTACAAGAGAAACAAAAGGAAGGATAAAAATATAAAGTGGAAACCACTAGAAGTAGAGTTGGTCAAATTAAATTTTGATGGAACTTCTAAATAAAATCTAAGACCAATAGGAGGATGTAATTAGAAATTAGAAGGGTGATATTTTGTCATATTACGCTTTTAGTAGTGGATTTTGTTAGCTTTCCAACTATATTAGCTCATAGAAAGATTTATCTAAGATCAAGTATAAATTAGATAAATGCCACTAATAAAATAGCAATGAATCTCACTTCTAGAATAACAGGAATATCTTACAAATACAACTCAAAATATATTCAATATCAAAATATTACAAGAATGATTCAACGTAATTACATTGCATGGATATGTATCTCCAATATATAATTTTACATGATTTTTCAATACTCTAACTATTGCTCTCCTCAAACATCCAAGAGATGCATCCTTTCATATTCCTCTCATTAAGACAAAACTCTCATCTTGCCACATATCAATGTGACTCTTCATTCTCTCTCTTGAAACCTTGCACTTTCTCTCATATTGACACATATATTATATAAAATATAAATCATTCTACCAAATGAATATTTACAAGGGGACCAAATAATGTAATACCTTTAGCACCTCCTATTTTACATTAGTTGGTAAGAAGGATTTTTCCCTTCATTCTTTGATTTTTCTTTCTCTTCATTCTTCAGCTCTGACTTTAGCATGGTTGGATATATGCAACCTTCATTAGGTGTTTATTTATAAATTATTTGTGTTTGCCTCTAGATAAATATATTTGAGTCACCTATGGGTCTTTGCCTTTGGGTCACTACCTCTAGGTCATTGCCTTTGGGTTTGCCTCTAGGTCACTACCTCTGGGTCTGTACCTCTAGGTCACTACCTCTGGGTCACTACCTCTAGGTCACCTATGGATTATCATTATCTCTAGGTCATTCACTAGAACAATCATAAGACCATCATTTCTATATAATCATCACTATAGGTGCTTTCATTGTAGGTCACCTCCCAAGCTATGCTTGGGTTATAATAATTTATTTTACATTTCTTCATGGTAAGACTAACATCATTATTCAATAAACTTTGAATTTTCATCACACTTGGTTTTCTCCTGTAGAAACCATACAACATTCCTTTCATCTTATTCCATTCATTCATACTTATCCATCCACAATCCTTTTTTTCCTTCTCTTTATGTAGGTAAGATGTTTTAGAATGATTGTCTTCCACAAGTTTCACAACAATGGAGATTCCAATATTTCTCTTTATTATGCCCATATCTACCATAATGATCATATTTTTTCCCTGTTACAAAATTTATTTTACCATTTTGTCCTTCATTGTTATCGACTTGATCAATCTCTATCACTAATTTGATATCATTGTTTCTTATCATGGATTTAGTTCCTAATTTATTACTGCTTGTATGTCCTATATATCCAAGACCTTCATATTTTCATATTATTTTTGTGTAATTGGCTCTTTCATTTCTTATCCATGTTTTTCCAAACCTGTATCTTTGTATCCCATTTTATTTAACAATTTTGAACCAATTCCTTTAGTATGCCTTTCAAAATAACCAAATTCTTCATCACATTAATCTCTTTCAATATCAAGATAACTTTGAGCATCATTATCCCTACCATCATTTGAATCTTTGTCATCATCAATTATGACAACATAATATTTTTCTAACCAATCATGAACTACATTCAAATCATCTAAGTTGCACTCTATATCTTTTCTTTTTGTGTCATAACATGCATTTACTATCATAAGTTCCAAGGTATTATCACTTGACAATAGACATATGTTATATTTTATAAGATTCTTGTGTGCATATTCTGATTGTGCCACATGCCCTTGTTGATTACTTTGATCTCTCTAATTTTCTTTAGGAGATTCTTGGTCTTGACCCTTCCTATTCAATGCATTGTACTTACAAGATTTTGTATTATGTTCTTTTTCACAAATATGACAATACTTATTTATTTTTGGTTTTGTGATGAAGTGCAAGATCTTTTTTCTAATACAAGAGCCTTATTGGATGATTCATTTCTCAATTTATTTTCAAGCTCATATTGTTGAAGAATATTTATCAATTCCTCAAATGACACCTTTCTATTTGATACTAGAAGATATGACCAACATTTTGAATGATTTAGGAAGTTCGTTAAGTACAATTGAAACCAGGGTTTAATATTTAGCCTTTTCTCCTAAGGTATGTTAGAATTATTGAGTTGTCATTGATGTCAAAGTTTGGCTTGGTTGCTGGCAAACGATGGCGTGCTTGGGCGAATTATTCAAGGTAAATATATTTTGAGTGAAGGTTTAAATATTTAAATATTATAAAGTAAGGTTTCAATATTAATAAAATGTGTATGGGCCGACTTCTTGGGCACAAGGCAAAGGTTTGTATATAAATATATGTTTGAAATTCATTTCTAAAAAGGTATTCGCTCGAACATCTTCGATAAAAAGGGAGCAGACAACACTATCACATAGTGCGGTGGATAACAACCGACGGTGGTGGATAGAAATCATTTTCCAACAGCAGATTAAGCATGGCAGAGCTGTGAGACATATCAATGGTGATTGATTCACAGCGTGGTCATGGAGAGCATGCACCAAAGGAGTGGTCAAACATTATTTTAGAGGGAAATAATAACGTTCATGAAATTGCAAGTAATTGTTGAAAAACGTACAAAATTTTGAACCAGATATCCATAATCGATAAAATACCTATAGTGACTGACCGTGACATCATTTCAAGGCTTATTACACATTGGATGGCGTGTCAAATGTCATTATCATTAATGGATTGATTGCACATAATAGATCTAGGAAAAATGAAAAGCATCGTCAAGGCCATAACGTTAGTTACCATGTTATTGTGCATATTATTCAAATTGTAGGCGTTGAGTTCAGGAACAGGTGACAATGGTAAGCAAATCATCACAGAAGCTTTCATTTGATTTAGTGAACAATGGTTACATTTGAAACAGGTCAAAAAATAAGGGGTTAAGTGAAAGTGATAAGACGCCAAATCTCTGATAAATTTTGAAGAACGACATTACCGTTGTTGGTTGAAAGTGCTTTCAAATGGGAAGTTCAATGTGTATAAAACATAAGTATTGAATCCACTCACAAATTACCTGTCGAAAGTCCGCGTTGTATAAAACATGATTTTTGATTCCCCTCACAAAGTCCGTGTTAAAGTGATAAGCTATTGAATTAATGATGGCTAATATGGTGACTCAAATCAAGATTTGCATGATCTACCTTGGGGTTTTTAGAAAAGCAAATTCAAGGGAGGATGTCGATGGGTGGGAAGGCCTCTACGGGGGAGCTCGAGAGTGGCTATGGTTCGATCCTTGGGCACAACGGAGCAGACGGAGGGCACCAAGAGCTCGGGGGTACGGAGGCGTCCGGGCCCTTTGATGAAGATCGGGCTGGCGACGATGTCAATTGGGGTAAGGACCCACCAGACAAAGGGGGTGGTGGGGCACACAAGTCTTATGCTTAGGCAGTGACCTCAAAAACCCTAAACGAGTTTTTTACCAAAGATTTGTTTCCAGTTGGAGATGAGCTGGACATCCCGACGGAAGTCATTTCAAGTTTCATGGAGTTTGAGAAATTTACCCTCATAGGCAAATTCATTGGCGGTCGTCCCGGCATGGAGACCATCCAAAAGTGGGCAGCAAGTAAATGGAGGACTTCTGGTCATATGGAGTTTTCGGTCCTATCCCGGGGTTTTTTTGCCATTAGACTAAACAATAAGGAGGATTACTGTAAAATTTTGGCTGGCGGGCCATGGTTTCTGGGCCGCAAAAGTTTATTCCTTAGGAAATGGGGCATGGATTTCAATCCTAACATCCAGAGCATCAACATTGCCCCAATATGGGTTAGGCTCCCAAGTCCTCCCCTTTTTGGTTGGCATGAAAATGTTATAAGAGGTATTGCTTGCTCCATTGGGGAGTTGGTCACCATTGACCCTCCCACCCGAGCTCGAACAAGGTTCGTCCAAGCCCGTTTTTGCGTTTTAGCGGATCTGGAGGAGGAACTCCCAACTTACATCACTCTTCGGTCTGGAGGTACCATTCTTCATAAACAAGCTATTGTCTATGAAAATAGACCAGCTTTTTGCCCCCAGTGTCGGTCCCAAGGACACCTCCAGTCCCATTGTCCTCTTCAAAAGCCAGGTAAGCAGAAGCGTGAAACCTGTAACCCCCTGGAGCATAGTGAAGGTCAGGTGAAGTAGTCAAATCTTCTAAACGTGAAGGGCCTTGAATCTCCAGGCCCCTCCAGAGATCGTGTCGAATTCTCTCAGCTTGAAGAGAATCCCTCTCTCCAATCGGACCCTGAGCAATTTGAAGCTGACAATCAGCAAGGAGCAGACTCCCACTTGGAAAATGAATCACAGGAGGAGAAGGACCGGACCCCATCCCAAAATATTACTCAGTCTATTTCTCTGCTCCAAGACCTGGGCCATCTCGATTTCAGCCAGTCGTAGACACTGCTAGAAGATTACCTCCTAGGAAGGAGGGGTGAACAACCCGGTCACATTAGCCCCCGAATCATGAGGAGTCGAAAGCAAAGTGTGGATTTTGGTAGTGAGAGGAAGTAGGGCCGTCCTCCTAAAAAATATAGATGAGACAAAGAGACAGCAATAGACGTTGCAAATGGAACCCAGTGTTTGCTGGTTCTGGATGACTTTGACACTCAGACGGACGAAGCGCATGCATCAAAACCTCCCCATCAACAAGGAAGGGGAGGCAGGAAAAACCTCAAACTATCCAGATGAAAGTCCTCTCATGGAATGTGAGAGGACTGTACGGGGAGATGTCGATGGGCGGGAAGGCCTCTGCGGGGGATTAGTTGTTCCTGGTGTCTTGACTGTTTTGCTTCTATTTTCCTTATGTCAGTTCTTCGGCCTTTACTTGTTGTTCTCTCGGGTTTATTCTGTTTCGTTTTTTTTTTTTTTTCTTTGGTTTTCCAGGCCTAAATGCCCTTTTTGCAGTCTCCAAGTCTTTAGTCTTAGGACGGCTTTACTTGCAATTAGGCTTATTGTTACAGCTAAGAGGCATGATACATCATTAGAAATTTGGCTAATTTTGTACATAAGGTTTTGGGATCCTCTATAAAAACCCATTGTTAATACATTAAAATAATTACCAAAAAAAAATCAAGATTTGCACAGCACAGTGGACCTGATAGCTGCATTGAAGGCAATATACATTTGGTGAAGTCATCATCAATTAGGTTTTAGGTGTTTCAATCCCTCTGAAATTTTATATTTTGATTTGGTATTGTATAAAATGTAAATTATATATGTGTGTGTGTTGAGTTATTTGTGGAGCGTGTGTGAAGCAACGATTTTGTATTGAATATCTTCGAGTGTCGGATAAAAATTTTGTGAAGTAGAAAGTAGAAGCGAACATTGTAGAATACATTATGGAGAACATGTGTTCGGATAAGCCTACCGTAGCCAGTGGCATCGATGGATTGGTGAATCAAATATTGCAGAATATATTGTGGAGAACGTAGAGAGGAATAGGGTTCTACCAAATAAAAAGGTGATAAGTTTTATTGATCACTTTAGAGAGAATCATGGTCGGCTTACCTGTGCATGGAATCATGCCAAGTAGATGGCGCTCGAGTCAACCTATGAATAAGAGTAGAAGCCATGTCTGATGAGTTATAATCAAATGGACTGAGTTTGGATTAACGTGCAGGTCAAAGGGCTTAGTTTATTTTAAAAAGGAGTTGATTAGAAATAAGCACGTCAGCCAGGAGGATCACATAACATTGAGATAGCACATAAAGAAGAGTTTCCACTGTGTAAGGAGAATTCAATAGATATATGGAGAGGAGAAATTCTATCTGGTGACGTCGATAGTGTGGATCCCACCATCAGCTAAAATATTTACCATCTCTACTTCCACAAGCAAGTGAATGCTCAAAAAGATACAACAAAAGAGGTGCAATAGAAGTCCAGGCATTGACTGAGCACGATAGATATGTATATCATAAACATACCAAGGATAGAGCTGATAGCACCAAGGTTGGAGTGACTATCAAGGAGATTCAATGTTCTAAGCAACTATCGTGAAGATACAATGTTCGTGAGACACATTGAATGAGCGAGTATTGAGGAGAGGAAAACACATTGCATCGGCAAAGATGAATAATATCATTATGAAGCTGAACTAGATTATGAAGGTATAACTCTAAGGGCAGTGAGGTTTGGTGATTTCTCAAATATTAGAGTACATATCCAAGAAGAGTTTATGATAGAATTATGAACAATCCTGGATGCCATTAATAACTAGAATTGGAAGCAAACCTTAGCAGAGTTTTTGATCAGATTTTTGAAGCAGAACTGAACGAGGTTGGTGCCTCAAGGAGATTGGTGTCTCCCATAGGTTGGTGCCTACAATTTTGTAAAAGGATATTGGTGTCTCTCATAGGTTGGTGCCTACATTATTGTAACAAGGAGATTGGTGTCTCTCGTAGGTTGGTGCCTACGTTATTGTAATAAGGATATTGGTGTCTCCTGTAGGTTGGTGCCTATGTATTTGTACAAGGGGATTTGTGTCTCTTGTGGGTTGGTGCCTACAAATTTTATTGAAGTGATAAAAGCAATATTTTGTCATTGCTTTCTCCCAAAATGGTGTTTCCACATTAAATCTTTGTCTCTTGTGTATGTTGTGTTTTGTGCTTTGATTCATTATTGCATTCATATTATTGCAGTTATTGTTTTAAAAAGAAAAGTTTTATCTTATATTGTTCACCCCCCTCTCAGTATAAGTGTGTCTTTCTTCAAGGTATGTAATTTTAATTTTAATAATAACATATTTAGAAGAAATCGTTCTATTTTTTCTCCATCATGAACTTTTAGTGCATACAATTGTGATTGTAAGTGTAAAATGGTTACCGTATTCCTTCCTTTAAATATCATACACAACTTTTTCCATGCACCTTTTGAAGTTTTTGCTTCACTAATGTGTGCTTGAATTTCATCAGATATGCCAAATAGAATTAACATCAAAACTTTAGCATCATCATATTTGAATTTTTGAATTCCTATTTTATCTTCTGAAATGTTTCTTTGTCCATTCACTACATCCCAAAGTTTTTCAACAATAAGTATTGACTTCATCTTATTTTTCCATGGGGTAAAATTAGGCCCTTTTAATAATTGAGATTCAAAAAAAAATTGTATTTGTCATTTCCTTTGAAGTTGAAATCTTATAGCTCCCAAATTTTTAATAATTTCAATCAAATCATTCCTTTGGAGTAGAAAAGAAACTTTATTTCTTCAAAAATAAAATAAGAAATTTGCAACTTCTAAATTCTAAACCTTTGACGTAGAAATCCTTTTAATTCCCTACTAAATTAAATTTGCAAATTTTCAAAAAAATTCAAAATTTTAATAACTTCAAAAAATCAAATCTTAAAAATCTTCGGCTAACTCTTCAATCTTCAAAAATATTAAAACTTAAAAAAAAAAACATTGAAAGTAGAAATCCTTATGACTCCCTAAGTAAAATAATAATTTTCAATTATCTCCAATTGATTTTATATTTTTCAAATGACCTTATAAAATATTAAAAAATGTATAGCTCCTTAGCACTCAATAATAATAATTATTTTTTAATAATAATTTTTTAATTCACCTTATGTCTCCCACAATTAAAAAACTGTATTTACCTTCTTCTTTTTTAATCCTTATAAATCCCAATTAAAAAAAAAAACAAAATCTCCCCTTATATCTTTCATTGAAGACATTTAAGATTCCTTATTAAAAAAATTGTTTTCTACTTATTTTTCCAATAAAACCTTTAAATGCCTTTTTTTTTTTAAATCTTCTCTTTTCACATATTAATGCAAGTTTCTCACTTTTAAAAAGATTCCTCGAAGAATAAGAAACTTTCCTCAACACAACTTCACTAAAATATTTCTTTATTTTTTAGAACATGTGCATGCAAAAATCAACTCTCTTCCTTTTATTTTTAGAAAAAATACAATTTTTTATTTTATTTTTTTCTCTCTCTAATTAAAAAACACCATGTATAAGACAAATAAATGTTCAACATACTATTTACGACTCATTTAAATAAATTTACCACCAAAGCAAATGAATGATGGCTTCAACTCTCTAACGAGTACGTCACCTTCCGGATGAAATAGTTTGTGCAATTATAGGAGTAACGTCTAGCCACCTATTTGTTCTACCAATTTTGTTGTATTCTTAGAAGCTTTTCATGCATGCATCTGCAAACATTATTTTCCTTAGATGAAAAAACTTGTAACATCCATTTTTCAAGCTGCATTTGTTTCCTACACTCTAATTTTCATAGCAAGCTTTCTTTCTAGCAATGGTCTTCTTCTACACTTAGATGACTCCTCTCTCCTTTGGAAAATGTCTCCTCACGCTCCTCAATCGGCTTCATATTATTTTCTATTGCTTATTTTATTTTTTTTATTATTGTTGTTCACCCTTCTTTTACACATTGTTGCTCTAATATACACCAAAATTTTGATTTTTTCTCTAGTGTTGTTTGATCTTTGGTGCTTTAATATTTTTTGGCTTGAAAAGGGGATTTCTCTTACGGCTTTTCAGACTTATATGTTGCACTCAACTTCACTCATCTTCAACATGCACCTTTCTTTGACTTCGATGTCTTCTACAAACAACTTCTCTCTTTTCATAGGCTATGTTCTTGTCTACGTAACTTCTAGATTTATTTTCTGGTTCTCTGGACCAAATATCATAGTAATGAAGTCTCTTTAAAATAATGGCTCTCACCTTATTTTTTCAATAGAATTAGTGATGCTCTATAATCTTTTTCATAGTCAAATATCAGGCTACATTAACCTGATTTAAAACAAAAATTTATCAAGCACTCTTTCCTCCTTTGCTTATGCTTTCTTGTCGTAGTTTCTTCTTCTTTACTTCACAATCACCAACGTTGCTTGCAAGTTCTAAGTGTTCTCAAATCAACTTGGTTTCTCAAATGGTTGAATTATTGCTCTTCTTCAATGAGATGAAAAATCTCTTTGGTGATTTTATTTTCACCAATAATATTGTAAACTTAGGGTGATATATCAACCCAATATTTTTCAATTTCTCTATCAACATAAGCAGAAAACTTAATAATTTTATGTTATTCTTTGCTTCTAACAAAGGCTTATTATCTCTCCAATCTATTCTTTTAATCCAATTTCTTAAAAAAAAATTATAGAAAAATTCTTTCTTTCAAGAATACTCTTTCTTCACAAATCAATCAATTTGCAAATTTACAAATTCAAAAATCAATAATTTAAAATCTTAATTATAATAAACACCACATAGCTTCTATTTTTTACTGATAAATTAATAAAATAAGATAAATGTATTGTTACGTCCACACTAGTTTATTTAAGGTACTCAAGTAAACTTAATAAACCTGATGTCTCCTAAGTTATAAATGGGTGCCTTAATAAATACCTTCTAAACAATTTGTTGGTTGCTCTCTACAATGTTCTTCAAACTCTCTCCAATTTAGTGATTGTTACTTGGACTGAAAATTGTTACTTTTCTCTTCCCAACTCTTTCTATTGTGGCTTAGATATCACTTTTAGCTTTCCAACTAGATTAGCTCATAGAAATATTTATCCAGGATCAAGTATAAATCAGATAAATATCGCTAATATAATAACAATGAATCTCACTTCTAGAATAACATCAATATCTTACAAATATATCTTAGAAAATATATCTAATATCAAAATATTACAAGAATGATTCAGAGTAATTACATTGCATGGAGGTTTATCTCCAATATATAATTTTACATGACTTTTCAGTACTCTGACTATTGCTCTCCTCAAACATCTAGGAGATGAATCCTTTCATATTCCTCATATTAAGACAACTCTCATATTGCCACATATTAATGTGACTCTTCATTCTCTCTTAACACCTTGCACTTTCTCTCATATTGACACATGCATTATATAAAATATAAATCATTCTACCAAACTAATATTTACAAGGAGGCCAAATAATGTAATACTTCCAACAGATTTAAGATAAATAATGAAGCTAAATCTTGGTTAACTTTGGAAGGATTAAAAAATATGTATACAAATGAAATGTAATTGTTGGACATTTTGAGTCCCTAAGTCAAATTTGGCATTGATGTCACCGGATGAAGTCATTATTAATGTCAAGGAATTCGGCAAGAAATAAAGTCGTCAAAGTTATCACTAATATCTAGGAAGAAGCTTCAACAATGCAGAAGTTAAACGCAAAAGGGCTACATAATATTTTAATATTATATGAGAGCATAAGTTAAAAGGGTTTTCAAATTTAACCCAAGGAAGGCCTTAAAAGCCAAAGGTTATAATTATAATTTATAAAATTTAAATTCTTTGGAATTTAAATCATTTATAAATTATAAAGGTTAAATGGGTTGACGTCATCAAAATTAAAGCGCCATTTATAAATTTATTTTAACACCAACATCATCAAAGAATTTGGAGTGCCGACGTTCAAATACTATGGAGACATCGTATATAAAAAGGGTGTCCAAAGGACTTTACAAATCATCCCTCATAAATTTTATTTAATACGACCAAGGAAAACTTTGTTGTGCGATTCGCTATTTTGGTTGAGGAAGAAGACAAAAGATTTTTGTCTTATGCACAAGGTTTAAAACGAAGAGGATTGATTGCTTCAGGCATGTTGGATGCGGTGGTCCATTGGCAACGCACGTTCTATGAAGGCGTTAGTGGAAGAACTAACCCGCGTTCGAATACCACGGAGTGGTAGCACCAAAGGAAAGGTTTTTTATTTGTGTTCTTTCGTTTGGGCACTAGGAGAGGAATAAATTGTGCTAAGAGCTTTTAAGTTCTTAATGTGCGTTGAGCGCACGTGGTTGTGGAGCTCGCGACTAGGGCATTCGCGGAGGCAGAGGTTAAGGGTTCAAAACCCGTGGAGGCCAAGGTAATTTTTTTAAAATAAATTTTTTATTGCCTAAGGTTTGATTAAAGATTGTATTAGGAGTTATAAGGGAGTTTAGAAGGTTTTTAATTGGCAATAAATTAGTGATAAGGAGACATAAGGGGTGAAAGCAAATTGTTTATGTGTTGATTTGTGATCTATAAAAAGAGAAATATTCTTTTAAAATTGGAGTAATAAGGTGATAAATTAGTTTGAATTGAAGATCTATAAAGTGTTTCCTAAAGGCTTATTTTGGGTGTTATATTTTGAGATTATGGAGATTATAAGGTGTATATAAGACTTGTTATATTTATATAAAAATAATTATTTTGCAAGTATTTACAAGGGATTTAAAGTGAAGATTTTGCTACCTACCATTAAAGTTGTCAAGGAAAATTGAGTGTGATTGAAACAGGTTTTGAGATCTATTCTTTACCACCAAGAAAAAAGGTATGGGCAAAATTCTTCCTTGTTTGAGTTGATTGGTTGGTTTCTGAAAACAACTTTGGAGAGAAAAGGAATTGCTTAGGTTCCCTTTTGAGAGTCTTATTGAAGGTTAATTGATGAGTGTGGTTTTCTGAAAGAGAGTTGATGCTACATTGCTTAGTGAGTGTTTGAGTTAATGCTTCAAGGTTTTCTAGAATAAAGAGTTGTTAAAACCTTGTTTTATAAGCATTGTTGTTGAAGCCATTGGTTGTGTGAAGAACTTGAGTTAGAAGTTGAAAAGAACATGAGTATCATTGTTATGTGAAGATTGTTTTATAAGCATTATTGTTGAAGCCAATGGTTGTGCAAAGAACTTGAACTAGGAGTTGAAGAGAACATGAGTATCATTGTTATGTGGAATTGTTGAGCAGATTTGAGCAAGTTCTGTGTGGACTTGTTAAGAAGATTTGAGTAGCTTCCGAGTATACCTATTGAGCAGATTTGAGCAGGTTCTGAGTGGACCTATTGAGCAAATTTGAGCAAGTTCTGTGTGGACTTGTTGAGCATATTTGAGCAAGTTTTGTGTGGACTTGTTGAGCATATTTGATCAAGTTCTGTGTTGAATTGTTGAGTAGATTTAAGCAAGTTCTCTGTGTGGACTTATTGAGCAGATTTGAGCAAGTTCTGTGTGGACTTGTTGAGCAGATTTGAACAAGTTCTGTGTAGACTTGTTGAGTATATTTATGCTAGACTAAAGGACTATGTTTAGTACAAATTTGAGACAAATCTTTGGAGGTGACAGAGTAAAGAGGACAGTAGTCTCCAGTGGATAGAGATCCATTAGCCAGGGCAGTGAGGATAGGTATTCTAAGTGGGGACAAGAGTATTCATTGGAGAGATATCCACAGGCCAGTGCAGTGGAGGCAGTAGTCTTCTAGAATATCACTAGCCAGAGCAGAGGAGGAGTTCTCCTATGGGTAGAGATCCATGAACTTGATTTAGGGGATTGGTGTCTCCTTTGGACAAAGGTCCATAAACATTGTAATAGGGAAGGATTCCCAAGAGATTGATTGATAAAATTTTAGTGAAATATTTTCTCCATGGAGTAGCCCACATTGGGTGAACCACGTAAATTGTGGTGTCTCTATTGTGTGTGATGATTTATACATTGCTTTGATTACTACTATTGATATTGTTATCTACACATTGCATAATATTGATTTGGAAAGAAAAGTAAAAAGTGGTCTTATATTGTTCACCCCCCTCTCAGTATAAGCTTGTGTTCTTCAATAATAGAGTATGGATGGAAGGCAATTCACTAATTGTAATAAATATAATTTTGAGGAAAGCAAAGGCTCCATGGAACATACAAGAGATCATTGTCAAAATACAAGACCTTGCTACAGAGTCTAAAGAAATTAGGTTTACACATATGTTAAGGGAAGGGAACAAATGTGCAGATAGGCTACCCAATAGAAGGATTTTAATAGAGAATCGTGAAGTTAAATTCTCCTTTCCATGGTTAGAAGTAGTAAGTTTAGCTGAAGTTGACAAGAAAAATATGAAGGAAGCAAATTCAAAATATTTTTCTAGAGGATTACAAAATATTACAAGGGATCCATTTATAGATAAATGTATTGGAAGAATGTAATAGTCCAAACTTTGTAAGGCAAGCTATGATTCCGTGAAGTGAGTAGAAGTTTTGTATGTTGAAGCAGAAGAAGATGAAAATGGACTTCATGGTCGAATAGTTTATTTAAGTTGTTGGTTATTGGTTAGATTATGGTATAGAGTATGGATTGGAACTTTCAAATTTTTGAAACTGCCAAACTATTTTTTAAAATAATATCATTATGATTTGTTAAAATATAATTATAATATGAATGAGAATAATTTCATAACTCGTTAGAATTATAAAATATTTTTTTAATTGGTTTTTTGGGATTAAAATGAATTCCACTTGTATTATATAAAGACCATAGTTTACTTATTATGCATATATTCCTTTATAAGATTTAATCATGAACTTTCAACTTTTTGAGAGTGGTAAATTATTTATTATAGATCTTGTGGTTACACTTATGCTTCATGAAGGAAACTAATAGTCTAGAATTGGTAAAGTAGACTATCATAATGTGAATTTTTAGAAATATTACTCTACTAAGATACAATGCATAGACAATAGAGGTGGAGTTTTGGTACTGAGAATGTTGTTGCAGGAAAATGTCAAGAAGATGGATTTTAAATTCTAGAATATTTGTATTTACAAATAAAATTGAATAATTAGTTTGTATCACCTTAAAAAAAATAGGCTTACATAATACAAGGAATGTCTTTAGAATTTCTTCGTGAAGGATTAGGGCATTTTTTTCTAAAAAATGTCTCATCTTTTAGGAGCCATATCTTCGTGAAGGGTTATCCGATTCAGCTGATTCTTGGACCAACTTGTGCGGAATTTGAATAGCTTTAAAATGAGTGGTCATATGAAGGAATCCAAGCAATATTGAGGGAGATACGACCCTATGAAGTCAGCCATCCAGAACAAGGGCAGTGATGATTTTTCAAGTCACGAAAAATAAAATTGCAAATATTTGTCAACTAGGGTTCGGATGATGGGAGGAGCAATGAAGGGCTAGGACTTTAGTGAGGCAAGACATTCTATCTAGGCATAGAATTTTTAGCTAAGTTTCTTTTTCCTTCTTTATCTTAGAAATTTTGCATGCAAATTATTATAATTTTTTATCAAATATTATATTTGCTATAGGATATTCTAGTAAATTTTAATAGATTTTGAGTTTTAGTTTCCTTTCCATGGATCAATTTATAGCTAAATCCTTAGAATCATCTCTAGTAGTAGAGGTTAGTGAGTGCACCATAGAGGATCGATCCTCATTGCTCAAAGATAGGGCGATTTTTGGTAAATTTAATGGGTATTGGCCAGGGGCTTCAACCTTGAGAAAATGGATTGATAGGAGTTGGAAGTCTCCAGGAGTGATTCTATCCTTTCTTCCCAAAGGTTTCTTCCTAGCCATTTTTTGTTCTAGGGAAGAAAGAGATAGAATCCTAAAAGGGGGTCCTTGGTTTATGGGAAGAGCAGGACTCTTCCTTACCCACTGGTATGAAGGCTTTTCACCTAAAAATGTAAATCTATCCCTAGTACCAATCTAGGTTAGGATGTATGGGTTTCCCATTGAATTTTGGGAAATAGATACCTTCAAGGCAATAGGCAACACTCTAGGAGAATTCCTTGAGATTTCAGAAACTACAAAAGATGGATTCTTGGCTATTTATGCTTAGATATTGGTCATGATTGATATAAGTAAAGCTTTACCAGAATCAATCATTCTTAAGTATGGGGATAAGATGTGGATCCAAACCATAGATTATGAAAACATATATTTTAGATGTAGAAGATGTCATGAGGTGGGGCATATTGAGAGATCATGCCCTAAGAAGAGCCCAACAGAATCATATGTAGAAAACCATAAGAGAAACTTACAAATGGATATGGATGAAGATGGTTTTCAACTTCCAAAAAATAGATCTAGAAAAATGAAAGTAAATAAATAATGGAGACCAGTAAGGAAGGATATTGGAAGAAATACCAACTCTTTTGAGGCTTTAGCCTATGAAGAAAAAGTAGATCAAAGCTTAGAGGACATAATACAATAGGTTCAACATATTAACAAGGAACCATCTATTCAATATGATCTTGATTTAGGGATGAACATTCTTGATGAACCTAAGGAATGTGTCTCATCAGATTTTGAAGACTCTCTTGAAGTACCATGCACCATTCAAGAGAAAAAATTGGTAAATAAAATGTAGTGTTAGATGTTAATACCTCTACCATTAATAAGGAAATACCAAAAAATGAGTAGGACAAGTCAAAAGCTTCTATAGTAGAGCCAGGAGAGGATAAATATGATGAAAAATAAAGTTGTGAAAGAATATTGAGGAATAGAATAATAAGACCTACTCCTAATACAGGCAAGGCAAAAAGAGGAAAACCCTCAAATTATCAAGCAAGATCCAAGGAAGCAAGAGCAAACATAGAGAAAGGAACACAAACTAAGTTGGTTGAACTTCTCTTTACCAAACAACAAAATGATATTGGTAATTCATAGGTAGGGCCAATAGCCCCTAATGAGACATGATTATCATCTCATGGAATATAAGGGGTGCTAATGCCCCCTCAAAGCAAAGGTGTATCAAGGACCTCTATTTAAGTAATAAGCTTGATATTCTTTGTATCCAAGAAACTAAAATGACAAAAGAAGTTTCAAAAACTATGAAAGTAGTATGGGAAGATGTGAATGGGATGCTATGGATTCTAAAGGAGTGATAGGGGAATTCTAACTTGTTGGAATCCTACTAGAACCTCTTATGTAACCATTCATAAAACTAGGCATTGGATAGCCTCTTTAGTCACATGCTACTTTGTAGATATTCATTTCATCCTTATCAATGTCTATGGACCTACAACTCAATCAGGTAGATTAGAAGTTTAGAGTGGGATTGAAGCCTTTATGAGAAGTAAAGACCAAGAAACCTGATTCATGATCATAGGATATTTTAATGCCATAACCAAGTTAGATGAAAAATTTAGGGGAATTAGGAAATTAACCCAAAGTATGAGAGATTTCTCAACTTTTATTCAAAACAATAATCTATGGGAGGTTGAGTTTGAAGAAGACAACTATACATGGACCAACAATAGGAGAGGCCAAAACCTAATAGCAAAAAAATAGATAGATGCATACTCTCAGATCATTGGCTAGATGAAGGGACTTGTGCTAAAATTAATACCTTAACAAGGATTGGTTCAGATCACTAGCCAATAAGAGTTAAAATGGTGGTAAGTGAATTCAAAAAATATCATATTTTAAATATGAGCAGATGTGGGAAGACCATCCTCAATTTGTTGATATGATAGCACAAACATGGAATTATTTAAGAAATGATGGGTTATATACACTTCCAAAACAAATTAAATCAATGACATCTAGATTAAAATAATGGAACAAGAACACTTTTGGAAATATTTTTAGAAGAAAGAAGAACTAAAAGATAAACTTTCAAAATTTCAAAAAGGTGATCATAATAATCCAAGCTCAAAGGAAAGGGAGTTTCTTAGTGAATATCATAATATTTTGAGTAAGGAAGAGAAATTTTGGAGATTAAAATCAAGATAGACTTGGTTAAAAGGAGATAAAAATACAAATTTTTTCATAGGATGGCTATAGTACAGAGATCAACATCCAGAATTAGTAGAATTAAATCAATAGAAGGGGTTTGGATTGAAGACCAGAGTGAAATTAGAAAAGAGGCAAGGTCTTTTTATCAAAATATTCTAGGATCAGAGGAGTCTGAAGTTCTTAATGATAAACTTCTACAAGAAGTACCTTCAATTATAATAAATGAAGACAATAGGAAACTGATGGAGCCTATTACTCTAGAAGAAGTTCATTTAGCTCTTTTCTCTTTTAATAAGGATAAATCCCTAGGTCTAGATGGGCTCTCTACAATATTTTATCAACATAATTGGGATATAGTGAAGGATTCTTTATTGGTGGTAGTGGAACAGTCTAGGGTAAAACAATACATACCTTATAAAATAAATGCAACATATCTTACCCTGATTCCAAAAAAGAAGGATGTAGAATTGTTTGATTCATTTAGACCCATAAGCCTATGTAATATGGCATATAATATTATCTCCAAAGTGATGGTGAATCGATTAAGACCATTGTTAGACAAAATTATTTCAGAAGAGCAAGGAGGATTTGTGAAAGGGAGACAAATTCTGGATGGGATCATAGTAGCTCATGAAGTTATACATTCAACAACTTCAAGAAAAGAGAAAGCAATGATCTTAAAACTTGATATGAGTAAAGCCTATGATAGGGTTAAATGGGATTTTCTTTTTGTAGTATTAGAAAAGTTTAGATTTGGGAAGAAATGGGTTAGATGGATTAAAGCTTGTGTCTCTACAGTTTCATATTCAGTGTTGGTCAATGGGTTAGTAACATAATCATTTTAAAGCCAAGAGAGGTCTTAGATAGGGAGATCCTCTATCACCATATATATTCATTATTATGGCAGAGGTTTTGGGTAGGAACTTGAAGAAGGCTAACAAATATGGGCTTATAAGTGGACTTAAGGCTAGTAATAACATCGACAACATCACCCATCAATAATTTGTAGATGATACAACCCTTTTTGGAAGGGCAAGGATAAACGAGGCCAAAGCTTTGAATAACTTATTAAAGGAATATGAAAGAGCATCAAGGAAAAAGTTAATAGGACAAAATCCAAAATTTACTTCCTAAACACTCCAACTAAAATCAAAGCAAGGATATGTAAGTTACTTCAAATGGAGGAGGCAAATTTACCAACAACTTATCTAGGGATGCCCTTATTTGAGGGGAGAATGAGGATAGAATTATGGAATCCAATTATAAGTAAAGTTTAGAATAAACTACCAACATGGAAAGGTAGATGGTTATCATTAGCAAGAAGAGTGCAACTAATTAAATCAATCTTACAAGCCATTCCAACATATTATATGTCATTGTATACTATGCCAAAATCAATAGAAAAAGTTTAATCTATATTATGCGATCATTTTTGTGGTCAGGATTACATGATAAAAGGAAATTTCCTTTGGTGAAATGGAGCAAGGTGTGTGATGATAAAACTAGGGGAGGTCTCGGTTTAAGAGTTCTTACAGATGCAAACTTAGCTCTTAGGGGAAAAGTAATTTGGAGATTGTACAAAGAGAGTCAAAGACAATGGGCAAGAATTCTTCTAAGTATGTTGAGCCCAATGACCCAAGCTTAATATTTACTACATTCTCTCTACCAAATGGTTCTACACTTTGGAATGGTTTAAAAAAATATTGATCTAGTGATTAAAGGTTTAATATGGGTGGTGGGAACTAGAGAAAAAATTCTATTTGGATGGATACTTGGTGTGATAAAAAACCACTCAATCTAGATCCAATTTTGAAACCATGGATGAGATTACTTCAAGATAAATATGGTGATAGGGTTTCAAACATTTTGTACAAGGATCAAGAAGGAAGATACAAATGGAAAGAAGATTTTTTACAAGTATACAAGACATTGATGCTAGGAGGCAATTGAGTAGAAAGATAACAATAATGATTATTCTAAGGGGAGCCAAGGATAAATTGATTTGGGAGTTGAATAGCTCAGGAGAATACACAACAAGAAGTGGATATAATGTAAAGCACCAACAAAATAGGAATATCACAAGAATATGGAGAGATATTTGGGATAGCCCAAGCATTCCTAAAGTCAAAATGTTTGTTTGGCTAGTAGGTCATAGAAGAATTTTATCCTAGGATAACCTTATGAAAAGGGGTTTTCATGGCCCCTCACAATGTGTTCTTTGTAAAAAGGAGGAGAGTATAGACCATCTCTTGGGACATTGCTCAATAGTCTAGAAACTATGGCAATGGATTCTTAATATGTTTGGTAAATGCATGGTGATGAATAGAAGAATTGAAGAATGGTTAAAGCAATGGTAGAGCACTTTTAAAAGTGAGGCTTTACAGACAATCTAGGATATATCAAAAGATACAATACTTTGGATTGTATGGCTAGAAAGGAATAGAAGAATATTTAAAGGAAAGGAAAGCAATTTAGAGGTAATGAAAAGGAAGATATGTTTAGCCATAGAGGAGTCTAATCCAACCCTATCAACTCACCCAATCCCTAATCTAGAAGCAGAGAGCCTTGATAGATGGAGTCAAGTCATCAAATGGAATTATGATGTTGGGTACAAGAGAAACAAAAAGAAGGCAAATAATATAAAGTGGAAACCACCAGATGTGGAGTTGGTCAAATTGAATTTTGATGGAGCATCTAAAGGAAATCTAAGACCAAAGAGGAGGAGGAATAATTAGAAATAATAGAGGAGATATTTTATCTCATTACACTTTCAATAGTGGATTTAAGACAAATAATGAAGTTGAAGCTTGGGTAGCTTTAGAAGGGTTAAAAATATGCAAACAAATGAAATGGAATAGAGTATGGATGGAAGGTGATTCACTCATAGTAATAAATACAATTTTGAGGAAAGCAAAGGCTCCATGGAACATACAAGAGATAATTGTGGAAATTCAAGATCTTGCTAAAGAGTTTGAAGAAATCAGGTTTACACATACATTAAGGGAAGGAAACAAATGTGCAGATAGGCTAGCCAATAGAGGGGTTTTAATTGAGGATCATGAAGTTAAATTCTCTTTTCCATGGTTAGAGGAAGTAGTAAGTTTAGTTAAAGTTGACAAGAAAATGTTGACTACCTGAATCAAATAATGATTAAGATTTACTTTAATGTTTTCCATTGGTAATATCTGCTTTATTTTATAACATTAATGTGTTTTCATATAAACTATTTATTATAATTTTTGTGGTTGCACTTGTGCTTCAGGAAGGAAACTAGCAATCCAGATTTGGTAAAGCGGACTATGATAGTGCGATGTTTTGGAAATATTACTCTACTAAGATGCAATGCATAGATAGTAGAGGTGAAGTTTTGGTATTGTGAAGGTTGCTATAGAAAAATGTCAAGAAGGATGTTGAATTCTGGAATATTTGTATTCACATAAAAATTTGAAAAGATCCAAAAAATGAAAATCAAGAATTCAGACATTTTATGTAAAATGATGTAGGTTTCTAGCTATAGCATCTCAATTGAGATGAGAAGTGAATCTATTTGTAAACTCTCAAGCTCTAAAGAAGAGAGTTGTGATTTTTCAAGGGTGGGGGACCCAAGTACAACCCCTTGTTCTCCAACAAAAAAAAAACAAACAAAATTAAAGAAGATCCAAAAAATAAAAATAGTCTTATAACATTTATTTTTTATTTAACATAAGCAAGGAATTGACCTTCTCTTGAGATTGACTCAGAAGCAAATCTAATCCATTCAATCTTGGTTATGGTTTAGGAAATAAAATACACAACTAGATATATCATGGACCAAGAGTTTTTGGCACGCCCGATGGGACCCAAATCTCACTTGCATTGATCAAATATTCAAAGCCTATTTACATGATTGATCAGAATCCTAGTAAATTTTTTGCTCCTTAGAATAATTAAAATGAATCACCTAGTAAATCCATTGTTTAAAGAACTTGATATTTGCAACTTTGCTAGAATAAATAAGCCCATAATCACATGATAACTATATCATAGGCCAAAAATCTCAAATAACCTTTACAATTTGTTGAATTACCACTTCATAGAACACTAAGACCATGCAAATCCTTATCTCTAGTTATAGCTTCCTAGGTTCAAAGTATTATTTGTCTACAAACTTTTCCTAGAGAATCTCATGATAGTTCTCACTCTAAGACCATGGTTGGATGAATTTACCCCAAATGGAATAGCACTCGACCAATTGATCTCATAGATTTACATGAAATTCTTCATGCAATCCTTAAATATTTACCAACCTATGATGGTTCTAAAAAACTATCTATGAGCATTGTCAATATGTGGTTGCATTAGCTAGTATTCATGATATCCAACATGAAGTTGTCATGGTGAGACTGCTAGATGTGTCTTTCAAAGAAAAATTGTTGACTTGGTATAGAGCTCTTGATGAGAGTAGTATTAGATCATGGGCTGAGCTAGCTAATCCATTCATCTTAGATTTCAATGAGGTAGGAGACCCTTTTAATTGCTCACTCAACTCACTTCTATTCAAAAATATCTATAAGAAAATATCATAGACTTAAATATCAATTTTAGTAAGACATGGAAGAGAATTCCTCATAATATAATATTGAAGTATATAACATTATTTGGTACATGCTAATGTACCCTCATGGTACCTACATGGTACATTTTTAAATAATAGATTAGGTTGAGTCATGTTTAGAGTGTGAGTTATATTTCCCTTTTATGTAAGTGTGAATATGCAGGAAATGCATGTGTCATGTAAAGTTGTAATATGCAGGAAATGCACAAGTGTCATGTGAGTTAGTGTGCAAGTGTAAGTTGAGTCTATGTGCACAAGCCTCTTGTATGTATGAGAATAATATGTAATGTAAATATGTGTACAAGTGTATTAGATTAGAGTGTGCAAGTTATAGAAGTGTAAGAGTCATGTATAGGTGTACATATATTATAGTGTCAAGTGTTCACCAAGTATGCAAGTATCAAGTAGATAATGAAAGTAATATTCAAGTATCCAAAGAGTCACACTGTTGTGACTATATTATGGAGATAATACTCCATAAGTAAGTATTCATACAGTCGTGATCATTACTATCATATACTTTTGTAAGAGAAAAAATAAGGAATAAAGCTTGTATACATTTTGAGCAATTAATATTGTAAGTTATATTACATGCTTAGTACATGTTCATTAAGGCTATTACATTCATATTGCTACATATTATTGAATGTTATTTGAGTTATTATAAGCCTTATTTTACATATTAATTTTCTCATATTATTCTACTCTTATCTTTATCTTGACCTTATTATATTGTGGCTATATTATATTTGATCATGTGATACATTATTTATTATATTTGTGGTAGTATTAAGGGTTAAAAAGCCATCATATAAGACCCTCTTAGCCACAATCCTAAATATAGTATATTCAATCCTTTGTCCCAAACTTGGATCTACAAATATGGCTAGCCAATGAGATGAGATTTGCATAGGTGTTCCAAGCTGTAATTATTGCAAAAAATGCACTAATATCTACTAGAAAGCTACCTCCCAAGGTCACCATGCCCTACTTTCTAAAGTTACCTAACCAACCCAACAAACACTAGCTTTGGCATATTGCCTCAAATTTCTCCTATGCCTACACCTAAAGCTTTCCCTCAACTATCTATACCAACTTTGCCTCTCTTGATTGCTTTAGAGCTCAAAGAGAACACAAAGGTACAAGAACTGAGAGCATTGGTGATGACTCTTAACAATAAGGTCAATGTTTTAGAGAATCAAAATATTGAGAGGTGATTTGAAAACCATCATTCCAAAAGATTCCCTTATGTCTCAAAATACCAAGGGGCTTCTAATAGCAATGTGGATAGAAGAGCACATGCTCTATATACAAATAAGGAGTATGATCCATCTCCTTCCACATATTAATAGATTTACTAGTTCTTGGCCTGCAATGACCCTCATAATGTAGACAAATACATGGTCTATCAACACCAAACCTAACTGGCAATAACACAGAGGGTAGAAAAGGCACCAAAGGTACTGATGAATATGTTTATGGAACCATACCAAGTCATGTTAGCCAAGGATACCACTGACGGTGAATGCATTCAATTGTTGACAAGGTCTGGAAGGAAACCTTTTCAAGTGGAACCACATAAAATGGAGCCTCTAAAGGTCTCTACTCAATCACAACAAGATCAAATAAAAGAGAAAGCAAGGTTAGAGCAAGCAAAACCAAGTCAAGAAGAGTTTGGAGAGAAAGCTCTAAAGAAACTATGGTACCCATAAGTTACAAAAAGGTAAAGACTAGAATCTATTTATTAGTACTAGAGGAAGTTCTAGGAGCCTAACCGAAAGGATAAAAAAATTGTTGAAGGTGTCTAGATATAGCATAGTTGAAGAGTTGAATAAAAATCATTCTTGGGCAACCATGTATGATGTTTTAGTGATCCTTAGATATACTAACTTGGTTAGAGCATCATTGAAAATTCTCTCTCTAGATGGATTGAAACTTCCAAACCTAAACTTGGCTCAGGACTAGCAAATCCTTGGAATGGATAAAAATCAGCCACCACATATTTATGTCTCTATGTATGGAGAGGTGGATAGTGCACAACTACATGGTGGATTCCAGAGTGAACATTGCTATTATGCTAAAGTAGTTTGTGAAGCAATGGGAATCAATTACACTTAGTTGAGCCTTGGAGTACTATAACTAGATGGTATTTTAGTCCAAATAGTTAGGATTGTTAAGTATATACCGATGGTGCTACATAAGGTATCATATGTTACATTCATCCAAGAGGTGGTTGTGGTTGACCTTCACCCATACTTTGGTTTGTGCCTCTCAAGAGAATTCACAACCAAGCTTTGTGGGTACTTGTCCTTAGAATATTCTCATATTTTCATCCCTCACAATGGAATAAAGATAAAAATCTATGTGGAAAATCCATGCCCATTCCACATTTAAAAATATTAAATAAGAGAGGGTTAACCTGGTTGAAGATGATCTAGATTGCCCTAAAAATATATTTGGGAAATTTTAAATGGAGGATGAATTTTCTCTTAAGGACTTTAATACTATGATAGAGACTAGACTAGGGGCCTCTTATGTTGCAATATCAAATGTTCAAAAGCTCCTAGTCATCTAAAATTAAGAGCTCCATGAAATAGAAATGTGGAAGTTGTTAAGCAAATGAGACTACTTGGACAAGGATCCAATAGAAACAAGGATGATCGAGCTACTCTATTTGGAAGAGCAAAAGGAAAAGGCATATAATATCTTCTCGTAGCACCAAAATACTATGAAGCATTGGTTTGATAAGAAGGTTGCATCATGAGAATTTTATATTGTTGACCTAGTTCTAAAATAAGACGAGGAATGGGCTAGGCTAGGAAAGCGTAAAAAAATTAACTCCCTATGGTCCAAGCCTTATCAAATTGTTGCAAAGCATTTGAATTAGTAGTAGATAATGTGTTGGTACTAAAATGAGATATATTAGACATGAAAATAGTACAATATATAGGCATAAGCCTATATGAAAACATGACAAGTTTCAAGGACATATATCAAGGAGAAATAAGGGGTAAAGTACACATTAACTTTAACATTCCCCCTTAATATGTACTTTCCAAAAAAGGTGAGTCAATATTAAATACATCCTCCTTAATTTTGACTCCTATTACATGATTTAGAATAGTGTCTAGGCTTGTGCTTTTGGCTCTTGGCTCTTCTACTTTGAAAAATAGTTCTAGATCTGCAGTGTTTACCTCTAGGTCTGTTGCCTCAAGGTCAACCACTTCCTCGAGTCTATTGCCTCTGGGTCAACGTTATCTTAGTTTCTCATGGTTAACCTATTCCTCGGGTATGTTACCTTTGTAGGTCACTTACTAGGTTCACCATGGGTATGATCCCCTCATCATGGTGAAATATTTATCTAGAAGGTGTCGGTATCTGCCAAAAATGCACCTTTATACAAAAAAATGTGAGCCATATGGGAGTGTCAAATACTATCGAAAGTGCACTCTAAATTACAAAAAATGTGACCATAGACTAGAATCCAAATGGAGAAAGAAGAGAATCTTCTGAAGTATCTATGTCTGTAGTCTTCATAAGTTGATCCGAAGTGACTTCATGGAATAGTCTTCAGATAGAGTCTAGGGTGTCAATATTTTGTAGTCCCTAGAGTGGTAGGTGTCCTTATGGTGACCTTCTCATCCTACCGAAATGCATGGATAACCAATCACTGCATCTGCCAAGTGCTATAGATAAGGTGACTAGGTACTAGGTTCACCTACATTGATGAGGAGTGTCGGGTTCAACCGAGAGTGCATTCCATGAGATAAAAATCGTTGAGACCCAAAAAACATATAAAGCTACCTCAAAAATCAAAATGGATACCACCATTGTGTCCGACTCAAAAAATTCTTTCCAACAAGTATATGCATGACTATACTCGGATATGATTTGAACCTCGATTACAAGAGGTAAAATCTATACCTTTACATCAGTAATTAAAAATATTCCTGGCATTAGAGAATATTCTCCTTGGAATATTCTTGGCATCACTCTCTAGCAATAAAATAAAGCAGAATTATATTTGTACTGATCTACAACATTTCAATTTTCCCTCGCAGAGGAAAGATTTCGAGAATTGTGTCTTCAAAAAAACATTACATGGGTTTGAAAAAACATCCCCCATTTACATTTAAAGGACCCACCATATGGGTCTGCTTCTCCATGGGGCCCACTATCTTGGGTGCATTGATGATGATATTTTTTGTTTAAATTAATATGTGGGTTTCCTACATGATTCACTTTAATAAATATAACAAAAAATAAAATTTATGGGATATTGGGAACACACCCACGACCAATGTGGAGTATAAAATCACCTCCCACATATAAAGAAACCCTATATTAAAGCACATTGAACCCCAAATTAGGTAAGCAAATGGTCGAATATGGATATTTCATCCAATCACGATAGAAAAGTGTAGAATATTTGCGATATCGAAGAAGATATTGGAGGCTGCATGTCTATGAGCAAAGACACGTTACAGTGGTACGCCTATAGGCCACCTAGATCACAGCATTGGTGCAACTAGAGGCATGGGTTCGAATCCCATTAGGTACGCTGTAATAGGAACACAGACAAAAATAACCAGATCGAGGAGTCTGGATTTGGCTATGGAAACTATGGGGGCTGTTAGGGATTTTCTAGGGAGCATTAGTCATGCTCCTCTTCCTTTTCTTCTTGTTGTCCAGTCCCACCGTCTCTTTCAACCTTCAATTTGAAGATGTCCTTCACATCATAATTGTAATGCTCGCGATCCACTTTGCTTTTGTAAGACAACTTGGAATCGGACTTATGAACACCTCCATCTTCCCTCACATACAGTGCAACACAAACAAGACATTCAAGAACAGCTCCTTTCTCTCTCCATATGCGTATCACACGACTTTGAAAAGCAGGACATCATTCATGAAATCTGGTCGCAAACACACCATAATGGAAGAAAATTTATGAGCGTGCACAGTAGTCCCCTACTAGATATGTCCATTTACATTTCCATTTCTTGAGTTTAACTATTGTGGTGATCTCTAATGGCTAGTTGATGAAGCCTAATATTTTTCAACCTTGAAAGCATTCATTATGCAACTCATGCATTCCACAAAAGAATGTACAAGACTCTCGCTAAATGGGGATCCTCTTCTCAGGGCTCCATCATCACAATCCAACACTTTGGACTCCATACGGGTTTGACCCAATCTGTGTGAGATCTGTTACCCTGCAAGCTCAAAGTTTTTAGAATGCAACGTGGTCCACCTGCCACCTTGTCATCGATTTGTAGTGGTGCATATTGATCTTAGTAGAAGCCACATTGGTTGTACACATTACCAAGGAAAAATTATAGTTGTGGAAGTTGTGATCGAGATGATTATTCTGCTCTCATGGACTAACTACGCAATCAACCCCACTTGAGTGGCAGCCATATCCTAGATGTCCCCCATGGAAGACAGTGGTTGTGATGTCATTCCTAGGCTTCTTGTTCTTAGGTGCAAGATCGTGTTTTATTTTACTGAGACTACACTTTGCAAAAAAATCTTAGGACCGCCCATCCCTCCTCGATGGAAGGGACACTGTCAGCCTGCAACTAATTTTAACATCTTCACCTACAATAATAAAATAATCGATGTAAAAGTTTTCAATAGCAGAGTTGAGTCAGCTGGTCTAAAAGTTGACCCATCCCCTTGTCATTTAGGAGGGCACGACACGTAACAACATCGATTGTGGTGGAAATATTTATTCCCAATGTGAAGATCCTTGGATATGTGAATGGGATAGCTAGAGGAATGGTCCCCTTCACTCACATCTATACCGTCGATGCAAGCAATGGTTATGCTGAGTGATACTAGGTAACAGGGCTCCACGTGGATATCATGTTTAGAGCCAGAACTAGTTTGACACTAGTAGCGAATTCCAAACTCTATTTAACCACGATGGATTTTTTTTTATTTTAAAACATCTTTCAAGGATGTGTTAACATAGATTCCTTTTGTGCCATTAACATAAAAAAACTTTGATGTGCTTGATTCCTAGAATTTGTGATCAATAACGTATGAGAAACACATGGGACCTCCTTGATAGAAAAATAATAGATGGGTCATAGACACACCGTAGATGTACGCAAATAGGCAGAAGTGGACCTTTATGGGGGCCATCGTGTAAGCTGTAAGTGATCGTAGTACAGTACGACTAAAGGTCACAGGACCATTGTGAGCAAAAATAGCGAACAATTAGACGCTCATAGACCATTATAGACGACAATGAACAAGAGAGGGTTGTAGGGCCCTAGAATAGCACCCTGCACATTGGTCAAAGTCAGTCTAAATAGTTGGCCCAATGTGAAGATGGCCCAAAAAACTAAAATATTTCCCCAAAACAACCATAGAAAAAATAAATTGAGCACTATGTGGCACCGGAGACCATCAAAACTCCAAAGTTTTACATATCCAGGTTGGAGTAGAACTGGGATGGGTGACCACCTGGGAAGTTTCGGTGTTGCACCCTCTCTCTTAAAAAAATCAAACCAACGTAAAATTCATGGCTCCAAGCATTGAAGCTTTAGGGGCAACCAAAAAATACTCTCCATTGGCCTTCTAGTTTCTAATCCACTTACAAAGTGGAGAGCATACTTCCTAGGCTTTTGGAGAAGAAAAGAGAGAGATGCACTACCAAATGGAGGAGGGGGAAAATGAGGGGGGATTTTCATGAGGGGAATCCCTCCTCAAGCTCATAGGGTTGGAAAGCCTACTTTGATACCAAATGTTGGCACAAAAACTCACACTTGAATGATAAAATTACAATACCTTTATAACAAAGGCAAAAGATGATACAATAATTTTATCATTCAAGTGTGATTTTTTGTGCCAACATAACGGTCATGTTTTGTTGATCCTAGTAAATGGATAAATTTTAAAACATTTTGTATAAGAAAAAGCATGTTAGTTTGTATCATAATGTACATAAAAAAGCGTAATTAAGCACTCCTATGGTTATTTTGAAAAATCAATACATGGCACACGACAATTTTGAATTATAATTAAATTATTGGCTTGAAAAGTAATCACATTTAAATCCAAAAAGTACATCAAGGCACTCACATGTGTCAATGAATTTTATAGATAATTTTGGTTAGTAAAGTAGAGTATGTGTATGTTTAGCATTAATGATACTAGCTACTAGCCTCAAGTTATTAAAGCAAGCTTTACAGTTTCATTTGCATATTGAGAAATCAAGCAATTGAGCATTTGAGTGACAAAGCACCCAAAAGAGAGAGCGTAGAGTAATTTCATGAAAGTAGTTGCAGTTTGTTACAACTTGTAAGAAAATTTGTAGTTATCTCTTAAAGAAAAATCAAGCACCATGATTTCTAAGAAGAATGAGCTCCAAGACCACATGGCAGACATTCATGACCCAAAGCTCACCATTAAAAAAAAAATCTTTAGGGATGGAACAAAGAAGAAAGTCATTAGGTTATTAGGGGAGCATTTGGCCTTAGTTGCATGGCATTCTTTGTTGTCACTATATATACCCAAGCATATGCATCCTTATCCAAAGCTAGTAAAAGCAATTGTAGACAACTATGATGCCAAAACCAAGATGATCTACGATTTAAAAGGCTAGGCACTCTTTTCTCAAATACCTAAAAAATTTACAATGACATTTACGATAGGTACTCACCTTAACAAACATCTCAAAGATTTCAAGAAGAAGAACCAAAGGGCCTACTATGATGATAGGCTACTAAATTGGCTCAATGATCAACTGTACCACTACCTCCCCAAACTTCTTGAAGGTTCCATAAAAGTTGATTTTAAATTATACAAGATATGTTTGTCATACTAGCTATCATTTTTGGGCTGGATGGAAATAAATTTGTATATGACTACCAAATAACTATGGCATACATTGTGACTAACCCTCAAAGCCTCATCTATTTTTATTGGGCCCAGTACCTTAGCTCAACCATACATATCTAATTGGTAGAATTTAAAAAGAATGAATATGGGGTGTTTAGGTACCCTTCATATTTGGCTTGGTTGTTTGCATATTTTAAAGCAAATAGTTTCTTGGATTTAAAAATTAAGCAAGAACACCCTATAGGGGAAGGCTCTATCAGTGATGGATTTGATAGCAATCCTTAGGACATAAAACCCTTATATGGAATTTAACCAAAATATCGTAGGCTCTGCTTTGGCTTGTATTTATGAAAAACTCCATGACTTGCAAAAGTAGCAAATGCTCATCTCTAGACCCCTAGGCAAGAAATTGGAGATTAGTACTTTCTAAATATAAGTATAGTAATAAGGGTATACGAATTCAATGGAGAACCCTTCTTGCATCCATATTATGTAATTGATTGGGTCTTTGAAATGGAATTGTTGGCTTTTAAGCCAAATTATATTAGGTCCCAATATATTTGATCTAGAGTAGACTTAAATATAAGAGCAATCAAAATATAAGTTGGCCAATATAAATAATAATAACATTCAAGATAATATCAAATATGAATGTAAAATGGCCAAAATAATTCATGCAATAACATGAAGAAAACTTACAGTATAATTGCTCAAAATATGCATACAAGCTGCAATATTATTAATGCTTGAATACGAAATACATTTTCAAATACTCTTCAATACAATACATGGAGCTTTGTCTCCATAATATAGTCATACAATATGAATCTTCAAGTTCTTTTCTATTGCTCTTCATATCACAACTCTTGTGTCCTTTGGTTTCTCATCTTGCCACTTGTATACATGACTCTTGACTCTCTACTTACATGCATACTTAACTCTATGACACTTGCACTCTTTTACATGACACTTACACTTCTACATGCACACCTAATACATGACATTTGTGCATATTCTCATATTACATATTTGCACACTTAATTATATGACACTTGCACTCATACTTATTACATATTTGCACACTTAATTATATGACACTTGCATTCCTACTTACATGACACTTACGCATATCCCATACATAGATACTTACATAAAAGGGAAATATAAATCATTCACCTAAACTAGAGACATAAACTCTATTCTAATATTTACATTGTACCATAGGTACCATGGGAGTACATTAGCATGTACCAAATAATGTAATATTCTCCAACACCCCTTCTATTACATTATTTGGTTATTGAAGACTTTATCCTGGATCTTGAGTTTGTCCTTTGTCTTTGTCTATTGTCCCTGCAAGATAATCTTGGACTATGTCTGATTCATTTCCCTATTTCTCATCTTTGGAAGAAATCAAACAAATCATCTTTAATTTATTTTGATGACAAATATGATCTGATAGTTATTTTGAGAAACCCATAGTGTTAAGAGCAAATATTCCATATTTGATTAAACCCATAGCTTCAATTTTGTTTTGTTTTCTTACAACACATTTCTTGTTTCCATTTATGAATTTAAATTCCACTATTCTTCCTTTTTCAACTAATTGAGCAACAAATATTAGATTGATAGATAACCCTAGAACATATAAGACATCGTCTAGAACAAATTTTGAAAAAGGCATGCAAGGTATAATTTTTCTAGATCCTTGAACATAAAAAAATCTTATTATTTGCAAATCTTAGTGGATCATTTGGTCTGATATCCAATGATTCAAACCAATGCAAAATTCCAATCATGATAACTAACTCTTGAATATATGTACCATATGTCACTTTCTTTTCCCAAGTTTTGATGGAATTTAAATTTTTTGATTTTTTTTATCTATGGTAGAAGTTTTTAAAAGCTCTTCTATTATTTTATTCCTTGAATTCAAAAGATTGTTTTTGATAAAAAAATTAATTTTGAAATATTCCTCTCATAGAATATGGTTCTTTATATGTATTTTGAATATTTCTCCTATTTTGAGAATATGCTTCTATTCTTCTTTTCCATTTATCCATTTTCAAAAGTTCAAAATAAAATTTCAAGCTCTTTAATTCCTTTGAAGTTGAAATCCTTTTTGCTCCAAAGTTTAAATAAATTGCAATTTCAAAAATTTAAAAATAAGGTTGAAGTCCTTATAACTCCCACCTTAATATAAATTTCAATTTAGTTGAAAACCTTTTAACTCCCTCTCTAAAAATAATTAAAGTTCCTAAGTTATCCAATTCTCCAAAAATAAGCTTTAACTTAGGACTTTATTAAAAATTTAAATTCTATATACAAAGGTAACCTTTCTTACCTTATCCTTGCTCTGTTGAATACTTTGACTAGGGCATGTAGAAGATAATAAATGCTTATTTTATAATGTTCACCATGCTTTTCTATGCTTTGATATGTTCTACTCATAGTAAATTAATGCAATGTTATTTTTATTTTTTTTTTGGTAGGTAAAAAATATTTTATTGCTTTACGGGTTGAAGGGTCCCGTCCCTATTACATCAGTAGCAAAATGAGACACCTGAGGCCTCCATTGGCAACAACCAAAAACCAGCTTACCAAATACAATTCCACCACATACAACATATCTTATATTCGAAAGACAACCCTTAAGATAAGGGACACAAAACAAAAAGATACAGCTGAAGGACATACACCAGACAGTCCACCTGTCTATCCGACATCCTCTCAGGTTACTGGGATTTCTTGTTCTTTTTCTGTCGAGCAACGTCATCCTGATTAACAGAGAGTCAACTTTCCACATCCTGATTCGCTTGGGAGATAACTTCTTGAGGGAAATCTTCTTCCCAGACGATCAAGTTTGACTGATTAACAACTTTGTTAGCGAGAATGTCAGCCACTTTGTTGGCTTCCCTGAGAACATGGTTGATCTGACTTTGGGGGTTGTTGTTGAGGAGTAATTGGCACTCCTGAATTATATTCTGAATGTTCTTCCCCCCTGAGCTGTTGTTGGTAATGTGGCCAATAATCACAGATGAGTCACCTTCAAAGATGATTGGCTTGGGAAAGGTTCTACTTTCCACGATGCTCCTCCATAGGGCTCTAGCTTCTGCATAATTATTGGTTTGGGTCCCCAAATTTTTTGAGAATGCTTTGATTATGCTTCCTGTGTGGTCTCTGATGACACCTCCTGCCCCAGCTCTCCCTGGATTTCCCTTTGAAGCACCATCAAAGTTGACTTTGAGCCATCCTTGTGGGGGAGGGGTCCATTTAGCCAAGGTTCGGGAGTTACCAGTCTTCTGGATTCTGCTACAGTCTGTGGGAATCTTAAGGGAAGCAAAAAGAAGGGATTCCAACCCATAGTTGGGAACCTCTTCGCACGAAATCAGACTACTATTTTTGATAGCTAGGGATAGTGCTCTATTGACAACATCTTTCGGATTCTTGGTATCCTCTTTGAATATGCGGTTATTACGTTCCAACCAAATTTTCCAGACCGCATGGTGAAGCATGGAACTCCATAGGAATCGAAGTCTAGAGTTTTTGAAAATTCCTGGCCATTGAATGAACATTTCAGCAACAGTCTTGGGTCGGGTCCAGCAGACCTGGAATTTGTTGATCAAAATGGATAACACATTATCGGCAAAGGGGCAGTCCAGGAGGAGATGTTGTGTGGATTCCCAAGCTTTAGTACAGAGGTAGCACCTATTGGGGACTATAATTCCTCTACGAATCAAGTTGTCAGTGGTCAGAATTTTGTTATGAGCAGCAAGCCAACAAAAATGTGCCACTTTTGGGATCAACAGCTTGAGCCACACACTCTTGGCTAGAGTCTGGTTGTCATCTTTCTTGGTGCCAATAAAAGTGTTTTCTAACATCTGGGCAGCAGTTTTGACCGTGAATTCCCCATCACTCGACCCCTTCCAACAACGTTCATCCTCCTTCAGGGTCTGGGGTATGAAGTTAGCTTTGAAGATGTCCATGAGAGTGGCGAGGCCTTTGTTAATCACATCATTCTTAATTCTAAACTGAACCTTTTTCCAACCGTGGGATCCTTGGTCAGAAGTGATGAAATCGACAACATGAGCTCCATACTTCCTATCGATGAGGTGCTTAATGGGGGCTAAGTTGGGATCACTGATGAGTGGTTCTTTTTTGGCCCACGCATCTTCCCAGAAATTGATGGTCTTACCATCTCCTAGTTGCCACCAAGATCCCTGTTGAACCAGCTGCTTAGTGTGGCTGATGGATTTCCAAAAGTGGGACCCATAGCAAGGGGTCTCTGTTTCAAGGAATGAGTGTTGTTGCAGGTATTTCCTTTTGACAATGGTCACCCACTCTATTTTAGCATTTGTAACCACCTTCCAAGCCTGCTTAGCCAGGAGGGCTTGATTTGTGATGGTTATGCGTCGCAATCCCAGACCTCCCATGTCTTTAGGAGAGCAGACTTTGTTCCAGGCTACTAAGTGAAACTTCTTGTGATTAGCATTACCCGACCACAGGAACTATTTTTGGAGTTTTTCAATAGCTTCTCCTACCGCAGCAGGGATTTTGAACACTGACAAAAAGTAGGTGGGGATGCTCTGTAGGACCGACTTGACCAAAGTCGCTTTGCCTGCACTGGAGAGTAGGGCCCCCTTCCATCCTGCCAACTTCTTATGAATCTTGTCAGTGACATTGTTCCACATTTTTTGTTGAGGCCTCCCCTTGAACATGGGTAGGCCCAGATAAGATGTTGGAAAATCAGCAATGGAGCACCCCAATATGCTCGCAATCTTGGCCTGTCGTCTAGCAGGGGTGCTGATGAAATGAAGCTTACTTTTGGTGTAGTTGATCTTTTGCCCAGCTGCTTCCTCATACAGATTGAGAATACCCTTGATGTTTTTGGCTTCAGAGACTGAAGCTTTAGTTGTCAGCAAGGTGTCATCCACAAATTGTTGGTGGGTGATGGGATTTAAACCTGAGGCTGCCTTGATACCAGAAATCAAGTTTCTGTGACAAGCATTCTTAATGGTTATGTTGAGACTCTCCGCCAGGATGATAAAGAGGATGGGGGAAAGAGGGTCCCCCTGTCTTAGCCCCTTGGTGCTAGGAAAATATTCGACAACGGACCCATTCACCAGGACCGAGAACCAAGAAGAAGAGACACAATTAGAAATCAGATTTACCCAAGATTCATGGAAACCAAATTTGAGGAGGATTTTGAACAGAAATTCTCGATTCACTCGGTCAAAGGCCTTATTCATATCAAGTTTCAGAAAGAAGGAAGCAGAGTTAGCATTGTAGGCAGAGTGGATCAGCTCGTGGATGGTGATAACCCCATCCAAGATGTTTTTGCCTTTGATAGTACTTCCCTAGCAGTGGTCAATGATGGT
Organism: Wollemia nobilis; assembly: GCA_028583015.1. Lineage (NCBI taxonomy): Eukaryota > Viridiplantae > Streptophyta > Pinopsida > Araucariales > Araucariaceae > Wollemia > Wollemia nobilis. Next base: position 5,243,510 of record JAQPPZ010003280.1, read on the forward strand.
AGGAAGGATCCCAGTGAATCTATTGGCCAGGGCTTTGGACAGAACTTTGTAGATTACATTGCAGAGACTGATGGGCCGATAATCAGACAGAGACTGGGAATTGGACCCCTTGGGGATGAGGACCAGGAAAGTGGAATTAATGTCTCTGGGAATGGATCTAGAATTCTGCATGTCAGAGATGGCCAGGCACAGGTCAGGTCCCACAATGTCCCAGAAGGTTTGGAAGAACCTTGGGGAAAAGCCATCGGGTCCGGGAGCTTTGTCAGGCTGCATTGAGAAGAGGGCTTGGTGGATTTCTTTGTGGGATAGGGGGCTGAGGAGGAACTCATTGGTTTCATCGGGAATGGTATTGGAAATGTTCTCAAGCAGGGAATCCATGGCCACGGGGGAGGAAGTGGGGGGGAGGCAAGGAGGTCTTTAAAGTGGCTGACGGCTTCATCCCTGATGTGGTGGATATTAGAGATAAGGGTCCCATCCTGCTTAGTAAGGCTTTTAATCCTGTTACAGCCCCTACGCCTTAGAGTGGATATGTGAAAAAACTTGGAGTTGGAGTCTCCTTCCCTGAGCCAGAGCTGTCTCGACTTTTGGTGCCAAAAGGTTTCTTCCTTACTCAGGGTGTTGTGGTATTCAGAGAGCAGTATCCTCTCTTCACTTCTGAGACTGTCATCACCCTGGCCTCTTTGAAAACTATCCTCAATTTTCCCTAATCTGGTTTTGATGTTCTGCTTGGTTTCAAAGATGTTTTGGAAGGTTTCTCTATTCCAGACTTTGAGATTCTCTTTGACCCATCTGAGTTTCTGCATAAACTGGTTAGAGGTTGTCCCTGGAAAGCTTACCTGCCACCATTCTGCTATTCGATTTCTGAGATCCGGGTGGTGAGTCCACATGGATTCAAACCGAAAAGGGGTCTTGAACTGAGGCTTGCTACCAGTCTCGAAGAGGAGCGGGCTGTGATCAGACCCAATCTTTGGGAGAGCCTGCAGACTGGCATCACCGAAGAGGGGGAGGGCTTCTTGGGAGAGCAACACCCGATCAAGGTGCTCTTGGATAAGATTGTTTCCCATCCGTCTGTTACTCCAAGTGAACCTGAGGCCTTGAATCGAAACATCCATAAGGGCATTACTATCAACAAACTATCTCAAGTCCTTTATATCCCTGTTAGTAACTGCATTTCCTCCCTTCTTGTCATAGAATTGAAGAGGGGAGTTAAAATCCCCTGCTAGAACCCATGGAATATTGGCAAAGGCCTGTCTCATCTGGGTGAGGGTGTTCCACAACATCGTTCTTCCCGGAGCAGTATTGGGAGCATAGATGTTGGACATAATCCAAGAAGTCTGGGAGCTGAGGTCATGAAACAGGATATTAGACAGCCTGTCATGACCAGAAATAAATCTACCCTCGACTACGGATGGGTTCCAAAGGCACAAGAGCCCACCTGCAGTGCCAGAAGCTGGGGAGTAGACAAAATCACAATTTTTCCAGATGATTTTGGCTATCCTAGGCGAAAGTTGATTGTCCAATTTAGTTTCTTGAATGAGAAAAATTGTGGGGTTGTAATCTCTCCGCATGGCTGCAGCCAATCTCTGCTTGGCTGCCCCATTCAGTCCTCTCGCATTCCAGGAGAGGACTTTCATTTGGAACTTTTGGAGGTTTTCTTGCCCCCTTTGCCTTGTTGTGCAGGGGGTTTGGGTCTTTGGTTTTCATCCTTGATAGAACTGACATTTTCTTGGAACAGGGTTCTCTGCGTACCATTTGCTATATCCTCGGTTGTGTCCCGATTTTGGCGTTCAGCGTCGGAAGGCCTACCTTTCTTTCTGTCTGCTCCCACATCCATTTGGGACCTTCTGAAGCTGCGAGTTTGTTTGGGACTTCGATGGTCAGGGGATTCTGGGGCGGCCTGATCGCTATCAGAATTGACATCGATAGAGGAGGATAGGGAAGTCAAAAAGCCAGACTCTTCAAGGGGTGGGTACAGGGCTGTGGATAACGGTGATCGAAGGGGTTTTTGTGATGGGCTCTGGGGGACATTGTTGGACTTGGGGATCTGCTCCTGAAGGGGGGAACATGGAATATTCTGAATGGGCATGGGGTCAGGGGGCCCCGGAGGGGAATTGATATGTTTTGGGGATGGAGGGACAGGAATTTCACCTTGTTCAAAGACCTCATTGGTTCCAGAATATTTAAGTAAATCAAATTTATTAGCAGTGGTGAAAGAGGAACTTGCCTTTTGGAGAGCTTGAGCTTGATCTTGAAGCGGTTGGTTCTGCTGCGCATTCCTCCTGGCTTGCCATTGACTGCTAGTTTCCTTCTGACTGGTTCTTAGCTACGGACGCCCACTTGGCTGGGAATCTTCATTAGGGTTTCTACGCTTAGGGCATTGAGAAGGGAGGTGCCCCTATGACTGACAATATGGACAAAAAGTAGGTTTGTTTTCGAAGATCAGTGGTTGCCTTCGCCTGAAATCCTCGTATATAAGATTGAGGTGATCTAGAAGTTGCGATTCCAGATTCACATTTACACAGATGCGGGCCTGGGTTAGGCGCGTTCTGGCACGGGTAGCTGGGTCAATAGCTACCAAATCTCCAAAAGCCCTAGCCAGACCTCGGAGAGCATCCTCGTAGAAAAAATGTGCAGGGAGGTTGGGGAGGCGGACCCAAATGGGAGCGAAATTGATGTTCTGAGAGTCGGGGTCAAAATTTGGTTCCCATTTTTTGAGGAACAGGCTTCGTCTTCCGAAGAACCAAGGACCTCCAGAAAGAATACGCTCTGCATCCTCCCGGGTATTCAGCTGAATCATAAAAAAACCTCTGGTCATTGCCGAAAGACCCAAATTTCCCATAACTTTCCATTTCGAAGTAGCCCACCGTCGAATCGCATCCATGTCTGGGCGCCCTCCTACGAACTTTCCCACTAATGAGAAGGAATCGCGAGATGCATAATCTTCCATGAGGTGTTTAGGGCACAACACATCGTTGCCTTGCAGAATGAAATCCATCGATCCGCTAGGGGGCAGTCTAGGATTTTGTTGCAAACATTCTGCGTAAGATTTTTTCGGTCCGCCCAATTTATCGGGAGGTTTTTTCCCCCGTTCAATGTCGTTGTGGGAGGCTCCATTTTTAGCTGCACTCCAGTCAAACCCTATCGTCGTCGTGGCATTGCGGGCTTCTTCCTCCTACGAAACCTGCTTCTCAGGGTTTCGGTCTTCGATCGCCGAAACCATCGCTCGCTCCTCCTTCCACCGAGTCCATTATTTTTTTTAATGTTAAACTTATGCAAATGTTTCAATACCTTACTTTGCCTAATCTTTTTTCTTCCTTGATGACTATGAATATGCCACTTCAGCTGGCTCTTGTTCTGGTGTTACAAAAAGATTCAAATGTTTGCAATGGCCCTTCGGCTATAGTGTTGCAACTAAAGGTGCTTTGGCTATGGTAATGAAATCTGAAGATGCTTTAGCTATGATACTACAATAGGAAGTGCTTTGCTTATGGTGCTACAATAGGATGCACTTCAGCTATGGTGTTGCAACAGGAGGTGCTTTGGCTATGGTGTTGCAATAGGAGGCACTTTGGCTATGGTGTTGCAACAAGAGGTTATTTTTCTATGTTGTTGTTAGTTTATTTCCTTAAGGCACTTTGACTATGGTGTTGCAACAAGAGATGATTTTGTTATGGTGTTGCAATCGATTTTTTTCTTGAAGGAACTTTGACTCATACAACACCTTTTGGTGCTTAAATCACTTCATCCGCTTGATCATAAATTATATAGATATATGAGGATTCTTTCATCCTCAAATAATTCAATAGCTATTGGACACTTCGTCCAATGCAATATATATAAGGACTTTTGTTTGTCCTTCAATGGTGGTTTTTGAACCACTATTATGATTCTCCTCTTTTCTAGAGAATCCAATCAGGGTGACTTTGAATGTCCCCTCACGTTTAACTTTCTTCAGAGTTGGCCCTATTACTTCTTATCTGGTTGAGTCCTTGTCTTCACTAGTGCTAGAACCAAATGGATAGACCCTAGCATACAAATCAGGGTGAATTTTACTTGTCCCCTCTATATACTCTCCAGGCATTTGAATGGAGTCCTAGTGTTCACTTCCTTTAAAGTGGAAAGACCTTGGATGAGGACCTATATCAATCTACAAATTCAAAATTTGTAGCAATCACATCGAAGACTTCCTTCAATGGTAGCAACAAAGACTACTTGAAGTAGCTTTGAATATAACAATGGCTTTGATACCATTGTTGGCTTTTAAGCCAAATTATATTAGGTCCCAATATCTTTGATCTAGAGTAGACTTAAATATAAGAGCAATTAAAATATAAGTTGGCCAACATAAATAACAATAACATTCAAGATAATATCAAATTTTAATGTAAAATTATCAAAATCATTCATGCAATAACGTGAATAAAACTTATAGTATAATTACTTAAAATATGTATACAAGTTGCAATATTATTAATGCTTGAATACGACATACATTTACATACACTTTTCAATATAATACATAGAGCTTTGTCTCCATAATATAGTCATACAAGATAAATTTACAAGTACTTGACTATTGCTCTCCATATGATAATTCTTATGTCGTTTGGTTTTTCATCTTGCCACTTGTATACATGACTCTTGACTCTCTACTTACATGCATACTTAACTATATGACACTTGCACTCGTTTCCATGACACTTACACTTCTACATGCACACATAAATTTGTCACATCCTCACATTACATGTTTGTGAACTTAATTACATGACCTTATGCACTTTCTCTCATTACACACTTGCACTCTTACTTACATGATACTTGTGCATATCCGACATAGAAACACTTACATAAAAGAGGAAATATAAATCACTCACCTAAACTATAGACTCAAACTCTATTCTAATATTTACATTGTACCATAGGTACCATGGGAGTACATTAGCATGTACTAAATAATGTAATATTATCCAACATGAATTTTTTCGACAAGTGAACTACACGAATGTGAGTTTTGAATCAAAAGTAAAGAAAGCCTACATATATGATCTACCTTTGAACTATGGGCCAATCACCTTAAGGGCCCAAAATAAAAAGGAAGATCTAAAAGCTAAACTACATAGCCTTAAACTAAAGATGGTTCTAGAAAGACATAGGTATGATCTAGATGGTGTTTTTTAGGCTAAGCTAAAAAAATCAAATATAAGCCTCCTACTTTTAAGCAGGTCCAAAGGTTAGAGATAGAGGCATCTATATTAAGCCAAAAAATAAGAAGAAAATATAGATATGAGCAAAGCAAAGAAAAGTCCTCTTTGGAGAAATTTTTATGATGTAGTAGAAACATATGACCCAATCAATAATAAAAGTCATATCAAGTTGTAAGCTTACTGCAGTGGTAAGGGTTTTTGCCTTTCTTTGGGATGTTCAAGGTTCAAACCCCATTTAGTATGAAGGGACTAAGATCCCTCATAAAAACCCGTATAAACTCATTGAAAAAATAATAAAAGTCATATCCTAAATAAACAAATGAAGGAGACAATAAAAAATAAATATTCAAAGGAGAAAATCCAAGAATGGTGGATTTTTATATGTGAGAATGACATGTAGAAAAACGGTTTTGGGCTTAATATAGATTGTGAATTTGAAAAATGCTATAATACAGATTACCAAACCTGGGTAGGTGATGATGGTGAGGAGGTTGATCCCCCAGAGAAAAGTGATGAAGAATATGACCTGGAGGAAGAGGAAGAAGCAATTTTAGAGCAAGATAAACAATTTGGATAATAGGTAGATTTAGAAGAAGACCAAGCTACAAAGAAACTATAGGATGATAGGTAGTAGGTTGAGGAGCCAAAATGAACAAGTCTAGGCAAACGGTAGCAACTAATTCCCATCCTAGATGCAAGGAATTAAATCACCCTTGCTACAATAGATCCAATAAAGATACTCATTCAATGCAAAAATCATGGAAAATATGGGCTATGCTAGAGGAGGCCTTGGTAAAAATTCATCAGGTATGCTTGAGCCCCTTCAACCAAAATAAAGAGGACACCTCGCAAGACTTGGAGCTAACACTAGCCAGTCAAAAATAAGAGGCTCCCCACTTTGTGTTAGAACTCTCCAAGCCCCCAATACAACCAGGAGCAAAAGAGAAAGCTAAAAGGAAAGGCTCCCCATTGTAGTGGTCGAACAAAGGGGCAAAAAAGGCTAAGATATTAGACATGATCCTGATAACTTAGGAATATCCTGAAGCACAAGGATTAGATACATCTTCTACTAATCCTAATCTTACTTCTAATCCATCCCCATTAGCTCCCTCTCCTCCTAGGCAACTCTCACAAAGAGTGTCCCTTCCCTAGTTTCCCACCAAGAGCATCACTTTTGCCACACTCCTAGAATATGAGCAGGCCTCTAAAGGCTCAATTCATCAAAATTTTAATGTTATTGCTACCATAATTTAGAAACCCTCCCTTTCTCCATTTCTCCTTATCTAATCCTATTTTTTATTTTTCCCTTTCTAGCTACCCAATTTTGGATTTTCTAATCTAGATTCAACAGGCTTAGGCTAATGCATAAAATGGATAGAGAAGCAAGCACATAGGAAGAAGGATCCAAAGATGGTACCAATAAGAATGGCAGATATTATGGACCCAACTAAAGAGAAATAATCAATAAACACCTTCACCCCTACTACAAGCAAGCTTACCTCTAAATTGACAACAAAAGATTATGGGAATACAGTGCAAGAGGTGGTCATTTCCTCAATTCTATTAGGTGATACTGCATAAAAAACTCACTCATCGATTGATGTGATGCATGTAAAATGACTCTAGATAGAAGAAAAATACCACAAGGAGAAGTATAAGGTAGAGCGCATACCAAAAGCTCTAGATGTGGAGAAGACTAAAAAGAAGATCTTGCAAATACAAGTTGAGAAACTGCAACAGAGCCTTCTGAAAGTTCCAACCCCAACTTAGTTATAGGAAAGAGGATAAAATTTAGGCTTTGGAGGAAAAGTTGAAGAAGTTGCAACTAGAGCTTGATGAAGAAAAGCAAAAATTAAAAGCTCCTAACTTCTCTAAGGAAGCATTGGTGCAAATCATGGAAGATAGTTGGAGCAAAAATTTTGACACCATCATGCATATGCATTCGATCATGAAGTACCTAAATTTAAATTAGCAAATAATGATTTTTAGATCATAAGAATTCAATAGCTAAAAGGTATTGGAGGAAGAGAACATTGTAAAGTTTTTTAAGAAACTATTTGACCCATAACTAGTGGCATACACAAGCTGAGAACTAGATGAAGCAATGTACCTAGCTCAAGGGCTTATAGACTATTATCAAGTGGTGCAACAAGGATGGGAACTCTCTATGTGATTAGGTGCAAAAGGATAAAGAATAATGGCTTATTTGAAGGACATCATTAACCTTGGTTTCTCCAATATCTAGGACAAAGAAGGAAAATTTTACACGAAGGAGTAGCTCAAGACCTAATTTGAACTTATGAGCAATAATGAAGAAGAATTTAGTAAGTGATTGGAACCTGCTATTGAAAATATAGTTTTTGCATTTTTTGGTACATTGGCTACAATACATGCTAAGGTACAAGGGCTCACAAGGATATATTTGGACCCCTCATACAATAAGGTTTATCAACTAAAAATTGTCCATAATAAAGCCAAAATATGCAAGCTCCCATCAAGGAAGGCTTGGGAAGTTACTCTCTAGATATTACTGATTAGAAAAAACACAATCGACCAAGGGATGAGTAGGGATGATCAGGGAAAGGATGTAGTTGTGGTGTAGGAAATAGAAGGTGAACCCTCCAAAACCTATAAATCTTGATCTTGCTAGGTGATGCTCCTTTCATCCAATTTTGTTTTGCTCATCTTGTCGTTACATAACTCGACATTTTGATCAAACTCCAAGGGTCTACCTCCTTTGTAGTTCAATACTTTGCTCTTCTTGTTTGACTCCACTGCCCAATGAATAAATATCTTTGGGTTCTCAATTTTATGAGAAAAAATCCATTGGAAGCACCAATAATATGGGCCAATGCAAACTACCCACATAGATAAGTCCTAACAAATTTTGTTGGACTATCAATTTTGTTAATTTTTGTTGTTTAAAATGCAATGAAACCTTACCATACTAGGTAATTCTTGTAAATGATTGGTTGAAAGCCAAAATTAGTCTTATCAAGCTCAATTTGCTAAGGCAAAGAAGTCCGACCACTTCTTCCTGGAGCTCTCCATTAGCAAAGCAAGAGTGGTTAGGGATTTTCAAAGCTAATGTCAACATAAGTCTTCAAAAGACCTGGACAGTTGAGAGTCCAAAGCGATTAGTGGTTGGGGAATTTTTTTATAATATTAGCATAAGTGCTCCCAAAGACCTAGCCAATCAATAGTCTAGAGCAATAGTGGTTGAGGTTTGTCAAAGGATGATGTAAGCATAAATTCTTAAGACTCTCAACTAGTGTAGAGTCTAAAGCTAAGAGTGGTCGTTGATTTGCAAGCATGACATCAACCAAGGTTCTCAAAAATCTTGACTAGTCTAGAGATCAAAGAGCAATAGTGGTCAAAGTTATTCTAGCATTGAATCAACCTAAGTGTGCAAAAGTTCCAACCATATCCACTGAGATTCAAAAAAACATGAGTGGTTAGAAGTTTTGAATGATAATATCAATAGAGACTCCCAAAACTCCTAACTAGGTCTCCAAGGCCTTGAAAACAAGCAAAAGGTTGAAAATGGAAGAATACAAAAGAAAAGGCTCCCACGTAGGTCCCTTTCAACCAAAATCATGTGTGTCAAAGACTTGGACCACCCAAACACTCCTTAGCCACCCAAATAAAAGCAGTTAAGTTGAGACTGTAACTACCAAGAACGAAAGTGAGCCAATCTTCTAGAACTTGCAACAACAATTGCCCCTGATGGTTATGAATGGGGTGTTGCAAAATTGACAACTAACATAACCATAAGGCATAGTGGGGAAAAGCCAAGCATGCTAGAACCACAAGGCTACCAATATCGTGATTGGATACATCAGTGATCCAAATCAAGTCAAATAGACTAGGAGATTGATAGTTGGTTCAGACAATGCAAGAAAGCAATGTCCATTCTCCCAAAGCATGTTGATTATGCGTGATCCCTAGACTATGCCAGCTTGTGCCTACTCTAGTCAAGCCTATCCACCCATGTAATCATTAAGCTATATTGAATGCATTGTAAAAAAATATAAATAGCTTAAGTTTCCTCAGTATGAGGGTCAACCCTTTTAGGTTTTACCTATTGTAAACTTTACATTTTGCTCTATTATTAATGACAAGAGATGTTGTTTGGATTCTACCAGTGAAGATGTTCCAGATGATAATATGTATGTGAGTTATATACTTCTAGATATTTTTGCTAAATATTTATGGATGGTGAATTATGTTAGGCAAATTGTGTTAAATATGGATTATTGTTTGGATTATCTTTTGCAAAACTACTAGAGTGTTAGAGAATGCATAACATGAGTTGAACGTGAAATTTGTAATGCTTTATTTGGTAGTTGGTCTATTAGGCTTTATTTGAAATTAAGTTGCAAGACATTTGCATGGTGAGTTGCATTGTTGTTACCTAGACATTGACCACTATTTGATTAATTTATATCCCTTTTCCCTCTCTCTAACCCTTTTATCTTTATATTTAGTCTTATAATATTTATTTTTATTTAGCATAAGCAAGGAATTGACTCATAAGCAATTATGATCCATCTAATCTTGGTTGTGGTCCGGAATGCAAAATACTTAACTAGGCAAATCATGGGCCAAGAATTATCAATTGTCTTAATAAGAGGGTTATGGTGAGTTAGTATGTGTCTAGTACAATAGAAGATATTCTAAGGATCTTGAACTCATTAGAGAAATTTGAAATGGCCCATGTATTTAGAGAAGGAAATGGGGTAGTGGATAGATTAGCTATCTAGGGTGCACTTTGTGAATAGGACAAAATATGGATTCCCTCAAATATTGTTCATCTTAACATAAATTAGCTAGTGAAAAGGGAAATATTTGATATCAAGGTGTAATATATGGTAATATGAAAAAGGTGTTTAGAGCAATTTTGCTAGTAGGAGTATGCCATAATGTCTATAGTAGGAGTGCAATCAAATATCTATAATAGGTGTATGGAAGAATACATACAACAGATCGCATCAAAATATTCATAATAGATATTTGTCAAAGTATGTTTTAGTGTTTATGTACTAAAATAAACTAAATATCTAATGTGTTTAAATGTATTAAAGTTTTGGAAGTTTTAATGTAGATGAAACAAAAGGAATACTAGTTGTGGGTTGTTATTGTAAGAATGCATATGAAGATATTAGTGTGTTTAGAGCTCATCACATCTAGTCCCCTTTGGGTTTTGTTGTGGGATTTTGTTGCATAAATCATATGATTTGGTCCCTCTTAGGCTTAGTTGTGGAATTTTGGTGTAGAGCTCATGTAATCTAGACTCTCCTAGGTTATGTTATGGGATTTTAGTACAAAGCTCATCTGATCTGGTCTCACCTATATTTTTTTGTAGAGCCTATCCAATATGGTCTCTCTTGGGTTTTGTTGAGGGGTTTTGTTAGAGAGCACATATGATATGGACCCTCCTAGGTTATGCTATGGTATTTTATTCTAGACTTTGTCTGATCTAGTCCCTCCTATGATTGCTATGGGATTTTGTTGTAGAGCCCATCTGATTTTGTCCCTCTTTGATTTTGTTGTGTGATTTTGTTGTAAAGCTAGTTTGATCTAGTCCCTCTTTGGTTTAGTTGTAGGATTTTGTTGCAAAGCACATTTGATCTAGACCCTCCTAAGTTATGTTATGGTATTTTATTATAGAGCTTGTTTGATCTAGTCCCTCCTGGGTTTTATTATGGGATTTTGTTGTAGAGCCTGTCCAATCTGATCCCTCTTGGTTTTTGTTAAGAAATTTTGTTGTAGAGCTCATATGATCTGGATTCTTTTAGGTTATGTTATGGGATTTTATTATAGAGCTCATCTAATCTGGTTCCTCCTAGGTATTATTGTGGAATTTTATTGCAGAGCTCATTCAATCTCGACCCTCCTAGATTTTGCTATGGGATTTTATTATAGAGATCATCCAATCTAGTCCCACATGGGTTTTACTGTGGGTTTTTATTGTTTTGCCAAAATATGTTGTAGAGTTTATATGCCATAATAAACTAAAGATCAAATGTGAAGAAATGTACCAAATTTTTGGTTGTTTTGATGTAATTGAAATAAAAGGAATATTAGTTGTGGGTTGTTGTTGTTGTAAGAATGTAAATGAAAATTTTAGTATGTATTAAAGTTTTCTATAAGAGAATAAATGGAATGTAAGACTAGATAGACCAATATAGGATTGTAAAAGGGTCCGGGCCCTTTCAAAAACCCTATTTTACCAATATACAATAAAATATTATGTTACTTTATTACACTTCATGAGAGGTTACATGGAATTACATCTTGATCTTGATCCATTACAATTTCCTATAACTAATCTATTGTATTATATATGCAATGTTGAAGTAATGGAATGTGTGATTCTTTTACTCAAACTAATAATTGTCAACATCAAGATTTGTCATAAAATTAGATAAAAAATTGAGGAGGTTGTCATGATTATAGAAAGTTATGGACCTACCTATACTCCTCACAAAATTAGGGCAAAAACATGTATTATTTTCAAGATAGTTGGCATCAAGAGGCAAATTAGAAAGGGATAACGGAAAAAAACTTGTTTTAACTATCCAAACCATGACATTCATTGAGGTCTTGATATTTTTGGTGAAGAAACATACTATCTCTTATAATATATTTATGAAGCTCTAAATTGAGGAAGCTCCCTTGGAAAAGACCCTCCATATACACCACTAATGTTTGTTAGAATATTATTATTATAATGTGCACTATGCCTATAATTGACAGGTTGACATTTGTCTTCTGCCACTTGTCCCTGTCTTCAGTTTGAGTTGGAGTGGTGTCTTCTGAAAGACACTTGGAGTGAAGCTTATGACACTTGTCATATCTCCCTCCTAAGCTTGATGCTTATATATTGTAAGATAACTTGTAAATAAAGTAATGTCTTTTGTTCAGTCCCATCATCTGGTATCAGAGCGGTGAGATCCACCTATGGGATATGGAGTCAGGGAGTATGCTTTCCACTCGTTGAGTGGATCAGAAACCAGAAACTCCATAGAGGAGACAATCCTCGCCATCCGAGGACATGCCTCTTTCCAATTTTTTTAAGCCCTCACGCTTTTCATTGTCGAAATCTTGGGGCTCTTGTTGGGCATTTCTATCTTGCCTTTAATTTTTATGTGCCCACTTTACTGCTATCATCAAAAACACCCAATTAATCTTGTGCTGCTTGGATTGTTCACCGTCTTTTTGAGCCTTACTGTAGGCGTATCCTGTGCATTCACAAAAGGAAGGATTGTTCTCGAGGCATTGATATTGATGGTGGCTGTGGTGTTTTCACTGACTGGTTACACATTCTGGGCTTCCAAGAAGGGCAAAGATTTCAGTTTCTTGGGCCCAATTCTAGTTTCCCGCCTTTGTTCTCGGCACCTGGCATTCGCTCCCTCCGTCTTCCTCCATATTCGAACTCTCCTACGATGATGCCATTGATAACCTTCCTCTCAAAAGCCGCTCTTCCTCGAATTTGAACCCAAAAACATCGTCGCTCTTCCCTAGATTCGAACCCAAGACAACCTAAGACCCTCCGACAGCTCCGATTGCAGGAACCAGCAGACGCTTTAACTCACGGCTAGAAGATGAAGCAGAATTACGAGGAGAGTGAGTCGCTCAGGCCAAAATGAAGACAGATCTGCATTGTGAAAATTGACATCGGTGCTTTCTATAATTGCTCGTTCATCGTGGCAAAATTCAAACAATACGGAGGCAATCGATGATCGTGCAAGGCGATTCGACGAGCAACATGCGATCTATGCCCCTGTGAATAGTTTATTTTATGTTTCTATGAAATGTTGTTGTTGCACGATTAAATGAAATGTTGTTGTTGCATGATTAGAGATTTTATTGGAGGAACGAACAAAGTGATATGCAATGCATTTTGGCGATGTTCGATGTATTTTGAGTTTATTGCAGACCAAACGACAAGTTACACTTTCAACTGAAAGTGTTTTGTGTGTCCATTTAACACCACTACAGTTGAGAGAAGTCCATCGTGAATCATATCTAACAATCCCCACTCCGTCGCAGCAGAAGGAGACCAACACAGTGATATTGATTGTTAAATATTCGACTGCGTAACGTGGACAAAAATCCATGGAGGGATTCACGCAAAGTTTTTTTTATTATCTGAGTATATCCGATGATTTAGCGCTACCTCTTCTCCATTGCAATCAAGAGAATTGGCCTGATCGATGCCCTGGAAGTTGTTTTCTTCCCTGAAGCAGATTGAAACACATCTACTGTCATTCACAACAATATCTGCTTGTTGTCCATTACTATCAAACGGAGGTCATTATCTACGACAAGCTTCAAGTTGAGAATAAGGTTGAGGAATGATGTTTGCAGACCATCATTCATATTGCATAAGCTGATTTTCTGGTAACAAATTTTGTAAAAACTCCCAAGTCAAGCATTATTTTCTAGAGCACAACTCGGATGGGTGACCACTTGGGAATGTCCCGGAGCTGCACACATTTTTAGGGTCATTGTTTTTTGCTTTGTTGAAGCATCAATTTGTATCCGACTATAGGCTTATATATAGTCGTTGGAAAGAGAATTTTGAGGGGGATCCATTGGTGCAATTTTTTTTCAGTTTTGAGATCATTTACTCAGCTGAATTTTGACTTGAAGTTGATATTGTAAAATAGAGTGCATTTTCGGTTGCATCCGACACTCTTGGTTGATAATTTGGTAAAAATTGTGAGGGGCTCAATTCTAAATCTTTGGGGGAGACATTATGCCAAGTCATTCATTGAATTTGGCAAGTTTGAAGGCAATCTTGTAAAAGGAGGCATTGATATTGTCTCATTTTTTTTGGAGGCACATTTGGGGCTAATTTGTTTTAGCCAAGTTTTCAATACAAATCATCAACTTAAGGGGTGATTTAGGACCCCTTGTCCCTTGTCGGTGGATTCATTTTGTGGCACTCTCTTGGCCACTAGGTGTTTGTTGCTTGCATCTTCTATTTTGGGCTTTGTCTACATTTTATGCTTGCTATTACCCTTGCATGACTTTGGGTTTTATAATTGTAATCAAGTGTAGTTCCAATTCATACACACTTGACACTAAGCCATATACAAGCAAGCAAACACATACAGGCATTTTTCAGCAATAATACATTGGCACATTTATTGTAATAATTCTACAAAAAGCAAGCATCACACTTTTATAACCGCCTATGTTCCACGTATCAACTGCTCAAATACTTATAGTCTCCCTCACGTAAGGGCGGGTATATTGAGTAGTTTGGTATAAAGGTCAGGCAGGTTATTCCCTTTCAGAATCGCCTATGTTCCACGTATCAACTGCTCAAATACTTATAGTCTCCCTCACGTAAGGGCGGGTATATTGAGAAGTTTGGTATAAAGGTCTAGAAAAATTCTAATTCTTACTCTCTTTGGATAGAAAAAGGCACTTATGTTCAACTTAACCCTCCCATTGTTGGAATCTCTTGAAGATTCGAAGTGGAAAAACTAGGCGAACCCTCCTCTGGATCTTCAACGGTGTACCCTAGATTTTTTTGAGGGCTCTAATTTGGCATTTGTCGTTCTTACTTCATCCTTTGTTGAGCTCCCTTTTCTTTTGATCCTTTTCTAAATCATGGCTACTACAAATCTATTAAGTGGACTTACAAAGAAACTTGAAGGAGCACAGACTTTTGCAAATTGGAAGTATGAGATGGAGTCAATATTAATGATGAATGACATGTGGGACTTTGTGAGAGATAGGCAGGCTAATGAAGACCCACTCACTTGCACCTACAGACCCTAAAGAAAAAGCACAATTTGAGAAGAATTCCAACATAGCTTTAAGTTTAATCAAGCTAGCTACAGGAATTCAATGCGGAGAAAGCTGTAAGGGCTGCAAAAACACCTAAACAAGCATGGGATGCTCTCAATAGATTGTTTGATAGGCCAAGTCAAGATAATATTTTGTATCTCAAACAAAAATTGCACAATCTATGTATGAAAGGCTCACTTACCGATTATCTTATGGAAGTGAAGTCTATTAAAAATGATTTCTTAGTTGTTGGTAAAACCCTAGATGATAATGAATTAATTCCAATAATGTTGCATGGTCTTCCTTCAAAGTTTCACTCCTATGCTACCATGTTAGACTTGAGTGGTAAAACAATGAATTCAACACTTGAGGATATTGAGATCCTACTTAAGAAGCATGAGCAAGCCCTAATCAAAGATGAAGAAATTGAAGCCACATCAGTAACTTTTGCCACCAAGGCAACTTTACAACCTAAACAAAACAAGGGTCAAAATCAGCATAATCAGAATCAAAGGGGTAGACAACACCAGAGATACACACAGTACCAGCAACAGCCAAATCAATAGTACCATCAGCAACCACGTCAGCAACAGTACCAGCAACAACCACAACAACAGCAGTACCAACAGCAGCAAAGATGGCAAACAAGACCTCAAGGGGGTCAAAACAACAATCAACAAGGGTGTGAATATTGTGGAAAATGGAATCATAATATTGCTAATTGCTATCAAAGGCAAAGAGAACAGGGAGAACCACAAAATAATAATATGAACACATTGTATGCGGCCAACCAAGTTAATGTTGAAGATAAAGAATGTTGGTATATTGATTATGGAGCAGCAAAGCACATGACAGGAAGGCAAGATTGGTTGACCAAGGTTCAGCCCACATCAAATCAATTCATTACTTTTGGTGATGAAAGTGCTCTACCCATTGAAGGTGTTGGGGAGGCACCACTTACTTTGCATGATGGTAATAATGTTCATGCAATAGATGTTTTGTATGTGCCTGGTCTTAAAAGGAGTCTTCTTTCTATTGGACAACTTACGGATAAGGGCTATAATGTCTATTTTGAAAAAGAAAAATGCTACATTAAGGAACCCAATGGCAATGTCAAGGCCATGGGAGTGAAAAAGGATGGTGTTTACTACCTCCTTACAAAATCTGTAACACAAACATCTTTGCATACAACAACTACTTTCTCTTTGGAGTACATGTGGCATGAAAGATTGGGACATTTAAATTTTAATAATCTTCAAATGATGGCTACAAAAGGATTAGTTAAAGGACTTCCACATCTTAAGGAGTCAAAATGTTTTTGTGAGCCATGTGTAATAGCCAAACACCATAGGCAACCATTTGAAATAGGAAAGGCATGGAGAGCTAATAGACCTTTGCAATTGATTCATTCAGACATTTGTGGGCCAATGTCTGTTCAATCTTATACTGGGGCAAAATACTACATCACTTTCATTGATGATTACAGCAGAAAGGTATGGATCTACCTAATTCAATATAAGTGGCAAGCCCTTGATAAGTTCAAAGAATTCATCGCACTTGTTGAAAGAGAAAGTGGCTATCAAATCTCCACCTTAAGATCGAGATAATGGTGGAGAATATGTCTCCAATGAATTCTTTAATTTTTGTAAGTATCATGGGATAAGGAGGCAATTCACAACCCCTTATACCCCGCAACAAAATGGAGTTCCTTGAGAGGATGAATCAAACAATCACAAATAGGGCAAAATCAATGTTACATGCTGCTATATTACCTAACTCATTTTGGGGAGAAGTTGTTCTTACTGCTGCATACTTGACTAATAGGTCATACACAAAGGCCTTACATGAAAGAACACCTGAAGAAGCATGGAGTGGAAGAACGCCCTATGTGGGCCATTTGAGAATATTTGGATGTGATGCCTATGCTCATATTCCTCATAAGAAAAGGAAGAAGTTTGATGATAAGAGCCAAAAATGCATCTTTGTTGGCTATAGTGATAGTGCCAATGCATATAAATTATATGAGCCTATTTCCAAGAAAATCATTTTATCTAGGGATGTTACCTTTCATGAGTATCCCCCATCTAATCCTCCTAAAGCCCCCACTTTAGAAATAACTAATGAAATAGTTGCTCCATTCATGCATACAATATCATCTAGTTCTTCTCCTTCACTCATAAATCAAGAAATTCATCCACAAGAAGAACTTCCTACAAATAATCCATGTCCTCCATCTCCTCCTCCTAATGATCAAGTAACATCATCCAATCCTTTACCCAAGTGGGTTCAAGCCACAATAGATGAAGCCCAAAATCATTTGCCCACCTATACAGGTAAAAGGCCTTCGACCCTAAGACACCAAGTGAATTATGCACTAATGGCCAAAGTCCTTAGCCAACTTTCTAATGTCAAAGAAGCACTTGGTGATCCTAAATGGGTTCATGCCATGGATCAGGAATTGGATTCCATTGAAAGGAATCACACTTGGGAGTTAGTTGATTTACCCAAAGGAAAATATACCATAGGCACAAAATGGGTATACAAAGCAAAATATAAAGCGGATGGCTCACTAGATCGCTACAAGGCTCGCCTAGTAGCTCAAGGCTATAAGCAACAAGAGGGAATTGATTATGAGGAGACCTTTGCTCCTGTGGCTAAGATGACTACAATCAGGACAGTTATTGCTATGGCAGCTCAAAAACATTGGCCAATATATCAAATGGATGTCAAAAGTGCATTTCTAAATGGTCATTTGAAGGAGGAAGTGTATGTGAAACAACCACCAGGGTACATAGTTGAAGGCCAAAACAACAAAGTCCTCAGATTAAAGAAAGCTCTATATGGGTTGAAGCAAGCACCCCGAGCTTGGTATGCAAAGATTGACTCCTATTTTCTCAACCTTGGTTTCACTAGATCTGTAGCAGAATCTACTCTCTATGTGAAACATTGGAGGAACCGCATCATTTTGGTTACATTGTATGTGGATGATCTTCTCATTACAGGTGATGATATAGAAGGAATAAGGTTGCTCAAGGAGGACTTATGCAAGAACTTTGAGATGACAGATTTAGGACTCCTCCACTATTGCTTAGGAATAGAGGTATGGCAACGGCCTGGTAAGATTTTTATCTCACGAGGCTAAGTACATTCGATCTATTTTGGAGAGGTTTCGCATGGAGGAGTGTAAGCCCTCTCTAACTCCCATGGAAACTAGATTGAAATTGCTAAATAATGATGAAGAAGAAAGGGTTGATGGTACACTTTATGGGCAACTAGTTGGAAGTTTGATCTACTTAACTTCAACTAGACCAGATATTTGCTATTCGGTTGGCCTTATTTCTAGATTCATGCGGGATCCTAAGAAGAGCCATTGGATAGCAGCTAAGAGGATTGTGAGATTCCTAAAGGCCACACCTCATCATGGCCTTATGTATAAATCAAGTGATAATTTTTCTTTGATTGGATACACAGATTCAGATTGGGCCAGTTGTCCTGAAACCAGAAGATCTACATCGGGTTATTGCTTTCAATTAGGCCAAGGCTCTATTTCATGGAGCACAAAGAAGCAGCACACAGTTTCACTATCTTCAGCAGAAGCAGAATATAGAGCAGCAGTTGAGGCAACTAAGGAGGCAATATGGTTGAGGCAATTAATTCGGGATATTGGGCTATTCATACATGGTCCAACATATATATATTGTGACAATCAAAGTACCATCAAGATGACCAAGAATCCAGTTTTCCATGCTAGAACAAAGCACATTGAGATCCATCATCACTTCATTAGAGAAATGGTCCAAGAAGATATTATACACATGAAGTATGTACCAACTCAATATCAAGTAGCGAGACATCTTCACCAAGTCACTTGGGAAAGACAAGTTTTCTCGGTTTAGCAATTTGCTATATCTATGTAAAAGAAGTCAACATTAAGGGGGAATGTTATCTAATGTTGACTTATCTTTTTAGGATAGTGCACATTAAGGGGGAATGTTAGAATATTATTATTGTTATAATGTGCACTATGCCTATAATTGACGGGTTGACATTTGTCTTCTGCCACTTGTCCCTGTCTTCAGTTTGAGTTGGAGTGGTGTCTTCTGAAAGACACTTGGAGTGGAGCTTATGACACTTGTCATATCTCCCTCCTAAGCTTGATGCTTATATATTGTAAGATAACTTGTAAATATGTAATGCCTTTTGTTCAGTCCCATCAATGTTATCCAATTGACCATGTTTATATAGGTGTTGGAAAATCCTGAGTTGGAACATTGGCATCAAAAGGATGGGTAGTTATTCTCTTAATCTTGTAATTAAATTGTATTTCACTTTGTGGAACAGTTGTTTAAATGCTAGCTTTTATAAATTCCCATTTATTATTTTTCTTTATTTGATTTTTTGCATTAAAAAAATCCCTATCTCTAATGAGTGAAAATTTTGTAAGAGATATTCAAATTTGCATTTCATTTCATCCTTTTTTCCTAATATTGGTTAAATATCTCCTTGGTATCAATAGCTTCTTTCTTGAAGTTATTGTGATGAGATTGCAATCCATTAATATAATGATAGTATGATGATGCCCTAGATACAAACCATTTTGCTGGAGGTAAGGATTTTTCTTCCTTGTTAACTCTATAGCCACAGTAAACAAGATAGGCCTCATTGACAATGTAAGCATAAAATTGACAATCAATATGGGAGTTGGTGAATATTACTAATTCCTAGAGACCAAAGTGGCAAAGAAAAATGAATATAATATTGTGAGACCTTTGATGACTTGGCAAAAAAAGGGATACAAGGAAATATAGAAATGACAAATAAACCTAAAGAGAAGAGCTTTGAAAAAGAATAAGGTTCACATGTATGGAAAATAGTAGCAAGAATGGAAGTTATTGATCTAGAAGCACAAGTTACTTCTACCATATTTCCCACAAACATATTCTTTTCACTTCCACCTGTTGTTTCTTCTATTCCCATCACTATTCTGTACTCTCCTCTTATTTCTTCTATTCTCACTTCTCAAATCTCCCTAACTTATCATGTTTACCCATCCCACCTCAAATAAGTGGAACCCTAGTCTTAGCATCACTAGTAGGTTTATTTGTTAAAAATGGAGGGACATCCTACACATAATTTGTTTTTTTGTCATTGATGCCACTATCATCAATTATTCCATCACCATGCACTCATCCTTTGATCACCCAGACTATAAATATTATCATATCAAGTTGGTGTCCTCACCTTCATTGGTCCAGTGGTCACTATAGGAACAATGATACTCTTTTCCTCCAATAGCACGAAAATTGTCCAAGGCAACACACATTACGAAGAAGCATACCACCCTTGATGCTAATCAATAATTCTTTCACTAGATGAAAAAATCCATAGAAGAAAGGGTGTAGAGGAAATATTAACTATTATGCAAGAGATAAAAAAGCAGATTAATCGACAATGCTAGTAATAAGAGTTTCAACCTTTTCTATACCTGTGATCCACCAATTCTAGCTAGCAAAAAAGAGGAGGAAAGCTATTGGTTGTCAAAGCACTTTCAGTGGATTCAAGCAAGCTAATAAACTACTCCAATTGACTACACTCTTAGGGTGTTAACTCTAGGCGTGTCAGAGGCCAATCCCTTCCATGTACAAAACAAGTTGTAGCAAGTTGTGACTATTAGACGGCCATAATAATTAAAATAAATGGAAAGGTGATATATAGGATAAAGGGGTGTAATTGTGAAAGGATTTGGAGAATTTAAAAAGGAAAATAGTGGTCTAATATGGTAGTAGTGGCAGGGGAAGAAATAAATCCAAAATATTGAAGTCATGAGCATGGTGATGGAGCAAGTCAAGTCCTTTTGGGATCAAGTACATTCTAAGATAGAATGTGCTAAGGCATACCTTGCATATCTCAATGAATGCAAGACTTTGCTTGAATAAACTTCAATGGCAATCCAATAGTTAGAAGATGATCTAACAATCAAGAACATGAGCTAAAAACCAAGGAAAAGTACACCAATGCACTCCTTGTCCAATGAATAAGTAAAGAAGATGGGTAGGTCAAATAAAAAGACAATAATCATACAATTGAATAATGTACCCTATAAAAAAGGAAGGATCTAAAGATGCAAGCAATCTACGATGCTCTCAAAATGACCATTGAGGAAATGAGAAAGGAGATGCAAAAATTGCTAAATAAAGGATTGCCTGGGTTATTCTTCAATCAAGAACTCCATATGCTATAAGAGGTTTCAACCACTGATGAAGAGAAATCCAAAGTGGAGGTGCCCATAGATAGTGTTGTTACTTGTGCCCTAAGGAAAATCATTAAACCAAAAAGCCTATTGGGGAGTCAAGAAACTAAAGAGGATTAACAGGAGAATCTCCCAAGGGATCAGTATCAAGAGTTGGAATTGAAGGCCAAGATGTTGGATGCCTTGGAATTACCCTCAAACATTGATGGATAAGTAGTTTTGAACTTGTTATCCTAAAGTTAGATAAATGTGATCCATAATTTTGTAATTTTCTATGTAATGGCCTCAAAATTTAAACTTCATACCCAAGAACAAAGGCATAATTTGGTATCTCTCACCAATCGATCTTGGCACCCTAAGAAGTTGTAAGAAATATAGTAGCTTGGCTACTACCTTCTAATAATAAATTAGCCATAAAAGACAATAAAAATGTATTTTATACTCCCAAAAGCAACAATGCAAAACAACAATTTTTGGAAAATTAATACAATTTTGACCTTCTAAAAGAATTGTTGGCTTTTAATCAGATTATCATAGGTCCCAATATCCAATATCTTGAGTAGTCTCAAATATAAGAGCAATCACTATATTAAATGACCAAAATAATGAACATAACATTCATGAAAATAACAATAATATGAATAAAATGACCAATATCATTCATGCAATAACATGAAGAAAACTTACAATATAATTGCTCAAAATATGCATACAAGCTTCAATATTATTAATGCTTGAATATGATCTGAGATACTTTGATAATACATTACATGGAGATTTGTCTCCATAATATAACCTTTGAAAGGTGACTCTTGAACTCTTTGTCTATTGCTCTCCTCACATATATGGAAGATGCATCTTTTCCTATTCCATGGATAAGACAACTCTCACATATCTTTTGGCTTCTCATCTTGCCACTTGTATACATGACTCTTGACTATCTATTTGCACACTTTATTCTATGACACTTGCACACTCCTATTTGCACACTAGCAGACTTTGCTATATGACACGTTACCCACTCCTACATCCATAAAAATGCACAATTTATGACACTTGTGCATATTCTCACTCTTCACACTTGCATATATAATTACATGACACTTGTGCATGTCCTGCACATAGACACATACATAAAGGGGAAATATAAATCACACTTCTAAACTATAGACACACCCTAATCCATTACATATTTACATTTGTACCATAAAGGTGTTATGGAGGTTATTTTGCATGTACCAAATAATGTAATATTCTCCAACAGGAATGATTCACTTCTAAAAGATCTATGCTCCCATAGTTGTGATTTACTTTGTTCCCATGAGTGAATCACTCATCATCAGGCCAAGTGATATAAGGGATTGTGGATGTCTAGATAACAAACTAATTTTGTCCTTTATGACATTAAAAGTTATTTTGAAGACATCTAAGTAGTCTAGGGATGAAATTAGAAGCATGTAATATTTGGAGGTGGATCATTGTTCTAAATATACCCCTAAATTAGTAGAGTTACTAAGAGTTGCCCGAGATATGTCATAGGTGAATTATTCCTATAAAAGTGATCCATGGGATCCATTGTAAACATCTTTTGACATTGAGAAAATTAGAGCTACAATTTGTGAGTTCCACATTGTAATTGCTCTAACTTTGGAAATAATAAGAGATTGTGCAAGATTTTTTGTTTTCCAAATATGGCATTGCTCTTCTTGTATTGTGGAATGTGTGATGACTGTGGCATTGCCTTTTTGTCCTTTTGTCATTCCTTGTTATTTTATTTCATATGTGCAAGTATACATTATCGTTGTTTGATTTTCTTGTGTGTTGATTGATCGCACACTCTCCTTGCTACGACTAAAACCATATTTTATTTATATATTTTACTTCAATTTCTCACACCTTCTAATCTTGGTTAATAAAGATAGTGGGAAGACAACCTAAATCTAGAGGTCAAATGAGGCATGATCTTTCTTCATCCAACTGTTGAAATTAAATTGTGGGCATAATAAAAGTTAGAATTTTCCCTAATCCAACAACTACACATGTAACTTAGCCTCAAAATCCATAAATACAATACCCTTCACAACCAATCATGCCTATTCCAAGCACTCAATATCAACACACATAAACTTACCATGGTGTATAGCCTATAGCTCCTCAAATTACTCTATTTCCTTATACTACACTCAGGTATCTATAAACAAATGCTCCCTACATAATCACTTTCCCAAGTCAGAGTGCACCAAGTGTCATCTCGTTTTGACCATAATTGCTAGCACTCCCTGCATAGCCTTAATCATCCAATGAAACTATTGCTTCATCCCATATCCAAATTTCTCAACATATAGGTGAGATAGAGAGTTGGTTGATGACATGAATGAAGTAGTGGAAAGCTCGACAAATCAATGGACAATTGAGAGGAGGAATAGTAGTGGATGGTAGCAAATGGGAAATTGACAACAAAGATAAACTCCCTACCTCACAAAAGATCAAGTCCCTTATCATTTTAATAATTAGTCCACTAACTAAGTATAAAATAACATGGTAAATATGAATATATAAATAAGTAGTCCATGGTGTTTCACCTATGATGTTGGACACAATTTGGTAGAATGTGTAGTTGCAATTATAAATACTTAAACAATAATATACAATTAGTAGTTTCAAGTACAACAAGCAACAATGATAGATCAACCAATGGTAGTTCAAGTGCCTTTAGTGAATCAATCTATCAACCAACAACTTGTCATGGTAGAAAAATCAAGGGTAGTAAAACAATCAATTCCAATCGTACTTAATGCGAATAATGTTTTCTATGCCAATTTTGGAATACTTGAAGACAATGACTTTTCTTTTGAAGATAAGTGATATTGGCTAATCATCAACAAGGAGTAAAAGAAAATCAACCAAGGATTGGTCTCAACTATTAATGTCTCAAGTGATATCACAAAAATAACTTGATTGAAGGGCGGGTACCACTGTTTTAATAAGGGTACGATCATTTGTACATCTTAAGGATAAAGGACCAACAATTCCAAATTAGCCTACTATACAAAATGATGCTAAAGAAAGTACATTAACATAGGTCTCACAAACTAACACTTATGAAGCAAATGAACCTATAGTAAAAAAAATAAAGCAAAGCTAAATAGATAAGATGATGAAACTGAGAGAAACCTACAATATCCATCTCTAACCAATGAATATTGAGTTATTACTATAAGGAAATTAAAGAATTATACCATGTAGTGAAAATAGTGTCACTAAGGTTATATCTAACATTGTAGATAAGCTAAGAAAAACACCAACCAGAGTAAACATAATAGAGGCATTGTCTTTGCTTGGGCAAATAGATTTACTATAAAAAGCTCTAAGGGAATACGTGAATAGTTGCATTAAAATGAAACTAACTGTGTAGAATTAGGTACAATCAAATCCGACTAAACAACGTAATTTAATAGTTGAAGATCGACGCGATACATATGCGAATGTGGTAGATATTCAAAATGCTCCAAAACCAAATATGATGAAACTGTTACCATTCTACGACACCCTAAAAACTAAAAATTGCTTTCTTGGTGCCTTACATCGAAATAACTAGGGGTCTAATTTATATGGATGGGGCAAGGGTGAACACTATAGGAGTTTTGAAAGACCCGATAATGGAAGAAAAAGATAATGTGGAAAAAAACTTTAGGAAGAAAAGTCACAATAATTTGAATTCAATCCCCACTTCCACTTGATCCAATTTTGAATCTCTGAAAGTCTTGGCTAGTGTCCATGGAACTTACACATTAACCGTCTAATTTTAAGAACCATTATATTATGCTCAATCATCTCATCCTTGATAACCACTTATAGTGTAACTTCTACTGCTTGAAATGGGATTGTCATATATTTACTCTTCCTCTTGTCTTCAACTTAGGCATCCATTCTTCTAGCAAATACATTCTTAGTTTTAGTCAGGGCCTTTAAATATGACTTTCCTTCTATTCTACCTAGCTTTTGCTTGTATGAATCATTTATTTTTTGAACTAGAGCAAAAAAAGGCAAAGGTTGCCCCTACCTGCACTTGCTTTCTATTTGCATTCTCTCCTTACTCTTTTCCAAAATATCAAAAGAAAAACTCATCACTTGCTCTTGACTTAAATTCTTTAAATTAAAAAAAAAAAAAATTCATACAATTTTTTTTGATAGCTATATAAAATATAGCACACCTCTAAACTTTAGATTTGAAGAAAGGTTTAAGTCATTTAAAACTTAGACATAAGTTCTAGTTCATTTTCCTTGCTCAATTCATAAAGTTTATGTGGGTAGAGCTTTGAATACAGTCACAAACTTCTTGGTTGGTTGAGACATATACTAAGAAGGAGGTATGAGTTCAATGATACAATGATATGGATATAGAGGATTAGAGGATTTGATAGATTGGTGAGCAAGTCTAATATTTGGCTAATTTGAACATCCATTACAAACATATGATTTAAGAGATTTGACTCCAATACAGATCTCCTCCTTTTAGTATTGTAACCAGAAGTGATTAATTTTTAAGATCTTAAAATCTTGAGCTTTAGAATTATCAAGTTAATCTTTTTCAAATTATTCCAAGATAATCTTTTTCAATACTCACACTAAAAATAATCTTATTCCAAGATAATCTTTTTCAAATTATTATTAAAAAATAAAATGATTGAGGCATCGTTGACCGGACGAATCAAAGGTTTTCCCACGTCTGAAGAAAAAAAAAACGAAGAAGAAGACAAAGACACGGCTCTTACAATCAAACAATTTGTTCGACAAAGCTTCGGGGGCCTTTATGATTTGGTACTTGATTAATCTCCCAAAGTCACTAATTCTGTCTGCCCGCCTTTCTGTCATGTAAAGGAGGAGAAAGCCAGAGATTCGGAGAGGCGAAAAGCAGGGAGAAATGGCGATGAAATCTCCACACTCCTACGTGTCACTGTTGTTATATGCAATTATAATTTTTGCTATGTCTATTGAAGGGGAACCTTGGGGGGACGAGGAAGCAAAGCTATCAGGAGTGATAATTCCGGGATTTGCTTCGACGCAGCTCAGGGCTTGGGCCATGCTCGATTGCCCTTTCTCTCCTCTCGATTTCCATCCTCTAGACTCCGTCTGGCTCGACACCAGAAAGGTATTTTACTGGTTTTTGTTTTTCTTTTTGTTCCTGTTTTGCTATTTTGATTTTTTTTTTGGGAAAAATATATACCGTTCCATTTTGTCTGCGTTTTGAGCAAGTCATGTTGTTCCATTCTCTCAGCAGTGGAGTTCTGATTATAACGGAGTTCTTAAACCTAGAAAGGGGTTGCACTGCCATCAGGAAGTGTAGTCTAAAGACCCTTGCGAATTATTTGAAGTCACTAGCAGATTTGGCTGTTGATCTAGGGGTTTAATTTTGACTTCGCTAACAACTGAAGAAGAAAAAACGGCAGCAAGCGACGTAGTATTCATCTTAGCTGCTACTACTTCTACTTCTTCTGCTGCTGTGAAGATGAGAATGGCGAAGAATAAGCAGCAGCAACAGCAACTTCTGAATGTTAGTAGCGATTACATGGTAGCTAGGCTTTCTTTTGTAGCGATTCATCATCCCAGTGAGGACATATACAAAAGTATCAATATCGTTATTGCCGCCAGAGTAACATTAGCAGCATATTGGATGACAGCAGTATTGAATCATCAACCCAATCAATATATCGAGGAAGCAATTTTTGATTATTCCGATGGCAACCTAAGTTACCAGAATCGGGTTAGTGTTCAAGTTCAACAAAAAAAAAAATTGGGAAAAGATCGTCACTGGAAAATTCAGATAGAAAATTCGCCATGAAGTTATATATATTCTAATGTCCAAAATATATATAAAAATTTACAATGAACTTCGGATAGATGTAGAATGGAGTCATGCGAATGTTAGAATGAAAGCGGAAAAGGGATAAGTTTTAAGCGTGTGAAATATCTACATCTACATCTATAATTTTCCATTGCCTGTTGTTTGTCCTATTGTGTTCATCGAATTTGTTGGGATAAGGTAGAAAATCGCGAAAATTCAAACATCTATGATAAAATTTGTCAAATCTGGTAACATTAATAGCAACTATGGGAGAGATACCATGACGAGACTAGATGCCATGGACTAGGATTAAGGGATGGAAAGCCACAGCAAAAAATTCCTATCAACGTCAAGGCAAATCTACTAGGTAAAATATATGAATGATATGAACCTGCAGGAAAATTATACTAACAGAATCCGTAAATTGAAATGCAAATAGCTCTAACCACAAACTGAGGAGCAAATGAGAGAAGATAGACACTATAACTAATGATGTATACTCTTCATTAGTGAGGTATGAATATATTTACAAAGATGATAGTTGCAAACTGCACTTAAACTGAACATGCATAAACACCTCTATTTGTCTAACTGACATTCAGTTAATGATCTATACATGTGTGTGCACATCTCATTCAATCCAACTGAGATGAACTGAACATCCAAACTAGGACTCTCTAGTTATTAGCTAAGATAATTTCAAGCTAACTGAGATAATCACAAGAAGGAGATGATTTAGAATATAGACCATCACAAATATCATGATTTCCTCAATACTTAGTAGAAGTTGTCTCCAACTTCCAAAATAGCTTTCAACTTCTAAAATAGATAAGGAAGCTTTGCTGCAAGAACTAATGTGGAGAACCACTTAGCTTTTGCTTTGGAAAATTGCCTTAGTGGCCCACCAAGTAAGTTGTGGTCTACTTCTTGTAGTTGGTACAAGTCTGAACATCGAGCAAAGTATTATTCACTAAGTTTGCTGAAATCTGGAATTGGATCTTCAAGATGAGTGATAGAAGCCAAATATGGTCACCAACTTAGGAAAAAAAACGAGGAACTCAAATTCTGTATGAAGTGCCTTGAATGTGGTTTGCATGTGGCGAAGAATATGCTGAACTTTGGCATGAAGCTTTTCCAAATTGTGTACAAAGGAAGAAGATTTGTTTTGCTCCTTTGTTCATGGGGCAAATGCAGAGTTGGAAGAGCTAAGAACCGTACCATTGGCATACTGAGAAGCATCCGTATCAAGGTTGAATGGTTGTAGGTAAGGGGACAAAGCATAGAAGCAATGCAAAAAGCATCTTCTTAAAGGCTAAGAAGAGTAAGAAAATTGTGCAAATTGACTTGTTAAATCGCAGGCCTCCCAAATAACAAAGGATTAACAAAAGAAGAAGTGAATTTATCCACTTGGCTATCCTTTTGTAATCAATAGGTCCTTTTGAAATCCATCGAAAACAACCTTATGGTCATACTGATATGTGTTTCAAGTAGCAGATTGCAACAATCCAATGGAGTGACATTGCATACCAGAGTCTCCTGAAATGGTTCAATGGCAAATGTGGAAGAGCCATTGGGTAGTGACAAGTGTAGGATGCCCCTCCTTATTTACCCATCTCAATAGGTATGGGCATGAATGTTTGGTAGTTGGCAATTTAAGTTCATCAACCAATGTTTGTGAAATCAGGTTTATTTGGATTACCATTATCAAGGATTAACTCTACCAATTTGTCTTTGATTTGGTAATTTTGTTTAAACAAAGCTTCACAATTTTTTGCATCATAATTATTGACCATGAGAATGAGTTAAGGATTAGAAGTGTTAGGATTGGATATCTCAGTAACAGAATCTTCATGTTGTGACTATGGCTATAACTCAACTATAAGGGCCTTGACTTTCTTTGATTTCACGACATGGCATTCTTTGGTAGAATGTCCAACATGCTTATTATAAGATAAAACATTCTTCTTCCCATAATTAAAACCCATAGTGGAGCCACTTTGAGAACAACTCCCATGCAAGGTTTGGGTTGGGGGGTAGAAGTGCTCCTTTGATGAGAGGCAAAAGAATCATTGGTGTTCTTCTTTTGCTGCCTAGCTTCCACCTTTAGAGCAAGTTGGTAAGCATGCTTTAAGGAAGTAATGGTGATAAGCTTTATCTCCTCTAGGGGATGAGAAAACAATCCAGAGACAAATTATGCAAAGGACATTGTCAAATTCAACGATGTCCAACATGATAAAAAAATAATTGAACTCCTCAATGTATTGCTTGATTGATTAACTAGTTTTTTGACGAAGATGAAGCCAAACAGCCAATAGCTCTTCTGCATAACTGAGGGAGTAAAGGTGTGCCTGAAGAGTTATTTTGAACTCTTTCCACTTTTCAATTTTTGGTGCTTGTTGCTTGCAGAAGCTTGAGGTGGGACTGCCACCATCCGTATGGACCTCAGCTATCATGACTTTTTGTGCCTTTTGAGCTTCTCTTGCATGTTGAAGTACACCTCAAGACTAGGAATCCAAGCATGCACTTTATCCTTATTGATTGTGTTCTTGAAATGAGGAATGGATATCTTAGTGTCGAACTTGAATGCAGGTTGGGAATTGGGACAGTCATAGAGGTAGAACTGGCAGATTGTTGTCCCATGAAAAATTGGAACATATTTGCCATTGTATCCACGAGTTTCTGCTGAAACTGGTGAAACTCATTCTGTTGTTGCCGTTGATCATCTAGTGCTTGGGTCAAAAACTGAATCAAGTCAGAATTTGGGGTAGAGCTGTCTATTCTAGTCATCACAAACGTTTTGCCTTTTTTTTTTGGAAGATAAGGAAAAAAATCAACTAAAATAAAGGGCAGAAAAAAAAAAGACTCCTTAAAAACCGTAATTTGTAAGAAACAGGTGGAAGAAAATGTCTTGTACTTAGATGATCTGCTTTAGTGGCAAAGAAACAATGTTGCTTCTATAAGTGCCAAATATGGAACTGCAAACAGAACAGTTGTTCAAAATGGCAGACAGAAATGCACTGAGAGAATGAACAGACAATAATACATCCAGAAAAAATTTCCATCAAAGAAGACCAGGGGCAGCAAATGCATAAGTAGCAACTACGTAACAGGATGACAACAGGGCAAGGTGGGCAGGGTGCCACAAGTAAGTTCAAGTTGATGTTAAGGAAAAGTGTGCTCATTAAGAATGGATCCCAAGCGAGCTTGGAAGTATTTTGGAGACCTCAACAATGCTTTTATACCAAAGGATACGGACCTGCAGTA
Organism: Wollemia nobilis; assembly: GCA_028583015.1. Lineage (NCBI taxonomy): Eukaryota > Viridiplantae > Streptophyta > Pinopsida > Araucariales > Araucariaceae > Wollemia > Wollemia nobilis. The sequence goes on from JAQPPZ010003280.1 coordinate 5,273,883, forward strand.
AAATTATAACAACAAATTTCACAAGTTGGAATACAAATAGCAAAAAGCATAGATTCTGGAGCAAATGAGAGAAGAAAGCGGCCAAAATTGATGATGCTTCATTAGTGAGATATAAATAGATTTACAAAGATGTGGTTGAAGGGTTGCAAAGTGCCCTTGAGCCATGCATGCATAGACACCTAAATTAGTCTAGCTTTCATGTAGGTAGTGATCAGTCCATGTGCATGAACACCTCATTTAGTCCAACTGAGATGAACTGGACATGCAAACTAACACTCTAGCTGCTAAGTGAGATGAATTAAACATGTGAACTGAGATGAACATCCTCCATGTTACCTTTGTTTGTCACAGCTCTGTCTTTCCTTTCCCTTGTTTCTCTAAGTTGTTGGTGATTGTGTTGGATTACTTGTTTCATCGATTGGTCTATTTTTCTGAACCGTGGATGGACTCCCCATGCTCGTCATTTGCTTGCTTTGTAGTTTCTTGTTGAGCACCATGTGGATATTTCCTGTTTTACTGAGTCTACATCGCCTACATGGATGATGGTACACATGGTACTTATAGTCTTAGGTCTTTGTTGAGCTTAGTCTTGGCGACCTTTGCTCATTGCATTACTTCTCCAAACTTTGAGTTGCACATAGGAATGATAGCTCCAAAGTCTCCTTGAATCCTATAGTCAATGAACCCAAGAATAACCATTAAAAGTTCAATAGTAGTTGTCTAAACGTGACGAATATATGTCTGAACCAAATGTACTATTGATGTTTAGCAACTACTTTGGATGACATTACTTTGAACAACACTTGCGACAGACAAACCTTTTACTCCCTCTATCCAAGCTTCGAGTCGTTACAAGGAGTTTAAACAACTCCTCCGTAGTTGGAGTTATGATTTCATTAGGCAATGCTCATCACTTTTTGTGTCGAGGGTCACGGGGTGGTACCATTGTTTCTATTCCCTTCTTCTTGAGTGCTCTTGGACTCCCTTGGATGGGAGTGGATTCAGTTTACCATGTGGCACACAACGCAATTGATTGGTCGGATGTTGGTGTTCACTTTCAGTCAAGTGGTGTTTGGTATCAAGGGTATACCCTTGTCTATGCCTTTTGATAAAGCCTTTTCGCAATTGATGATACCTTGACAACAAATAGCATGAATGGCATAGACTTTGACATGTTGAGGTATGGCCTAAGTGACGACATCTCCTTGTTGCCCTTACCCCACTAGGTCCATCAACTCCACTTTGGTTTGAGCAACACATTGTGGGAAGATAATTAGGTGGACAATAAGCTTGCCTTGGACTGCTTGTTGAGGGACAACAAATTGGGGCTTGCCCAGCTAGTGAACGACAAATGAGTAGTGCATAACTAGTTGGTGGATAGTTGGTTGGTAACATATGAATGACCAATCCTTGGCCATAAACAATGACCCCTTGAATAAACCACATGTGGATTGCAATTGAGGGTTGACATCCTAGACATGGGCGGTGATTAGGGCGTGGTCAACATCTCAATACTAAACATAGATGATATGTTGCTAACAACAACTCCCAATGATGGACGATGCTTGAAATGTGGATGACAATGCTTGGAATGTGAATGACAACAATATGCACTCCCTATGGATGATGACTTGCTTTAGATGTCATCCACCTCCATATTGAATAGTAGATGATGATAGGTTGAGGATGGATGGTGGGTGTTGATTTGGAGATAACAACCCCTTATGACATTTAGGCCGATTGAACCTACATTTGCATATCCCTTGCTAGTCGCAAACCACTTTTTGGTCTTTTGGACCACATTGGAATCGATAGGCATGGCATTCAAACCCTTGAAAAGCTTAGTGTTCCCAAAAACTGAGTTGTTTTTTAGAGTAATCCTTTGTCATTTCTTGTGGACTTGACTTGGTGACATTCGCTTTCTTTTTTATCTTTGAATCACTTTGGAGTGAATGCTAGCAAATTGTTTTATGCATCTTATAAATTTGTTGGAGTGTTGGATGTTCTCTTTTTAAATCTGTTCTCATCTCCTCAATGTCAATTATAGTTTTTAAATAGTTAATGCAAGACTTGAGGCCCCTACCACTCACTGACTGATGTCCCCTAACAATCTAGGTTTCTTATGCAATTTTGATGATCTTGGATCATTAGTGAAAAATATCTCTTTGCTCTTGGCCTAGTGGAATCCCTATGCCTCTTATGGGACCCACTCAAATTTAAATTATATTTAGTTATCTTACTCTGTTGAGGACAATTATTTGCGTGTGAATGAGCTAAATGATGTTGTATTAGCTTTTGAAGTTCATCGTTCTTATCCCCGTCTTTTTGTTTTGCACCTATTGCCGATTTACCATCTTTTGATTTGCTATGTTTTGTGGCCTTCTTTGGACTAAACTTGGTCTTTGATAGGCTGGCCATATATCCTGGTTGTTTGCAACATACACATCTTTTTGCATGGTCCAACTCTTGCATTTGAAAATTGTACATGTGCTTGCAGTTTCCTCTAACAAGGAAAGGTCAATTCTATCTCATGCTAGTTAGTTATAGGCAAGTGCATCGACAAATCTTCCTCTTCCACCAACATGTCTTGAGTCAACCACCACAAAAACCTTGTTAGCTTGCTTGTTATTTAGTTGTATCAAACTGCTTGTGACCTTGCTTATTAAGACTTCTATTGTCTTCATGTTGCTACATCAGCCGACTTCATGTCCTTGGAAGGAGTCTTTTGCACATGAACATAAAATATGAGGCAATTCTTCAAAATCAATGAAATTGAATTCGAAATGTACCTTGTATGGTTTAAGTTTCAACTCGTTTATAGGTTTCATGCATGGAACCCCATCCGACTTATCTAATCGGATGGACCCATTATCCATCACATTATTGATTGGAAACGATCCAAGCCATAGAGTCTTAAGCTTTTGTGGCTTGATCTCTCATTTGCCATTGTACTAGAGAAAAAGGTCTCCTCTTTCAAAAGCCATTTTGTGTTGGTACTTATCATGCCAATGCTTTGTTGTTGGGTTAATTTGATAACACGTCGTGCCATGAGCCTCCCTTCGTTCAGTTTGTTGAGTGTTAGGAGTTGCTCTTCCAAACTCTCATGGTCTTTGAGCAGGTACTTCATAACTACTCTCAAACTTCATGCCATAGACTCAGTATGACAATTGCCTACCCATACATCAACTGTAATGGCACGTGCCTAGTTATAGTCTTAAAGGTAGTCTCGTACGCAAACATGACTACTGCTAGCCGCTCTTTATAATTGATTCCTTCGATGCCATATGATTTATGTATTATAGAAACTAGAACCTTGTTAGTGGCTTTTGCTTGTTTGTTTTCCCTCTAGTAATATGGACTAGATAGATTATGATAAGTCTTAAAACCATAGTTATTGTATCCAACATTCCTTTTGCTCAGATATCCAAATCCATGTATTAGATATGGATACTGATCCCATATTGCTAGTTGTTCTTTTTAATTGACTCCTTCAATGCCATATGATTTTTGTATCATAGAGACAAGAACCTTGTTAGTGGTTTTTGCTTGTTTATTTTTTCCTCAAGTAATACGGACTAGATAGATTATGAAAAATCTTAAAATCATATTTACCATATCGAGCAATCCTCCTACTCAGATACTTGAATTGACGTATCAGATTTGGATACCGATACGACACTTCTTGGATACTGTATCCACATGTATCCAAATACATGGGTATTGTATCTAGACATATTCAAACACATTAGTTTTGTATGTAGACATATCCAAATACATTGGTATTATATCTAGACATATCCAAATGCATTGTTATTGTATCTAGACATATCCAAATACATGGGTATTGTATGCGGACATATTTGGATACATGCCCCTATTTCATTCATATGTAATACACTGAAATATGGCCTAAGCACATTTAGAGTTCTATCCATGACATGAGATTAAAAGATGACTAGACAATTTTTAAAAATTAATTTAAAATTAAGAAATGACAACTGTATGCCTAATTAACAAAAAAATTCTCTATAAAACTCATATTTGCATAAACATTTGTATCATATGTTTTTTCTTTTAGTATATAAAATACATATACTTTTCTATAATGTTGTATCTAACCTATCCATATTAGGGTGTCTTGAAAATTTGCCGTACCTGTATCCAATACCATTTCCATATTAGATATTGTATCCATGTCCATGCAACATAGCTTAAAACCAGATATGAATTGCTTGATTACATTGATAGAATGTCCACAACAATCTCTTGTGAGTTGCCACGTTATCCCAAATTGTGTGATAGCCTAGTCATAAACAAATCTGGTAGTGCTTCTAGCTGAATTATTTGGTAAATTTGTGGCTTCAACCCACTTAGATATTTAGTTGCCACTACAATACAATTACTCTTGCAGTTAGGCTTCAATGGTTCAAAGAAATTGAGTCCCCCTTGTTTGAACAACTTCTGTTGTTGGGACATGTACAAGGAGGTAAATTTTCTTCATTGTAACACATTCCTTCACTTTTTGGAATAGTGTTGGCCACTAAGGACTAGCTCTTCACACCTTCCTTGTAGTGTTAGATCTCATATGTTCGCCTCCTAGGCACTTGTGTGCTTCTATTATCACACTTCTCAATTTCTCTTCAACCATGCACCTTTGTAGGACCCAGTTGGGCCCACCTTATGAAACCATCCCATAGTGAGCCGAAAGTGCCTGGACTTCTACAAATTCTCATTTGTTCAACTATCTTCAACTCCCTTGGTAGCAATCTTATGGATAGGTAAACCCCCAACAACATTGCAATGTGAAACAAGCATGCATTTGGAACTCGTCCTACAAACCGCCTTCAATAGGTTCCCTGGATTGGATCGTGGAGATTTGTTTGAGAATTACGTGACTCTTCCCTCGTACCACTACTTGGAATACGATCGCTTGAAAAGTCATGAGCCACTTGCTTTCCTAATGAATGATTGGCTTGTTTATTAGGTGTAACAACTTCTAGTGGTCCATGTAGAAGGTGAATGGGTTCATGAGCAAATAATGTATGGACTTCTACACCATGTACACCATTTCTAGTGCCTCTTGCTTGGATGTGTTGCAATTTTTCTTAGCTCTTTACATGGATCGGATAGCCAAAACACATCTTTAGAAAGAGTAAGAAACGACACAATCCTGTGTCCATTATTTACAGTCTCTTCAATCCATAGTTGTACAAATGCTTTAGAAGACTCGAGAGAAGCAGAAACAACTCATTGATTGACATTGTGTACCTCACCATTTCTAAGTTGGTGATTGAATTTGTTTATGTTTGGAAGAGTGTCGATTCTATGGCAAGCACATAGTAAGGTGAAACCACTATGGTATGGATCTTACACCACATTCAATAGTGTCGAGAATGTTTTCTATTTTGATCTTCCAACACACTTGGGCATCTATGATGTTGTCAATATCAATTTGCTCAAGCCTCATTTTGAGTCCACATTGGAGACAAAGCTTTCAACTAGTGATCTAGCCGATGTTCTTAATTTTTCAGATTTTGCTCAATACAAACCTTTTCAACACAAAGACTTGCCAGACTTGACAAGGCTTTGCCAACTCTTATCTTGTTGTCGAACAAGGTCAGCTACCATATTAGGGTAGAAGGAGAACGCTCACCCAAAGGATGGTTGCCTTCTTCACTATGTACTGATTTCTATTCTCCTCTTTGTTGATGATGTTGTTCTTTTGGCCTCTTCCCCTGAGGGGCTTCAACGCCATTTGGACAAGCTTGCTGCTTTTTGTGACTCGAGACAGTTGACGGTGAATCTTTCTAAGACCAAGGTTATGGTATTCAATACTACCAAAGAGGCTCTATCTCATCTCCACTTCTCTTTCCAAGGTCGGGAGGTCGAGATCACCACCTCTTATGTGTACTTGGGGGTTCTTTTCATCGGTCCCACTTTTGGTATGAAACGCGCTGCACAGGCCCGGGTGTGTAAGGGATATGCAGCTCTGTCTTTTCTAGAGAGGAATTGCTTCAAAGCACATTTTCAGGATATACTTGTGAAGATGAGGATTTTTGATGCCTTGGTCAAGCCAACTATTACTTACGGGTCAGTGGTTTGGGGTCCTAGTCTTGGCCCGACTAAGTGGTCACGGGTTGAACGAGTATAGACACTCTTTCTTCGACAATTCATTCGTTGCAAAGGCATAGTCCCCCGCTCTATTATTCTGACAGAGTTTGGGGCTTATCCTCTCCAGCTTGAGATTATCTTCCTGATTATCGGTTATCTTCACAGGATCCGCACTTTTGGAGATACCCCTAAGGGTTGCAGGCGGTACCCTTACCTTGCCCTTCGCTCCTCGATGGAACTCTCTCCAAGTTCTCGGGGAGGCCGGAGGAGCTGGTATTTTCACGTTTCTGCCCTCCTGGCCAACATTCAAATACAAATAGATAGGCTCCCCCCTTATTCTTTGGGTGTTCTCCCCCCCTCTTGGCTTAGTAAGGAGAGGATGCTTTACGAGATCCGTAAGGATGTTAGTCTCCAGTACACCAGATGCACTTGGATCTCTCCTGTTGCCTCTCTTTCCCCCAAGTTGTCTTTCTACCATGAGCACTTCTTATAGATACAGGAGGGCAGAATAGTTCATCCACAATACCTTCAACAACACACAATGCATAATCTTCGGATCACTAGTGGGGAACTCAGGGTGTGTTCTCACCAACTTTGGATTGAGTCAGATCACCATCTTCCGACGGAGGAGCGGATTTGCTTGTTTTGCCCCTTGGGTGAAGTTGAAACAATTCATCACTTTATTTTTTGTTGTCCCATTTATTATGAGATCCGGGGTAGATTCCATTGCCTTTTCAGGGACAACTCTTGATCTGTTTCTACCTTCTTCAGATACCCGAACCAGCGGTGTCTCACACTCTTTCTTAGGGAGATAACTCAACTTCGACGACATAAAAGTTCTTCTCCAGATGGATCTCACCCTCCTCAACATCGGCTCATCACAACATACTTCACTATCTCCGGCGGACCAGGTGACTCCGGACGAAAACGCCCCACATCATCCAGTTCGGATGGAAGCAGGGTCACTAGACAACACACCCATAGTTTGTCAGGGTTTCAAACCAGCGCTGGTCAAAGACATATCGTGGACTTCTTTAGCTCTAGTACTTTGGCCTCGACTGTTAGGAGAGATTAGTTTTTGGGGGCTTCTTGGAGCTTGCCCCTTCTGGGCTACCCCCTCCCCTCTCATTCTCTCTCTCCGTTCTTCTTGGCATGCACTCCTCTCTTCTGGACTGCAGCCCTCCCCCCCTTTGCTCTCCCTTTTCTTTTCCCTTTCTCTTTGGCCCTTTTGTCGGGTTTTGTCTTGTATTTATCTTAGTTCTTTTCTTTGTTGGGCTTTTTAGCTTGCTAGCTGGCAGTCATTATTGTCCTTCTTATAGTCCCTTGGGTCTTATTTTGGCCCATCACGGACATTAATAATATTTCATTTCATTTCTATTCTAAAAGCATTTGAGGCCAATACTTTTATTGTTGGGAGGCATGATGAAGAAATTTTTAGCTAGATTCGTTTTAGTTTTTTTATAGATTTTCTAGTATTTGGACATGGATTTACATTCACCTTTAGATTAGTAGTTTTGATTGCTATTTTAGTGCAATCTGTTTTTAGTATTATCTATTACCCTAATTTGAGCATTTGTATGTCTATATAAAGGCATGTGCATTTGATTGAATAGATGTCCATTTTTTTTTTGTATCGGCAAATGGGTTGATTTAACCCATGGCTCCCTTATTGAGCAAATTCCATCCAATTGCGAAGTGGCCATATCAATGTGAATTTAAAACTCTTCTCCCACTCTAGAAAATGAAAATAGACATGCTTGTCAATTGAATCTTCAACTCCTCGTAGGCCCTGTGGTACTTCATTCTATGGAACGAAACACTTTTATGAGTCAAAACATCAAGGGGTGGGATGACTAAGGGAAGTTCTTGATGAACCTCTTGTTGTATCCCACATGTCTTAGGAAGGACTTCAACAAGATGGCATTGTATGGTTCTTCCATGTATACCATTACATGGATCTTTTCAAGATCCATCTCTAACCCTGTTTGTCAAACTATATGTCACGATAACTTTCTGTAAGGGACTAGAAACTTATACTTTTCTAGGTTAAGAGAAAAGTGAGCACCAATGCATAAGTTCGTGCACTTCTCTAGTACCTTTAGGTGCTTCTCCTTTTATCTATACATAGACAAATCATCAAGGGACACCTTGTACTTACATATCACATTTTGCTCAAAGATGTAGATGATGATCGTTTGGAACATGGCTGTTGTGTTCCACAACTTGAATGGCATCCAATTATATGCATATAGTCCTTTTTCCAACTTGATAGTCTTTAACTTATCCTCCTTGAGTATACTTATTTGGTTGTAATCGAGGAAATTGTCCAAATGGATAGATTTAATGTCTTGCTACCTCTAGGATGGGGTTTGTAAACAAGATGGGAAAGGGATCCTCTATTATAACCATGTTTAGGCTTTGAAAGTTGACACAAATCGAATTTGATAGTGTCTTTCAAACTTATTACAATAGGCAAGGCCCATTCATTCACAGTTATAATGCTTGGGTTCTACATCTTTTCACTCTTTGCATTCACTAGTTTTTTATATTTTGTATTCATACGGTGTGACTTCTGACAGGTTGTGTCTCTTGAACCAATGATATTTGATGAACACAAAACTCATGTGGGATTCTCTTGAGGTCTTTATACGACCACGCAAAGATTTTTTATACTACATGAAGATTTGAACCATAATAACTTTCAAAACATAATCCCAATCCTGTTTGACACTGGTGAATTTCTATTTGTCCTTTGCTTCGAGGTTTACTTAGACCATTCTTTGTCCTTCATATTGGATTGTATTAGGTTCCTCTATAGCTCTTTGCATACAAAACTCATGTTCCTTGAAAAGTTTGATGGAAAACTTCGATGTTCATCCTCCTTTGCCTGTGTCATTGTGTTACTTGGATTGCTCCTTGCACTTGCAAAGTTGCTTGATTCCAAATTTGAAAATTTTGAGCACCTTTCCTTCCCATGTCTTGGTTGCTCTCATCATCTTCTTCAATATGTAGGCAAGGGCATCCTGATGAAACACGTCGTAGTCCTCCATTTGCCAATGTAGAAGATGCTATCTGAGTTATGTTCATCCTTCAAACAAGGACACTAACTTCCCCCTGTTTCATGTTAGACCTACGATTGACTTTGCACGTAGACTCAAAAGTTTTAACTCATCCTAGGAGGCACATCTATTAGGAGGTGAAATCAATATCCAGATCTCCGATGTTCTTCAGCAGAGTAGAGCATGGTGGTGTAGCATATAGTAACCCAACCCAACGTGCAAATTTTTGTTTGTACAACCGTACGATGCGGGTTACTAACACACAATTAAAGCGTGTTTGTTATAAAATGCAATAAAGTGTGTTTGTCATAAAATGCAGTAAAGCACATTTTTTTTAAACGTAGTTAATAAAGCAGCTTTTTTAATAAAGTGCTTTTATCTGGAATGTGCCATGGCTTTTTTGGAATCTTCCTTTGTATTTCTATAAAAAGGGGAATGCCCCTTGCATTATGATAGTGCGAATGTATGAAAGCTTGCTGAGAATAATAAAAGAGAAAAGCTGCCTTTTGCCCCGTGGTTTTTCCCTGCACACTGCAGGGTTTCCACGTAAAATCTTGTGTATTGTCTGTTGTTGTTCAAGCTTGCTTGTTTTAATTTCCTAACAACATATTTATTGTTCAACTATGTCTTCAGAATAGTGGTATAATAATTGTGTCCTTTCTTGAAAGTGAGGTGGTCCTTTTCCTAGTTGTGATCCACCTTCATCTTCCTCAACCACCCACGAGCCAACAATGAATTGTTGGCGGACTTTTGTTAGGGGATCACTACAAAGTCTAGAACAAGCGATTGTTAGCAACACTTACCTTCTATGTTGCCAATACACCTTTGACCTTGATACCATACTGATTTGATCCCAACATTCAAAACTTAGGTGGCCACAATGCTGACAATCCTAGCTCCATCCTTGTCTTGTTCGAGGGTGTGTGTACACACTTGATCCTTAGTACACAATCACAAGTGTTATCGTATGACCCAACAAATAAATGTGCATCAACTCAAGTTTCTTCCCATCATCATTCATTGATACTATTGGGTTCATGTATTGTTCCACTTCTTGTTGTGCACCCTTTGTCTTTGACAGGTTGTCCTTGGATGATGACATTTCATTGTCATCAACACCCGTAGATGATGACATCATCTCCTCAACGACCTTGTGCATGTTGGGGATAGTGTACAATAATGTTGCCATCTTCATTGGCATTGACTTTTGCAGTAGCTGGTGCAAAATCTCTTTGTTTGCAACATGGATGCTTCACATTATATCGACACATGCACCACCCTAGCTTGAGTCCCTTGTTTGTCTATTGGCTTCTTCAAAATTTGCTCAAGCCTTCTTCCATCACTCCTCAATGGGTTAGGGTATTTTGCGTTCTTCTTTGCATGCACCCTTGTGATGACCAATGTATGCTTGGTTCCTTCTTCATCAATCTCTATCAAATTCACATTACTAGAGCTGTCCCCTCTTGTCTGCTTGAGGCATCCTACATCATTGTGGTTGCTTGGACCATGTCATTTACACATCATCTGTGCATTCTGGTTAGTGGGCTTGATGCACCCACACGACGATTTGTTCCTTCCTATTTCCTTTCGTTTTCTTTCATTGACACGCAATTAACTCTGACGATTTATGTTCTTTACCCAATATTTTTGTTTCGAGTGTGGATTCATAAGATTGACCTTACACGCATACGTATTTGCACAAACAGAGTTTCGGGGTCAAAATCTGAAAATTTACAAAATTTGGTCTAGGGAGTGATTCACCAACAAACTGGAGCAAATTGCTAGAAGACCTAGGCGATTTGGTAACAAAATTTGAACTTTGAAAAAAATTAAGTAGAAGGCCAAGTGAATTGCTTCGATTCTGGGGCAAATTGCTCTCCTTGAAGGAGTTAGGAAGAAACTTGTCTATTTGAGCGAAGCACTCCTCAAAACTCGAGCAAATCGCTCTTTGGATTTGACTTGAAGAAATTTTACTGTGCTGGAGCAAAATGCTCATTGGATGGAGCGAATCATTAGCTGATTTGATCTTTGGAAAGTTTTTCTCAAAACTTGTTCCAAATGCTTCCTCCTTGTGGTAGATGCAAAATTGGAGTCAAATTTGAGTGTCTTGCAGATTTGATGCTGTCTTGATTGCTTGCTTTATGAAAAATTTATGATTTTGTGGTTTGTAATAGAGTCGCCATTCGCAAAGCACCTGCAAAAATCAATCACAAATAACAAAAAGATTTGAATTTTAAGGTCAATTTGGGATTGGGCCTGAAAAATCAAGTCCTTGGCCTCGATGAATCGCTCTAGATTCAAGTTGAAAAATTTGATAGATTCCAAGCGAATCGTGAGCTATGTGGAGCGAATTGCTCCTAAAAGTAGACTTAGGATGTTTTCCAAGCAATTGGCTCAAGTGGAGCGAATCTCTACCTGTTTTGGAACTTGGTAGAAAAACCTTCAATGTCAAACCAATCACTCCCACCTGTGATGGAATGCAAATTTAGTGCCAAAATTGAGAAATTCAACCAAATTATGAGCTAAAGGACTAGGGCCATTAGGCATGCTAAAAACCTATGTTGAATGGCCTGCGGTGGGTATTTTAGTGAGTGTTTCTTTGTGGGGCGAGTAATATGCCCCATTGGGCGTGCTAAAAACCTATGTTGAATTGTGGAAAATCATGACTTCTCAAGTGCCCACAATTTCGGTTTCAAGAATAGTTGGATGGAAGGGTCTATGGCCTCTTGCAACCTTCAGATTTAGGCCGACTCACCACTGTCCTTGTTAAATTCTAACCTAAACTAGTATAATTGCGTGAAATTAAAGTGTGGAAAAGAAATGCAGAAATTAAAATGCATGAAAAGTAAATCTTGAAGTTTAGGGTGCGAGAGATTTAAAGTAAATACGGCCGAAACCATAGTAAGGAGAGTGTGCGATCAATCAACACATGAGAAAGCTGAATAAGAACAATGTTTCCATTCAGTTGATATGAAATTGTGAGATGAATGACAAATGGGCAGAAGGGCTATGCCTCAATCATTGCGCATTCTGCAATCTAAGAGGGCAGTGCCACTGATGGAGAGAAATTTTTTTTACCAATTTCTAACCAATTTCATGAGTTACAACAAGAGCACAATGTGGGTTTCACAGAGTGTTCTCTGAATTTCTCATGGCCAAAAGATGATTACAATGGAGCCTATATCTCCTATTTATAGTAAGAGTTTACCCTTGAGTTGTCTGGAGTGAGGAACTATTACTCCTAGTAAAAGAGAAAGTTTGGGGGCATCTCTAACAAAATGATGTACCTCAAAATGTTACATGTTTCTAGATATGCCTCTAAAAGGCTTAGAAGGCTTTTAAAATGAGTTATGTTTCTAGAGATCTTCCTCAGGATTTGCATTTGTACTTTTACCTCTCTGCAGATCTGCGAGTGATTTGCTCCATGAGGTGAGCGAATTGCCCTGCTTTGCTAGCAATTTGCCAGTATCCCCTAGGGCTTCGCTCCTGTGAACCAATCGCTCCACTTCTCGATCGGATTGCTTCTCAACCAATTGGCACTTATGGAACAAATTGTCACTTGTCTTGAACTTAGCCAAAATTTGAGAGGTTTTGGAAGGCACTGATGTGGACTAATTTCATTGGTTTGTAACTTCCAAAATTGTTAATGCCACTTTGTTGTTCTTTGAAAGTGAGAAAACTGTTGAATTCTGCAGTATGTGTGGTTAAAAATTCATACTTATACATCCAAAGAGTTAAATCATGTTGATCTGGTTGACAGGTTGGTGGATGTTGATATGCGAGCATAGTATGTTTTTAAACGTTTTTGCCAAATATTTTTGGACAGATCTCAATACTTTAACATGAAGCAACACCCATTCTTGAATTGTGAATGAATTTTCTTCTGCTACACAGTTTTCCTTTTCATATTGATGCCTCTGTGATGGACTTGTTAGTTAAGTTGTCATAATAGCACATTATAATGTTATTATAGAGGGTCAGTGGGTCTTTGTTTCTAATTGTCTGGACTCTGTAAATTTCCTGTGTTGGATTAGTCTGTAGGTTTCTATTCTTTAACTTAAGAGAGATGATGAGGTCTAGGCTTGATTATGGCCATATCAGCTAATGGATGACAAGGTTTAGATTCTACAGAAGTTAATCTGCTGCTTGCCTCAGTTTAGAGAATAATAGAAACTTAAACCCAAAGAGAGCAAATTGAACTTGCTCATGGAAATATTGATAGTGAAAGGCATGCTAATTTTACACATTTTTCTTCTTAAATATGTAAGAGGAAAGAGAGCCATACTGGACTCACTATGGTGCTTGTTTCCTATTGGAGTTGTATTGTTAATTTTATATTTCATTGAAGTTGCATAATATTGTAAGTCTATATATGTCAAGATTCAATTAAGTAGAAAAAGCTTAGACCATTGGTCCAGTCATTTTTGAAAAAGGCCTTGCGGGTACGCATCCCTGGGGTTGTATATCCAAGGGGGACATGCCCAGATGTCCCCTCCAGGAGTGGAGGGCTAGGCAACATCCCTACCACGTTCCTCCTTACCTTCATTTATGCGGGATGTGTAGGGGAAGCCCAGGCGTCCCCCTGTGTAATATACAATGTTTAAAAGCTAAAATCTGGAAAAAAGAATACAAATGGATCAGTGCTTACATTATTCAAATATGGAGTTGTTTTTGTAATATATAGAGTTGTCAGATTAAATAAACAGTTGGAATCTGGAAACTTAATTTCCCCCATGTTTCAAAACTTCAAAACTTTTTATTGAGACAAGAATGCAAGTATATGCATGCTTGCATAGCTTCTATTGAAGTTGAAACACAAAACTCTAGCATCTCCAAAGATATACAGCAATCCATTTATGCACATACAGAGAACGCTTGATATTGCCACATAATACTTTTGGATGTTTTGGGACAGCTACAAATAATCTAAAAAAAAGTCATCAAAAACAAAAAATCGAGACCATCCTTGGCAGGCCCAATCACATTGAACCAATCACTATACTCTCCAAATAATACATCATTGTATTTTCATTTTGTCTATGATTGCTGATTAGTAATGAGAAAACCAATGATTAACTCAAATTTGTGCTTTTTAAAATATATTCTCACTTGTAATTTTAATCTTTTAAAATTTTGTATTTTTATATAGCCATCCCTTTTGCTGTCCAATTTTTCCCAAAATTTAGGGTTATCTTCTTGCTGTCTCGTTTTTGTGTCTCTGACTTTTCCCATCCCCACCAAAGGGTACTCTAAGTAACATAGTTGTAAAGAAATACCAAGAGGCAGAAAAATGTATTTATGATAGTGTAGCAAGGAGGGAAGTCTATAAATATCTAGCTAGATTAACAATTAAAATCATGGTGACTTAGAAGGGAATTGGAAATGTTAGATAAGATAATTTTATTAATGTCCCTGGATGGCCAAAGTAGGCCAATGAGACTCATCCAAAAGAGCTATTATGATGCACTGTAGTAACCAGAAAATACCATGAAAATAAGCTAAATGAGAGTAAAGAATCTAGTTAAAAATGCTACACTGAAGTGAAACAGCTATATGGAATAAAATCACAGCCTTGAGGGTTACCCAAAAGGATAAATCCTAACATGCTAAAGGTAATGATGAAAAGAGAGCCAGCAGTCAAGGTAAAAGAGAAATAGAAAGAAGCTGTAGTGGATCTAAGTGCCAACACTAATCTCTGGTGGGATGCAAAGTAGAAGCACAGGCATCGTCATCGCCAACTATCCCAACAGGCCAACACAAAATTTAGTGATGCTCCCTAGAGAATGGATTGGACTATAGGGGCCTGGTTGGATAATCTTGGGTGGATGTGGAGTTTGATCCCTCAAGAGTCTTCTAGCATCCACGGCTGTGGAACCAATAGAAGAAGATAGGAAAGTGTGAAGCTGCGTTTGTTTATAATTGCTCGGTACATGAGGGGTGGCCAAAACCCAATACTGGAGAATTGCAGTCCTGTCCTGCTGCATGCAAGAAGAAGAAAAAAGTGAACCCCTAGTAGCCGCTCCTATATGCAGATGAGGGTACGCAGATCTGTCATTAACAATCTAGAGAGCTGTTGCTTCAAATGAACGCTTATTACTCTCGACTGGAGAGATAGAGTGAAAGAATGAGGTGATTAGTAAAGAAATAGTCTATCTTCCCTGTAATAACTAATGTCAAAGAGGGATAGCTTCCCTAAGGTACAGAGACAAGCATCATTAGTTAGGATAGCCAAAAAAAGTGGTGATCCGAGTCTCTATACAAGCAATAGTACCTCCTTGAATCCCAATATAGACAGGACACCTGACGATGAAATGTTCCATGCAATGCATAATCAATTGCGGAGGTTTCTTCAAGAATTAGATTTTGCAAAACTTGAACTATTGAGCATCATTCTTCATAATTGTGTTAAATTTGCTTACCATCCCTTGCATGCAAATCAGCTCATGGGCTTCTGGAGCAGCATCATGTTGTTTTCAGGAAGGAATCTGTTCAGTGCTACCCATATGATACAATCCCATTTATTGCAGCTTTGCCTTCTTTGTTTGACACTGTCACTGTGAAATTTTTCCTTATCCTTGTATTCATATCTTTTTCTTAATGTATATCTGAGAGGTTTTGCATTTTATGTGGTTCATGAGAGATGACTTCTGAGGCATCAGTTTTTCTGTAAGCTATTTCCTTTTTGCTTTTGAGTTTGAGTTGCATGGAGGATGTGCACCAAAAACTTCCACTCCTCTTTTCATCCCTAGTGGCTTTGGTTTCAATTCACATATGGTCGGGGTCTCTCTGTATGGGCATCAGTTGCTGGAGCAATCATAATTCTGTATACTCTTGCAGTAACAAGCACTGTGACTAGAAGGGACTTGTTCTTTTACAAGCAAGATTGTCTTGGGGCTAAAGCTTTCATTTTTGAGCAATAATAAAGCAATGTTGACATTTTTCACTTTCTTATTTTGATAGGTAATTTCTGTTGTGAATTGTTGGCTGAAATGCATGATGCTTGACCCATACAATCAAACAGACCATCCGGAATGCAAGTCACGTCCAGACACTGGCCTATCTGCCATTACGGAGCTTGACCCTGGTTACATAACAGGTACCTTTAACATCTTCTAAATTCAAAGGGTTTACTTTATTTTCTTGGGAGTTTTTTTTTTTTTTAAATTGGTTATATGGGATTGAAACTTGCCCCACCCGTATTACATCATGACCACATGGTATTATGTGTTCTGGCAATTGTGCATATATCGCTTGACAAGATTCAAGCCTGGTTCTTCTCCTTGAAGGTTGAGGAATTTAACCAGTTGAGCTAATGCCATTTGATATTTTCTTGGGAAAATTATTATACATTCGTTTTTAAATATTATTCTCAGTCATTCTCTTTAATATTCAAAAAATACATTTGTAAGTCTTTCTATCAAGATATGTTCTATTTGTAGTAAATTGATGCAATAATTTAAAATACTGTTGAAGATGATATGTTTTTGTTTGAAAGCATGCATCTTGAATTAATTCATTTACAACAAAAGGAGTGATTAGATCTTATCCAGGCATCATATGAGCCGCAAATCTGATCTGAAAGGCTGGAAGCCTCCTAAGTAAAGAGGTGAGGGATTTTTCTACAAGAATATATTGCATTTACATTTACATGGAAAAGAAAGTCTTTACAATGTTTCAAATGTTTCTTTTGAGTCTTGATAATTGAACCGTCTCCTATTATGGACTCATCAGTCTTAAAGGGGCAATAAAGAGCTACCTATATTTTGTTGGATCCCACTACCCAAAATTTGAGGTACTTTGCAGGTAGGTGCAAGAAAATGGGGGGGCAAAGTATGGACATGAAAAGGAAAGAAAAAAGGCATGCACATTCTTAAGAAAATGCTTGCACTAGTTGGTTTGAGCTGCCAAGCCTAGCACTAAACCAAAAATGTGCACATGCTTTTGAAACGTGCATGTGTTATCTCAACATTTTTTTTTTCAACATGGCAAGGGGAGGTTAGGGAGGTAGGGTGAATGAATTGACGATATTATTCTCCAATACTTGAGGTTTCTTTTATTTAGAATTTGCAACTTTAGTGGTTTCTGTTCATTGAGAAGAATGCACCGGACTTTTCAAGTAGATATAATCAGCAATAATGTAAAGAAGAACGGAAAGGGAAGAAGTGACAAGGCTTCCTTTGATTTCTTTGAAAGCAGGGATCCACTGGAAATCCTATAGCTTTAGGGAGTTGCTGCGACCATGTTTAGGCTTTGCATATGGGTAATCTATTTCCCATTTCCACTGGTATAAAAGACTTGAACATGAAAATGCATATGTATGGCTTGCTTGAAACCATCAATAGCTCTAGGTTGTATTGAGTTATTACAAGCAAAAGTTTACCAAATCATCCTTTAAAATTGCAAAATCATGAAAACAGCATAGAACATGGTATTCCATAAGCAACTACTTAAATAGTCGAACCAAGCATTACAATACTGCTGCATCCTGTAAAAATACCATAAAGAGGAACCCTAACTTAACCCTAGTCACTAGAGTGTTAAACACTAGATATGGGTTAAATTTACTGGGCATAACTTTGGAAAAGGATAAACCAGTAGAATTTCTGAAGCTCTCAAAGCAATTAAAAAGGTGTTTGCTGGTTGTAACTTAGCTGCAAGATAAACTGCTGCTCTATTGTACAAGTGACATGTTTGCATTGCTTTCTTCTAAAGCAAAGAGCCATTGGCAATCATAGAGCTGATTGCTCTCACAAGTCTATTAGTACATTATTGTAAATAACGAGTAAGGTGGGTACCTTGCCATCATCCTTGCTTTGGGTTTTTGGTTAAGGAACCTATATCCACAAGTACAAGGTTATGCGTTTGATTCTTGCACAATAACAACACTTTTCTCTCTCTATAGCAAAAACTGTCAAAGATAGCTTATTGGAATAGACTATAATTAAAGTAAACCAAGGCTATCAATAATGATAGAAAAAGAAGGTGCATACTTACAAGGGAAATGATTGAGTAACTACACTCCTTATAGTCACCTAGTTAAACTGTAGTTCATGTCTTGTGATTGAGTTGTTAGGTCTGACTAAATATAAACAAGGAAATGGTCCCATGTAGAAAACGGAGGTATGTTATGAATCAGATCATGCAACAGAGGCATTATCCATTAGCAATTTTCTTTAGTAACCATAATGGAATAATACAACATAAGCTTTGGTTATAGGAGAGAAATCTATATCATCGAGGTTGGTCATACAACATCTAAAGACATAATGTCATTGAGTGTACATAGTTTAGAGGTATTGTATACTTCTCCATATGGTATAGTAGCACTATATACCATAATGGTCATGTTGAAATTCTTGAAGGGTACATACTGAAGCATCTTCCTTACTCAACCAAGGAGGCACTGCATGAGAGATTTAATTGATACAATTGCAAGGGCTTCGACAAGTGCACTTACTGATGTTATATCTTAGTTACACCTTGAAAGTCGTATAGTATAGTAGCATTGCATGACATGATAATCACGTTGAAGTTCTTGAAGGATACATACTGATTAAGTGAAATGTTCTTATTCAACTAAGGAGGTAGTACACATGAGATCACCTTAAAATGTTGAAGACACACAGCATTGTTTCCATGGTAGCAATTAAGCTTTGGAATATGCAAAAGCAACACAACTCAAAATAACAAGGAGAAATAGTTTCCAAAATTCATGGAAGCTGGACTGGAGACATGGGAAAAAGAAAAATCATTGTAGCAACTATCCATAAGCACTCACAAAAAGATATTTAGACGCATCACCTTCAAGACACAATGCTCCATCTGTGATGAATCCTATGAATTGCTTAGCAATTGGAATAGAGTAGCCTTATAGGCATCCATGTTCATCATGTTGGTGTCATGAATAGAGTCTTTATTTGGTCATAAACCAAATGACTTCAAGATGAATGGTGTAAGTGTCTTGTAAATGCGGTGATCATTGCAAGTGTCCTCCAACTTGTCGTAACAAATTGAATAAAAAAAGAACCAAATTCCATTTGGAAATCCAATCCATCTACAAGTCCTAGACTTATCTTTTCCAATGTATCTTCAAATAAGAACATACCTCCTTATCTTGTGAATACTATTGATGATGATAAAGATCCATCACGCTTTGAGAACATTAGAAGAGGCTTAATTGAATGGTAGGATAAGGAAGATGAATATCTATTACATGAAAGTGATGCCTAGGAAAATTTGACAAATTAGAGTGATGTTTTTGATATCTTTTTAATGAGATACTCTCCAAGAGGAACATTTGGAAGTGATTTGAAGAGTGGTACTCTCCATGATTATTAGCTATGAGGAACAAATAAATGCCATTTGAAGAGAGGGATTATCCATGAAGGATATCGTAAATCGATTAGAGTTTAGGCCATGCTTAGAGTTGAGCGTAATTGTTAAGCAAATTACTGGAGTGGGTTTATGTTTGGTTGAGTGCAAGAAGACGTCTCCAAAGTACAAAGCATGCATGTCTAGTAATGCAACACTTGTCCACATGCATTCAAGACATAGTGTATTAGATACTTCCCCTTTGAACACTAAAGACGATGCCTCAAATGCAATTGCTCATGATTTTTTTCAAAGTAATTCAAGCGTAGTAATGATGTAAGTGTCCATGTTCATCGTGATTGCATGTACGATGTAGGTGTCAACAATAGTGTTTTCATTTTGGTTATAAACAAAATGACTTTAGGATGAATGCTAGTGGGATGCTCTCTAGAAGGAACAAACTGAAAGGTACTTGAAGAGTGGGATTCTTTATGATTACTAGCTACAAGAAACAATTGAAAGGCATTTTAAGGGTGGGATTCTCCATGATTATCCAATTGTCAACTTCACTCCTTCCCTCAAAGCTATTCTCAACCTTGGGAATTTTTGTCTCCACATATTGTAATTGCGCTTCTTTGTGGATTTGTGTTCTTTTACGCTAAGATGAAGAATGAACAATACACTTTGCTCTTCCTTTAAATAATGCAATGCGACTTCTTGAGATTTAGATACATTATTGATATTTGGTTATTGTTGCAAGCAGAGAGTGTTATTGTTTTGGACATAAACAAAATGTCCTATGGATGAATGTTTTTTCTTGCGTATACTAGAGAATTGGTAACTCGTTACATTTTTCATCACCTCTTCGTGGGTTCGAATCCTGCTCCTTGCTACCACTATAACCTCCGATTGTGCTGGGTAAACTTTTTAATGTAGTCGGCGGTGCTGGCGCAACATGCCCTCCGGTTCTATGAGGCTTGAGGGATTCGAACTGTGGTCTCCACCCTCCCAAGGGAGCGCTTTGACCAATAGGCCGGACCCTCGGACCTATCCTATGGATGAATGTTAGTGAGCTATTCATCCAATATTTTAACCCTTTTTAGATACAAGAATTATGATTGTATTGAGATGCTCAAATCCACGATATATCTTCTTGAGATCTTCAATGTTTGCCATTTGGGCTTGTTTTCAACCCACTTTGGAACAATGTAACTAGTATAGCCTCCTTGTGTTGTTACCCGTTTTGGTGGATCACCTAACACTATATAGCTAGACCATGCTCAAAGCTAGACCACTCATTTCGTTGCTTGCATCTGATACTTGACCAATATTTTTCTTTAGGGGTATATTCGTGTCATTGGCTTGGGCGGTTGGTTACTCTTCCTCTTCAACATCCCTCTTTTGTATGCATCCTCAAAACCTTCAAATTCCTTGTCCACTTGGCATCTCTTTCTTCGTCTAGACTACACAATTGCTTCCGTTCTCCTTTTGACAGGTTGCTGGTTTCAACCTTGTTCTCGTCTTTCGTCTACAGAGAAACACATTCAAAATAAAAAATACCTAGGTTTCCCAAGGTTTCCACTTACATGTTTGACTTGGAGGTAGACGCTTCTGGTTGTCTCTTCAACGACATCTGCACAATTTGTTGAACATGAAGATCGTCAAGTGCGATTTGCACCCGTAACCACTGTTTAACAAATGAATGGGAAGGAGTCTACTCTTTCCAACCTCCAGATTTGGGCCAGTTCCCTTCTAACTTAGTTGAAAATGTTAAAAATTTAATCTAATTATGTAGAAAATAAAATCTGATCTAGTTTATTTTGAGAAAAAGGTTGCGAGAAAAGAAATAAAGGAAACAGAAATACGACTGAAGCCATAGCAATTTTGATGTGATCTAACGACAAGTTTAGTAGAGCTGAATAACTTATGTGCGCCAGATCCGGAATACCTATGCTAAACAAGAGAACAAGACTAACAAAAGGGTGGAAGGGCAGAACTACTAACACCACTTCCTGCATCACCACCAGTTCAGGGTGTCAGGCTACTGTGATGACCAGGTCCTTAAAAGTTCCCACAATGTTTAGCTTAGTACCATCCATATAAATAGGTGCCCTAGTGATGCTAGTGTATGTCAAATCCATTTCCTCACAGTCTGTTTTTGGCATCATTGTCATTGTAGCTCCTGAATCAACTATGCAACTGCACAACAAATACCCTTCAATCTTCAGAGTGATATAAAAGGGCAATGATTTCATGTTCTTTGGTTTGGGAGTGTTGATGACATCCTTAACACCTACTGGTATATCTGTTGGGTTTCCTGCCATTATTTTGTTCCTCAACAGTTGCTGATTGAGCTATGGTTTGCCTTTGTGTGGTTCTTGCCATGGCATATGTTCTTTCTTGCTCCTTCAGGGCCTCGTGCAGCAAATCCCTCTGATCCCTCTGAGGACGGCTGGGGGGGACGGCTGGTATAATACTATGAAAATTGAATTTTTTAGAAATTTAGAATAATCTACACATTCAGAATTCTACACACAACAAAAATGATATTAGGATATTCATATTGATGTTAGTTATTAAGTGCAGCCATTTAATTGTTTCAACAAATATAACTTGAAGGTTCAGCCAAGGACATCAAGTGCAATCTGCCAATCTCTAATAGTTAACCAAATTAGTTGCTATTGCTCAAGTAATGAATGCCACATTATTCAGCTTTCACAAGTCATCATTTTCAACAATGTACTAAAGAACATAAAGAACAGATTAAAGCAAAAGTTACAGTATTCTATGAAGATTAAAGCAAAAGTTACAGTATTAAAAAATTACAGTGTTCTAAAAGTTACAATTTTCTCATTGAAGTCAATGTCCTAAAGCAAAAGTTACAATTTTCTCATTGAAGTCAATGTCCTAAACTCAATGGGATTTGTCTCTTTGTAATAATAAGACAAGTTGATGCCAAGCATTCCTCATTTGTATTTTCTCAATGGAAGTGTATGCAAAGCAAACAATTTAGGCCACTTTGCAGCAAATCTTTATAGCAACAAAGGAACACACATAAAAGCAAAATAGTGAACATGAATCTTATTGGATTCTATCTGTTTTACAAAATTTTCATTATTGAACATTAGATAAATCAGCAATAGAAGCATTTTGGACTAGGGTCTTTTCCCCACCAAATAAAGTGCCATTCCAGTAAGAGTTATCATGCCACTTTTACTAGCCAACAGCTTCATCATGTTTTTACCTTGCATTATTTTCTGAATTATGAACCTGAATCAAGACATGCAAGCCATGATCTAAAAATGTTTTAAAAAATGCAGTCAAGAGGCACGCTGTTCAGAGTCTTGTAAAACTTGCTTGTTTCACTTTTTAATTTAACTATTTTTTTCCTTGTCAGCTTTCTTCTCAAAAGATTTTGATTAACCTTGTTTAAAGGGATTTTGTAAATTTATGCTTATTAATTTTGTATTCTTGGTTTTTCTTTGGAACACTATTTCCAGCTCTCTCCGGACTGTTGTTACACAATGTAGTATTTGAGTCCAAATACCTGCTTTGATCATCTGCGGACATTAAGAAACTTCCTTTCTTTCTAAGTAATTTTCACTAGTATGAGTAGGGTCTCTCTTTGTTACTCTTTATGTTATTCAGTGATCTCCGCTTATTATATCAACAATCTTTATCCCTCACTTGTAATTTTAGAATACTGTAACTTTTGCTTTAATCTTCATAGAACAGATTGGCTGAGGACTTGCTTTAGAATATTGTAACTTTTGCTTTAATATTCGTTTGTGGAAAGTCATCATTTTCAACAATGTACTAAAAAACAGATTGAAGAACACAAATGTCTTACAATGTACTAAAGAACAGATTAAATTTTTATTTTTAGTTTTTCTTTTGGCTGAGGACGCCCAGCCATGGGGGACGGTTGGGCGTCCTCGGGGATGGCCTAAGCGTCCCCAAAGGGACCCAGTCGTCCCCGGGGACGGTTGGCCGTCCTCGGGGATGCCCCAAAATAGGGGACGTCCCGGGGCGGGAGGCCGTAGGCCTCAGGCGTCCCCGGGGACGTTTCCCAGCCCCCAAACGTCCCCAATGCCGTCCCCCCGTGCTGGGGGACGCGTCCCTCGGGGTGGGGGACGCGTCCCCATGGAACACTCGTAATACACTAATGCTTGTTCATATCTTGGCCTGACATTAAATGGTATCAATTGAACCGTGTGGAGAAACCTTGTGTTAAAATCGTGAATGTTATGGAAGATAGCAGGCAGAACAGGAAATCCAAACCCTAAGAGAACAATTGGAAGATAGTGTGCGTAATTTTGGCAAATCAATATGCAATTTTGTCCAAAAATAGATTAGGGTTTGTTTATGTAATTTTGAACTACAAGTTCAGAGATAGAACTGCAAGTCCAGAAATAGATTAGGGTTTATTTTGTAATTTTAGACTGCAAGTCCAAGAAGAGATTGATTCTCATTGTAAGGGTCTTTAGGATACCTACCATACCAGGGCTACTCTCTGGCACTCCTGAGATCAATAAAGCGAAGATTGTGTGTGATATTCTGAAATGATTGTGTCTATGACCTTTTATTCATGAATGCGTGGAATTCGTGGCTCTGCCCTCTTTCCCTCTCTTAGTCATTCTTTCGTAATAATTGCTGATTACTTTTGAAGCTTGATTGCACTGAAGCTATTTGGTTCCTATTGGATTTGCTGATTGCACCAACTTTGATCTCGTTATGGCTCGACTGTATTTCTGTTTTTTCGTTATTTCTTTCTCACACTCTTTTCTTTGCAAAGTATATCAGATTTAATTTTTATGCAAATAGCTGAGATTTCAATTCTTGCACACTTAGATTAATTTTCTTTTCATGTTTTTTGGTAAAGTTAGAAGGGAACCGACCAAATCCAGAGGTTGGGTAAAGTAAATCCCTCCTCATCCAGTTCTTGAACTGTGGTCACGGGTGCAAATTGCAATTGAAGGTTTCCATGTTCAACAGGTGTAAAATATGCTGCAAGTGTTGCTTAGAATCCATTAGGAGGAGTTAAGGTTGTTGATGTTGGTGGAACTCATGCGATATAGCTCCAACAGAAGCATGCTCATACTATTTTACTAGGAAAATAAAGCATTCCAAGTAAACATACAAGCAAAGATATCCTTGAATAAAGTAAACAACAACAATTTTTTTTTCAAGATTGGAATGATGTCCAAAGTGAAGATGTTTTTTGACTTCACATTAAAAGTAGTGCTAAAGTTCATCCTGAGGAAAGAGGGTCGCTCCATTGCTTACAGTTTCCAATCCATTTCATACATTTCCAAGCAATTTCTAGCACAGTTATATGCCATTTCAGGCATTGAAACAAAACACGAATCAATTGCACATTGAAAAGATTGAAGAACATATACAATGCAATAGGTGGTTTGGTTAGTTCAACCAACCAACCAACTTCCTCAACTACCCAAGGAGCAACGGCTAAAATAGATTAGGCGGCTAAATAGATTATGGACCTATAATGTAATATATATGCATAATATATCATATAATGTCATATGCTAACATCTTCCCTTATAACATTATTGGCAAATACAAAGAGCGTTGCGAAACAATTCAAATTTGACACGTGAAAGTGCTTTGGTGAAAATACCTGCAACTTGCTCATCAATGGGAATGTACTGGAGCTATATGTGATGCTTTGGAACTTCATCGTGAATGAAATGACATCGAGTGTCGATGTGTTTGGTATGATCATGAAAGATTGGATTCTTGACGAGATTCAAAACACCTTGATTGTCGCAAAACAAATGAAGTGGAAGATTCTTTGGAAGACCCATGTTTGTAAGAATGCGACTTAACCATATTATCTCGTAGATTGCTCCACTTGCTACGTGATATTCTGCCTTTGTAGATGATAAAGCAACCACCTGTTGCTTCTTACTGTGCCAAGAGACAGGACCAAATCCAAGATGGAAAATGTATCCAGAAGTCGACTTGCGATCATCAATGGATCCGGCATAGTCTGAGTCCATGTATCCTTGTAAATAGAACTTGCTATTCTTCTTGTACTCCAAGCCAAAGTCTGTACTACCACGGACATAATGAAGAACTCTCTTTGCTGCTTTCCAATGACTCACCTTAGGTTCTTGCATGAACCTTGAAAGATAACCCACAACAAAACTGAGATCTGGCCTGGTATTTGTCAGATATATGAGACTCCCAATCAGTTGGCGATAGAGAGTACCATCTACCTGTGGTGATTTATCATATCGCGATAACTTAAGTCCAGGATCCATTGGAGTTGCTTTAGACTTGTAGTCAGTCATGTGATATTTATCAACCAATGTCTTGGCATACTTCTTTTGTGTTACTCTGATATGATTCTTTTTTGAGTCACTTCCAAACCAAGACAATAGTGAAGAAGTCCTAGATCTGTCATTTCAAAAGATTGTTTCAAATTATCTTTTACTGCATCAATCATATTCTCTGAACTCCCTGTTATGATCAGATCATTTACATATAGCACCAAAATCACTATGTCAGAACCATTGTTCTTGATATAGAGATTTGCATCTGAAGGACTTCTTTTGAATCCATGTTGCACTAGGTGACTGTCTATTTTGATGTACCAAGCTCGTGGAGCTTGTTTCAGCCCATACAAGGATTTGACCAACTTGCAAACTTTCTGTTCTTGCCCTTCAACGACAAATCCTTCTGGTTGGGTCATGTACACTTCTTCTTGTAGGTCACCATTCAAGAAGGCACTTTTAACATCCATATGATGTAACTTCCACCCAAACTGAGCTGCCATGGCACAAAGTACTCGAATGGTAGTCATTTTTGCAGTAGGGGCAAAAGTCTCTTCATAATCTATGCCTTCTTTTTGAGCATAGCCCTTTGCAACAAGACGGGCCTTATGCTTATCAATAGTACCATCTGCCTTATACTTCACTTTGAACACCCATTTGCAGCCAATGGGCTTCTTTCCTGAAGGCAGATTAACTAGCTTCCATGTATGATTTTTCATGAGAGATGTATGTTCTGCTTCCATAGCAGCCTTCCACTGAGGCTCACTAAGTGCATCCTGAACTGTTGTGGGTTCATTTTCATCCAATGCTGACATATAAACCCTCTCATCATCCATATCTGTTTCTTTGTCTTCCTCTGTGTCTACAGATAGTTCATCAAATTGTTGGCAAAGCTCGTCAACCTCTGAAGTTGATGCCTCTACTCTCATCTGCTGAGTCATACTGCGAGTACAAGGTCGATCTAGAGTTAGATCTGGAAGTGATGTCAACTTTGAATCTCTCAATGTACTAGTATACCATTTTGGAACCTTGTTCTGTGGGGGTGGAACCTCTTTCTTAGGCTCATCTTCCTCAAGGTATACAATTGTAGAAGTGTTATTTGATGTGAAAGCTTCATCAAATATCACATCTCGACTTATGTGTGTTTTCTTGGTCATAGGATCTATCAATCGATATTCCTTTGAATGCTCATCATAACCAAGAAAAATACATTGCAAGGTTTTCTCATCTAACTTCTTCCTTTTCTGTTTTGGTATGTGCATGAATGCTTTACATCCAAAAACCCTTAGATGAGAAATGGAGGGTTTCTTACCACTCCATGCTTCTTGTGGAGTTTTGCCCTGTAGAGCTTTAGTGGGTGCTCTATTAAGGAGATTTGATGTTATACTCATTGCTTCTACCCAATACTCATGCTCAAGATGTGCCCCCTTAAGCATACATCGAACCATTTCCACAATGGAACGATTCCTCCTTTCAACAACTCCATTTTGTTGTGGAGTATAGGCTGTGGTCAGCTGTCTCTTAATCCCATGTTCATTCAGAAATGATGAAAATTCCTTGGAGGTATATTCTCCCCCTCGATCTGAGCGGAGGGTTTTGATGGAACATCTTGACTCCTTCTCAACAAGCTTCTTGAACTGCTAAAAGTATAGAAATGCCTCTGACTTCAATTGAAGAAAGAAAACCCACATCTTCCGTGAGTAATCATCAAAAAACAATTGAAAATACCTCTTTCCACGATAGCTGTTTGGCATAGGACCGCACAGATCGGTATGTACCAACTCCAAAGGTTTCTTAGCTCTGGAAGAGCTAACCTCAAACGGTACCCAGTGTTGCTTCCGTGCTAAGCAATCCGAGCATACTGGCATGTAGATGAAAGGTTGGGAAGGCCTTTCACCATCTCATATTTGCTCAACTCGAGCAAATATCCTGAACTCAGATGCCCATATCTCTTAAGCCAAAGAGAAGTAGCCTCCTTTGTTGTTGCTGCCATGGCAACATGAGGCGTGGAAACGACATCTAAGATGAACAAGCCATGCTTGTATGATCCTGTTGCTACATGCTTTCCCTTGTTGGTGATGAAACATCTCTTTCTGCCCTCCTCAACACGAAAAACAACATTCATGTCTCTATCCAAGATTTGAGGGACGGACAACAAATTGTTGGCCAATCCAGGAACATAGAGAAGTTGAGCAAATATCCTGAACTCAGATGCCCATATCTCTTAAGCCAAAGAGAAGTAGCCTCCTTTGTTGTTGCTGCCATGGCAACATGAGGCGTGGAAACGACATCTAAGATGAACAAGCCATGCTTGTATGATCCTGTTGCTACATGCTTTCCCTTGCTGGTGATGAAACATCTCTTTCTGCCCTCCTCAACACGAAAAACAACATTCATGTCTCTATCCAAGATCTGAGGGACGAACAACAAATTGTTGGCCAATCCAGGAACATAGAGAACCTTCTCAATCTGACATTTGCCATCTGGAAGAGTGACGGAAACATCTCCTTCACCCTGCACTCGGTAGGTCTGATTGTCAGCAATTGTTACTGGCTTACCTTCCTTTTCCTCAAATGTCTCAAACCACGATCTATCTCTAGTCATGTGTTTACTGGCACCTGAATCAATATACCACACTGCATCTTTTTGCTTAGATGAAGTATGAGTCATGAGCACCTTGTGTGCTCGCTCAGAATCTAAGTCCGAGTCTGATTCGGCATAAGCAACATTCCCCTTGGGTTGCTTATTCTTTTTCTATGGTTTGTTTTTTCCTTTGCCCTTCTTCTTGTGATCTTGGTCATTCTGTTGTTTGTTCTTAAACCAACACCTGTTGGTGTCATGGTTATTCATATCACAAATTTTGCAATATTGTTTGTCTTTCTGCTGATGTTGTTTCCCTTTTCCTTTTGATGAAGATCCTCCCTTTTGAAAATGACCTTGTTTCTTACCCCTTGTTTGGTGTAGAGGGCATTATCTGGCACTTCATCTTTTTGAAACTGATTTACCTCCTTAGTTTGAAGCAAATTCACCAATTCCACAAATGAAACTTGTCTACCAGATACATTAAGAGAGGTAATCAACACCTTGTAGGATTCTGGCAAAGCTCTCAAGATGACTGAGGTCAAGAGAGCATCTTCCACTGTTTGTCCCATAGCATTCAATTTGGCTTTCAATTCCGCCACTCTACATAGGAATAGGTCAACTATCTCACCAGATTTCATACTGAGTGTATGTAGTTGAGTTTGAAGGTTTAGAATAGTGGACTGATTCTTACCTTCATAAATGGTAATCAAAGCATCCCAAGCTTCCTTACCAGTTTTGGCATCACAGATATGAGGTTGGACCTCATCTGTAGTAGCAAGTAGAATAAACATGAGACATCTTTTATCCTTCTTATCAAAGGCCTCTTGATCTGCCCCTGCTATTGTAGGATGTTTTGTAGTGCCAGTCACTACATCCCACAAATATTCAACTTGAAGGATAGCACGCATCTTTGTCTTCCATGGTGCAAAGTTAGAACCTTTTAGCAACTGTGAATCTAATAGATATTTGTGAACAATGGCCATTGTGAAGGTTCCTTATAACACCAAATGGTCCCCCTTTCTTTATACTTGCAAGAGTACGTGAAAGGGAATTCGATCAAGATTGATGGCACCTGCCTCAAAACCCTTCGAAAGAAGGTTGATGAGTTGGAGGAAATTAAGCCAAGCAATCAGAAAGAATTAGGGTATTGAATGGAGTGAATATCAGAACTTGTTTGCCTTATTTCTCCTTGACGATTGATAGAGAACAATAGCTCAGACGTCGTTTTTGCAGCTATATTAGGCGTTAGATACAGTAGTCCAAGCACAACAGCATCACCTGTAAGTGTGGACCAGAGGTACCGTATATACCGAACGCTGCTGTGCAATAAATTGCACAAATAGGTGTAAAACTTTGGGGTCTTTTCTTTGCTTTGGATATTTTACTTTATGATTGAAATGCAAGAAAACGGGAAATTTAAATGCAAAAACAATCACAAGTGCCCACAAATTTAAACACTTTAGGTGTCGGTTTCCACCGAAAATGCACCTATTACAATACCAATTTTGTTACAATGAAGATATTCACATCCACAAGTGCTTTCAAATCAACAATTTTTCTTCCCCTCTTTGTCTTAGAATTTTGCAAAAAGAATGCTTTTGATCCCCCCTTTTTGTTGCAAAATAAACTAGGATGAAAAGATTGTGCTATACCCTTTCAAATTCCAAAAAGAAACTTATCCCTTCAAAAAAAAATTCTTGAAAGGAATAAACAAAGTATTTTGTTTTTTTTTTTGAAAAATACCTCTTAAATAGCTCCTCCGCGTGCTTTGGCAGGAAAAAATGCGTTGGTGTGCCCTCCTTTTACAAAAAAAATTGCTCCTTCTTTGCAAAAAATTGACCCTCCTTTGGCAAAAATTGATTGACAAAAAAAATGTCAAAAAATTGCAAAAAGTTGATTAGCAAAAAAAAATTGCTAGCAATTTTGCATAGCAAAAAAAATTGCTAAGCAATAAATTGGGGGGCAAAATTGTTATTGGTTTTTTGGAATTCTCCGTGGGATTTGAACCGAAGACCTTCTGCCGAGCATGCGCCGCACTCACCAGTCGAGCTAGAGCGCTCGACGGGAATAGGAAGGAGACTGCCGTGTCTTATCTCCGTCGGGCGCTAGAGAAGGAAAAAAAAACTTCAGGTTCTGTTATCCCACATTGCGTGTGCGGCAATGTTGGGGGACTTTAATAATGCGAAGGCGCACGATAGCTTTCGATTGCCTTCGGGCAATCAAGCCGCTCCCGAGCCTTTTGCCATGTCACGTCAAAACCTGCTGCCAATTGGACACAAACTCAACTGCACAAATCGCTGCCACATGTCCGTAACTGCCACCACGTCACGCGCGAGCCTTCTGCCATGTCAGGTCTAGTCAACACTGCCATGTCAGGTCTAGTCAACACTGCCATGTCAGCCAACCAGTCAACATTGCTACGTCAACAAAGTCTAATCAGCATTGCCACGTCAGTAGCACAGTCAACACTGCCACGTGTCCGCCTGTTAGCTTCTGCCACGTGTCTGCCTGGATCAAGGGTTCCGCTCCTCGGGAATTGTGCCCTATTGCATCGTGTCAGGTCTAGGTGTACGTGTTGTGTCAGGTTTAGGTGCCCGGAGCCCTGCGAAGCCAACGTCCGCCTTGGAGACAACACCACCGCCTGCCGTGATTGCCTTGGGAAGCTTGCTCGACTTGGGCTACGCTCTTCTCCCGTTCGTCGTCCGTTGCGCCCGGATCCCTTCGAAAACTACGCCCACCACCTTGCTCTGATACCATGAAACAAAACACGAATCAATTGCACATTGAAAATATTGAAGAATATATACAATGCAATAGGTGGTTTGGTTAGTTCAACCAACCAACCAACTTCCTCAACTACCCAAGGAGCGGCGGCTAAAATAGATTAGGCGGCTAAATAGATTATGGACCTATAATGTGGCTAAAATATATTAGGCGGTTAAATAGATTATGGACTTAAAATGTAATATATATGAATAATATATCAAATAATATGTCATATGCTAACAGTTCTCAGGCTATTTCAAACTTCTGTTAATAATGTACGTATGTAAAATGTCCATGATGTGTCAGCCTTAAGATTTGTATTTGTGAGTGGTGATCTTTAAAACTTTCTAAATCTGTAATATATATTAGCATTTCATACAGATAAGATAGATTTATTCATGTCCACATATGGCCAAAGTAGGCCAATGAAACTCATTAAAAAGAGTTGTTACAAATTACAATGCACTATAGTAACCAAAATGTACTACAGAAATAAGCTAAACTAGAGTAAAAAGTCTAGTGTAAACTCTCTAAAGGGGAAGAACTATATGTCATAAAATTACAGCCTCGAGGGTTACCCAAAATGCATAAGAGGTACAACTGTTTTCTGAAGAAACTCTGCCAATCACTTATTTTTTGTCATATTGTCATTTGTGTTGCGTCTTCCTTTTCTGCTTTTTGGCAGATTAGTTTACGACTACATATCCTACAATTAAAAAAAAAAAAGAAAATAGATATCTTTTAGCTTATGGGCTCATAGTGGAGATGTATATGCATTCAATGATATATAACAGTATAATTTTTCAGTTTCCATGGATTGATTAGGGTTTTTATCTCCTTCGTTCATTATGATACAAGAATGTTGAGCATGTTCCGGCCAGTGCATTTTAAATGTGAAAAATCTTAAAATTCCAAAAACAAATTAAGCAGAATAAGTATAGTATCAATCCATAGTAAAGATTATGCTTGCTTTAATTTATTTTTAAATTGATTCTGTTTCAGTATGATAAAAAATGTGGAAAACATGTACAACAATAGTCCGTAGTAATAAGTTCCATGAGCTTATGAATGCCTTTATGCACTTAGATTTAGCTGGCAACTACAAGTTTTGTTCCGTTCCCCTTCCATTACTCTCCAATTGTCATAATTTTTAATTTCACCTTTTAAATATCCACTGTTCGTAAGTCCTATTATAACATGAATTGATTGGATGCAGTAGGTTAGAAAGTGTAAAGCTTCTACATTGAAAAATATTGGACTGATGAAACATTGATGGGAGGGTGTATTGGGATGTAGAGTGGGGAAGTTTCTAGAAGATTCTTTGCAGAATCTTTGAGTGAGATTTAATCATCATCTAACATTTCTAAGAATCAATTCAACATAGAGTGGTGATATAAGAAATAGGGTTAATGGTCTCTAGTTCATTCAATTTGTTAAGGTTGATCTTGATAGTAATATCTAATGTGGAGCAAGATATAATATATAGCTTTATCTATCTATCTATTTACCTACCTACCTATATCTATCTATACATATCTATCAATTTACCTGCCTAACTACCTATACAGATAGATAGATATATAGATGTTGTTTATTGGGAAATCGGAACACTCCATCAAATAGTTCAGATCACAGACTTGTTGAAAAACAAAGCACTGAAGGTCAAGGCAGATTCAATATGAAATTCTGATGTTGATGGTGTCAGATGTTAAGGTTTTTATCTCTTTCAAGTCTTTGGAAATTGACATCCATTTCTCATTTTTCTGTCTGTATGATCCACAATATCATGATGGTCAATTGTACAGTATTTTATTATTGTTTATAATTATAATTATATTGTTCATGGTGCAGGTCCACTGTCTTCAGTTTGGAGAGAATGGGTTCAGTGGTGTGTTGAATTTGGAATTGACGCAAATGCTATTTTAGCTGTTCCTTATGACTGGAGGCTATCAGCCTCAATGCTTGAGGAACGAGACTTGTACTTCCACAAACTAAAGTAAGTCTTAATCTCTTTACATTTTACATTATTGGGTTTTGCGGTAGCTCTGACAAAGGTGTTCATTAGTTTTATGTTCTTTGTTGTATATGCCTGGATTACATGGGAACACATCCAAGGTCAGCCCTCTCCCACAATTCCTGTGCTCGCATTTCCTGCCATCCTTCTACTAGAACTTTGATGAACATAGACAATTTCCCTATTTTGTAAAGCAACCTTACATTTCTGTCCCTGAAAAGGTTGCCTGCTATTGTCTATCATAGCCGAAACCCATCCCCCTGTTTTCAACCATCTCCCTGCCAGAAATTGCATGTAATGTAAGTATATATATGCTGAGTGGGAAATATGCCTTTCTCGTCTGACATTAGAGACAATATGCTTTCCATATTTGGTGCTGTTTACCATTGCATTATATGGTATGTTTAATCATAATGAAGGAATTCAGGAGTAACTCAATTGTAGTAGTATCAAAGAAGCAACCCATCATCGTAGTAGTGGAATTAATGACAATGCATAACCTTGATCATTGCTCCCACATTTTGCCTCAATGGCCTTTGCAAAGAGTAACAATGTTTACACTATTTTTTTCTGTACTCGAAATTCACCTGAAAATTGCAAGAGTACTTAAAATATTACATGAGAGGAAATCACCAAGAGAGAATTGCTTTGGTTGGTATTATTCTACTTAAAGCAATGTAAGACATCCATCAATATATTACATAAGGCCTTGCTTTCTGAAATTAATCAATGAATACAAATAGAAAGAGAAATGATTTCATGTGTAGCGAAGTGGAAATGAAAGATCAAATGGAAATTCATGAACATGGTTTTGAAGACTCAATTTGTTATCCAGGAGCTGCTAGTTAATACTTGGATGAAGTAGACAGATATTCTCATGATAGGGCTGTGAATTCAATGAATGAAACCATTCTGCACCCTGATGTCTTTTCTTTGAAGATGAAGGTTCAATTGCAAGCTATCAAATTGGAACCTTGAGGACTATGGAGTCTTCTCAGCTTCTTGTTTTTGCATACAAATTGGTTTGGGGCAGCCTTGCTACTTGTAATCTTGAGTTATTCTTGCTTACATGTTTGTCGATAGCAGTCTAGGGTATGCTTGTTCATTGAAAAATGGACAACATATCAAATCCAAGGACAAACACCTTCCTTACTTAATAAAGTACCAGTTGGTGATGATTGGACAAGGTAAAGTACCAGTTCCACTAAACACATTGTCAAATATAAGCCTCCTGCCACAATGAATGTCATATTGGAACAAGGTAAACCTCAATTAATCAATTTGGCTGTAGGTGCTAGTTCTAACAAGCCTTAGTCGAAGAAAAAGTGCGCTGAAGTCAAAGTGCACATAAATGTAATTTTGTGTTAATGTAATTTTAATCAATTGTTATGACATCACAAGAGATGACGTAAGCATTTTTTATATTCCAAAGGTGTAATGTGAATAAATGATGTATGGTATAATGCATGTAATTAAGTGTATGTGCGAACGTAGGGTAGTTATCACCCAGTTAGAGGTGATGTGTCCCAGGTGGTAGTTGTTGTTAACTACCAGCCCACAATGATAAATAGGACCCCCTATTCATTGAGCGGGTAAAAGTAATCATCATAGTAGAGAATCCAAAAGAGATGGTACCCAACATATCATACTGTGTAGAGAGAGTAGATACGTTTGCATATATAATATCTCTAGAAGAGATGCTTTGTGTAGTATTGCAGACTGTGATGTAATGCAAAGTGCCATACAGGCAAGAGTGAATGCAATATCTACTCATTTCATCCTTCATCTATTATGATTGTATATACATTGTGTGTGTTGTCATTGTGGAATGCTAGAGCAAGGTAGATTTGTAGATTGTTCCTTCCAAATTCTGTATGCAAGGTTGAAGACACAATCCAGAAGTGCTGTACGAAGAGTGCCAATGTGGGTTGCCATACAAGTGATGCCGTACTAGTAACATTATACAAGTCATTGCCATACAAGTGATTGTTGTTATTGCTGTACAGACAAGTGTTGTACTCAGTAGTTGTACAAGTGGAGAAATAAGTCTGCATACTGAAGGATAGCAGTCTAGAATAGGATAGACTTTCCTATTCATAGACTGAGTGTTGAGATTGACTTGATTGTAGTCATTGCTGATCACTAAATCAGTCATATCAAATTGTTCCTCCAAGAGTGGAGTACAAACCGCTGTGCTACATTTGGCGCTGTTGCCGTTTTGAAGAACGAACCAGCACCATGTGAGACTTGGAGAGGTGAATGATTGATAACTTGCCGCGGGGATATGGGAGACGTGGACGTGCAGAAGAATCAATGATCAACCAGCAAGGAGTCAAAGAATTGTACAACAACATCGGAGGATTGCGCAAAACCTTGTTGAGGAAGGACTGGACTGCAAAGGACAGAACTTGTAGAACCAGAAGTGGAACAAGTGTGGAATTCTCAATTGGAGGATAGTCCAGGTGAAGAAAGGTGGCAAACGTTGTTTTTAACAACGGAGGAGGAAGTGCAAGTTGAGGCGCATTGGGAAAACGAGGATCATCGAGGAGAATGTTCGTGCAAGTGGTGAAGAAAGTGCCAACGTGGAGTGTGCACAAGGAGACGAGGCGGAACAGTTGGTGACGCTGACACAAGTGCGGAGAGTGCCTAGAGTTGCAAAGGGCGGGAGTCAAACACAAGGGCAACCTCAAGAGAGTGTGTGGAGATCAAAACCGATGCTTGTATATTCCTAAAGGTGGCCGTGAAGCATAGGTGCATAAGGAAGTAGTCAAAGATTGTTTGCTAGTGTAGAGTCATCAAGTGACAAAGATTAGCCACCTATGGCAAACATAGCTGCAACAACAGGCAAAAAGAAGTGCCCAAAATTTTTGGGTGACAAAAAAGAAGACCCAGAATGCCATATTGGAACCTGTGAAACAATATGGCAAGCAAATGAAGTTGATGATGGAACCTAGCAAAGAATGTTTCTGACTACATTGCTGGAGATCGCAATGGACTGGCACCTAAAGAGGGAGAACTCCTTCACGACATGGGATGAGTTAAAGGCTGAATTCAGCAAAGAATTCAGATTACTCTGCGATGATACAGAGATCATCGGAGAAATATATTCCACGAAACAAAGAAAAGACGAAAACATTAAGTCATATAATAGACGGTTAAAGGAACTCATAGACAAGATGAAGGCAAAACCAGCAGATGGGTTGCAAAAGCGATGGTTCCTAGATGGATTACTGCCAAGATACAAGAAAAATATGAAGGTAGTCCCATCGACTACCTATCAAGAGGCATTTGATAGAGCACTCAATTTGGAGAGTGAGATGAAGACGATGGCAGCAGGAGGAAGTCACTATCGAGATGATGATTCGGATAGTGACCGAGATGACTTGAATGCCACTATCCAGGCCATGAGGAGAGACATGGAGCGAATGATTAATGACATGAAGAGAGAAAAGAAGAAAGAAAAGAAAGACATTTGGTGTTCCGACTGCAAGTCAGAAGGACACAAATGCAAATTGTCTGAAGAATGCATTTTGCAATATTTGTGAAGTTGCGGGGCATGTTGTTGCGGATTGTCCGTTTAACCTCAAAAGCACCAAACATCAAACCCTAATGGTGCAGAAGGAGGAAAAGGAAGAAAAGGAAGAAAAGCCTAGCACTTCCAAGAGCGGGCAAGGAGCAACAAGTGGCGGTTACAAGAACAACCGCCAAGGAAGATGACAACCCCAACAAGGAAATTGGCAAGCAGGTGGACAAGGTCGATTACAATATGATTTGGACAATAGACCTATCATACAATGTCGAAGATGCCAAGAGTGGGGGCACTTCGCACGAAATTGTCAAAATACACTAGTTCAAGGAAATGTCGGAAACAACAATGGGATGATGTGTCAATGGTGCGGATCGAGCAATCATAGGGAGGCAAATTGCCCGAAGAAGGCAAGTTCAAGTAACTTGCAAAATATCAATTTCATTGACATTGAAGAGCCTCCAAAGGACCAACAACAAAAAGAGAAGCATGTGCTAGCAATGACACGAGCTCAAGCAAGGAAGGTTGAGCAATATCTTGATCTTGCCAAGGAAAAGGAGAGATGGTAGGAGGCACATGTTCAAGTGGAGGAAGAAATGCAAAGGACCAATCAAGAGAAGTTGCTGCAAGAGAAAAAGTTGAAAAGACCCATCTCAAATGAAGAGGAAGAAACAGAAACATCAACACAATAGTTGGCTGCGCAAATACAACGTACGAGTGTCGATGTAAAAGTATCCAGTTTACTATGCGCAATATCAGAGCTTTACATGACAATAGGTGAGATAACACAAACAAGGAGAGTGGAGGTGTTGTGATGCCAACAAGAAGCAATTACAGTAAGGGATTAGTTTATTGATCCAACAATACTAATGATTGATGCTAGAAAGAAGCTGGCATTGATTCATACTGAGTTGCTTAGCCACAAGTTGACGCAAGTAATTGTTGATGGAGGATCCAATGTGAACGTATTGCCAAAAAAGACGTGGAGAGATTTGGGGGCACCATTTTTATGGTCTCCAAATTTCAGATTGTACAAGTGTAGACCAATATGGCATTGAAATGAAAAGAGTTTTAACTGCACAAAAAGTGAAAATCAATGACCAAGAATTCATCATGGACTTTGTGATTATCACTATGTAGAAACCTGCCTATGATGTGTTGTTGGGGCATGGATGGCTACACACAACGAAAGTGAACCACAATTGGGAGAAGGATCGACTAACATTCAAGAAAGGCCAACACAAATATATGATTAATGTGAACAAGTCCATTAGCGAAGACTTGGTGAAATCCGATGAGTCGGGCAGTTCATCATCAAAAGACGACAACAATGGACAAGAACCAAACGAAGATGGTGTGTTGGAGTTGGAAGAGTGCACAAAATATGAAGAGCACTTAGACAGTGGACTTCTCCACTAGCCGATATAAGACTATGAAGTCTTCCAGCAAAATTGCATGTGTATTCATGCAAAAGAAGACAACCATGATAAACTAAGAAGTGTGTACGAAGTTGGCGAGTGCAATCAACATGTAAAGTCTACAGCCAATGACAAAGAGAAGTGAATTGTTGCTTGAGAAGCGTGTATTGGAAGGCTAATTGCAACACCAAATCAACCTTCAAGGAAGGGTATCTTGGTCCAAGATGGGGAGCTGAGTCGGACCAAGGAAGAAGATGATGCAAAAGAAATCGACGACTTATAATTGGCAAAACAGCTAGCTTGGTTGTTTGGAGGAGAAAATAGTGTACAACCTGTAAATGAACAGCAAGAACTGGAACCTCACTCTACAGAGCGTAGGAGGATACAGGTACATGTAAGATTTCTAGACAATGAAGAAGAAACTCTGAGATCACTAGATGAAGAAAATACATAGAGAATGGTGGTAATGGATGATAGACAAGAACCACCAGTGTATGAACCTCGGAATGAAGGTGGCGAATACAAGGGAATGAGTTTTCTGGCAGCTATTAGACGTGCATAGTTGAGAATGCATAGGGAAACGCAGTAGTTGCAGAAGCAAAGTGACCAACTGCAAAAAGAGAAAAGAAGAGTTGAGAAGATAACATGCATAGGAGATAGTATGGCTGCATGAGGATATCCAAGCAAGGAGTAGAGTTCTAGCAACTGAAACAGGTTGGAGAGACATCCACGAAGAGAAATTACTAAGTAGAGTGGAGGATGGGAACTTGGGATACGAAAAGTCTAGCAATGTGTCCTTAACAAGTTCAATTAGTAGTAAGGAAGATTGGAGCAGTGAGAGCTTAGGCTTAGAAATTGGAAGAAGAGTCAGGAGGACACCAAGGAGAAAACATGTTCCGCAATCAGCAAGAAGTGTGGATGAAAGACAACAAGAAAACTAGAACCATAATACCTCTAAGGAAGTAAGGCATACGAGTAGGAGTCATGGTTTGTCATCAAATTTGAATGGTTCCATGGAGAGTCAAAATGGTCCACAAGGAGTATTAGACAACCCAAGGCGTGTGTGTGAATTAGGCAGTCTAAGAGGACCGTTAGGTTCCCTAGGCCATCTAAGTTTTCCCAGCCAAGGGGGGAGGTTGGTTGGCCTCTTTCCTGGTTGTTTGAGGGGAAGATTTTTCCCTTATATTGCCTCTAGGCTAAGTAGTCAACAAGTTGGCCCGTTAGGACCATCCCTTGACCATGAAACAACCACCACAATAGCATACAACCAATAGGGTGGTTTGTCAAGACCGTCCCCTAGCTATTACTGAAACAAAAGAAGACCCTAGATGACACTCATTAGTTATTGAAGTTCGTTTGGAGGAAGTTGAGAAATGAGTACATCTGTGTTTGGGAGACCATTGTGGAATAGAAGGCGACAATGAAGAAGGCCAAGGAGGAGGGGTGGTGAGAAAATAAGCCACCCAAGTCGTACAGAGCACAATGGTAGACGTCGACGACAGAGGGATAGACAAGGAAGAACAATAGATTGTTGTACAAGTGAACAAAGTACAATAGAACGCCACACGAGGTTAGTGTGTATGGCAAATTGTCTTACAAATGGAGGAGATTGCTATACAGACAAAGCATGTACGACAAGTTGTTGTATAACGCAATATCGTACGATAGGATGCCGTTCATTGCCAAGGCGGATTGAAGGAGGATGCCGTAGGGAGGAGAATGAGGAGTTGTTATTGTCAGGAAGGATAATCCAATTGGATGTTTGGATCGCCATACAGATGACATGGCAAGGACAACTTAGTTGCATGAGAAAAAATGGGGGAAAAAGTGCGATGTACAGTTACATGCAAAGGTGGTGAAGTGGTAGTTGGGAGGTAGTTAACGCATGCAAACCATCTATCCTCCCCACCCCTACCATCTTATAAATACACGTTGATGGATGGCCAAGAGCATTCCAATGCTCAATGTTGATGGAGAGCAACAAAAGCTAGCATGTAGGAGTTGAAATGGAGGAGAATTGTATGGATGTGCCATGAGGAGGAAGCTGTAGTGTTGGAAGCAGAAGACATCAAGGACAACATTGCAAATGAGATAAAAGCTGTTAAAGGAGGATTGTATTGAAGACTGTAGAAATTTCAAGTGTATGACTTGTATAGGCCTTACGGACAACTGAAGATAGGAGGAAATTGGAGTTGTAGAGGAGCGTGCGAGAAAATTTGCAATTGTGAAGGTCGTCATACGACATATTGTGCAAAAGTTTGGTTGTTGGAAAGGTCATACGGTAGGTGGTTATAGGAAATGCCATACAAACAGTACTGTCCAGTGGGTGGTAGTAGTTTGGAATAGAATAGGCTTTCTTGTTTGTGGACTGACCCATCTGGAATAAGCAGTATGTTAGGGAAGGCCGTATAGTGTGATACATATGGAAGGCACATAGAAGAGAGGCGTGTATAGCAGAAGGTTGCTGTATAGATCAAAGACGTGTATGGCAGGAGGTTTTCGTACAATCTAGGAGGTAGTTGTACAGTGCATAGTTGAGAAAATCGGAATCGTATTGGAATCGACATGGAAAAGGATCGGGAAAAAATCGGGAATCGACAAAAAATTGGTAAAAAATCAGCATTTTTTCATTGAAAAAACCAAAGAAAATGCAAATTTTCATTGAAAAAAAGTTTTTTTATGCATTTCAGAAAATTTTGGGAAAAAATCGACAACAAATCGGCTAGCCTATGAATCGGGAAAAATTGGATAGAATCGGGATTTTTTGCAGATTTTCTCAACTATGGTACAATGTACGATGGAGCGTCGTGCAAGCCTTGTTGTGACGACAACACCATACAAGTCCTAGTGTGAGGGTAGCATGTTGGAAATTAAAGCAGTATAAAAAGGTAAAAAATTTGTTTACAATGGTAAGCTTTGGACCTTACCCTTTTACCTCCTTGGACGACAGCTGACTAGGCAGATTGGACGGCATGGGCGACAAGGCATTCGACATCAATTTCCCTTCCTCCTTTCCTCCCTATTTTTCTTCATTTCCTAACTTCTATATTTCCTAAGGTTGTTAAATCAACCCTATTTAAGCATTGTAATTTCTAAGTTTCGTAAGGTTAATGAATAATATTTCTTATTTCCATTTTGCTCCAAGACTCATGTGCCACATCTGGTATCAGAGCCGAGGCCGGAGAGGGCCCGAAGATCGAGGTGGAGGAACTAGCAGCATGAGCACCGAGGCAGGCGAGGTCAAGTGGGGCCCGCAACACGCGATCCGAGGCGAGGTCGAAGAAGGCCCGCGAATCGTGAACCGAGGCGAGGTCTGGAGAAGGCCCGCACAATGAGCACGCGAGGAGGAGCAACCTAGGAGAAACCAACCGGAGAGCGCCACGTGGTGAGAGGAGAGCAAGGCCGACATAGACCGGATGACACAGAACCGACACAGATCCGATTACGTGGCAGAAGGAGAACCGACAACGTGGTGAACGAAGGGTTACGTGGCAGAAGGAGGCGACAGGCAACGTGGCAACAAGCGACAGGCTAAAGGAGGCAAAAGGGCGGTCACTGATTGCTCGAAGGCAACCAAGTGACTATGCGAGCGTTGAGGGTTTTAAACACCTCAAACCCTCTCGCATGGTCGATGTGGGACTAAAAGTCCCAAATTTTTTTTTTCCTTTCGGCGCGGCCGCGAGAAGAACAAGGAAGGCAAGCTTCCCTTGCCTTCCCGTCGAGCCACGCAGCTCGACTGGCTCGAGGAGCCAGCCGTAAGGCGCCCGCCTTCCTGCAGGTCGCGGGTTCAAAACCCAGTGACGGTAAAAGCTTTGAATTTTTTTTTTATTAAAAATCGGATCCGAAACAACATAAAATTGTATTCATTCCCTTTGGTTCTCATCGGCAGTGGTGGCCAAGTTGGTTAGTGCGATTTGTTGATGCCAAGAGGTCGCGGGTTCGATTCCTACAGACCATAATTTTTTTTTTTATATAAGTTCTTTTAATTTTTTTTTATATTATTAAAACTACTTATATTATATTTAATATATTAAATATAATTGCTTCTTTAAATTTTTTTTTTAGGGCAATTATTTTTTAATTTATTAAATAGTAATATAGTTTTTTAATATTATAAAAGAAAGGAAAATATTGTCTAAGAGACAATTATTGTAATCAAAGGGTACATATTTTTTTTACTTGATTCAAGGAATCACAAACTGTAGAACTCGTGTAATAAGCCTAAGAGGCTTAGTTTTTTTTTGTAAAAGATACCAAGGATCAAATTGTAAAATTGTAAATAGGCATTGATGATAAGACCAAATGGTTGTTATCATGCCTTATGTGCAATTTTAGCAAGAGAAGGTGCAGAGAGGTTTGATGAAAAAGTAAGAGGTTATGGGCTCAACATTGTGTTTAGCCAACTTCAAAATGCAATGATAGCACATCAAAGATATCCTGACTCGGGGTATGAGGCAGACTTTGAAGACAACTCATTCAGGAGTCAATTTGAACAATCGGAATCCGTACAAGCTGCACCACAAGAATCAGAGTATACACATTACAGTATTTCAATGGAAATCTTAGAACCATAATCACCGGAAATAATATTGATAAGTGACGACGAAGAAGAAGTAGCAGATAATTTTGTGAATCAAGAGATAGCATCCCCACATCAAGAGGAATAAGCAGTGAATGATAGAGTAGAACAATTCAGATTTGACTTAAATTTGTAATCTCTTTTTTCTTCCTTCTTCTTCTTTCCTTCTTTCAAACAACAAAGTACTTTATTGTAACCGTGAAATAAAGAGAGTTTTTTTTGGTAACTATGGCCTCACACAATAGCTTGCCTATACCAGAATTTAACGGTTATGACTATGAGTATTGGTCTATAAAGATGAAGACCTTGCTCATAGGAAGATTTTTGTGGGACATAATATAAGAGGGCTACACAGAACCCTCAGACTGGACAACACTAAGTGCCGCAGACAAGAAAACACGAAAAGAAGAGAAAAAGAGCAACTCTTCTGCTCTTTCTCATTTCCAAGCTGCATCGGAGAAAAGCATATTCCCTAGAATTGCCGCTTGTACAACTGCACAAGCTGCATGGAAAGCATTGAGTGATGGATTCCAGGGTAGTAATCAAGTGAAGCAGGTAAGGCTTCAAACACTAAAGAGAGATTTTGAAAATCTCCGAATGAAAGATGATGAAAAAGTCGGTGATTATTGTGTTAGAGTAAAAGCAATTGTGGATAAAATGGTTACACTAGGCGAAGAAATCAAGCCTGAGACAATTGTAACAAAAGTGTTGCGAACACTTACACAAAAATGGAACCATATTGCCATAATTATAGAAGAATCCAAAGATCTTTCCTTTTTAACATTCGATGCATTAATCGGATCGTTAATGTCACATGAAGAGAGGTTTCCTGAAACTCCTTCAACTAGCTACGAAGGCAATGATAAGGCCTTCACTTCCAATGAAAACAATGGAAGAGGACGGGGAAGAGGTCAAGCAGAGGCAACCAGAACAGAGGAGACAATTCCAACAGAGGAGGCAACTCATACAGAGGAGCAATCAGCAAAGAGGTGGAAATCAAAATCGAGGAGGAAATCAAGGACAAAGTGGAAATCAAGGGCGAGGAAGTGACAAGTCAAAATCAGCT
The DNA here is from genome assembly GCA_028583015.1 of Wollemia nobilis. NCBI lineage: Eukaryota > Viridiplantae > Streptophyta > Pinopsida > Araucariales > Araucariaceae > Wollemia > Wollemia nobilis. The sequence continues at coordinate 5,317,615 of JAQPPZ010003280.1, forward strand.
TGTTTCAACTGTGGCAAGCCAGGTCACTTCGCTCACGACTGCTGGTCAAAATCTTCACAAGGCAGCAACAGTCAATATGGTAATTATGGAGAAGAAGATGATACCTCTAATATTTTTATTTCATATGGACAATTAGAACATAATCTAAATGACACATGGATTCCGGATATCGGTTGTTCAAACCACATGAGTGGCAAAGAACATTTATTTGCTACTCTAGATTCCACTTATAAATCCCAAATCAAATTAGGGGATGATAAGACATTGCAAGTAGAGGGTATTGGAGCCATGGAGGTTCCAACCAAAGAAGGACTAAAGAAAGTGCATGACATCTATTACACTCCAAAGCTCCAACACAATCTGCTAAGCGTTGGACAAATGATGGAAAACAATTACAAGCTTGTATTTGATGAAGGACAATGTATCATTTTTGATAAAAATAATTGTAATCGTGTCATCACACGAGTCCCCATGACCAAGAACAGGTTATTCCCTCTCAAATTTGATGAGCCGAGGAGGAGCTCAAATTGCAAATGTAGCTATAACAAATTCGAGTGTGCTTTGGCACTTGCGATATGGTCACCTTAATTCCGCTAGGTTGAAACTTCTAACTTCTCAAGCTATGGTGACAGGACTTCCCAAAATCAATGAACAAAAGGAGGTCTGTGAAGGATGTGCTTTGGGAAAGCACTCAAGGTCGAAGTTTCCAAAAGGACAAGCGTGGAGAGCCAGCTATCCACTTTAGTTAGTACATTCAGACATCTGTGGACCAATGCAAACACAGAGTCTCGGAAACTATTCTTATTTTCTCACTTTCATAGATGACTTCTCTAGAATGTGTTGGATTTATTTTTTGAAACATAAAGATGAAGCTTTTGATTGCTTCATAGATTTTAGAAACAATGTAGAGAATCAAAGTGGGAATTATGTAAAATGTCTTAGGACAAATCAAGGAGGTGAATACTCCTCAAAAGCATTCTTGAAATTTTGTTAACCAAGTGGGATTAAAAGGCAATTCACCACTGCCTATACCCCACAACAGAACGGTGTGGCCAAGAGAAAGAACCGCACCATAGTTGAAATGGCGAGATCGATGCTTCAGACTAAGCATCTAACTCATATGTACTGGGCAGAGGCGGTAAGAACCAGTGTATATATTCTAAATAGAAGTCCTACTTCTAGTTTAGATGGTGTCACTCCTTATGAGGGGTGGTACGGAAAGAAACCTAATGTAAAGCACTTCAAAGTGTTTGGTTCTTTAGCATATGCACACATTCTTGATGAGAAAAGGAAGAAGCTTGATCCAAAAAGTCAACTTGTATATTTGTAGGGTATTGTGAGTCTACAAAGGCATATAGGCTCTACAATCCCAAGACTCATAAAGTTATACTCTCCAGGGATGTAATTTTTGATGAAGGGGGAGAATGGGGTCATCAAAGAATTTTTGTTGATGATGAGTCCCAAGATGTAAGTTCTTCATAGGTACAGCAAGTGTCTCCAAAGAAAAGCAAAGGCACACCACCCCCTCCAAGCCCATAGAGGAGTGCTACATAAAGTACTTCAACCGCCACTCCAAGTCCTTCTCCACAGAGATCAGTAAGTTCTTCACCGATGGACATTGACAGAGACTCTCCATCGAGAGGCAAAAGAACATTACAACATCATCCATCTTTTCAAATGTTGGATCAGAATTTCCAGAGAAGATTCACTAGAAGCCAAGCTAGTGAGATGAATACAATTTTGCAGCAACTTGAAAATTTGCAATTGTATGGAGATGATGACTCCCATGATCCTAGGGGAGATGTAGTCAATTATGCTTTATTGGCTAGTACACAGCTAGAACCAGCTAGCTATGAGAAGGCATGTACTCAAAATGTATGGCAAGAAGCCATGAAAGAAGAAATAAACTCTATAAACAATAATGATACATGGGAGCTAGTAAAGCTACCCAAAGGAAAAAAATGTGTTGGGTGTAAATGGGTCTACAAGACCAAGGACAATGCTGATAGAAGCATTGAGAGGCATAAGGCGAGACTAGTAGCAAAAGGTTTTACTCAGAAATTTGGCATTGACTATGAGGAAACCTTTGCTCCTGTTGCACGACAAGAAACAATTAGATCAGTTCTTTCCTTAGCAGCCCATAAAGGATGGAATGTTCAACACATGGATGTGAAAAGTGCTTTTCTGAACGGATACTTGACAGAAGAGGTTTATGTTCAACAACCTCAAGGTTTTCAAGAACAGGGAAAGGAGAACCTTGTTTACAAATTGAAGAAAGCACTTTATGGCCTCAAGCAAGCACCAAGAGCTTGGTACTCACGCATTGATGGCTATTTCAGCGAGTATGGACTCACAAGAAGCAAAAGTGAACCAACTCTGTACTACCTAAAGCATGGAGTAGACATTCTCATAGTTTGTTTGTATGTGGATGATCTAATATTTATGGGTAGTAACAATAAAATGAATATGGAGTTCAAAAACTCCATGATGAAATAGTTCGAGATGAAAGATCTTGGTTTAATGCGATACTTCGTAGGGATGGAAGTGCATCAATTAAATAAAGGGATCTTCATATGTCAACACAAGTATGCTCGAGACATGATCAAGAAATTTGCCATGGAGCAGTGCAAATCAGTTGCAACTCCATCTGGACATGGGATCCAATTGAGCAAGGACGATGGAGCATCAAAGGTTGACATGACCACTTACATAAGCATGGTTGGGAGTCTGATGTTTCTCACCAACACAAGGCTCGTATTCAATATGCTGTTTCTCTAGTTTCAAGGTTTATGGCTAGTCCATCTGAGCTGCATCTACAAGCAACTAAAAGAATCTTAAGATATGTAAAAGTGTAATAACCCTCCCTATCTAGTTCTCTAGGAGTTTGCCAATTCTTAACCTCTTTCGTGAATTTTTGATATACAAAATCACAAACACAGAGCAATCCAGAATTCTCGAAAATATTGCTTTATTCTTATATTAAAACTAGGGCACAAATTACAATGCAAATACCTCAAATGCTAATGAAACCCTAGCTGCTCCGTACTCTATAAATGATGATGAAGGCTCACCCTTCGATGTGAATACTGTGTGGTGTCCCAGCTCCAAATATTCCCTGTATAATCTCCGAATGACCCTATGTGGTAACCCAACTCCAGAAGTCTTTAAAACTGAAATCCAACTGCAATCCCTGTGTGGAAATGCCTAGATTGACCTGAGGGTAATCTTGCAACCCCGAAACCAATGTCCTTGTAAGAGGTTGCCATCTCTCACAAGCTCCAGAATCTCTGTAAATGGCTCTGCCAGAGAGTCCTCCAAAAAACCAAAGAGAAAAATAATAATCTTCTCATATCTCCAAATGAACTCAAATCCTCCTTTTATCTCCTCCATAGGTCGACTTAGGGTTAGGTCACTTTTAGGGTGGGCAAATATAATTTTATCAATTTTTAATTCCACCTTATTTCTCCTTAATTTATTCCCCCCTTATGCCTAGGCTTAACGACTTTTTAAGTCGTCACTTAAAATGGCCCCTTTTAAGTATAAAATGATTTTATAATTTTGTAAAGTCACTGACTTTACAAAATTAAATTAAATAATCACTTTATTAATTTTATCTTTGACCATTAAAATTTCCAACCTCTGCCCATCCGAATTGAAATCCGTGAATGGTTTTGGACACCCATTTCACTGAAGAATATCACTGCACTGTCTGTTGTCCACTGAAACCCTAAAAACGGACATGGCTAAAAATAGTAACTTTGATCAAACAAATCTTCGAATGAGCCCAAACGACCATCAATCAATAGCTCTCTAGGTATTGACAAAGATTTTGATATCTCCAATGGCTCCCCTCCATCCGACTTAGCCTACAGGAGCTCGTGTATAGGCTAATCTGCTCTGCACCTGACTGCGTAGAAAAGGGGACACTACAAAAAGGTACATTGGATTTTGGAATCCATTACCAAAAATGTAATTCTGTGAAATTAGTTGGTTTCAGTGACAGTGATTGGGGCAGCAATATAGATGACAGGAAATCTACATCAGGAAATTGTTTTAGTCTAGGATCGGGACTAATTACATGGAGTTCCAAGAAACAAACTGTTGTAGCATTGTCATCGATTGAGGCTGAGTATATAGCCATCACACATGCTAGTACTCAAGCCCTATGGTTGAGAAAAGTTCTTGAAGAGATTGGAGAAAGTCAAAGTGGTCCAACTCGACTGTATTGTGATAACATAAGTGCCATTCAGTTGGCATACAATCCAGTCCACCATAGTAGATCAAAGCATTTCGATATGAAGTATCACTTCATTCGAGATATGGTGGAACAGCAGATAGTTGAGCTTCAATATTGTAACACTTTGGATAATATTGCAGACATCTTCACCAAAGGTATAGCTAAAGCTCAATATATAAAGCTTAGAGACTGTATAGTCAGTCCTCTCAACTTTAAGGGGGAGAATGTTGGAAATTAAAACAGTATAAAAAGGTAAAAAAATTGTTTACAATGTTAAGCTTTGGACCTTACCCTTTTACCTCCTTGGACGGCAGCTGATTGGGCAGATTGGACGGCATGGGCGACAAGGCATTCGACATCAATTTCCCTTCCTCCTTTCCTCCCTATTTTTCTTCATTTCCTAACTTCTCCTATATTTCCTAAGGTTGTTAAATCAACCCTATTTAAGCATTGTAATTTTTAAGTTTCGTAAGGTTAATGAATAATATTTCTTATTTCCATTTTGCTCCAAGACTCACGTGCCACATAACACCGTACATGCCCTGGTGTGATGACAAGTACTATACAAGTAGTGGTGTGACGAGACACTGCCATACAAGTTGGGTTGTGATGACACATTGCTAGAGAAGCATAGGGCTGTATGGTAGAAGGTTGTACAAGGTGCAACAGGATTTGAGCAGCCATAGGTACAGAGTGACTGGAAGTGAGTTGACTGCAAGCGTGATGCACAAAAGGCCAAGATTTGTTAGCATTTAAGTTAGGATTGTCGGCAATTTTGTTTGACGGTAAGTTTAGGATGGCAGGTTAGAAGAGAAGTGTGTTCTAAACTCTCTTTACCCCCCTATTTTCTAGTTCCGCAGTTAGTAGCTTTTCTAAGCTATATAAGGTTTGTAATATTTCATTTCAATGTTGAATAGTGAACTCCTGATTTATATTTGGTATCAGAGCTTAGCATAGGGGTAAGGGAATTAGCATCCCCCCAAGCACGCATCTCGAGGAGTGGCCCCAGGCATGCATCCCGAGGAACGGCCCGCAGAGGAGCCTACGCATGTGGTGAGCGGGACACGGATCCTGACGCTGACAGCAGGTGAGCTGACGTTGACTCGAACGGGACACGGATCCCGAGGATCGGAGTTGGACAACGACACGTGGATCGACGTGGGAGCAGGACTGACATTGAAAGCGCCAAGTGGCACGACGAGACTGGGCAGACCGGACAACGCTGACTAGACCACTGGATTGGAAGCAGACATGTGGCGGACGACAGGAGAGGGCACGCGGTTCGAGGCTGGGTTGGCAAGTGCATGTGGATCGAGGCAAGGAAACAAGGTGACGTGGCAATTTCTTATTGGTTGTTTCCATGGCAAAAGGAGGTGTGTTGATTGCCCGAAGGCAATCGATAGACAATCCGTGCATTTTTGTTTTTATACACCGAAAAGGTCATCTGCCTAGCGGATGTGGGATAAATCATCCCAATTTTTTTTTTTCTTCTATCGTGAGGGAAGCGACGAAGTAAATAGAAGGCATTCACCTTGCCTTCACATCGGGCAAGGTAGCCCAATCGGCTCAAGGAGCCAACCTAGTGTTGATTGCTGCAGGGTTGCGGGTTCGACTCCTCGCGGAGTGGAGTCAAGTTTTAAATTTTTTATTTTTTTTGCTGCTCGAAGGTTTACGGTGAAAGGCCTCACCTTAGCTCACGGTAGGCTTAGTTATCAAATTCGTCGAATTTTTGAGATAAAATTCGAAATTCGACGAATTTAAAGCCCTGGAGAATAAATTCGCTGAATTAACGTCAAATTCGACATAGAAAAAAATTTAGCAAAAACAATTTGATATTTATGAACTCTTCTTTTTTTGGTTCATGTCCGCTCGTTAAAAGAACCCAGTCAGATCACATTTGTCGCTGCGCAGTGTATTTCGTGTATCGCTTGTTAAAACAACCCGGTCAGATCGCTCGTTAAAACAATCCGGTCAAATCACATTTGTCGTTGTAGTCTAGAATGCGCAACACCTCGAATGCCCATACATATTTTTTTACGTTAGTCGTAAAAAAGGCCACAATCTTAATTATCATATATAAATAATATTTAATATTAATTAAAAAATTAATGTATATACATATTTTTTCACCTTAGTCTCGTAAAAAAACCCACAACCTTAATTATTATATATAAATAATATTTAATATTAATTAATATAATAATTAATATTTAATAATATTTAATATATATATATATATATATATATATATATATATATATATATATATATATATATATATATATATATTTTTAACATGGTGGACTCGATAGCCGCCACGAGTCTTGGGCCAGCCGCTGAAAGCCGCCATAGTTTCTTGCGCATCCACCCCCAGAAGCCACCACCAGAGAAACCTCGCGCAGACCGCCCCTATACCACCATGCCCTAGTCAATTTGAACCTTTTACGCCGCTGACGCACCCAGACGGGGACAGGCATTCAGTCCGGCAAGGCCCGAGGGAATGGAACCCCGATCTCCCCGCTCCGAAAGAAGCGCTTTAACCGTTGAACCGGGCCCTCGGACCTTAATAATATTTAATATTAATTAATATTTAATATTAATTAAAAAATTTATGTATTGATAGTTTGAATACCCAATGGTTATTACCTTATTTTAGTTTAGGTGACAAATTTGATTCACAAATCTAATGACACCAAACTTCAAGCCTGTACAACACCTAGGTTTGAAAAGATTATGATTGGCGCAAACCCACCCAGTAAATGCCACAATTAGTAAAGAAACATATGAATCGCATATTTATACCGATTCTTGTCTAAGTAAATTAGTAAATGAATAAACTCTATTAATTGGATTGATAGAGGAATAATCCAAACTAATGGATTGATAGAGGAATAATCCAAATTAATTGGGTCTTGTAACTAAGAGAATGACATTAATTAGACATTGGGGAATTGTGTTTAAAAAAAAAACCAAGTAGCATATATACATTTATGATATATCGAATTTTATGTCGAATTTTATTTCGAATTGTAAAACATGGCGAATTTATTTCGAATTTTAAGAGTGTCGAACTCGAACACGAACTCGAACTTGATAACTAAGACGACAGGTGAGCTACCACGGCGGTTGAAGGCCGAGCGGTAAGGCCCAGGGCCATAAGGTCGAGGGTTCGAAACCCTCCGACCCACCAAAAAGGTTATAATTTTTTTTTTGCATAGTTTATATTAATTTTATCAAATAGTTTTTAATAATTTAATTTTAATTTAATTAAAAAAAACATTTTATTTATTTAAATGTTCTTTTTTAGTTAAAATTAAAATTTTATTAATTAAACTTTTGATAAAGTTTTTTATTTATGCAATAAAATAAAAAATACCTTTGTGGTAAATTTTTTTAACTTTTGCCTAAGAGGCAATTTTTGTAAGTGATTCGCACCATTGCCTAAGAGGCAATCTTTGTAACAAGAAAAAAGGGAGCATAAAAGTGTTGATTTTCTGCTTTAAGGGGGATATTTTTTGCATCAAAGGGGAATATTTCTGCAATCATTAATGTTAAGGTCAACCGGATGCTATTTTGCCCTTCATTCTCTTTTAGCAAGAGAAACCCCTGAATCTTTTGATGAAAAAGTTTGAATGTATGGATTGAATATTGTATTCAATCAACTTCAAAATGTTGTAATAGCAAATCAAAGAGCACCAGATGTAGGATATGATGGTGATTCCGAAGACAATTCTTTTGGTAGCAGATATGAGGAGTCAGAATCTGTAGAAGTTGCACCACAGGAACCTGAGATTATTTATCTGAGTGACAGTGACTCAGTTGAAATAGTGGAGCCAGAACCGCATTCACCTGAAGTCATTATTGTTAGTGACGATGGTGATTCAGTTGCTGACAACTTTGTCAATCAAGTGATAGGAGAACCTATGCAAGTAGAACAGGATATCTACGAGAGAGTAGATCAAGTTAGATTTGATTTAAATCTATAATTTTTCCTTTGAAAAGCATAGTGCATTGATTGTATTGAGAAATAAAAGAAGTGTGTTTCTAGTTTATTTTCAAAAGCTATGGCATCAAATAATAATCTACCCATACCTGAGTTTCATGGGTTAGATTATGAGTATTGGTCCATCAAGATGAGGACCTTACTCATTGGCAAAGGACTATGGGATATAGTTGAAGAAGGTTATGCAGAACCTTCAGATTGGACCACTTTGAGTGCAACAGATAAGAAGACCAAAAAGGATGCCCAAAAGAGCAACTCTTCTGCCCTCTACCATCTCCAAGCAGCTTTGGAGAAGAGCATCTTTCCAAGGATTGCTTCTTGTTTATCAGCCCAAGAAGCATGGAAATCCTTGAAGGATAGTTATCAAGGTAGTGATCAGGTGAAGCAAGTGAGGCTTCAAACCTTGAAGAGGGATTTTGAAAATCTAAAAATGCAAAATGATGAACAAGTTGGTGATTATTGCATTAGAGTAAAATCCATTGTAAACAAAATGTAAACCCTTGGAGATGACATCAAAACTGAAGTAGTGGTGAAGAAAGTGTTGAGGACACTTCTTCCCAAATGGAATCATATAGCTATCATTATTGAGGAGTCAAAAGATCTTTCTAGCCTATATTTTGATGCTCTAATTGGTTCCTTGATGTCTCATGAAGAAATATTACAGGGTTCTACTTCAACAAGCTATGGAGGTGATGATAAAGCTTTCTCATCAAATGAGGGTGCAGGAAGAGGCCAAGGCAGAGGACAAAGAAGAGGTAGAGGAAGAAGTAGCTCAAGAGGTGGCAATCCAGGCAGAGGTGGTAATCAAAATAGAGGTGGAAATCAAGGAAGAGGTGGCAATCAAGGAAGGAGTGGCAATCAAGGAAGAGGAGGTGACAAAACAAAGAAAGCTTGTTTCAATTGTGGCAAGCCTGGTCATTTTGCTCGAGATTGTTGGTCCAAGACTTCTCAAGATGGAAGAGGTCAATATGGCAACTATGGTGAAGAAGAAGGAACTTCAAATCTATTTCTTACTTATGGAAAATCAGATCAAAGTCTAAATGACACTTGGATTTTGGATACTGGTTGTTCCAATCACATGAGTGGCAAAGAAGAGCTCTTTGCTACAATGGATTCCACCTACAAATCAAGAATCAAGTTGGGAGATGACAAAGCTCTACAAGTTGAAGGTATTGGAGCCATGGAGGTTCCAACAAAAGAAGGCACCAAAAAGGTAAATGACATCTATTACACCCCCAAACTCCAACATAATTTGCTTAGTGTTGGACAAATGATGGAGAAAAATTATAGACTTGTTTTTGATGAAGGCAAATGTGTAATTTTTGATAAGAACAATTGTAATAGAGTTATTACACAAGTACCTATGACAAAGAATAGGTTGTTTCCTCTTAAGTTTGGGGAAAATGGGGGTGCTCAACTTGCTAGTATTGCTATAGCAAATCCAAGTGTACTTTGGCACTTGAGATATGGTCACCTAAATTCTGCAAGCTTGAAATTGTTAACTTCTCAAGCTATGGTGTGTGGACTTCCAAAAGTTGATGAACACAAGGAGGTCTATGAAGGGTGTGCTTTGGGAAAGCACTCTAGATCCAAGTTTCCAAAAGGACAAGCGTGGAGAGCTCGACATCCACTCCAATTGGTGCATTCGGACATTTGTGGTCCAATGCAAACCAAAAGCATTGGTAATAATTCCTACTTTCTCACTTTCATAGATGATTTCTCTAGGATGTGTTGGATCTATTTTTTGAAAACCAAAGATGAAGCTTTTGATTGTTTCATAGATTTCAAAAATACTGTAGAGAAACAAAGTGAGTTTATTGTAAAATGTCTAAGGACAGATAGAGGAGGAGAGTATTCTTCAAATGCATTTCTAAAATATTGTAAGGATTGTGGAATAAAAAGGCAATTCACAACTGCCTACACTCCACAACAAAATGGTGTGGCTGAAAGAAAGAACCGCACCATAGTAGAAATGGCTAGATCGATGCTTCAAACTAAGCATCTAAGTAACATGTATTGGGCAGATGTTGTAAGAACTAGTGTTTACATTTTAAATAGGAGTCCTACTTCTAGTCTAGATGGGATCACTCCTTATGAAGGATGGAATGGCAAAAAGCCAAATGTAAAACACTTTAAGGTTTTTGGTTGTCTTGCATATGCCCACATTCCTGATGAAAAAAGAAAGAAACTTGACCCCAAAAGTCAAGCATGTATTTTTGTTGGATATTGTGAGTCTACCAAAGCATATAGACTCTACAATCCCAAAACACATAAAATTGTACTTTCCAGGGATGTAATTTTTGATGAAGGGGGAGAATGGGGTCATCAAAAACTTTTTGTTGATGATGGATCTCATGATGCAAGTACCTCTCAAGTGCAGCAAGTGCAGCCCAAAAATAGCAAAGGAAGTCCTCCAAGCCCAAGTATGAGTACATCAGATGCTACTCCAAGTCCTTCTCCACAAATATCAGTAAGTTCTTCACCAATGGACATTGATTCTCCATCAAGAGGTAAAAGAACTCTTCAGAACCATCCATATTTTCAAATGTTGGATAAGAATTTCCAGAAAAGATACACTAGAAGTCAAGCTAGTGAAATGAATGCAGTTTTAAAAAGACTTGAAAATCTGCATATGTATGGTGATGATGACTCCCAAGAGCCTAAGGGAGATGTAGTCAATTATGCTTTAATGACTAGTGCACAGCTAGAGCCATCTAGCTATGAGAAAGCATGCACTCATGATGTATGGCAACAAGCCATGGAAGAGGAAATAACCTCTATAAAAAAGAATGATACTTGGGAGCTAGTGAAGCTTCCTAAAGGTAAAAAATGTGTTGGATGCAAATGGGTCTACAAGACCAAATTCAATGTTGATGGAAGTATTGAAAGACACAAGGCAAGACTTGTAGCGAAAGGCTTCACTCAGAAGTATGGGATTGACTATGAGGAGACCTTTGCTCCTGTTGCTAGACAGGAGACTATCAGATCAGTACTTTCCTTGGCTGCCCACAAAGGGTGGAAAATTCAGCACATGGATGTAAAGAGTGCCTTTCTCAATGGGTACTTGAATGAAGAGGTTTTTGTGCAACAACCTCAAGGTTTTAAAGAACAAGGTAAGGAGAACCTTGTCTACAAACTGAAAAAAGCACTATATGGCCTCAAGCAAGCACCAAGGGCATGGTACTCTCGCATTGATGGCTACTTTAAGGAGTATGGATTCACTCGGAGCAAAAGTGAACCTACTCTCTACTACCTAAAGCAAGGTAAAGATATTCTCATAGTATGTTTATATGTGGATGATCTCATATTTATGGGTAGTAATGATAAGATGAATAAGGAGTTCAAACACTCCATGATGAGTGAATTTGAAATGAAAGATCTAGGCTTAATGCATTACTTCCTAGGCATGGAAGTTCATCAAACAGATAAAGGGATCTTCATATGTCAACACAAATATGCTCAAGATATGATTAAGAAATTTGCTATGGAGCAATGCAAGCTCTGTTGCAACTCCAACGGGTCATGGGATCCAATTGAGCAAAGATGATGGAGCACCAAAAGTTGACATGACCACTTACAGGAGCATGGTTGGGAGTCTGATGTTTCTCACCAACACAAGGCCTGATATTCAGTATGTTGTTTCTCTTGTTTCAAGGTTTATGGCTGATCCATCAGAACTACATTTTCAAGCAACTAAGAGAATTCTGAGATATGTAAAGGGTACATTGGATTTTGGGATCCATTACCACAAATGTAATTCTGTAAAATTAGTTGGCTTTAGTGATAGTGATTGGGGCAGCAATATAGATGATAGAAAATCTACTTCAGGGAATTGTTTTAGTCTTGGGTCAGGACTAATTACATGGAGTTCCAAAAAGCAGATTGTTGTAGCATTGTCATCTACTGAGGCTGAGTATATAGCAATCACACATGCTAGTACTCAAGCTCTATGGTTGAGAAAAGTCCTTGAAGATATTGGAGAGCAACAAAGTGGTCCTACAAGATTGTATTGTGACAATATGAGTGCCATCCAATTGGCACATAATCCCATCCACCATAGCAGGTCAAAACACTTTGATATGAAGTATCACTTCATTCGAGACATGGTGGAGAAACAGGTAGTTGAGCTTCAACATTGCAGCACTTTGGACAACATGGCGGACATCTTCACCAAAGGCATTGCTAAAGCTCAATATATAAAGCTGAGAGACTGTCTTGTCAGCCCTCTCAACTTTAAGGGGGAGAATGTTAGCATTTAAGTTAGGATTGTCGACAATTTTGTTTGACGACAAGTTTAGGACGGCAGGTTAGAAGAGAATTGTTTTTTAAATTCTCTTTACTCCCCTATTTTCTAGTTCACATTAGTAGCTTTTCTAAGCTATATAAGGTTTGTAATATTTCATTTCAATGTTGAATAGTGAACTCCTGATTTATAAGAATTGTGGAAAGGATACAATAGGTTGAATAACAAAGGAGGATTCCAACTAAGGTGGTGTTGCAATCGAAGCCTTACTAACGAGGAGGTGTTGGAGTTGGCATCGGGAGAGGCCTTGTTGACTGCTTGCATGTGAGAGAGAGGGAACGAGGTATTGATGCTGAGCGAGATTGGATGAGGCAGCACAAAGGAGAACCAAGAGTAAGGCCGGGGACTAGCACTTCAAAGGAAAGAGAGACAGAAGACTTGCCTTACGAGAGGGAGAAAAGCAAGGGAAAAGAGAGAATGCAGATACCCTTGCAAGAAATAACATGGATACAACCAAGTGTTTTGTAAAAATTGGTGGCAGGAGAATCTGCCAGAGCATCTGTTGAAGATTGCATTGAAGAATGCTAGAGTACATCATATTGTGCAGATACAAACTTCAACAAAGATTTTTCAAACCGTTCTTGCTGTAGATGCTGCAAAAATATGATCCTGAGCATAATATGAGCAAAATAATGATTGGTAACAGGGAGATTTGTGTGGTATTCTCCCCCAACAATTTCCAAAGGACTTTCGAATTGTTGAATTCAGATATACCTATGAAGAAGGAACCAATTGAACATCATTGGTGGAAACTTGATGGATAATCTCAGTCCACAAGAGACGACAAAGTTGATGAAGCATAGGAGCCACAGACTGAAGATTCAACAATTGAAACCAAAGGAGCTGCAATGTACTATGAACGTGATAATGTCAAAACTGTCTAGTGAACAATGAGCCTCGAAGATGCCCACTTGGCCCATACCATATATGGAGGGAGTTATGGTAGGAGTGCCATATGATTGGGCATTGTATTTGTCAAATTGCATCCAGAATTTTTTGATGCAGTATACAAGAAAATTTTCAATCGCTTTCCATGCCATTGCATTAATGATGAATGATTTGACTTAGGAGAAACTTTAGTTTCCAAGACTGAACACCCCTCGAGTGATTTTGGAGCATGTGCCTACAATACTCAAGTGGATAAATGTGGTTCCATTGCCAAAGCCAAGCTCTCTGATAAAGAGAAAGAAGAGTATCTTGAAGAGGAGAAAGGCAAAGGAAGCTTAAGGAGACGAGGGAAGTAAGGAGTTGGAGGGAGCTGAGGAGCAGCCATGTGCTGAGGAGTTGGTGTGAAGGGAGAAGAGATGTAGAAGGTTGGAGCAGCAGTAAACGAAAGCTCAACCCCAACCCCAACATCAGTAGGAAAGGCAGTAGCAATCAGAGAGAGAAGGACCCACACAACAAGCCACGATAGGGGGGACTGCAGGTGGCAGTGCTTAGAAGGTAGTGGAGGGTCAAAATGAAATGTGCGGAATGTCATAGGAGGCAGTGTGAAGGGAAGTTCCTGCACAACTAGGGTGTCAAGGAGGCACTATAGTTATTGGTCCATGTACCATGGAAACGACTTCGGAGAAGGCTGCCATGGAGAGACAACAGTCTAAGGAGTCTATTGCACAGGTTGAACATGATGTAGAGAGGAGAGTGCAACAATCGGAAGAAAGGACTGCATAGCAATATGCACAAGAATAGATAGTGATTGTGGATGTTGAGGAAGAAATTCAGACTATAATGGATGTGGTGCAGGCATCACCACCAGAAATAGGCCTTGCCCCAAATGAGCTGTGGAAGCTTTACTTTGACGGCGCCCGATGCAAGAATGGTGCCGGAGCAGGGGTCCTAGTTTCGCCGTCGGGAATACAAAAAGATTACACCTATAGGCTGGCCTGGAGTTGCACCAACAATGCGGCAGAGTATGAAGCCTTGTGCTTAGGCTTGAAAACTACGGAGAGGTTGGGGATCAAACACGTGCAGATCTTTGGCGACTCAGAGCCGGTGTGCAATCAGATAACAAACAAGTGCGCCTCCAAGAAGCATTACCTCAAGGCCTACCGCAATCGCGTCTGGGATCTGATGGAGTCATTCGACTCCTTGAATGTCAAAGCTATATCCAGGGAAAAGAATAAACATGCTGATATCTTGGCGTCTGTTGGAGCCAGGTATGTTCTGGCTAATGACACTATGTAGAAGCCGAAGCCGGTTCATACCATTTACAGGCCTTCTGTGCTTGATAAGAACACCCACTAGCAGGTGTTTGATTGCGACGAAGACATCGTCAATTTCTTGATACACGAAGCAAGTTCAATCGAAGGTAGAGACCCTGATGACGAGCGGTATGAGGGGTTGATACAGTTAAAAAATAACCACGTCCCTAAGGGACTTATTGCCCTTGAAAGCCTGTTTGATCAAAATGACAGAGCTATATCTCATAGGATCAAGGTTGATGCCAAGCAGTACAGGGATATGGAACTAGAACCAGGAAAGGTGATCAAGGTCGAAACAGAATACACCCTAGAAGAATTGGAACAGATCCGGGCCTTGTGCAGAAGGTATCCAGACATTCTGGCTTGGTGTTACCAGGACCTCAAAGGGTATGACAGAGACATCGTACAACACACTATAGAACTAGAAGAAGGGGTTAAGCCCTTTAGACAGAAACAAAGGCTATGATGAAAGCAGAGCTCCTGAAAATGCTAGAAGCCAAGATCATATATCCTATCAAGCATTCTTCTTGGGTCGCGAATCTGGTCCCAGTCAGAAAGAATGGGAATATCTGCCTCTGTGTTGACTTTCAAAATTTGAATAAGGCCTCTCTCAAGGATCACTATCCGCTCCCGCAGATCGACCAAATTCTTCACGTGGTCGCGGCAGGCATTCTTCCAGCTAGACCCAGGTACAAGTTTATCGTGGGGAGATCACTGCCTGTCACCCCAACCTCATCTCCTGCTTTCGAAGCAGCAGCACCACCGGAGGATAAGAAGAAGAAGAGAGGTGAAAGGGCCAAGCGGCCTACGAAACCTGTACAGCAACCAGCCGCAGTGCAGACGGAGACCGCTGCGCCATAAATTGTCTCATTGGACAGCCCTGAAGCGGAAGTAGAAACCCGGGCTGCAAGCGTCCCTCGAACAGCGGCTCAGGCAGAGCCCGCAGGTACGTCCACTTCCCCGCTCCCCAAAGTCTCAGTCGGCCCTGCCATAACGCCGTCCCCCATTCCATCAGGGCAAGCCGTAGTTGCGTCTTCATCTTCCCAGACTGTCCAACCATCCAGCAGCCCCCATTCTTTCGACCAGTTTGCCCAAGACCCTAACGCCTTTCAGTCTCTGAGCCAAACCCTGGAACCCTCGTCCGCAGCCAGTGTCGAAGCTGCACATACATCGCCGCGCCGCTCACCTCCGTTGCTTGGAGCCTCGCCAGTGCCGTCCACCTAGCCACTCGCTTCTCCTAGGACCCGGTCGCCCTCAAAAGCGGCCACTCCTTCTGGAATACCTCCCACTTCGCTGTTTGCAGGGAAAATGCCGCAACAAGACTAGATGTTGGAAGACCTCGACTTCATGCATATCGCAGAGGACCAGCCTCTGGCAGTAAGAGCCGCGGGGGGTTCTGCCTCTTTCCTTCAGGGCGTCAAGCGCAGAAGGGTCGAGGAAATAGCCGCTCCAGTAAAACGCACCAAGTACGACTTGGACCGAAGAGTGCTTACAACTGAGAAATTGATCCCAAAAGTGAAGAAGCCTCTCCGAGAAATGACCGAGGCGGACTATGAGCACCAAGTCAAGGAGAAGAGCTTCGATGACATAAATGAGGAGCATGAAATCAACGACATTCGCCGCAGAACCAATAATATCCTTGTCAAGCGTCTTGAGACCCAGGAGGCGCTGTTCCAGCTGCAGAATACTTCAAGGCAGTTAGAAGAAGATCTGGCTAGGGCCACCGCGCAGCTGGGGTCTGCACAGCAGGAGATAGACGAGCTGAAAACCCAGCTGGCCGCTTCTCAGCAGGAGGCCGCAGTGCAGAAACAGAAAGCCGAGCAGCTGTCAGAGGAGAAAAGGGCAACGCTGGAGCAGGTTTCTCAGCTCCAGGATTCATTGAAACAGGCGCAGTCACAGCTTGAAGAGAAAACATCACATACGACGGCCTTTTCAAAAGACAAAGTTAAGGAGATTCGGGCTGGTCTGCTGCAAGGATGCAAGCCCAATATTGTCAAATCTGTATCGGTCCTGGATTTCGTGTCTAGGATCGAAGAAGTATCTACCCAGGGAAAGCTTGTGGTAGAGGAGGCCGAACACCAGGCGAGGCAGTGGCTAGACCTGGCTATGAAACTTGAGCAGTATGAGCGCAAAGGCCTCCGATTTCCCCCGATGTCCCAACTTGCCTCAGAGTGGGCAGATGCAAGGGTAACCTTGCATATTTATTTTGATAAGACAAAGAAGATAAGGTCTGCCAGGAAAATGCTAGATGCACTAGAACATGAAATGAGCATTTGCCTGGTCCCCTTTCACACTCTGTCCAAACACGGGTGCCCGAGCTACGTCAAGGATGGCGAGTTTCTGACCCTTGAGCAGGTAAAGAAGAATTGGCTGTCTTTCGAGGCAGACACAGCAGAAATTGATAGCTGGGCAGAACCGATCCAAGAAGCTCAGGTCACCCAGATGGTGTCGAAATACTGCAAAATCAACTCCTCCCTTAAGGAGTTGGGAAAAAGATATAACACCATCGACCTACATGCAGTTGCTGCATTCCACGTAGCACTAAGAGAGGTCAGCGACCTAGGGCCCTTCCAAGCAGCAGTTTGGGACCAAGCCAAGGCTGCATATGAACGCATCCGCGAGCGGGAAGCTGACAAAGAAGAACCTTCAGGTTCAGGAGGAGAAACGGAAGAGGCAACTGCCGGAAGTGATCCTGAAGAACGGTTGCCCGGGGAGAAGACGTCAGAGCAGCGGAAAGCAGGGGAAGGAAGTTCCTCTGCACCCAATGGATGAAGGCCTGGTTCTTTGCGTCGAGGCGAGCTCGACACCCCGCGAGCCGCAAGGAATGTTGCCACATTTTGCACGGGGTGCCATGTTTTCAAAATTTTGTAAGTGTCTTTGCTCTTCCTTCCCTCCTCCCCTTTCTCCCTTTCTCCATCTTTCCTTTTCCCCTTTCCTGCAGTTTCATTCCTTCCTTTTTTTCCCCTTGTACTTCCCCCAGTCAAGTTCCCAAAACTGAGCAAGTGTTCCCTGAAAAATTCTAAGTGTCGGAGCGCAACCCGACTTCGCAGCGAAGTCGGGGTGCGCCCTCAAGTCTGAGCGCAGTAGGGGATGCGAAGTGCGAAGGCAAGCTGAAACGGAGCAAAATTTGACTAAGTGTGGGAGCGCGCGAAGTCGGGGTGCGCCCTCAAGTCTGAGCGCAGTAGGGGATGCGAAGTGCGAAGGCAGGCTGAAATGGAGCAAAATTTGACTAAGTGTGGGAGCGCAACCCGACTTCGCAGCGAAGTCGGGGTGCGCTCTTCTGCCTGTGCGCACTTGGGAAAGCAGTAAGCAAAAAATCAGCTAAGTGCTGGAGCGCAACTCGACTTCGCAGCGAAGTCGGGGTGCGCTCCCTTTTCCGTGCGCAGTCCGAACAACAAGAAAATCAGCTAAGTATCGGTGCGCAACCCGACTTCGCAGCGAAGTCAGGGTGCGCCCTTTGACCGGTGCGTAGTTGGGCAAGATTCATCAGACAAGCCCAGAAATTGACTAAGGCACGAAGGCCTCCCCAACTGCGCTGTTTCCCGCCTACGCTACCCGACAACGCTCTGATTCCGGGCGAAGTTGGACAAACTGCCTTTCAAGGCAGACATATGTCATTCATCAAAACTCGACAAGTGTCCATCCTCGGGATTCGAGCCGAGATATGACGGGATAAAGGACAAGCATGGGCCGCATTGCCTACGCCAGCTGCCCCTATTTAAGCTGATGTGAAGTTCCATCTACCACAGCTACCCGCATTCCTGCTGACCAGAGGTTTGACCCGACACACTGCCACGTAGCTGTACAACTTTCAGGGAGACCTTGCTGCAAGTACAGTCCTCGTGGACAGAAGTCAGCATTAGCAGTTCTTCTGCCGCTTTTGTCAGGTATTGTCTGGCCTGGGACTTTGTGCCCGTAATTGTAATCGGGGGGAACTTGGGCTATAAATAGCCACATCATTTCATTGTAAAGGGGGAAGGGGAATATACTGCTAGGGAACCATTGTAGCTGTGCGTTTGCTTCTAAATACAAGATACATACTTGGCTCTGCTTACTGTCTTCATTTTGTATGCTGCCTCTCCTTGTCACATTTGGATTCTCTTTCCGCAATTTATCTCTTTCCCGCACTCTTAGCTTAAAACACTAAAACCCCACAGGAAGCCGACCTTCTCCGGAGATTGGCACGGAAGGCATTCCTTCCTTCCGGCATTTCAATCTGGTGGGCGAATCTGGGCGCATTATACCAATCCTTTCCTCATGGCAGATTCGTAACCAACAGTTAGCAACCAGGATTTCGACGACACTTTCCGGTTGACACAGTGGTTTGTAATAAGAATTTTCAGGTTCATGGGAAAACCCTTCTTGCTGTCGTACTATACCACAAAATATCAGTTTGCTTTGGAAGTGTCGCGACAGATGGACTACACTGATGAGAAGTATGGCTAGGGTAGGAAAAAGGGCCATCTATTCAATTATCCGATCACCTGGGCAGGGATCGAGGTCGGCATCAATGGCCAACACCAGTACTTAAACGCCACGCTCCTAAGCTTCGGCTTGATAGAGCTGCCCCAGAGATGGAAGTACGATCCCCGCGACATAGTGAGGGATTTCACAGGTGTACAAGATTTCCATGCCTGCCCCGCAAGGAAATTATGGACGAACGCAATAACTCGTCGGAGAGAGATTTAGAATGGAACATTGAAGACATGCAGTCTTTCCCGCCGTGGCATGACTTCTACTTCGTAGAGGTCGAATTTGATCCTGCCTGTAATAAAGAGCACAGGCCGAATACGAAAACATACAAGAAGCTGGAGGCTAGACTGCAAGGCAGAGGGTGGAGGCTTGAAAAGATATCAGAGTGGTGGATAATGCGCGTCCGAACCAGAAAAGACAAATCCGAAAAAGACTTGGCCAATGACGACACATTTTCCACTCTTTACGATAAGCACCATGCCACGTGGCAGCCTATTGTTTTCCGGCACATTGTCCCCCCAGGTTCTCAACGCCTACAAAAGGGGTAGGCCCCACTCAAACAGTTGCACTCAAGTGGTGAAGGGTCCAGTAGTAAAGTACAAGCAAGGCAAGCCGTGGAGCCCAAAATGCAGCAGTCTTCTGAAAAGCAGCCAGCCGTAGCAGCGTCATCCACTAAAGAGACAACCACACACGTGCACCAAGCAACGCAGGCTCCAGCAACGCAAGTGTCTCCAGCACCTCAGAAGAAAAAGCAGGTTAAGCTGACGGTAAAGCCTCCTAAACCTTCAAAAAGTTCAAACAGCCCGGTGCCCATCACTCAAGAAGAAGAGGTTGCGCCTCTTAAGAGAAAAAGGAGAACAGAAAGGTCTAAAGGGCAAGGGGCTGTGTCCGAGAAGGAAGTTGTGCCGTAGTCTGAGGTCACGCCGCCCCAAAAGAGGAGCAGAATCTCAGAAGTCGCTGCAACAAAAGAGGATACACCCTCATTCGCAGAAAATCAGTGGATAGACCAAGTCTTCAGCTCACCGGCTCAAGCGGAGCCCGTAGGTACGCATTCCCCATTCTTTCAAACTTTTGAGTTAGTGTCTACGGCGCCTTCGTCCTCTGCTGCTGAAACCTTCCCCACTGCCATTCCCTTGGATAGCGGAGCAGCAGTTACCCTCTCCCTTGCTGCATCTCACCCCCTCATTGAGGAAGTCCAGCCCTTCATTGGTAAAGAACCCCAGCCTGGTCATTCTTTCATAGAGCCTGACGCCCTTCAAACCCTAGCTGAAACCCAGTCAGGCGCCGCTGCCTCAAATCCGCTGCAATCTCCACATCGTTCGCCCGCAGTCCCTGAAAACCTTGAAAACCCGTCTATCTCCCCCACCCAAGTTGAGTCATCCCCGAGAGCGGAGGAGCGTCAGACTACTGTTTCGCCTTACCTATTTGCTCAAGAACACATGTCGCATCAGGGTTTGCCTTTGGCCAGGCCTCTCTTCGGAGAGACAGATTTGATCCAGATAATGGAGAACCAGCCCGTGGCAACTCAGGTTAAGCGTACCTCCAACAGGTGGGCGCAGAACGCGATGAAAAGGAGAGCTGAGGAGATTGCTGGAGTAGAGAAGCGCTCCAGGTTTGACTTTAACAACATGCTGCTGCACAAAGAAAAGAGGATTCCAAAAGTTAAGAAGCCTCTGAAGGATATGACTCCTGAAGATTATGAATATCGGAGCAATACCAAGAACTTGAATGAGGTCAGCTTCGAGAATGAGGCGCTAGCTCTTCATGATGGAACCGATACGCTGCGCTTGAAGCACCTCCAGTTGCAGGAGCGCTACTACGACCTGGAAAATGAAAAAATCAAGCTGGAAGAGGACATGGCAAGAATGCAGGCCCAGTTAGACAACTCTGAAAAAGAATGCCAACAGCTGAAGCAACAATTGGCAGATTTGCAAAAGGAGGCTTCAGAACAGAAAGAGGTTGTTGAGCGCCAGATAGAAGAGCTTCAGGGCCAGCTTCAGCAGACTAAGCAACAGCTGGAAGACAGGGTTGTGGAAACATTCTCCAGAGATCACATCAAGGAAATCCGCACCCGATTATTGAAAAAATTCAGACCCCGGGCTTCTAAGTCCCTTAAGGTTTTCACGTATGCCACCCGGGTCAAGGAAGCATCCGCCGAGGGTAAGCCTGTGGTGGAGGAGGCAGAGCGGGAAGCAGATCGCTGGCTCGATCTGGCCGTCAAGGCAGGGGCCCTTGAACGCCAAAACCTCCAAATACCTTCTACAGATTCCGTTGCCTGTGATTGGGCAGCTGCAAGGGCAACCTTGCATTCTTTCTTTGAGAGATTTCAGAAAATTCAGAGAGCCAGAGCATTAATGGACATGCTGGAGCAAGAGAAAGACATATGCATGTCTCCCTTCCTGACTCTCTCCTCGCTCAGATTCCCGAGCTTTGCAGACAGTGAAGGCAATTGCCTGCCAAAGGAAGCATTGCGTCCGGCGTGGGATGCCTTTGCCAGCGATACTTCAGACATCGATAACTGGCCGGACCCAATTCAGGAAGAGCGGGTAACGGAGCTCACTTCCAGGTTCTGCCTAATTCGCTCCTGTTTACTAGATCTGAGCCTGAAGGCCGAGCAGATCGGTATAGTTCAAATGGAAACCTTCAGGCACTTAGTGAGCGATATTCGCAGCATGGAGCCCTTCTCTGAGAATGCTTGGGCTCAGGTTCAGGACACATTCAAGCGCATCCAAGCCCGCCTTAGCTCTGGGGAGTTTAATCCAGAGGAAGACCCAGACGAAGAGGAAGAGCCGTCCGAGGAAGAGTCAGAGGAAGGGGGCACTGAAGAGGAGATCGCTGAGGAAGATTCAGGAGAAGACAACGAAGAAGAAGTTCAGAAAGGAATCCAACAAAAGCAGCAGAAAAAGGAAGCAGGGACCGGGGATGACTCTGGGCCCAAAGGATAAAGGCATGGATTCTTGCATCGAGGTGAGCTCGATACCCCGCGAGCCGCCAGGAATGTTGCCACATTTTGCTAGGGGTAAGAGAATTTTGAAATTTTCTAGCAGGTTGTTGCCTCCCTCCTTCCTTATTGCTGTTTTCAGTTTCCTTGCTTCAGTTCCAGTTTGTTCAGTTTTCAGTTGGCAGATCATTTTTCAATTTAAATGTAAAACTTGAAAGAAAAATGTAAAATTGAAGGACAGAGTAGGTGAACATTGAAGGACAAATTGTACTGCACCTACCACATTAACTGATATTCCCCTTTTCAACCACCAAATCTGTCAGAGGTAGTGCGGAATCCAGGAAAACCATGCTGCAGGTACAACTACGGCCGACAAGAATCAAATCAGGCCGCTTTTGCAGCTGTTGACAGGTTCGGGTATCTGTGCCCAGAATGTAATTTGGGGGGAAAAATCTGCTATAAATAGCAGTGCAATTCATTGTAATAGGGGGGAACATATTGCTAAGAAGCTGCTGTAACTAAGCATTTGCTTTTGAATCAAAGAATACTTGGCTCCGTTATCTGTATCTTTCTTTTATGCTGCCTTCTGCAGGTATTTCTGCATCGTGTCATTTATTTTTCTGATTGCTGTCATTCTGAACTCTGGATTTCAGCATTGGCAATTAAGTAGACCTGGAATACCGAATGAAGGATACATAGGATAGAATTGCAATATCGGTTTCTGTTACATTCATTGTTTTGATTGTTGTTGGTTTAGTGATAGGTTAGTGACTGTGCTGCTTGTTCTGCCCCACCTGAAACACATGACATTTCATTTCTTTCAGCATTTTTATCTCTTTCCAGCACTCTTATCTGAAAACCCAAATTAGATTAGTATAGGAAGCCGGCCTTCTCCGGAGATTGGCACGGAAGGCATTCCTTCCTTCTAGCCTTTCAATCTGCTGGGCGAATCTAGGGCGCGATAGATTAAAATCCTTCCTAGTGGTAGATTCGTAACCAACAAGGACTAGTGAGTATTTTATCCTTGAAGTGCCAAACTTGATGAGACCACCCGTTCTGGGAGAGAAGATAAATGAGCAGGTTGATACAGTTGATTGGAGCATTGGAGCGAGTGGAAACTAAGTTCAAAGTCCATTGTATAGGAGACTGGCAATTGTAGTAGTTGAGGGTAGAAACTGAATTAGGTAAACTAGTGCACTAGGCCCATGATGATGAGTGCATGAAGAAGTTTGCTGAGATTCATCAAACACAACATTAGGAGATGGAAACTGGAATGCTTAAGTCAATACTAGGATTGAAGCACTTGCTAGAAGGAACTTAGGTACTTTACCAACATCTAGCACGTGTATGTGGATGAAGGGAGGTTGGCAGATCATCCTGGAGAGGAGTCAAGTGTCATGTATGCCAAACTTGCACCTGAATTGGTTAAGATATATGCCAGAATGAATTTCTTGGCATACTTGAGTCAATGGTTAGCTACAGGATTGGAGAAGTTTTAGCAGATAGTTTCTAACCCAAATCTGAAAGAAGAAGAACTAACTAACTTGGCTCAGACGGTGGAGGCACAACTTCGGCAGGTGTAGGAGGATGCCAAAGCAGAGCTGAAAAAGGAGGTAGAGGCTAAGATGAAGGTACAAGAGGAGCAGGATTTGTTGATTGGGTGGTTGATGTACGGTGAGGAAACAATTGTTAGAAGCGAAGAAAGATGAAAACACTCACCAAGATTAATTGATAGCGGAAAAGGATGAGCAGCTGGCAATAACAACAAAAAGAGAGATTGAAGCAGCCAAGAGAGAGGGTGAGTTGAAGGCCAGCATAATTCTAGTAGAAGTCGAATCACTATGGCTTACAGTGGGCTCGATACCAGGCCTATGCGAAGTGGTTGAAGGGAGAAACTGAGGCCTTGAAGCCACAGATCTAGGATCTAGGAGATGTACTTGTTCCCATACCTCAAACATAGAAGAACCCGAGCCCCCACAAGGAGAGACATTCGTCGACAAGGATGTTGACCAATTTAGAGGGGAGGGCACATGTAGGCGCTAGTTCTAGCAAGTCTCAGTCGAAGAAATAAGTGCATTGAAGTCAAAGTGCACACAAATATAATTTTGTGTTAATGTAATTTTGTAATCAATTGTTATGATGTCACAAGAGATGACGTAAGCATTTTTGATATTCCAAAGGTGTAATGTGAATAATGATGTATGGTATAATGCATGTAATTAAGTGCATGTGTGAACGTAGGGTGGTTATCACCTAGTTAGAGGTGATGTGTCCCGGGTGGTAATTGCTGTTAACTACGAGCCCACAATGATAAATAAGACCTCCTATTCACTGAGCAGGTAGGAATCATCGTAGTAGAGGATCTAGAAGAGATAGTACCCAACATATCATATTGTGGAGAGAGAGAGAGAGAGAGAGAGAGAGAGAGAGAGTAGATACGATTGCATATATAATATCTTTGGAAGAGATGCTCTTTGTATTATCACAGACTGTGATGTAATTCAAAGTGCCATACCAGCAAGATGAATGCAATATCTACTCAATTCATCGTTCACCTATTTTGATTGTATATACACTGTGTGTGTTGTCATTATGGCATGTTTTAGCAACGTAGATCTGTAGATTGTTCCTTCCAAATTCTGTATGCAGGGTTGAAGTCACAATCCAGAAATGTCGTACGAGGAGTGCCGACATGGCTTGCCAGACAAGTCATTGCTGTACAAGTGATGCCATACAAGTCATTGCTGTACTGAGTAGTTGTACAAGTGGAGAAATAAGTCTGCATACTGAAGGATAGCAGCCTGGAATAGGATAGATTCTCCTATTTGCAGACTGAGTGTTGAGATTGACTTGATTGCAGTTATTGCTGATCACTAAATCTGTCATATCAAATTGTTCTTCCAAGAGTGGAGTACTCACCGCCGTGCTACATTGACGATGATTGGAATCTCATTTAAAGGCTACCATGTTCAGAATGTTTCTTAAACTTATGGGTATCTTTTCCCTCTATAATTACATATTGATACCTCCAGGGAGTGTTACTAGAAATGTACATTTGTGGAATTTTGTTGGTGCCAAGGGAACAACCAATGGACAGAGGACCGTATAGGTTGAATGCTAGGTATGTAGAGAAGGTGTAGGTATAGATGGTAAGAGGTTCAATGTGGCTTATTCTATTCAAAGTTAGTCCTAGTGAATGGGTTTTGTTCATATTGATTTATTTGAAAAAGGTAATAGTTATTTATTGTATTTGTGTGCAACACAACTATTCAAGTTATTTGGCATATGAACATTTTTGGAAACAAGAATAAGATGGAGCCAAAGACTGTGTTGGATGATGTTCAGTTCCATGGCTGGGATACCAAATGCAACATAGCTAAGGCTGCTGGTAACATTAATTTGTTGCTTATTGAAGGTGTGACTATGATTCCACTGGCAAGCTCAAGATATCTGCCACTGCCAGTGATTATTCATATAAACACTTTCCTAACAATGAAGATTATATACGAAGAGACGTTTTTGTTTGTCTCTAAACCTCTATACACCTCTGCCACTATCTTCTTCAAAACATAAAAATCTAAACTTGCATCTCCAATGTTACAGGTACACATCTCTGTTTTTTCCTTCTGTGCCATGTTTGGGTTCATATCCATTTTCTGTTTTCTTGTTTTTGTTCACTCACAGGTATCATATATAGTGCTCTATAGTGCTTTTGTTCATTCAATTTCACTATATAGTGCTCTGCACCACTGCTGCGTTTGTCATTATCATCTGAGCAACCTTCTTCTGTGATGAACACTAGCATGGCCTTATTCAGAAACCCCAGTATTGAGTGGATCTTGTTGATTCAACCTGAGTGACAACATCTTTCATTAGGTTGTCTCTACCATGCTTGTGCATGGTGAACTTGTGGTTGGCAAGACAGTTTACCATTATGGTGCTCGATGATATCATGGTTGACGAATCTTCCATTAAACCTGGGGCTTCTTATGTGAAATCTATGGCCATTTGCAGAACACCATTGATTGTTTTTGTTAAAAGTTTGATTACAAAGATTGCTTGAATAATAGGTTGTTCAACATGCCATGAGCTTGTACAAAAAGGAATAAAATCTTGGAGTATGCTTGAAATTCTGCTGTGCATATATTTAAGCAAATAGCAGATATTGCATTTAAATGGGGCTTGCGTACTTTGTTGGAGCAATCTTTATTGCTCATAAATTTGATTTAATAAATTGCAATTCTTTTAAATGGAGATTTTGGAAAATCACATCACTAGTGAAATTCAATTCAAACGTTAACTATCCGAGGAATTTGTCATATACCTAAATGAATTGTTTGGTATTGATGTTTTATAATAGTATATAAAGGTGTATCATTGTATGTTATTTGTTGCTGAATTCCTCTGGCAGTTAATTTTACAGGTTGACTTTTGAAACTGCACTTAAGCTTCGTGGGGGTCCATCATTGGTGTTTGCGCATTCGTTGGGAAACAATGTCTTTCGTTATTTCCTAGAGTGGCTGAAGCTTGAAATAGCTCCAAAGCTCTATAATCAGTGGTTGGATGATCATATCTATGCTTATATTGCTGTCGGTCTGACTTCATTCCATTGCAGATTATCTTTAAATTTGATTCAAGTAATATGAGAATTTATGTGTTGCTACTTGGTTCATTTTTCTAAGGTCAATTTTTTTTTCTATTGTTTTATTTTTCAGGAGCACCTTTTCTTGGAGCAGTAGAAACAATAAAAGCAGCAATGTCTGGACTTACATTTGGGCTTCCTATTCCAGAGGTAAACACTCAATGATTTATATGTTTATGTTTATAATGAATTCAAACTTCTCAAATTTCTAGAGAACATTCAAAATTTGGAATGCCCCTTCCGTGTACACTCATTGCTCCTCTCTATCTCTCTTTTACCTTAGCTGCTGACACTCTCTTCATCGTTACTTTTAACATGTTAGGGTTTATCCATTTTGGGTCCAACACTAGGGCTGCAATTTAATGCCATACAGTTGTTCCAGTTTAGTGTCAGTTTCTTTACTCCAGTTTAGGTTATTTTTCAGTACTTTTTGGTCACTAGAGTGCATTATAACAACTGTTTTTGATGAGTCCCATTGGCCTACTTTGGCCATATGGAGACAATAATAAAAGTATCTTATCTGAAGTCCAAGCTCAAAACAGATGCAATGCACTGGTTTGTTAGAAAATATAGCAAAATTATGTGCAAGCAGAAAACACAATAACGCAGGAAAAACAGTAACACAGATTTTACGTGGAAAACCTGCAATGTGCAGGAAAAACCACGGGGCAATGGCAGCTTGATCTTTTATTGATTTCGTCAGAATTACATTCAATCAACATATACATGCAAGGGGTCATTCCCCTTTTATAGAAAAAACAAACTGTTCATCCTCTCCCAAAGGAAGACTCCAAAAACTGTTCGTTTCTTCCAAAGGAAGAATCCAAAAAACTGTTCGTTTCCTCTTCCAAAGGAAGACTCCAAAAAACTGTTTGTTTCCTCTCCCAAAGGAAGACTCCAGAAAACTGTTTGTTTCCTCTCCATAAGCTGCACCACCATGCACCTCTCTGCTGAAGAACATTGGAGATCTGGATATTGATTTCACCTCCTAACATTCTCTCACTTGAAGTCGATATACAGGAATTCTTTGCCTATGTTTTTCCATCCAAGTGCCAATTGCCCAATGCTGCCCTTATCACATTTTCAGCAAGCCCAGAGAAGTTCTGCACCACTCAAACTTCTCTGTCTTGACCGGCTTAGTAAGCATATCTGCAGGATTCACTTTAGTGTCAATTTTCTGCAACAGGATCCTACCTTCTTCAACCACATTTCTTATAAAGTGGTACTTGACATCAATGTGTTTCGTGTGATCATGGAATGTTGGGTTCTTTACTAGCTGAATAGCACTTTGGCTATCACAATGTAACCTAATTTTCCGCTGCATTACCTTGAAGTCACCCAACAGTCGCTCTAGCCAAATTGCCTCTTTGCTGGCATGAGTCGGTGCAATATATTCTGCTTCAGTGGTTGATAAAGCCACCACAAACTGCAACTTAGAAGTCCAACTCACAGCTCCACCAGCAAGAGTGAAAGTATATCATGTAGTGGACTTTCTCCCATCTCTATCTCCACCATAATCTGAATCCACAAAACCTTTAACTAGCAAATTTGCCGATCCATAGAAAATGGCAGTGTCTGAAGCGCCTCTTATATAACTGAATATCCACTTCATTGCATTCCAATGCTCCTTACCAAGATTTTCCATGTACCCGCTAACAACTCCCACTGCTTGGGCAATATCCGGTCTGGTGCTTACCATGGCGTACATGAGGCTTCCTATTGCTGATGAATATGGTAGATGACACATGCTTGTCTTCTTTGCTTCTGTTCTAGGACACTGGTTGGAAGACAATTTTAAGTGTGAAAGAAGTGGGGTACTAACTGGTTTTGCATTCTGCATATTGAAACACTGCAGAATATTTTCTATATATGACTTTTGACTTAACCAAATCTTTCTTCCTTTTCTGTCCCTGTGTATCTTCATTCCTAAAATTTGGTTTGCTGCTCCTAAATCCTTCATTTCAAATGTCCTAGCCAACCAGCATATCGTCAACATACAACAGCAAAATAATAAAACTGCCATCATCAAACCTCTTATAGTATCCACAATGGTCAGCTTCACTCCTACTGAAACCTTGGCTCTTCATGAAGGTGTCAAATTTTTTGTACCACATCCTTGGCGCCTGTTTCAACCCATACAGAGATTTCTTCAGTCTGCAAACCAAATGCTCTTTGCCTCTTTCTTCATAGCCCTCAGGCTGATCCATATAAATCTCCTCCTCAAGATCACCATGCAGGAAAGCAGTCTTTACATCAAGCTGCTCCAGTTCTAAATCCTGTGCTGCTACAAGTGCAAGTAAAACTCTAACAGTAGTCATCTTCACAACTGGAGAAAAATTTCATTAAAGTCTATACCTGACTTTTGCACATAGCCTTTTGCCACCAAACGAGCTTTATAGCGTTCCAACAACCCATCACTGTTTTTATTTACTTTGTAAACCCACTTGTTTCCAACAGCCTTTCTTCTAGGTGGGAGATCCACAAGTTCCCACGTTTTATTCTTGTGAAGTGCCTCGATTTCCTCCTCCATGGATTTCCTCCACTTTTCTGCATTCTCAGACTCTCTAGCTTCCTGAAATGAACTAGGATCACCATCATTAGTTAACAAAGTAAAAGACGACTGATAGACATGAGAATACCTTTCCGGACACTTTTGTGGACGTGTAGATCTTCTAACCCAATGATCTGTTGATTGTGGCTCTGTTGATTGTGGCTCTTGGTCTTGTGACTGTTGTGGTTCCTCTACTTGCTGTTCTGCATGCTGTTTTGCATGCTGGTCAAAAATTTCAGCATGCTGATTTTCATTTTCATCTTCGTTCATGTCTACTTCAACTGGTACAACATTCGGTGTTTGCTGTACCTCCTTCCCTTGCATGGATTTTTCATCAAAAATAACATCTCGGCTAATAATTACCATGTGGGCAGTAGGATCCCACAGTCTATACCCCTTTACTGCATCTCCATAGCCGAGAAAAACACATTTGCTTGACTTTGGGACAAGTTCAGACCTTTTTTCTTTAGGCACATGGGCAAATGCATCACAGCCAAAGGTACGCAAATGAGAGTAATCAAATGGCTTACCACACCAAACCTCCTTTGGAATATGTCCATCCAACGCAGCTGTAGGTGACCTGTTAATGAGGTAAACAACTGTATTAACAACCTCTGCCCAAAACCTTTTATCCAACATGGATGCGCTGAGCATGGTTCTTGCACGTTCCATGATTGTGCGATTCATCCACTCAGCCACACCATTTTGTTGTGGAGTATATGGTATAGTCTTCTGGTGCCTAATTCCTTCCTACGTACAAAATTTATCAAATTCCTTGGAGCAATATTCAACCCCATTATCTGACCTAAGACATAGGCTTGCCCAAACTTTTCTCTACTCGAGATTTGAACGCTTTAAATTTCTGCAAAGCTTCTGACTTCTTCTTCAGAAAATAAACCCACACTCTCCTAGAATAATCATCTATAAAAGTCAGAAAATAGATGGTACCATTTAAGGACTGAGTGGGGACTGGTCCAAATATATTCGAATGTATAAGTTGCAGAAATCAGAACTCTTACCAGGGTTTGCAGTAAACCAAACCCTCTTTTGTTTACCAAAAATACAGTGCTCACACAAGTCTAAATTGCAAGACTACATCCCAGAAAGCATACCTCTGTCATGCAGAATTTTCAGACCTTTTGTTGCAGAAATCAGAACTCTTACCAGGGTTTGCAGTAAACCAAACCCTCTTTTGTTTACCAAAAATACAGTGCTCACACAAGTCTAAATTGCAAGACTTAATCCCAGAAAGCATACCTCTGTCATGCAGAATTTTCAGACCTTTTTCACTCATATGGCCTAGGCGTTGATGCCATAGCATTACTGCATCCTGAACAGAAGTTGCTGCTGCTGCATGGTTTGTCACCATATCACAGCATAAACAATATAGGGTCCCATAAGATTCTCCCTTTGCTACTACAATAGCACCTCTGGTAATTTTGCAATAGTTGTTACCGAAAGTGATAGAATACCCTAGCTTATCCATCATCTTGATTGAGAGTAAATTCTTCCGCAAATTTGGCACATGTTGTACATCACATATCATCCTTTCTCCACCATCATCTAGCCTGATCCTTATGTCTCCTCTTCCCACAATTTCTAAAGGGTGATCATCACCCAAGTAGACCTTCCCACACCTATATGGTTGATATTTGTCAAACCAGTCTCTGTGAGGAGATATGTAGAAAGATGCACCCGAGTCCAAAACCCAGGTATATAAAACATATCTGTTGTTACTAATATAGAAAGCCTCACATGTTGCCGTCTCTCCAGAATTTACTGTACTGGCCTCACCTGATGGCTGAAACAGGTTTTCACCATTTTTTTCCTTTTTTAACTGTCAACAATCCTTCTTTGAGTGCCCTGGCTTCCCACAATGCCAACACTTCCCTTTCAGCTTGTGTCCTTTAGACTTAGATCTAGACTGTGATCTACTTTGTTGACTCTTCTCGAAAGATCGACCTCTCACAACTAGGGCTTCATTGGTTGAGGGTTCCAAAGACATTTTCCGCCTCAACTCTTTTGCCAACAAAGCGACTACCACATCATCAAAAGTTAGAGCTCCTGATGATGAATTGCTGATGGTCATCACCAAATGATCCCAAGTCTCCGTGAGGGAACAAAGCAGGGTGATAGCTCTGTCCTCATCCTCCATCTTCACATTAACCGAAACCAGTTTACTGATAAGGGTATTAAATTCATTCAGGTGATCTACCACAGATGAACCCTCCTTCATCCTTAGGCTGTAAAGCTGTTTTTTCAGAAAAACCTTATTTGTTGCAAATTTCGTCTCATACAACTTTTCAAGCTTCTTCCAAAGGGCTTCGGCGGTCTTTTCTTCAATAACATTGAACAAGACGGAGTCCGCTAGGCATATACGGATTGTAGAAACCGCCTTCCTATCTAGCGTTGCCCACTCATCATCTTTCATGCTGCTTGGTTTACTCGCGACCCCTTTCAAGGCTAGGACTTGGTCATTTTGAACCAACAAATCCTCCACCTTCATCTTCCATAGGGTGAAGTTCTTGCCATCAAACTTTTCAATCTCAAACTTGGTTACACTTCCAGTCATTGTTGCAGCTCCCACTCGCACAAAACCCTAGGCTCTAATACCAGATGTTAGAAAATATAGCAAAATTATGTGCAAGCAGAAAAACACAATAACACAGGGAAAAACAGTAACACAAATTTTAAGTGGAAAACCTGCAATGTGCAGGAAAAACCACAGGGCAATGGCAGCTTGATCTTTTATTGATTTTGGCATAATTACATTCAATCAACATTTACATGCAAGGGGTCATTCCCCTTTTATAGGAAAAACAAACTGTTCGTTTCCTCTCCCAAAGGAAGACTCCAAAAACTGTTCGTTTCCTCTTCCAAGGGAGAGTCCAAAAAACTGTTTGTTTTCTCTTCCAAAGGAAGAGTCCAAAAAACTGTTTGTTTCCTCTCCAAAGGAAGACTACAAAAAACTGTTTGTTTCCTCTTTATAAGCTGCACCACCATGCACCTCTCTGCTGAAGAACATTGGAGATCTGGATATTGCTTTCTTCAAACAAGACACATGGAAGGTGTTGTGGATTCGGCTATTTGGGGGTAACTCCAACTCATATGCCACTTCCCCAATACGCCTAACCACTTTGTAGGGACCATAGAAACGGGGTTTGAGTTTTTCGGCCCCACTCCTTTTCAAAGAGGATTGCTTGTAGGGCTGCAATCTGAGAAAGACCATGTCCCCTACCTCAAATTGCCTTTCTATGCGCTGCCTATCAGCGTATATTTTTTGTTGATTTTGGGCACGCTGTAACTGATCGCACAACCCTGCTAAAATTTGTCTACTCTGCTCTATAAAATCACCTGCTGCAGGAACACGTGTCTCTGGAAGGGTCAACTCTGTGAAGGTCGGTGCATCATATCCATAAAGTGCCATAAAAGGGGACATCCCTATTGACATGTGGTAGGTAGTATTGTAACAATATTCCCCTAAGTGCAACCATTTCACCCAAGCTGTCTGATGGTCAGTCACAAAACTCCGCAGATATCCTTCAATCCATTTGTTCACAATCTTTGTTTGTCCATCGGTCTGGGGGTGATAACTGGTACTTGGAGTTAATTCTGTCCCTGTCAATCTGAATAACTCCTGCCAAAATGTACTCATGAAACGTGCATCCCTGTCACTGACGATGGTGCGAGGTATCCCATGAAGTCGGAAGACCTCCCTAAAGAACAACTCTGCCACCTGTGGTGCTTTGAACTCACTGGGAATGGAGAAGAAATGTGCAAACTTTGTTAGTCTATCTACTACCACAAATATGCAACTCTTTCCTCCTACTCTAGGCAAACCTGTAATGAAGTCCATTGACACTGAATCCCACTTTTGCTGTGGAATGGGAAGAGGTTGAAGTAATCCTGCCGGATGTGTGGTTTCATGCTTCATCCTCTGGCAGACATCGCATTCCCGTACATGCTGAATTACATCTTCCTTTAAACCCTTCCATGCATATCTACTCCTTACCTGTCTATAGGTTTTAAAGAATCCCATGTGTCCAGACATTGGAGAATCATGGAAGGCTGCAATTATTTTCCTTTTGAGCTTTGACCCTGGTACTAGATAGATCCTGTCTTTATAAAAAATGATGCCTTGCCTCACTTGGTACCTCTCATCCTTGTCTGGAGTGGCGATACTATCCTCAAGCAACCTTGTAGCATAAGCATCTTTGGCATATTCAGCCATCAACTCCTCCCTCCAATCAACTTCTACTGAAGAAATAGCACCTAATTCGGGTCTCCTGGATAATGCATCAGCCACCCTATTATTTTTTCCTTTGACATACTCAATGTCAAAGTCATATGCCTGTAGTCTGCTTACCCACTTTTGTTGTCTATCATTGAGATCCCGCTGTGATAGAAAGAACTTCAAACTATTGTGGTCCGTTCTCACCACAAATCGCCCACAAACTAGGTACTGTTTAAATTTCTCCAAAGCATACATAACAGCCAACATTTCTTTGTCATAAATGGAGAAGTGCCTCTCCACTTCTGTCAATTTTCGACTCTCAAATGAAATAGGTTGCCCTTTTTGCATAAGGACAGCTCCTAAACCTTCTCCTGATGCATCACACTCGACCATAAAAGGTAATGAAAAATCAGGAATGGCAAGAATAATACCAGTACACATTACCTTCTTAAGATGGTTGAACGCCTCTTGTGCCACTGTTGACCAATGGAAAGCTTCTTTCTTAGTCAACTCAGTCAACGGTGCTGCAAGATGTGAGAATCCTCGTATGAACCTCCTATAGTAACTGCATAAACCCAAGAATCCTCGTAGCTGAGTCAAGGTCCTTGGGGTGGGCCACTCTTGAATGGATTGGACCTTAGTCTGGTCCATCTCGACTCCTGCCTCGCTGATGATATGTCCCAAATACAAGATTTTCTGCAACCCGAACTCGCACTTGCTCTTTTTGGCAAAGAAGGTTTGCTGTTGTAAAATTGCCAAAACAATATCCAAGTGCGCCAAGTGTTCCTCCCATGTTTTACTGTAAATCAGAATGTCATCAAAGAATACAAGGACAAACTTCCTTAAGTGGGGTCTGAAAATCTCATTCATTGCAGATTGAAAAGTTGTCGGTGCATTAGTGAGCCCAAAAGGCATCACTAGGAACTCAAAGTGCCCATAATGACACCGAAAGGCTGTCTTATGGGTGTCCTCGGGCTTAACCCAAATATGATGCTATCCAGACCATAAGTCAATCTTCGTGAAGTATGTTGCTCCATGAAGCTCATCAATCAACTCATCAATCCTAGGAATTGGATACCGGTTCTTGATGGTTCTCTTGTTCAAAGCCCGGTAATCAATACACATCCTCATTGTACCATCCTTCTTCTTCACAAGTACCACTGGAGAAGCAAAAGGACTCGTGCTAGGCCTGATATGTCCCAAACTCAACAATTCTTGTATGGTCCGCTCTATCTCATCCTTGAAGGCTCGTGGATGATGATAGGGAGTCACAATAACGGGCTTTGACCTTGACTCCAACTCAATAGTATGCTGAAATCCCCTGTTTGGTGGGAGTCCAACAGGCATGTCTCCAAATACAGAAGCATATTTGTCTAGCAAGGCTTGAATATCTGGGTGATATTTGTCCTCTCTTGAATCTAGGGTGCCTTGTGGTGATCCCTCACATATTGCAATCCAACTGACCTGGTCTCGTCTCAAGAGCCTTTCTATCTGATGTGCTGAAACCTGTTGTACTGACTCATTAGTCATACCTCTAATAGTCCTCTCCTGTCCTTGGTTTTTGAACCTGAGGGTCATCGTTTGGTAGTTCTGTGTGAACTCACCAAGTGAATGCAACCATTGGATGCCCAATACCATATGAGCACCACCTAGAGGAATGACATAGAAGTCATGGATGATGGTAAAACCATCTAGTACCACCTGGAGCTGGCGAATGACTTGCTTACAAGGCAATGAATACCCATCTGCCACTGTTACCTCAAAGCCCTCAAACTCCTCTGCCTTCAACCTAAAACGGGCTACTACTGCTTGGTCGATGAAGTTGTGGGTCGCTCCCCCATCGATGAGAGCTACTATGTGTTGCCCACCAATCCTCCCTTTGACTCGAAAGGAGTGGTATCTTGGAGCTCCTGACACAGAGGCAATAGTAGACGATTGTTCTCCTCCCTCTGGAGATGGAAGACCATCTGTGATCATGCCTACTGGCACTACCTCCTCCTCTACTGCACTCTGTGTCTCTGTGCATGGCTCTGGCTCTTCCTCATCATCTGAGTATACCTCAATCAAGTGTACTTGCCCCTTTCCCAAACACCTATGTGATGGATTCCAAGGTTCCTTGCAATTGAAACATAATTGTTTCCTCCGCATCTCATTACGGGTCATATTAGTTGGTTGTTGACTCCTAAAAGATTGTCCCAATCCCTCTTGACCCGTCGGTCAAGAGGGTGCAGCTCCCAATCTCTGTGGAAAGGGTTTGTGAGGAACCTTCAATTGCTGCTGCGGCATTCCTATACTCACATTTCTAGTGGTAGATCCTTGAAAGGATCTACTAGGTGCAGAAGTCTCTAGTGTCAAAGCCCTTTTGATGGCTGCCTGTAATGACTTTGGGTCAAAGGCCTTGATTAGGCCTTTAAGGGGTTCTCTCAAACCTTCCATGAAAAGGTATGTCAATCGCCTCTCAGATATGTCTGGTACCATTACGGCTAACCTTTGAAAATCAGCCACATATGTATCAACTGAGCCATGGTGTTGCAGCTGTGCTAACTTTCTAAAGTGTTCCTCTGGATCTTGCCTCTCAAATCTGTCAATCAGCCTTCTACAAAACTCTTCATAGGTGGTGATAAGACTATGCCCTTGAGTGACTAGCCCGTGATACCACCACTCATGTGCCACTCCTTCCAAGTGAAGGGTTGCAAATTTTATGGCTTCTTCCTCGTACATAGGGCTCAATGAGAAATATGTATTCAGTTTCTGGATCCATGCTCGGGCTGAAATTTCGTTGGACCCATCAAATGAAGGGACAGTGAGCTTCCCCAATCTGTGTTGTAGATCCCTATGAGGCTGGTTATGGGTGGCTCTTTGTCCATTTCGAGCCTTTGGTTTTGACTTCAAGTTGCAGAAGTCCATGAAGGAGATGTCCCCTTGGAACTCTGCACTCTTCGCAGCATATTCAGCATGGAGGGTGTCCAAGTCATCCTCTTGCTGGTCCACCTCATCCTCTCCTTGTTGCATGGCTTCTCTCTGCAAAAAAGTGACTCTTGGTAACCCAGAACTAGTTGCTGATTTCAGTGGTGTGTTGTGGTTTGCCCCGGAAGCTGAGGTTTCCCCTCGTTCACCATGTCCTGAAGGAATAGTGACAGGGTTTGAAGACTGTACTAGCTGAGTGAAGAGATTGATTAACTGCTGCTGTCCATCCTGCAAGGATTTCAGTGTGCTGGAAAACTCTTTCTCTCTGTTGGACATTTTCTGTAACTTTTCTTGTTCCTTTTGGTACCACTGTAGCTTCTTTTGTTCCCTCTGCCTCAGTCTTTGTGTTCTAATGCTGTCTGGCATGCAATAGCTTTTCCTCTTATATCTCCCCTAGGCTGGCCAGATCTAAGCTCTGATACCACTGTAATGAACCTGCCTAATATGCAGAATAAAAAACACACAAAAGTAGACTGCAACAAACTGATTTTTTTGTATTTTATATTTAGGAGAGAAAACACAGAAATAACTAGAAATAATAAAGATTACAAATTTCAGAATTGCAAAGAACACAGAATGTTCATACAAATTCCAGCCAGATGAAGGTTTCCGTCCTCAATGGCCTGCACTCAACACTTGGGGTTTCCGTCCACAAATGCCTTGGAAAAGGGCTCAATGACTTGACATGACATGATGAGAATGAATCCTCCCTTCCCTAGCAGCCCCTTTTTATAACTTTCCTCTCCTTATCCTAATTGTCACCAGCTGTCAAATCTACCTTAACAACTTTCTATTTAAGATATGGCAAATGGGGTTTCACTGTCCTAACAGCTTAGACATGGGGTTTCTTTTTTGCCTTATCATTTTATCTAGCAACTCTGTGCTCTTCTCAAATTTGAGATTTGTATTGGCCTCTTCTAGTTGTTTCTTCAATACAACAATCTCCTCTTCTTGTTTGCAGCAAACAATCTCTTTCTCATTGATCTGTGACTTCAAGGCTTCTTCTAGTTTCTTGGCTTTATGAATTTGTAAGAAGAGATCTTCAATATTACTCTCATATTCTTCGAAATTCTTGGACAGTCTTTTGTTCTTTTTCCTTTCTAAACCCAACTCTTCAAGTGCGGCGATCAACTCACCTTTTAGATATACTTCAGTCTCAAGGTTTTCATCACATACTTCAGAATTCACTTCTTCAACCTTTTCTAGTTAAATTTTTTCTTCCACAGGAACTGAAACTGACTGAGATGCCTTATTTGAGGAGGATCTATTCTTCTTACCCATTGCGTACTAATCCAAGATCAACCCTAGCTGATTTAGCCTCGATAAGGGAAACTGACTCTGATACCAATTGTTAGTCTCACAATGACACTGAGAGGGGGGGTGAATCAGTGTAGCTATTAGAAATTTAAATCTTCAAATCTTAATGCTGAAACAATGAAAGCTTAAAACTCAATAAAGCAAATATACCAAAAGAGCATCACACAACACAAGATTTACCGAGGTTCACCAGTTTTGGCTACTACTCAAAATTGACTGTTTGGACTCCCATCCAAATACAGCCTTTGCAAAATATCAAGTTTACAATCAATTTACCAGCACCCACTGGAAGAAGCACCAACCCCTGATTTATCTGCACCAATAGAAAGGAGCACCAACCCCCGATTTATCTCGCACCAACAGAAAGGAGCACCAACCCCCCGATTTACTAGCACCAACCGGAAGGAGCACCAACCCCCGATTTATCTCGCACCAACGTAAAGGAGCACCAACCCCCGATTTACCAAGCACCAACTAGAAGGAGCACCAACCCCCGATGCGAAGCACCAACTTGGACTTCGTTCTGAATCTAGAAGATTGACATAAAGATGCCTTCACTTTTACAAGACCCTGACTGGTCTATTGCTTTCTCAACATTGCCCACTCTTCACATACCGCACACCTCTCTAGCTCGCCTCTCGCGCGCCTCTCACTTTAGTCCCGAGCGCTCTCACTCTTTTTCAGCAGCACTTTCACACAATTTCAGCGGCATATTAATTCTCCACGCAGACCTCCTTTTATAACAAAGTTCTGACTCTCGCATGCAACCCGTAACTGCCCCTGTAACTGTCGTACTGACTTTAGTTCACTGTTCTTATTTTAGCTGCATGATATTCTTCTGTAACTGCACCTGTAATTATCGTATTGACTTCTTCTGTAACTCCTCCTTTCATTTCTCATGCGCCACTTGTTAGTTGTAACGCCTTCCGACTGTAACTGCTTTTGTTTATATATAGAGTAGGCTTTTCGTCAAACACGATGCATGTTACGAATTTACACATATACCCCTACCATGACTGTTCGTCTTCTTGGTCATGACTGTTCGTATTCTTTTTTGTGCATGCATGTATATTCGATTCTATATATACGACTGTTCGTTTTCTCCTTCTTCGATTGTTCTTAAATTAGTTGCATGATGTTTTTTGTAACGGCCCCTGTAACTGCTGCATAACTTCAGTTAACGGTCACATATCTTATTTCGGCTGGGTTCTATTTTTAGCTTGCGCGAAAGCGACCTGTCGCGAAATTGCGACACTTTTGCCTCTTTGTCCTCTTCTCGGCTTGTACCCGCGAAAACACATGTCGCGATATCGCGACACTTTCGCCTCCTTACTGCTTTACTTGGTTCATACCCGCGAAAACACGACATGTCGCGATATCGCGACACTTTCGCCTCCTTGTTGCTTCTGTTTGCTTGTACCCGCGAAAACACATGTCGCGATATCGCGACACTTTCGCCTCCGTACTCTTCCTTTTTACTTTTGTCGCGATATCACGACCCTTCTGCCTTCTTACATTCTCTCTCCTCCTAGAGTCGCGAAAATGCGACATGTCGCGATATCGCGACACTTTTTCTCCTTTGCTCTTATCTCTTGCCTTTGGGTTGCGAAAACGCGACATGTCGCGATAACGCGACACTTTTTCTCCTTGGCACTTTTTCTCACCTCCGAGTCACGAAAACGCGACATGTCGCGATATCGCGACACTTTTTCATTCTCTTCCTTCCTGCTCTCTTCAAGTCGCGAAAATGCGACATGTCGCGAAATCGCGACACTTTTCCTTCTCTGCCTTCATGCTCTCTTCAAGTCGCGAAAATGCGACATGTCGCGAAATCGCGACACTTTTCCTTCTCTGTCTTCATGCTCTCTTCAAGTCGCGAAAATGCGACATTTTTTCTTCCGTACAATCTCTCTTCGCTTCGGACCGCGAAAATGAAACATGTCGCGAAATCGCGACACCTTTTTCTCTCTCCTCTTTCTCTTCGCTTTGGATCGCGAAAATGAAACATGTCACGAAATCGAGACACCTTTTTCTTTCTCCTCTTTCTCTTCGCTTTGGACCGCGAAAAAGAAACATGTCGCGAAATCGCGACACCTTTTTCTCTCTCCTCTTTCTCTTCGCTTTGGACCGCGAAAAAGAAACATGTCGCGAAATCGCGACACCTTTTTCTCTTTCTCTTGCAATATGTCGCGAAATCGCGACTCTTTTTCTACTTGTCTTTTTCTCTTCCAACATGTCGCGAAATCGCGACAGTTTTTCTTTCTTGTTTTTTCTCTCCGATCATATCGCGACAGTTTTGCTCTCTTGCTCCCTCTCTCCAAACATGTCGCGATATCGCGACAGTTTTGCTTTTTTGCTCTCTCTCCAAACATGTCGCGATATTGCGACAGTTTTGCTTTTTTGCTCCTTCTCTCCAAACATGTCGCGATATCGCGACAGTTTGCTTTCTTGCTCCTTCTCTCCAAACATGTCGCGATATCGCGACAGTTTTCTTCCTTGCTCAACATGTCGCGATATCGCGATAGTTTTCTTCCTTGCTCAACATGTCGCGATATCGCGACATGTTACTTCTTTGTGATTTTCTTTTGATTTATAGCATATGGGCCACTTTTTCGATCTTTTGGATAATCACTGTACATACTCTGAAGAACCTTTAAACTCCTGTTCACTGCATCACTGAACTCCTGTCCCCTGCATCAACTGATCTGTTCGATCGTGTTGACAACAATGACAATACTGTTGCTGCACCTTGCTCAACAATTGTTGAGCAAGGTGCAGCAACAGTATTGTCATTGTTGTCAATGTTGGTTACGAATCCGCCAGGAGGAAAGGATTTGTTGTTATTGCGCCCTAGACCCGCAAACCAACATTGAAAGGTCGGGAGGAAGAGATGTCTTCCGTGCCAATCTCCGAAGAAGGCCGGCTTCCTGTGGGGTTTTGAGGTTCAAGATAAGAGTGCAGGGAAAGAGATAAAAATACAGAAAGGGATTCCAAATTAGATTGGAGTTGGGTGGGGGGAACTAACAAGACGGCAACACATCAATCACCACTACTAACACCAATATAACCATAACACACCACTATGGATGCTGTCACTAACCAGTAGAACAGAGTCAGGTATATGTTTTGTATTAAGAGCCAGAAGCACAGCTACAATGGTTCCCTAACAGACATTCCCCTTCCACCACCTTACAATGAAAATGTGGTGGGTATTTATAGCCCAAAGTCCCCCCCGTTACATTAATGGGCACAAAGTCCCAGTCAAACATTAGCTGACAAAAGCGGCTACGGAGCTGCTGATGCTGACTTCTGTCGGGCTGGACTGTACTCTCGGCATGGTCTCCCTGAAGGTTGAACAGCTACGTGGCAGCGCGCTAGGTAGAACTTCACATTGACAGGAATGCGGGTAGCTGAGGCAGTGGAAACTCACATCAGTCTTAAATGAGGCAGCTGGCATAAGTAGTGCGGCCCATGCTTGTCCTTTTGCTCGGCATGTCTTGGCTCGGATCCCAAAGTTGGACACTTGTCGGATGATAATGCTTGACACGTGTCTGCCTTGAAAGGCAGTCTATCCAACTTCGCCCGAGATTAGAGCGCAATCGGGTAGCACAGGTGAAAAACAGCACGATCGGGTTGGCCTATTTCCCTACTGCGCACCGGTCAAAGGGCGCAGTCCGACTTCGCTGCGAAGTCGGGTTGCGCACCGGCACTTGCTGATTCTCACCGCTGTTCGGACTTCGCACGGACAAGGGAGCGCAGTCCGACTTCGCTGCGCACCGGCACTTGCTGATTCTCACCGCTGTTCGGACTTCGCACGGACAAGGGAGCGCAGTCCGACTTCGCTGTGAAGTCGGGTTGCGCTCCAACACTTAGTCAATTTATCTGCCAGACTGTTTCCAAGTGCGCTCAGGAAGAAGGGCGCAGTCGGACTTCGCACAAAAACTGGGCGCAGTCGGACTTCGCACAAAAACTGGGCGCAGTCGGACTTCGCACAAAAAACTGGGTTTCCTGGTTCTGCTTCCCGGGGCCATAACTTTTGATCCGCTAACCCGATCGCCTATTATAATATATCGTCGGAAAGCTGGCGAGAAGATCTGCAATGATAAAATATCTAGAGCTCATTTTGTCCATTTTATCGCCCCCGCTTATGGCCCGCGAAAACCCGAACACCTCAGCATGCTCTTTACCGCTTTAAAGCTCCATACTTAGGCCAAAATTTATCAAAAGATTTAATGTGGCAAAATTGCCAACAATCAACACAGTCAGACAGATCGGTTGATGCAGTGGACAGGAGTTAAGAGGTTCTTCAGAGTGGCCCATATGCTAAAAATCAATAGAAAATCACAAGGAAGAAAACTGTCGCGATATCGCGACATGTTGAGAAAAAAGAAAACTGTCGCGATATCGCGACATGTTGAGAAGAAAGAAAACTGTCGCGATATCGCGACATGTTGAGAAGAAAGAAAACTGTCGCGATATCGCGACATGTTGAGAAGAAAGAAAACTGTCGCGATATCGCGACATGTTGAGAAGAAAGAAAACTGTCGCGATATCGCGACATGTTTAGAGAGAAAGAGCAAGCAAGCAAAACTGTCGCGATATCACGACATGTTTGGAGAGAAAGAGCAAGCAAGCAAAACTGTCGCGATATCGCGACATGTTTGGAGAGAAAGAGCAAGCAAGCAAAACTGTCGCGATTTCGCGACATGTTTGGAGAGAAAGCGCAAGCAAGCAAAACTGTCGCGATTTCGCGACATGTTTGGAGAGAAAGCGCAAGCAAGCAAAACTGTCGCGATTTCGCGACATGTTTGGAGAGAAAGCGCAAGCAAGCAAAACTGTCGCGATTTCGCGACATGTTTGGAGAGAAAGCGCAAGCAAGCAAAACTGTCGCGATTTCGCGACATGTTTGGAGAGAAAGCGCAAGCAAGCAAAACTATCGCGATTTCGCGACATGTTCGCAGAGAGATAGTACGGAAGAAAAACTGTCGCGATTTCGCGACATGCTCGGAGAGAGAGTACGGAAGAAAAAGTGTCGCGATTTCGCGACATATTGCAAGAGAAAGAGGAGAGAGAAAAAGGTGTCGCGATTTCGCGACATGTTTCATTTTCACGGTCCAAAGCGAAGAGAGATTGTACGGAAGAAAAAGTGTCGCGATTTCGCGACATGTTTCATTTTCGCGGTCCAAAGCGAAGAGAGATTGTACGGAAGAAAAAGTGTCGCGATTTCGCGACATGTTGCATTTTCGCGACTTGAAGAGAGCATGAAGGCAGAGAAGGAAAAGTGTCGCGATTTCGCGACATGTCGCATTTTTGCAACTTGAAGAGAGCAGGAAGGAAGAGAATGAAAAAGTGTCGCGATATCGCGACATGTCGCGTTTTCGCGACTCGAAGGTGAGAAAAAGTGCCAAGGAGAAAAAGTGTCGCGATATCGCGACATGTCGCGTTTTCGCGACCCAAAGGCAAGAGATAGAGCAAAGGAGAAAAAGTGTCGCGATATCGCGACATGTCACATTTTCGCGACTCTAGGAGGAGAGAGAATGTAAGAAGGCAGAAGTGTCGCGATATCGTGACAAAAGTAAAAAGGAAGAGTACGGAGGCGAAAGTGTCGCGATATCGCGGCATGATGTGTTTTCGCGGGTACA
Organism: Wollemia nobilis; assembly: GCA_028583015.1. Taxonomy (NCBI): domain Eukaryota; kingdom Viridiplantae; phylum Streptophyta; class Pinopsida; order Araucariales; family Araucariaceae; genus Wollemia; species Wollemia nobilis. Next base: position 5,361,126 of record JAQPPZ010003280.1, read on the forward strand.
AGCACACAGAAGCAGTAAGGAGGCGAAAGTGTCGCGATATCGCGACATGTTGTGTTTTCGCAGGTATGAACCAAGTAAAGCTGCAAGGAGGCGAAAGTGTCGCGATATCGCGACATGTTGTGTTTTCGCGGGTATGAACCAAGTAAAGTCGCAAGGAGGCGAAAGTGTCGCGATATCGCGACATGTTGTGTTTTCGCGGGTATGAACCAAGTAAAGTCGCAAGGAGGCGAAAGTGTCGCGATATCGCGACATGTTGTGTTTTCGCGGGTATGAACCAAGTAAAGTCGCAAGGAGGCGAAAGTGTCGCGATATCGCGACATGTTGTGTTTTCGCGGGTATGAACCAAGTAAAGCTGCAAGGAGGCGAAAGTGTCGCGATATCGCGACATGTTGTGTTTTCGCGGGTATGAACCAAGTAAAGCTGCAAGGAGATGAAAGTGTCGCGATATCGCAACATGTGTTTTTGCGAGTACAAGCCGAGAAGAGGACAAAGAGGCAAATGTGTCGCGATTTCGCGACAGGTCACTTTGGCGCAAGCTAAGAATAGAACCCAGCCGAAATAAGATATGTGACCGTTAATTGAAGTTATGCAGCAGTTACAGGGGCCATTACAAAAGAAAATCATGCAGCTAATTTAAGAACAGTCGAAGGAGAAAACGAACAGTTGTATATATAGAATCGAATATGCATGCACAGAAAAGAATACGAACAATCATGACCGAGAAGACGAACAATCATGGTAGGGGTATATGTGTAAATTCGTAACATGCATCGTGTTTGACGAAAAGCCTACTCTATATATATACAAAAGCAGTTACAATCGGAAGGCGTTACAACCAACAAGTGGCGCATGAGAAATAAAATGAGTTACAGAAGAAGTCGAAACAACAGTTACAGGTGCAGTTACAAGGGCCGTAGCAGAAGAAAATCATGTAGCTAAAATAAGAAGAGATAATTGAAGTCGGTACGACAGTTACAGGTGCAGTTACAGAGAAATAGAATCAGAACTTTGTTATAAAAGGAGGTTTGCGTGGAGAATTAAGGTGCCGCTGAAATTGTGTGAAAGTGCTGCTGAAAAAGAGTGAGAGCGCTCGGGACTAAAGTGAGAGGCGCGCGAGAGGCGAGCTAGAGAGGTGTGCGGTATGTGAAGAGTGGGCAATGTTGAGAAAGCAATAGACCAGTCAGGGTCTTGTAAAAGTGAAGGCATCTTTATGTCAATCTTCTAGATTCAGAACATAAGTCCAAGTTGGTGCTTGGTATCAGGGGTTGGTGCTCCTTCCAGTTGGTGCTGGTAAATCAGGGGTTGGTGCTTCTTTATGTTGGTGCAGATAAATCAGGGGTTGGTGCTCCTTCCAGTTGGTGCTGGTAAATCATGGGTTGGTGCTCCTTTCTATTGGTGCAGATAAATCAGGGGTTGGTGCTCCTTTTTGTTGGTGCAGATAAATTAGGGGTTGGTGCTCCTTCCAGTGGGTGCTGGTACCCCTTCCAGTGGGTGCTGGTAAATTGATTGTAAAATTGATATTTTGCAAAGGTTGGATTTGGATGGGAGTCCAAACAGTCAATTTTGAGGAGTAGCCAAAACTGGTGAACCTTGGTACATCTTGTGTTGTGTGATGCTCTTTTGGTATATTTGCTTTATTGAGTTTTAAGCTTTCATTGTTTCAGCATTAAGATTTGAAGATTTAAATTTCTAATAGCTACACTGATTCACCCCCCCTCTCAGTGTCATTGTGAGACTAACACTTGTTAGGTAATTGCTTAATTCATTCCTTAGGCTTGGAACCCTCGTCCTTTGCCTTTGTCAACAACATTGGGAACCTTACTAACATTTGGAGGTACTCCCCAGATTCCAAGACCATCACTTGAGTTGGCTTCACCTTCCGTCAAATAGGTCTTTCTCCTGTTTGAGATTCAACGGTTAAATTTACGGTTTGGCTGGCAAGGTCTACCTTTGCAGGGTTTAGGGTCAAAAGTTCTTGAGCAAGTTTGGGCGACTTTGGGTGTGTTTGAGGCTTTTGAATGACTTTTAGACAACTATATTGTCATTGATGGCACTTTCAACACCCTGTAGAGCAGTGACCCCACCATTTCTCCTTGCTTCACAAAGGCGACTTGCACTTGTTGGTTAGTTAACAACACTATGTCCTTTCTTTAGGAGTTGGGACTCGGAGGCCACTTGGCAACTACAAGCATGCCGACACTAATCCAAGTGGGCATAGGACTTTTGCCATATGTACCTCTTGTGAATGGAGTTGTTACTTAGGACAGTGCCTGAAGATTGTTGTGTCTCACTTTGGCCATGCTAGTGCTCGTTGGGCCACATGTTAGTCATGCTAGCATTATTGCTACGATGTCACTCGCCAACCATGAGACCTAACAATGTTGTGTTAGCACCCATCAAGTACTTCACGTCATCCTCTTTGCATGCTGACTAGCCTTGGTCTTATAACTGCCCTCAGGAATGCATGTTCAACCATGAATCATTGAGTGAATTGGCATTGAAGCCTTGGTGTCTTCATCATGATGTCAAGGTTGAATGTGTCTACTCTGATAATTCACCATCTTTGAATCACCAAACCTGCCTGTAAATTGCCCTTTACGGCCTCCTCCATCAGCAAGACATCCTTATGACATAGGCATGACGTTAAACTTCAGGGTATCTTCTCCCTCCATTGGTGATTGACAAATCGCTGCTTAGGAAAAATGGTGAATCTTTGAATTAGGTATTTGAATTTTGTTTACTCGACCCATGTATTGACAAATCACTAGGTTCTCCATATAGGGAATAACCCAAGTTACTGGTTCGTTTCGGGTTCGGGTTCGGGTTCAGGTTCGAAGAACCCGGTTCGTCGATACGGCAATTTTTTTTTGTCTTGGGTTCGTTTTGGGTTTGGCCGTACAAAAATTAATATATGTGAAGTTTTTATTTATTAAAAATTCACATAGTAATCTATAGTTTATAGTCTATGTTTCCTCTACCCACCCATCAAAGGTGTGCTCCTATGAAAAAAGAATCTCTTGACAAAATAAGTCTATAAGCTTTTTTTTTTATTTGATTTGGGTAGTGTGTTAAACAACCATGACCCCTCGTAAAGCCGAGAGCTACACTTATCAATAGAGAATTTAACACACATCCATCACACATCCACCCCCTCACACACTCGCCCACGCTGCGGTTTGAACCTTGGACCTCCCAAAGAAGAAAGCCAGAACCGTAGCACTGCCTATAAGCTTTGTTATTATTCTGTTTTTAGAAACAAAAGATAGTTTAATATGGTCTAAAATAGATAGACTCTTCTATTATTGTAACAAACGATTATAACTTTAATTTGAAAATTAAAGATGTTACATTCTCACCATTCATTATTTTATAAAAACCTCGTAGTCTATTAAGATAAAAAAAACTTTAGAGAAAATATTTTTTTAAAGGGAGTTTGCCTCCCATCTGAAAAATATTCATTCAAATATTGAGTAAATATAAGCCACAAGATTTTTAAAGGTTTTATTCGATTTGCAACCCCGTCAAAGTTGTTAACTTTAAGATTCTTTATGTATTTTTCTTAAAGCTCTCATTGGATGTGTAATCCTATAGAGTCGTTAGTGACACGTAGCAGATATTTTTTTTTTACCATTAATTTGTTTACTTTTTACCATGATTGATACCCTGAATATTCGTAAATAAAATATTATGTTCTAGCGGTAATTCTGCTCTGGCCACAAGTGATTAAATAAAAATTAGGACTTGGCAACCTTAGTGGAGTAATTATCCCATTCACATTTAGTTCCTGAAATCATGGTTGATAGACGACAAAAAGGGTTAGGCTTTTCCGATGAATAAATAATAATAAAGATATGGCGAGAGTTGCGTCCCGCTAAAACCATGTCTGCATGGTGACGTCTGTCTAGTTGCTTCGAAACCACTCATCTTATTCGTGTGAGACCTGCATGTCGAATAAATTCGAACTTGACCGAGATATAACTGCCCTGTCATTGTTGTCTCCCGTTATTCAAAAACCGGAGAAGAGTCTAAAGCGAATGTTCATTTTACCAAGAGTGAAAATCTGGATAACGCGGAAAAGGCTTTTTGGCAAATTGGATGGGTCAATGCCCACGTGGAGGGGTCACAGCCAAGAGTGTAATTTAAACTTGTAATTCCTTCCAAGAGCAGGGGTCGCCGTTAAGTCAACACTTTTGGTATCCTCCTCACGTTTGTCTTGGGTTCGTTTGTTAAGTCCCTTGTGGGTCCGTCCAAGAGTTTGTTTGGGGGACCCAGACAGATTCAGACGTATTCGGGTCTGCCAAGCAGAACCCTAGATCGACCCATAGGTGTACCGGACCCGAATCCGGACCAGGTACGTCCCGTACCAGGATCCGAGGGTCCTAGGGTGCCAAACCGGTAACATAGGGAATAACTTATAAGCAAATTGGCAAATCACTAAATTTCTTAGCCAAATTTTGAGAAATTACTAAAACTTGTTCAACTCAATCGTTTGTGGAAGGTGGTCAATTCTATCCTTGAGAAGAAACGAATAGGAGAAATTGGGGAACTTTGGTGTCTCTTTTGAGATTTTCACCTGAGTAGGATGGCGAAACCTTTTTTCTTGTTTTTTTCTATTTTATTTATATTTTGTATAAAGGAAAACAAGAAATTGGGAATTTAGAAAAAGGGAACTATATACAAACTTTTGTACATATTTACAATCATATCGACCGCCTTAGATCAATCATAGATGTTTTTGATGCTTGCCCATTCACAAAAGTGGACAGTTGTTGGCCGTCTAGAGTTGTTTATTTATAGGCATTCGCACTTTGCACCATGGTAATCTGATACAGGCCACCCTACCATGAGTCAAATTTGACATGCTTTCTTGGCTTGGCTCAATCTTCATCCCACTTTGGCACTAGGTTGTCGACCTTAAAATCAACATCTATAGTTTTGTTTTGTCAAATTGACGCTTGATTGCCGCCTAATAGTGGCCAAAATTCTTGAATGCCTTCTAATGAACTTCTTCTAGGAATAGCAAATCATCTAGCCTTGCTTGCATAGGCTTGATATCTGTATCTTCGAGCTCCAATTGTTTGGCCATTTGGAGTGATGGGAGCTCCAAGTTGACTGGCAACACCACTTCCTTACCAAACATAAGTTTGTATGGTGAATTTTCTATGGATGCCTTTGGGGTTACCCTATTTGCCCTCAATGTTTTCGTCATTTGTGTGTTCCGATCTCTCTATGATTTAGCAATTGTTCTTTCCAAGATTTGAACTATGTTCTTGATTGTTGATTCAGGCAGACCATTTGCTTGAGGGTAATAATTCGAAGAGGTCTCCAAAATGATGCCATATTCCAATGCAAACTGAGCCAACTTCCAGCCTATGAACACTTTTGCATTGTCTATGATGATTTCTGAGTTTACATCAAATCTAGTAACAATGTCTTCTAGTAATTGAATCACAACCTCCTGGTTACCAGCCTTAACTGTGACGACCTCTACCCACCTTGTGAAATAATATGTTGTTGTGAGGATCCATTTGTGACCAGCGCTTGATAGCAGGCTAATCTTACCAATGAAATCTAATCCCCACTGCTGAAATGGATAAAAAACAATGATTGGCTGCAGTGACATTGGTACCTTACTTCGATTTCCAACAAAGGTATAACAAGATTTGCATTGCTTGGTCCACTAAAAGGTGTTTGATATGATGTTTAGCCAATAATAACTTGCTCATAAGATTTTGTGAGTTGTAGTATAAGCTGAATAGTTATCTTCATCAAGATACTCTTATAAAAGGTCTTTCGCTTTCTCTTCCTTTGCATCTTAGGAATACATCATCATATCCTTTCTGAAATAGAATACCACCGTTAGTCTATAATCATCCATCCTTTCACTAAACCGCTTTTTTTGCATTGGTGGAACAATATTATTTTGCATGTATTCAATGATTTCATACATCCACCCTGATTGATCCTATTTACTTATTCATTCTATTGACTGTTTTGGTTCATCGATGAACTGCACTTGCTTATTTGTGTGTAATTGGGCCAAATTTTCACATAACGCCCTTCCTTGCACTAAATAGGTTCGCTTAATTTGTATGTCGAACTCCTGAATTTTGGCTGTCCAACTTGCTCTTTTCTCACCTAGCTCATCTTGCAAGACAATGTTGGGTAATGCTTCGATTATTTCCTTCATTGATCTGAGATTATTTTAATACATAAGGTATGCCCAATATGGCATAACATTCTATAATAGGACAACAACTACCTGCAACTACCCATAACTAATAGTGAACACATGAACCCTATGTTGAGTGGTTGCAACCACTCAACTTATTATGACGCTAACAAACTATGATGATAATAATTTCCTAACATTCCCGCGCCTCTCCCTATTACATCATAGTTTAGAGTTTCTTGGAGAGGAAGTCTCGAAATGCCTCAAACTTAAGATGTGCAAGTGACTTGGTGAAGATTTCTGCACGTTGTTCTTGAATAGGGCAAAATTTGAGCTGAATTTTGTTGTTGAACATGTTTGCGTATGAAGTGGCGCTGAACTTAAGTGTGTTTGGTGTTCTCATGGAACACTGGATTACAAACAAGTTTCAAAACACCTTGATTGTCATAGTACATTGGTGTTGGTTTAGTTTGTGGTACTCCCATGCTTGCTAAGATATGTTTCAACCATATTGCCTCATAGATAGCACCTCCTGCAACACGATATTCTCTCTTGTGCCCTTCTTTTGGTGCATCCTTGTGCACTTCTGATAGAGCTTCCTTGGACTTTGTTGTTGCTTCTTCCATGGACTCTATTGTTGCTGCTACTATAAATTCAACTTTTGAGTCTTTTGTTGGTTCTTCAACTTGTTTCCTTGTCATAACTGTTTCTTGCTTCTCCTTAGATCCTTGCTTCTTAAGCTTTTCCTTCTAAATGCAACCATGAACTTGCACATTGTCATTTGTATTTTTTCCTTCTATTATATCCTCTTTATTCATTTCTTTCAGTTCCCTCTGAAGCCTTTTTATTTCTTCTTCATATCCTTTGATGGTGACCTTCAAACTAGCTATCTTTTTATATGGGTCCCATTGACTCAAGAATGCATGCTCCATTTCGTCCCAAGTGTAATCATAATTCCTTTCCTTAGCAAAACTTTTCCACCAAACATGTGCTTCCTCTTTTAAAATTTTGTAAAGTTGGCATGGCCAAAAATGGTCACTAGAATATAGAGATCTAAACTTCATCCACCATTCTCGTTCCAGTGAAAATTTGCAAATCCATGACCTCAATCCAAAAAGTTTTTCCTAAAGCAGCTAGGGTTTTGGGAAAAAAAGAAAAGTAGGGTCTTTCAAATTTTTTTTTTTTTTCAAATCTCCTCTATTCCTTGCTATCAACAAATAATTCTGTAGATTTTCTTCAAAAACAAATTAAAATTGTAACTGATTTGCTTGCTCAAAATAGGTGTAAAACTTATCCCGGAAATAAATTTGAATCCGGCGCAAAACTCGTCCAATCTGCACAAAATCGAGCTCGTTTGAATTGTCTTGATCATATGGAGCTTTCTGTCAGATCGGATTTCAAAGCTTTACAATCTGCAATGAAGCTTTCCAGACCTAAATCGAGCTCCAAACCCTTGCCTCGCCTCTGGGCTTTCAAGATTCTGCCATCCTCTCTATCATTTGCGAGTCTTCAACTTTTGAATATAGTTAAACCATAATAATAACCTCAAACCATTTAAAATCGACTCCCCGCACTGACATGTTTAAAATGGTTATGAAATCCAACCGGAAAAGGAAACTAAAATCTCTACAGCATTACCCACGAATTTACAAATCTCGCACCACAGTTCCACTTACATAGTTAATAAATTTGATACTTTATAGGGATAGTTCTACATTAGTGGAAGGTAAAGTCATAATTTAGAGTCTTTATAATAGTTATATTAAAGAGTCATAACCCCTCCTATTGACCTCTTAATAAATAATCAAGAAATCCTCTCGTGCGTGTTAAGGTACAATGTTTATCTCATAAGTTTAAAACCTCACAAATAGTCATAAAATAGGCTTTCTTGAGCACCTATGCCCTCTTTTAGGCCTTTGTTTACTAGAAATGCTTCTATTTAGGGACTTCTAGAGAGCCATTTAGTGTTTTGATGCTGTTTAGGAGTGCTTGTAAAGCTCTCATTGTTCTTTTCGAAGGAAATGGAGGAAAGAAACATCATAGGCCAATGCAGTAGATTATATCTAGCTTATTCCTAAAGTGTGATCTGTCAGGTTGGTGTTTAAGACTTTCGAATGGAGATGGTACATGATTTTTGAAGTGGAGATGGGTAGGAAACATCCAAAAGTCTCGGGAGGAGTCTTTGCGTATCTAGAGAAATCTCTGAGACAAGTGCCAGTATCAGAAACGGGTGTCGATACCTGGGAGACGAGTCTTCATGTGACTTATTAAAATCCCCTTTGGAAGTCACAATGGAAAATGGGTTGGAAGAAACAGTCCCATTACAGGCAGCTGAGGATGAAACACCAAATCCCGCAACCATTTTGCCTAAGAGAAGCTCCCTATAGAGATCACCACCTAATAAGAGTCCTATGTTAATCTCCAGCATTTGCATGATGGGTAATTTGTGGGGCCAACTGGCCAAGTATGTGAGCAATCACAACACACTCTTCTGTAGCAACACCATGATTCCCCAAAGATCATTTCCTCATGGGAGGAAGATCAAGAATTTTTAAGGCCTCCCATGAAATCTATCAAAATTTCTTGAGATTCATTGGAGGTCATGGGGGAAGAATGAGAGGCAAATTTGAGAGTTCATATTGAGATTCAGAAATTACGATAATCAGATAAGAATCCAAGTAATGTGCAAAGGACTTTTCACATCTGTTTGAAAATTCAAGGGGATTTTGAAACCATAATTTCAACTCAGTGTTTCATCTCCCCTCTACAGCAATTTATAATAGCATATGATGCTCTCAGATTATGGATCAAGGAGGGATTGCCTCCAGAATGGTGAGAAATTAGGCGTTGCTGGATAGTAACTGGCTTTTTAAGAATAGAGCACAACATACCTTAGGGTCTAGAGAGGAGCTGCACCATGCTTTATGTCTGCATCCGTTCCCTCACTCAACATTTGATAACTATTCTAGGCTCATTAATTATCTTTGAGCGACAGTAGTAGTTTATCAACCCTCCTTCAAGATACTTTGAAAAACATCTCTCTGATATCTTTTGTAGTTTTGTTATACTGGTCTTAAATATAATTCTGTTCTTGGAAAATAGAGAAAATTCTTGAATTTTCTGTTCTAATCATGTTGTAATTTAATTTTCCGAGTCCTGGGTCTTTAGATCTATGTACTTTATTCACAGAAGTAGCATGATATGAATTCGGCAAATCTTTGTTTGTATTTTGTATTTTTAATATAATTCTACTTTGCTTATCAAAGAAAACCTGGATCCAAGGAATATGAGTGCAAAAGATACACTGAAACACTGATGTAATCATGAACTTGAGAAGAATCTATTAAATTATAGTAGTTGAATTCTCTTTGTATGGTACTGTACTTAGAAGATGTCACGTGAACAAAATTCTCTATAGATATGGATTCTATTAGGGTTTTTAATTTTTGTTTTGGAAGATTATGTGTAGTCTAAAATGAGGTTTCAATGTGAGATTCTTTGTGTGGAAATTGGTCTACTTATAAATACCATTCTATCAGTTACAATGTTTTAATCCACTTTGTGCATCATGTGAAGGATACTTTTTAAACATATTTTTGCTTCACAACTTGCACAAGATTGAAGAAAAGGTAAAAAAAATTGTAAGAGAATCTACAAATTTGAATTCAAAATTATGCAATTCCAGTTGTAAATAAACTTTGCAAAATCCAAAAGCAACTAATCCTCTTCTACCATAGAACATGAATACAGAGAAAGCATATTGAAATTAAACTGAGATTTTCCTTCTTTAGGATTGATCTCTGACAGTTAATTACTTTGCGTTATAATGTTATTTTTTCCCTTCATTATTTCATAACAGTACTATGTTTAGAGGATTATCTTTTTATTTCTTTTTTATCGGTGAAACCCCTGTAGGTGGGGGCAACCTTTGGCTTAGCTGCCACGACTCTGGGTATGCCATACACAAACTTAGATGTAGTAGTTTATTGATCAGCACTTTGACTTTAATGGCAGCTACATACTTACAACTATACAGTTCTGTTTCTAATTTCACATGTTGCCTGGGGATTTTACCTGTGTCTTCATGTTGAAACCTACTCACTTTAACAACTTGAGCTCATCCCATTTGACAACGTTTGGAGGATATGTTAAATAAGCAAATGTACATGCTTTAAATGTTACCTATGGCAAACTGTTTTCATGGTTATTCATTTATTTTTCTTAAAGACCCTTATTCTTTCATTCTTTAACAGGGAACATCACGCTTGATGTGCAATTCATTTGGATCATCTCTTTGGATGTTGCCATTCTCAGAGCATTGCCGCAGAGATCACATATACTGGAAGACGTTTTTTGATGGGAAAGAAAAAGAAGGCTATAATGTTCATTGTGATGAGAAGGAACACACATCAGATTTTTCTGGATGGCCTGTGAACCTAGTCAATATTGAAATCCCAGTTTTGCCAGGTAACTTTGTGATTTGTATACACATGAATTTAATGCAAGGACTTTGTTCTTTGATTAAATTACTTCCTCATTTATCTATTTGTGTTCAAATTTTCAAGTGCAGATGGTGCATACCCAGGGGTTTCAAGGGAAGCTGAGGCTGTAACATCATCCTCTGAGTGTAGCATTCCTATACAACATTCATTTTCTGCACGTGAGGTGGCAGATGGTACACTATTTGAAGCGATTGGCGATATTGATCCAGATATCAAAACCATACTTCACCAACTTCACAAGTGAGCATATTGTACCCATCTCTATATAGTAATATGTATTTAGTAATAATATAAGGGATTAAAAAAAAAGATGCACATAAAATTGATTTTCCCTGCCTCACAAATCTGTATTCCAAAATCATTAAAGCAATTCCTTCACCACTTGTCTTCATCTGATCTTGCTGTTTTCTCACTGCCTTCATCAACATCTTTGTTTGGTTGAGATCCTTTTATTGTCTATTTCTCTTTCACTTTTTCTATTCTGATTTTCATTTTGTCCCTTTGCTTGGCAACTGTTGACAAGTTTTGTCACATTGCTTCTGAAGGGGTAGTGAAATTTGATTATGTTGATTTTCTTGATATAGTTTTCCTTATTTTTGTTGATAGTAGTGTTGCAGCAATTTTGGCTGTCATTTTTTGAATCCCCCTTGTAAATAACTGAATTTAAAAGAGCTTCGCCCATAATATAGCAAGAAAAGGGAGCTTCGCAAACAGCAGGCAGGAAAAAACATAGGTGCAAGCCAAATTTTCTAAGGCACAGAAAGAGCTTCGCAAGCGAAGCTCCCACAAGACTAGCTTCGGGCCGAAGTTTTGCGAAGCATACAATGTAAAAGTAAAATGCCAAAACAAATTCTTAAGTGTGGAAAAACACTTCGCAGAAATGCTAGCGAAGCACCTGCTTCGGCTGTCCCTTTTGGCGAACCACTCCTCAGGAAAATCTACTTTGCTCAAAATATTCCCGAAGCACCCGCTTCGGGTGACTCAAGTGCGAAGCTTCCCCCTCCGAAGGCTGGTTGTCCCTGAAAATTTTCTAAGGCATGGAGGAGCTTCGCTTGAATTTTCCCTGAAAGGCTGTTTTTGCAACGGTTAGCGGCGAAGCAATTTTGAAGGTCCACTTCGGATGAATTTTGTGCGAAGCTCTCTCAGTAGAAGCCTAACTGTATGCCCAAAATTTTCTAAGGCAAAATTCCACTTCGCTTGAATTTTCCCCGAATGGCCACCTTGAAAGAAGGTTCGCAGCGAAGCTGTTTCTGGATGTCCCTTCGCTGCGAAGCACCAATACAAAGAGGTCTATCCCACTTCGGCTCTCATCCATGGCGAAGCAGCTCCCCGAACTAAAATTCAGCGAAGTTCTCCAGGGCACACATCCCAAGACTGGGTATTTCTTCGAGGCAATTGAGTGGTTCATTAATGCATCTTTACTTTCCTGAAAGACCTGGGACTCATTTTCAGCAATGGAAAAGGAAAGGTCAGCCGCAGGAGGAAAACCCGATGGACCCGGCAGCCACTCGAGCATTGCGCCTAGAGAATGAGGACGAGTCAGGCGGCCCATTAATGAGAGTTTCCCCGGCTAAAGCGGTCGTAATTGCTAAATATAGGAACGGATGTGAGAACTTAGTCACGGGAGGAGCGAAGGCAGATTTTCCAGTTTTTCGAGGGCGTACTGCTAGATTTTATGCAATGATGGCTCAGAGGGCTGGGTCCTCTATAAAAACCCATGAATTGTAATGAAAAAGGGGGGGAAATTTTGCTAGAAAGCTGCTGTAACTTGATTCCTGCAATTGATATTGAAGACTTTGGGCTCATTTCTCTCTTGTATGCTGCCTTCTGGATTATTTCTGTTATTCTGTCTTTGATTGTATACTGTAATTATGAATCCTGAATTTAGGTGTGTAATTAGGGACAGAACCCTGTAATTCTCCTGGAGGATACATAGGGGAGAAAATGCCGTGTTAATGTTCTTTTATGCTGCCTGTGGATAGTGTTTCTGCTATATTTACATGTTTCCTGTTCGCTGTAATTCTGAAACCTGGATTTAGGCGTAAGGGAGTAAGTGAATCCTGGAACTCGTCCAGAGGATACATAGGAAAGTTAACGTGTTCATTTATGTGTTATCTTTTGTATTTATTGCTGCTACTTCAAGGTATTAGTTAGTGATCGTGCTGCTGGTTCTTCCCCTTATTAAATCAACCAACTGTGTTTCTTCCCTACTCTTTTATTTCTTTCCTGCACTCTTACTCTTTTTATCTCTTTCCTGCACTCTCATCTTTAAAGAATCAGTAGTTTAGTTAAGGAGCCGGCCTTTCTCCGGAGATTGGCACGGAGGGCATCTCTTCCCTCCGGCCTTTCAATGTTGGTCTAGGTCTAGGGCGCATATACATACAAAATCCTTTCCTGTGGCAAATTTGTGACCAACAGCAACCATCATTTCGTTTACTCTATTTAGTTTTATTCTTTTCAATTTTCCCCTCCATATCCATTCTCCCTACATTTTGTTCTCTCTTTTCGTGTTTTCCTCTCCATGGACACAACGTCCTCTGTTCATGCTAAACAGGAATGTATGTTTACCCCCCATGGTGGTATTCACTTAACCTTATGTGAAATTCTATGTCCACCTTTTTCTACTTCTCAATGTGTTTGTCAATTTTATCAATATTTAAAATCTAGGATCAGAGCACATTGACTGCAATGCTGTATCAGAGAAACTAATTTCTGTTTGCAAAATTCAGATTGGTATTGCAGATCAAAATATTACCTTATGACATATTTACAAATTCCCTGACAGAAGCCAAACTTACTGACATATGCTCCACAGCTATACACAGATTTGGGAAGTCGGCCCACACAAAGAATGAAGAGAATCGTGGGAAGAAGAACACATAACCAAAACATGGCGAACAACCATGCAAGGAAGTCAGGAAAGAAAGTAAAGCATGCTAAGTGATCTGCCTCTTCCTTAGTGTGATGGAAGTTTTGAAGTGATCCTTCTACAGAACTATTGCTGTTTCAAGATAGTTACTGGAGGAAAGAGTAGTTGTGCAGACACCTTTTTGCACTCCATAGGTGGGAAGACAAGCAAGAAATCTTGATTTCTGTAGTCCTTTTAGCCCTAGAGGTGGTTTTGCAATAGAAATGTGTTCAACCACTGTGAGATGACAAAAGTCCTTTGCTAGAGACTGTTTTTGGATGACATCATTGACATAAAGCATGGCACAAATGAGTTTGAGGGTCTTGTCTTTGATAAGGAGAGAAGTGCTTATTGGCAGAACTCAATTTGAATAGAAAGGCTAATACTTTCAGTTGAGGATCAAGATTGCAGAAAGACAATTGCAATAACAGGTTGCTAAGATCGTGTAAGGTGTCAAGAGTAACATGATTTGTGCTTTTGGCAATGCATGAAACCATAGTTCGGCATGATAGCTATTACAAAGTAATGCTCCTCTTGGTTCATGGAGTGGGAATCCTACATGGGAGCAACTACAAAGTTGTGCGTTTGGTGGTGTGCAACACTAAAGTTTTGCATAGGAGTGATAGTTGTGCATGTACAAGAGGTGGAAGTAAAAGTTCCTAGGCATTATGGAACTTGGTGAGTGTTTAAAAAACTCGTCGAGTCTGAGTCCAAGTCAATCTTTCCAAGTCACTCGGAATTGACTTGGCGAGGTTTTTTTAGCTTGTTGAGTTTTTTTTTACTCGTCGAGTTTTTGGGACTCGCAAGTAAAAAAAAACTTGCCGAGTCCCAGAAAAACTCGGTCATCTGCGCACGCGTAGAGGAAAACGACATTAAAATTTTTTTTTTCCAAAGTCCCCTCATTTTTGTTGTTTCCAGTTGGAGAGAGAGCAGAGACAAGCTGAGATCAGACCAACAACAACACTAAATTGCATCCTAAATCCAAATTTTTTTTAGTTTTAAAGAATCTAACAGCCACCCAACAGTTACATCTGAGGTAAAAAACTTGGTTTCAGCTGTCAATGCTTAAACCCTAGGGCCTTTTTTTTTTTTTTTTTAAAGTTTCTAACTACTTGTTTATTGTTTCCATGTGCAGCCACATTGAAACAAAATGACAGGAAAAAGAGACACAGCATGGAAATATGCAAAGGAGGGAGAAAAGAAAGGGGAGGTTTACTGTAATTTTTGTGGGGACAAAATTCATGGAGGCATAAACTGCCTCAAATACCACTTGGCGAGGTGGAAACGCCATGATGTCAGGCAATGTTCAAAGGTGCTTGCTGAGGTTGAGAGGGAATGCAATGCCCTCCTGACAGACTACAGTGAAAGAAAAGAACTAAAACGAAGAACAAGCGAGGCCATGGCTAGTCCCCCTTCTCGACCTCGTACAGAGGGTACCGATAGCACCTTTAGCCGGTTTCAGCAATGCTAGAGTGGGTCCAGTCCATCAGTTGCACACCCGGGGAGTGGGATGGAGGAGTCCTTTTTTGTGGAACGTTTCACACTAGGGTCACAACCCATGCTTGAGGGTATGACTGCGTGGAACGAGGAGAGGCACAAGGCCACGAGGAAGGCTTGTGCAAGTTTTTGGTATTTTTCGACATTCCCTTCAATGTGGCGAGGTCTCCATATTGGCGAGGAATGGTAGATGCCCTAATAGTTTGCGGCCCAGGATTTAAGCCGCCAACTTATGATGATTTTAGGGGCCCTCTCCTTCGTGAATCCATGGAGGATATTCAGGTGTTGGTTGAAGAGCAACGCAAGGTATGGAGGAAGAGGGGTTGCACAATCATGTCCGATGGGTGGACCGATGGGAGGAATCGGACATTGATTAATTTTTTGGTTGCTTCTATAGGAGGAATTGTATTCCTCAAGTCAATGGATGCATCGACACAAGTTAAGAGTGTCGAAATGCTTGCACAGTTGTTGGAGGAGGTTGTGTTGGAGGTCGGGCAAGAGAATGTTGTCCAAGTTATCATGGACAACGCAACAACGTATGTAGCAGCTGGTAGGATTTTGGAGGAGAGATTCCCCACCATTTTTGGACACCATGTGCAGCCCATTGTCTCGATTTGCTTCTCGAAGACATTGGGAAATTACCTTGGGTGTCTGAGGTTGTACAAAAGGCAAAATGTATTACCAAATTTATCTACAACCATACGTGGGTCCTCTAGCTGATGAGGCAATTCACTAGTGGGAGGGAGCTTGTGCGGCCTAGAGTTACACGCTTCGCCACAAACTTCGTTACATTGTAGAGCCTCTTTGATGCAAAGGGGGCATTGAAGAGGATGCTTGTGAGCGATGAGTGGACTG
The DNA here is from genome assembly GCA_028583015.1 of Wollemia nobilis. Lineage (NCBI taxonomy): Eukaryota > Viridiplantae > Streptophyta > Pinopsida > Araucariales > Araucariaceae > Wollemia > Wollemia nobilis. The sequence goes on from JAQPPZ010003280.1 coordinate 5,377,060, forward strand.
CCGAAGATGCTGCTAGATACCAACTCTCCAGTGAGGGCAAGAAGGTGTACGACTATGTCTTTGAGGAGCCCTTTTGGACAACTATGCATGAGGCAATCAAGGTACAAGACTAAGTTATTTTATTTTATTTTTTATTTAAATTATTTTTCCATTTGCAAATTTTGAATTGTAAATTATTTTTATTTAAATTATTTTTCCATTTTTTTATTTAGGTGTTAGAGCCTTTGGTGAGGGTTCTCCGTCTTGTTGATGGAGAAAAATCACCAATGGGATATGTATATGAGGCTATGGATAGGGCGAAAGAGGCAATTGCCTCATTTTATAATTATTTTGAGCCCAAATACAATCCCATTTGGGAAATTATTGACCGGTGATGGACTTCTTAGCTCCATAGCCCACTTCATGCAGCGGGGTACTACCTCAACCCCAAATTTTTTTATGATGATTCATTTGAGGCCGACTATGAGGTGATGTTGGGCCTTTGACAATGCCTTGACCGAATGGTGCTAGATGAGCACACCCGCAATTTGATCCAGGATGAGCTGCAACATTATAAGAGATGTGAGGGTGTCCTTTTCACATCCACACAGTGCATTTGAGCAAGGTCAACTTTGAGGCTAGGTAACCCTCATCGAATTATTATTGATTTTGTCTTTTGATTTTGTTTTAAAAAATAATCTCAATTTACGATTTTACATGAATTATTAAATTTCCTTTTTCTTGGCTTTTTCTAGATTTATGGTGGGAGGACTTTGGTGCATATACGCCCAATCTACAACGCTTCGCCATAAAAGTTTTATGTCAACCATGCAACGCTTCAGGTTGTGAGCGCAATTGGAGTATGTTTGAGCACATTCACTCCAAGAAGTGCAATAGGCTTATGCAACAAAAGTTAAATGATCTTGTTTTTGTTCATTACAACCTTTGCCTCCACCATAAAAAAATTGCGGGAACAAGTTACGAAGCCATTGATTTAGACGAGATTGATCCATCATCTGAATGGATCACAGAGCCAGAGGAGGAGCAGCAACAAGAGCCTCTCTTTTCCATGGATGATTTTGAAAGCATGGCGGAGGAGTTAGCGGCAAAGGCACAGGAAGAGGCATGGGCATAGGCACAAAGAGAGAGGACTAGAGCTTTTGCTAGGGCAAAGGGCAAAGGCATTGCAAGACATGGATAGTGGGCCTATTGAGGCATTGTCATGACACATTTTGTAATTTGTACCTTTTTATATTATAAGCAATACAAGAATATTTGAATTTTGGATGCATTAAAATTTCTTTAATTGAAGTGTGTTTTGTCACTTTCATGTGTAGTTTAAGCTTGTATCACTTATAGTATTAATTTTGGATTTGTATAATGTTAATTAATTGTGATATGCATGAAAATAAACTTTTTTCCAATGAAAAATTGCATTTTTTTTTTGCTGAGTTTTTCTGAATTTTTTTCTAGTCCAAGTTTGAGTCCTGATTCGGCCTTGCCGAGTTTTTGCCGAGTCCGAGTTTCTCTACTATGTTGTTGAGTATGCGAAAAAGATGTAGAGTGAGGAGGATAAAGATTGAGTCTTGCAAATTGAGAACAGGGGAAAAGTTAACCAATCTAATACTGAATCAACCACTCGAGTCAATGGCCAGTTTTGGAGAAATACAAAAAATGCCCCATGTTTCATATGAAAGAAAGAACTAGGTAAGCATTGTGGGAATTCCATATTGATTTGTAAGGAAAACAAACTGATGAGTTGTTATGAATGGGGGGTATTCCCCGTAACATTTCACAAAAGTGCACTGGATTGGTACATGGAATTGCTAGAGGACAAGTATAAGACCTAGAAAGAGTTGTAAGAAGCCTTCAAAAAGGAGTTAAAGTTTTGTATGATGACAATGAGATCATTGGAGATTCATAATATAAAGCAGAGAAAAATAAAGTTTGTGTTGGTCGTTTATTAGAGGTTCAAGCTGCTAGTTAATAAATTGGAGGAAGAGCCAACAAACAAACTTTAGAAAAAGTGGTTTGTGGAGGGACTTTTTCCCAATTATCGGAAGAAGACGAAAGTGGTCGCTTTGGCATCATATTAGGCCTTTGATTAACTATGAATTTTGAAAATGACTCCAAGATATCATATTGAGGTTGGGTTTAAGATTTCAATGATTTAGATGATAGTGATATGATGGAGAGGAAATGTCGATCGCTACTCTTTGTATGGAGATGATGTCTATGTTTACAACAATGAAGTTAGAGATCTAGAAAGAGAGCAAGTGTTTTTGTGTTGATTGTGAGGTAGAAGGACATATCTAATGACAACATCCTATATCATTTGTGATATCAAAGAGCATTTGATGAAGGAATGTCCCTTCAAGATGAAGAATAACCCTAATAAACAAATGTTTGCAACACAAATGTGGAAAACCCGTAGAATTTCGAAGGGTAGTGCAGCCAATGATGATGGATTTTGGAACAATTGCCAAGGTACAAGAGAAATCAGAATTAGAATCAAGGTAGTTGTGTCCAAATCCATTATGATGCTAACCGGAGGCCAGTCATGTAGTGTCATAAATGAAATGAGTGGGTCCACATTGCACGATAGTGCCAAAAAATGAAAGTCATAATGAAAGGCTGATGTGTAGATGGTGTGAACTTGGGAAGCACGATGACAATTGTATCAAGTAGAAGACAAGGTCAATATAAATTTTATTGAAGTTGAACAGGATATGGAGCATACCATATAAGTTGCTTGAGCACAAGCAAAGCAAAAGTAGTATCGTGATCTAGTAGAAGAAATATGATGATAGAAGGAAGTCTGGATATGTGGAGAGTCGGAAATTGAAGATAAGAGACTAACCCTGAAACTAATTGTGTTGATGTCATGGCACTACCCTCAAAGAATAAACAACTTGAGAAACAATAATACATCAAGCTAGTTGCTTTAAAGCTCAATATGAGTCGATACTTTTTGTACTACACAAGGAGCTAATGGGAAACAAGTTTGCAAATGTTATCATTGGTAGGAGGCAGAATGTGAATGTACTCTTGGACAAAACCTGATTGCAATTGGGATCACCCAAGTGTGGCCTTCTTGTTTAAAGCTACTAGGAGTAGACTAGTGATGGATTAAGATGAAAGGTTTGTTGCTCATGCAAAAGGCAAAGATTGCCAATCAATTCTTTGTGATGGTATTTTTGGTTATTACCTCATGAAAGGCACAACTTAGGATGGTCTAGTGGGCTGTGGATGGATACAGTCAGCAAAGTTAAACCACAATTGGAATGACCACTTGACTTTGGAGAAAGTCCATCAAAATGTCATTGTCAATCTAAAGAGCTAGTTGATGAGGAAGGATGTTGCAACCTTAAAAGACTTTGATTGTTTCAAGTCAAAAGACAAGGAAGTTGCCAATGAAGAACTTGCCTATTAAGAGGTTGTTGGCATAGCTTAAATGGATCTAGGGAAGACAATGTGTTAAAATGAGAACAATGCCTTGAAGGTGAGAGGTACTTTGACAGTAAACTTTTCTAGTGGAAAAAGGAAGACTACAAAATTTTTATTAAGTGCATATGTCTACAGACAAAGGATGGCTAGGATGATAAGGGAGAAACTAGTAACCTATTTCCAACTTTGGTTGTAGGTAAAGATGAAAATGAAGAAGAGGAAATAATTTTGCCTTGATTATTTTGGATTATATTATGGGAGACATAATTATGTTTGGAGCCAACAAGAGTTTGGGAAAATGAAAGCTTGGCAAGATCCATGTTATTGCCAACTAGCCTTCTAGACTATGATTGGGAGAGATTGTAGAAGGCATTGTGTATAATGTGTTTCTAGATGTACACTTGTTTCACATTGTGGTGTTGATGCTCTTGTACAAGCATGTTAGTACCTTTTGTGCAAAATGGAACTAATAGGTGCACAAAGGAAGATTTTATTGAACTCAAGGCCATTGTAGCTGATGAATGGATTGCTATATAACATGGGGATTGACCAAATTTTGAGGAGGTGCAGGTTGGAAGAAGAAATTGGAAGTGTACTTAAAGAGGGTCATGAAGGTTTGGAAGGCAGTACAGGGTACCTGTTGATGCACTTAATGATTATGTGTGCCTAGCACTACAATTTGGGAAGAGAATTTTCATCTAGTCAACCTCTAGAGAGGGATGACTCCCTTGTATTCTATATAATCTATTTGAGATTGTGAGGAAAAGGATTAGGGAATGCGTAAAATAAATGCAGAAAACTAATATATCTGTGGGGCTATAGCACGACAAATTGACCCAATTGGGGTTTCATGAAAACTCCATAGCCACAATCTATCATTAACCCTACAGAAGTTTACAACATACATCCATTAAAAGGACTAGCAGGTAGGATAGAGCAAAGCCACAATCATGTTTTATCTTCTAGAAACAACAAGGTGAGGAAGTGTACACAAGCTGGAAATGAAAGAGGATGCATAGCCAATGATCATCCATTGCAAAAACTTCTCTAGAGTTGTATTTACATAAAAAAGGACTGCTTAAGCTCTTATATTGCCAAAGGAATCCATTATAAATGAGCCCAAACTCATATTTATAGATACTATGTCTTAACTAAAACATAACTGCATAAAAAGAAAAAACCTAATTCCCAAAATTTAGCCAAAAAATAGCATATTGCATCCTATTCTAAAATTTGGTAACAAATGGCTGCTTCTCCATCTTGATTTGGCTTTAAATCCTTCTTTTTATGCACTTTGGAGGTCATTCTTCTCTTCCATCTTCATTTGGCTGATATTTTTGTCTTTAGTGGGCCGTTACAATTAGTCCCATGTAACTACTAGTTGTGTGTGGTCATGCTTCGCACTCATAACAGGCCTCAAATGAGTGAATTGGTCCCTTCTGAACAAATTGGTCTGTTATATCTGTAGATCTGCAAAATTATGTGCAGGTGCAGTAATATCGATTTCATATTGAATTCGCATTTGTGTCCCGCCGGGCATGCTAAAATTGTTGACCTCATGCGGTGGGTGTTTTGTTGTGGGGCGAATTATGTTCGTCCCACCGGGTGTGCTAGAACTATCGAATACATAAATTGGCAAGCGCGATTTATGCTCGTGATCGCGGTTCAACAAATGGAAAGGGAGGTTTCTACTCTCCCCAACCTTTGGATCTCAGGCTATGTTGGAAGTATTATATTATTTGGCCCCCTTGTAAATATTAGAATGATTTATATTTTATATAGTGTATGTGTCAATATGAGAGAAAGTGCAAGGTGTCAAGAGAGAGAATGAAGAGTCACATTGATACGTGGTAGGATGAGAGTTTTGTCTTAATGAGAGGAAAAGGATGCATCTCTCGGATGTTTGAGGAGAGTAATAGTTAGAGTACTGAAAAGTCATGTAAAATTATATATTGGAGACAAAGCTCCATGCAATGTAATCTATCTGAATCATTCTTGTAATATTTTGATATTGAATATATTTGAGTTATATTTGTGAGATATTGTTGTTATTCCAATATTGTGATTCATTGTTATTTTGTATGGCATTTATCTGATTTATACTTGATCTTGGATAAAGATTTATGTGAGTTAATCTATATGGAAAGCTAACAGTGGTATCAGAGCCACAGAGTGTTGGATAGAGATTGTGTGAGGGATTTGTGTGAGATGGGACAATCATCGCCATTTGACGACACGCACTGATTTCATCCGAAGAAAAGGCTAAGGTTGATTTAGAGCCATTAGAGCTTGCAATATCTAGGAGTGTGAGGAAGAGTGAAGAATATTGAAGGAGATTATTGATTGCATGCATTTGATCGTGTGCTGGAGATAAAGTGCTGAAGTTGTTGTTTGCTGGTTTGCCACTATGAAGAGGAGATTTGTTGGACGAGCATAGAAGATCAGCTAGAACATGTGAGGTGAGGATCCTGAGAGCCAAAGTGCAATAGGAAGATGAAGTGCCAAGAGTCATTGATGAAGCTTGAAGGTTGAGAGCTGCCAAAAGAAGCTAGAAGTGCTTGGTAAAGAAGGTGAAAAGATTGCATTCGAAAACCTGAGAAAGCGAGTGTCTCAGGCCAAGAAATTTGAAGCAAAATAAAAAATATTGAAGAAAAGTTGTATTTGAGAAAAATTGACGAGGTAAGGCAAATTTGATTTGAAGAAATAATTTTATTAAAATTATTTTGAAGAGAAAAAGTTTATTTTTGAAGAAAAGAAAATCTGGAGTGATAAGAAAATAAAAAAAAAAAAAGAATTTGATTGGAAGAATTCAAAGAAAGTAAAAAGAAGAGAAACGTTTTTGGGAGATATAAGAAAATAAAAATTGAAGAATAAAAGTTTTTATATTAGACAGAAAGAAAGAAGATATTTTTATTTGGTTGATTTAGAGAGATTTAAAAAAAATATATAAAAGTTTTTTTTTTTGAAGGAAGATATAAAAAATATATATTTGAGAATATCAAGAATTACTTTGAAAAGAAGAGAAAGGGAGATATAAGAATTATTTAATTTTATTTTTTAAATTGCTGAAGAAAAGATTACAGAAAGTTATATTCAAAGATTGAAGGACAAAAGAGCTTATTAAAAAAGAGGAACCAACGGAAATAATATTGAGCATATTAAAAAAAGGAGGAACCAGCAGAAATAATATTGAGCATATTAAAAAGGAGAAACCAGCAGAAATAATATTTTTTAAATTGCCAAAATGGTGGTAATCCATGTAAAGTAGAGCTGAGAAAAGAAGTGTCTTGCACTTGCTAAGAGCCAAGAAGTTGCAATCATCTTGATTTTAGATTGAGAAGCAGAGAAAGAAAGAAGAGCGAAGAGAAGAAGAAAAGATTGCAGTAAAGATAAGAAGAGAAAGAGGAGAAGTTTGAAGAAAAGAGAAAGAGAAAGTAATTGAAGAAAAAAATTTGTAGTAGTACATCTGGAAGGAGAAAGACGTCGAAAGGAGTATACGGATGAACGAAAGTTTGTTGGAAGCAAACACTTAAGCGCCTGAGGTAAACCTGCGAAGTGATTTAAAAAAAAAAAGCAGTAAGAGACGGTGCTTGAGGTAAACCTACAAGTTATCTGGAAGAGAAGCTGCATCTGTGAGAAAGTCTGCATTTACAAGTCTGAGAAGCGCATTCAAAGTGAGCAGGAACATTGCAAAGTGTAATAACCTGGTAATTGATTTGAGTAATGTTGCCTGTTTGGAATAGAGCGGACGAAAGAGGAAACAATGCATGTAGAGGTTCCATATGGAGAACTGTTACAAGATCCTAAGTTAAGCTTTAATTCATTCAAAAAGAGAAGCGGGCATGTATAATCTGGATTTTCGGACATGTCGCTGCATCCCTTTTCTTTAAAAGAGATTTTAAAAAAAGAGTTGATGAATTCTACGCTATCTGAAACACATGCAATAATCAAATCATCCATCTGAAAATTTCTGGAAATAATTAACTCTAATGCGGACACGTTTCATTGGAGCTTGATGAAAATTGAAGTGACATCTCAGGATATAAAACTCAAAGATAAGTGCCAATATTAAAGGAGCTTAGTGAAGGTAATCTTCCGATGCACATTTGGACAGTGGTTGCGCATATTTCAATGTGGTTGCGCATGGAAACAATAATCAAGTAGTTAGAAACTTTAAAACCCAAAAAAAAAGCCCTATGGTTTAAGCATTGACAGCTGAAACTTTGGTTTTTTACCTCAAATGTAACTTTTGGGTGGGTGCTTGATTCTTGAAAACTAGGAAAAATTTGGGTTTGCAAATGAGTGTTTTTGTGGGTTTCATGTCACCTTATCTCTGGTCTCCTTGCAATTGGAAACAACAAAAGTGAGGCCAATGTCGAAAAAAAAAGTATTTATGTCGTTTTCATGTCATTCTGCCAGCTGCAGTTGAGTTTTTTTCTCAGACTTGATGAGTAAAAAAAAACTTCTTCCAAAATCGATGTTAGCTTTGTGGGACATCTTGTTTTGGGGGAAGGAATGTTGGGGTTTCTTCTTCCTCTTCAAGAAAGGCCCTTGATCTATCGTAAGAGCACTCCCCCCTCTCTCTCTCCCTCTCCCGCTCTAGAATTCAAAGTCTTAGTCCTAGGTCTCCCCACGTCCGCTCTCCGACAATGGTTCACCTGCACTCCTATAAAAGTTTCTCATTCTCCTCAAGAACTTAGGGGGATTTCTGCTGCGAGCGATGGGGATTTTTATTGCGAGCGAGGGGGATTTCTGTTGCGCGAGGGGGATTTCTACTGTGAGCGAGGGGGATTTCTGCTGCGCTCGGGAGGGGATTTCTGCTGCGTGCGAGGGGGATTTCTGCTGCGCTCGGGAGGGGATTTTTGCTAAGCGCGAGGGGGATTTCTGCTGCGCTCGGGAGGATTTCTGCTGCGCTCGAGGGGGGTTTCTGCTGCGAGCTAGAGAGATTTCTACTGTGAGCGAGGGGGATTTCTGCTGCGCTCGAGGGGGATTTCTGCTGCGCTCGAGGGGGGATTTCTGCTGCGCTCGAGGGGGATTTTTGCTGCGCAGGAGAGGGGATTTCTTGGTGTTCTTGTGTTATGGGGATACTTGATGGAGGAGGAATGGAGGAAACACGAGCTTCTCCTCTTAAATCTATCCAACGTTTTCACACAACAGTTTCATACCAGCGTTTGTCTAAACAGATTAATTCTCTCCAGAAATAGCTAGACACACAAGCTAGTATTATACTCTCCTTGCAAGACCAAGTGAAAGACGGCAGCCGCATTATCGCAGATCTCCAAATTAAACTTCAAGATCAACAAGCTATCATTACTCAATTGCAGACTGCACATACTGAACAACCTCCTCAAAATTCCGTGAATTTACACTCTCAAATCTTAAAAATTCGAGATGAATAGGTTGTTTTTCTTGTTGAGCAGGAACGTCTCAAAGAAGCATCAATTGCACAAAGACAAAAATTAGCTGACCAACAATCTTGGGTTCAGGTTGTAGCCGGAAAGAAGAACCCCCTCCCATAGTTGAGTTGGCTGTCCAAGCTAAATTTGATGAAGAAAGAATCCGTAATGCGAAAGCGCTCAATCTTAGGGTTCGTGGGGTGCCCAAACCTATTGATCCGCTTCAAGCTGGAAATGCCTTCATTCACAACACTCGAGTTAATAGATGTTACTCTCGAGAGAACATGGTTCTCTCCCGACTCCACATTGGTCATACGCTTCAAAAATGCGGAAGAGCGTATGAAAGCGTTGAGGGCCAAACATAAATTATTTACTCTTCAGGACAAGATCTACCTTGATGAGGACATTACGCGCCTCTAGGTTGAAGAAATGGGCAGTTATTCGTAATTTGCGTGCAGTGATTAGGGACTCTCCCCCACCTGGGTGGTCCAAACCCTTGCCTAACAAATGACTCCATCGACACGAAGGGGGGGTGGCAGAAAAGCTAGCTATAGCTTGCTGGAACTGCAATGGTATGATGTGGTCTCGCCCCAGGGTCCCTTCTTGATGTGATTGGTAGACATGACATCATTCTTATCTGTGAGACGCACGAGAGTCCCAAGCGGGCCCTTCTAGTTATCTCTGGTTACTTTTGGTGGTCCAGTTGTCGGCAACTCACTGGATGCTTTGGAGGGGTTAGAGGATCAGGAGGTGTTGCTGCTCTTATCAAGGATAAGCTCCAGGGTTCGGTTTCCTTGGTTTCGACTGATCCCCACTCCAGGTTTTAATGGATTAAAATCCATTGTCACCCACCTCTTTGGTATATCTACATTGCCACTTGTTACTTTCCCCCCACCATGTCCAATTTTGTTATTCACACGGACAGGGACCCTTTCCACGATCTTTATGAGGACATTACTAGATTCTCGACTTTAGGGGAGATACTTCTGTTGGGAGATTTCAATGCTCGGACCGGACCTATGCAGGTTTCTCTTTTTGACCTCACAACCGATGAGATGCAGACTCGGGAATTGGATCTTGAGGACCTTGGTTTTGCTCAAACCTCCAGCGACACACAGGTGACTGCTTATGGTAAGCATATTATTGGGTTGGGTGAATCCAACAGGCTAGTTCTTCTCAATGGTATATCTTGTTTTCCGGATTCTAGTGGGTTTACTTGCTTTCCTCATAGTGGTGGAGCCAATGTCGTCGACTATGCTATTTCCTCTACCACCCTCATTCCATTCATTTCCCGATTCAACGCCTCTGATCACCCTCCTTCCCTTACCGATCATTCAGCTTCTTTCTCTTACGTTATCCACTCGTTTCCCTTCCTGTTACTCCTCCCCCTCCTCCCTCCCCTTCGATCCCTCGAGTCACTATAGACTTTGACTATTATTATTCCTTTACCTACATGGACCGGTTGCGTCATGTTCTCCCCAAGGTGTCTTCTCTTTCCAATGTTTTCGATCGTTCTGCTTGCTTGGTCCAAACTATTTGGAAGGCTGCTTTGAAATCATACCCCCACACTATTTGTCCTCCCCCCCGTCCTCATCCCCCTGGTCATTGCCCCATGAACATCTGGTATGATGAGGAATGTAAGTCTGCCCACCGAAGGTTGAAATATGCCATTCGAAATCCTTCCCAGCCCCATGCCATTTCTCACAAAGATCATAGGATGCTTCTTCGAAATAAGAAGCGTCTCTTCCTCTCTCGGCATCGACTTGATCTTATCCACTCCCTTCAACAATCTCCTAAATCCTTCTGGCGCCTTATCCTCCCCCGTGATCGGATTACTCATGGGATCGATCTTTCCTCTTGGACCATCCATGCATCTTCCCTTTATACCATCCCAAATCAGCCTCGTATTTTTGCTCCCTCCCCTCCCTCTTTGTGCCACCTCTTTTCTACTGGTCTTGTCAGGCAGGCTATCTGGAAACTTTGTACAAGCAAAGCAGCAAATTTGGATGGGTTATAGGTGGAATTTTTGAAGCATGGTATTGACCCTCTTGTTGGGCCCCTTGTTGATCTCTTTAATCTTGCTGTCTGTTCTGGGTTTTCTGAGTCCTGGACTCAGCATATCATTTACCCCATTCATAAGGTAGGTGATCTCCATGAACCCAATAACTACAGGACTATCATGATTGGGCATATCTTTGCCAAGCTCTATGCCACAACATTGGATGTGCTTCTCTCTCGAAGGTTGGAGGAGGGGGGTTTCAGGGCTCTTGGCCAAGCTGGTTTTCGGCAAGATCATCAGACCACAAATCACATTCTAGTCCTCAGAGCTATTATTGAGGAGGCGCGTTCCAGGTCCTCGAAGTTTTATTTTTGCTTTGTAGACTTTAAGAAAGCTTTCGACACGGTGCCTCGACATTTACTTCTTGAGAGGCTTTGATCAATTGGCATCTCTGGGCAGCTTTTGACAACGGTTACACGGTTATATGAGACTGTGAAAGGTCGATTTCGCTCCCCTCAAGGGCTTTCAGCCAATATTATTAGCACCATAGGAGTGAAACAGGGATGCCCCCTTTCGCCGACACTTTTTGGGATCTTTATCTACGAGCTTGAGACTTTTATCAAGGAGAACGCTCACCCAGAGGATGGTTGCCTTCTTCACCATGTGTTGATTTCTATTCTCCTCTTTGTTGATGATGTTGTTCTTTTGTCCTCATCCCCTGAGGGGCTTCAGCGTCATCTGGACACACTTGCCGCTTTTTGTGACTCGAGACAGTTGACGGTGAATCTTTCTAAGACCAAGGTTATGGTATTGAATACTACCAAAGAGGCTCTATCCCATCTCCACTTCCTTTTCCAGGGCCAGGAGGTCGAAATCACCACCTCTTATGTGTATTTGGGGGTTCTTTTCAGTGGTCCCACTTTTGGTATGAAACCAGCCGCCCAGGTCTGGGTGTGTGAGGGGTATGCAACTCTATCTTTGCTACAGAGGAATTGCTTCAAAGCACATTTTCAGGATATACCTGTGAAGATGAGGATCTTTGACGCTTTGGTCAAGCCAACTATTATTTATGGGTCAGTGGTTTGGGGCCCTAGTCTTGGCTTGACTGAGTGGTCACGGGTTGAACGAGTGCAGACGCTCTTTCTTCGACGATTCATTCGTTGCAAGGGAACAGTCCCTTGTTCTATTATTCTGGCAGAGTTTGGGGCTTCTCGTTTCCAGCTTGAGATTATCTTCTTGATTATCGGTTATCTTCACAAGATCCCTACTTTCGGAGATACCCCTGAGGGTTTCAGGCGGTACCCTTACCTCGCCCTTCGCTCCTCGATGGAACTCTCTCCGAGTTCTCGGGGAGGCCGGAGGAGCTTGTATTTTCAGGTTTCTACTCTCCTGGCCAGCATTCAGATTAAGATAGACATGCTGCCCTCTTATTCTTTGGGGGTTCTCCCTCCCTCTTGGCTTACTAAGGAGAAGATGCTCCACGAGATTCGGAAGGATGTTAGTCTCCAGTACACCAGATGCACATAGATCTCTCGTGTTGCCCCTCTTTCCCCCAAGCTGTCTTTCTACCATGAGCACTTCTTATAGATACAGGAGGGCATAATAGTTCCTCCACAATACCTTCAGCAGCACACAATGCATAGTCTTCGGATCACTATTGGGCATCTCAGGGTGTATTCTCTATTAAAACTGAATCATTAGTTTCCTCTTGATATTCCTGGAAGATATATAAGGTTACATAAATTCCGTTGAGGCAGTTTGAACCAAGCTGGGTGGTTCATAAACTGAACAAAGAACCCTACGTACAACTCCTTTATGCTCTAACATAATGCTGTTAACATAGTTAATGTAATACAAAATATTCTAACATCCCCCCTTATTACATTAATGTTGACTACACATAGCATTGCGGAACAATTCAAATTTGACTCGAGCAAGCGCTTTGGTGAAGATGTCCGCTATTTGCTCATTTGTGGGAATGTAGTGGAGCTGGATATGATGCTTTGGAACCTCATCTCGAATGAAATGACACCTAGTGTCAATGTGTTTGGTGCGATCATGAAAGATAGGATTCTTGACAAGATTCATAACACCTTGATTGTCGCAGAATAAATGTAAAGGAAGTTTCTTTGGAAGGCCCATATTTGTGAGGATGCGACGTAACCATATGATCTTGCAGACTGCTCCACTAGCTGCTCGATATTCTCGCCTCAATAGAAGAGATAGCAACAACCTGTTGCTTCTTGTTATGCCAAGAGACAGGACCAGATCCAAGGTGAAAAATGTAACCTCGCAGTTGATTTTCGGTCGTCTATGGATCCAAAGATAATCGTAGTCCGTGTACCCTTGAAGATAGAACTTGTTGTTCTTTTTGTATTCCGAGCCGATATATGTTGTACCACGGACATAGTGAAGAACTCCTCTTTGCTCGCTTTCCGATGGCTAACTTTAGGATCTTGCATGAATCGTGAAAGATAACCCACAAAAAAACTAAGATCCGGCCTCGGTGTTTGTGAGATAGATGAGACTCCCAATCAGCCGACGATAGAGAGTACTATCTATTTTAGGAGATTCATCGAATCGGGATAACTTAAGTCCCGCTTCCATTGGTGTGGCTTTGGGCTTGCAGACAGTCATCCGATACTTATCAATCGTGGTCTTGGCATATTTCTTTTGAGTAACTTGTATGCAATGCTTGTATTGAGTTACTTCTAGACCAAGACAATAGTGGAGAAGTCCAAGATCCGTCATTTCAAAAGAGGTATTGAGATCTTTCTTTACTGTTTTGATCATACTCTCCGAACTCGCTCGTTATGATCAGATCGTCCACATATAGTACTAGAATTACTATGTTAGAACCATTGTTCTTGATATATAGATTAGGATCTGCAGGACTTCTTCTAAACCCATGTTGCACTAGGTGACTATCAATTTTGATATACCAAGCTCGAGGAGCTTGTTTAAGTCCATATAGAGATTTGATCAGCTTACATACTTTCTGTTCTTGCCCTTTAACTACAAAACCTTCAGGTTGAGTCATGTAGACTTCTTCTTGTAGGTCACCATTTAAGAAAGCACTCTTTACATCCATCTGATGTGGCCGCCAACCAAATTGAGCTGCCATTGCACACAGAACTTGAATAGTGGTCATTTTAGAAGTAGGAGCAAATGTCTCTTCTAGTCTATGCCTTCTCTTTGTGCATAGCCCTTTGCAACAAGTCGGGCTTTATGTTTATCTATTGCACCATTTGCCTTATATTTGATCTTGAATACCCATTTGCAACCAATGGGTTTCTTTCCGAAGGCAAATTCACTAACTTCCAAGTTTGATTTTTCATTAGAGATGTATGTTCTCGCATCCATAGCAGCTTTTCCATTGATCTTTGCTCGAGTGCATCCGAGACCGATGTGGGTTCTTTTTCATCTAGTATTGTCGGATAGACTTTTTCATCTCCCATATCTATATCCTCATCTTCTTCTACATTCACGGATAAATCATCAAAATGTTGACAAAGGTCATCAACATCTCGGGATCGATGTTGCATCATCTCGCTCTTTTGTGTTGAGTCATACTGCGAGTAGAGGGTCGATCTAGAGTTAGATCCGGAAGTGATGTCAGTTTTGAATCCTGCAATGTACTAGTATACCATTTAGGAACCTTCTTCTGAGGAGGTGCTGCTTCTTTCTTAGGTTCATCTTCCTTAAGGTATACAAATGTGTTATTTGATGTGAAAGTTTCATCAAATACTACATCTCTCGCTGATATGTGTTTTCTTGGTTATAGGATCAATCAACCGATATCCTTTTGAATACTCATCATAACCAAGAAATATACATTTTTGAGTTTTCTCATCTAGTTTCCTTCTTTCTCGTTTAGGAATATGCATGAAAGCTTGGCATCCAAAAACTTTTAGATGAGAAATTGAGGGTTTCTTACCACTCCGGGATTCTTGTGGAGTTTTTCCTTGTAGAGCCCTTGTAGGTGCTCTATTTAGTAGGTAAGATGTTGTGTTTATCGCTTCTCGCCCGTATTGTTTTTCTAAGTTTGCTCCTTTTAACATACACCGACTCATTTCTACTATGGAGCGATTTTTCCTTTCTGCAACTCCATTTTGCTACGGTGTATATGTTGTAGTGAGTTGTCTCTTGATCCCATGTTTTTCCAAAAATTCTGAAAATTCCTTGGAAGTGTATTCCCCCCCTCGATCTGAGCGGAGGTTTTTGATGGAACAACCTGTTTCCTTCTCAACTTGTCTCTTGAACTGACGAAAGTAGAGAAGAGCTTCTGACTTGAGTGCAAGGAAGGAGACCCATATTTTGCGGGAGTAGTCATCAACAAATAGCTAAAAATACCTCTTTCCACCATGACTGGTTGGGGAAAGGACCGCACGGATCTGCGTGGATTAACTCCAAGGGTTTCTTAGAGCGAGAAGAACTTGTCTCAAATGGAACTCGATGTTGTTTCCCTGCTAGACAATCTAAGCATACTGGGAGAACGGATGAAAGCTGAGGAAGCCCTTTGACCATGTCATATTTGCTTAATTCGAGTAAATACCCGAAACTGAGGTGCCCGTATCTTTTATGCCATAAGGAAGTAGCTTCTATTGTAGTGGCAATGAGGGCAGTATGGGATGTAGAATGTATCCAAGATGAATAATCCATGTTTGTAGGAGCCAATGGCAATGTTTTTACCTTTGTGATCGATGAAACATCTCTTTTTTCCTTTTTCAACTTGAAAAACAACATCCATATTTCTATCTAGCATCTCGTGGAATAGATAATAGATTGTTGGCAAGGCCAGGAACATAGAGAACTTTCTCTATGTCACAGTCACCATCAGGGAGAGTTATCGTAACATCCCCTTCACCTTGTACTTGATAGACCCGATTGTCTGCAATAGTGACAGGTTTGCCTTCTCTTGCTTGAAAAGTTTGAAACCAGGACTTGTCCCCAGTCATATGTTTGCTTGCTCCGGAATCAATATACCATACAACATCTGATTTGGAAGAGGCAATATGGGTCATGAGCACCTTGTGTGCTCTTTTCCGAGTCATTATCTCGAAGATGAATCAGAATCATCTGAATGGGAATCTGCATAAGCAACATGACCCTTTTGTTGTTTGCGATGCTGGTGATATTTCTGCTTCCCCTGGCCTTTCTTCTTTTGTGAGGGATCATTCTGTTGTTTGTTTTTGAACCAACACCTGTTGGTATCATGATTGTTCATATCACAGATCTTGCAATATTTATCTCTCTGGAGATTGGGCTTTCCTTTGCCTTTGGAAGAAGACCCTCCCTTCTCGCAATCTGTCCTTGCTTTTGACCCTTTTGATGGGTGGAAAGAGCAGTAGCAGGTGTTCCTCATCTTTCAGTACTTGATTGGCTTCTTCAGTTTGAAGCAAATTAACCAATTCAACAAAAGTTAATGTTCTACCAGAAACATTGAGTGAAGTGGTAAAACTTTTGTAAGATGTTGGGAGTGCCCTCAAAATAACAGATGTCAAAAGAGCATCATCTATGGGTTTTCCCATAGTATTGAGTTTAGCTTTCAATTCTGCCACTTTGCAGAGAAAAAGTTCAACAGTTTCCCCTGAATTCATATTGAGATTGTGAAGCTGGGTTTGTAGTTGAAGGATAGTGGAATTATTCTTTCCTTCATACACAATAATCAATGCTGCCCAAGCATCTTTACTGGTCGTGGCATCACAAATATGAGGTTGGACCTCATCCGTTATGGCAAGTAACAAAAACATAAGGCCTTTCCTGTCCTTATCATCAAATGTATCTTGATCTGCCCCTACTGTGGTGGGACGTGAGGTAGTGCCACTTACTACATCCCATAATTTTTCTACTTGAAGAATGGCTTTCATTTTATGCTTCCATGGCACAAAATTGGTGCCTTTGAGCAATTGGGCATCTGAAAGATACTTGTGCACTCGTAGCCATTGTTTAGGGTTCCTTATAGCGCCAAATGGTCCCCTTTTCGATATACCGTTGCCAGGCCAGTTATACCCGAACTGAAACAAAACAATACCCGCCCTTACGTGAGGGAGACTATAGGTATTATTAAGATCAGAACGGTACGTGGAACATAGGCAATACTGAAAAGGATTGCTTTGTTGATGGCACCTACCTTAGAAAGTCATGAATCCGCATGCGTGGGGCGTAACTTCCCCTAAACACTTTGGAGTCCAGGACTTTCGTCAGGATTTACGCCTAAACACAATAGCAATGGGGGTAAAAAATTCACTCAAAGAGATGTTAATGACACCTGCCTGAGAATCTTCGGAAGAAGAATAATCGCTTGGAGGTAATTAAGTCAAAAAACAAAACTAGGAGAAAATTAGTGTTGGTGAGAGAACATCAAGTAGATGATCTATGAAGATCCCCGTGCAAAGAGATAAATGCTTTGGAGAACTCTGTGCAACATGTGCCGAGAGAAGTAGTGGATGCTTTGATGTAGATGATTTTTAATTGCAGAAAAAAAAATGCAATAATCAAACAAGCATGCTCACAAAGTGCTTCTCACATAGGTGTCGGGTTCAACCGAAAATGCACCCAAATTGTCAAAAGAAGGTGTCGAGTAAAATCGAAAATGCACCTTTGAGTTGATCTCTATGTTTTTTTTTTTTTGAGAGTTTTTTTAAAATTTGAATTCCCCCCTCTATCTTGTAAGAAGTGAGTGCAAAATAAATAGAGTATATCTCCAAAGTGTCCCAATATGCCTTTGAACAATTGCTTTTGAAAAGAGAATAAGCAATGTACATATGTCTGAAAAGCAATGACAACAAAAAAAAATTTGTGTCACCAAACCTTCTTGGGACGTCAAAATGCCCTATTCAGGCGTCACCGGGGCCTCGGGGCGTCAACAGGACCCTCGGGGCGTCAACTCTTGTCCGAGCCGTCAATGCTTGGCCGACGTGTAAAAAAAAATTCCGCGGGGCTTCGTTTGAAAAAACTTTTTGTCGGCGGGATTCGAACTGTGGACCTCATCCACACAAAGAACCTCGTGAGCCGACTGCGCTAGGCGGCGCGTCGAGAGAGAAGATGACGCCGCCTACTCATAAATGCATCTGCGACGGCTTAAACTCTCTCCCCCCCGGCGTCTTCGATCAACAAAGCTTTAGCAGCGAACGACTTCTGACAACTTTTTTTTTAAAGCGGTCTCCACTAGGTGATTCTGCACGGGATCAAATGCCTTTTGAATCTGCAATTTTGCTAGACACGTCTGCAATCGAGCGATCTGATCCGCCTCTTTTGAATCGCAGAGAATTATTTCCTGTTGTTTCAAGAAACACGAAGCTTTCAGATTCAACAAAATGACATCAATCAATTACTGCACAGATCTCCGTGAGAAGGTCTGCGTCCTCTCTGCAGCAATTTTTCTGCCTGCGTCCAATGGAGTGCGTCGGTGTCGGGAAAAGATCAGAGATCGTTTTCTGCAGATGTGCTATGCGTTGCAGGTTTGCCAGGGTCTGCAATCATTTCATTTCTTCTCTTGAGATACTGGACGTGGGAGACCTAGAGGACAAGCTACCTTTCCTCACTCATAGTGTAGGTAGTCTAGACATGCATTTATTACTGGATTCATTTCTACATGTGTAGGGTCATTGATCTTGGATAATATAAGAGTACCTAGGAGATATTCAAACACCCTTTAAAGATTGCTCAACTTGATTTTCTCAATCTAGGCCATTCTCCCATGGATGCCATTAGATCTTGCATTATCTCATTGAGGATATTAATGATGATGTTGATCCTTTGCATATATGCGCTGGTTTTGGCCTTAGCTTCTAGCCATGGTCTTGATTAGCTTGGTCATACCTTTGGGAATGGATCTTTCTTAGACATGACTATCCATAGTATAGATTGTGGCCATTGTTGTATTGTATTGCATTTGTATCCGTAGAACAATTCTTTATTGGAATACATAGTCTCTTGCAATTCCTAGTTTTACTTGAGTTTGGAGCTCTTTTAATTTCCCATACCTAATGTAACAAAATGTTCTTTTGAATTCCATTGACCTACTTTGGTCACTCACATACATTCACATATTTTCTTTTTAAATCACGAAAATGAAGGTTGCTATGACCATCTTGCTAGCACATGAGGGCTATTATGACAATATATATAAAAGGAAATGCATAGCATAAGTAAATATACAATAAAATATATAGAACTCACAATACCAATTGATGTATGTCATTAATATTTGTAATAGTTACATTTATCACTTACATTGTTACAAACAATTTGGTTGCCACATACATAGATTGACAACTCATGTGACAACATCTACATATGATTAAAGTATTGATGACACTAAGTAGTAAGTACAATATGAAGCTTGATAACTCACAGATGTTATGGCACTTGAGTTAGTGCCACTTCATCAAATCTATTATCTACACTGCCTTCTATTCTTTTTTTTTGATAAGGGTAAAAACGAGATTTTGAAAGGGCCTGAACCCTTTTACATCACAAAACAAATCTCTTGCCAAAGATTAGCCCATAGTTACGCAGCTGCCAAGGGAAAGTAGCCAAAAAATCCCCTGGACGCAAGATAGGCAAAATCCACCCAGGACCTCAATTAGATGCAGTCCTCCCTCCTGAGCTTTTCTAAGTCTTGATGGACCACCCCTGGGGGGACCCATCTCCTATCCTCTTCTCTAATGGCACCAAAGTTCGCCAACCAGTCTGTTAGTTTATTACCTTCTCTATAAACATGAACAAAATCAACTTCTTCAAAATGCTTTACAATCTCTAAAATATCCTGCACAATGTAATCAATTTGCCAATTGGCTTCTCGCTCCTTCAAAACATTGATAATATTCAAGGAGTCTCCTTCAGTGATAACTTTTTTAGCACCTAAATCCTTAGCTATCTCTGCACCAAGATGTAAAGCATTAACTTCAGCTTTATGGCTAGTAGTAATTCCCATAAACATGCAGGCTGCCCCCACCAATCTACCGTGATTGTCCCTAAAAAAACTGCTGCTCTTGCCTTACCTGGGTTGCCTTTGGAGGCCCCATCAAAATTTAACTTCAACCATTCATCTCGGGGTGGTTGCCATTTTACATCATTTCTAGCCTGAGCATTTGCCTCTCCACCACTAATGGGTTCCAGATTCCATGCCTTAGCAATCATAGTCTCTTCAGACTTCTCTGGTTTGATAGGGTACTTGACTGATTTAGCATTCTCCTCTAAAATTGGGTGATACTTCCCAAACTTCTCATTGGTGACCTTTTTTCCCCTCGAGAAATTCTCCTGTTCCTCTCTAACCATACTCCCCACACAAGATGAAACGAAGTAAGGTTTCAAATTACATTAAGACGAGGAGTACAAAAGCGCTTCTCCCACTGCTGTAACCACAAAACCATATTAGAAGGCATCACCCAAGAAATGCCCGTCCTGTTGATGAGGTGCTGGAAAATTTTTAGAGCATAGGGACATTCCAAGAAGATGTGCTCCACTGATTCTTTTGCCTTTTCGCATAAACAACACCTATTAGGTAACTGAAAACATCTCTTCTTGAGATTATCCACCGTTAGAATCTTATTTTGGACTGCTTCCCAGAGAAAAATCTCCAGTTTAGGAAGATCTTTCTTACCCCAAATTCTATTCCAAGGGAAACCATTATCTTCAACAGGATCCAATAGATCATAGGCTGTCTTCACGCTGATTTCACCATTCTCAGTTCTGCCCCAAACCACCGAGTCTCTTTGCCTAACAACACCTAAATAATAAGCCTTTAGTTTAGCTTTAAGGAGGTTTAAAGCCTCCACATTCTTTGGGATTGCCTCTAACTCTTTCCAACTCAACCGGTTATCGACTATAGTCATGTAGTCACAAACCTTTTTACCATATCTATCTTCTAGTTCCTCTTTCAGAATAGAGAAAAAACCATTGTTGGCTAAAGGGTTGTCATCTAACCAGGCATCCTCCCAGAAGCTTATAGAGGCCCCATCACCAACACGCCATTTCACACCCTTCCACAAGGCCTCCCTAGACTCCACTAGGTGGTTCCATAGAGAAGAACCGCGACAGGGGTCCTGAATTGTGAGAAATCTGATATCCTCCTGGTTGTCAAGATATTTCTCTTTAAGAATCCTAGCCCACAGAGCCTGACCATCTCTTAGTAGTCTCCATCCAACCTTGGATGGCATAGCACTATTAATCAGGCTGAGTCTCCTCAGACCAAGACCACCCTGATTATT
Organism: Wollemia nobilis; assembly: GCA_028583015.1. Classification (NCBI taxonomy): domain Eukaryota; kingdom Viridiplantae; phylum Streptophyta; class Pinopsida; order Araucariales; family Araucariaceae; genus Wollemia; species Wollemia nobilis. The sequence continues at coordinate 5,398,098 of JAQPPZ010003280.1, forward strand.
ATGATGGCAGGTTTTTTCACAAGCTACAAGAGGAATCCTCCTCCTCTCTTCAGATCTAGACCATAAAAACTGTTTTTGAATACCTTCTATAATTTTGGAAACTTTAGCAGGGATCTTAAAAAGGGAGAGTAGATAAATGGGGATATCCTGCAGAACACTCTTAATCAGCAACACTTTACCCGCTTGAGATAAGAGATTACCTTTCCACCTTGCAAGCTTGGATTGAAATCTGTCAAGAAAACCATTCCAAAGAGGTGCCTTGTAAGTTCCAAAGAACAGAGGCATTTCAAGGTAAGTAGAAGGTAGGGTTGACAAGGGCACCTTATCTCTCTAGCCACCCTTATTTAGAGAGCAACTTTGGTGTTAATGAAGAAGATCTTGCTCTTGTCCCAATTGATCTTTTGGTGAGAGGCATGCTCATAGAGGTCCAAGATTCTTTTAATTTCAATTGCCTCCGCCACAGTAGGATTACAAAGTAAAATGGTATCATCCACACTGCCTTCTATTCTAATGCTTAAGAAAGAAATTATATTTATTTGGTTGGTGACCAAAGAATGTTGATGGGACGCAAGTATTACACTTGGTTACATTAGCTTGAGGAGAGCCAAAAATAGTTATCAAAAGAATACTGTTAGAAATTAGATTATATTCCATCATTTGGGTCATGTAAATGTATCTTCCAAGGTACATACTTAGGACATTAGATTACTTTAGGGGGAAGTTATCTAGTTAATTCATGCAATGTAATAAATGCAAGGTGTCAATGTGCAAGTTGTAAATGTGCAAGGTGTCCCTTGTACAACTAGATAGAGTGTTGGCCAAGTAACCTATTTTTCCTATATAAGGAAGGCCACATTGTTAGATACATACATAGAGAGAGTCGGGGACATAGTAGCTTAGAGCATCTTCGTAGGTAGTATAGTTTTGTGTGGATCACCATCCAGTGGTGATGGGTGCAATGTAGTCCAATAGCTTTATTAATGGAGTGTTCACTTCCTCCATAGCTACATTGTATTCATTTATATCATTTCTATTTATTGCATGTCTCAATCATCTAGCAGATTTACTTTCTTTCATATTATTCTACATCTCGTGATTGTTATCTCCCTTTGCATATTATATCAAAAGCTAACAGTGGCATCAGAGCTACGGTAAAACCACCATCATTATTGAGCCTGAGTGTTTTGACAACCTGACGTGCCATTGGAGTAGTCACTGTCAAAAGATCTCAGAAGAATCTAGGTGGTAGAATTAGGGAGAGTCACAAGTGAGGATTGAAAGAAATCTCAGTTCCAGAAAATATTGAGATTGCATTCGACTAGAGTCTTTCCACAGAGTTATAGAAAAAACTCGTGAAGACCAGGACTCAGTATTCAATCCACTAGATTGACAGATCATGTAGTGAAGATCCAGGATATGTGGAACTTGCTAATTGTTGCCCAATGTTTCTTTTGTTGCAGATAATTAATTCTCAAAATATTGGTACTCCTACAACAGAAAATTAGGAGACTCCAACTTCGTTTCCTGAAGGTCGGTGTGCCCTCATAGTGTAGAGATTAGTTCCTTGTGCAAGAGAAGAACACTACAGAAGAAGACTTTTGGAGCAGAGGCATGGTGAAGTTACTAGATTGAACATCTCCATTGCTAGATTGAAGAATTTCACACTTGAAGAACAAGCCATAGGAGCCTTGATGCAAAAAGGCCATAGTAACCTTGAAGAACAAGCCATAGAAGCCTTGATACAAAAAGACCATAGTAGCCTTGAAGGAAAGGCCATAGAAGCCTTGAAGCAAAAGCCACAGAAGCCTTGATACTGAAAAGGCCATAGAAGCCTTGATACTGAAAAGGCCACAGAAGCCTTGATACTGAAAGAAAGTTCACAGAAGCCTTGATACTGAATAGGCCACAAAAGCCTTGATCCTGAAGAAGAAGCAGATTAAAATTTCAGTATTATTATTTTTTTTGCAGGGAAAGAAGATTCAATGAGTTGGGAAACTTCCTACAATAAAGTTAGGAAGAGTATCTTCTTCGAAATCAATTCAGCACCTGAAGCAAAAGAGATTAGGATAAGATCTCATTGAAGAACATCCAGACTTGGAAGAAGAAGGACTAGGAGAGTCCTACTCGAATCCAGAAGCAGCAGAATCAAAGATCCAGGAGCAAATCACACTGCCAACACTTCCAGTCACAAGTCAAAAGATCTCAGAAGAATCTAGGTGGTAGAATTAGGGAGAGTCACAAGTGAGGACTGAAAGAAATCTCAGTTCTAGAAAATACTGAGATTGCATTTGACTAGAGTCTTTCCACAGAGTTATAGGAAAAACTCGTGAAGACCAGGACTCAACATTCAATCCACTAGATTGACAGATCATCTAGTGAAGATCCAGGATATCTAGAACTTGCTAACTATTGCCCAAAGTTTCTTTTGTTGTAGATAATTAATTCTCAGAGGATTGGTACTCCTCCTATGATAGAAAGCTAGGAGACTCCAACTTCGTTTCTCGAAGGTCGGCGTGCCCTCATAGTGCAGAGATTAGTTCCTTGTGCAAGAGAAGAACACTACGGAAGAAGACTTCTGGAGAAGAGGCATGGTGAAGTTAGGAGACTGAAGATCTCCATTGCTAGATTGAAGAACTTCACAGTTGAAGAACAGGCCATAGGAGCCTTGATACAAAAAGGCCATAGTAGCCTTGAAGAACAGGCCATAGAAGCCTTGATACAAAAAGGCCATAGTAGCCTTGAAGAAAAGGCCATAGAAGCCTTGAAGCAAAAGCCATAGAAGCCTTGATACTGAAAAGGCCATAGAAGCCTTGATACTAAAAAGGCCACAGAAGCCTTGATACTGAAATAGGCCATAGAAGCCTTGATCTTGAAGAAGAATTCGAAAGGAATATCTGATTTAGAAGCAGATTAAGATTTTAGTATTAATATTTTTGTTGCAGGGAAAGAAGATTCAGTGAGTTGGGAAACTTCCTACAAGAAAGTTAGGAAGAGTATCTTCTTCAGAATCAATTCAGCACCTGAAGCAAAAGAGATTAGGAGAAGATCTCATTGAAGGACTTCCAGACTTGGAAGAAGAAGGACTAGGAGAGTCCTGCTCGAATCCAGAAGTAGCAGAATCAGAGATCCAGGAGCAGATCACACCACCAACACTTCCAGGAGCAGAAGGTTGAAGAGGTCTCAAGGGAAGACCAACAGAAGCTGCAAGATCAAAGACCTTGGGAAGGTCTCATCGAGCATCCAAAAAAGGCTAGGAAAGCCTTACTGAAGAAATCATCAAAGGAGAACTCACTGGAGAAATCCACTACCAAGGAGAAGCCCCTGATAGTGAAGGACTTGGGACAATTATCGCCATCCGACAACAAGCCCAAGAGAAGGAGAATTTGGCAAGGAGTGCCAAATCTGAGAAGAAGAATTTGGCAAGGAGTGCCAAATTTTAGAAGAAGAATCCAGTGAAAGACCTCAAGATATTCAGAATCTTGAGAAGAAGATCCTGCTTGAAGTCAGAATTTGACAAGAAGACTTGAAGACAGAAGAAGCTCATCAAATCTAGGAGATTTGAAGATTACCTCTCACAGCAAGAAGGCACCGCTTCAGAGATAGAGACTTCTCCAAATCTACAGCAGAAGGAGGAGATCACAAGAGGAGAACAAGCCACCAAATCTTAGGCTCGTGAAAGAAAGTTTGAGACCATCATTTGGTGAAGAAGGAGTTGTTCAAGATAGTCTACAAAAAGCTGCAAGATCCTACTCGAAGCAACAACTTGGTGATCTTAGACACCAAGATCCACATCCTCTATAGAAGTGGCAAAAGGAGCTACAGAAGTTTTTAAAAAGGTATGCAACTACTGGTGCTAACTAACTCATTAATTAGACTACTTATCAGATTCATTAGAGCACCTTATTTGGATTAAAGTTGCATGAAGAAAAAGTAGATTACAGTCTTCAAAAGTGCAAAAAGGAAAAGGTTCTTTTTAAGGTTCATTTGCACATTAATTAGGAGTTGATTAGATTTCAGAATTATATCTATCAACTACCTATCATCTACTTTGGAAATAGAAAAGAAGACTAAGCCCTACAATATTAGTTGTAGTGAATTTGCAGAATAACTCTTGAAGATTCATTTTAGGTTATTCTTGATTAGTTGCAGTAAATTGATTAAGTGCATTATCTTGAGAGTTGATTGGAGTGATAAGGTGAAATTGTTAGTGCATTAAAAAGAAATTCTATTAGATTTATTTGCACTATTATACTACTCTCAAAAGAAATTAGTTTTGTGTTCTTGAAGGGCACAAAATCTGATTTGTATCAAGTGTCTAAAGACACTATTGAAGCACAGAAATATGCAACTCGTAGTGGCCAAAAGAAGCCACCCAAAAAGTTTAGAATCCTCCAAAACTTGGAGAAGAACACAACTAACCAAAAACAGAAATAGAAGCTTCAAATATTGAGACTTGGTGAGTCTCAAATCCAAAGCATTACAAGATTGGATGCAAGAAAAGAAAGTGCAGAAAATTGCATAAATTAAAGAGCTTCTATCTACTGTTATCTAAGCTTGGATTTGTTATCAAAGTGTCCAAGAAAAAAGGGAAGGTGTCTACTCATAAAATACAACCTCAAAACCCTTGTATTGCAGGAGAAAAATCTGCCATAAAACCAGAATTTCAGATCTGAAATAAGAGTGCAAAAGAAGGTGCATCAAAGGAGGTTTATGTACAATTTATAGTACATTTTATTGCACTAATCTAATCTGGTTTTTTACAGCCCAAGAGCAGATTTGAATGTGCCCCAAAAAGGCACAATATCTACAGGGAAAATCAGCCAAGAAAGGCCGAACGTAAGCACTCTTCTTCCCAAGCAATAGGAGCCACTCAAAGGGCTCATCTTGGATGGATGAACCTACAAAAACAAAGCCCACAAGAGGCTATCATCAAAGCTACATTTACGTAGATAAAAAGAGTGCACATCTACCAACGGACAACATCCACATCTACCAACATGGGATGGACAACATCTACACTACAAAGAGAAGGCGTCTACTTCTACCAATGTGAGATGGACAACATAACAAGAACTATCTACACTACAAAGAAGCACAAGAATTAATATATTGGAGGCATAGAAGATAAAGAGCAAAGGAGCTACATTCAAAATCTTAAACTTGGTGAAGATCGTCCACCAAAGGAAGCATCGAAATCGCTATTCAAAGCTCCATAGCGCCTCATCAATCCACCTACAAAAGATAAGTTTACTTGTTACTCAAGAAACGTAGCAAAGCAAAGGAATGGCATACGAAAGGACTTAAGGAGTTATAATAATCTCCTTGGAAGGCGTTACAGGGAAGGACTTCATGCAGAGAGCATGAATGCCACTTGGCATCAATCTTCTAAGGTGCATACATTACAAGGATTTCAACTCTCAATGCTCATCAACCTCAAGCATACATTACAGATGTGGTGACACTTGTTATCCTCCACAAGTCCCACACGAGTGAGCATACATTACAGAGTGACCAAGAGGCATTGAACAAGAAAGTGGTACGTTAAGAAAAGGAGGAGTGCTCATACGTAATGGATGTGACACATGTCACAAAGCTCAAGATTATTCCTCCAATAAAAGGTGCCCGAAGTCCAAAGTTCACAGCACAACAAAACATAGTCAAAGCCAATCAAGCACAACGTGGAAGGAAGGAAGAAGGAGCATTAAAGGCTCCTAGTCTTGAAGGTCAAACCTTCCTATTTTTGTAGCGTCTACGTTCCAGCATTGAAGACGAGCATCTCCATTGATTCCAGCGCCCAAGGGAACTTTAATACTATTGTTATATCCAGCCGAAGGAAGCATCGAATAGTGAGGAGATTAGCATAAAAAAGGTAAGGTTTAAATCCCACTTTATTATTGCTTTCAATTTTGGAGATATAAGGGTTATAAGCTAAGGTTGAAATTTAGATTTTTGAAAGCAAAAGCTATAAGGGATAACTTACCAAATTAAAATAATATTTGCAACTCAACCTAGGAGAAATAAGGAATTCGACTTGGATTAAATTCTTTAATATTTTGCAAATATTATTAATTTTCTAATTTTCCAAATTTGGGAGTGATAAGGGTTACAACATCAAACTAGGTCTTTGGAAATTAGAAATTAAAACCTAAGGGTTATAAAAAGAGGTTATTAAATATTTTTTGTTAAGGTTGGAAATTTATAATTTTCTTGTCTCAAAATTTCTCAAAAAGGGACAAAAGGAATCCAACATTAAAACCTCTTCAAAAATTGGAAAAGTGCTTAGTTCAATTAGGAGAAATAAGGTGTTAGAAAAGTTGATTTTTGATCTTTACAAAACTGTACAAAATCAACCATAAATTGAACTTTATTTTACAAAAGCACTATATCATACTCCAAAATCATTAGGGAGTCATAAGGCATTCTACAAAACTTGATCAAAGGTTGTCAAGTTGGGAAGATATAAGCTTTCTTCAAAACCTAAAATTAGGTGTTCATACTCTCATTACTAGGGAGACATAAGGAAGCCTACAAATCTAAAATATTACTAAAGGTTTCATCAAATCAAGCTTATATACTTCAATTAGGGTTCACATATCCTAAGACTAGGGAGCTATAAGGATGTCTACCTCTCAAAATACCAATAAGTGCTTCAGAAAGGAAAAATCCAATGCCATAAAACTTGGGATCATGAATCTACTCAAGAAATCGGAAGGAAGGTTAGATCTAGCTTCAAAAATAATCCATAGTGAAGCCTTAGAAGATAATTTTGACACTATGGAATGCTATCTTCAAACCCATCTCAATGAAGCAATTGACAATGGAAAAAGTGATATTTTACTTTCCTTAGACTTTGCAAGCATATTATACATGGCACTGCTCACATATAAACACTACAAGGCATAAAATGAAGAACAAAAAGGATTGATAGAATTACTCAAAAAGAAGGCAGAACTTGATGAATCATATCTAGAAAAGTTTTTTCAATCCTCATGCAGCATCAACACTTCCTGTTCTACTAACTCAAAATCTTATCATGATGCCTTAAGTGGTTGTTCAGAAACTTCTGTACAGATTAAAGATAGGAAAGGAGAATCTTCCTCACAAGAACCAAGTAGCAACTCAACCTCCTGTGAGAACACAGAAATGAGAATCAAAGGCAAAGCCAGAGATGAAGAAGAAGACATAGCAGATAAAGGAGGAATACAATGCAAAGTCAATTGAAAGAAGAAGCCTCAGCTCCAACTTACTTTGCATCATATGAAGACACAAATTACCTACTGAACCTGAACACAAAGAATGCAGAGGAAGAATACAAAGTTCAGGATGAAGAAGATGAAGATCCATATTGAAGACTAAAAGTCTTCAATACCCAAATAATGTAATACAGGGGGTGTTAGAAATAGATTATATTCCATCATTTGGGTTATGTAAATGTATCTTCCAAGGTACATACTTAGGACATTAGATTACTTTAGGGGGAAGTTATCTAGTTACTTCATGCAATGTAATAAATGCACAAGTGTCAATGTGCAAGTTGTAAATGTGCAAGGTGTCCCTTGTACAACTAGATAGAGTGTTGGCCAAGTATCCTATTTTACCTATATAAGGAAGGCCTCATTGTTAGATAGATATAAATAGAGAGAGTCGGTGACATAGTAGCTTAGAGCATCTTCGTAGGTAGTACAGTTCTATGTGGATCACCATCCAATGGTGATGGGTGCAATGTAGTCCAAGAGCTTTATTAATGGAGTGTTCACTTCCTCCATAGCTACATTGTATTCATTTATATCATTTCTATTTATTGCATGTCTCAGTCATCTAGCAGATTTACTTTCTTTCATATTATTCTGCATCTCGTGATTGTTATCTCCCTTTGCATATTATATCAAAAGCTAACAAATACAAGACAAAGTACAAGAGAAAAGGGATACAAAATTTGACTTGAAACAGGTAGAACTAATCTATGTATAAATGGCATTGTGTGGAACATATACATCTCAAATAGTACACATATAAAAATAAGCAATATACAAGCTTGGCACAATGGGGGATCAAATAGTTGAAGGAGATTCATTGGTGGAAAGAGGTGGACTGTGAGCAAGTGATGTGGAGAGGAATTGAGAACCGTATGCTTGTTTGGATTTCTTAGTATGTGAACATGGGTGATATTGATTGTCTTTATGTATGGTGAAGATCCCATGATTGTTGTATTATGCCATATCTGGGGGTGGGGGAGGATTGTCTTACAACTCTAGTGCCATTTGAGGAGGATGCGACCATATTTATGAAACTTGGCGAGTTTTTGAACAACTTGCCGAGTCTGCTCTTAAGTCGGCCTTGCCGAGTCTTTCGAGCTTGACATGGCGAGTTTTTTTTTAGTTGCGAGTTTCTTTGACTCGTGAGTAAAAAAAACTTGCTGAGTCTGCAAAATAAACTCAGCTGGCATGGCATTGTCATGGGAAAATGGCATAAATTGGTTTTTTTTTCCAAACTGCCCTCATTTTTGCTGTTCCCACTTGCAGAGAGAGCAGAGATAAGGTGAAATCAGACCAACAAAAACACTCATTTGCATCCTAAATCCAAACTTTTCTTAGTTTTAAAGAATCTAACAGCCACCCAACAGTTACATTTGAGGTAAAAAAACTAAGTTTCAGCTGTCAATGCTTAAACCCTAGGGCTTTTTTTTTTTCTTTTTGAAGTTTCTAACTACTTGCTTATTGTTTCCATGTGCAGCCACATTGAAATAAAATGATGGGAAAAAGAGACCCAGCGTGGAAGTATGCAAAGGATGGAGCAAAGAAAGGGGAGGTGTACTGTAATTTTTGTGGGGAGAAAATTCATGGAGGCATAAACCGCCTCAAATACCACTTGGCGAGGTTATCTGGCCATGATGTCAAGCCATGTCCAAAGGTGGAGCCTGAGGTTGTGAGGGAATGCAATGCCCTCCTAACAGACTATAGTGAGAAGAAAGAACTAAAACGAAGAACAAGCGATGCCATGGCTACTCCTCCTCGACCTCGTACAGAGGGTACCGACAGCACCTTTAGCCGGTTTCAGCAGCACTGGAGTGGATCAAGTCCATCTGTGGCAAACCTGGGGAGTGGGACAGAGGAGTCTTTTTTCATGGAACATTCCATGCCAGGGTCACAACCCACGCTTGAGGGTATGACTGCATGGAACGAGGAGAGGCACAAGGCCGCGAGGAAGGCTTGTGCAAGTTTTTGGTATTTTTCCGACATTCCCTTCAATGTGGCGAGGTCTCCATATTGGCGGGGAATGGTTGATGCCCTCACAGTTTGCGGCCCAGGATTTAAGCCGCCAACTTATGATGATTTTAGGGGCCCTCTCCTTCAAGAATCCATGGAGGATATTCAGCTCTTGGTTGAAGAGCAACGTAGGGTATGGAGAAAAAGGGGTTGCACAATCATGTCCGATGGGTGGACCAATGGGAAGAATCGGACATTGATTAATTTTTTGGTTGCTTCTATAGGAGGAATTGTGTTCCTCAAGTCAATGGATGCATCGACACAAGTTAAGAGTGTCGAAATGCTTGCTAGGTTGTTGGAGGAGGTTGTGTTAGAGGTCAGGGAGGAGAATGTTGTCCAAGTTATCATGGACAACGCAACAACATATGTAGCAGCTGGTAGGATTTTGGAGGAGAGATTCCCCACCATTTTTTGGACACCATGTGCAGCCCATTGTCTCGATTTGCTTCTCGAAGACATTGGGAAATTACCTTGGGTGTCTGAGGTTGTACATAAGGCCAAATGTATTACCAAATTCATCTACAACCATACGTGGGTCCTCCAGCTAATGAGGCAATTCACTAATGGGAGGGAGCTTGTGCGGCCTGGAGTTACATGATTCGCCACAAACTTCATTACATTGCAGAGCCTCTTTGATGCAAAGGGGGCATTGAAGAGGATGTTTGTGAGCGAGGAGTGGATTGCAGAAGACACTGCTAGATATCGACTCTCCAGTGAGGGCCAAAAGGTGTACGATTATGTCTTTGAGGAGGCCTTCTGGACAGCTATGCATGAGGCAATCAAGGTACAAGACTAAGTTTTTTATTTATTTTTTTAATTTAAATTATTTTTCCATTTGCAAATTTTGAATTGTAATCCAAATTTCAAATAGCTAAGTTGCTAACAATAACTAAAATCTCTCATTTGACTTCAGGTGTCAGAGCCTTTGGTGAGGGTTCTCCATCTTGTTGATGGAGAAAAATCACCAATGGGATATGTATATGAGGCTATGGATAGGGCCAAAGAGGCAATTGCCTCATTTTATAATTATTCCAAGCCCAAATACAATCCCATTTGGGAACTGATTGATCGACGATGGACTTCTCAGCTCCATAGCCCACTACATGCAGCGGGGTACTACCTCAACCCCAAATTTTTTTATGATGATTCATTCGAGGCCAACTATGAGGTGATGTCGGGCCTTCAACAATGCCTTGACCGGATGGTGCCAGATGAGCACACCCGCAATTTGATACAGGATGAGTTGCAGGATTATAAGAGATGTGAGGGCTACCTTTTCACATCCCCATAGTGCATTCGAGGAAGGTCAACTTTGAGGCCAGGTAACCCTTATGGATCGAATTATTATTGATTTTGTCTTTTGATTTTGTTTTCAAAAATAATCTCAATTTACGATTTTACATAAATTATTAAATTTCTTTTTTCTTGGCATTTTCTAGATTTATGGTGGGAGGACTTTGGTGCGTATATGCCCAATCTTCAGCGCTTTGCCATGAAAGTTTTATGTCAACCATGCAGCGCTTCAGGTTGTGAGCGCAATTGGAGTATGTTTGAGCACATTCACTCCAAGAAGCACAATAGACTTACACAACAAAAGTTGAATGATCTTGTATTTGTTCATTACAACCTTCGCCTCCACCATAAAAAAATTGCGAGAACAAATTATGAAGCCATTGATTTAGATGAGATTGATCCATCATCTGAATGGATCACAGAGCCAGAGGAGCAGCAGCAAGAGCCTCTCTTTTCAATGGATGATTTTGAAAGTATAGCGGAGGAGTTAGCGGCAAAGGCACAGGAAGAGGCACGGGCACAGGCACAAAGAGAGAGGACTAGAGCTTCTGCTAGGGCAAAGGGCAAAGGCATTGCAAGACACTAGATAGTGGGCCTATTGAGGCATTTTGACACATTTTGTAATTTGTACCTTTTTATATCATAAGCAATACAAGAATATTTGAATTTTGGAGGCATTAAAATTTCTTTAATTGAAGTGTGTTTTGTCACTTTCATGTGTAGTTTAAGGTTGTATCACTTACAATATTAATTTTGGATTTGTATAATGTTAATTAATTGTGATATGCATGGAAAATACTATTTTTGGTTGAGTTTTTGCTGAGTTTATCTGTCGAGTCCACGCTAGTTCACGTCGTGTCCAAGTTTCTCTACTATGGATGCAACCATATTGTACGAGGGACACTGCCAATTGCTATTGAAACAATGTGAAAGAAGGAAATATAATCATTCTACAAGTCTATTGAGGCTGTCAGGTCACCTTCAAGCCTTGTCATCTAAGGGTGATTGCTTCTCAAATGCATAGAGCCAAACGCCTTTGGTTGGGATATTAAAAGAAAATAGAAGGTGACCACCTTGAATCTTTGTATGAACAACACTGTCTTCCTTTGTCTCATAATACATGGGGCACTTGAAGATAAAGTGCTGCTTATATGGAGCAAAGGCGACAAATCCATTCCGTCTAGGAAGGCGATGGTAAGCCTCAGTCCTAAGCTGATGGTAAGCATATCCTTATCTGACCGAGGGCGATTGAGAGGCCATGGGACCAATAGCGCTTGATATAATTAGGACAGTGATAATGCTGTCCACAATTTGCAAAATGTGCGTAGCATAGGTCATCTTTTGTCCAAAAGGCTGAAAAGGAGAGATTCACATAATCTGAGTGTATTTTTGATAGATACCCTTCTTGATAAACTTATGAATCACATCTTTCTCAATCAGGAGGTAAGAGGGGCATCTAGTGAATTTTCAAAATTTCAAACTAATAGAGATGATGTATGGAAATCCCAGTATATTGGAGAAGTAAGCTGTTCTCCATGCACCACCTGTTGTTAACCTCAATTGTCTACATAAAGGAATTTGTCCTTCCAACTTAATGGTGTTGGTTGTCAGAAATGCAATAAAACTTTGAATATCCTAATTACAATTTAATCAAAATAAATTTGTAGATCAATACTGGTGATTACACAATTGAAAATTTAAATTCTGCATACATTTTTATTTACAATTTTGACATCTTTGCTATATGATCTTGAAAAATCTGGTGGACACAGTAAAATTTATTTCGATTAAAACTAAAATGTTCACATCCCATTCAATCATCTGAGTGAAGCCATTGAAATGTACTAACTGGATTTAAAACATGCATTAAAGCCAATGCAGCTATTTCAAATTTCAACCATTCACACATCAAACTCAACTTATGTAATGGTTTCAAATACATGAAGAGTACAATCATGCATTCATTAAAATTTCAAAGCTTTCTGGAAGTAACAAAACATAAATAAAATGTATTTCTTCTGCTTGTCCAACGTCAGGAATCCAGTCAAAAACAACTACAATAAAAGGTGAACTGTAGTTTCAAATAACTGCAAAATATGACTGTAACTTGTCTGATGAGACTAACAGATAATAATCAATTAAAATAACAGTTTATCCTTTGGGAAGGGCAAAAATTTCTCAAGCATGCCACATGCTTCTAAATTGCAGTTAGGACGCATTCCACGTCAGATTTTTTTTTTATTATTTTTCCTTCCTAAGTTGATGCTTGTAACATGGCAGCTTCCACCTTGGCACTCCTGAAATGAGTAATAAGCTTATGTTTCATTTTATAAGCTTTATCTATAAGCAACACATTGGCTCTTGAGGGCTTCATCATGTGCTTCTTTATGACATCTACAGGTACATCCTGTACCTTTTCCATTTCTCTCTTGATCTTTTCTCTATATGCACCAGTGAATTTGTCATATTTTTCTTGGCTGTGGACGACTCCCAAGTTATCTCTAGGATTTGGAATGCCCTTAACCACCAAGCAATTTAGTTGAGAAATGAAGAGACCGCTTCCAATGCATTTGAGATCCTTTTTTTGCGGTGTTGTCTCTGTACCCCATCTTCTTTATTTCACGAGGTCCCGTCTAATTTCATAAGAGGCATCTTAAGCCTGGGAGAAGGAGAGATGTTTTGGGTCTCAAACAATTGATTTGCCTCTCGAAGCTTTGTTACAACTCTCACGTATAGTGCCATGATACTATCATCTCTCATCTATAGCTGTCAACGTAGCCCTTCATTCCCGTCATGAAGGCATACAAAGTGTGAATAGTTTGAAGCCATGTTACTCTTTCATCCATGAATTTTGCAGCAGGCTGTTTGAATGTAGCTTTATCAGCCACTTTCTCATGTAATTATGCATTTTCCTTCTTCAACTTGTCCATTTTATGTACAAGCTGTTCTATTTTGGCACGAGACATTTGGGAGGTGATAACAGATATATTAGCTATGGCCTTTGGGTCTGCATGATCTGTTTCTGTTAGCACCTGTTCTGTGACTTAATAATCCCTGGTCTTCATTCTTTTTCTTGGACCTAGAAATAAATGTGCTTTGTTGCAGTGCCCTCTTCTTCTTATCAAATGTAAACCCTGGAGTGGAGTAATCTACTGTCTTTACTTCTGGAACAAAAACTACAGATTTGGTCACCATACTGTAGACTTAGTCATTGTGGTGCTTGTGATTGAGAATAATTTGTTAGTGACTTCCCAGTAGTTGTTGGAGTTTTACGGCTATCACAAAACCTGTATGTCTAGCTCCTGCACACAGCGAAGTATGCTTAAAGACTGTATATCAAAAATGAAAGTGCCTTGTTCATACCCAAACTTTGGTTGAGACTATTCTGTTTCCATTTCATCATCCTCTTCCGTTTGGGTTTCAGGTTGTTCCTTTCCTTTTAGGCTAGATTTAGGTAATAACTCTGTTTGGCTTTTTGCTACCAATTTGACCTTTAAACTTTGATAGTCTTAGATGATTCATGCACAGTTTTTTGAATTCATCATCCTGAGGGACATATTCCCATGAGTATTTTTAGGGGTTTCATTTGATGTGAGATAGTAAAAATGTGGGTCCAAAAGTGGAGCTTTGTTTAAAGAAAAATGGAAGCCCAAAAAATGTTATGTTGGTATGACGCCATCCTCTTCTTTGCCTACTAAGGTTCGTAGAGGCAACTCCCATTACGAAGTAGAGGGCTCGAAATGAGGATCTCTCTCGACCTGAAGCCCATTAGCCTATGCATCATAGCCTATGGAGATGGAAATTAGTCTAAGGATGCTCTCAAGAAGAAGAGGCTGGGCTGCAAAGTCCGCCTGTACAATGCACTGAGGAACTGCACGCTTGCTACAAGTCATATGTTGAAGCAAATAGTCTGAACTCCCTCAATGCATGCCCAATCACTAGGTCCCAAACTCATCCATAAGTAACTGTAGGATTCATGATACAATCAAAGTGACACATCCTTGAGGGGATATCCTGAAAATGTATTTGAATACATTGTTGTTCAAGAATAAGGAGTTTTATGTATCCCTTGCAAAGTTGTGATTGGGAAGTGGGTTTGAGATTAATAGACAGACCTGAGAATTGAACCAGCAAATAGGTGTCAAATGTCATGATCTCAACAGGCTTACCCTTGAAAGATAACTGGAATGGGGACAGTATGTTTTTGAAGATATTAGCGATCATAACCTTAGTTTTACCAGGGTTGACCTTATGTTGCCCAAGGTCACAAAACAGAGCAAGTGGATTCATTAGTCTTTTAAGTTATACCCCTTACAAATCATTTATGCCTATTCTTGATGTAGATGGCATCCATCTCTCTTTTATAAAATATATTCAATATATATTGAACTCCTTGTGGATTTTTTCTAAAAATCCGTTCATCCCTTATAAATTATGTTTGGAGCATATGGAATTTTATGCCCTTGAAGTTGGGGTCTATGGACTGTTGTGGCATGTGTCCTATCCCTTCTTGGTCTGTGGCCATATTTTGTTTAGTTGCTAGCAGCTACTTTTAACCAATACGTGGTTGGTATTCGTTGACACTTACCTGATACATGATCATCTCTTGACTGCACTCACCCAAATGCTCTATGGATGCCCAACCAAAAAATTGCTGAACATCCAGTTAGAAATTGCCTGGCTTGATATACTAAGGGGCAATATATGTAGGAACATAAGAAACAAAAATCATGTGATACAAAAGGTTACACGACATGAAAGGACGTAAAGCGTTAAAATGCTAAGTCCTATATCTATTCAAAATATATAAATTAATGGCACTTGACTCTAATAAACCTGTATGTATATATTTTATAAAGACATATAAAATGACATTTGCTTGTATGGAATATTTCAACCCCCTCTCTGTGTCAGTTTCCTGCAAATTTGCATTTCTAGTAATTTAGGTTTAAGTGTTGAATATTATTGTTTTGTTCTTGCACCTAATTATAAGCATCAGCAACAAGCTACTAATGATTACTCTATATACCATAAATAAAACATGCTTTGTTTTATCAATTGTATTGCATGTTCTTCATCAATTCAACTTCTAAATGGTTTTATGTGTTCTGATGCAAGTTTTTTATTTATTTTTGGCAGGTTCTATCATGATGATCCTGTACTAAATGCACTCACTCCATGGGATAGACCGCCAATAAAAAACATCTTTTGCATATATGGAATTGATCTTAAAACAGAGGTTTTATTCGAATGTCTTGATATTACAAAGTTGGCATAGATTTTGATTTTATGCTGATTACCAATTCTGAAGAATGCATTGTAGGCATTTTGAATAAGTGATGCTTGGATTCTCAAAATTATTGCGTCTTTTCCTACTTACTGTTTATATATGGCCACTATAAGAATATTTGCAAAATTATACCTTTATACTTCACAAGTTTATTATGTGAGTCAAAATTTAGTTTAAAGCTATGCTATTGGATTTATTGATATTTATGCTCAAGGTTCGGAAATTGCTGGAATTAATAGAACGATTATTAAATTCGAATATGTTTGCCTATCAAGTTCATGTTGAGGTTAGTCTGGTAATAGGTTTTCCATGCTCTTGTTCTTCACCCTGCCATAGCTTCATGGAGATTGCACATGTAGACAGGGGCGAGTGCTTTCCCGGCACGAGGAAATGACAGGAATCAGGAAGGATTGATTGTGTTTAACATATTGATCAGCTTGAATAAGTAAACTGGGGTAGACATCTAGACAACATACGTCTAAGTCAATAGAGAAGACGTCTAGGACAAGAGATCAGACGTCTAGACAAGAGACATCTAGGGCAACAAAGTAGATGTCTAAACGGTAGACGTCTAGGACAACAACAAGCTAGACGTCTGGACAGCAGACGTCTAAGACATCAACAGGGTAGACATCTAGGCAGTAGATGTCTAGGACAATGGTATAGATGTCTAGATAGGAGACGTCTATGGCAGCAGGGTTAGACGTCTAGACAGTAGACGTCTATGATGGGGTGTTGATAAGTCTGGATGGCTAGGCTCAAACGTCTAACAAACAGGTTTAGAGGGATGGCCTAGACATCTGCAGTTCGTGTATTCATCCTGTAACTTCTCCTGCACTCTGGTTCCTGCAACTGCACAACACAACACAATATAACACAACCGACGATCCTCTATCTCGTACCAAGCATTGATAAATACTTGTAACACAACAATCCTCTCACAACGCAATCAAATGACACATGCATTCTAGAATAAGTCTTGCTGTACAACAAAACTGCATTTTTGGACAAGTATGGATCTCATAGACATGGATATCTTACAAAATGAAATAGGGGGGTATTTATAGGCAAGTCTAGGTGGTTACTGCAACCAACCTGACTCAACCGTCCCAACTGCCCTATTGTTAATGCTTAACAATTCTGTTTCAGGCGTAACAACTTGTCTTAGACGTCTAACACAGCCAGTCTAGACATCTAACTAATCCTAGACGTCTGTAACTAATCCAGGTGTCTAACTAATCAGGACGTCTAAGCAAATGACGACTTTATTTGTACTTTTGTGCAGTTTAACTAATCAATTCGTATTCATTAGATCGGATGATTTTACATTGCAAAACAGTTCATCAAATGACTCATACATTATCAAAACTGTTATAACTTTGTAGACATTTCATCAAACAGTTCTGGATATCAATTTGCCTGTCTACAACACAAGGAGTGGGATTCCATGCAAATAAGTTTCTTGGGTTTTCTAGATCATATAAATTACTTCCCGTGCATTCTATGGTGGCAGGTTGAAGATGGTTGTAGGTTGGAGAAAGAATGCCCATGTTGTGAGGTGCTCGTTTTACATGCAACTTGGGTAGACAATTGGCCTTCCAATTATGTCATCCTAGACGTGGTTCTCCGTATTCCTTGCATCCATTTGGTTGCTAGTTTGTATGCCATTTCTCCTTGGCGGTTGTTTTGATATTTGCCACTTGTTGCTCCATCTCTGCTTTTTGAGGAACTTGAATTCTTCTCGGTTTCTTTTTGGAGTTGCAAGGTTTGGTGTTTCTTGCTCTTCAGATGAATGGACATTTTGATACCAAATGTCCATGTACCTTGCATATTTTGCAATTTGTGCATTTTGGGAAGTTGGTGTTCGTGTGTCCCTTGGTTGGACACTTCGAACACCAAATGTCATGCTTGTCTTTCTTTCCTTCTTTCATCTCTCACTCCATATGCAAGACGCACTTCCTTAACGCTTCACTGGATGTGTCTTTCCTCTCCTAATAGTCGTCATTGTAGGAGCTACTCTTAGTTTTGGTCCGATGTCTTCCTATTATTGTTGTTTTCATCTCACTTTCCAAATTTAAGGCTTTTTTAAATACAATACTAGGGATACAACCTTCATCTTTCTTAAGAAGTTCGTCGATGAACAACTGTTTTTGGAGTCCATTGATAGGTTGCTTTTCCATTTTGTTGATAAGTTACTTTAGTCAACGATTGTAAGACTTGACATTCTCATCCTTCTTGTGTTGTGACGTATATTTCACAGATGATCTTTCTATTATCATGCAAAAGTTTAAACTATTTTTCAAAGTCTCATTTGAGGTCGTCCCAAGAATTTGTATCATCATGCAAAAGTTTAAATACTTCTTGAAGGTCTCATTTGAGGTTGTCTGAAGAATTAAACGGAGCCTACAAGGATAGGTGCTAGTCCCTTGCTACATCTTTTAGGCGTATTTGGAAACAATTGCATCTAGCTTTCTTCATCTATTAATCTATTCGCTTTCCCTATCATTATGCAAGTACCAATATGACAGATGAGATTCTACTTCCCATCTCCATGAATCTTCAAGTAGTTTACTTGCCCTCTCCTATTGTAGCCATCATTGTTTGTGTTGTACTTAAACTTGTTCTTGGTGGTATGTTGGTTGGCTTACTTTTTTGTTACTATAGTGCATTGTAATTTGTAACTCTTTTCAATGTGTCCCATCTTTGGACATTAATAAAATTATCTTATCTTATTTGTCAATTGATATTCCTTCTAATGCTTGATCCAAGTTAAGATGTCTTGATGTCCACATTGATGTTGCGTGACCTTCATCACGAGTATACTAACATTGACTTTGGTTGAGTGCTGAAATTCCACCCACTTCTCGACTCGCTCTATTGTAGTTGTTTTTGTGCTAGACTTCTGTCCCATACTGCTGTAGACACTCACTCTTGCACTTGTGTCGATATAGGAGTTACTTAATCACCTTGTTCATTTGTGCAGGTTACTTCATCATGACCCTCTTTACTTGCATGAACTTATACGTTTTTGTGAACTTCTTATGTAAGTGTTTTGGGGGGCAAAGGGAGGAGCTAGCCTTGTGCATACATTGGAGGAGGTAGTTGTTGCCATCCTCAATTTTGGCACCAGCACAAGGTGCTGGTGTGGTCACATGCACCAACTACTAATGTGGGTACTTTCAGTCAACGTTGGCGCTAACACCCATATGAGCGTTAGGCTTTGGTTTGGGCACCCGTACCAATTGCTCGCATTGGATCCAACACCTACATGAGCACCAAATGTTGGCGTCATTGACATCCTTTTGTTAGGAAAAAATCCAAGATTTATCACCTACAGGAGGAAGCACAATAACAAAAATATAGAACACGGAAACAGTAACACAAGCGACACAGAGATTTACGTGGAAACCTGCTATGTGCAGGAAAAACCATGGGGCAATGGAAACTTCTCTTTTATTATTTTCAGCAAAATTTACATTCACGTTTCTCAACGTTTTCAACAACTATATTTTCATATGCAAGGGGTCAAGTCCCTTTTATAGAGCAGAAGGAAGACTCCAAACTGTTCGTTTCCTCTTCCAACGGAAACCTCCAAAAGACTATTCGTTTCCGCTCCCAAGACTGTTTGTCTTCCGCATTCCTGTCGTCTACCTAGACGTCTGCTTGGCTTGACGTCAGGCTGGACGTCTGGCAGCCCAGACGTCTGCCAACCCAGACGTCTGGTCTAGACATCTAGCAGGTCAGACGTCTGGCCTGTTGCCTAGACGTCTGACCTAGACGTCTAGCAGGTCAGACGTCTAGCTGACCTGCTTGCTGCATACTGTCTTCATACCTAACATTCTCCCACTTGAAGTCAGTATTCAGGAATTCTTCTGCTCAAAAATTTTCATCCAGTGCCAATTGCCCAATGCTGCCCTTGTTACTTTTTCAGCAAGCCCAGAGAAGTTCTGCACCATTCAAACTTCTCTACCTTGATCGGCTTTGTAAGCATATCTGCAGGATTCACTTCAGTGTCGATTTTCTGCAACAGGATCCTACCTTCTTCCACCACATTTATGATAAAGTGGTACTTGACATCAATGTGTTTCGTGCGATCATGGAATGTTGGATTCTTCACTAGCTGAATAGCACTCTGGCTATCACAATGCAGCGTAATTTTCTCCTGCATTACCTTGAAGTCACCCAACAATCGCTCTAGCCAAATTGCCTCTTTGTTGGCATGAGTTGCTGCAATGTATTCTGCTTTAGTGGTTGATAAAGCCACAACAGACTACAACTTAGAAGCCCAACTAACCGCTCCTCCAGCAAGAGTGAAGGTATATCTTGTAGTGGATTTTCTCCCATCTCTATCTCCACCATAATCAGAATCCACAAAACCTGTAACTTGCAAATTTGCCGATTCAAAATAAATGGCAACATCTGAAGTGGCTCTTAAATATCTGAATATTCAGATATTTAAGAGCCACTTCACTATATCTGAAGTGGATTTTGCTGTACCTCCTTCCTTTGCATGGATTTTTCATCAACAATTACATCCCGGCTAATAATTATCTTGTGGGCAGTAGGATCCCACAGTTTATACCCCTTCACTATATCTCCATAGCCGAGAAAAACACATTTGCTTGACTTCGGGTCAAGCTTGGACCTTTTTTCTTTGGGTACATGGGCAAACAAGTCACAACCAAAGGTGCGCAAATGAGAGTAATCAACTGGCTTACAACACCAAACCTCCTCCAGAATTTGTCCATCCAATGCAGCTGTAGGTGACCTGTTAATAAGATAAACAACTGTATTAACAACCTCCGCCCAAAACTTTTTCTCCAACATGGCTGCGCTAAGCATGCTTCTTGCAAGTTCCATGATTGTGCCATTCATCCGCTCAGCCACACCATTTTGTTGCGGAGTGTATGGTACAGTCTTCTGGTGCTTAATACCTTCCTGCATACAAAATTTATCAAATTCCTTAGAGCAATATTCACCCCCATTATCTGACCTGAGACACAAAATTGACTTGCCCAAAATCTTTTCTACCCGTGCTTTGAACTCCTTAAATTTCTGCAAAGCTTCCGACTTCTTCTTCAGAAAATAAACCCACACTCTCCTAGAATAATCATCTATAAAAGTCAGAAAATAGATGGCGCCATTCAAGGACTGAGTGGGGACTGGTCCAAATATATCCGAATGTATAAGTTGCAGAAAATCAGAACTCTTACGAGGACTTGTAGTAAACCGAACCCTCTTCTGTTTACCAAAAATACAGTGCTCACATAAGTCTAAATTGCAAGACTTAATCCCAAAAAGCATACCTTTGTCATGCAGAATTTTCAGGCCTTTTTCACTCATATGGCCTAGGCGTTGATGCCATAGCATTACTGCATCCTGAACATAAGTTGTTGTTGCTGCATGGTTTGTCACCGTATCACCGCATAAACGGTATAAAGTCCCATAAGATTCTCCCTTTGCTACTACAAGAGCTCCTTTGGTAATCTTGCAGTAGTTGTTGCTGAAAGTGACATAATACCCTAGCTTATCCATTATTTTGATTGATAGCAAATTCTTCCTCAAATTGGGCACATGTCGCACATCACATAACATCCTTTCTCTACCATTGTCCAGCCTGATCCTTATATCCCCTCTTCCCACAATTTCTAAAGGATGATCATCACCCAAATAGACCTTTCCACCACAGTATGGCTGATATTTGTCAAACCAGTCTCTGTGGGGAGACATGTGGAAGGATGCACCTGAGTCCAAAACCCAGGTATATAAAATTGATTTGTTGTTACTGATACAGAAGGCTTCACATGTTGTTGTCTCTCCTGAATCTGTTGCACTGGCCTCAGCTGATGGCTGATTTTGCTTTTCACCATTCTTTAATTGCCGACAGTCCTTCTTGGAGTGTCCTGGCTTCCCACAATGCCAACACTTAGATCTGGACTGCTTTCTACCTTGTTTACTCCCCTCGAAAGATCGACCTCTCACGGATAGGGCTTCATTGGTTGAGGGTTCTAGAGACGTTTTTCGCCTCAACTCTTCTGCCAACAAAGCGGCTACCACATCATCAAATTTGAGAGTTCCTGATGATGAATTACTGATGGTCATCACCATATGATCCCAAGTGTCCGAGAGGGAAAAAAGTAGGGTGATAGCCCTATCTTCATCCTCCATATTCAGATTAACTGAAACCAGTTTATTGATTAGAGTATTAAACTCATTCAAAGATCTACCACAAATGAACTTTCCTTCATCCTCAAGCTATAAAGCTGCTTTTTCAGAAAAAACCTTGTTAGTTGCTGATTTTGTTTCATACAACTTTTCAAGCTTTTGCCAAAGGGCTTCCGTGGTCTTCTCTTCAGCTACATTGAACAAGACGGAGTCCGCTAGGCAAAGACGGATTGTAGAAACCGCCTTCCTGTCAAGCGTTACCCACTCCTCATATTTCATGTTGCTCGGTTTATTCGCGACCCCTTTCAAGGCTTGCGCTTGGTCATTCTGAACCAGCAAATCCTCCACCTTCATCTTCCATAGAGCGAAGTTCTTGCCATCAAATTTCTCAATCTCGAACTTGGTTACACCTTTTGTCATTGTTGCAGCTCCCACTCGCACAAAACCTTAGCTCTGATACCAAATGTTAGGAAAAACTCCAATATTTATCACCTACAAGAGAAAGCACAATAACAAAAGTATAGAACACGGAAACAGTAACATAAGTGACACA
The DNA here is from genome assembly GCA_028583015.1 of Wollemia nobilis. Classification (NCBI taxonomy): domain Eukaryota; kingdom Viridiplantae; phylum Streptophyta; class Pinopsida; order Araucariales; family Araucariaceae; genus Wollemia; species Wollemia nobilis. The sequence goes on from JAQPPZ010003280.1 coordinate 5,420,665, forward strand.
GAGATTTACGTGGAAACCTGCTATGTGTAGGAAAAACCACGGGGCAATGGCAACTTCTCTTTTATTATTTTCAGCAAAATTTACATTCACGTTTCTCAACGTTTTCAACAACTATATTTTCATATGCAAGGGGTCAAGTCCCTTTTATAGAGCAGAAGGAAGACTCCAAACTGTTCGTTTCCTCTTCCAACGGAAACCTCCAAAAGACTGTTCGTTTCCGCTCCCAAGACTGTTTGTCTTCCGCATTCCTGTCGTCTACTTAGACGTCCGCTTGGCTTGACGTCAGGCTAGACGTCTACCAGCCTAGACGTCTGGCAGCCCAGACGTCAGGCCCAAACGTCTACCAGCCTAGACTTCAGGCCCAAACGTCTGCCAGCCTAGACGTCTGGCAGCCCAGATGTCTAGCAGGTCAGACGTCTGGCATGTTGCCTAGGCGTCTGGCATGTTGCCTAGACATCTGACCCAGACGTCTAGCAGGTGAGACGTCTAGCTGACCTGCTTGCTGCATACTGTCTTCATACCTAACACCTTCAACATTGGCCGCAACACCACCTCTCAACACTAGTGCCATCCTTCAATGTTTTCCATTTGTTTGTCTTTTGGAGGCCATAACTTGTTCATTAGTGATTCGGTTTGCACATATAAATACTTTTTAGAAACCGTAGGATGTGCTCTAACCTATTATGAGGTTCCAATTCTTTTCACGGAAAAAATTGCTTTTAGAACCATTAAATTTGTATCTTTTGGATCTATTTTTGATGCCAAATTGCCAATTGCCAACATTAGTAGACATAACACCTAACCTTCATATTAGTGCAATCTCAACTTGAGAGGTTGGTAGATAACATCAAAATCTTGTAAGCGTTAGCTGCTATTGGAAAATGAATCACCATACCTTCCAAAGCTTCCTATATCTATTTTGTTACATCTTCTTGTATAAAGGATTGTTTTGAAAGTACAACGAAAAGTGCAAGGAAGCCCAACAATTTAGTAGAAGCTAGAGATAGAGAAATCATCTCCAATCAACACGTCTCTATTCAAGGATTTGGTTTGTGCCAAAACATTTCTCCGTAGGAATACAACCTGCATGAATACATATCTACATAGAGATACAACATGTGTTATCTCACATCCTACCTCAACGATTTGTTTTATGCCTTAGTACATATATCTCCTTCGCAGATATTCATTGTAATATAAGATTTATGTATTTCTTGGAGTTTCACTTATGTTCCCTTTTACATGTATGCATTCAGTCACGTTTGTGTTGTGCATAATGTGTTCTACTATAGCATTTTTATTTGTACTTCTCTTAGCACCAAGCTTGACACCCCATGTATTGGCACCATAAGTTTCATCCATGTCCAACCTTCTGTTGATCCCTAGTTTGAGTAGTCACTCACTTACCATCTTCTAGTTGGCCTCTGCGTTAATCTCTTAATGCTTAGTCAACCATTTTCTAGCACCATTGTAGACAGATGCAACTACCTAGTTTCTTGTCTTCTACTGGTATAAAAACCATGGATGCTAGAAGAGTCTTGGGGGGTCGAACTCTATGTCCTCCCAAGATTATCCAACTTGGCCCTCTTAGTCTTGGCTATTCTACTAGGAGCATCATTATATCATGTGTTGGCCCTTCTGGGATGGTGATGATAATGATTGTGCTTCTACTTTAAATTCCACTATAGATTAATGTTGGCTAATGGACAAAGTCATACTTTATATTAGGTAACCCTCGAGGCTATAACTCTATGCAATACAATTGTCCTACTTTAGATTAATTTACGCTAGATTCTTTACTCTAGTTTAGCTTATTTTTGTAGTATTTTTTGGTTATTATAGTGCAATGTAATTTGTAACAACTCTTTTCAGTGAGTCCCATTGGCCTACTTTGGCTATCTGCGAACATTTATAGAATTATTTTATCAACATTCTTTCTTCTTACATAGATTAGTTACGTATTTGGCGCCTTGTTTAGTAGCACCACTTTGAATCATAACTCTCTTAGCACTACAAGTTGGTTTAGGGAGTTGCCCTCCATTCCACCATTCTAAACCCTGTGGTGTGGGTCATCTTTGTCCATATGAACTTGTTCGTGTTCATGAATCTCATTTGTGCGAGCTTCTCCTACACAAACATCTTCTACATCTTTTGTGTGTATGTTCTATTCAATGCACCATATGCTTTTAGTTTTCTGGTCTTTAGGGGATCCCGTGGTCATGTTGTACTCCATCGCACGTCCCCATGTATGTTGTCTTTAGGATGTTTGTCTTTTGGTTGCGCCATTCACTATGAGATTCTCTTGGACTTGCATGCCAACTCTTCTCTTGCTTGTTTCTATCTACACCCATGCTCATGTACACTTAATGGATTGTCACTCATTTAACTCTTTTGTCACATTCCATTTGTTGCGATAGTCTTTGATCCAAACTTTATTACAACACCACCAAATATTGCATAGTGGTTTTAATATTCTGTATACAACGTAAAGAACATAGAAAGTGAGAAAGGTTAAATTCAAATGCAAATGCTAACACTAATAACAACAATCCATTTGCATTCAAAGTAATTTTCGTACAAGGTAAATATTAGATTACTAGATGAATACACAAAGTGATTGTTATCTACAACATTCAAACTACAATTGGTACGACAAGATGATACTCACTCATCATAGTAATTACGACAACAATGGTGCAATACCATACAACATGCTACTATATCCACCAATGAAGCAAGGGATGTGTATGTACAAATGTGATAAGCAGGAGACAATTACCAATTGTCTAACTACTAACTACTTGCCAATATCCATATACCTAAATAAAAAATTTAATTCCTTACTTTGTACAAGGTGTTGCGCGCCCACATGTGACAACCTATACAAAATCAGATATCAATTACAGACTATATACAAGCCAAAATGTCTATACATTTCATGGACACATACTTGACAACTTGCTTCTAAGGTGCTGCTATGTCGGATCTATCGCCTATGTTGTGCATTTGCGGGATTTCTTGATTCACCTACCTCCAAGGTGTCAAGAACAACCACCCTCCTCTTTTTGTTTGGCATTATCCTCTTCGACATTCGTACAAAGGCTCTCTAGCGAGAAATCTTCATCGATCTCCATTTGCAACTAGAGGAGAATTTGGTTGAAATTTGTGCATTCCTCACGTTCTAGAATCCATATCACTTGGTTCTATGTTGGCCTTTGTTTTGACTTGATCGTTGGACTCAAAGAAGTCCAACTTGTCTGAAGATGTTGATCCTCACCTATTAACTGGCTTTTCAAGTCGATGATATATTTGTGTTGCCCCTTCTTGAATGTGAGACAATCTTTCTCCCAAATGGTGATTCACTTTCTCAATCTTCAACCAATCACGACCCGACAAAGCATTGTAGACTGCCATTTGCAAATAGATCACAACGAAGTCTTAGGACAAATGTTGTTTTGCAATGGTGACTCTTTGTCTAGTTAGCATTTCTTTCATCATAATTTCATGAGTCTGCTCCCATGAGTTGGAAACTGGGTGGTGAGAAGGTTGGTGCACCCAGTTCTTGTCAAGTCTTTTGTGGAAGCACATTTACACTCGACCCTCCTTTGACAATAATGTGTGTCAAGGTATGGCCTAGTCACTTGGCTGCTTTAGGCATAAATCATTATCACAATTGAGTTAATATACTAGTCCTCTATCTCACATGATCACATCAATTTCCCTGTAGTGTCATACAGGTTGGGTGTTTGCTTTGTTAGTGTTGTGAGTTTGACTGTAACATTGGACTATATGAGTTGACAAATTGTTTTGTGACATTGATGCCTTGATATTATTTCTTAATCCTATTGATTGTCATGTTTGTTTCTCATATCCTCTTTGGCACCCACATGTTTCTTTTGCCATCCCTTTCTTGCTATGACTAGAGTCCTTAGCTTGGGCTTATGTTATGGGTGGAACGTGTTTGGTCCCCAATTTTGTTTTTTCATGTCAATTAGATTGACATTTTGGTTTCTATCCCCTTCTTCCTTTTTGGGAAAACACTCTTTTCCATGGTCACCAAGACCACACCATTCGCACATTATTTGTGCGTTGAGATTGGCGATGTTTGTGCAATTGCACACAAAATTTCCCCACTCTTACATTTGCAGCATTTTATGATAAGCATCCCAATTGTATCATATTGTATGTGGTTGTCTTGGTTCATATTCTTGCCCCAACCTTGGTTACCATTCTTCTTCCCTTGATGCGTGTTTGTACTAAGTTGCTACTACCATCACGCTTTGAATGGAGATCACTAACACAAATTGAGTTAGACGATAGAGCAAGGCAAAAATCAGCAAATTTGATTTGAGTGTTTTGAAATAGTGCGCCCTATTTTGTCCAAGTGAGCTCTATTCAAAGCGCCCCGCTCCTTGGTGTGCCCCACTCAGAGTGCCTCGCTTGGAGCGACTTCTCGAAGCACCTTGTTTGGAGCGACTTCTCAGAGCGCTCCACTTGGAGTGACTGGCTTTTATTTGCTTCTCGGAGCACCTTGCTCAGAGTGGCTTCTTGGAGTGCCTCATTGGGAGCAACTTCTTGGAGCATCTTGCTTAGAGAGATTGGTGGACCTTCCTTCGTGCAGCGCCATGCTTAGAGTGACGCCATGTGTGCTTCGCTCTAGTTTGTGTGTCTATTTTTGGCATTGTGGATAAGGATGACAACCTCGTATGAAATTTTGAACTACTAGTCCAAAAATAGATTAGGGTTTTACTTTGCAAGTATGATAAGAGAATAATTCTCATTGTAAGGGTTTTTTGGCTGCCCAACATCCTAGAGCTACTCTTTCAAGTAAGATTGAACTTAATATTTCAAACAACAATTATTAAAGGAATTGTGCATGGCATTTTAAATCACTCATGTCTCCAACCTCTTGTTCATGAATGTGTGAAATCAGTGGCTTTGCCTTATTTCCTTTGTTAGTCCTCTTTTTTATTGCTGCTGTAGGTTATTTGAAGATCTTATGCGCTGAAGTTAATTGGTCACTGCTAGATATTCTAATCACACCAATGCTGATCCTTATATGACTCCAACTATATTTTGTTTTTTGGTTATGCTTATCTTCTTGCGCCCTTTTCCTTAACAAAGTAGATTATATTTATTTCTGCATATTTATATTAGTTTCTTTTCATGTTTGTTAGCTAAGTTAGAAGGGAATCAATGCAAATCCAGAGGTTGGGTAAAGTAAAATCCGCCCCATTTGTTGAACTGTGGTCATGGGTGCAAATCACGCTTGATGATTTCTGTGTTCAACAGTGTTAACAGTACCTGCCACTTATCACTCTACCTTTAGAGGTGCTTGGTTCCATGTTGTGTTCATTTTGGAATGCCAATGTTTTGTGTTTCTTGGTTTGGACATTGAATGAGTACTTTGACATTGAGTGTCTGTGCACCTTTTAGATGTTGGAAAAGGTACATTTCGTACAATTGGTACTTGTGTCCTTCAGTGTGATATTTAGTGCACAAAATCATAGTAGCAAAACTTGGACTCATCTCGGACTCGGAAAGGTCTACCCGGGACTCGGCAAAAGAACTCGACAAGACTCGGGAAAAACTCGGAAAAAAAAAAATGAAAAAAAAAAAAAACTTTTATTGAAAAATAAGTTTTTTCATTCATATTACTTATTAGTATATTCTAACACACTTACTCAACATTCAACATTATACAAATAAGAAATTAACAGAATTACTAATTTTTTTTTTTTTTTAAATAGATACACGTTTAACAGAAATATTAACAGAAATTAACAGAATTGAACCTTTAAAAGAAATATTAAAAAAAAAAAGGTGAAAGGAGGTGATATGATGTGGCTCATGGGACCCACATGTTTCCATTGCATGTGATCCACACGTTGATTATGGCCTTGCACCATGTGCCTATGTCTTGACACCACTCATCTTGCTCACTACGTGGCCATGTGGGCGGGCTACGTGGAGCTGTTTCTGGCCCTATTGTTCCTGTTGATCCTGCTTGTGACAGCATTGCACAAAACCAAATATTGTCTTCGGCAGGAACCGCTGGTCACTTTCGACTAATGGTTTCCATCAAAATGGAGCTGCAACCTGGGAATGGCTATGATGGTGCTGGTGTTGAGCCCTCAGGCCTTCTTTTCTCTACGGTCCGTTGATGCAGAAGCTGGATGCGACCGAGGGTGGCTGTGACGAGGTCCTTCTGTATGCCCGTGGCGTGTACGTCAGTCTTTTTAACTCAACACATGGCCTGAAAGGAGCCATGCACCCGAGGATTATATTCTCACCCTCATCTCTCTGCCAGGTGTGTTGTCCCTCTTGCACGAGGAGTCCCTGTACCTTCGTCGTGAAATATCGTTAGATCCTTGTGGTTTAGTGTGGTTTTCCGTGTCTTATCTAACACGGATTTTATGAGGGCACGACCAAATCGGGCTCACTGTCTTCTAGGCCTATGCAATCACTTTCGTGATTCTGCGTGAGCCTTGTCTCCATCACCTGTGCTATGATGACCACTATATCCACCATCTGGTACACACAACACTTGGTTCACGGGGGTACCATCTGCAGAGTCGCATTTATTCTTGGGAATCACTTCTACCAACACGGTTGCATGCTTGAGGATCGAGTAGCGGTAGACTTCGTAAGCCACGTCATGCGCAGATGACTCACCAATAAGGTATTTGGAGGTTACTGGGCCGCGGCTTGTCCAATGTTGGCTTGTCCGAAATTAACGGAGTTTGAGCCACGTCATATCAGACTCGGAGTTTTTTTTATATTTAAACTTTAATTTTTGTTGGGTTGAGTCTTGACATCGGGACTCGGGAGTCCATGTCGGACTCGGACTCGGCTAGACTCGGCCGAGTCCCGGGAAAAAAATGAGTTCGAGTGGGCTCGGCGCGACTGTTCCCACTCGAACTCGGACTCGGCCGAGTACTCAGGAGTTTGGCCGAGTCTGACTACTACGCACAAAATATCTTTTGTCTTCTTGTCATCTTTAATTTCTTCAACCATTGTCATGTCTTTCATGAGCACCTCAATTGATGCTCGTTTATTGCTTCCACTGTTAGAGTCACATATTGTAAGCAAATAATTTGCCACATGAATTTATGTCATGTTTGCATGAATGCACAATTGTATTAGCACATGCACAGATGGATGTGTGTGCAACATGTTGACGATATGTGTAAATAGAGTTGTATGTGTATGTAACAATAAGTGTTTGTAGGTACCTAATGTAATAGTTGGGGTATTGTTATCAAGTGGCATTAGCTCAAACGGTTAGATTCCTCAACATTTCAAGGAGGAGACCCAAGTTCGAATCTTGCCAAACAATACATGGATAATATCCAAGCTTTGTTGTAATACCACTATGTGGTGATGATGTAATATAGGCGGGGCTCGTTTCAATCCCATATAACCCATTGAAGAAAGAAATAGTTGGGGTAATGTTTTAGTATGTACGGTTAGCTCGGTTGTAGTTGGGCAGTTGCCAATTGCTTGTCAGTCCTTTTGTACCTATATGTATATCATCTACTTTGGTGAAGGTATGTTAGTTGAGTTGTTCGTCGAAGTATGGTATGAAGTTGGTTGATACGAGTCAAGGTAAGTTTGTATTGTATTCTTGACTAGACCATGATGATGTATTGCAAACAATTAGGTTGTGAAGGATATGTGTTATGTCTACAATGTATCCACGTATCTATGAGTTCTTTCCATTTTGTATGTTTGTTTATTTATATAGAATGGAATTATATTGTAGCTTGTATTCTATTTCTATATTTTGGCATTGTTGCCTGTACAAAGTTGGGTTGAACTTGGTGAGATGGAGTTGTGATGAGCATAACGCTCAAGAAGGTATGCAACAACAATGGGATGATTATAGTGTGGTTGACAAATGTCAAAGTCTTAAGTGTGCCTTTGCCCCTTTAGTAGGAGGGAATATAGGAGTTTACAACAAAAATGGATGCAGACTTATTTGTTGATGTCGACGAAGGGGCAAGTGATGAAGGCATACATGTTGACGTAGGTGTCTGTGATGAAGGCATGCATGTTGATGGAGGTCTAGCTGACGGATGTGTCTGTGATGAAGGCATGCATGTTGATGTAGGTCTAGATGATGGAGGTGTCCATGAGGAAGGGTTTGACAAAGGTGTGTGCACCAACAGAGGTCATGCCTAAAGAGGTGTTCGTGATAAAGGGTATGATGTAGGCATGCATGTTGATGGAGATGTTCATGACAAAGGCATGTGTTGAGATATGTGGTATTGAAAAGTCCTCCATGACGAAGTCATTTGTAATGGAAGCCATGACAAAGTTGTGCATGATGCGAGGCACAAAGGCACGCATGCCAATGTTGGGCACAAAGGCACGCATGCCAATGTTAGGCACAAAGATGTGTGCAGTGACACAAGGTGTGAAGGCATGTGTGACAACACAAGATGCGATGAAGGCATGTGACGACGCAAGGTGTGATGAATGCGCACATGATCAAAATTTTGATTGAGAGAACTTGGTTTGACATGAAAGGTTGATACTGGTTGAAGTGAGTTGTGTTTTAGACAATTTGCGTGATGTGATTTTGACGTTTGAGCAATTGCAAATGGTGTGTCCAATTATGAGTGAGACGGGAGTTTGACATTTGAACAACTATGGGTTGGTGTGTTTTATGGTGAGCGACATGGGAGTTTCACATTTGTGTGATTGCAGGTTGGAGTGTTCGACGGTGTGCGAGACAATAGTTTGACATGAGAGTGATTGTGGTGTGGTGTAGCAGGTGATTAGTTTGACAAGAGTTAGAGATGCAAACAAACATTGCCTTTGCTAAACTAACTGACCATGATGACAACCAATTTTTGCATGATGCGTAAGTGTGCCATGTGTCATAGTGGTTACCTAGTTGAACATTGGATAACCTGCCTTGCATTTGTGGAAGGCCAATGGTGAGATAAATGAAGCAAATTGTAGGAGGTTAATCCTTGTGACACTACATGGAATCGTAGTGGACTACTATAGGGAATTGCTAGAGGGCAAGTGCCAAACCGAGAGGAGCTACAAAAAGCCTTTGTGAAGGAATTTAAATTGTTCAGCAATGACAATTAGGTCATTGCGAAAATTTATAAGATGGGGCAAAGTGAGAGAGTTTGTTCAGTCCTACAATCGGAGTTTGAAGATGCTATTCACCCATTTGGATTGGGATCCTTCAAAAGCATTAAAGTGGTTTGTGGAGGGCCTTCTTTCTTTGTATCAGAAGAAGATCAAGGTGTTATCTTTGCCATCATATCAAGAGGCTTTTGAACAGGGCATGGACTTGGAAGTGATGCGAAGACATCATTAATGAGAATGAGAGTGACTTTGATGATAAGAGTGACTCTAGTAGTGAGAGTCATGATTTTGAGAATAAGACAAAGTTGGAGAATGATTTGAGGACATCATCCAAATGTTGGGTTCAAGAAATTTGTGAAGAGAGTGACTTTGAAGATGAAAGCAATTACTCCAAGAATAGATGTGACATGGAGAATGTGCTTACTACAGTAAAATCGTTGCTACATGTATATGTAGCACATAGGGATATTGTTCGAATGATAGGTGCCATTGACAATGCGTATCATAACAACTACCAAAGCAATGAAAGATGCTGAATTGAGTATGATACCAAGGGCTAACCCATTATATGGTGCTATAAATGTCATCTTTGGGGGCATTTTGCATGAGTATATCAGAAAGATGAGCCAATGATGTGTATACAACTCAAAAAACCTGAGAAGAGTCACAATCCTGCACTTACAAAAAGAAGTGGGCAATGCAAACTTGATTGCAAATGAGGAGATAGAGCCCGTCGTGGTGGATGTGCAACAAGTTGCACAAACATCAATGTTGACATAGGCAGAGGCATCTACCTCGAACTCAGACACAAAATTGGAAACCTTGGGAAATCTTTGGCAGTTTTTCATTCAAATATTTTTTGTTGCATATCGAAAACAAGAATAGAGCTGAAACCAACAACTTGTTTAAAGGCGAACATGAGAAAGAATGTAGCCCACATAATGAAGGATGCCGTCTAGACATGCAAGACTATTTAGATGAAGGAGGATGTCATTTGGATAAGGAAGGAGGATGTTCGAATGATGCATGGGATTTTCGCATTTCCCAAATAATGCATGGGTAATTGCAAACCCTTTGCAACAGAGAAAGGGCCATTAAGGGGGAAAAAGCACCATCTTTTAGGAAAAGGAGATGACCCACACTCTTCCCCTTGTAGTCCAAGACATGGTGAATGCCATGTAAGGGATGGATAAGTGTAGGTTTTAATAGAATGCAACACATTGCAATATAATTTCATTACCACTTATATAAACAAAAGTACATAATGCGAATAAATAATAGATACAAATGTATATACAACATGTATCATGTACAACAACTATTTGCAATACATTATAGTTCTTGACAAACAACCCCATCAATCATACTCCACCAACAATACACTTCAACCAACAACCTACAACAATGAACCACATACATGCACAGACCACTCCACCATCAAAATAGATGTGTACCTATAGGTTTTACAAGACTGGTATGAGGTTGGCATCTACCGAACTACCATCCAACTACTCGTTTACATAAAATATTAAAAATACTCCATTACATTACATGATATTGTGACAAACAGTTTGCCACATACACACAACATTGCTATGCGACAATGCTTACAACTCTTATTTACACATTATCAAGTCGTGGTATACATTTACACATGCAAACATGTCAAATTGTCTGGCTACATCTATCCCCTCTAGACTTGTCTTCTTCCTTAATGACAGACCAATTGAACATTGGGGATAGACATATGAAACGTGGTACTTGAATCTCTTGTCCTGCTTCTAACGCTTTCTCTTATTCCAGAGGTTTGGCTTCACTTCAAACTGCTGCAAGAAAAACATCATTCTTCGATTGCTTGGTGCATTCATGTAATGGGTCACATTGAACATGTAATGAGCAATGCTCATCACTACCTATATTGGGTGTCAATGGGGTTGATTGAATTTTGCTCATTGTTTCCATTTTGGTTGCCTTTGCTCAACCCATGTTCAACACTCATTTTCGTGCTCAAATGGCCCCAATAACACTCTCCAATTGGTTCCCTAAGATGACTTTGAACAAATAGGTCAAACAATTGACCTTGAATGACTGTTTCTGTTAGCCAACTCCAGGCGGCCGGGTCAGATGGTCGACCCTTGACAGTTGACCTCGTTAGATGCTCTCGACAACCTCTATTAGTCAGGCAACTTTGATGAACGACTAGTCCTCCCTAAACGATTGTCTACTTGTCAATGCCCCAAGCAACTCTCCAGGTGGTCAACTGCCTCTTTGAGATGTCTTCCTCAACGACCGTGCTCCACTGTCGAACAAAAAACTTGCACATTGAGATGAGTTGTTGCTGCTAGAAAACCAACACATACACATGACGATACTATTCTCTTCCAAATGGCTACTCCTAGTCAAATGACCTATTATTTAATGTAGACGACAAGGCCTTTTTGGATGACTTCCTTGCACTTGTTAGCTTGGGTGTTCAACTTGACAACCTTCTACCTTCCTTCTACTTGTCTTGTGTGATGACTATCCTTAATCCCCAAACAACAACCTTGTTCATTCAGATGACTAACCTTCTCACCTAGATGATAGGTGCACGTGCAATCACTTAGATGACAAGCTTCTTGTTGATGGCTAGGACACTCCCCTCGACGACCTTTTCTTGTTTAATGACCGCCCCCTGCCTCAAGATGGCTAGGGTTTTCTTTTAGATGACCCTATTTAGTCTAATGACGTATTGTTTTCTCCAAACGACGAGTTTGTGTTTGTTGTCAACCTCTCTGTATTGCCAAACGACCAATCACCATCAATTCACCTTCTAGACAACCTACAACTCTTGTTAGACGTTGACTTCCTTCCCTTGCACTACCTACTTCTATCCTCTGATGTCCCATAGGGTCATTTGGACGTTAGGTTCTCAATTTTCCCAAGTTCTTTCCACATGGGCTAGAGATCTTTGCCAAATGACCTTGTCTTCCTCTTGGACGATGTCTTGGGTATCTTAGACAACCATCATTTGAGACCTCCACTTGCAACTGCACTATCAATTTCACACCCTAGATGACCAACTTTTATCAATCTCTCGAAGATCTACCCTTCCTCCCTTTTTACAAAAATGACTTCTCAAAATATGACTTAATGATGTCAATCTCCCCTTTGGATGGCCTTCAACATTAGTTGGGTGATCATGATAATCATCTAGACCATTACCAACTCTTCCAGGATGGTCGTGTCCCCACAAGTGGCCTCCTCGTGGCTCCATAAGGCCCTCTATGTGTCCTAGACTTCTTATTGTTGTTAACCTGCTCTTTGTGTTGCCTCCACCTTCCATCGGACAACCTCTCCAAGATGACTTGTTATTCTCATTCAAACGATAAATGTGTGCATTTAGATGGTTTCCTTGCTTGTCTAGATGACCAAAACATTCCTTACATGATTGGTATCTTGTGGGCCACACGCCTTTTCCTTTGAATTGCCTGTGTTTCGTTTCAAATAGTTGGCACTACTCCTTAGACAACCCTTCACCATCAACTGGTCAGTGCTCCACCGACATGTTTTCTGAATCAAACAACCAAGTCTTTCTTCTTGATGGCTCCAATGATTCATCCAACAAATCGTTATTAATAAGTTTTGGTGTTAATTTTCCTTTGGGTGTGCAAAAGCCTTGGAGGACAGGCTTGGCCCCTTAGATTGCAAAATTTCTGTGAACGGCCTCGCAACACTCGGACAACTACCTACTTCAAACCAGCTAGGGCTTCTCCTTTAGACAATTTGTCTCTGGAAACGAAACCCTAGTCCCCAATCTAAATGGAGTTTCACAATTTCATCCACTCTAGGAAGTGTTTTCTTTTGTTCTATGGATTTCCATAAAACCTTCAACTTTTCTACAACTCCATGCTCTAGCCTTGGCATTGCAATGGTAAATTCACTCTAGAATGACTGCCCTTGATTTCTTCTCCCTTGGTCAAACTGGTTTTAATCCGGCCAAGACCTTGGTCATGCCCTTTGACATTCAACACTTTACTTCTTTGTCCGAGATTGATGGTTGTTCAGTTGGTGAATGCTCCTTGTTGGGTTTTCGGACTTCTAGACGACGTTGGCAGATGACCATTTTTTGTAGCCAAACAATTTTCCCTTAGTTCTAGATGCCCTACTTGATTGATTGGATAACCTCATTGGCCTTTGGCCTGGTCCTTATGGCCTGGTCCCAAGGCCAAACGACCTAGGCCTTGGAGTGGATGGCTTGGGTCCCAACTCAGACGACTTAGGCCCAGATGGTCCATATCCAAACGATTGAGCCCTAGGCCCAAATGACCCAAGTCCAGAAACGTTTCTTTAGCATTAGTCACTTTGTTATTTGTAACTCTTACTTTGCCATCTATGTCACTTGCTTTGTCATTTTCACCCAACACTAGGTGAATTTCTCCTTTGGAAGCTTGTGTGCATTGTTCTTCCTGACTTGGACTAAGTTGCACAATCATTGCATTGTTCACAATGTTGATGTGTTACACAACCTCCTCTAGTTGCACAATCTTAGCTGATTGTGCTATCTTCTCTTCCTACTCAATCTCAATTGGTTGCGCAACCTCCACTTCCTGCATAGTTCCTGCCTCCTTGATTGTAATCATGTTCATTAAGTTTGCTCCTTGATTATAATCAAGTTCATGGTTTCCTCTGCTTCCTAGCTAAGGCTATGACTCTTCTTTTGTTTTTCAAACCATCCACACATCGGTGGTTCATCGTGTCTCGCAGTATTCCCACATTCATGTGCAAAGTGCCTCCACAAATGTTATCACCAAAATTGCACAATGGGTTTGCTCTCAATATCATAATTCAACGCCTTTCAATTCTTTTGCGGTTGTGATGGACCACACCAATGATTCCATTCCTCGGTACAATCTTCCTCTATGCTTCACATACTTGCAATGATGATTTCACATCTATATGTGTGTTCTCCATGTCGCACTCATCCTTGGAGTCATTGCTTTTGTTGCTTTCCTGTTAAGAGTCACTATCTTCATTGAATTCTTGACCCCAACATTTGTGTCATGCCTTCAAATCATCCACCATGTTACTCTTGTTCTTGCAATCATCACTCTCACTACCAGAGTCACTCTCATCATCAAAGTCAGTTTCATATTCCGGGTCACTCTTGTCCTCATTAGCATGATCCCAACATTTTAGTGATGTCTTTGCATCGCTTTCTAAGTTCAAGGCTTGCTCAAAGTCCTCTTGATATGACATTAGAGGGACCATCCTGTCTTCTTCCGATAGGATGGAAGCGGCCCCTCTACAAACCATTTCTTCTTTAATACCTTTGATGGATCGTCCTCCAAATGGGTAAACAACGCATTCAATCTCCAGTTTTAGGGCTGAACAGACTCCATCTAACTTTATTCCTTCCTATAAATTTCAACAATGGCCTTTGCGTCATTTTGAAACAATCGAAATTTCTTCACAAATGCTCTACGAACTCTTCCTATGTCTAATACTTGTCCTTTGACAATATCATGTACCGATCCATTGTGAGTTCACGAAATGTTGTAGGGAATAACCTCCTCCAATCTACTTCATTATTCTATGTAATGGCCTTCCAAATTGTGAGGCAAACTTTCCAGTGTTCGATTTTGTCCTCTATTTCATCATCATGAAATGAGGGACACTTATGCATCACTTGAAAATTGGTCATCGATGTGATGCTAGTTTGGCATAAACAATGGTTGCTTCTATGCCCCACACCCGTCACACTCAGTCAGACATACAACATCGTAGTTGCTCTCATGCTAGATTAATGTTTTGCACACCATGAAGCATGCCATCCTGTAGTTGCTTTGATGTCGGACTTTTTCCCCGCTCACCATCGAGTACACCAACCTTTAGTTGCTCTAGTGTCTGAATCCTGTCATGTGCGTTGTCGAACACACCATCTTCCATTTGCTTCGATGTTAAACTCTTGTCCCACTCACCATCAAGCACACAAACTTGTAACTGCTCTTGTGCCAAACTCTCGTCATGTGTATTGTCTACCACACAGTCTACTCCAACCACTATCAGCCTTTCTTGACACCACATTTTCTCCTTCATCAAATTACTTGTTAGCTTTGTCACGCCCAACGTCATCTTTGTTATGCCCAACTTCCTAGGCAAAAACTTGCATGATTGTGCATGCATCTTTGTTGTGCACATGTTCATCACAACCTTCATCATGAACGACTTCGTTGACATGACCTCTACTGTCATGTATGCCTCTGTGATAGACATATCCATTGCTTGTGTGCATGTCTTTGCAAATATGTTCACTTGCACACTTTGAACTCATCCATTTGCACACTCATCTCCACCTACAAGAATTTGTCCATTTGCATGAACTTGCCCATTTGCGCACAGGTCTCTACCTGTGCAAACTCGTTTGTTTGTGCAAACTAGTCCGTCTTTGTCTGTGCAAACTTGTCTGTCTCTGCTTGTCTATCTAGGCACACATCTCCGCCTCCACACATGTGGCCGTACATGATATTGTGAACATGGACATGCATGCTCTTGTTAGCATGCACACCCTTGTTGACGCTTACATCACTTGCATAGACTTCATTCGTGCACGTGTTCACATACATCTGCACACACACCTTCATTTGTGCAAACTTCTTCGTTAACATGCACGTCTATGCACACGACTTTGCTCGTATAAACTTTTTCGTCGGAGTGCACGTCTACATGCACATCTTCATCCCTTGACCTGTTATCAGCATCAACAAACAAGTCTGCATCACTTTTGGTTGCAAACTCCGGTCAGCCATCCTCCTGAGGGAAACTATGTCGTTTGTTGACCGCAATTTAATCATCCAATTGTTGTCGTTGCATACCTTCTCGAGCGATATGCTTGTCACAACTCCATGTCACCAACTTCGACCCCACTTCGAATAGGCAATGGTGCCAGAATGTAGAAATGGAATACAACACATTGCAATATAATTCCATTACCACTTATATAAACAAAAGTACACAATGAGAATAACTTATAGATATAAATGTATACACATCAATCCTACACAACAATTTTTTGCAATACATTATAGTTCTTGACGAACAACACCACCAAGTAAACTTGGCCAACAACACACTTCAACTAACAACCTACATCGACGAAGCGCATACATGCATGAACCACCCCACGAACAAGGAAGATGTGTACATTAGGTGTTTCAGGATGGGTAGGCTATTAGCAACTACCCAACTACCACTAAAATACCCTTACACATAAAACATTAAAATACCTGATTACACTACATGATAGTGTGACAAACACTTTACCATGTACACACACAACACTACTCGCTACAACACTTACAACTTTTATTTACATTATCAACTTGTGCACATGCATTTATGCATTCATGCATTCATGCAGACATTTCAAATTGTTTGCCTACTGGTTCTTGTTGAGCAAATGACTTTGAAGTTTGAGGCATCAAGGGTGCCATCAGAGAATAACATGTCGTCAGGGAGTCAAAGGAGGTTGCCATCAGAGAAACCCTTGCTATTTGAGAGCAAATGCTTACTGAGTAGTTCCTTAAGTTGACGGTTATATGACTTTATGTTTTTGTCCTTTTTCTTTAATTTTTATAGTTCTGCGACGATTTCATTTATCATCATATAGGAGACAAAACTCTTTTTGGAAGTCTTCCCTTAGCTCATCCTAGGGGGCATATGTTGCAATTACAATTGCCAATCAATTGCCACTCCTCTATGAGTTGGTAGAAAGCGCTTCCATCCATTTTGCCTTGTCATGTTGACCATTTGCATGCCAAATTGTGATACACGTCTAGCAATGATTGACAAGATCCTCCTTGTTGTTTCTATGAAATTTTCACTTTTGCTTTGTAGCAACAATTGATTGTTGTGCTGCACTCGTGTGCTGTTGTTTGGTTTTGATTCATTTGTGCATGTGTTAAGTTTATAGATATCTATACCCTTTTCTCTAGTTGTGCTCGAGTCCGATGTCACTTGTATACTTTTGTCGGCGCCCTTTGATTTCTGCTATTCCTTGCTCAACTAGACCCATTCCTCTGCAGTTGCTTGCGTGTAATACTTTTGTTCAATGCACATTTGGCCACAACCTGTCACACGTATGTCTATGTTGGAATCTCCTGCGTAGTCACTTGTTGATCTCTCTTGTCTCTAGTGACCTTGTTACCTCCCTTGTCACACGATATTTCATTACAGACTTCATAGTCATGCACAACTTTGTCATGAACCAGATTGTCATTGATGCCCTTGTCATGCCTCACATTGTCATCACAAATTTGTCACACCTTTTGCCATCACACTTTAGGTTGATGTACTGTTCTTTTGCTAGGAACAGCAAGGCCTCCAAGCTTAATTTCCCTAGTACGCACTTTAGTTGTCATCCGAATACAGGTCTTTTGATTGAGGACTTATCTCCTCCTGAGGGCTGCACTCATGTTCCATCTCTAGTGATGAGATTCTTTCTATCAATCTGATACTTGGGATGGTATCATCGCTTAGCATGGCATGTCCTCATTCGAATAGAATGGGCAGAGTTGTTTGTAGATCTTCTCTTCGTTAAACACAAGGGGTCTCTCTACAAGTTCTGCTTTCTACACTTCCTTTTCTACACTAAAGAGACTCTCAAGGTTGATTTGTACTTCAGCGTGCTTCTATGCATACATCTTCAGTACCGTGTCTGTCTCTTGTCATGTTCATATGTTCTGTGATCCGTTTGGTCTTGCACACAAGTGCTTCCCATAGTCTACACCCTTGAATGCTGTGTGGATTGTCAGTCATCTATTCATGTCATCATCTCCAACTTCAACTGAATTCGTGACAGCAACTACGCCAAATGGAACATAAGTTTTTGATATTCTACATTGGTTACAAACAGTAATAACATGCATAAACATGCAACATAAAAATGTACACAACAATTTCAATAGGAATCACAATACTAATGGAAGTATGTCATTGTCTTTGCAATTGAGTATATTGACATTCAAACTGTGTAGAGTATGAGAACAATGCTTAACTCAACATAACACTCTGACACGGGATCAAACATACAATTATCACAGTAGTCTCTCCTATGACAATATGGTATTGCACGAGGCTGGTATGGAGTAATTATATACTAGAAGGGTCTACGTGAAACAGTTGGTAACCACCCATGACCCAACTACCGAATAACTGAATATGTACAACAATATTATAAGTATCCTATAAACTATAGATATATATTATTACAAATGTATGGGTTATCATGTACACATGTAACGACTTTTAACATGTACACATACAGTAAAACAGATAATACTATGTACATAACAAATTGCTTGATATGACCCATGGCTGTGGGGGCGCTTGATTGGGCACTGAATCGTTGAGTTGGATGTCTCATTAAATATTTCACATCCATCGGTAAGGATTTATTAAATGTAAATGGTAGGCAAGCAATAAATCTCATTTTGGCTTTATAAGAACACAAATCAACATTTCAAAACTATTGCAGTATAAAAATAATAAGAAATCTTTTGGTCTTGACAATGGAAAAAATGACTGAAATTTCAATAAAGGAAGGTGAGAAAATGTTTTTTTTAAAGACGAAATCAGTTATTCTCCTTTGTTTCCATGGGGGAGGATGCCTAGACATTTGCAATCTTGAGCTATTTTTCTTGAGGCTTCCCCTCACAAACCTTGTGTCATAAGGACAGTAAGGATGATTTTAATCCGTTCCCCTTCCTGAGGAGCAGGGGACACAAGAAATGTGTTTCCTACAAAACACTAAAAAAGCCATTGTAAGACACAAATATCCTGTGATTTACTGACTACCTTTAAGGGAGCCACCTTCTTATACAAAAGAGATCTTAGAAGGAGCCATAACCAAGTCCCAAAACATAGCTAAGACAACTTTCAGAGCAACAAATAGCAACTATGCATTCCTGGTATTGTCCTTTGGAGTAATGCTCTAGCAACATCTATTTGTGTAATCATCTTCAGAGCTTAGTAAAATTTGTCACTATATCCATTGACATTAGATTAATGTTTAGTAAAAAGTGAGAGGAAAATACCAAGCATCTTGAAAATGTACCAATGCTCTACAAGAAAATATTTTTTAGCTACCTAAATGCAAGTATTTTAGGAAAGACAATACATACTTGGTGGTTGGTGAGGGTGTGGTTAGAAGTATACTAATTTCAAGTTTTATGTATGTTAGTGTAGAGTATACCACTGCATAGTGGTTTTGCAATGGTGGAGAGAATCATAAATACAATCAGATAGATAGGTTCTATTTTCCATGTTGATATGATGAAGATGGACCCACACCCTAATCATTTTCACAATACTGTCCTGTTGCCACATTTTGCACGGGGTGCCATGTTTTCAAAATTTGTAAGTATGCTGCTCTCCCTTCCCTCCATCTCCTTTCCCTTTCTCCACTGTTACCTTTCTCCGGGTGCCATGTTTTCAAAATTTGTAAGTATGCTGCTCTCCCTTCCCTCCATCTCCTTTCCCTTTCTCCACTGTTACCTTTCTCCCCTTCTGTCAGTTTCATTCCTCCCCTTTCCCCTTGTTCTTTCTGCAGTCAATTTCCCAAAACAGAGCAAGCATTCCCCGAAAAATTCTAAGTCTAAGAGCGCAACCCGACTTCGCAGCGAAGTTGGGGTGCGCCCTTAAGTTCGAGCGCACTAGGGAATGCAAAGTGTGGAAGCTGACAAAAATGAGCAGGATTTGACTAGGTGTCAGAGCGCAGCACGACCTCGCAGCGAAGTCGGGGTGCGCTCTTCTTCCTGTGCACACTTGGGAAGCAAGGTTTGTAGAATTCAGCTAAGTGCCGGAGTGCAACCCGACTTCGCAGCGAAGTCGGGGTGCGCTCCCATTCTTGTGCGCAGTCCAAGCAGCGGCCAGAACAACTAAGTGCTGGAGTGCGCAACCCGACTTCGCAGCGAAGTCGGGATGCGCCCTCCGTCCTGTGCGTAGTTGGGTAAGATTCATCAAGCAGCCCAAAAACTGGCTAAGGCACGGAGGCCTCCCCAACTGCGCTGTTCCCCACTTGCGCTATCCAATGGCGCTCCAATCCCAGGCGAAGTTGGACAAACTGCCTTTCAAGGCAGACATGTGTCCCTCATCAGAATTCAACAAGTGTCCAGCCTCGGGATTCGAGCCGAGATGTGATGGGAAAAGGGACAAGTATGGGCCGAACTACCTATGCCAGCTGCCTCCATTTAAGCTGATGCAAAGTTCCATCTACCACAGCTACCCGCATTCCTGCTGACTCGAAGTTTCACCAAACGCACTGCCACGTAGCTGCCCAGCTTTCAGGTGGACCTTGCTGCCAGTACAGTCCCTGTCTGCAAGAGTCAACATCAGCAGCTCTTTGGCCGCTTTTGTCAGCTATTGTCGGGTCTGGGACTTTGTGCCCATAATTGTAATCGGGGGGAAATTGGGCTATAAATAGCTGCATCATTTCATTGTAAGAGGGTGGAAGGGGGATATACTGCTAGGGAACCATTGTAGCTATACGTTTGCTTCTGAATGCAAGACACACACTTGGCTCTGCTTACTGTCATCATTTTTTATGTTGCCTTTCCTTGTCATTTCTGCCTCATGCTTCTTATTTCATTGCTTACTGTTATACTGAACTCTGAATTCTAGTATTTGGTGATTTAAGTATTCCTGGAATGCATAGATAGAGGATACATAGGATGTATAACAGCTGTAGTTTCTATGGTGTGTTCTTTATTTAATTGTTGTTAGTAGTGGTGATTGATCGTTGCCGTGCTGCTTATTCCCCCCACCCAACTCAAATCACATTTGAATCTCTTTCCGCACTTTATCTCTTTCCTGTACTCTCAACTAAAACACTTGAAACCCATAGGAAGCTGGCCTTCTCTGGAGATTGGCACGGAAGGCATTCCTTCCTTCCGACATTTCAATCTGGTGGGCGAATCTGGGGCGCATTTAACCAAATCCTTTCCTAATGGCAGATTCGTAACCAACAGTTTCTCTGGCACGCCCGGTGGAATCTGGAAGTTTCCCACACCAAAACAGAATCGAAGCACTGGTGTTCACTTCATTGCTGTTAAAATCAGAACACCTGGCGACTCTGCAAGTACCTGAATATTCTCTGAGTCCGTGAAGACCGGTCCAAGCGCCTTCATGCATACAAGAAGGTGGAGAGCAAGGAATCCGGGAAACTAGCCTGATCTTTACGAGATTGACATTGCCGCTTTAGGAGAGCGCCTCAGGCTGGTTGACCACCACCAAGCTCGCATAGACGAATTCGAGCCCGAAATCGAAGAGGCCGAGGCTGAAGAGCAATCTACACCCTCGGACGGTACCGGTACCGAGTACACTACCGGAGGAGAGGAAGAAATGGCTGCTCAGCAGAATGATGACGATCTCTTCCCGGCGGTTGACTCCACGGGGCCCTTGGCCCTAGTCGGACAGCAAGCTGTGCCCCCCGCCGCATTGAAGTCCATCCCTACCTATGATGGCTACGGCAAGACGGCGTACGAACACATCCAGGACATTCTGGCCTTGGCTGCGCTACACTCTATCACTGACGAAAGCGTCAAGACCCGTCTATTGGCTCTTTCCCTAAGGGGAAAGCTTCTCTACTGGTGGAGATCTCTGCCAGAGGGATCTATCACGGGGTGGCGCCAGCTGGCTGACAGGCTCGTAAAAGGATGCAGCGAGTCTGCTGATCCCTCTTCGCTGTTGCATCAGTTCCAAAGCATCCAACGACACCCCCAAGAAGAGGTGTCGGACTTCAACATAAGGTTTGCGAGGTCTTGGAAACGAGTACCTCGCGAACTGCGACCTTCACAGGTCAGGCTATGCACTACTACCTGAGGTCATTCAACTCTGACATCTGCCTGCTGTTGAAGATAGCCCGAGTCGATTCATTCCCTGCCCTATACGAAGCTGCCCAACAAGCTGAAATGGATATAATCTCCATAGGCAGACTCCCGCATAGGGTACAACCACCCATTTACCCTGACTTTCCTCAGTCCCAGTACCCATCGGCCTCTGGTGTGATGCCGTCATCTTCAAATCAGCACCCCTAGCAGCCATGGAATCCGGTGCTAGTCGTAAATCCCTACGGCCCGCCACAAATTCATTATCCTAACCCGCCGCCGCCTCCTCCGCATTATCCCGCACTCCCAGATCCCCCTCAGTACGCGTAGTATTCTGCACCTCCTCCATTGGCTGCATTACCTCCGCCAGCTCAGTTGCCACCTGTAGACAATGATATCCAGAACAAAATCCTCCAAGAGGTACGAGCTCTTGCATCTGGATATCATACCATGTCAAATGACATGACTATACTGAAGAAGAAGCAGGCCTAGATGGAGTTTGTTCCAAGGAGGCCATATCCTCCTCCGGCACTGACAAAATGCTGCCATTGAGGACCAACCTCGCACTTCTGACCAGGTTAACTGGTGCTCCACGTGCAACGACCCGCATTCAGAAGAGGATTGCACGCTGCATCAGCATTACCTCCAGACCCTGGCGGGCAGCGCCATAGAGGATGAAGAACTTTATATGATCCTGGACGATGAAGGCAACTTTGCCGTCCCAGAAGAAGATCTGGCGATGCCCCCTGCCAAGGAAGACAGAAAGCCTGTTGAAGCTGCTGCGGCCCAAGCAAAGCCATTGAAGGTATACGCCAGAAGAGAAAAGGCGCAACCTGCTGGGCTACCACCTGACAAGAGGCTGTGGCCTCACACAGCCAAGGAAAAATTTCCTGCAACGAAAGCTCCCGCAGCTCAGCCTCCAACTGAAACAAAAGAACAAGCTCAGGAGAAGCTGAGATATCCGTCTCTGACAAAGAGACAGAGAGTCGAAGCCACGCAGCAATACCGGACTAAGTATGAGCCGGCGAAAGAAACGGAGGGAGCCAGCACTTCAGGCTACAGCATAGTGGATGAGCTAAAGAGGCCTCCGCAAGGATAAGCATGTATGATGCTCTTCTGCTCTCGGGACAAGTTGATCTGCTGCAGGAATCTTTGAAGAGCATGAAATATGGCAAGCAGACTTAGCCTGTTGTTCTGGTTCAACCCTTGACAGTCTCCACCACTGGAAAGAACAGACCACCTCCCTTCTATTTGTCATTACAGATGCAAGGGTATATAGTACACAACTGTATGGTGGATTCTGGTGCCTCCACGACTGTTATGCCGAGGGCCATCTGCGACGAGATCGGAATGGAGTATACAAGGAGCAGCCAAGGTGTGCTGTAGCTAGATGGCATCCCTGTCAAGACAGTCGGTGTCATCAAGGATATTCCGATCCGACTACACAAAGCTCTTGAAATAGTGGTCATTCAAGAAGTCGTAGTGGTCGAATTGGAACCCTTCTTCGGAATGTGTCTCTCCAGGGAGTTCACTGCGAAGCTGGGTGGGTATCTGTCTCTGGATTACTCGCATATGGAAGTGCCCTTCAAAGGAAGGAGACTGAAGATCTACATCGAAAAGCCTTCCACATTTCTAGTAGAGAAGAATACCCGGAGAAGAGCCACAAGACTGCATGGTTCAACTGACAGCGGAAGAACTGGTGGTGGTGGACATGACAGAGCAAGCCCTTGAGCTGTTGCAAGTAGAGGATGAGTTCTCCTTGCTGGACTTCAACGCCATGATCGAGACCGAGCAAGGCTGCTACACCGTCACTCAGCCTGAGAGACTTGACCAGTCAGCCAAGAAAGAGGTAGGACCTGCACCAGAAAAGCTATGGCAGCTCTTCTTTGATGGCGCCCGATGCAAAAACGGCGCCTGTGCGGGAGTACTCTTGGTTTCCCCGTCTGGGATCCAGAAGGACTACACCTACAGGCTGGCTTGGAGCTGTACTAACAACGCGGCGGAGTACGAAGCCCTGTGCTTGGGTTTGAGAAAAGCGGAGAGACTGGGGATAAAACATCTGCAGATCTTTGGCGACTCAGAGCTGGTGTGCAACTAGATTACGAATAAGTGCGCTTCCAAGAAGCATTACCTCAAGGCGTACCGTAATCGTGTCTGGGACCTGATGGAGTCATTCGACTCATTGAATGTCAAAGCCATATCATGTGAGAAGAACAAGCACGTTGACATTCTGGTGTCTGTTGGAGCCAGGTACATTCTGGCTGATGACATTGTCCAGAAGCCGAAACCGGTTCGTACCATTTACAGGCCTTCTGTGCCTGATAAAGACACCCACTGGCAGGTGTTTGATTGTGACGAGGACATCGTCACTTTTTTGGTTACCGAAGCATGTACAATCGATGGTAGAGACCCTGATGACGAGCAATATGAGTGGTTGATACAGTTGAAGAATAATCATGTCCCAAAAGGACTGATTACATTAGAGAGTCTCTTTGATCAGAATGATAGAGCAATATCATACAGGATCAAAGTAGACCCCAAGCAGTACGTCGACCTGGAGCTTGAACCTGGAAAAACAATCAAGGTCGGGATGGATTGCACTGAAGAGGAACTCGAGCAGATCAGATCATTATGCAGAGAGTTCCTCGATATTGTAGCCTGGTGCTACCAGGACTTGAAGGGGTATGACAGACAGATGATCCAGCATACCATAGAGCTAGAAGATGGTGCGAAACCTTTTCGGCAGAAGCAGAGGGCTGTAAACCCGAAGATTGAAGCCATGATGAAAGCCGAGCTCCTGAAAATGCTGGAAGCCAAGATCATCTACCCCATCAAGCATTCATCTTGGGTTGCGAATCTGGTTCCTATGAGGAAGAAAAACGGAGACATTCGTCTCTGCGTGGATTTCAGAAATCTTAACCAAGCTTCGCTGAAGGACCATTACCCGCTTCCCCAAATTGATCAGATCCTCCACATAGTTGCTGGAGCGCAGAGATTCTCCCTCTTAGACGGATTCTCTAGGTACAACGAGATATGCGTGAAAGACGAAGACCAGCATAAGACAACGTTCACCACCAAATGGGGAACGTTCGCTTATCAGCGCATGCGCTTCGATCTTTCTAATGCCGGCGCCACATTTAAGAGAGCCATGGACCTGGCCTTCCGAGAGTTGCTTAACAAGATCATTGTCATCTACTTGGATGACATGACTGTATTCTCTCACAGGAGAGAGGACCATGCTTCCCACCTGCGGCAGATATTTGAGAGATGTCGTGAATTCGACATTTCCATTAACCCGAAGAAGTCAGTCTTCGCGGTAAGAGAAGGTAAGCTGCTGGGGCATGTCATCTCCGAAAAGGGCCTTGCAGTGGATCCTGACAGAGAAGAAGCCCTCCTCTGCTTGCCCATCCCAGTCGACAAAAAGGGGCTACAGTCCTTCTTTGGTCAGCTCGACTTCGTGAGGAAGTTCATACCGGACTTCGCACAAGTGATTAAGCCCATGGCCGAACTGTTGAAAAAGAATACCGAATTCTTGTGGACTGACGAAAGAAGGCAGGCCTTCGAGGAGATCAAGGCCAGAATTGCACAAGCTCCGGTGTTGATAAACCCGGATTATTCCAAGGACTTCATCCTGTACGCGGTGGGAGAACCCGAGAGTTACGTCGCAGTCCTGACTCAGAAGGGAGACGATGGCGAAGAGCGCCCCATAGCGTTCTTAAGCCAGGTGATTCAGCCGCACGAAGAAAAGTACAACTTTATAGAGCCGCAGGTTCACGCAGTCATGAAGTCTCTCCGAAATTTTAGGCACTTCGTCTCCCAGAGCCGAACAACTGTCTTCGTATACACTCGAACGTCCGGAACTTCATCATACAAGGGGAGCAGGGTCACAAGAGAGCAGGATGGATTGCAAAAATCCAAGAGTTCGACATCGAGGTACGACTGACAAAGTTGATCAGAGGCCGAGCCTTGTGCCAAGAGCTGGCCCGAAGCGTTGCAGCTGAGATCTCTGCCTGCAAGTGGGAGGATCCAACAACAACCACCAACCTAGCCAACTCCTTATCAAAGGAAAGTGATTGGGCAGATGACCTGGTGAGGTATTTCTGCACCGGGAGATGTCCAGATCATCTCAATGCCTCACAAAGGAGGTTTAGGCTAAACGCCTTGAAATACACACTTCGCCCCGAGGGGATTTATTTCAGAAACATCGACGACATCCTGTTGCCGTGCGTCAAAGAAACCGACCAACCCAGGGTCCTTGGAGAATTTCACTCCGGGATGCCTGGAGGATATCATTCTGGAAGGCCTACGGCCTTGAAAATCATCAGAGCTGGGTACTATTGGCCCACTCTCTTCACAGACGCACATGTGGTCTGTGTAAAATGTGATAAATGCCAGAGATTTGCTGGCAGAAACAGAAAAGCACCCCTGTCCCTCCAACCAATTCAAGTCGAGACTCCGTTTCAGCAATGGGGTTTGGACTCCATCGGGGTCATCACGCCTAACTCTGCAGCGGGACACAAGTTTATCCTTACCGCCACCGATTACTTTACTAGGTGGGCAGAGGCGATCTCCACGAAGAATGCGGACCAGGAAACGGTCATTGGGTTCCTCGAGAGCCTCATCACCCGTTTCGGGGTCTCGGAGTCAATAGTGACAGACAATGGTCCGGGGTTCGCAGGCGCTGTACTCACGGAATGGCCTGGCTGAGTCCACCAACAAGAATCTACTGAAAATCGTCAAAAGGACAGTAGAGAGAAACAAGAGGACATGGCACCTACTCCTGAACCGGGCGCTGTGGGCGGATCGCATATCGTTCAAGAAGTCTATCAAGACATCCCCCTACGCGCTCGTGTACGGCAAGGAGGCAGTCCTGCCAACCCACATAGAAATTCCCGCCCTCTGGATGTTGGATGAAGAGAAAGGCAACGGGGATCCAGTGGACGCCGACTGTGCCACTCGCTAGCGTTAGAGGAAGAAAGAGAAAAAGCATACCAGGCCTTTACTAAACACGCTGAAGCGACCCAACGCTGGTTTGCGAAAGGCACCACCGCACGAGTTTTCAAAATCTGGGACCTAGTGCTGAAGTGGGACTCATTGAAAGCAAAGCCGGGCAACCATGGGAAATTTGATGCCCTCTGGGAAGGTCCCTATCAGATTGCTCGGGTGAATCAATTCAATGCATTCGTGCTCCGGGACATGGAGGGACAACTTCTCCCCATTCCCGTCAACGGGTTCCACCTGAAAATTTACCACCACTGAAGGCACCCAATGGGAACTTCTTTGTACAGTTTTCTTTTCTGCATTTTAGTTTGTCAATGTACATATTTATTTCAGCATTCAGCTTTTAGTTTCCGGAGCCCAAGTAGAACTTAAAAGCAAACCCCGACTTCGCAGCGAAGTCGGGCATCGCTCCTTTGATCGTGCGACGTCGGGAGTTTTGAGAGAAAGCAGCTAACGGAAAAAGCAAAAATTTGACTAAATGTTGGGTGCGCAACCCGACTTCGCAGCGAAGTCGGGCTGCGCACCATCTTGGGAGCACAGTCAGGGAGCATGAAGCAAAAAATCGGCTAAGTTTCAAGTCAGACTGCGCAACTTTTCGGAGCGAAGTCTGACTGTGCAATCAAGTCCGGGCGAAGTCCGAGTGCGCCCTCAATTCCGGGCGCACCCTGGATGACCTGTTGCGGGAAACAAGGAACAACAATGAAATATTCTAAGTGTGGGCCCAGACAGCGCAGTATGGCATAGTGCGAAGTTGGGTTGCATCCCTCCTTGAAGCCCCGGGCCAAAAATTCACCCTCAAAATGTGTGCTTAGGCGGCGGCTATGACGTCATCAAAAGCACGAAGTCCGAAGAAGTTTTAATGATTGCGCGACTTTAAAAAAGGATGTCATTAAGAAAGCAAGGCGCATTAGGACCAACTGCAACTAGGGTACGCTTTTCAAGAGTAAACCCACGCACAGCCGCCAAAGTATTATAGCGCTTCCACCAACTTCAAGTGAACCACCTTAACTCCCTCCCTCGCGCCATTAATGCTGCAATCCTTGCCTAGAAAAGGGGCCCTGACATACTCAAAAAATCCATACTGCCGAGCTGACTCCGAGCTGCAAAGCGCAGAACTGAGAAATCAGAAGCCAGATTTCCCGTCTCTGCCACTTCGAACAGAGAAAATGGACAAGGGGAAAGCGCCAGTACAGGCGCAATCTAGCGACGAAGGGCGCGAAGCTGAGGAACAGACAGAATCCAGCGCTCATGAGAGCGAAGTGCCGCAAGAGCAAAAAAGGAAAACCCGGGCGAAGAGAAGTCGAGGGCAAGTTCCACCGCCGCCCATCAATCTCCTGGCCGGGTATAGAGATGGCTCGTTCTCTATCAGCCTCACCAAGCTGCGGCCAAACATAGCAAAGTGGGCTGACAAAGTTTCGCCCTCGCACCATGTCAGGGCTGCATACAAATCGAACCTATATTGGTTCTTATGCTCTCCTGTCCACTAGTGCCCGGAGTTGATTGAATCCATCGTGGCATACTACAAACCAGCTGCCCGGCAAGTCTGCGACCACAAGGGAAGAGTGCTGTTCACACTCTTCAGGGAGAGCGTCCAGCCAACCTTTGCCCTAGGGCTTCAGTACGACCCCGGTGCAATTGTCAGGAGGATTAATCTGGATGAACAGACGGGCGATTCACGCAGACAAAGAGGATGAGAGAATTCCTCGACTCGGAACTGAAGACTCCGCTACCAGCCGGACAGTGGCCAACAGGCCCCATACCCTTGGACAGGTTCGAAAACAAGTACATATACATCATCCTGGCGTGGGTACTCAGCTGCGATTCTGACATAGTGGTAAGTCCGTACCAGCTAGCGCTAGCAGAGTGCATCCTGCATGGGGAGTTTTACGACTCCACGGCGCAAAGGAGTGGGAAGCGCCCTATTTTCTTTGACTGGGCGGATTGGTTGGCATACGCAATACATTCAAGCCTGGTCAGATTGCAGCAGAAGCAGACAACCGAATTCCGGTTCTGCTCGTTCCTCACCTGGTTGTGCCTGTATCACACGCACTACCGGTTTAGAGTTCCCGACTTGAAGAAGGTGAATGAAAAAGCGGAGCCGCTGCCAGTATATGAATGGACAGAAGACCTGTATTGGAAAGGATCTGTTGGTTACGAATCTGCCATGAGGAAAGGATTTGATATTATTGCGCCCAGATTCGCCCACCAGATTGAAAGGCCGGAAGGAAGGAATGCCTTCCGTGCCAATCTCCGGAGAAGGCCGGCTTCCTGTGGGGTTTTAGTGTTTTAGGATAAGAGTGCAGGGAAAGAGATAAAAGTGCGGAAAGAGAATCCAAATGTGATTGGAGTTGGGTGGGGGGAATAAGCAGCACGACAACGATCAATCACCACTACTAACAACATTCCTATACAAAACACACATTGAAACTACAGCTATCATTCATCCTATGTATCCTCTATCTATGCATTCCAGGAATACTTGATCATCAAATACCAGAGTCCAGAGTTCAGTACAACAGTAAGCAATGATACAAGAAACATGAGGCAGAAATGACAAGGAGAGGCAGCATACAAGATAAAAGACGATGAAGCAGAGCCAAGTATATGCTTTGTATTAGAGGCAAACGCACGGCTACAATGGTTCCCTAGCAGTATATTCCCCTTCCCCCTTTTACAATGAAATTGCATGGCTATTTATAGCCTCAAGTTCCCCCCGATTACAATCACGGGCACAAAGTCCCGGGCCAGACAATAGCTGACAAAAGCGGCCAAGGAGGCTGCTGATGCTGACTTCTGTCGGGTAGGACTGTACTTGCGGCGTGGTCTCCACGAAAGTTGTACAGTTACGTGGCGATGTGTCGGGTCAAACCTTTGGTCGGCAGGAATGCGGGTAGTCGTGGCGGATGGAACTTCACATCAGCCTTAAATGATGGCAGCTGGCGTAGATAGGGCGGTCCATGCTTGTCCTTGTTCCCGTCATGTCTTGGCTCGAATCCCGAGGCTGGACACTTGTCAGATTTTGATGAGTGACACATGTCTGCCTTGAAAGGCAGTTTATCCAACTTCGCCCAGGATCGGAGCGTTGTCGGGTTGCGCAGGTGGAAAACAGCGTAGTTGGGGAGGCCTCCGTGCCTTAGTCAATTTTTGGGCTTGCTTGCCCAACTGCGCACCGGTCAGAGGGCGCACCCCGACTTCGCTGCGAAGTCGGGTTGCGCACCGGCACTTTGTTGTCTTCTCCGTTGTTCGGACTGCGCACCAGGAGGAGGGCGCACCCCGACTTCGCTGCGAAGTCGGGTTGCGCCCCAGCACTTAGCTGATTTTCTGCCATTGTTTCCCAAGTGCGCCCAGGAAGAAGGGCGCACCCCGACTTCGCTGCGAAGTCGGGTTGCGCCCTGACACTTAGTCAAATTTCGCTGTTTCTGTCTGCTTGCGCACTTCGCATTCCCTACTGCGCTCCAACTGGAGGGCGCACTCCGACTTCGCTGCGAAGTCGGGTTGCGCCCTGACACTTAGTCATTTTCAGGGAACACTTGCTGGAAACTTTACTGGGGGAAGTTCAAGGGGAAGAGGGAGGAATGAAACTGCAAGGAAGAGGGAGAAAGGGAGAAATGAAGAAGGGAAAAAGGAGGAGGGAAGGAAAAGAGCAGCTCACTTACAAAAACCGAAAACATGGCACCCCGTGCAAAATGTGGCAACATTCCTGGCGGCTCGCGGGGTGTCGAGCTCGCCTCGACGCAAAGAACCATGCCTTTATCCATTGGGTGCAGAGGAACTTCCTTCCCCTGCCTTCTGCTGCTCTGACCGCTTCCTTCCGGGCAACTGTTCTTCTTCAGGATCACTTCCGGCAGTTGCTTCTTCAGTTTCTCCTTCTGAATCTGAATGCTCTCCACTGTCAGCCTCCCACTCGCGGATGCGTTCGTATGCAGCGCTGGCTCGGTCCCAGACTGCTGCTTGGAAGGGGCCGAGGTCGCTGATCTCTCTTAGTGCTGCGTGGAATGCAGCAACCGCGTGCAGGTCGATGGTGTTATATCTTTTTCCCAACTCCTTTAGGGAGGAGTTGATTTTGCAGTATTTTGACACCATCTGGGTGACCTGAGCTTCTTGAATTGGCTCCGCCCAGCTATCAATTTCTGCTGTGTCTGCCTCAAAAGACAGCCAATTCTGCTTAACCTGCTCAAGGGTCAGAAACTCGCCATCTTTGACGTAGCTCGGGCACCCGTGTTCGGACAGAGTGTGAAAGGGGGCCAGGCAAATGCTCATTTCATGTTCTAGTGCATCTAGCATCTTCCTGGCAGTTCTTACCCTCTCTGTCTTATCGAAATACATATGCAAGGTTACCCTTGCATCTGCCCACTCTGAGGCAAGTTGGGACATAGGAGGAATTTGGAGGCCTTTGCGCTCAAACTGCTCAAGTTTCATAGCCAGGTCTAGCCATTGCCTCGCCTGGTGTTCGGCCTCCTCTACCACAGGCTTTCCCTGGGCAGATATTTCTTCGATCCTGGACACGAAATCCAGGACCGATAAGGACTTAACAAGGTTGGGCTTGCAACCTACAGCAGACTAGCCCGCATCTCCTTAACTTTGCTCTTTGAAAAGGCCGCCGCTTGTGATGTTTTCTCCGCAAGCTGCGACTGC
Organism: Wollemia nobilis; assembly: GCA_028583015.1. Classification (NCBI taxonomy): domain Eukaryota; kingdom Viridiplantae; phylum Streptophyta; class Pinopsida; order Araucariales; family Araucariaceae; genus Wollemia; species Wollemia nobilis. The sequence continues at coordinate 5,452,272 of JAQPPZ010003280.1, forward strand.
GCCTGTTTCAGCGAATCCTGAAGCTGTGAAACCTGCTCCAGCGCCGCTCTTCTTTCCTCTGACAGCTGCTCGGCTGTCTGTTTCTGGTTTGCGGCCTCCTGCTGAGAGGCGGCCAGCTGGGCCTTAAGCTCCTCTATCTCCTGCTGCGCAGATCCCAGCTGCGCGGTGGCCCTAGCCAGGTCCTCCTCAAGCTGCCTTGTGTTATTCTGCAGCTGGAACAGCGCCTCCTGGGTCTCAAGATGCTTGACGAGGAGATTATCTGTCCTACGACGAATACCATGAATTTCGTATTCCTCGTTGATGTCATCAAAGCTTTTCTCCTTCCTCCGATGCTCGTAGTCCGCCTCGGTCATCTCCCGGAGAGGCTTCTTTACTTTCGGGATTAATTTCTCAGTTGTCAGCACTCTCTTGTCTAGGTCGAACTTTGTGCGTTTTACCGGGGCAGCTATTTCTTCGGCTCTCCTTCGTTTCACGCCCTGGAGGAAGGAGGCGGAGCATCCTGAGGCCTTTGCTGCCAAAGGCTGGTCATCAGCGCTCTGCAGTTCGCCCATGAAGTCCAGGGTTTCCAGCATTGGATCTTGCTGCGGCATCTTACCTGTAAACAGGGAAGCGGGAGGAATACCAGAAGGGGTGGCCGCTTCTAAGGGCGACCGGGGCCTAGGGGAAGCGAGAGGCTGAGTGGATGGCGCCGGCGGGGTTTTGGACGGGGGGTGAAGAGCAAGGCGGTGAATGTGCAGCTTCAACACTGGCTGCGGGTGAGGGTTCTAGGGTTTGGCTCAGTGACTGGAAGGCGTTAGGATCCTGAGCAAACTGGTCAAAAGAATGGGGGCTGCTGGGTGGTTGGGCTGTTTGGGAAGAAGAGGATGCGGCTACGGCTTGCCCTGATGATATGGGGAGTGGCGTTACGGCAGGGCTGATGGAGACTTTGGGGAGCGGGGAAGTAGACGTACCTGCGGGCTCCGCCTGAGCCGCTGTTCGAGGGACGCCTTCAGCCCGGGTTTCAGCTTCTGCTTCAGGGCTGTCCAGTGAGACAACTTCTGGTGCAGCCTTCTCTGTCGGCGCTGTGGCTGTCTGCGGCACCGGTTCCTTAGGCCGTTTGGCCTTTTCAACTCTCTTCCTCTTCTTTTCTTCTGGCGCTGCAGCTGGTCCGGAGGAAGGAGATAGGGTTGGGGTGGCGAGCGTTGATGTTCCCATGGTAAACTTGTACCGGGGTCTAGCTGGAAGAATGCCTGCCGCGACCGATTTGCTAGCTGGTAGCGCAGGCGCTTTTTCTGCTTGGGAGGCCACCTCAGGAGTTGACCTCTCTGACCCTTGTGCCCTTTCGGGTGCCGCTTCAGAGGCTACAGGCTGCATCGGGCCCACTTGACTGCTCGCCGGAGTTGCGCTGGAAGTCGCCGGAGTTGACGATTGCTGGGACGAAGGCCTCCTATTATATCTTTTTCTTGCGCCTCGGGGAACGCAATTTCGAAATTCGAAGGGTTGCCACGTGTCAGCGTTTTGGTCATATAGAGCCGAAAATTCATCATCGACGGCCAGCTTCCTCCGGTTGGATTTATCGTGTTGCGTGCGACACCTCATCTTCCAGCATTCAATGATTTTGTCTTTTTGCCAGTTGAGGGGCGCCACCTTGGCGAGAAATTTTTGAAGCCCGCGGATTCCAACCGGTGATCCGGGTTCCGCTCCGGATCGTACGCCACCTCCTCGCAGTAGAACTCATGCCATGGAGGCCATGATTGCATCTGCTCGATGTGCCATTCTAGGTCTGCGCCTGTTCTGTTTCTTCTTTCCTGCATAATCTCCGCTCGGGGGCAGATGTGCGTGAACTTACCCCTGACCCCATCTGGGTCGTATTTCCATCGCTGCGGCAGCATTATCAGGCCCATGTCGATGAGTTCCCGCTCGAGGTAGACGTGCTGTCCGATTTCGTAAACTTGGGTATTCGCCCAGGTGATGGGATACTGAAAGATATGGCCTTTCTTCTTGCCCTGGCCGAACTCTTCTTCGACATAATCCATCTGCCGCGCAATTTCCATCCCGAACTGGTGGTCAGTGCAGAAGTAGGGCAGCAGGAACGGCTTCCCCTTGAATCCGTAGATTCTAACTATGATGCCTTGAGTCAGCCGGAAGGTGTCCCCGTACTCATTCTTCCACAGGTATTTTGTCATGACTTCCGGCGGGCGAGATGCCTTGCGGTTGAACAACCCCATGACCATGCACAGAAATTTAAGATTAAATTCATAGAACGAGCCTTTTCTGTACAGAATCTCGGTCCATTCGTACACGGGCAGCGGCTCTCCTTTTTCGTTTATTTTCTTCAAGTCAGGAACGTTCATCCGGTAGTGCATGTGATACAGGCACAGCCATGCGAGGAAGGAGCAGAACCGGAAATCCGTTGACTGCTTATGTTGCAGTCTGACCAGACTTGAGTGAATTGCATACGCCAACCAGTCCGCCCAGTCGAAGAAAATAGGGCGCTTTCCACTCTTCTGCGCTGTTGAGTCGTAAAATTCTCCGTGCAGGAGACATTCTGCCAATGCCAGCTGGTACGGCCGTACGACCACTTTGTCAGAGTCGCAGCCGAGGACCCACGCCAGGATGATGTAGATATATTTATTTTCAAATCTGTCCAGGGGTATGGGGCCAGTCGGCCACTGTCCGGCCGCCAGCGGAGTCTTCAGCTCCGAGTCGAGGAATTCCCTCATCCTCCTTGTCTGCGTAAATCTGCCAGTCTGTTCATCAAGATTCACCCTTCTGATAATCGCGCCGGGTTCATACTGGAGCCCTGGGGCGAACGCTGGCTGGACGCTCTCCCGGAAAAGTGTGAACAACACTTTTCCTTTGTTGTCGCAGACTTGCCGGGCAGCTGGTTTGTAATATTCCACAATTGCTTCAATCAGCTCCGGGCACTGGTGAGTAGGAGGGCATAAGAACCAATACAGGTTCGACTTGTATGCAGCCCCGACATGGTGTGAGGGCGAAACCCTGTCTGCCCACTTGGCAATGTTCAGCCGCAGTTTGGAGAGGCTGATGGAGAAGGAGCCGTCTTTGTACCCGGCCAGGTGATTAACTGGTGGCGGCGGAATTCGCCCAGCTACGCGCCTCTTTGTCCGGGTCTTCTTTTTCTGGTCCGGCGGCGCTTCGCTCTCATGAGCGCTTGACTCTGGTGATTCCTCAGCTTCGCGCCGCTCTTCACTGGATTGCGCCTGTACGGGCGCTTTCCCCTTGTCCATCCTTTTCTGAAACTTCTGAAACAGCAGGGACGGGAATTACGGCTTCTGAGTTGTCAGCTCTGCTCTTTGCAGTCAGGGAGTCAGCTTGAACGATTTGAATTTTCTGAGTGCGCCAGGGCCCTTTTTCTAGACAACGATTGCAACATTAATGGCGCGAGGGAGGGAGTTAGGGCGGTTAACTTGGAGTTGGTGGAGGCGTTATGATTTTTTGGCGGCTGTGCATGGGTTTATTTTTGAAAAGCGCACCCTAGTAGCCGTTGGTCCAAACGCACCTTGCTTTTTTAATGCATCATTCTTGAAAGATGTGCAATCATTAAACCTCCTTGGACGTCGTGCCATTGCTGACGTCATCGCCGCCATCTGGGCACACTTTACAAGGGAGAATTTCTGGCCCAGGAAGTCCAACTTCGCACCGTGCCGTACTGCGCCCTGGACCCACACTTAGAATTTTTCACGTTTTCTGTGATAGGTCATCCAGGGTGCGCCCAAAATTCAGGGCGCAGTCGGACTTCGCCCAAAAAATGGGCGCACTCCGACTTCGCACGGATTTGACTGCGCAGTCAGACTTCGCTCCCAAAAGTTGCGCAGTCTGACACTTAGCCGTTTTTCTGCTGCCAGCGATAGATTACCCAGGGTGCGCCCGAGAATTGGAGCGCACTCGGACTTCGCCCCAAAAATGGGCGCAATCCGACTTCGCTCCGTTTTGCTTGCGCAGTCTGAATTTTCACTTAGCTCTTTTCAGCCTTGCCTTTCCCAACTGCGCTCTCCAGGCGGTGCGCAGCCCGACTTCGCTGCGAAGTCCGGTTGCGCACCCAGACTTAGTCATTTTTCTGCTCCTCTTTTCAGCTGCCTTCTTCCGAACTTCGCACTGTTCAAGGAGCGCTACCCGACTTCGCTGCGAAGTCGGGGTTTGCCTTAAGTCTTACTTGGGCTCTTTAAAAAACTGAATGCTGAAATATATACATTCTGAAAATTTAAAAATGCAGAAGGGAAATCTGTACAAGGAAGGACCCATTTGGGTGCCTTCAGTGGCGGTAAATTTTTAGGTGGAACCCATTGACGGGAATGGGGAGAAGCTGTCCCTCCATGTCCCGAAGCACAAATGCGTTGAACTGGTTCACCCGGGCAATCTGATAAGGGCCCTCCCAGAGGGCATCAAACTTGCCGTGATTGCCCGGCTTTGCCTTCAACGAGTCCCACTTCAGCACCAGGTCCCCGATTTTGAAAACTCGGGCGGTGGCTCCTTTTGCAAACCAGCCTTGGGTCGCTTCAGCATGTTTGGTGAAGGCCTGGTATGCTTTTTCTCTGTCTTCCTCTAACTGCAGCAACTGGCACAGTCTGTCGTCCACCGGATCCCCGTTGCCTCTCTCTTCGTCCAACATCCAGAGAGCGGGAATTTCGATGTGGGTCGGCAGGACTGCTTCTTTGCCGTAAACGAGCGCATAGGGGGACGTCTTAATGGACTTCTTGAAGGATATTCTGTCCGCCCATAGCGCCCGATCCAGGAGTAGGTGCCAAGTCCTCTTGTTCTTCTCTATTGTTCTCTGATGATCTTCAATAGGTTCTTGTTGGTGGACTCGGCAAGACCGTTCCCCTGCGGGTAGTAATTGGAAGACATTTTGTGATAAATGCCGTATTTGCCGGTGTACTCCGTGAGTACAGCGCCTGCGAACCCCGGACCATTGTCCGTCACTATTGACTCAGGGACCCCGAAGCGGGTAATGAGGCTCTCGAGGAACCTGATGACCGTCTCCTGGTCCGCATTCTTTGTGGGGATCGCCTCTGCCCACCGCGTGAAGTAGTCGGTGGCGGTAAGAATGAACTTGTGCCCTGCTGCAGAGTTCGGCGTAATAACCCCAATGAAGTCCAGACCCCATTGCTGAAACGGAGTCTCGGCTTGGATCGGTTGAAGGGGCAGGGGTGCTTTTCTGTTTCGCCAACAAATCTCTGGCATTGATCACATTTTGTACAGATTGCATGCGCGTCTGTAAAGAGAGTGGGCCAGTAGTACCCAGCTCTGATTATTTTCAAGGCCGTTGGCCTTGCAGAATGGTGACCCCCAGGCATCCCGGAGTGGAATTCTCCGAGGACCCTGAGTTGGTCTGTTTTCTTGACGCACCGCAACAGGATGCCGTCAATGTTTTTGAAGTAAAGCCCCTCGGGGCGAAGAGTGTATTTCAGTGCACCTAGCCGAAACCTCCTTCTTTGTGAGGCGTTCAGGTGGTCTGGACATCTCCCGGTGCAGAAATACTTCACCAGGTCATCTGTCCAGTCACTCTCCTCGGGTAAGGAGTTGGCTAGGTTGGTGGTTGTTGTTGGATCCTCCCACTTACAGGCAGATATCTCGGCTGCTGCGCTTCGGGCCAGCTCCTGGCACAAGGCTCGGCCTCTGATAAGCTTGGTTGGCCGCACTTCGATGTCGAACTCCTGGATTTTAGCAATCCATCCTGCTCTCTTGTGACCCGGCTCTCCTTGTATGATGAAGCTTCGGACGTCCGGGTGTATCACAAAGACGGTTGTTCTGCTCTGGGAGACGAAGTGCCTGAACTTTCGGAGAGACTTCATGACCGCGTGAACCTGCCGCTCTATAAAGTTGTACTTTTCTTCGTGCGGCTGAATCACTTGGCTCAAGAACGCTATGGGGCGCTCTTCGCCATCGTCTCCCTTTTGGGTCAGGACTGCGGCGTAACTCTCGGGTTCTCCCACCGCGTACAGGATGAAGTCCTTGGAGTAGTCCGGGTTTATCAACACCGGAGCTTGTGCGATTCGAGCCTTGATTTCCTCGAAGGCCTGCCTCCTCTCATCAGTCCATAAGAATTCTGCATTCTTTTTCAGCAATTCGGCCATGGGCTTGATTACCTGTGCGAAGTCCGGTATGAACTTCCGCACGAAGTTGATTTGGCCGAAGAAGGACTGCAGCCCCTTCTTGTCAACTGGGGCGGGCAAACGGAGGAGGGCTTCTCTCTATCAGGGTCTATGGCTAGGCCTTTCTCGGAGATGACATGCCCCAGCAACTTACCTTCTTTTACCGCGAAGACAGATTTCTTCGGGTTTATGGAAATGCCGAATTCACGACACCTCTCAAATATTTGCCGCAAGTGGGGAACATGGTCCTCTCTCTTGTGAGAGAATATAGTCATGTCATCCAAGTAGATGACAATGATCTTGTTGAGCAGCTCTCGGAAGGCCAGGTCCATGGCTCTCTGGAATGTGGCGCCAGCATTGGATAGGCCGAAAGGCATGCGGTGATAGGCGAACGTTCCCCATTTGGTGGTGAACGCCGTCTTATGTTGGTCCTCATCTTTGACCCAGATCTGGTTGTAGCCGGAAAAGCCGTCTAGGAGGGAGAATCTTTGGGCTCCAGCAACTATATGGAGGATCTGATCGATTTGGGGAAGCGGATAATGGTCCTTGAGGGAGGCCTGATTCAGATTTCTGAAGTCTACACAGAGACGAATGTCTCCGTTCTTCTTCCTCACGGGAACCAAGTTCGCAACCCAGGATGAATGCTTGATGGGGTAGATGATCTTGGCTTCCAGCATCTTCAGGAGCTCGGCCTTCATCATGGCTTCGATCTTTGGATTTACAGCCCTCTGCTTTTGCCGGAATGGCTTTGCACCATCTTCTAGCTCAATGGTATGCTGGATTATATTTCTGTCATACCCCTTCAAGTCCTGGTAGCACCAGGCTACTATGTCAGGGAACTCTCGGCACAATGTTCTGATTTGCTCAAGTTCCTCTGTGGTGCAGTCTGTCCCGACCTTAATTGTTTTTCCAGGTTCGAGCTCCAGGTCGGCGTATTGCTTCGGGTCTACTTTGATCCGGTGTGATATTGCTCTGTCATTCTGATCAAATAGACTCTCAAGTGTAATCAGTCCTTTTGGGACATGATTATTTTTCAGCTGTATCAACCCCTCATATTGCTCGTCATCAGGGTCTCTACCTTCGATTGAACACGCTTCGTTAACCAAAAATGTGACGATTTCCTCGTCACAGTCAAACACCTGCCAGTGGGTGTCCTTATCAGGCACAGAAGGCCTGTAAATGGTACGGACCGGCTTCGGCTTATGGACAGTGTCATCAGCCGGAACGTACCTGGCTCCAACAGACGCGGAATGTCGGCATGCTTGTTTTTCTCACGCGATATAGCCTTGACATTCAATGAGTCGAACGACTCCATCAGGTCCCACACCCGATTACGGTACGCCTTGAGATAGTGCTTCTTGGAGGCGCACTTGTTCGTAATCTGGTTGCACACCAGCTCCGAATCGCCGAAGATCTGCAGATGCTTAATCCCCAGCCTCTCTACTTTTCGCAAACCCAAGCACAGGGCTTCGTACTCCGCCGCGTTGTTGGTGCAGCTCCAGGCCAGCCTGTAGGTGTAATCCTTCTGGATCCCGGTCGGGGAAACCAAAAGTACTCCTGCACCGGCGCCATTTTTGCATCGTGCGCCGTCAAAGAAAAGCTTCCACAGCTTTTCTGGTGCAGGTCCCACTTCTTTCTTGGCCGACTTGTCAAGCCTCTCAGGCTGGATGACGGTATAGCAGCCTTGCTCAGTTTCGATCACGGCGTTGAAGTCCCGCAAGGAGAATTCATCTTCCACTTGCAGCAGCTCGAGAGCTTGCTCCGTCATATCCACCACCACCAGTTCTTCCTCCGTCAGCTGAACCATGCAGTCCTGCGACTCTTCTCCGGGTATCTTCTCTACTAGGAAGGTGGAAGGCTTCTCGTTGTAGATCTTCAGTCTCCTTCCTTTGAAGGGCACTTCCATATGTGAGTAGTCTAGAGACAGGTACCCTCCCAGCTTCGCAATGAACTCCCTGGAGAGACACATGCCGAAGTAGGGTTCCAAGTCGACAACCACGACCTCTTGAATGACCACGATGTCGAGAGCTTTGTGCAGCCGAATAGGGATGTCTTTAATGACACCGATTGTCTTGACAGGGGTGTCGTCCAGTTGCAGCACGCCTTGGCTGCTCCTTGTGTACTCCATCCCGATCTCGTCGCAGACGGCTCTCGGCATTACGGTCGTGGAAGCACCAGAATCCACCATACAGTTGTGCACTATGTACCCTTGCATCCGTAATGACAGATAGAAGGGAGGTGGTCTGTTCTTCCCAGTGGCTGAGACTGTCAGAGGTTGAACCAGAACAGCGGGCTGTATCTGCTTGCCATTCTTCATGTTTTTCAGAGATTCCTGCAGCAGATCAACTTGGCCTGGGAGCAGAAGAGCATCATACATGCTGATTCTTGCGGGGGTCCTCTTCAGCTCGTCTACTATGCTGTAGCCCGAAGTGCTAGCTCCTTCCGCTTCTTTTGCCGGCTCATACTTCGTCCGATACTGCTGAGTGGCCTCAACTCTCTGTCTCTTGGTCAGAGACGGATATCTCAGCTTCTCCCGAGCTTGTTCTTTGGTTTCAGCTGGAGGCTGAGCAGCGGGAGCTTTAGCGAGGGAGCTTTCGCTACGGGAGGCTTGACTGCGGGAGTCTTCTCTTTGGCTGTGTAGGGCCACAACCTCTTGTCAGGTGGTAGCCCAGCAGGTTGCGCCTTATCTCTTCGGGCGTATACCTTTAAGGGCTTTGCGGCGGCTTTCGCAAACTTTCTGTCTTCCTTGGCAGGAGGCGGCAACAGATCTTCCTCTGGGACGGCAAAGTTGCCTTCGTCGTCCAGGATCATGTAGAGTTCTTCGTCCTCTATGGCGCTGCCGGCCAAGGTCTGGAGGTAGTGTTGGTGCAGTGTGCAGTCATCCTCCGAATGCGGGTCATTGCACGTAGTGCACCAGTTGACCTGGTCAGAAGTACCAGGTTGGTCCTCGATGGCAGCATTTCTCGGAGGGGGCCGCCTTTGATCTCGCCGTTCTGGGGCTTGATCTTTTGTCAGTGCCGGGGGCGGATATGGCCTCCTTGGAACAAGGTCCATCTGGGCCTGTTTCTTCTTTAGAACAGTCATGTCGTTGGACATGGTGTGATATCCAGAGGCCAGAGCCCGTACCTCCTGGAGGATTTTATTCTGAATATCATTGTCAGGAGGCGGCAACTGAGCTTGGGGAGGTAATGCAGCCAATGGAGGAGGTGTAGAATATTGTGCATACTGCGGGGGAGCTGGGAGTGCTGGATAATGCGGAGGAGGAGGAGGCGGATAGTGGATTTGTGGTGGGCCGTAGGGGTTTACAACCGGCGCCGGATTCCATTGCTGCTGGGGTTGCTGTCCTGAAGTTGACGGCACCGCCCCGGAAGCCGATGGGTACTGAGACCGGGGAAAGTCAGGGTAAATGGGCGGCTGTACCCTGTGCGGGAGTCTGCCTATGGAAATGATATCCATCTCAGCTTGCTGGGCAGCCTCATACAGAGCAGGGAACGAGTCTATTCTGGCTATCTTCAGCACCAGGCAAATGTCTGAGTTGAAGGACCTCAGGTAGTAGTGTGCAGCCTGACCTGCCGAAGGCCGAAGTTCGCGAGGCACTCGTTTCCAAGACCTCGCAAACCTGATGTTGAAGTCTGACACCTCCTCTTGGGGGTGTCGTTGTATACTTTGAAATTGATGCAGCAAAGAAGAGGGATCAGCAGACTCGTTGCATCCTTTCACGAGCCTGTCGGCTAGCTGTCGCCACCCTGTGATAGATCCCTCTGGCAGTGATCTCCACCAGTAGAGAAGCTTTCCCCTTAGGGAAAGGGCCAGCAGACGGGTCTTCACACTTTCGTCTGTAATGGAATGCAGTGCAGCCAGGGCCAGAATGTCCTGGATGTGTTCATACGCCGTCTTGCCGTAGCCGTCATACGTAGGGATAGACTTTAAGGCAGCGGGGGCACAACTTGCTGTCCGGCTAGGGCCAAGGGCCCCGTAGAGTCCACCGCCGGGAAGAGGTCATCATCATTCTGCTGGGCAGCCATGTCTTCTTCCCCTCCGGTGGTGTACTCGGTGTCGGAACCGTCCGAGGATGTAGATTGCTCTTCAGCCTCGACCTCTTCGATTTCAGCCTCGGCCTCTTGGATTTCAGCCTCGGCTTCTTCTACGCGAGCTTGGTGATCAGCCAGCCTGACGCGCTCGCCTGGAGCGTCAATGTCAATTTCGTAAAAGTCAGGCGGGTTTCCCGGATTCCTTGCTCGCCACCTTCTTGTTTGCATGAAGGCGTTAGGACCGGTCTTTACGGACTCAGAGAGTATTCAGATATTTGCAGAGTCGCCAGGTGCTCTGATTTTTAACAGCAATGAAGCGAACACCAGTGCTTCGATTCTGTTTGGGGGTGGGAAACTACCATGTCCCACCGGGCGTGCCAGAGAAACTATTGGTTACGAATCTGCCATGAGGAAAGGATTTGATATTATTGCGCCCAGATTCGCCCACCAGATTGAAAGGCCGGAAGGAAGGAATGCCTTCCGTGCCAATCTCCGGAGAAGGCCGGCTTCCTGTGGGGTTTTAGTGTTTTAGGATAAGAGTGCGGGGAAAGAGATAAAAGTGCGGAAAGAGAATCCAAATGTGATTGGAGTTGGGTGGGGGGAATAAGCAGCACGACAACGATCAATCACCACTACTAACAACATTCCTATACAAAACACACATTGAAACTACAGCTATCATTCATCCTATGTATCCTCTATCTATGCATTCCGGGAATACTTGATCATCAAATACCGAGTCCGGAGTTCGAGTACAACGATAAGCAATGATACAAGAAACATGAGGCAGAAATGACAAGGAGAGGCGGCATACAAGATAAAAGACAGTAAGCGGAGCCAAGTATATGCTTTGTATTAGAGGCAAACGCACAGCTACAATGGTTCCCTAGCAGTATATTCCCCTTCCCCCTTTTACAATGAAATTGCATGGCTATTTATAGCCTCAAGTTCCCCCCGATTACAATCACGGGCACAAAGTCCCGGGCCAGACAATAGCTGACAAAAGCGGCCAAGGAGCTGCTGATGCTGACTTCTGTCGGGTAGGACTGTACTTGCGGCATGGTCTCCCTGAAAGTTGTACAGCTACGTGGCGGTGTGTCGGGTCAAACCTTTGGTCAGCAGGAATGCGGGTAGCTGTGGCGGATGGAACTTCACATCAGCCTTAAATGATGGCAGCTGGCGTAGATAGGGCGGTCCATGCTTGTCCTTGTTCCCGTCATGTCTTGGCTCGAATCCCGAGGTTGGACACTTGTCAGATTTTGATGAGTGACACATGTCTGCCTTGAAAGGCAGTTTATCCAACTTCGCCCAGGATCAGAGCGTTGTCGGGTTGCGCAGGTGGAAAACAGCGCAGTTGGGGAGGCCTCCGTGCCTTAGTCAATTTTTGGGCTTGCTTGCCCAACTGCGCACCGGTCAGAGGGCGCACCCCGACTTCGCTGCGAAGTCGGGTTGCGCACCGGCACTTTGCTGTCTTCTCCGCTGTTCGGACTGCGCACCAAGAGGGGGGCGCACCCCGACTTCGCTGCGAAGTCGGGTTGCGCCCCAACACTTAGCTGATTTTCTGCCATACTGCTTCCCAAGTGCGCCCAGGAAGAAGGGCGCACCCCGACTTCGTTGCGAAGTCGGGTTGCGCCCTGACACTTAGTCAAATTTCGCCTGTTCCTGTCTGCTTGCGCACTTCGCATTCCCTACTGCGCTCCAACTGGAAACTTTACTGGGGGAAGTTCAAGGGGAAGAGGGAGGAATGAAACTGCAAGGAAGAGGGAGAAAGGGAGAAATGAAGGGGAAAAAAAGGAGGGAAGGAAAAGAGCAGCTCACTTACAGAAACTGAAAACATGGCACCCCGTGCAAAATGTGGCAACAGGATCATACTACGAATTCAATTTCAACTTTCTAGGTATGGTCCTGGCATTGTTCAATGGCGAAGGATCCCGCCCGCCGCTGGCCATGACAAATTATTTGATAAAATATAAGTGCGGGGATACCTTCCGGCTGACACAGGGAATTGTGGTCAGAATCTACGGATTCAAGGGGAAGCCGTTCCTGCTGCCCTACTTCTGCACTGACCACCAGTTCGGGATGGAGATTGCACGTCAGATGGACTATGTCGAAGAAGAGTTCGGCCAGGGCAAAAAGAAAGGCCATATTTTTCAGTATCCAATTTGCTGGGCGAACATCCGAGTGCATGAGATTGGACAGCACGTCTACCTCGAGCGAGAACTCATCGACATGGGTCTGATACAGCTTCCTCAGCGCTGGAAGTATGACCCAATTGGGGTCAGGGGTAAGTTTGTGCACATCTGCCCCCGAGCAGAGATCATGTAGGAAAGGTGCAACAGAACAGGTGTAGACCTGGAATGGCACATTGAGCAGATGCAATCATGGCCTCCATGGCATGATTTTTACTGCGAAGAGGTGGCGTATGACCCAAAGCGAAACCCGGATCACCGGTTGGACTCAGCAGGCTTCAAAAAATTCCTCTCCAATTTGACACCCCTCAACTGGCAAAATGGGGAAATCATTGAATGCTGGAAGATGAGGTGTCGCACGCAGCACGATAAGTCCAACCGGAAAACGTTGGTCGTTGATGATGAGTTTTCGGCCTTATATGATCAGTACGCTGACAAATGGCAGCCGTTCGCGTTCCCCGAGGCGCCAAGAAAAAGTATAGGAGGACCCCATCCCAGCAATTGCCTACTCCTAGGACTTCCAACGCGACGCCAACAAGCAGTCAAGTGGGCCTAATGCTGCCTCCAGCTCTTGAAGCATTACCCAAAAGGGCACAAGGGTCAGAAAGGTCAACTCCTGAGGTGGTCCCCCAAGCGGAAAAAGCGCCAGAACAGCCAGCTAGTAGAACGACCGCGGCAAGCATCCTCCTAGCAAGGCCCAGGTACAAGTTTACCGTCGGGACATCGCTGCCTGCCGCCCCAACCTCCTCTCCTTCCTTTGAACCAGCTACAGCACCAGAAGAAAAGAAGAGGAAGAGGAGCGAAAAGGCCAAATGACCTAAAGAGTCTGTACAGCAGACGGCCGTAGCGCAGACAGGGACAGCCGCGTCGGGAATCATCTCGCTAGACAGCCCTGAAGCAGAAGCAGAAACTTGGGCTGCAAGTGTCCTCCAAACAACGGCTCAGGCGGAGCCCGCAGGTATGTGCACTTCTCCACTTCCCCAAATCCCAGTCGGCCTTGCCATAACGTCGTCCCCCTTTGCATTAGGGCAAGCCTTAATCGCGTCCTCTTCATCTCAGACCATCCAACCATCCCATACCCCCCATTCCTTCGACCAGTTCGCCCAGGACCCGAACGCCTTCCAGTCCCTCAGCCAAACCCTGGAACCCTCGCCTACGGCCAGTGCCGAAGTTACGCATACATCGCCGCGCCGCTCACCTCTCCTGTTCAAAACCTTGCCTACGCCTTCCACTCAGCCGCTCGCTTCCCCTAGGACCGGGTCGCCCTTAAAAGCGACCACGCCTTCTGGAATACCCCCTGCTTCGCTGTTTGCAGGAAAAATGCCGCAGCAAGATCCTATGCTAGAAGACCTTGACTTCATGGGAGAACAACTGCAGATCGCAGATGACCAGCCTCTGGCAGCAAAGGCCGCAGGGTGTTCCGCCTCTTTCCTCCAGGGCGTCAAACGGAGGAGAGCCGAGGAGATAGCTGCCCCGGTGAAGCGCACCAAGTATGACTTGGACAGGAGAGTGCTGACAACTGAGAAGTTGATCCCAAAAGTGAAGAAGCCTCTCCGGGAAATGACCGAGGCAGACTATGAGCACCAAGTCAAGGAGAAGAGCTTTGACGATATAAACGAGGAATACGAAATCAATGGTATTTGTCACAAAACCCATAATCTCCTTGTCAAGCGGCTCGAAAGTCAGGAGGCGCTGTTTCGGCTGCAAAATAACGCAAGGCAGTTGGAGGAAGATCTGGCTAGGGCCATCGCGTCGCTGGAGTCTGCACAGTAGGAGATCAATGAACTGAAAGCCCAGCTGGCCGCCTCTCAGCAGGAAGCCGCAGCGCAAAGACAGAGACAGCCGAATAGCTGTCAGAAGAGAAAAGGGCAACGCTGGAGCAGGTCTCTCAGCTCCAGGATTCGTTAAAGTAGGCTCAATCTCGACTTGAGGAGAAAACATCCCAGATGGCGGCCTTTTCGAAGAATAAGGTTAAAGAGATGCGGGCCGGTCTGCTGCAGGGATGCAGGGCCAATGTTGTCAGATCCATATCGGTCCTGGATTTCGCGTCCAGGATCCAAGAAGTATCTGCCCAGGGAAAGCCTGTGCTAGAGGGGGCCGAACACCAAGCGAGGTAGTGGCTGGACTTGGCAATGAAACTTGAGGAGTATGAGCGCAAAGGCCTCCGATTTCCCCCAATGTCCCGAATTGCCTCAGAGTGGGCAGATGCAAGGGTAACCTTGCACATTATTTTGATAAAACAGAGAAGATAAGGGCCGCCAGGAAGATGCTGGACGCATTAGACCACGAAATAAACATTTGCCTAGCCCCCTTCAACACTCTGTCTGAGCACGGTTGCCCGAGATTCGTCGAGGATGGCGAGTTTCTGACCCTTGAGCAGGTGAAGCTGAATTGGCTGTCTTTCGAGGCAGACACGTCAAAAATTGATAGCTGGGCGGAGCCAGTCCAGGAAGCTCAGGTCACCCAGATGGTGTCAAGATACTGCAAAATCAACACCTCCCTTAAGGAGTTGGGAGAAAGATACAACACCATCGACTTGCATGCGGTTGCTGCATTCAGAGCAGCGCTGAAAGAGGTCAGCGACTTAGGGCCCTTTCAGGCAGCAGTCTGGGACCAAGCCAGAACCGCATACAATCATGTCCTTGAACGGGAGCAGCCGACCGAGCAGGAGGGTGACAATGAATACCATTCAGGTTCAGGAGGAGAAACAGAAGAAGCAACTGCCGGAAATGAATCTGAAGAACAATTTCCCAGGAAGAAGTCGTCAGAGCAGCGGAAAGCAAGGGAAGAGAGTTCCTCTGCGCCCAAAGAATGAAGGCCTGGTTCTTTGCGTCGAGGCGAGCTCGACACCCTACGAGCCGCCAGTAATGTTGCCACATTTTGCACGGGGTGCCATGTTTTCAAAATTTGTAAGTATGTTGCTCTCCCTTCCCTCCATCTCCTTTCCCTTTCTCCACTGTTCCCTTTCTCCCCTTCTGTCAGTTTCATTCCTTCCCTTTCCCCTTGTTCTTTCTACAGTCAATTTCCCAAAACAGAGCAAGCATTCCCCGAAAAATTCTAAGTCTAAGAGCGCAACCCGACTTTGCAGCGAAGTCGGGGTGCGCCCTTAAGTTCGAGCGCACTAGGGAATGCAAAGTGTGGAAGCTGACAAAAATGAGTAGGATTTGACCAAGTGTCAGAGCGCAGCCCGACTTCGTAGCGAAGTCGGGGTGCGCTCTTCTTCCTGTGCGCACTTGGGAAGCAGTGTTTGCAGCATTCAGCTAAGTGCCGGAGCGCAACCCGACTTCGCAGCGAAGTCGGGGTGTGCTCCCCTTCTTGTGCGCAGTCCGAGCAGCGACCAAAACAACTAAGTTCTGGAGTGCGCAACCCGACTTCGCAGCGAAGTCGGGCTGCGCCCTTCGTCCTGTGCGCAGTTGGGTAAAATTCATCAAGCAGCCCAAAAACTGGCTAAGGCACGGAGGCCTCCCCAACTGCGCTGTTCCCCACTTGCGCTATCCAATGGCGCTCCAATCCCAGGCAAAGTTGGACAAACTGCCTTTCAAGGCAGACATGTGTCCCTCATCAGAATTCGACAAGTGTCCAGCCTCGGGATTCGAGCCGAGATGTGATGGGAAAAAGGACAAGTATGGGCCGAACTACCTACGCCAGCTGCCTCCATTTAAGCTGATGCAAAGTTCCATCTACTACAGCTACCTGCATTCCTGCTGACTCGAAGTTTCACCAAACGCACTGCCACGTAGCTGCCCAGCTTTCAAGTGGACCTTGCTGCTAGTACAGTCCCTGTCTACAAGAGTCAACATCAGCAGCTCTTTGGCCGCTTTTGTCAGCTATTGTCGGGTCTGGGACTTTGTGCCCATAATTGTAATCGGGGGGAAATTGGGCTATAAATAGCTGCATCATTTCATTGTAAGAGGGTGGAAGGGGGATATACTGTTAGGGAACCATTGTAGCTATATGTTTGCTTCTGAATGCAAGACACACACTTAGCTCTGCTTACTGTCATCATTTTTTATGCTGCCTTTCCTTGTCATTTCTGCCTCATGTTTCTTATTTCATTGCTTACTGTTATACTGAACTCTGGATTCCAGTATTTGATGATTAAGTATTCCTGGAATGCATAGATAGAGGATACATAGGATGTATGACAGCTGTAGTTTCTATGGTGTGTTCTGTATTTAATTGCTGTTAGTAGTGGTGATTGATCGTTGCCGTGCTGCTTATTCCCCCCACCCAACTCAAATCACATTTGAATCTCTTTCTGCACTTTTATCTCTTTCCTGTACTCTCAGCTAAAACACTTAAAAAAACCCATAGGAAGCCGGCCTTCTCCGGAGATTGGCACGGAAGGCATTCCTTCCTTCCGGCCTTTCAATCTGGTGGGCGAATCTGGGGCGCATTTAACCAAATCCTTTCCTAATGGCAGATTCGTAACCAACATGTCCCATGTAAATACGTAATACTAGGGCATAATTCCTCGTAACTTGTAACATTGAAAATATCCATGGATATAATAAAATGCCAGAAGATATGGTTCTACCGTACTCTGGTTGTAATTTCTTTTTTTGTTTACTATTTTGGGATGTTTAAAGGATAACAATAAATGGCATGGGAGGTGTTTAATTTAGCTTTAGGCTATTTATTGAATTTTCATGTTCTGTAGTGCAATTCTGTAGATTTATTCTGTTCTTTATCAGCTTCTCTCATCACTTTGTTAGATAGTCTAGATTTATATTTGTACAATTATCTGCAATGGTATTGGTAATATCCTTGTTGATTCCCTCTGCTGTTCTTTATGATGTTGTGTACTTGCACATTGGGAAGATGGCTGCAGTGGTTAGATTCATATCTAGTTTAATTCTCATATGTAGCCTCGAAAATGTCATCAAAATTGTTGTCTGGAAGGACTGCTTATATCAAAGGTCTATGATACAATCACCTGCTGCTTTTTCTTGTCTGATGCTTATAATTTTTTAATGTAGTGGTGGGACTTCTCATGGTACTTCCAGAAAATTTTTACTGCATAATATTTAAGCAGACATTTGCTGGCATGTGCAAAAAATGTTTTGACAGGATAGGAGGAAGCAGTGCATGTTTAAGGAGGCCATAATTTAGTCAAAGATCAATATTTATATGTCAACAGTGTACTCAAAGTTTCCCATTTAATGACTGGCAGGTGGGCTATCACTTCGCACCTAGTGGAAAGCCATATCCTGATAATTGGATCATTACAGATATAATCTACGAGACAGAAGGAGGAACTCTGCAATCCAGGTTTGTAATATCCAATGAATGCTCAACTAAAGAATGATGTTTTTGTGTCAAAGTTTCGAGAAAGC
This sequence comes from Wollemia nobilis, assembly GCA_028583015.1. NCBI lineage: Eukaryota > Viridiplantae > Streptophyta > Pinopsida > Araucariales > Araucariaceae > Wollemia > Wollemia nobilis. The sequence continues at coordinate 5,469,923 of JAQPPZ010003280.1, forward strand.
ATTTTATGTTTATACTTTGATTTAGTCTTTTCTTTTGGATAATTAAAATTCCAGGCATGAAAGCTCTAGGGCTTGTTGCTTCTCAGTGATGAATTCTGGGTAGATATATTAATGATTTCACTTATGACAAGAGCTTGCTGTTGTCATACATGCCTAAACCAGGTTTCCCTGTTGCTGAGGTCATAGAACCCGTGAGTTTCATCACTGAATTCGAGAGGTAAAAATAAGAAAGCTCTTTTGGCTAATCATGTCTCAGATAAAGATGGAGTGCTGAACTTTGTCTACTTTGTTAGAACTTGCAAATGCATACAACATATAAGATAGATAATTGAACAATTTTATTTTACATTATTTATTTATTGTAAATTCAAAAGCAGTCAAAACATAAGAGGAATTGTGTGAATAAGGGGAAGAACTGTTGGCAATTTTGCCACATTAAGTCTTTTGATAATTTTTGGCCTAAGTATGGAGCTTTCAAGCGGCAAAGAGCATGCTGAGGTATTCGGGTTTTCGCGGGCCATAAACGGGGGCGATAAAATGGACAAAATGAGCTCTGGATATTTTATCATTGCAGATCTTCTCGCCAACTTTCCGACGATATATTATAATAGGCGATCGGGTTAGCGGATCAAAAGTTATGGCCTCGAGAAGCAGAACCAGGAAACCCAGTTTTTTGTGCGAAGTCCGACTGCGCCCAGTTTTTGGTGCGAAGTCCGACTGCGCCCAGTTTGTGTGCGAAGTCCGACTGTGCCCTTCTTCCTGAGCGCACTTGGAAACAGTGGCAGAGAAATTGACTAAGTGTTGGAGCGCAACCCGACTTCGCAGCGAAGTCGGACTGCGCTCCCTTGTCTGTGCGAAGTCCGAACGGCGGTGAGAATCAGCAAGTGCCGGTGCGCAACCCGACTTCGCAGCGAAGTCGGACTGCGCCCTTTGATCGGTGCGCAGTAGGGAAATAGGCCAACCCGACTGCGCTGTTTTTCACCTGTGCTACCCGATTGCGCTCTAATCCGGGGCGAAGTTGGATAGACTGCCTTTCAAGGCAGACATGTGTCAAGCATTATCATCCGACAAGTGTCCAACTTTGGGATCCGAGCCAAGACATGCCGAGCGAAAGGACAAGCATGGGCCGCACTACTTATGCCAGCTGCCTCATTTAAGGCTGATGTGAGTTTCCACCTGCCTCAGCTACCCGCATTCCTATCAATGTGAAGTTCTACCTAGCGCGCTGCCACGTAGCTGTTCAACCTTCAGGGAGACCATGCCGAGAGTACAGTCCGACTGACAGAAGTCAGCATCAGCGATTCCGCGGCTGCTTTTGTCAACTAATGTTTGACTGGGACTTTGTGCCCATAAATGTAATCGAGGGGTTCTCGGGCTATAAATAGCCACCACATTTTCATTGTAAGGTGGTGGAAGGGGAATGTTTGTTAGGGAACCATTGTAGCTGTGCTTCTGCCTTTTAATATAATATATACACTTGGTGTTGTTTTACTGTTTTTATTTTGTATGCTGCCTCTCCTTGACATTTCTGCCTTACGTTTTCCTGTGTCATGGCTTGTTGATTCACTTCAGCATTTGGTGGTCAGGTATTCTTGAGGTGCATAAATCGGAGGATATATAGGGCAAACGTCAGTGGCAGTTTTTTGGTTATGTTTTGTGTTATAGTGTTGTTAGCAGTGGTGATTGATGCGTTGCCGTACTGTTAGTTCCTTGGAGGGAATGTCTGTTAGGGAACCATTGTAGCTGTGCTTCTGGTTCTTAATACAAAACATATACCTGACTCTGTTCTATTGATTAGTAACAGCATCCATAGTGGTGTGTTATGGTTATATTGGTGTTAGTAGTGGTGATTGATGCGTTGCCATGCTGTTAGTTCCCCCCACCCAACTCCAATCTAATTTGGAATCCCTTTCGCATTTTTATCTCTTTCCCTGCACTCTTATCTTGAACCTCAAAACCCCACAGGAAGCCGGCCTTCTCCGGAGATTGGCACGGAAGGCATTCCTTCCTTCCGGCCTTTCAATGTTGGTTTGCGAGTCTAGGGCGCAATAGCAACAAATCCTTTCCTCATGGCGGATTCGTAACCAACAAGAACCACTCTTTTCTCCCTCAGACCTAGTGAATGCCTCCTAATGGGAGATCAAGGGGTTTATATTAGTTCCTCTGAGATGGAATTGGTCAACTTGGGGGATCTTGTAGTTGAGAAAATCTGCAAAAAATCCCGATTCGATCCGATTTTTCCCAATTCACAGGCTAGCCGATTTTTTGCCAATTTTTTCCCGAAAAATTCTGATATGCATGAAAAAAGCTTTTTTCAATGAAAATTTGCATTTTCTTCGGTTTTTTCAATGAAAAAATGCCGATTTTGTCCTTGATTTTTGCCGATTCCCGATTTTTCCCGATTCTTTTCTGTGTCGATTCCAATCCGTTTCCAATTTCAACTATGGAGCCTCCAGACAATGAGTAAATGTTTTTGAGAGACTGATCTGAATTTGGTGAAGTTGGTGGCATGTCTCATGTTTTGGAAAAGTACTATTTCAATTGCAGAAGCTAATTCAAAATTTCAAATTATTGTTATGTCTATAGTGGTTGAATTATGTTTTCCAAAAGCAAAACTGAAGAATGATGAATTGACTCTGTGAACACTGACATTAAAACTGAGTGAGATATACATGTACAAGAATCGAGGTGAAGCTTCACAGTGCATGATATATGAGATTGTTCAAATTTTAGATGAAAAAATGATGTCCATTGGAATTCTGGAATTTTTCTAGGAACTTCTCTCCTTGTTACATGTTAATCAGGTTAAGAGTATTTGCATCAAAGTCCATTAGTATTGACAAAGGCCAAATTTACCATGAACCTTGTCAAAGGATCAAAATCAAAGGAGGTACATAACTTGAAACAATATGTAAAAGATAAAGTGAAAAGTTTGCTTGTTAACACAAAGGGATCTTGTAGGTCAATTGGGTGGGTATGTTGGCTTGGCTGAAACCTAAAAAAAATAAAAAATCTTTTTTTGTATTTTTTGGGAATGTAATGTCTATGATTTGCTTTTAGTAATGTCAAAATGTGCACAACAGTCTTTCACAAAAACAGATATTACATTGTGGTAATATATGTTTAAAAGTTATGTCTAGATCTCCTGTAACTAGTATGTAAAACTCCAAAAATTAATATGCATACTAAGTTGAATTGTATTCTATGTGGTAGATGTTTCTTCCTAGAATCTTAAAGAAATGGGGTGCAGAAAGATGCAACTTACCAACTTCTTGCCCGCTTCTACTATTTCCTTGGCCATGGATGCTATGAGAGATTTGAGAAGTTAGGCCTCAAGCCATTGCAGAATTATTCAACTGAGCTCCCTTAGTCCTGGCCATTCTCTTGGGAGTTTCATTACATCTTCTGCTGTTGATGATGATGGATCAGCTTCTGCGTCTACTTCTACTTGGCACTCCACGACTGATTAAAGTTGGTGCTTAGATCCTCTTGAGCTCCTCTTTATTTCTTTCTTTTCCCTTGACTGTTGATTCTTTTATCTTTTCATATTTACTTGCAACATGTTAGGGTTTACCCATTCCTGGTTCCACCCGTTGAGGATGTGATCAGATGTTATACAATAGTTTAACCTTTGTAAAGTTCGCTCTAGTCTCTGGGTTAGTTTATCAATACTTTCTTGGTAACTACAGTGCTTTGAAACAGTATTTTTATGTTAAAAACTTAAATCCCATTGACCTATTTTGGTCATTTGTGGCGACTAAAAAAATGATCTTATCTTATCCAATCCCCCCCCCAGCTCATGCTGTTTGGAATGCTACCCGTGTTTCCTTTTCTCACACAAACTATCATCCATACATACTAAGTATATGGCATCCATACATACTAAGTATATGGATCAAAAACTCTGTTATGCACTTGGCCCTGATACCCCTTCTATTCTTGCTACTCATGACAAGTATAGAAGTCTTCTTTGTTGTAAGAAATGTGAGATTCTCAACACTCAAAATCTTCCTTACACCTCCCAAATAAAACAAACAAACAAACTCCTTTGGTAATGCTCCCAATACTTGGACCTCTTATGTGAGTTCTCTATATGATACTCCTAGTCAACCTGATATTCGTGTGTGTGACTCACCCTATCATTGTTTTCTGTTCTCTTCTGGACACATGAAGAGAGATGTTAAGAAACTATGCATTGGCTGTGCTGCTGATTGTGAGGGGTTTCAACTAGAGTTCTTCAAATATACAGTCCACTCTTTCGACTCTAATGTTGCTGATTTATTCAACAGTGTGGTATGTTTGGGATTTCCCATGCCCATGCATCATATCCACAAATTAGGAGATATTTCAGATCCAAATTACAGAACTATCATGATGGGATGTACTGTTGCTAAGCTGTATGCTATGTTACTGGATATGGAAGTTTCAGAGCAGTCGGAAGACAAGCAGTTTAGGGTGAAGGCGCAGACGGGTTTTTGGAGAGACTTCTTAGACAATTGATCATATCTTTACAGTTGAGGGGATTATTGAAGAGGCTCTTTGATGGTCTTCTAAAGTCTGTAGATTTGTCAACTTTAAGGAGGCCTTTGGCTCTGTACTGAGGCACCACCTCTTTTAGAAGCTTCTTGTAGTGGGTGCTTGGGAGGTTTTGATTGTTTCCATCATGAAATTGTATGAGACCATTGTTGGTCATTTCATCCTCAACATGGTCTTTCTGACTTTGTTAAGAGCACTATTGGGTCAAGCAAGGGTCCCCTCTCTTGCCTACTTACTTTGGTACCTACATAGATGAATTGGAGGATTTACTCCAGAAAGCACATATTCATGATGGTTGTGCGCTAGACTACATATTGATAGCCATTCTTCTTTTTGCATGTAATGCAATGGTCATCTCACACACCTCTAAGGGCCTTCAAAGACAACTTGATGCTCTTGCATTTTTTATGAGTACTGTTGGCAATTTTGCCACATTAAATCTTTTGATAATTTTTGCTTAAGTATGGAGCTTTCAAGTGGCAAAGAGCATGCTAAGGTGTTCGGGTTTTCGCGGGCCATAAACGGGGGCGATAAAATGGACAAAATGAGCTCTGGATATTTTATCATTGCAGATCTTCTTGCCAGCTTTCCAACGATATATTATAATAGGCGATCGGGTTAGCGGATCAAAAGTTATGGCCCCGGGAAGCAGAACCAGAAACCCAGGTTTTGGTGCGAAGTCCGACTGCGCCCAGTTTTGGTGCGAAGTCCGACTGCGCCCAGTTTTTGGTGCGAAGTCCGACTACGCCCTTCTTCCTGAGCGCACTTGGAAACAGTCTGGCAAAGAAATTGACTAAGTGTTGGAGCGCAACCCGACTTCGCAGCGAAGTCGGACTGCGCTCCCTTGTCCGTGCGAAGTCCGAATGGCGATTTCCCTACTGCGCCCTTTGACCGGTGCGCAGTAGGGAAATCGCCAACCCAACTGCGCTGTTTTTCACCTGTGCTACCCGATTGCGCTCTAATCCCGGGTGAAGTTGGATAGACTGCCTTCCAAGGCAGACACGTGTCAAGCATTATCATCCGACAAGTGTCCAACTTTGGGATCCGAGCCAAGACGTGCCGAGCAAAAGGACAAGCATGGGCTGCACTATTTATGCCAGCTGCCTCATTTAAGGCTGATGTGAGTTTCCACCGCCTCAGCTACCCGCATTCTCGTCAATGTAAAGTTCTACCCAACGCGCTGCCACGTAGCTGTTCAACCTTCAGGGAGACCATGCCGAGAGTACAGTCCAGCCCGACAGAAGTCAGCATCAGCAGTTCCGCGGCTGCTTTTGTCAGCTAATGTTTGACTGGGACTTTGTGCCCATAAATGTAATCGAGGGGTTCTCGGGCTATAAATAGCCACCACGTTTTCATTGTAAGTGGTGGAAGGGGAATGTTTGTTAGGGAACCATTGTAACCGTGCTTCTGCTTATAAATATAAAGTATATGCCTGGCTCTGTTCTACTGCTTTTATTTTTTATGCTGCCTCTCCTTTACATTTTGCTTTACGTTTTCCTGTGCCACGGCCCGTTGATTCGTTTCAGCATTTGGTGGTCAGGTATACCTGAGGCATTGCTTGTGTCATGGCTTGTTGATTTATTTCAGCATTTGGTGGCCAAGTATTCTTAGACTTAATTAATTAGAGGATACATAGAATAAATGTGGTAGCAGTTCCTTCAGTTTGTGTGTTATGTTTGTGTTGCTGTACGTAGTGGTGATTGATGCATTGCCGTGCTGTTAGTTCTCCTTGTAGGGAGAATGTTTGCTAGGGGACCATTGTAGCTGTGCGTACAAATTCTCTGCATAACACATATACTTGGATCCGACATCTCTTGGTTGCTTCTCGTTTATGTTACCGTACGTAGTGGTGATTGATGCATTGCCGTGCTGTTAGTTCTCCTTGTAGGGAGAATGTTTGCTAGGGGACCATTGTAGCTGTGCATACACTGCTTCATACAGAAAGTACACTTATTTTGCAGTTTCTGGTTATGCTTTGTATTTATGATGCAGTAAGTAGTGGTGATTGATGTGTTGCCGTACTGTTAGTTCCCCCCACCCAACTCCAATCACATTTGTAAATTCTTTCCGCATTTTTATCTCTTTCCTGCACTCTTAGCTTAAACCATAAAACCCACAGGAGCCGGCCTTCTCCGGAGATTGGCACGGAAGGCATCTCTTCCTTCTGGCCTTTCAAGCTGGTGGGCGAATCTGGGCGCGTAAACACAAAATCCTTTCCTCATGGCAGATTCGTAACCAACAAGTACCAGCAATGTCTTGTGTCCTCTAAAAGACTAAGATTACGATCTCTAATAGCTGCAGGGAAACCTTATGTAACTTTAAGGTCTTCTTAAGGTAAACTTGTTGAGATCACAACATACTACAAGTTTTTGAGTGTCGACTTTACAAGACCATCCCTTAATCTGAATGACGTTGCTCTAGCATGTATTCATATAATTTTTAAGGATATTTTCCCAAATATGACGCTCTTCAACACAATTATCAAGCCCATCGTTCTTTATGTTTGGTAAGTTGGTGTCCAACATCCAGGCCCTCATGCTTCAGGATATAATCTGTTGCAAATGGACAGTCCCATAGGTTATTGCTCAAGTGTGGAGCTTGACCTCTTTGCCTAGAGACCATCTTCAGGTTGGTGTTTTACCTTCAGACTTTGCTTTTATGGGAGATTTTTTGACCAGTTGTAAGAGATACCTTTACTTGGCAATTTGCTTCTCTTAGCAGATTGCTTCTTTGGGATATATGATGCTCCAATTATGCTGGTTTGCCAAATTCAACATACTGCTCAAATCCATTGGTATTTCCATTGACTTACTTCTTCCTTTTAATTATTCTTTGGATGTCCCTCATTGTCAAACTGCTGCCGACAAATCATTATTTTCTGATTGCTCACTCCACTTCCTACAATCGGCCATATCACCAATATGACCAACATGGCAGGCAATGCACGTTGCCACCTTTGTCGAGGGTCAAGGGGGTAGAAGCCCTCTTGTAGGGTCATGGGGCAAATCCTCAAAATTTCAACGACAAAACCATTGAAACCCACATTATCTGAACCATAGTAGAAAAAATTTGAATTTCCTTGGAATCGGGTTGGAGAAAAATCGGCCAAAAAAAAACCAGAAGAAAACGCAATTTTTTTATTGAAAAAAAAGCTTTTTCATGCATATCACAATGAATTAACATTGTGCAAATCAAATATTAATGATGTAATACTGTAAGCTTAAACTACAAATAAAAGTGGCAAGTGATACATCATACAAGGCTCAAGCTTAAAGTACACATGAAAGTGACAAAACACATCTTGTATTGCTTATAATATGAAAAGGTACAAATTACAAAATATGTCAAAATGCCTCAATAGGCCCACTATCTAGTGTCTTGCAATTCCTTTGCCCTTTGCCCTAGCATAAGCCCTAGCCTCTCTTTGTTGACGTGCCCTTGCCGCTTCTTGTTGTGCGGGTGCCTTTTCTTGGTCCTTGTAATGTCCCTTTCCTAGCCAGTCAATGGATCACATGGAGCTAGCCTACTCTTAGGTTCTCGTAGGCAATGTCAGGTGTTGGGGAGCCCATTGGAGGGTTTGCAGTCGTCTTCAGTCTTCAGAATGCTTTTAGTTACCAGCTTTTTGGGTCAATCCGAGCCTTGGAGTATGGACTTACTATTTTTAGTAAGTCAGTGGATTACGGTTTCAGACATATTGGACAGTAAAGTGAGACTCTTTGGCGAAATGGGTGTCCGAATCTACTTCTAGTTTGTGGATTGGAGTGGCAGAGGTTAGAGTTTTTAATGGACGAAGTTTAATTATATTAAATTAAATTAAATATTTAATTTAATATAGTTTACTTTAATATTTTTATAAAATGGAGTTATGAGGTTATTAAAAAAGTCACTTAAGTTATATTATAATGTTATAAAGTGACTTATTTTCCTAGAAAAAAAAAGGGATGCCACTCATATGAATCTTATAATGTTTTATTATGTAAATAAAGTGAAATTAAAAAAAAAAAAAAACATTATTAATTCATATTTTACCCACCAAGGAGGTCGACCCATTGGAGAAGTTATAAAAGCACATCCAAGGCTTCATTTTGGGCATTCTTGGCTTGTTATTTACTGAAGCAAACATTGTGGAGACTTGCAAAGTTTTTTGGCAAGGGTTTTCAGCTATTTCGGAGATGAAATCCTCCAGCGAGGACATCACTTTCGGGATTGGAAGACATCCTCAGAGTGATTTAGAGCATTTCCGTGACAGGGAATGTATTGTGCTTCAATTGCAGGTGATTCTTGAGGGTTTTAGAGGAGCAAACATCAGATTAATTGCACATACATTTTATTGGCATCATTTCAGCAAAGGTCATACCTTTTCAGCCTATTTTCAGAGCATTTCATTGGGATTCGAGCTAGGGTTTGTGAGCATTAATTTGGGTGCCATTCTCGTACGGACCTAGTGTGGATTTTGTGGATTTTGAAGTTGGTTTCAAGGGTTTTCGGGCAGATTTGAGTATCATCTTTGTTGTTGTACTTTTCTGGTACCTGTTCGTACAGTTTTAGCAATTAATGTGAAAGTTTTGGGGCTGAAAAAACACCATTTTGCATGTGGGTATTGACAGAGTTGGAACAACAACAAATGGGTATGTTTAATTTGATATTTTGAAGACATTTACCCATCTGAGTATGCTAAATTATTGTTGTAAACTTGCAGATTTGAAATTATAAGATTCTTGATTGAGGGTTTCCTTAAGAAAGCTAAATATTCAGCGTTTATGCTATTAAACCTATTGCATGTTTATGGGTATTGCATAAAATTGATTATTCAGTGCTTAAATCATCTGGGTATCATTGCATGTTATAGTTATGGTTTCTACTCACCTGGGGATTAATGCACGTAGCAAATTAAGTCATAGTTTTGCAAGACAAATCGAACTACAAAAAAAAAAAATTATTATCCAGATTTGGGGTGGAATATTACAGTCCTTGGTTGCTATCTCCTCCTCTACGTCTTCAAAGTTTTTAATTCATCCGTGGAGAAGACAAAGTCTTCCTGCTGATTCTGCTCTGCATCTGTGATCCATTCAGATGATGGATCAATGTCACTTAGGTCAATGGGCTCGGTACTTGTTTTTGCAAAACTTTTTTGGTGGAGGCAAAGGTTGTAATGCACAAACACAAGATCATTCAAACTTTCTTGTGTAAGCTTGTTGCGCTTCTTGGAGTGTGTGTGCTCAAACATACTCCAATTGCGCTCACAATCTAAAGCGTTGCATGGTTGAGATAAGATTCTGATGGCCATGCATTGCAAATTGGGTGTAAAATCACCAAAGTCCTCCCACCATAAATCTAGAAACAACAAAAAAAAAATAATAATAATTCACATGTAAAATAGTAAATTGAGATTATTTTTTAAAACAAAATCAAAAGACAAAATAAATAATAATTTGATGAGGGTTACTTGGCCTCAATTTTGACCTAGCACTCTTATATTGCTTGGATGGGAATTGGAGGCCCTTACATTCCTTATAATTGTGTATAACTTCATGTACGTTATCGCACAATTGCCTTTCAGGGAACATGCAATCAATGCAATCTTGAAGGCCAACCTTCACCTTATAATCAACATGAAACTCTTGAGAATAAAATATTTGGGAGTTCTAGTAGTAACCTGTTGCATGAAGAGGGCTATGGATTTGAGATGTCCATCGTTTATTAATGATTGTCCAAATGGGATTGTATTTGGTGCGGGCATATCTATATATTGTGGCAATTGCCACTTTTGCCTTTTCCATAGCCTCATATACATATCCCATTGGTGGTTGTTCTCCATCAACAAGACAGAGAACCTTCAACAAAGGCTCTGACACCTGAAAGAAAAGGAAAACTAATTTAAATGAAAATATTTTACAACAAAAAAAATAATAAAATAAATTAATAAACTTAAGTCTTGTACCTTGATGGCCTCATCCATAGCTATCCATAAGGCATCCTCAAACAAATAGGTATATACATTTTGCCCCTCAGGTGAGACTCGATATCTTCCATCTTCTTGGGAATTCCAATCATTACTCACAAACATTTGCTTCAATGACCCTCTTGCATTATAGATGCTCTGCAATGTCACAAAGTTTGTGGCGAAGCGTGCAATTCCAGGCCGCACTAGCTTCCTCCCACCAGTAAATAGCCTCATGAGGCTAAGGACCCATGCATGGTTGTAGATGAATTTTGTGATAGTCTTAGCCTTCTATACAACCTCTGCCACCCAAGGTAATTTCCTAATGTCCTCGAGGAGCAAATCGAGACAATGGGTTGCACATGGGGTCCAAAAAATAGTGAGGAATCTCTCCTCCAAAACTTATTGGCTGCCTTATATGTTTCTGCATTGTCCGTGATGATTTGGACAACATTCTTCTCCCCGACCTCCAACACAACCTCTCCCAACAACCCTGCAAGCATTTCGGCACTCTTAACTTGTGCTGATGAATCCATTGACTTGAGGAATGCAATTCCTCCTATAGAAGCAACCAAAAAATTAATCAAGGTTCTTCCCATAGTTGAGAAAATCGGAATTGGGTAGTAAATCAGCTAGTTTAAAAATCGGCATTGAATCGGAATTGGCAAAAAATCAAGGAAAGAATTGGCAAAAAAAAAAACTGAAGAGAACGAATTATTTATTTATTTATTTATTTTCACGCATATTACAATGAATTAACATTATGCAAATCAAATATTGCAATAAAAGCAACAATTCAAGTCAAGACATCATACAAGGCTCAAGCTTTAAGTACACATGCAAGTGACAAAACACATCTTGTATTGCTTATAATATGAAAAGGTACAAAGTTACAAGTAACAAGAAGTAACAACAAAGTTACAATCACTTGAAAAAAAGGAAAAAAAAAACCTAAACCCTAAACCAAAAGGCTAGGGTTTAGGGTTTAAAATTGAAACATTGACAGCTGAAAAATGAGCTTGCATACATAGTTATCAGGCAGCAATATTTACTTAAGAAAGGAAGGAAAAAAAACCCTAAACCCAAAACTCTCAGGCCTAGACTAGGGTTTAGGGTTTAAACTTCAAGTTCAAAGTTCAAAGATTCAAATTCAAACACTAACAGCTGAAAAATGGGCTTGCATACATAGTTACCAGGCAGCAATATTTACTTATTTACTTAAAAAGAGGAGGAAAAAAAAACAAACCCTAAACCCAAACCCTAGGGCCTAGCCTAGGGTTTAGGGTTTAAACTTCAAAGTTTCAAACATTAACAGTTGAAAAATGGGCTTGCATACATAGTTATCAGGCAACAATATTTACTTTAAAAAATATATAAAAACCCAAAACCCTAAACTAGGGTTTAAACTTTAAACTTCAAAGTTCAAACATTTACAGCTGAAAAATGGGCTTGCATAAAAAAACCCTAAATCGGCCACCGCTTGGAAAAAAAATTCAATTTTTTTTTTTGCAGATTTTTTGCCGATCTTTTCAAAAAATTGGCAAAAAATCGGCAATGAATCGGCGATGTAACGACACGATGCTGATTGACTCGTTTGCCGACTGAATCGCGATTCCGCTCATTTTTTCGCGATTTTCTGAACTATGGTTCTTCCCTTCATCCTCCACACCTTGCGCTGGTCTTCAAGCACAACCTAAAGTAAAAGAAAAAAAAAATTAATCATGCATGTGTATAAATTTAAATTCCTTCTGATTTTTTTGAAGTTTGTTTTTTAAAAACATATTTTAATCATGCTTGTGTATAAATTTAAACACAACTTGAATGTTGCCCATAGATTGTCAAAGGAGAAGGCCCCTAAGGTCATAAGTCGACGCCTTAAATCCTGTCCCGCAACTTGCAACGACATCTATCATGCACTGCCAATATGGAGACCTTGCCACATTGAAGGGCATGCCCTGACATCATTGCTAATTCTCTTTGCCAAATGGAATTTGAGGCAGAAAATGCCTCCACTAAAATGATCACCACAAAAATTCCATATAGCTTCCCCTTTCTTTTCCCCTAGCTTTCCATACGCCCATACTGGATCTCTTGGGGCCATTTTTTTATGCTTGCACATGGAAACAAGTAACAACAAAGTTACAAACAATTACTTCAAAAAAAAAAAAAACTAAACCCTAAAAATTGAAACATTTTCAGCTGAAAAATGGCCTTGCATACATGGTTATCAGGCAGTATTGAGCAATATTTACTTAAAGGGTTTAGGGTTTAGGGTTTAAACTTGAAATATTGACAGCTGAAAATTGGGCTTGCATACATAGTTATCAAGCAACAATGTTTACTTTAAAAGGAAGAAAGAAAAAAACCCAAAACCCGAAATCCTAGACTAGGGTTTAGGGTTTATACTTGATATATTGACAGATGAAAAATGGGCTTGCATACTTAGTTATCAAACAACAATAATTACTTAAAAGGAAGGAAAAAAACCTTAAACTTGAAACCCTAAACTCGATGTTATTGAAGTAGTGAAGGAATCTCTAAAGTCTGGTCAGATCCGAAAGGAGTTTAACAATACCTTCCTTGTTCTAGTTCCTAATAAGAAAGGGTTAAAAAATAAAAACCTTCAAAGATTACAGGCCTGTAAGTCTTTGCAATGTTTTTTACAAGATTATCTCTAAGGTTATAGCTCTCAGGTTGAAGATTTTCCTCCCCTCCATTATCTTCGATGAGCAAGGATGCTTTGTTAAGGGTAAACAGATTTTGGATGGGATTATCTCCCTTCATGAATCCATGCACTCTGTCAAGGCTAGTGAAAGAAAAGACATGTTTCTAAAGTTAGATATTAGCAAGGCTTATGACAGAGTTTCATGGAGTTTTTTGGATAAAGTTTTGGCTGCCTTCGGTTTTTGTAGACAGTGGAGAAGATGGGTAGGGAGCTGCTACAAGACATCAAGTTACTCTGCTCTGATCCAAAACAAACCAGTAGGTTTTTTTAGCAGTAGTAGAGGTCTTAGACAAGGTGACCCCCTCACTCCTTATCTTTTCATTTTTATGGCTGAAACGTTCAGAAGATACCTTAATGCTGCCAAGGGTTCTGGCTGGTTAGGGGGCCTCAAACCAGCTCATAGTCTTGAGGGCATTACTCATTTACAGTTTGTGGATGATACAATTTTACTTGGTAATCCTACTGTGACGGAGGCAGTTGAAATTTAAAATAATCCTGGACCTCTATGAGCGTGTCTCTCACCAAAAGATCAATTTTGACAAGAGCAAGATCTTCTTCATTAACACCAAAGTTGCTCTCCAGAGAAGGGTGGCTAGAGAGATAGGGTGTCCTGTGTCAACCCTACCTTCTACTTACCTTGGAATGCCTATGTTCTTGGGAACTTGCAAGGCAACTCTTTGGAATGGTTTGTTTGATAGATTTCAATCCAAGCTTGCAGGGTGGAAAGGTAATCTCGTCTCAAGCGGGTAAAGTGTTGCTGATTAAGAGTGTTATGCAGTCTGTCCCCATTTATCTTCTCTCCCTTTTTTTTTTTATTAGGGTAAAAACGGGATTTTGAAAGGGCCCGAACCCTTTTACATCACAAAACAAATCTCTTGCCAAAGATCAGCCCATTAGTTACGCAGCTGCCAAGGGCAAGTAGCCAAAAAATCCCCTGGACGCAAGACAGGCAAAATCCACCCAGGACCCCAATTAGATGCAGTCCTCCCTCCTGAGCTTTTCTAAGTCTTGATGGACCACCCCCGGGGGGACCCATCTCCTATCCTCTTCTTTAATGGCACCAAAGTTCGCCAGCCAGTCTGCTGGTTTATTACCTTCTCTATAAACATGAACAAAATCAACTTCTTCAAAATGCTTTACAATCTCTCTAATATCCTGCACAATGTAATCAATTTGCCAATTGGCTTCTCCCTCCTTCAAAACATTGATAATATTCAAGGAGTCTCCTTCAATGATAACTTTTTTAGCACCTAAATCCTTAGCTAGCTCTGCACCAAGATGTAAAGCATTAACTTCAGCTTTATGGCTAGTAGTAATTCCCAAAAACTTGCAGGCTGCCCCCACCAATCTACCCTGATTGTCCCTCAAAATAGCTCCTGCTCCTGCCTTACCTGGGTTGCCTTTGGAGGCCCCATCAAAATTTAACTTCAACCATTCATCTCGGGGTGGTTGCCATTTTACATCATTTCTAGCCTGAGCATTTGCCTCTCCACCACTAATGGGTTCCAGATTCCATGCCTTAGCAATCATAGTCTCTTCAGACTTCTCTGGTTTGATAGGGTACTTGACTGATTTAGCATTCTCCTCTAAAAATTGGGTGATACTTCCCAAACTTCTCACTGCTGACCTTTTTTCCCCTCTAAAAATTCTCCTGTTCCTCTCTAACCATACTCCCCACACAAAATGAAACGGAATAAGGTTCCAAATTACATTAAGACGAGGACTACAAAAGGGCTTCTCCCACTGCTGTAACCACAAAACCATATTAGAAGGCATCACCCAAGAGATGCCCATCCTGTTGATGAGGTGCTGGAAAATGTTTAGAGCGTAGGGACATTCCAAGAAGATGTGCTCCACTGATTCTTCTGCCTTTTCGCATAAACAACACCTATTAGGTAACTGAAAACCTCTCTTCTTGAGATTATCCACCGTTAGAATCTTATTTTGGACTACTTCCCAAAGAAAAATCTCCAATTTAGGAAGAGCTTTCTTACCCCAAATTCTATTCCAAGGGAAACCATTATCTTCAACAGGATCCAATAGATCATAGGCTGTCTTCACGCTGATTTCACCATTCTCAGTTCTGCCCCAAACCACCGAGTCTCTTTGCCTAACAACACCTAAGTAATAAGCCTTTAGTTTAGCTTTAAGGAGGTTTAAAGCCTCCACATTCTCTGGGACTGCCTCTAACTCTTTCCAACTCAACCGGTTATCCACTAAAGTCATGTAGTCACAAACCTTTTTACCATATCTATCTTCTAGTTCCTCTTTCAGAATAGAGAAAATACCATTATTGGCTAAAGGGTTGTCATCTAACCAGGCATCCTCCCAGAAACTTATAGAGGCCCCATCTCCAACACGCCATTTCACACCCTTCCACAAGGCCTCCCTAGACTCCACTAGGTGGTTCCACAGAGAAGAACCGCGACAGGGGTCCTGAATTGTGAGAAATCTGATATCCTCCTGGTTGTCAAGATATTTCTCTTTAAGAATCCTAGCCCACAGAGCCTGACCATCTCTTAGTATTCTCCATCCAACCTTGGCTGCCATAGCACTATTAACCAGGCTGAGTCTCCTCAGACCAAGACCACCCTGATTCTTATGATGGCAGGTTTTTTCCCAAGCTACAAGAGGAATCCTCCTCCTCTCTTCAGATCCAGACCATAAAAACTGTTTTTGAATACCTTCTATAATTTTGGAAACTTTAGCAGGGATCTTAAAAAGGGAGAGTAGATAAATGGGGACAGCCTGCAGAACACTCTTAATCAGCAACACTTTACCCGCTTGAGACAAGAGATTACCTTTCCACCCTGCAAGCTTGGATTGAAACCTGTCAAGCAAACCATTCCAAAGAGGTGCCTTGCAAGTTCCCAAGAACATAGGCATTCCAAGGTAAGTAGAAGGTAGGGTTGACACAGGACACCCTATCTCTCTAGCCACCCTTCTCTGGAGAGCAACTTTGGTGTTAATGAAGAAGACCTTGCTCTTGTCCAAATTGATCTTTTGGTGAGAGGCACGCTCATAGAGGTCCAGGATTCTTTTAATTTCAACTGCCTCCGTCACAGTAGGATTACCAAGTAAAATGGTATCATCCACAAACTGTAAATGAGTAATGCCCTCAAGATTATGAGCTGGTTTGAGGCCCCCTAACCGGCCAGAAGCCTTGGCAGCATTGAGGTATCTTCCGAACGTTTCAGCCATAATAATGAAAAGATAAGGAGAGAGGGGGTCACCTTGTCTAAGACCTCTACTACTGCTAAAAAAACCTGCTGGTTTGTTTTGGATCAGAACAGAGTACCTTGCAGTCTTGTAGCAGCTCCCTACCCATCTTCTCCACTGTCTACAAAAACCAAAGGCAGCCAAAACTTTATCCAAAAAACTCCATGAAACTCTGTCATAAGCCTTGCTCATATCTAACTTTAGAAACATGCCTTTTCTTTCACTAGCCTTGACAGAGTGCATGGATTCATGAAGGGAGATAATCCCATCCAAAATCTGTTTACCCTTAACAAAGCCTCCTTGCTCATCGGAGATAATGGAGGGGAGGAAGATCTTCAACCTGAGAGCTATAACCTTAGAGATAATCTTGTAAACAACATTGCAAAGACTTATAGGCCTGTAATCTTTGAAGGTTTTTAACCCTTTCTTCTTAGGAACTAGAACAAGGAAGGTATTGTTAAACTCCTTTAGGATCTGACCAGACTTTAGAGATTCCTTCACTGCTTCAATAACATCGAGTTTAACAATATCCCAGAAGGTTTGGAAAAAACCTGCTTGGAACCCGTCCGGACCTGGAGCTTTGTCTCTACCGAGGGAGAAAGTGGCTATCCTTACCTCTTCTTCCTCAATCTCCTTTAGAAGCTGATCATTGATCTCCTTAGATATCAACCTAGGAATGTGATTAGTCATCTCCTTAACCGCTGTTTCATCCTCTTCCATATCTTCAGCTAGAAGATTTTGAAAGAAGTCCACAGCCTCAAGCTCAATTTCTTCGCTCTCTCTAATAACCTGGCCATCATCCTTCAAAATTTCATCAATGCGGCCAGAACTCTTGTTTTTGATAGTAGAGACATGGAAAAACCTAGAATTCCTATCACCCTCCTGCAACCATTGGATCCTGGACTTTTGCCTCCAGTAGGTTTCTTCCTTGGCTAATATGGAGTGCAGTTCAGCATTAAGCTCCTTTTCTCTTTGGAGTTGGGTTTGGTTCATACCCAACCTATTAATCTCTTCTTCTAACAAATCCAGATCTAACCGAATAGATTTCTTCTTTTGAAAGATATTTCCAAAGACCTCCCTATTCCACTTTTTGACTTCTATCTTCACTGTTTTAAGCTTGTTTACAAGAATTTGCATCTTAGTACCCTGGGAAGGAATACTCCACCATTTTTCCATTTCTTTATAAATATCTGGGTGGTGCAGCCACATAAATTCAAACTTGAAAGGGCCATTACGCTTCTGATCTTCCACACTACACCAAAAAAGCAGAGGATTGTGATCAGATCCAGTTTTAGGAAGAGATTTCAGATTAAACAAGAAGTTGTTTTGGAACCAATCCTCCGAAAGAAGAACTCTGTCCAACCTGACCTGAATCAGGTTACTACCAGAGCGTCTATTCGTCCAAGTAAACCTGTTACCATCTAAATCCACATCAAACAAGCCTCCTTCAGCTAAAAGCTTTCCCAAATCCTGCATGCTTTCTGAGAACTCAGCCACGCCACCCTGCTTCTCACCTGGAGATAAGGGGGTGTTAAAATCACCCGCCACAATCCATTTTAAACCTCTAAACTGCTTACCCATTTCCCCTAAAGATATCCACAGTTCTCTACGGGCTTTACTTGAGTTGGGGGCATAGATATTGGTAATCACAAAGGAAACTTTAGAAGATTTAGCTGTGAGAAGTACTGTGATCTGATATTCACTTTTAGCTAGCAGGTCTCCCTCATAAAGATTGGAGTTCCAAAGAGATATAATCCCTCCGGAGGCCCCCTTAGCTTCCTCTTGAAAGCTGTCAGCATTTTGCCAAATACCTTTCTGGATTTTCAGCCAATTCCTAAGATTCAGTTTAGTTTCTTGAAGAAGCAAGAAATCCGGTTGGTAGGAGCAGACAAGGTCCTTAACCAACCTATGTTTGCTAGGGGCGTTCATGCCCCTAACGTTCCAACTTAGGAGTTTCATTGGTTCCAGGGTGCAGGCTTTTCAATACCTGCAAGAAGTGCCTTAATAGTAGGTTGTGTCCCCATAGATTTCTCTTCTTCTGCTTCCTTGTACCTTTTCTCCTTGAGAGACCTCCTGCCCACCTTGCTAGACTCTTCTCGTCCTAGGTCAGGGGCTTTTCGAGTATTCCTGGTAATTCTTACATTTGGAGTAGCATAGGATAAACCTTTCTCAAAAGTCTGTTCCTCTGCAGTCTCATGAATAACAATATCTATTTGGTCTTTCACATGGGAACAGTTTGGTCCTTCCTGCCCCACCTTCACCAGATTCACATTTTCTTTCTCCAGGAGCAATGACAAGGTAGAAGGGACAATCTCCAGGTCCTCTACAGCTTCAATACATTCAAGGGGGCTTATACCCAGCTGCTCCTTGACCTTTTGGTTTGCTTCTCCATCCTCATTGGAGACTGAATCAGAAGAGACATCTCTATTTTCTTGCACACTCGGGGGATCGCTGAGGCTTAACTTGGGGGATTGTTCATTGTCCTCCAAAGCTTTGTCAGAGCTAGCCTCTTTCGCTTTCCAAGTGACCTTACCCTTCCTTCCTTGCTCCTCTAAACTTATTCCAGATTCTTTGTTAAGGCGGCAGTTTTTGGCCAAGTGACCTGATTTGCCACATCTCCTACATCCAAAAGGATTGTTTTCGTAAGTAATCTCCTGAGCCCAAGTACCTTTACTTGAGGCCAATTTAATGGAGCTTGGCAAAGATTTGTCCCCTTCAACTAGCACACAAAGCCTAGCAAAGACCATCTTCCTCCTCTCTTTAGTAGCAAAATCCAAAGATAGAAAGCTACCAATGCAATTGCCAATAGCTTCAAAAATTTCATTTTCCTAGAACTCAAGGGGTAATGCTGGAAGTTTAACCCAAATGGGAGCAACCTCAATGTTTTCAGAATCCGGATTGAACCCAGGAGCCCATTTCCTCAGGAAAAGTCCCGATCGTCCCATAAACCATGGGCCACCCAGAAAAACTGAATCCCTATCTTCTACAACAGATAAGGAGGCTAAAAAGAAACCTCTCGGAAGAGCTGAGAAGTCCACATTCCCTTTAACTTTCCACCTGAGGTTAGCCCATTTCTTAATCTGATCTAGAGATGGTCTATAACCAATAAATTTACCAATCAGGCTATTACTCAATCTACTATGGGCTCTATCTAAAATCTTATCTGGAATTTTTAGGGCCAGCCCATTCTCATCCCTAACCGAAGGAATGAAAATCTTCTTCTCCCTCCCAGCAGAATTGGAAATCTTGCTTTCACTCGATCAAGAGCTGGATCTCCTTGCTCACCGACTGAACCCTTCAACACACCTCCCAGGAGGAAATTCATTAAATCCAAAGGAGACTTAGAAGAATCAACTGCAGAACTGCTAGCATCTCGACTAGACGCAATCAGAGGGTCACCTCCAACTTTCTGTCTAGAGTAGACGAGCAGGTTGCCCTCCTTCAGCGGGGCATCCAACGACGGAGGAGCAAGACTAACATCCTGGGAAGCATTCGAAAAAACCCCGCCATACTGTTCACCCGGCCCTGTTCACGCTGCACTGTTCACTCGGCAGTCCAATGTTACAGGTACGTTTTGGATTCAGGTTCGGGTTCGAAGAACCCGGTTCGCCGGTACGACAATTTTTTTTTTTTGTCTTGGGTTCGTTTTGGGTTCGGCCATACAAAAATTGATAAATATATATAAATTTTCAAATATTTATTTTTATTTATTAAATATAATCTATAATTTATGTTAAAAGTTTTAAAAAATAATAATAAAATAACTAAAAAAAACTAAAATAACTAAAATTACATTATTTACGTATACAAATGAGACCTATCTAAATTAAATTATAATTAAAAAACATATTATCATCGAATATATTACATTATAATATTATATAAAAACTTTATCTTAATTTTATATATTATAATTTAAATATTATAGTTTAATAATTTTTTTTTTTTATAAAAACTTCATCTTAATTCTATATATTATAGTTAGTAATTTTTTTTTTTTTATTTGGTTAGTGTGAGAAGTCTCCTCCCAACCATGACCCCTCGTAAATCCGAGAGCTATGCTTATCAATAGGGAATTTAACACACACTCACCACACACCCACCCCCTCACACACTCACCCACGCTGCGGTTTGAACCTTGGACCTCCTGAAGAAGATCCAAGGCCAAGGCCCGTACCGTTGCGCTGTCCCCTAGAACTAGTTAATAATTTTTAATTTATTTATAAAATTCATAATAATTAAATAAATTATAGTTTTATTAATGTGAGAATTAAATGTGCATCCAATTATAAACAATCGTTGATCGAACAACACAAAATACATGTAAACGTCACTCTTTTATTTTCTCTCTCCCTCTTATTATTATTATAATTTTATTTTCTTCACTTTATAATATTCACGATTATTATTATAATTTTATTTTCTTCACTTTATAATATTCACGGAGACATTTCTTTTATTTTCTCTCTCCCTCTTATTATTATTATAATTTTATTTTCTTCGGAGACATTTCTTTTATTTTCTCTCTCCCTCTTATTATTATTATAATTTTATTTTCGTATCGTCTTCACTTTATAATATTCACGGAATTATAATTTTATTTGTGTGGCCTCTTCACTTTATAATATTCACAGAGACATTTCTTCGTTCATAAAAAAAGATAGAAAAAAATAATGGATATTTCCGTTGTCTGGTTTACTTCCATGATATGTCACTATATTTGTGGCACATGGAGAACTTTCAGTGTAAGACACATGCAAGTCCAAGGTTTACGGATCGAATCCCTGATGGACATTTACCTGCATGTATCTATTTGCGAGATTTCTATTAGTATTTTTCTATTCTCGAGTTCGAAACTCGTAGCGGATGAAAAGCCAAGCTTTCGCTGTTATTCTCTCCTATTTCTTTTTTCGGTCCTTTCCGTTCGAGAAAATATTGAGCGGCCCCGACGGAGTCTCTACGGCTCAATCCGTTGCCTGTGAAAAGCACGGCAATTGACGGAGGAGGGAACGACGGAAGTTCAATCATCTCTGGGTTAACACACAACGTACCAGTAATGGTATTGAGGTTGGAAATGGTTACGTAATCGATTAAATTTTATTAAATTTCACGAGTTGTCCAAAGAGGGCTCCCAAATATAACAGTGATGGGTGATGTGTTTCCCCTTGAGTGTGTGACAACAACCATGAAATTCAGCTCACGTGTCGTCTATCAAGGGGGTTTTTCTATATTTTTTCCCTATTTGTGGGTTCTACCCGGGTCCGCCCAGGGTTCGGTCTCCACGAACCCAAACGTACTTGGTTTGCCCTGGCCGAACCTTGGGCGGACCCACAGGCATACCGGAACCGAAACCGTATCGGGTATAGCACGTACCCGGTTTCGGGGGTCTAGGGGGCCAAACCAGTAACATTGCTCGGCACTGTTCACGCCGCATTGTTCCACCAACACTGTTGCATTGTTCACGCAGTATTGTTCATGCTGCACTATTCACGCCACACTGTTCACGCCGCACTATTCCGCTGACACTATTCACGTTGCATTGCTCCCGCCCGCACTGTTCACGTTGGCACTGTTCACGTCGACACTGTTCACCCGCACTGTTCACGCCCCAATGTTTTGCCGACACTATTCATGCCGCACTGTTCACGCAAGAACATTCGCAAAATCACATAAGTAATTGATGCAGGGGATTCTCTCTATAAACCTATAACAAATGTTTAGGGTAAACACAGGATTTTTAGAGGGGCCTAGACCCCTATCAATAGGGTGGGCGTAGGAGGAATGGAGTCCTGTCGGCCTCTACCAGCACATAGGACATTCCCAACTATGCCATATCTGCAGGATGGAGGCAGGGGGAATGGAACCTGGGTCGGCCTCTACTAGCACCCAGGACATTTACCACTGCACCACAGCAAGCAGATATGTACTCTCCCTTTTTAAGATCCCTGCTAAAGTTTCCAAAATTATAGAAGGTATTCAAAAACAGTTTTTATGGTCTGGATCTGAAGAGAGGAGGATTCCTCTTGTATCTTGGGAAAAAACCTGCCATCATAAGAATCAGGGTGGTCTTGGTCTGAGGAGACTCAGTCTGGTTAATAGTGCTATGGTAGCCAAGGTTGGATGGAGAATACTAAGAGATGGTCAAGCTCTGTGGGCTAGGATTCTTAAAGAGAAATATCTTCACAACCAGGAGGATATCAGATTTCTCACAATTCAGGACCTCTATCGTGGTTCGTCTCTGTGGAACCACCTAGTGGAGTCTAGGGAGGCCTTGTGGAAGGGTGTGAAATGGCGTGTTGGAGATGGGGCCTCTATAAGCTTTTGGGAGGATGCCTGGTTAGATGACAACCCTTTAGCTAATAATGGTTTTTTCTTTATTCTGAAAGAGGAACTAGAAGATAGATATGGTAAAAATGTTTGTGACTACATGACTTTAGTGGATAACCGGTTGAGTTGGAAAGAGTTAAAGGCAGTCCCAGAGAATGTGGAGGCTTTAAATCTCCTTAAAGCTAAACTAAAGGCTTATTACTTAGATGTTGTTAGGCAAAGAGACTCGGTGGTTTGGGGCAGAACTGAGAATGGTGAAATCAACGTGAAGACAGCCTATGATCTATTGGATCCTGTTGAAGATAATGGTTTCCCTTGGAATAGAATTTGGGGTAAGAAAACTCTTCCTAAATTGGAGATTTTTCTTTGGGAAGCAGTCCTGTTGCCACATTTTGCTAAGGGGTAAATTGCTGCACTGTTTTCAAGTTCAAATCCTCTCCTTTCCTCTTGTTCTCCAAAAACCAGCTTCACTCGACAATCAATAAAGACGCAGTCCTTTGGCTCGCCACTCAAAGAACCACAATCCCCAGGTTCGCCCAAACCATCAACAATGCTCAGCTCCAGGAAGAAAGACACTAAAAAATTCTAAGGCATGGGTCGCCTCATGGTCGTTCCACTTTCGAGCGATTCTCGGAATCGCTCTCCTTCATCAGCAAACCCCAGCGTCACTGGAGCCCCATGCGTTCTACAACACATAACATGGAAAAGAGCCTAAGCAAGCAATCCCTCCAATATCGCTTCAAAAAGTGGCGACTCCTGGAATCGCTCGAGTTCTTTGGCGAACCACGACACAAAAGGGAAAAGACGCTAAGTGGCGACTCAACCCGAGATCGCTCCAAGATTGAGCGAACCCCGGACTCGCTCTGGTCTTCGAGCAAACCTCGGTCTCGCTTCGGTTTCAAGCGAGGTGCGGCTAAAGGGCACAAAATCAGCTAAGGCACCAAGCTCCCCAGTTTCGCTCCCCAATGCAGCGAACCTCGGAATCGCTCCGGTCTATGAGCGAACTTCAGCATGAAACACCTCCCAAGTTCGCTTCGGTTGTCCGTCAATCCCCAGCTTCGCTCGGTGGCTGAGAGATTCTCGGCATCGCTCCCGTCCTCAAGCGAGGTGCAGCTGAAGATGAAAAAGGGTTTAAAGCCGACCTCCCAGCTTCGCTCCTCCCTTCGTGCGATCCTCAACATCGCCTCCACTCTGTTGCGACTCCTAGCCTCGCCAAGATACCAAGCGAACCCCGCCTTCAGAGATATCAGGGAAAGTCTAAGGCAAAGAAGTGCCTCTCAGGTTCGCTCAAGACGAGAATTTTCCCGAGTTCGCTCCATTCCTGAGTGACTCCCGGGATCGCTCCCTCCCCTATGCGATTCCCAGCTTCGCTCCAGCGCCAAGCGATCCTCAGCATCGTCCTCCCTTTGCAGTGAACCTTCGTCTCGCAAGGGTGCCAAGCGAACTGCGTCTTTGGAGAATCTAAGGCATGGAAGAGCCTCTCAGGTTCGTTCATTGTACAGTTCCCCAAGTTCTCTCAGATGCTAAGCGATTCCCAGTATCGCTCCGTTCCTCCAGCAAATCTTAGCCCTGAGCCAAAAACGAGCGATCCTAGGAAATCAGTCCAGACTTGGCGGAATTTCAGGCAGACCTCAGGAAGCAGGGTAGGTGGGCGTTTAAGGTGCATTAATGGCACACGAATTCAGGTCTCAGCCCATCCCTGCAGGACACCCTATCAGGTCCCAAAAGCACTCCAAGGGGTAAGTTGCACCTGCCGCATTGATGAGACATGCCCTCCCAACTGCAAGAATAGTCCGGAGCCGCTCTAAACACGGGTGAGCCTTATTTCAGGTACGCTGACAGCTGACAGAGGTCAAATCTCAACTGCTCCGGCAGTTTTGGGATCTGAGCATCAATGTAATTGGGGGGAAATTCTTCTATAAAAAGGCAGTCCATGCAATGTAATAGCGGGGGGAACATTTTGCTAAAGAGCTGCTGTAATTTGGACCTATTGCATCAATATAAAGACTCCTGGTTCTGACTCTGAACTTGTTCACTGTGTATGATGCCTTCTATGCTAATTTTTGTTAATTTTGTTTCTTCATTTGCATACAGTAAATTCTGAAATCTGGATTTAAGTGTGTAGATTAAGAACGAACCCTGGAATTGCTAAAGGATACATATCAGTGTGTGTTCAGTTTTAGTTTCTGCTAATGTTTATAATATTGATAGCTGCTTGTTCAAGTAGGAGCTAGTAATTGTGCTGCTTGTTCTTCCCCTTGAAACAATCTGCATTTCCCATTTCTTTCAGTTATTTATCCCTTTCAACATTTTTTCCCATCTCTTTTCTGTTCCCTAAGCTGAAACCAAGAATAGTGTAGTAAAGGAGCCGGCCTTTCAATCTGTTGGGCGGGTCTAGGGCGCCTAGATAGACCAAAACCATTTCCTAGTGGCAGATTCGTAACCAACAAGTCCAAAATAAGATTCTAACGGTGGATAATCTCAAGAAGAGATGTTTTCAGTTACCTAATAGGTGTTGTTTATGCAAAAAGGCAAAATAATCAGTGGAGCACATCTTCTTGGAATGTCCCTATGCTCTAAACATTTTCCAGCACCTCATCAACAGGATGGGCATCTCTTGGGTGATGCCTTCTAATATGGTTTTGTGGTTACAGCAGTGGGAGAAGCCCTTTTGTAGTCCTTGTCTTAATGTAATTTGGAACCTTATTCCGTTTCATCTTGTGTGGGGAGTATGGTTAGAGGGGAACAGGAGAATTTCTAGAGGGGAAAAAAGGTCAGCAATGAGAAGTTTGGGAAGTATCACCCAATTTTAGAGGAGAATGCTAAATCAGTCAAGTACCCTATCAAACCAGAGAAGTCTGAAGAGACTATGATTACTAAGGCATGGAATCTGGAACCCATTAGTGGTGGAGTGGCAAATGCTCAGGCTAGAAATGATGTAAAATGGCAACCACCCCGAGATGAATGGTTGAAGTTAAATTTTGATGGGGCCTCCAAAGGCAACCTAGGTAAGGCAGGAGCAGGAGCTATTTTGAGGGACAATCAAGGTAGATTGGTGGGGGCAGCCTGCAAGTTTTTGGGAATTACTACTAGCCATAAAGCTGAAGTTAATGCTTAACATCTTGGTGCAGAGCTAGTTAAGGATTTAGGTGCTAAAAAAGTTATCATTGAAGGAGACTCCTTAATATTATCAATGTTTTGGAGGGAGAAGCCAATTGGCAAATTGATTACATTGTGCAGGATATTAGAGAGATTGTAAAGCATTTTGAAGAAGTTGATTTTGTTCATGTTTTTAGAGAAGGTAATAAACCAGCAGACTGGCTGGTGAACTTTGGTGCCATTAAATAAGAGGATAGGCAATGGGTCCCCTTAGGGGTGGTCCATCAAGACTTAGAAAAGCTCAGGAGGGAGGACTGCATCTAATTGGGGTCCTGGGTGAATTTTGCCTATCTTGCGTCCAGGGGATTTTTTAGCTACTTGCCCTTGGCAGCTGTGTAACTAATGGGCTGATCTTTGGCAAGAAATATGTGTTGTGATGTAAAAGGGTTCGGGCCCTTTCAAAATCTCGTTTTTACCCTAATAAAAAAAAACACCTCCTTGTGGGCCTGTCTGAGAGTTGCCTTTTGCTACATGAATAAGCTACTTGTTCGTAATTTGTGCTTGTAATGGAGAGGTCAAAGTGCTAAGTATAGGTGCTGGCCCAAGGATATATGTAGGAGATCTTCAAGAGCTTGTAAGAGTCATGAAATACCCATTCATGAGATGCTTAAGAACAACCATGTGAAAGCTATCACATACATTCAGAACTCTTTTGTCCATTCCATTATGAAAGCAGAACCAAAACTGACATGTCTGGAGAGTTCTCATGCTTTGGTTTCACTTAGTATAAATAGTCGGGAAAATGTTATAGAGTGAAATCAAGAGAAAGAAGAAACCAGAAGAGATAATTTAACTACAGGCAGAGAGATTGATGTAAATTTAATGGACTTATTTGGAAAAAATATTACTATTTGGGACAGAAGAAATGTAAGGTTAGGTGGGAAACTCATTGCATTTTTCCAAGACTGAGATTGCTGAAATCTTCTAACTGTGCTTTCTTAAATTTTGCATCTTATTGGTTAACTTCATTCTTAATTTTGTACCTAGGTTTGTACTCGTTTTTATGTGTGCTGTTAAATACTTTCTATTGAAATCTACAAATGGATGGAAACTGGTAATTAGTGGAATGGATTTCTTATGGTCTAATCTTTATTTTTTGATTGGGAAGCGCCTTTTTCCCAAAATTATTTCCTTTCTTGAATAATAAACACATATGTGCACATATATACTTGTGGCATATATTTTAAACAAAGAATGATTTACAACATATTGCAATCTAAAGCTTTATGGGACATATGTTTTAGATCTCTATAAATAATGGCATAATTTCAAGAGGATGTTGTTTATATATATTTGAACTTTCTTGTGTTTGGGGATCTTGTTTGCCTTTTCCTTGATGTATTGTGGCTTGACAGATCTGGAAGTCCCGTGCATGGGGATACTGGAGAAGCCAGTGGAGACGGAACTGTAAGTTCAATATTTTACACTTGATTTCACAGGTTATTTACTTGTCATTAGGATACAGGAAGACTTGATAATAAATTTTATTTTGAAATTCTTTTCTTGATATTTTATAAGCTGCCATGTAAATTTGTCATTGGCACAGGCTCCATATCATTCATTGTCATGGTGCAAGACATGGCTTGGCTCTTGTGTGAATATAACCCGGATGCCTCAGGTGCCTTGCTTTTACACCTCATGACTATGTTGTGGAAAGTCTCCCTAGGGAACATTAGTTTAATTTTATTGCTGGTATATTTAGTCTATTTATTCTTTCAGTATGTATAATCTTTATTGGAACTACAGTTTTTAACCTTGTCAAGGGAAGACTGATGTAATGATGATCATTATACCCATGGCACCCCTCCACATGCACATATCCTCATTATTGGTTTTAGTGACACTTAAAAAAACTTGCTTCTTTGTCTCTTTAGGATTGTATCTAATTTATTGACTCTTGGGTTTGGACCATGTGACAAGCTCATGTCTGTCTAGGAAATTTGATAGTAGATCACATTCTTAATGCAAATAATTTGAGCATGCAGTATAGTCCTTGCGCCATTGCAATATCAATTTGTGTTCTGTTTCCATCCCTTCACTTCTTGAACTACATGTGAGAGGATAGTTGATACTTTTCTAGTTATTAAACTTCTATTGCTTTCCTTATGAATTTCAATATCAAATGGTAAACAAAAGTTTGCCGACCTCTTTTCTATTTGGAAATATCCAGATTCTAAAAATCAACTGCAAACAAAATATTAGATATTTGGAAGGCTGTTTCTAATTTTTTCTTCAATTAATCTATGTTCCATGGGGACCCATCCTAAGATTTGGGTGTAGTCTCCAAGACCTGTCCGAACATACCAAAAAAGCATCCTGCCATCCCAGAACTCATCTCGCCATCCCAAAAAGCCATCCTGCCATCCCTGTCTTGGAATGTGGTGGAACATAGTTAATTATGGTTCATGTTGACTGTAGGCAGGCAAATTGACATGTCTGCATAATTAGTAAATAAATTTTGTCATTT
Source organism: Wollemia nobilis (assembly GCA_028583015.1). Lineage (NCBI taxonomy): Eukaryota > Viridiplantae > Streptophyta > Pinopsida > Araucariales > Araucariaceae > Wollemia > Wollemia nobilis. The sequence continues at coordinate 5,498,297 of JAQPPZ010003280.1, forward strand.
TGTGTTATTTGTAGTTTGTACACAAAGTGTTTGATGAAATGTGCGTACATATAATAAAGTTATAAAGTTGTGATGTAATATTATATGTGATAATGTGTAATGTTTAGTGAAGTATTAGTTATGTATGGACAAGTCATAAAGTGAGTCATCAAATGAAATGTAAATGTAAGTCAAATGCATGTCAAATGTAATTTAAGAAAATGATGAGGTGTCAAGTAGTTGGAGGTTGCAACTACTTTATAGTTGTATAAATAAGACCCTTCCCTCATTCATTGGAGTAATTGTTGTCAAAGGCCGAAGTGTGTGGTTGGTGTTGTTGACAAGGAAGGAGATATTCCATACATGCATTGTATTGTCAAGTGTTGTATAGGCAGGAGTGAATGCAATGCTACCCATTTCAGCCTTCATCTATGTGATTGTGTGTATTGTATGTGATGTCATTGCTGTAGCAAGGTAGATGTGTAGGTGTTCTTTCCAAGTTCTGTGTGTAGGATTGAAGCAATAGTTGCAGTCTGCAAGTGTTGTATGAGGAGTGCCATGCAAGAGAGTGCTGATGAAGGTTGCCATACAAGTGAGGAGATTGATGATTGCAGTCTTGGTTGACCCTGGAATCTGTCATATCAAATTCTTCCTCCAAATGTTGGAATACTCACGACCGTGCATGGACCTTAAAAAAGCAGACCGCCGAATAAAAATCAATAAGCATCATTTCAGTTTGAAGTTCGAACCAACTTCGCATGAGTTTTGGAGAGGTGGATGACAAATAACTTATCGCGAGAATGTGGGAAAGTATGTTGTATTCCATTTCTACATCTTGACGCCGTTGCCTATATGAAGTTAGGTCAATCTTGGTGACATGGAGTAGTGACGAGCAAACCATATGGGAAGGTGTTAGTAGTCTGGAAAAGGGCAAGCTGTCCTATTCGTAGACTGAGTCATCTAAAGCAGATTACAATGCAGATGAAGAAGAATTGTTTGTTGACGTTGATGAAGGGCCAACACATGAACCAAAAGGGCAAGCAGATGCATAGCCAACCATGCAAGTAGACATGCACGAAGGAGACGTGCAAGGGTTTGTGCATAGAGAGTTGTGTGATGACAACGAAGAGTTGCATGTAGACGATCGAGCCACAAAGAGTTGCATGTTGGTGGTGGAAAATTATGTGATGATGATGCTGTGCAACAAGAGGTTTTACAGCAAGAGGCTGTATAGTATGGAGTCGTACAACAGGATACCATATAGCACGAGGCCATACAACATGAATTGCATGACAATGAAGTATGTATGGTGCTAGAGCAATTGCAAGTTGATGTGTCCAATGGTGAGCAGGATAGGAGTTTGACATCAATACAAATGCGACATGGTGTGTCCGATAATGCGTGAGATGGGAGTCCAACACTAGAATAACTGAAGGTTGGTGTGCTTGATGGTGAGCAAGACGGGAGTTCGACATTGGAGCAATTGCAGGATGGCAAGTTTCATAATGCGCAGGATGAGAGTCCTGCACAAGAGCAATTGCGTTGTGGTGTCCCTGATGATATTTGTGAAGGAAACATATTGCGTGATGATGTGCGTGAAGGGGAGCCACATAAACCATTGCCAATGTCTACAAAAAACCAATTTTGGCATATTGTTTGTGTCTGATGTTTCATGGAGGAGAAACATAAGAGCTAGTTAGGCATTGGAAAATTTGCCTCACAATGTGGAAAGTAAATGGAAAAAATAATGGCATAGATTGGAGGAGGTTATTCCTTGTGACATTTCGAGGAATCACAATGAACTAGTACATGAGATTGCCAAAGGGCGAGTACCAGACTTGGGATGAGTTGCGCGCAAAATTTGTAAAGGAATTTCGGTTGTTCCATAATGACGATGAAGTTATTATTGAAATTTATAGAACAAAATAGGGTGAGAATGAGTTTGTTTGTTCGTATAATCAAAGGATGAGTGGGTTGTTTACATATTTGGAGGAAGATCCATCAGATGCGTTGAAGAAGAGGTGGTTCATAGGACTTCTTCCTACGTACCAAAAGAAGATTAGGGTCATTCCTACGACGACATATCAAGAGGTCTTGGAGCGATATTTGAATCTGGAAAGTGATGCAAAAATATTATAAAAGTGTTGGGGTCATGTGGACGAGAGTGACTCTGAAGATGATAATGATTCTGATGTTGAGAGTGACTTTGACAATGAGTGAGGATTTTAAAAATGAGAGTAGTTCATCATTCAAGTGTTGGGGTTGAGAAGTTAGTGAAGGAAGAACGATGACTCCGAGGATGAGTGTGACTCGGAGAGTGCAAGATCATTGCTACAAGAATATGTAGCACAAAGGGAGATTGTATCAAAGGGGGATGTCGTTGGTAATATAGTCTGTGACAACCGTTGGAGAACTAGAGGACGCAAAATTGAGTATGATACTGAGTGTAGACCCATGGTGAACTAGTGAACTTGATGAATCTGATTGCAATTGAGGAAATTTCAATCGAAGAGGCCGAAATACAATTGATAGTTGAAGCTATGCAGGAAGAAGTTGTAGAAGTAGTTGATGCAGATGGGAAAGTGAGTGATGTAGATGATGGAGTCAATGATACAAAATATGAAGAGAGAGAGATTGTTTGGCATTTGATTGTCTAGACCAGGGTTTTCCGAAAGTTGCAACGTCGTACAATGAGTTGCCAAGGTCATATGATGAGCTGCTAAGGCTGTACAATGAGTTGACAAGCCATCTAGCAGGAGGAGCATATGACAGGTGTGTGTACAAGGCAAGTGCGTATGACACATTGTTGTACAAGCATAGTGTGTACGACAAAAAACTATCATACAAGCAGAATGCATACAACAGGACATCGTACAAGCAGTGTGTACAACAGAACGCCGTGCAAGACGAGTGTGTATGATGGATTGCCATATAGATGGATTCTATCATACAAATGGAAGGTGTTGTATAGATGGAGTTTGCTGTACAAATGGAAGGCACCATATAGATGGAGTTTGCTGTACAAATGGAAGGCGTCATGCTAATAGTCTATCGTACAAATGGAAGGCACCATACAGATGGAGTTTTTCGTACAAATGGAAGGCATTGTATAGATGAAGCCTGACGTACAAATGGCAGGTGTTATATAGATGAAGCCTGTTGTACAAATGGAAGGCATCATATAGATGGGGTTTGCTTTACAATGAGCTGTCGTACAATGGAGAGCTCAGATTGTCAAGATTCAAGGTAGGCCGTTTAATTGGTGTTAGCAATACAAAGGTGGGTTGTTCACGCCAAGAAGTTAGCCATCTGAGACCAAGGGATGTTTACCAGAGGCTAAGGCAAGGTCATCAGAAGTCAAGCAGTAATTCGGAGTTGAGGAAAGTTGTTCAAGTGGGTCAAGTGAAAGCTACCGAAGTCTGAGACCAAGGGATGTTTACCAAAGACTAAGGCAAGGTCGTCAGAAGCCAAGGAGTAATTCGAAGTTGAGGAAAGTTGTTTAAGTGGGTCAAGCAAAGGCTTCCGAAGTGTAGATGAGGAGAAAAATTCAGTTCAGACAATGAAGATTTTAATGGTTTTGACATTGAGGTTTTGAGGTGTTGCCCCTCAACCCTGCCCTGCATTGCGATACGGTACACGTGAAGGGTGTTGCCCCTCGACCCCGCAAGGGGTGTTGCCCCTTGGCCCCCGACAAAGGGGGCGACGGGCGTTGTCTATCATGTTAGTCATATTGATCATGTGGGACATGTTGATGATACGAATGATTGCAGAAAGTGGAGTGAGCAATTAGAGAACAAAGTGTTATGGGCAGCAATTTGAAGTGATGCCGATTATAGAAGATATTTGGAATAGGAAAGTGGAAGGAGTGTCACAAGAGATTCTAGTACGTGTTCAATGCTTTTATGCCCAATGTTTAGCTCTTGTGTCATTGAGGACGTGGACAAGTTTAGAGGAGGGGATAGATGTAGGTAGGCAAATTGACATGTCTGCATAATTAGTGAATAAGTTTTGTCATTTTGTGTTATTTGTAGTTCGTACACAAAGTGTTTGACGAAATGTGTGTATATATAATAAAGTTATAAAGTTGTGATGTAATATTATATGTGATAATGTGTAATGTTTAGTGAAGTATTAGTTATGTATGGACAAGTCATAAAGTGAGTCATCAAATGAAATGTAAATGTAAGTCAAATGCATGTCAAATGTAATTTAAGAAAATGATGAGGTGTTGGGTAGTTGGAGGTTGCAACTACTTTTTAGTTGTATAAATAAGACCCTTTGCTTATTCATTGGAGTAATTGTTGTCAAAGGCCAAAGTGTGCAGTTGGTTGAAGTGTGTGGTTGGTGTCGTTGACAAGGAAGGAGATATTTTGTACATGCATTGTATTGTGCATGTAATGCAAGTGCTGTACAGGCAGGAGTGAATGCAATACTATCCATTTCATCCTTCGTCTATGTGATTGTGTATATTGTGTGTGATGTCATTGTTGTAGCAAGGTAGATTTGTAGGTGTTCTTTCCAAGTTTTGTGTGCAGGATTGAAGTAGTAGTTGCAGTCTGGAAGTGTTGTACGAAGAGTGTCATGTGAAAGAGTGTCGATGAAGGTGGTTGTACAAGTGAGGAGATTGATGATTGCAGTCTTGGTTGACCATTGAATCTGTCATATCAAATTGTTCCTCCAAACGTTGGAATACTCACCACCTTGCTATATTGACCTACTTAGCTGTCATCTGCTTGATATGAGAATTTTTTTATGTTTCTTCTTTTCTTACTGGTTTCTTGGGCTTGACAGAAACTTATGGCAGTCTACTAGTTATGATATCACTTTTGGCTAACATCTTCAAAAGGGTAACTCAACTTTCCTAATTAATCCAAGTTACTTTTAAACCCTAGTTTTGCTTGGATTGTGTAGATTGAGATTGCATCAATGCAATATTTATGACAGGCCACAGCCCCTTGGTTGGAATTGGCATGAAATGTAGTTTATTTCTCCCCCTTTGCTGTCTTGTTTACCCATGCTTTTTTATTCTACCACTAGATATGCCACCCACCTTAATGGAGAGAAGGGGGGTGGGGGTAGGTGAGTAGGTTGTGTTCCTGGTTTCACTTACCAGACACCAATTAGAAAGCACTGGGAACAAAAAAAAAATAGAGGTTGCTACATGAATATGCACATTAACAGTCCCATCATTGTTGGAAAAACAATATCTTTTTTTAATTGGTTATATAGGATTGGAATGGGCCCTACCCATATCATGTCATGGCTGCATTACCACGATGTCACATCTTGACAATTATGCATATATCACTTGATAAGATTTGAACCTTGGTCTTTGCTTTAAAAGTTGACGTATTTAACCCGTTGAGCTCTTGCCATTTGATTGGAAAAGCATATAACATAAAAGGAAATGTGCAATTTTCCAATTCTAAATTTCATAAAGGCATTTTTTGGAAAGGCACGACCCCAGCTTGTTTAAAGGCTTTCAAATTTGTTTGGTATTGCCTTCTAGTTCTAATTATACATAGAAAATTGTGCTGGAGATTTCCGTTGGATGTATGCTAAGTTTCCTAACAAAGGTGAGAGATCATCTTTGAAATTGATTCTACAATGTCTTAGCATGTTGATAGCACTTATCATGTTTTTTGATATGAAGCACTTAATGTTATTAGAATGTTTAACATTTGATGTTGGTTGTTTGTCATGGTTAGGTTGATTATGTAACTATTCACCACCTAAAGTTATAAACAAAGTTATCTTATCTCACACTCCTTTTTCTTGGATCCCTATATCCGTGTATCAAACATACTAATACAATACTTATTGGATATCATATTTAAATACATGCACATTGTATTCAGACATATCCAAGTACATGGATGAATAAATGCACATTGTATCCAGACATATCCAAGTACATGGCTGTATGTGTTCCATACGTAATATATCTAGATATGATTTGGGCATGTCTAGAGTTGCATCTATCACATGAGATTAAAAGGAATATATAAAATAGTATTTATTTTTGAATAAATTGATAAATAAAATACCTTTTTAATGAATAAGAATATCCTCTTTTTGAAACTTATATTTGTGTAAAGATTTTTATGTTCTACATATGTGAATATAAATATATATGCTTTTTATTATATAGGATCTAGTTGTATCTGTATTAGGGGGTGTTGAAGATTTTATCATATCCATATTGTATGCCATGTTTGTCACCATGTAACATTGGTATTAATAAAGGATGTAATGATGTCGAAAAGTGTAGTCTATATATACATATTCAAATTAATTTCTTCATCCTCTTGCATTTCTTCAAGTAAATGTTCAAAGTACATTGTATTAAAGCCCTAATAGCTGTTGGACTTGTAATGGATGCATATTTGCTACGTACTGTAGAAGCAGCTTGAAGTATTAGACATCAACATGAGATTATTGGGTAGAAGAAACAATCTGATATTCAGGTCATACTAAAGGACATGAAGTTAATGTGATCAAAGGAAAAGTTATTGTTATATAAATTATTAATGTCAATTAGAAAACTGAAAGGCATGATCATTATTTCATGATAGGGATAAAGTTGAAAGCTGCCAAATTAAAATCAATGGCTATATAATCAAATGGCATTAGCTCAACTGGTTAGATTCCTCGACTTTCAAGGAGGAGACCAAGGTTCAAATCTTGCCAAGCGATACATACATAATTGTCAAGCTTGTTGTAATACCAACATATGGTCTTGATGTAATACGGGTGTGGTCCATTTCAATCCCATATAACCCATTCAAAAAAATCAATGACTATATAAAAAAGGGAATATTATTATTGCAAGGAAGATTGAGGATAAATTGGAAGTTTGCATGAAAAAAAAGATTTACAATTCAACAGATGACCTACACCAAAATTCTGATATGCATGAAAAAAGCTTTTTTTCAATGAAAATGTGTACTTAAAGCTTGAGCCTTGTATGATGTCTTGACTTGAATTGTTGTTTTTATTGCAATATCTGATTTGCATAATGTTAATTCATTGTAATATGCATGAAAAAAAAAATAAAAAAGAAAATTCGTTTTCTTCGGTTTTTTTTTTGCCGATTTTTGAAAAACTCCCGTCTTATTGCCCAGCCGATTGACTCCCGATACCGATTTTCTCAACTATGGTGTGATCCATTTATTTTGACATGTTATTGGGATCCATGCCATTGTATAGTGGGTAGTATTTATACTCCCACTTACATGTCATTTTGCACATTGAGTGTTGTTTTCATTGTTAGCAAGGTATTTTAGTATTCGAAATTGATGAACTACTTATTTGTGGTTAAGAGGTTTACTTGAACCATCCTCGATACTTTGTATGGATTTGTCTTAGGTTCCTTGACAATTTTTTTTTGCATATCAAACTCGTGCATTGACCTTAGGTCTAGTTGCATGTCACCAAGGGTGTACTGTAAGAAGCTCTAAGGAAAACTTAGTCGGTCAAGCACAGAACTATATGGTGAACCAACCTACTGTAGTCGGTCAACCAATGGCTGATCAACTCATGATGAACCAACCAATGAGCAAAGTGGTTGTACCTCAAGTTCATATGATGCAAGTCTATGCGTCGCTTGAAACATCCTCAATGGGCGGAAATTGTTGAACTTCCCAAGGAGTTGTCACACACAATAATCATTCTGATGGGCTGATACCCTATCTCCTCTCCAAGAGTTGAGTCTCCCTCAACCAGTAATAGAACCTGAAATAGTAAATGAATATTCTGAAGATGAAGGGGGGAAAACTCATAATAAAGTGTGAAGTATTTGTCCTCTTGGATAGAAGAAGAAAATCCAATGAGTTGAGGGAAACAAGTCTACAACTGGAACATGAGACCATTATACTGGCCCTACTAAAATGATACAAAAGGAAGGAAAATCAACAAGATAGGAAGAGTTATCAGACGAGCCTCGAGCCCCCATTGATGGAAGTGTTTCCCTTCGTCGAAGAAGAAATCCTAGAAGAAGGCTACCATATTTGCGGAACATCTTATAAACCAAAAAGAGAACCTAAAGTGGAAAGCAAAGATTTGGAGTGTGAGGATTTAGAGGTTAAAGGACAATACATGGCATGCATGTTTCCACTAGAAGAGGAAGAGGCTATACAAAATTTGGAACCAAATTCTCATCCAGAATACAAGACATTTAGTTTTATTCTAAAGGGAAAATAATCTACGAGTTCTGAAAAATTTATGATAGGAAGACTTCCTATGGAAAGGTTCTACCTCCCTGAAGAGGACATTTTTGAAGCAAATATCATTCAGCCAATGGGTATGGTTCCACTTGCAAGTGCCAAAGGTGTTTAAATGAGTCTAGATAAAGAAACCACACTAAGCAATACAAAGCTCATTTTTCCCACGATTTTGGGGAGTAAAGCTGATGTAGGGCTCACATTCCAACAATTCAGTGTTGTGAAGGACAATAACAGGTTTGTTGAAGAACATCATTGGGGTTCACCACTACTGAGCAATGATTTGTCATTTGGTCACATAGGAACAAAGGCCCAAATCAGTTACTAATACTAGTGTCCACCATGGGATGAGATGAGAAGCAAGGAAGCAGTCATAATTATGAAAGTTCATGCATCCACCCTTACTCGCAACTGCTTTAGGATCGAAAGGGATTATTCTTCTCTATATGTCTGGTATCAAGTGTTATATTAGGGAGGAATCAAAAATGCAAGAGCTGCTTTAGCTTCCAAAACTTTAGTTTTTGCTTTTATATTTGCATAATTCTTGATGAGGGGGTATATTGTTCACTAGAGTGCATCCACCAAGTTTTGAGTTGGGGAAGACCTCTTGGCATAAGCCGTTCATACCATCTGGCCTACTTTATTTGCATAGGTGTTGGAATATTTTTAGTTGGAATGTCAACATCAAGAGGAAAGGCAACTACTTTTTGGAGTTGATCAACTAAAGCAACCCGCTCAACAAGAATAGAAGCCAACGAATCCGTGAAAAGTGATTTGTGATATTCATTAAAAAAATTGCTAAGCCAAGAGTGTGCCCTGCTCAAGACAATCTGCCCCGCTCCCTATGAAAATGAGCCCCATTCAAGACAATTCACCCCACTCCCTACAACAGTGTGTCTGGCTCCCTCCGAGGCATGCCTTGGTCAAGCCAAGCACATCCCTAACTTGGCAAATCCAAAAAAATACTTGTTCAATTGAGCAAAAATCCCCATGGGAATATTTGATTTTCTTGTTTTCAACTTGCTTCCACATCTTTCCCATTTGCTCGTTTTGGACTGTTCAGTTCATTTAAAAAAATATATATTATCTCGCTTGAGCGAAAGTGTCGCATGAGACACTTAGGTTCCCGCTTCTTCTCATCCCTTTCTTTCACCATTTGCCTCATTATCACTTCACCTCTACCTTTGGTTCTTTTGTCACTATTCCATATTCCCCTCTTATTTCTTTTGTTCTCGCTTCTCAAATCCCCTTCACTTCTTCTATTGCACCCTTCTCACCTCCAATAAGCGCAACCTTAGTCTAAAGGTCACCAATAGGCTCGCCTGCTCTAGTCTTAGGGCCATTCCATTCGTTGTTACCAACTTACATCATGTCTCAATTTGTCACAACTTCATGGACGCCACCATCCTCGATTAGTCCATCACCACCCCTGCTACCTTTGATCCCCCATATCGCAAGCATTCTTATGTCACCCCATGTGTCCTCATCTCAACCCTTTTCGTCACCCATCAGCACCATGTTATGTTGTTACATTAGACTAGTATCCTTATCCTCATCAGTCCACAAGTCGTTGCAGGTACAATCACACTCTTCCCTCTATTAGCATCAATTTTGCTATGAGATAATCTCATTTTTTGACTCTGCGCCCAAGAATAAGGCACAACCTTGGATCTTCCATCAATTAGGATTGATATCCTCATGAGTCACCATAATTATAGTAGCTTGCTACTACCGTCATGTTGTGAATGGAGATCCATTGTCCAAGCTGAAGTAGAAGATAGAGTAGGGTAGAAATCAACGACAATTGAAGTAGAAGATAGAGTAGGGTAGAAATCAGCGACAATTGGCTAAGTACTCTACTCAAGTGCGACCTGCTTTGTCTGATTACGACTTGCTCTATTCAAGTGCGACCTGCTTTGTCTGAGTACGACCTGCTCTATTCAAGTGCGACCTGCTTTGTCTGAGTACGACCTGCTCTATTCAAGTGTGACCTGCTCTGTCCAAGTGTGACCTACTCTATCCAAGTGCGACTTGCTTTGTCCAGGTGTGACCTGCTTTGTCCAATGCGACCTGCTCCGTCTAGTGTGGCCCACTTCATCCCATTATGGTCCACTCCATCTGATTGTGCCCTGCCTGCTCTGCATGGTGCACCTTGGTTCCCGCTAGGCCTTGCGACTTGCTTTGTCCAGGTGTGACCTGCTTTGTCCAATGCGACCTGCTCCGTCTAGTGTGGCCCACTTCATCCCATTATGGTCCACTCCATCTGATTGTGCCCTGCCTGCTCTGCATGGTGCACCTTGGTTCCCGCTAGGCCTTGCTCCCTCTACCTAGTTTGCCCTGCTCCCACTGCCTAGTGCGCCCCCCTCCCGTTGCATGGTGCGCTCTCCTCGGTGCACCTCACTCTATTTTGTGCACCTCATGTGCATTTCCTGATGCATCCTACTCGCTTTGCCTAGTGTGCCCCACTTCTACTCCTATTCACCCCTCTTCGGGCTGTGCGGCTAATTTTGGCATTGTGTATATAAGGAGGATGAGTCCATATGCAATTTTGAACTGCGAGTCTAGAAATAGATTAGGGTTTATTTTTCAAGTATAAATAAGAGATTAATTCTCATTGTAAGGGTCTTTTGGCAATCTAGCATACCAGAGCTACTCGCTAGAAATCAATTGTACTTGACATTTTGAGATCAATGAAGCGAAAGATTGTGCATAAATTTCTGAATCAACTATGTCTATGACCTCTTTTTTCATGACTGTGCGGAATTATTGGGTCTTCCCTCCTTCCTTTTGTTAGTCCTTTCTTTCGTGATATTGCTGATTATTTTCGAAGATTTGATGCATTGAAGTTATTTGGTCACTATTGAATTTGCTAATTGTACCAATGCTGATCATGCTACGGCTTCAAGCGTATTTAATTTTCTGCTGACTTTGCTCATTTTCTTGCACTCTTTTCCTTACAAAGTATATCAGATTTACTTTTCATGTGTTTAGCTTAGATTTCAATTATTTCAATTGGATTTGCAGGGAACCTTTCCAAATCCAGAGGTTGGAGACATTTTCCATTTGTTGAACTGCTGTCATGGGCACAAATTGCACTTGATGGTTTGTGTTCAACAAGTACATGGGTTATATCTTACAAGAGAGGCCTTTGCATCTCTCTTTTTGAGTATGAAGCCAAATCTAATCACCCTCTTTTAAGGAACGAAGTAATGATCAACTTGATGCCGATTGCAACAAGATTCATACCTAATTCCATTAGGAGTGATAATGCCAACCTGCTTATGCAAGTCTTGAATCTTCTCAATGAATTCCTTTTCTTTGTCCTACTCCAATGTGCAAAGACAGTAGGGGTGAATGTGGGAATGGGGTGCATAAAATCAATAGGAACTAATGTCTGAAAGAAATATGGGATTCAATAGGATTATGGCCAGTTGAGCTACAAAATGTGAAATTATAGCTGTTTCTCACAAAAGAAAAGTTATCATTCAACGTGTAGAAAATCTACAAATTCTTATAATTATGAATTTGACAATTGGACTAGGTTCTGATTAACAAATCTGAACTGTTCATAAAGCTATATATGGAAAAATGTTGACCTCTGAAGTTTGGTGTCAAACATGTCCTAAAGGCCTCCTTAGCAAATCCGGGATCTTAGAATCTTGACGTGACATGATTGTGATGCAAGCACAGGCTATGAGAAACAAAACAGAGGGTTTATACCCTGCTGCTAATCACACAAAATACACAGCAAACCACAAGGCACAAGAAAATACTAGAAGTTTTGTATTAATTCAAAAAGGGCAACATACAATCTTTGATTCTTCGTCTCTCTTCTTGCTGCTGCTCTATCTCATATATATACTTATTTATTTATATATTTTTTACTTCCTCTAGAAACTTCTTTTAGCTTTTCTCTATAGTTCTATATTCTTCCGGAAACTTCTGTTATTATTATTATTATTATTATTTTTCTCTATAGTTCTATATTCTTCCGGAAACTTCCCCTTTTAAAGCTCCTGCATCATTCACCCGGGGTAAGAAAAGTTTTAGCATGAGCTCCTGCTCATGCCAAGGCTTGATATTCTGCAACTGTGTGCCCAAACTTTGCCAGTTCAGCTGGTTTCATCCATGTTGCATCCTCTAATGGCCTGTTACTCCACTTAACCAAATATTCAAAATATTCTCTTTTCCTGGTCTTCCTGTACACTCTTTTATCTATTATGTCTTCGATTGTTTCCTCTTGTTGTTTAGGCATCTGCTGCTCCCAATGGACCTTTTCAGCTTGCTCTATGTGGTCATCCTCTGTAGCTAAGTTTGGATAAGCATACAAATCCGCAACATTGAATATTGGAGAAATCCCAATTCCATCCAGCAATTCTATCTCATAAGCATTATCCCCAAATTTCTTCAGCACTCTACACGGCCCAATTTTCTTTGACTTCAGCTTATTATATTCCCCCTTCGGAAACCTTTCCTTCTTGAGGTAAGCATATACCACATCTCCAACCTGAAAACTGACTTCTCTTATTTTCAAATCTGCATGTTGTTTGTACTTTTCGGTACTTATTTGCAGCCTCTTTCTTACCTCGTTTTGCATCTCATGTATTGCCTCCGCAAACTCCTCAGCATCAGCACTCCTCTTATTCAAATATGCTATATCCCTCAATTCACAAACTCCTCTAGGGCTATATCCATACACAATCTGAAATGGTGTTTTCCCAGTGCTCCTGTTTACTGAATCATTGTATGCAAACTCAGTCTGTGCTAATACCAAATCCCACTGTTTCGGTTTGTCACTTGCAAGACACCTCAATAGATTTCCCAAACTCCTATTGACAACCTCCGTTTGCCCATCCGTCTAAGGGTAATAAGCGGAACTAAAACTCAGCTTTGTTCCCAATTTCTTCCCAAGTGACTTACAAATTTAGTATCTCTATCCGAAACAATGCTTAATGGCAACCCGTGCAATCTCACTACTTCTTTGAAGAATAAATCAGCTATATGTGTGGCATCATTACATTTGCTACAAGCCACAAAATGCGCCATTTTGCTAAATCTATCAACAACAACAAAGATGGAGTCCATACCTTTTGCTGTCCTAGGCAATCCAAGCACAAAATCCATACTTATAGCTTCCCATGGCTTTTCCGGAATAGGCAATGGCTTGTACAACCCTGTATTTTGACTCCTTCCTTTTGCATGTTGGCATATTCGACATCCCTGTACATATCTCTTCACATCGGCTGTCATCTTAGGCCAATAATAATCTTCACTCAGCTTGGCCAATGTTTTATCTATGCCAAAATGACCAGCAAGTCCTCTGCCATGCTTTTCTTTCAATAAATTCTCCCTCATCGAACTCTACGGTATACATAGTTGCTTCCCTTTGAACAACAGTCCTTCCTAGATAAAATAATCCAGCCACGGTGTCCTATCCTCCACTAGAGGATTCTCACATGCCTTCCATGCCCTCATGAAATCCGGATCAGTCTTATACAAATCTTTGATTGCATCAAATCCAATCACTTCTATGCTTATTTCAGTTATCAAAAGACTCCTTCTACTCAATGCGTCAGCTACCTTATTTGACTTTCCGCTCCTATGCTTCAACACAAAAGTGAAATTTTGCATGTCCTCAACCCATTTTAAATGCCTCTGATTCAACTTACTTTGGCTGTTTATATATTGTAGCGCTTGATGATCTGTGTATAAAACAAATTCTTTGGGCAGCAAATAGTGCCTCCATTTCTTCAGTGCTTGGATGATAGCATAAAAATTTTTGATCATATACCGAATACTTCCACTTGGCTTCATTTAACTTCTCACTGAAATAAGCTATAGGTCTGCCTTCTTGACTTAAAACTCCTCCAATAGCTGTACTGTTTGCATCACAATCTACTTTAAATACTTTATTAAAATCTAGATGCCATTGCCAGAATAAACTCTTTCCTATGTAGATAACTCTTGTTTCTTAGAGGATTCAATTGCATTCTGGTGAGTACATACGACATCTATATCCTTAATATGTCATAGAGGATCCTTTAAATTTAAAAAGGTTAAACCTTTGATGCAAGGTCTCTAGCCTAATTGTGCCATTCTTCGTAATTTCTAGTATTTGAAATGGTCCTAGCCACATCATCTTGACTATACATGACTTTATTTCCATTCAGTCATCCTTGTTTATGATTAGAACTTCTAATTTCAAACGTCATACTAATACTCCTAACTCCTTCATGTTATCTCAGTTGTTGGCTGTGAAGTCAATCCTTTGCCATCAAGTTTAGTGAGTTCAGTAAGATCTTCTTGGAGGCTTTCAGGGTCATCAAGCTTGTTCCAATGCTCAAATATGGCATAGTGAACTCCATAGGATGAATTACTTCTTGTCCATACGTCAATTAGAAAGGAGCATAGCCAATAGAGGCCTTATGCATCATTCCATAGGCCCATAAAGTTATTGGTAGTCTCTTCTTCCAATGATTTCTAAGTAAATCCCACAAGGCTTCTGAATTATTGTGATCGAGACTATATTTGGCCTTTATCTGTCCATTAGCCTATAGATAGTTGGGATCTGAAAACTATCGGAAAATTTTAAAGTCCTTGGTTAAGTGTGGAATGATCTCATCACCAAACAGGCATCTCTGTTGCTTGTTAAATGTTGGGGACACCAAACTAAGTGACAATGCATTTGTATAGTAACTTGATTGTACTTGCATCCAAGTTACCATGTCAGGATCTTTCTTAAGCACACTTTGAAAGATATGTGTCTTAACTACTACATATGTGCATTTTCCTGTATGGGTTGTGTTCTTGAATGGACAAATAATTTCCAACTCCTGTTTTACATATGATTTGTCGGGTTCCATTCGAAAAGGAGCATGAATTTTTCCTTCAATGGTTTTTCATGTCCTTTCATGTGTATCACATTTCACTGTCCCTTCATTTGCATCCTTGTGTGGAGGGATCCACCATAGCCCTGCCAACGACACCATTCTAACAGTAGTGTATAATCCATAAAATCTTCTCCAAGGCTGTCATGGTCATGCCACAATATTGCTCAGATTTCCTCTTTCATCACACACGTGCATAGGACCTGATCAGTGACCACATTCATTGATTAGTTTAAATATCATTGTGTTTTTTACTATCTTCTTTTGGTTTGTGTGGGTCTTATTGTCAGGAAAACTGATTGCAGATGGGAGATTCATGTTATCTTCATGCTAGCATGGCAAGATGACTATAGTGAACAACTGGGGGAAATTATGATATGGGTTCCTTTAGATGGCTCTATTGACTTAGCCCTTTTGAATTGATCATCATTCATCTATGAAATTAAGTTTCCTTGGATGTGTGACGGTGAGTCCTATAATAGAAGTATTAGTTTTCTCACTTGATCTTGCATGACTAGTTTGTAGTCAACATAAAAGACAAAAGAAGTTTGTTAATAACTTAATAAGTAATGCTCCGGCTTTTGCACCAAGTACACCATGTCCAGTGCCTTATGTTTTCTAGTACTGTCATTTATCACAACTTTGAACAATACACTTGTGAAGTAGATAGGATGATCTAGATTGTGAATGCCTTCTTGTGCCATGTCCTTTGGCATACTTCAAAGTATCTACGTGGCACACTTCAAAGTATCTATATTATATGTAATTCTTTGATCTTGTTTGAGGTAGCACTGCATTAACTAGCCTTCACTATGAATCTTCAAAAACTATTTGTTGCTTCTGTCCAATTAAAAAATATTCTGTTCCTAATTAGTACATCAATGAGGTAAGGTATTTGTCTAAATTTATAATAATTTGCAGAAGTCCCCCACCTGTCCAAGAAAGGGCTCAATCACACCAACATCCTTCAGTCCTTCCATCTGAAAATGCACTCTGTTTTGTTGAGATTCATATTGAAGTCCTGCAAGATATACAAAGTATCCCAAGAGCTTTCAATAATGCAATAAAGGAACAATTGCTAGGATTCAAAGATAACATGGCCTACTGACACAAATTTTATACATTCTGTGGTAGCCCATTTAAAATAAAAAAGGTTTATGCATTTCTGTAAGATTCTTGGATGTGATTCTTTCTGGCCATCATGGTCCAGTCATCTGCAAATGCTTTAAAAATATTTATTGTCATTTTCTTGCAAATAGAATATAGCTGGTGTAACCCAGGTGTTGTAGGTGAGTTGGAGAGGAGAGGGCAATCCTCCAAGGGAGGTCCCAGGTTCGAATCTCCACCCTACCAAAAAGCTGAATTGGGTACCAAAAATCCAATTGATAATGTTGGTGCGGGCAGGGCTGGGTGCGACCCCCGGGTGACTTTGATGGTGTAGAACCCCCTGTTCGTGGTCTCTTAGACCAAGGTGGCCCCGCAAGGGGTTTTTCGCTTTAAAAAAAAAAAAAAATGAATATAGCTGGTGTATTGCAGATTCTGGGGTTATCATACTATTGGCATAAATACTATTTCCTAAAACAAAAGTTCTCTTCAACTTCTCTTCAGCAATGCTAATATGGTTATTTCTATAAAAGCCCTTGAGTGTCCTGCCACTTTTCCAAAATGGAAGTAATGAATGGCATAAGGAGCGAATCTCTAATGGTAACTGCATTTAGACTTCCAAGATCTTCACATCTTCGTATATGTGCCTTTTGTTCTTTGGGATGATGACAATGAATTAAAACCCATTCCCTGCTGCTTACTTCAGAAATGCTACCAGTGTTCAGCATTTTCTCCATCTTTGCTTTGTCTTCTTTATATTCTTCAAATCCATTTCTATAAGGTCGCCTTCTCACTGTTTGCACCACTAGTGCTAATGCAATTTCATGTAACCAGCACTCAGGCAATAATTTAAGTCCTTGTATGTCCATGCAAAGACATCTTTGGATTCCATAAATATGCAGATCGTGACAGCTGCTAATATAGGATCTCAGTCACGTGCAGTATTTATTAGCAGAGGGTGGGCTTTTGACTACAAATTTACCTTGATCGCATTGTGAACAATGTGGCTGTAATATTGTCATTGTTAGAAAATAGAATATGCAGGCTCATCCTCTATTGGTGTCTAGTGTCTACAAAATTGAATTTGGTCAAACAGGGTGGAAAATTTCCTTCATGATGATATGTTTCTTCCTAAATCAGTCATCGCCCCTTTCAGGATGTTTTATTGGGGTACCTATTGACAAAGCAGCTGACTATTTGCTCGGTTGTCAATTTTAGTACAGATATAACAGAGTAGGAAGACTCGTGTAATCTCTTTACCAATGAGGTAACCATCTGATCTTGACTTGATGATATCATTAAATATTATAAACATAAATGTAAATATGATGTTATCAGTTGGCATTAGCTCAAGTGGTTAAGAATGTGGGCCCCCAGTGGAGAGAAACGGGTTCAAGTCTTGCCAGGCTAATACCACATATGTGGTTTATTGAAACACCATGGTAACATGGTGATGATGTAATTTGTGTGAGGCCCATTGCAATCCGATATAACCAGTTCACAATTTAAAAAATGCATTTTTTGTCATGAAAGAAAATATAATTTCATGAATGGCTATGTGATGTCAAGTGATATCACACAAATTCTGACTTGGATGGTCTTTGTGCTGAGAATGTCTTCCTTTCCTGCATCTTTTGCTTCAGCCTGTCTCATATTTTTCTGAATATAACCATGTATCTTTCTGCGAAGCAATCTTTTTATCTGAATTTGCTGTTTCTTTGGCTGTAAAAATTAAATTTTACTTTCTTTTCTCTTGTGGTGTAAGACAAATGTAGAAAAACATTCAATAGCTTAGCTTTTGAGCCAGTTTCTTTATGCATTGCTGGAATTTATGCAGGGGGCACATGATGGCTCTGATGTGCAAGAGGCATTTAATGTAGAGCGCCAGGATAGAAGGGTCTTCTTTCCAAATATGACAAAGGATAGTCGATTCAAATATATTACTTTCTATGAAGATGGAGAAAGCATTCCAGGAAAAAGGATGGCTGTTTGGGAGCTTGATAAAGGTACAGTTACCAGAACTTTTCATTAATTATATTGTTAGGTGGCACTGTCATGCTAAGCTGGGTGTTTTCTTATTGGCTTGAAGATGATGTCTTTAGATACGTAGATGAACTCACCAAACTTATCTTGTCATAGTGAACCACAGGAATCTTGTTCGATCATCAGTGCTGATGAGAGAGCTTTGGTTAGAAATGTGGCATAGTTTTCATCCTAATGCAAAAACAAAGTTTGTAACAAAAGGTTCTCCCTGCTACTCCTCTTCTAGTTTATTAATGCAAAATGTTGTTCGGGCATTCTTCCTCTTATACCATGATATCCAATTAACAGCCAAACGGGGACCACTGAGGGATGAAGACTGCTACTGGGACTATGCAAAAGCACGATGTGCTCTACCAGATAACTGTGAATATAGGTTAGAATATTGACTTATGTTTTATTCTAAGCTTTTTTGCATTATTATGTCCTAAAATTTCATTCCTCATATCTAATGTAACCCACTAGGTCCAGTTATTTCAAAGTTTCAAACATTGTTTCAGGTATGTGTTTGGTGATGTTCATCTGGGACAAAGCTGCAGACTAAAGGTTTCTCCTAGAGATCTGCTACACCATTATGCGTGATTAACACATTCATTTCCTACTTACTTCTGTTGTAAATTATTACAAGCAATGCTTGTGGTTACATTTTATTTACCACAAGCAACCATTAATTCAAAAACAAATGTTTTGTATAAAGTGTCAGCAGTAACGACGTCTGCCAGCATCATGTGCAAAGCAGGTTCTTTACCTCTATTCAATTTTCATGTCTTATAATTTATTCCTTTGCGAATACTGTTTCAACAAATCAGGGAGAATCCAATAATCTCACATTTGGAGGATACTCAAATATGTGTAATGCTTTTGCAATGTTTCTCCTTTAATTTTTTTTTTTTTAATTATTTAAATGCATCAAGCTGCTTAAGTCCCTAGAAGTTTCAAATTGCATCAATGTTTACTGGAATATTGAGAACACTATATGTCTGATATTGAGAACAAGGGTGGAATTTTACTTTTAAAATGTTTGTAAAATTATCATGGAAGAATCATGACCATCCAAATGTAGTAGCGAGTCTTTAAAAGCATGTTCTATTCTTGCTTGCTTCAATCTCTTTTATTTATGGTTATTGTTTGTTAGAATATTTCAAAGATAAGCATAGTCTCTTCACCCACATTTGAGATTGCAAATGGCAATGGATGTTGCATCCATTTAATAAATTGTTAGACTAATAATTATACAAAATTGAAGCGTTGCTGTGGCCTTAAATAACTTGTTTTTACCTGAGTGAGGAGACTTGTGAATAATCTGTTGATCATATCACTTGGAGCTACAAATGCTCATCAGTTTTAGACCTAGGCGTTCTCCATTGGAACTGTTTATCAAAATCTAAACCACAGCCATGTGGAGTGTCACATGTTGTGATGTGTAGCTGCTTGTGTGAGTTGTATGGTGTAAGACTGCAATGACATTGTTAAGTTTTACATTGTGTGTATCTATCATTTTCCCATAGCTTAGATTGTTAGAGTAGTTTAGGACTTGGAATTATTTATTTATTTAATCCATGTATAGCTCTATAAAAGGAGTGTGGACCAATTTGCAAAAGCAGGGAGATACCATCCTCTCTACTCTGTTTCAAATCCTGCTATGACATGCCTGACTATAGTGGCACGACTCTCAATGGACAAATGCCAGTAGGTGGGTGTGATATTGTGGTAAGATAAATATGTATTAGCAAAAACTTGAAATTTGTCAAAGTTGACAGTCCTCTTAGTATAGTAGATGAGTGTGAGAGTATGGCAACATAAATATGTTAGCAGGAAGTGAAATTTGTCAAAGCCTGGCAATATGCAACATTATAATTGCAATTACAAGAAGGTTATTATAGAAGGAGATTCTTTGAATATCGTCAACATCTTGAAGGGAGCTCAACCACCTACCTAGAGTTTTGAATATTTCATGGAGAAAACTAAACATAATATCCAGCTTTTGGAGAACTCCCAGTTCAACCATGTGTATCGGTAAGGAAATACTGAATAGAGCTGCAAACTCCATGGCTAATCTCAGTCTCCATCAAGAAGCACTTACGGTCTAGAGAGAGAGGTTCCCCCTGGAACTTACTCATATTATATCTGAGGAATCTAATGTTACCTCTTCTTGATGTTAGAATTGGCATCCCCCTGGTGGTTCTCCAAAGGAATGACGTTAGGATGATGGATGGTGTTCCATGTCTTGATTATGATGATCTCACTAATCAGGTAGTTTTCAGTTTAAAACTTCCCTTGGTAATGGCTTCTTTTTGCATGTGGAGACAAAGGATCTTGGTTGTGATGAGCTGGCGGGGGATGGACCTCACCCATCTCGTTATCACGTATAAGGGGAATTGGTTCCTGTTTTCCCTGAGTTTCAATGGCACCTTTGGAAACATGTTAATAATTTTTTGGTGTAGCAGATTTACACGTTACCCGAGGCGGATTTGGAGGAGGTGTTGGGACAACAAGGTGGCTTGGGAAGCATCTCTTTCCATGATTGAGGACCAAACTGTCAGTATGATTGGCAAGAAGTTATTTAGGGGCATGCATGAGCGACATTCCAGATTTGTATGGAGTAATGCGGTGTCCCATCCCTAGTGTCTAAATTTTTTTTGTGCGTTTGGCTTTTTCCCTGCCCGTTGGTGTCGTGAATTCTGTAAGAAGCGTTTGAGGTATTCGATGGGGGATGAAGAGCGGTGCATTGAACCGACAACTCTAACTCTACATAAGGATGTCTGGGACATTCTCGCGAAAGGAGGTTTCCTGAATTTCCTGAAAAAATTTAGTGGGTTGGATAAGGAGCTAGCCATGGAGCTGGTGCACTCGTGGGATGAAGGGAAAGTGAAAGCTAGAGGTGTCGAATTCACCATTAACGTGGCGCTCTTCTAGTCTAACAGCTTAGGGTGAGTGCATAAACAAGGAAAAGCACTCTTTGGCAAAAGAATTGAAAATTTTCAGGAGCAAAGGTGAGAATCTGGATAAATTCCAAAATGGTATTTTGTGGGAATCCCTTCCTAATCCTTGGGATAGGGTGGTCATCCCCATCATGCAATACTTCTCGCTTGATGAGCATTTCTCTATTGTTAGGAGCTTCCATGTAGCGTTCCTCAACCACCTTAGGAGGAGGAAAAGGATGAATGTCGTGGCCTTCCTTTTCAAATCTATTGAGAAGACTATGAAGTAGGTCCCTAAAGGTAATTCCTTTGTTCCCCTGCACAAGGGTCTACTAGAGATTCTTTTTTTGCATTCTGCCAAGAAAGGTGGTCAACCGGGGGTGGTGAACCTCCGGTTGGATTATGGGAACCCTTCTAACTCGGAGAATAACCCCAAATCCATGAGAGAAGCTTAGTTTTTTGATTCGCTTTAGGGCTTCGGAGAGGAGAAGAATGCCTCCTCCGAGTCCACCCCTTCCGGGGACCGAGTGAAGATTTTGGGAAGTGCCAAGCAGCTGAAAGGTCCTGTTTCTACCTTGAAAGACCCTGACCATGGTGTTGAGGGTGTTGATGGTCCCAAAAAGAAAACAGAGACCCAAAGGCATTCCAAGCGTCTGAAGACTAAGGCTAAAAAAGAGTGGGGTACTCCCCTCCATATCATCTCCGACAGGAACTAGGAGGAGTCTTGGGAGTTTGTTCCGGTCTCCTTGTTGAGGAAGATATTTCCAACATCTCCCTTTAAGAAGGCTAAGCCTCAGCTAAGAAGAAAGTTGTAGTTGGGTCTCTGGATTCTCATTTAAGTCAGAAAAATACTCTTTTAAGCCTAAATGACCTCATCAAATCCATGCGTAGGGTCAGTAAAATGATAGCTAATTACACTGATGAGGCTTCTCTCCTCTTGGGAGACTTAACGAAGAAAATCATGGATTCAAGTTCTAGTTCAGAGCAAGATACTCAAGAAGAGGAGGCTATGAAGGAAGATTTTTAAGTGGGTCCCTTTTTTGGTTGGCTTTTGTTCCCTGGGGGGGGTTTTCTCGGTCTTGTTTAGGATCCTCTTTGAGTTCCTGTTGGTTCTTGGGTAGGATCCCTTTTTGGTAGGTGGATCCCTCTTTGTTTTCTGCTATTTAATTTCTAGTTTCTCTTGCTTCTCTTTCCAAGTTAGTTGTAAAAGGTTCGGAGATCCTTTCAAAACCTCTTCTTCAACCTAATAAAAAAAACAATGGTATAGATTAAATACATGAAAGGCAAGATATTTGAGTGTGGTGAATATTATTGCATTGAACATGTATACTGAAACATGCTTGTTTATATGTGCCAAATCTTTATTGTGAGAGGGTATTGTAAATAGGATTTGAAATCTTAGGAAGAGTTCTAAATTAATGACAATTGAAGACTTGTCGAACAGCTATCATGTTAACATTAGATGTATTATTTTTAATTTTATCTTATCCTAGTTAACTAATTAATCTGCAGTAACTCTATTGTATGTTTGGAATCTTTTTGGACCTGGACAATCTTTATCAAGCTTTGGCATGGTAGATATTAATTATATAAAAAGTCAAGCAATTTAAATAATAATATTGTAACTATAGAAGGAAAATTCACAGAAATCATGAGATTTTGTTTTTCTTGCAAGATAACAGGGTTGGTGAGAAAACAGGACCATTTTCTTGGCGTTTAGAAATCACTAAAAACTTACAGGCCAATTGGAGTCTAGATTACCTGCACATTGATGTTCTATATGGCAATTCTTTTAATTTATTTCTTGAAATGTTCAAATACTTTATTTTTGTAGGAGTCTTGTGGAATCTGACAATGACTACAAAATGTTGCCACTTAAGTCCATTCTCTTTAGCTTAACAAGTCTTTCAATTGAATAAAAAACAGCCTGTAGTTGTCGATAAACACAGAAAGTAGAAACATAAATAGAATCAGATCCTTCAGGGTATACCATACGTTATGTGAGTCAATAATACCCGAATGAGCAAGCTCCATTACAAAATACTAAAAGAAGACAATTACAATCCCTTGTATTTCCTTGTTGCTAGTAGGATTTAAATCAAAGATAAATTGATGTGCAATATAAGAAAATATCAACTTGAAACCAAATATATATTTGGAAAAAAAAAAAAAAAAATCTTTTTTTTTTTAATGTTTTTAAAAGTTTAAACTCTAATCCAGTTTGAGGACAACGAAGGGAAATACTTAGAGCTATATATATATATATATATATATATATATATATATATATATATATATAGAGGAGAATTTGCTTTAAAATATTTTTAAAATTATAAATAAATCCAGTTTGAGGACATGGAAGGGAAAGGATATTGCAGTTTAAAACTGTTTGATTATGTTATACATTATTGGTTTTTGAGGATTATTCATGATCATGAGTTGTAAGTGAAATGTTTTATGAAATTCTAATAGAAAATCAACTTCTTAGTTATCTAGTGTTTGTTTTAACTATGTTTTTGTTTAAGTAAATTGTTTTTTTTATGCCTTTGTTGAGTTTTTGATGAATTTTTGAGAAAATTCAGAATTGGGATGTCAAGGTGCAAGGTTCTTAATATGATTGTAACTTATTTTGTGGTGTATATTGTGTATGGATTAAAGGATAGATCTGACTCATCCAACATGAATAGAATTTTATAAATATATAAAGGACAATTGTAAATTTTGATGTATCCATGAATGCAGTGTCAATATGAGATAACTCTGAAAGCAATGTTAATATGTAAATTTTGAAAGGTAGATTAATTTAATTTAAAGCATAATGTAAATTTACTCACCCTTTTTAATTTTTCTTGATTATTATATAAAAAGACCAAATACATACAAGAAGGATATATATGCATTGACTTTTTGAAATGCCATTTATTTTTAGGATAAATAGTAAAAAGGGAAATGTGTTATATTATTGTTGTCTAATGGATTTGGAGCAAGTACGAGGGAGCAAAGGAGTTTTTACATTGTGAGTCAAAAGTTTCCATCCCATTGAATATTAACATTTAGGTTCATTGGTTTTGGGGCAAGTAGTGAGAAACAAGAACTTTAAAATTGTAAGCAAAGGTTCCTATCTTGTAGGTGAACCTCAACATTTATATAAATAATAAAATACCATGTTGATGCAATGAGTGTGAGTAGGGTGTAAGCCTCACCTTCGTAGTTCATGTTAGGAATAATTATTACATTATTTTGTTGCCACTATAGAATATTTGGAATATCAGGAGACATCCCATTTAGGTCTTTGAAGCACCAAAGGTCTTTTGAAAGCAAGAGACAATTTTGAATATGTAAATGTATTGTGTTCATGAGTTGTACAATGTGAAAATAATATTGTGCCTCCCATTTCTACTTATTCCAACATTTGGGATTACAACCATGTCTAGATTGTGTGAGGTTTTAAAAAGGGACAATTGTTGCAATCTGACGTCATGCCCTGCATTTGTCTAAGAAGAAGCTAAGGTTTATTTTATTTCTCTCTCAAGTCCCAAGAGTTTTCTATTTAATTCCTCTGTTCCTTGGAATGTCTCTTACATGCAAATTTGAGACATTGATTAGTCTAAACTCTGAGAAGAGCATAGTATCAATAATAATGTTGTTGAGATGCCTTTGATATATCTCTCTAGCATTCGTTTATCTGGAAGTCCCCATTTTGTGTGATATATCTTTCCAATATTTAGCTACTTCAAAGTCCTCATTTTGTGTCTTTCATTCACTAGATAATTGTTCATTGTAATGGGAATGCTCATACTGTATAATTTGTGTGAATATTTTCTCACGTCTTGTTTGTCTAAGGTCGGAAAAAGAAAAGAATATAATTGATCAATTTGTTTATGGGGACATTACATTTTGACTTAATATAAAGTTAGATAAAGACATGTCTTCTCTAGTTGTCCACCTAGGAAGGTTCCTCTAATCGTCCCTTGAGACGTTTTTCCAATCATTTGTTTGAGATGTTTCTTCTAGTTTGTTTGAGACATTGATAATGTGTGAACAATGAAGTGTGCCATTTGTCCATATATCGAAGCTTGGATTTTGATGTAGTCGAGGAGAACTTCGAGTGAATGTTGAGCACTATTTACAGAAAGAAGCCCATGTATAAGAGCATATTATCTACTTGTCTACTTCAATGTTGTCATGGTGACTAGGGCGTGAGGTTTGGGTGCTTGAGGTTGCAGGTTAGAGACACTCAACATATTTTTTAATGCAATATTTAAAAAAAAAAAATAAGGTGCTAAATGGGAAAATTAGAAAGTTGGATGATTTTCTTTTTATAACATAAAGTGCATAGTAGGGTAGTTGGTGTGTGAAACCAAGTTTAATTTTAAAAATAAGTAATGTGTTCAATTCCTTTCAGGTCTTGTTTAAAAGAAAGTTATTTTTTTTTTTGGAGAGTAAGTTTAAATAAATTTAAAAATAATAGTGGGAAAGTAGGCATTTAGAAAAGGGGATTGTTTTCTTTCAAGAGGAGTACTATTTTTTTTTTTTAAAGACAAAAAGTGCATCCAAGGAGTTAAAAGATGAATAGGTGAATTTTATTTTTGAGGGATAAATGTTGAAAAAAAGTTTGGAAGTTTTTAAAGATAAAAAGGTTCCACAGTTTGGAGTGAATGTTTTTGCAAGAAAGATAGTATTTTTTTTATAAAAATGTGCATTTCCGATGGAGACCAATACCTTATTTTCCAAACAAATGTTTGCATGAAAAATAATCTTTTGTACACAAAAATAAAAAAACATGTGCTTTGCACAATCACATCATTCGATATAAACAATGTCTTTGACTTGCATTTACATGTAATGTTGTTGTGCTAAGTTACTGCGTCTAAAGCCTAATATAGTTCCATAACAATGTTTGGGCATCAACCTTATAAATCGTTGGGGAGGAATAAGGACACATTTTTTGAGATATTTTCACTCTATTTTTATCCCATTTGTTATTATTTTTAGATATAAATCTTGAAATTGATAAAATCTAAGTATATAGGGAAGTTATGCCCACGTATAAGGATTTCTTCTTAAGTAGGTGTCATTGATAAGATTAATCTATACTACTTTGGTACCATGTATCGTTCTATGTATCGTTCTCTTGCATGCACCTTTAAGGTCTCTTACGTACGACTGCATATGTTGAGAGGACCAACTTCTTTCACATACAAACGAGTATATAGAAAGGATGAGTGTGTCAAAAGAATTGATATATAGGAATGGTGGTATATAGAAAAAGGGACCATTTTGGAGACATAAAGAACCTTTGCTACGAATTTTACAAAATCACAATGGCTCAAAAACTCAAATTTTGTGTTGACAAACAATTTGTTAAGGAACAAGTTGTCCAATGATGCTTCTTTCATTCTTTCTCAAAAGTAAAGGAGCTTTTGTCATATTTGTAAAAAGAAAGGACACGATACCAATTTGTGTAGATACAATTCATTGGCTTGAGGGAATCAAGTCACCAGACCTTCTCAGGAAGAAACATATTCTACACAAATTATTGATGACTCAACAATGACAAAATCAAGAGAAGATTGTTGGTATATTGATTCAGGGGTAAGTAAACCAATCACAATCGCAGATGGTAAGACATGCCAGGCTAAAGGAGTAGAAAATGTTTATGTCAATCTGCCTGATGGAAAATGAACAATTGAAAATGTACTATGTTAGGGTTAGCTAATAACTTGCTATCAGTATCTCAAATGTTAGATTGAGAAATAATAGTTGAATTCAAAATTGTTGGTGACAAGAAGAAATGTTTTATTACAAAATAGGGGAAGTTTGTAGCCACTGGTTCTTTCAAAAATGGCTTGTTTGCCCTAAATGTTTTCTCATATCCTAATGTTGCCTTGCTTGTAGCCACAACACATGCAATTGCTCTTTGGAATAGGAGATTTGGACATGAGTTTCAGATCTTTAATCTAGCTCCATAAACATTAAATGGTGACAGAGTTACCCAATCTCTCATGGCGAGCTATAGTTTGCTCAAGTTGCTTAGTAGGAAAACAACACTGAGTTCCATTTGAGCTAAGCTCTCACAAAGCAAAAGGACCATTAGATGTTGTACACATTGATTTGTGCAAACCAATGCTTGTCATTCATGGTGGACATATACTTTCGACTCATGAAATATGTGGGTATATTTCTTGCCTTTGAAATCAGACACCTTCACATATTTCAAACAACTCAAATAGCTTGTTGAAACAAAAATATGGTGTTCTATTTTAGTCCTTCGCTTAGATCGAGGGGGGGAATATACATCCAATAATTTTAATTTTTTTTGGCATAATGGGGTTGCAGAAGGAAGAAATCATTCCATTATGGAAATGGTTTTATGTATGCTCACAAAAGCAAATCTTGATCAACAATATTGGGTGTATATTATCAATATCGCAATATATCTTCAAAATAGAGCACCCACAAAGTTGTTCAAGGTATTACGTCTAAAGAAGCTTGGTCCGGGTGAAAACCATCAGTGGTACACTTAAGGGTTTTTGGATGCAAGGCATATTTGCATACACCAAAATAGAAAAGGATAAAATTAGATGTCAAAACTTTTTGTATATTTTTTGGGTATGATGAGGCATCAAAAGTCTATTGACTGATTGACCCAATTCCAAGAAAGTCTATGTAAGCAGAGATGTATTTGATGAAGAGTGCAAGACAACCATTGAAGATTCTAAGGACACTATATCTCCCATTGTGGGTATTGAATCAAATGAGAAAGCTCATGAAAAATTTTTAGAAGATGAATCTAAAGTGATTGATGAACTAATTGAAGAACTAGTAGCACCACTAACAACAGTACCACCTCAATAGAGAAATATTGCAAAATAGCTCATAAATGCTCTTAGAGATTCAAAGCTTGACACATCACTTGGTCTAACTTCCACTAGACCTCATACTTGCAATAGCACACGAGAAGTAAATTTGGATCTTATGACTTTAGTAATGGAAAACACAAAAGCAATTTTAGTAAAGGATGCAATTAGTTCACTTGAGTGAAGATAACAATGGAAGTAGAATACACATCTTTGATGAAAAAGGAAACATGGGATGTAGTTGATCTTCCTAAAGAAAAAAAAAATCTATATGTTGAAAGTGTGTTTACAAAATAAAGTACAAGGCATATGGTTTCCTTAAAAAATATAAATATTGACTTGTTTCAAAAGGTTTTGCACAAAGAGAAGGAATTGACTATGCAAAAACATTTGCACATATAGCTAAGATGACTACAATTAGTACAATTTGTACACTAGCAGCACGGTTTGGGTGGAAAATTACATCAAATGGATGTTAAAAGTGCATTTCTCAATGGTGATCTCGAAGAAGAGATGTATTTGACTCAACTAGAAGGATTTTTTGTTGATGGACAAGAACAAAAAGTTTGTAAATTAAAAAAATCATTATATGGGTTGAAATAGACTCCTAAAGCCTAGTACATCAAGATCAATGACTATCTTTTGCATCATGGTTTTAAAAGTTCTTTTGATCCAAATATCTATATCAAGAAATTTGGGTCTGATATAGTGATTCTTGTGGTGTATGTTGATGATCTAGTTATCATAGGAAGTTTAGATAAATTGATAGATAATGTGAAGAATAATTTAAAAAAGGTATTTGATATGATAGACTTGGGACTCCTACATTATTGTCTTAGCTTAGAAGTTTAGCAGAGGAAGAATCACATTGTAATCACATAAACAAAATATGCCAAGACATTATTAGAAAAATACAAGATGACATATTATAAACCTAAAGCAACACCCATGGAGCAAGGATTACAATTATCAAGGTATGATAAATCACCCTAGGTATCTACTACCTTGTATCATCAACTAATTGGGAGCCTTATATATTTGACAAATACTAGGCCAAATATAGCCTTTGCTATTAATTATATTTTCATATTCATGCAAGATCCTAAGGAGTCATTGGATAGCTGCAAAAAGAATATTGTATTATGTCCATGATACAATAGAATATGCCTGGAATATAAGAAGAATGATAACTTTTACTTACAAGGATACACGAACTCGAACTATGCTAGATCTATATTGATGATAGGACGTCAACATTAGGATATGTATTTCATCTTGGATTTGGACTTATTTCTTGGCATAGCAAAAGCAACATGCAATGGCACTTTTATCCACAGAGATTGAATATCGTGCTACACAAGATGGTACATGTGAGACGCTATGGTTACAGTTCATCCTATCAGATACGGATGTATGTAAAAGATTACCAATAGTGTTGAATTGTAATATTCAGGGTGTCCTAAAACTGATTAAGAATCTTGTATTTCATAAGAGAAAAAAACACATTAAAGTACAATGTCATTTATTTGAGAACATGTCCAGGATCATCATATTTAACTCAAATAAATTCCCATTGAAGATCAACTTGCAAATATTTTCATAAAGGCATTTGGACGAGTTAAGGTTGATTCTTTCCACGATTCTCTTTTTATAAATAATGTAATAAAGAGGGATGTTAGGAATAATTATTACATTATTTTGTTACCATTATAGAAGACCTAGAATATCAAGATACATATCATGTAGATCTTTGAAGCGACGAAGGTCTTCTGAAACCAAGAGACACATTTTATATATCTAAATGTATTGTGCTCATGAGTTGTACAATGTGAAAATAATATCGTGCCTTCCATTTATATCAGTTCCAACACTTGCTCCTCGTCTTTGTAGAAATTCAAAGAATCTAATGAAGAAACATTGGGTAGCAAAGAAGAAAAGTCGGTTATGGAAGCCCTAGTTGGAAGTAGGCTATGTTATAGATTAGAAAATCATTTTTTTATCAAAAACAAAATGAAAATAAATGTATGGTATTCCCTATCTAGGCAGGAGACGATTTATCAAAAGTAATTATCAAGGATAAGACAAACGGACATGATATAATTGTTTTTAAAAGTGAAGGGTTAATATGTAAATTCAATAAGTATTGGTGAGGTTTTTTGGATATTTATAAGTAGACTGAAAGGCAGTGGGAATTGCGTTCATATTACTAAAACACTTTTCTTTTGAAAGGGATTCTTATTATTTTATTTAAGTCAAAATTTAGGGATTAAATCATGGGTAGAGGCCTAAGGTTTATGGGAAGGGATGACTTGTATTTAAGACCATAGAAAAAAATATTTTATTTTGAGAAAAACAATAGAAACTATGAGTTATGATTTTTGGAATTTTATATCAACTTGAAAATAAGAAGGTTTTGAAAAATATTGGTATTACACTAAGGGATTTCTTCCAAGAGACATTGACTTGTAGGGACTGAAAGCATGCTCTCTCTCTATATATAGATGTGTTGTCATTGATGTTTCAAAACCTTTGACAAAATCCATTGTGACTAAATTTGAAGCAAGATAATGGGTTCAACAACTAGACTTTAAAAATATTGTATTTTGACATTGTATAAGCCATGAGATTGGGCATATGGCAAAATATTTAAATGTGAAAACAATTGAAACCATTGGAAAGTTTTAGTTATAAGACATTTAAAGTTGAAGCAAGGGGATTATATTCTAATAGAGGATGGCTTAGACCAAGGAGAAAGGTGGTAAATAAACCTCTCTTGCCTTATTAAATGGTAAGGATATAACAATTCGTTTGGAACAAACATTAGAAGATTGTGACATGCATAGGATGAGGTATTGCAATATGCAAATTAAAATTTAGAAATAATTGAAGTTGCAAAGGAAGATTCAAAGTCAATTTTCAAAGTAGAGGCTGAAGAGGCCAAGACTAATCTAGGTAAATCATCTCCTTGGTATAAAAATAAGTATATAGATTGTCCCTCCAATTTAGGGTTTTAAGAGAAGCATACTAAATAAAGTTGTATGTAGGTTTCCCCTTAGACTTTAGGGTTTCTGGCGTAGTAGAGAAAACCAGAATCAACTTGAAATTAGGCTAGGTAAAGAATCAGGAAAAAACTAGCAAAAGATCGAAAAAAAACAAAACCAAAGAAAACATAATTTTTCATTGATTTTTTTTTCATGCATATCACAATGAATTAACGTTATTCAAGTCAAATATCAATGATGTAAGACTGTAAGCTTAAACTACACATGAAAGTGGCAAGTGAGTTATCATACAAGCTTTAACTACACATGAAAGTGATAAAACATATATTGATTACTTATGATATGAATTTTGAAAAGGTACAAATTACAATATGTCAAAATGTGTCAAAATGCATCAGTAGGCCCATATCTAGTGTCTTGTAAGTCCTTTCCCCTTTACCCGAGCAAAATATCTAGTCTCTCTTTGTTGGTGTGCCCTTCTCACTTCTTATGCTTGTGCCTCTTCTTGGTCATTGGTTTCTATCTCCTTTGTTAGGTCTTCAAAGTTTTATAATTTATCTGCGGAGAAGAGAGGCTCTTCTACTCTTGCTCTAGATCTGTGATCCATTCAAATGATGGATCAATGTCACTTAGGTCAATGGGCTTGGTACTTGTTTTTGTAATACTTTTATGGTGGAGGCGAAGGTTGTAATGCACAAACACAAGATCATTCAACTTTTCTTATGTAATCCTATTGCACTTCTTGGAGTGTATGTGCTCAAATTACTCCAATTGTGCTTACAAATTGAAGCACTACATGGTTGAGATAAGATTATGATGGCCATGCACTGCAAATTGGGCATAAATCCACCATAGTCCTCCCACCATAAATCTAGAAACAACATAAAAAAATTTAATAATTCATATGTAAAATAGTAAATTGAGATTTTTAAAACAAAATCAAAAGAAAAAATTAATAATAATTTTATGAGGGTTATCTGGCCTCAATTTTGACCTCATTCTCTTGTATTGCTCAGATAGAAAAAGAAGGCCTCCACATTCCTTATAATATTGTATCTCTTAACATACCTTATCGTGCAATTTCATATCAAGGAACATGTAGTCAATGCAAGCTTGAAGGCCAACCTTCACCTCATAATCAACATGGAATATAATAGGTTCAAGTAGTAACCCACTGCATGAAGAGGGCTATGGATATGAGATGTCTATCAGTTATCAATGATTGTCCAAATGGAATCGTATTTGGTGTGGGTATATCCATAAAATGCAACAATTACGTCTTTTGCCTTATCATAACCTTATATACTTATCCCATTGCAAATTTTCTCCATCAACAAGACAAAGAACCTTCAACAAAGGCCCTATCCCCTGAAAAAAAGGAAAAATAATTTAAATAAAAATATTTTACAACAAAAAAATTACAAATTACAATACAAGATTCCCAAATGGAAAAATATTTTAAATTTAAAAAAATTAATAAACTTAGTCTTGTACCTTGATAGCCTCATCCATGGCTATTCAGAAAGCCTTCTCAAATAAATAGGCATATACATTTTTCCCCTTCGGTGAGAATTGGTATCTTGTAACTTGTTTGGAATTTTAGTCATCGCTCACAAACATTTGCTTCAATGACTCTTTTGCATTATAGATGCTCTGCAATGTCATAACGTTTGTGGTGAAGTGTATAACTCTAGCTCGCACTAGATCCCTCCTACCAGTAAATTGCCTCATGAGGCTAAGGACCAATGCATG
The DNA here is from genome assembly GCA_028583015.1 of Wollemia nobilis. NCBI lineage: Eukaryota > Viridiplantae > Streptophyta > Pinopsida > Araucariales > Araucariaceae > Wollemia > Wollemia nobilis. Next base: position 5,531,064 of record JAQPPZ010003280.1, read on the forward strand.
GTTGTAGATGAATTTTGTGATGGCCCTAGCATTTTGTACAACCTCTGCTACCCAAGGTAATTTTCTAATGTCTTTGAGGAGCAAATCGAGATAATGGGATGCACATGGGGTCCAAACAATAGTGGATAATCTCTCCTTTAAAATCTTATCGGTTGCTTTATATATATATATATATATATATATATATATATATATTTATTTATTTATTTATTTATTTGTGGAAAACATCCCAAAAGGGATGCCACTTTCGGGTAAGACCCAAGGAGGCAGGGGTATCCATTCCACCAAAAATGCCCAGGACTCGGACCTGGCCTACCACCTTTGACATACTCAAGGAGCAAACAAACACACAAAACCAATTTAAAAATAAGTAAATAACAACAAAAATAATAAAATAAAATAAAAAACATGCTCCTTGAGTGTGTCAAAAACAAAAGCACAACCAAACACGCACAATAAGATAAAAGAAACCACAACACAAACCACATAGAAAAACACAAGAACCACATAACAAAACACAAACAAGACAAAAACAACAGAACACTACAAAGACATAACCCAAAAAAAACATGAAAAATAAACACAACCAAAACCTAAAAAATAAAATAAAATAAAATAAAAATAAAAATAAAAACAACCAACAATAGACAATAAACAAAAACAAAAAACATAGAAAACACTCACACATAAAAACACGAATTAACACAAACAAAGAGAAACCCAAGAACAAGAACGAAAAAAAACACAAGAACAATAACAAAAAACATAAAAAAAAACACAAAACAACAAAAACACATGAACAACAAAAAACAACACAAAGAACACAAAAACAAAACAAAACAAAAGAACCCACCCACCTTAAAAAACTAAACAAAAAAAAAAAAAGAAAAAAAAAAAAAAAATGAAACATAACAATGACCTATCTAGACCAGAAGACTAATAAGGCAAGAATCAATAGAGGAAACAAAATAAAGAATAGAATGAGCTAGGGAACTAAAAAAAACTGAATGAACCAAAGAGAAGCAAAAAAAAAAACAAGAAGAAACTAGGTACCTTCCATCCAAAGAAATGATAGAAAGAAGAGCTTCCCTAATTTGAGAAGCCCACCATATAGGAGGGTGGCCATAACAAGTAAGATCACCTTTATCCAAAGCCCAATTAGCTAAAGCATCAACACTCTTGTTTTGATCTCGACCACATGATTGTAATCAACTTTCAAAAATCCCATCTGGATTAATTGAATCTTCTCAATAATTATTTTTATTCTCCAATCCACCTTATGATTCTTAGAAGGAGTCTTCAAGAGATTAATCATAAGTTGAGAGTCGGACTCAACTAACACCTTTTCCCATCCAACCTTAGTAGCCTCCTGAAGGCCTCCGAGGATACCATACCCCTCGGCAAGGTTATTGGAAAGAATACCCAAATTCTCGAGCAAAAGTAAAAACCAGGGAGCCATCCGAAAGTCTACCAATTCCTCCCACACTTGGCTTTTCTAGGGTTCCCTCTAGAGGCTCCATCGGTATTGACTTTTCCAAAATCCTTAGGAGGAGGTTGCCAATTTCTAGTCCTATCCATCTTACTAATACTCACATTCCCTTTAAGTTGGTTGCCCTTAGAAGATTTAATCTTCAATCTTTGCATCACTTGATCCCATCTTTGGTGGGAGTTTTGGGGGTGATTAAGGAGTTGATGGACTGATTCAACTAAGTTGGCTATGGTCTTTTGCCAAATATAGTGAATATCCTTCCTATCTTGATTAAAAATTTGGTTGTTCCTTTCATTCCAAATATTCCAAAGAAGAATGGTAGAACCCATCCAAACTAACTGCCTAATAAAATGATCAACACCCTCTTGATTAGGCCAATCCCTCCAAAGCTATTCAAAAGTAAAAAAATTGGACCACTATAAGCCAAGTAAAGTGGCCATTCTCCTCCATAGCTCAGAGGCTAAAGTACACTCAATAAAAATATGGTTGAGAGTTTCTACATTCTCTTCACACATTTCACATCTAAAAGGGCCATGAAAACCACGCTTCATAAGTTGCTCACCGGTAAGCACCCTACGATGCAATAAAAGCCAATTAAAGAACCTCACCTTAGGCCAGAGCTTTTGAGCCCACAATCGAGAAAATATGTCAGAAGAATGGTTGGGATTATTATGGCATAAGGTCAAATAACCTTGAGCAACTGAATACTCACCCTTAGTAGTGTTGTTCCATCCAAAACAATATTTTTCATGGGACCAAGAGAGGGATCTCATATGAAGGATGCCTTGGATATCTTGTCTTTGCCTTTCTGGGATTTGAATAGGCTAGTCCTCAATAGGGATCCAATATCTACCAACCTTTGAATTACCAGTATGGTACCGATAGTAATTAGCCACCTTTATCCAATTAGCTCGGTGAAGCTCCTCCATCCAAGGCCTCCAATCGGGAAACTGAGTTATCAAAGGCTTGTGACCATCCCAAGAATCTGTCCAAAAATTTGCCTATTGACCATTATGAATGATCCAAAATAATTTTTTCTTTATCAAATCCTCACCAGTCTTAAGAACTGCTAAAATGGGAGAACCTTTGGTAGGAAGTTGATAGCGAACAAGGTCTTCAGGACTTTTGTTCTCAGCATATTTAGCACGGAGATTATTGGCCCAAAGAGCATTGGGGTTATGCAACATCCTCCAATATAATTTAGCAGCTAAAGCTTTGTTGTTATTAATAGAAGACCGAAATCCTAACCCCCCTTCACTCTTAGGAAGACATAAAGTATCCCATTTCACCAAGGCCCATTTTCTTTTCTCCTTAGTACCACTCCAAAGGAAACGATGACTGATTTGATCCAATTCTCGAAGAACAACCTTTGGGATATTCAAAACGGAAGAAACATAAATAGGAATAGCTTGAAGGACTGATTTTACCAAGGTGATTCTACCCCCAGAAGAAAGCCACTTGTTGGTCCACTTTCCAATTTTCTTCTTGACTTTGTCCAACAACCAATTCCAATCTTTATTTTTCTGCCTTTGAATATTTATGGGAATACCTAAATAAGTGATTGGAAGGGAGGTCTTCTTATATCTTAATTTATCCAAGACCATGGATTCCTGTCTAGCAGAGCGAGTGAAAGAAAATAACTTTAGATTTGTCTTCATTGATCAAGCTGCCCGATAGCCTTAGAAAAACAACTAATGATTTTCTTAATATTAGAAGCTTCCTTAAGAGTAGCTTTACCTAAAAGAGTAGAGTCATCCACAAATTGAAGATGAGAGATAGGTCTAGCTCCATGAGCAATGGTAACTCCCTCAAGGGTTTTGTTTTCCCTCTTTTTGGTTATAGTCCTACCCAAGCATTCAACAAGAATGATGAATAAATAAGGGGATAGCGGGTCACCTTGCCTAATACCTCTAGAAGCTAGGAATGACTGAGAAGGCCTACCATTGATAAGAACTAAGTAGGAAACTGAAGAGATACATCCCATAATCCAATCCATCCAATCCTTAGAGAAACCAAATTGCCTCAAAACTTTGATAAGGAAGTGCCAATCCACTCTATCATAAGCTTTGGATAAGTCTAACCGAATGAACATGGAAGGAGATTTTTGCATATCCATGGAATGGATGGCTTCTTGAGCAAGAACTATCTCATCTACTATTTGATGTCCTTCCACATAACCCCCTTGCTGCGGGGAAATAATCTTATGCAAAAGAGGCTTCAACCTTTACTGCCATTATTTTAGTAATGATTTTGAGAAGAACATTACATAAAGCAATAGGTCTAAAAGCTGAGATATGATCAACCTCTTGAGCTTTTGGAACAAGAGTAATATAAGTTTTATTGATAACCTTCAAAATTTCTTTGGCTTTCCTGGCTTCTTCCACCACCTCTAATAAATCAACATGAAGGATATCCCAGAACTCTTGGTAGAACTCAATGGGAAAACCATCGGGACCTGGGGTTTTCCCTTTTTGCATTTTAAAAACTACTTGTTGAAGCTCATTGATAGTAATAGGAGCAGTCAAAATAGAGTTCTCCTCGGAAGTGATAAGAGAAGGGATTGCTTGAAGAACATTTTGTTGTGAAGCTGAGTCAAGAGGAGTAGCAACAAAAATATTGGAAAAGTAATCAACAACAATAGAGTTCATGCCATCCCAAGTATAAACAACATCTCCAGAATCTGATTTTAAGGAAGAAATAAAGTTGTGAGATCTTCGAGCTAGAAGAGATTTGTGGAAGAAATTTGTGTTTTGATCTCCTTCTTTGAGCCATTGAATTCTAGATTTTTCCTTCCATAAGATTTCTTCTCTTTTTTCCCATTCCTCTAAACCGAGTTGTGAGTTTAATTTCATCTGCACTTCTCTTCTCTATGAGGCCATCTAAACGGATTTTCTTATTCAAATTTTCAAGATGAGCAATAACTTCATGTTTTTTTTTATGAACATCCCCAAACTCTTTCCAGTTCCAAGTCTTGATTTTGGATTTAATGTATTGCAGTATTTTGGCAAAACAGAACATCTTAGTCCCATGCCTAGGTTTACCTTCCTTCCACCATTGTTGCACATGAGGTCTGAAGGAAATGTCTCTAAGACACATTAATTGAAAATGAAAAGGAGAGAAACTCATTGGTTTTCCACATTTCCACCATGACTGGCCAATGATCCGAACCAACATTATTAAGAGTCTTCACTTTAGGAATGTGACCATGGATTAAGAAATTTTCAGAGAGAAAAAACCTATCCAATCTCTCCATTATACAAGCTAAGCCTTGCCTTCTGTTAGACCAAGTCATAAGGCCATTATCTGGTTGGATATCCACAAGATGGAGGTTTGCAATATATTCGCTCATGAGGTCAGTGCTTTTGTCCAAATTTCTATTTCCCCCCCTTTTCTCATCCAGAGAGAGGATGGTATTGAAATCTCCTTCGATCAAGATCCAAGCTTCAGGAAAATGAGAGATAATATGAGTAATATCCTTCCATTGTCTTATTTTTTCCTCCAAATAAGTCGGAGCATAAATAGTAATAATCTGGTTGGAATGTCTAATTTGAATAGCTATAGCCAACAAACCCCAATTGCCAACCATATGGTGAATAACTACCTCTTTTGGGTTCCAAAGACAAGCAATTCCACCAGAAGTCCCTTGGGAACTGAGGGAAACCACTTTTCCAGCTGGCCAAATTTTAATGGCAATTGAGTCCATATCCTCCATTGACATCTTTGTCTCTTGAAGGAAAACAAGATGTGGATGATTTATCTAAATCATTCTTCTAATTTCATTTTGTTTTGAAAGACTCCCTTTGAGTCCTCTAATATTCCAGGTGATGATCTTCATTAAAACCAGGGCTAAAAAAGTTGGGAAGGGCATTAATATTACCTTCCTCTACAAGATTTTCACCTATAAATTGCTTTATATGTTTTTGCATTATCTATGATGATTTGGAAAATATTGTCCTCTCATACCTCCAACACAACGTCCCTCAACAACTTTGCAAGCATTTGAACACTCTTAACTTATGTCGATGAATCTACTGACTTGAGGATTGCAGTTTTTTCTATAGAAGCAACTAAAAAATTAATCAAGGTTCTTTCCTTCCAATCCGTCCAACCATAAAACATTATACTGCAACTCTTCGTCCTCCACACCTTGCACTAGTCTTCAAGCACAACCTAAAGTTAAAAAAAATTAATCATGCATGTGTATAAATTTAATCCCCTTTGATTTTTTTTAAGTATGCTTTTTAAAAACAGAATTTGATCATGCATGTGTATAAATTTAAGCACAACCTGAATGTTGTCCATATTTTGTTGAAGGTGAGGACCCCTAATGTCATCAAAAGTTGGCACCTTAAGTTCTACGCCATAAATTGTGACGTATCTATCATGCATTACAAATATGGAAACCTTACCATATTGAAGGGAATATTAAAAAAATACCAAAAAGTGACAATGACTATCCTCTCTACATTGTGCTTCTCCTGGTTCCATGTGACCATACCCTCAAGCGTGGGTTGTGCCCCTAGCATGGAACACTCTACAAAATGGGACTCTCCTATCCCACTCCCTACTTGTGCAATTGATGGACTCGAACTCTCATGTTGAAACTAGCTAAAGAAATTGTGAGTATAGAAAATTTGAGAAGGGGATGACATGGCCTCGGTTTTGTTAGGAAGTGAAGTCATTATCCAGCTTCCTATCAATAGATGCTAGATTGCAACTAATATTTGGGATGCTATACATCATGGTCATATGTCTATGTGGTAAACCAAATGTCTGGACTGCTAGATGTCTAGGTCAGACTTCTAGGCAGTAGGCTAGATTTTTGGATTGCCAGACGTCTAGATCAAACATCTAGGTAGCAGACGTCTAGGCCAGACGTTTTGGCTACTAGAAATCTAGGTAGCAAACCAGATGTTTGGGCTACCAGACATCTAGGCAACAAACGTCTAGACCAGACGTTTGGTCTGTTAGACGTCTAGGCAGTGGATGTCTAATATAGAATTCATTTTGCGAAAGATGAACCATTTCGATTTCGTATGGAGATGAACAGTTTTGCGAAGGCCTCCTCAAGAAGAGGAAACAAACAGTTGGGGTCTTGCTTATCTGCTCTATAAAAGGGACTTGATCCCTTACATATTAGTGTGGGTGGTTGAAACATAAATGTAACTAAGTTCTACTAAAAATAATAAGAAAATGAAGTTGCCATTGCCTCATGGTTTTCCTGCACATTGTAAGTTTCCATGTAAATATTTGTGTCATTTGTGTTGTTTTTTTGTTTTCTATTATTGTGTTTCCATTGTAGGTATAAAGTCTAAAGTTTCTCCTAACATCTGGTATCAAAGCTCAAGGTTTTGTGCGAGTGGGAGTTGCAATAATGACAGGAGGTGTAACCAAGTTCAAGATTGAGAAATTTAATGACATCAACTTCGCTCTATGGAAGATGAAGGTGGAAGATTTTCTGGTTCAGAATGACCAAGCTCAAGCCTTGAAAGGGGTCATGAGTAAACCTGAGCAGCATGAAATATGAGGAGTGGGCAACGCTTGACAAGAATACAGTTTCTACAATCCACCTTGCCTAACAGACTCTATCTTGTTCACTGTAGTTGAAGAGAATACTGCAGAAGCCCTTTGGCAAAAGCTTGAAAAGTTGTATGAAATAAAATCAACAAATAATATTTTTCTAAAAAAAGCAACTTTGTAGCTTGAGGATGAAGGAAATTTCATCTGTGGTAGATCATTTGAATGAGTTTAATAATCTTATCAGTAAACTAGTTTTAGTTAATGTGAAGATGGAGGATGAAGATAGAGCTATCACCCTACTTTGGTCCCTCCCGGACACCTGGGATCATATGGTGATGACCATCAATAATTCATCATCAGAAACTCTCAAATTTGATGATGTGGTAGCCGCTTTGTTGGCATAAGAGTTGAGGCAAAAAATATCTCTAGAACCCTCAACCAATGAAGCCCTATCTGTGAGAGGTCGATATTTCAAGGGGAGTAAACAAGGTAGAAAATAGTCCAGATCTAAGTCTAAAGGATGTAAGCAGAAAGGAAAGTGTTGGCATTGTGGGAAGCCAAGACACTCAAAGGACTGTTGGCAATTAAATAATGGTGAAAAGAAAAATAAACCATCAGTTGAGGCTAGGGCAATAGATTCTAGAGAGACGAAAACATGTGAAGCCTTCTGTATCAGTAACAACAAATCTATTTTATATACCTGGGTTTTGGAATCAGGTGCATTTTCCACATGTCTCCCCATAGAGACTGGTTTGACAAATATAAAAAATATTATGGTGGAAAGGTCTATTTGGATGATGATCACCCTTTAGAAATTATGGGAAGAGGGGATATAAGGATCAGGCTGGACGATGGTAGAGAAAGGATGTTATGTGATGTGCGACATGTGCCCGATGTGCTAAAAAATTTGCTCTCAATAAAAATGATGGATAAGCTAGGGTATTCTGTCACTTTTGGCAACAACTACTACAAAATTACCAGAGGGGATCTTGTAGTAGCTAAGGTAGAATCTTATGGAACCCTATATCGTTTATGTGGTGATATGGTGACAAATCATGTAACAGTAACAACTATTCAGGATGCAGTAATGCTATGACATCAATGCCTAGGCCATATGAGTGAAAAAGACCTAAAAATTTTACATGATAGAGGTATGATTTCTACGATTAAGTATTGTAATTTAGACTTATGTGAGAACTGTATTTTTGATAAACAGAAGAGGATTTGGTTTACCGCAAGTCCTGGTAAGAGTTCTAATTTTATGCAACTTATACATTTGGATATATTTGGACTAGTCCCCACTCAGTCCTTAAATGACACCATATATTTTATGAATTTTATAGATGATTATTCTAGGAGAGTGTGGGTTTATTTTCTGAAGAAGTCGAAAAATTTACAAAAATTTAAAGAGTTCAAAGTACGGGTAGAGAAGAGTTTGGGCAAGTCGATTTTATGTCTCAAGTCAGATAATGGGGGTGAATATTGCTCCAAGGAATTTTATAAATTTTGTATGCATTAAGGAATTAAGCACCAGAAGACAGTTCCATATACTTCACATCAAAATGGTGTGGCTGAGTAGATGAATTGCACAATCATAGAATGTGCAAGAAGCATTCTTAGCGCAACCATGCTGGAGAAAAAGTTCTAGGTAGAGGTTGTTAATACAACTGTTTATCTTATTAACATGTCACCTACAACTGTGTTGAATGGACAGATTTTGGAGGAGGTTTGGTGTTGTAAGCCAGTTGATTACTTTCATTTGTGTGCCTTTAGCTGTGATGTGTTTGCCCATGTACCCAAAGAAAAAAGGTCCAAGCTTAACCCAAAGTCAAGCAAATGTATTTTTCTCGGCTATGGAGATATAGTGAAGGGGTATAGACTGTGGGATCCTACTGCCCACAAGGTAATTATTAGCCGAGATGTTATTTTTGATGAAAAATACATGCAAAGGAAGGAGGTACAACAAAATTCTAATGTTGTACTAGTTGAAGTAGAGACGTATGAATATGAATGTGAAAATCAGCATGTTGAAGTTTATGATCAACATGCAGAACAACAAGTAGAACAACAAGTAGAGTAGCCACAACGGTCACAAGACCAAGAGCCAAAATCGACAGATCATTGGGTTAGAAGATCTACACATCCACAAAAGTGTCAAAAAAGGTATTCTCATGTGTATCAGTCCTCTTTTACTTTGTTAATTGATGATGGTGAACCTAGTTCATTTCAGGAAGCTAGAGATTCTAAAAATGTAAAAAAATAGAGGAAATCCATGGAGGAGGAAATCGAGGCACTTTGCAAGAATAAAATGTGGGAACTTGTGGATCTCCCACCTGGAAGAAATACTATTGGAAACAAGTGGGTGTACAAAGTGAAGAAGAACATCGATGGGTTGTTGGAACGCTCTAAATCTCGCTTGGTGGCAAAAGGCTATGTGCAGAAGTCAGGTATTGAATTTAATGAAATTTTATCTCCAGTTGTGAAGATGAATATTGTTAGAGTTATAATTGCACTTGTAGCTGCATAGGATTTAGAATTGGAGCAGCTTGATGTAAAGATTGTTTTCTTGCATGGTGATCTCTAGGAAGATATTTATATGGATCAGCTTTAGGGCTATAAAGAAAGAGGTAAAGAGCATTTGGTTTGCAGACTAAAGAAATCATTGTACGGGTTGAAACATGCGCCAAGGATGTGGTACATGAAATTTTACACCTTCATGAAGAGCCAAGGTTTTAGCAGGAGTGACGTTGACCATTATGGATACTATAAGAGGTTTGATAATGGTATTTTTATTATTTTGTTGTTGTATGTTGATGATATATTGGTTGCAGGCCCCAGCATGAAGAAAATTATTGATATTAAGGCTCAGTTGGCTAGGACATTTGAAATTAAGGATTTAGAAGCAGCAAACCAAATTTTAGGGATAAAGATACATAGGGACATAAAAGGAAGAAAAATCTAGTTAAGTCAAATGTCATATATAGAAAAAATTCTGCAACACTTCAATATGCAGAATGTAAAACCAATTAGTACCCCACTTTCACACTTAAAGTTGTCTTCCAACCAGTGTCCTAGAATAGAAGCAGAGAATACAAGCATGTCTCATGTACCGTATTCATCAGTAGTAGGAAGCCTCATGTATGCCATGGTGAGCACCAAATCGAATATTTCCCAAGTAGTGGGAGTAGTCAATCGATACATGGAAAATCTTGGTAATGAGCATTGGAATGCGATGAAGTGGATATTTAGATATTTAATAGCCACTTCAGATGTTTCCATTTACTTTGGATTTGCAGATTTTTAAGTTAAAGGTTTTGTGAATTTTTATTATGGTGGAGATAGAGATGGGAGAAAATCCACTACAGGATATACCTTCACTCTTGTTGGAGGAGCGGTGAGTTGGGCTTCTAAGTTGCAGTCTGTTGTGGCTTTATCAACCACTAAAGCATAATACATTGCAGCAACTCATGTCAAAAAAAAAGGTAATTTGGGTAGAACGATTGTTGGGTGAATTCAAGGTAATGTAGGAGAAAATTATGTTGCATTGTGATAGCCAAAGTGCTATTCAACTAGTGAAGAATCCAACATTTCATGATTGCACAAAACACATTGATGTTAAGTACCACTTATAAGAAATGTGTTGAAGAAGGTAGGATCCTGCTGTAGAAAATTGACATTGAAGTGAATCCTACAGATATGCTTACAAAGTCGATCAAGATAGAGAAGTTTGAGTGGTGTAGAACTTCTCTAGGCTTGCTAAAAAAGTAACAAGGGAAACATTAGACAATTGGCACTGGATGAATATCTTTGGCAGAAGAATTCTTGAATATTGACTTCAAGTGGAAGAATATTAGAAAGTGAAGTCAGTATCTAGCTTCCTGTCAGCAGATGTTAGACTACAACTAACGTCTAGGCTGCTAGATGTCATGGTTAGACGTCTAGGCAACAGACCAAACATCTTGACTGCTAGATGTCTAGGTCAAACGTCTAGGCAGTAGGCTAGACGTTTGGGCTGCTAGATGTCTAGGCAGTAAACCAAATGTCTGGGCTACTAATCGTCTAGGCTAGAAGTTTAGGAAGCAGACATCTAGACCAAATTTCTGGTCTGCTAGACGTCTAGGCAATGGATGTCTAAGATAGATGTTAGTTTACAGAATATGAATCATTCTGGTTTCGTATGGAGATGAACAATTTTACGGAGGCCTCCTCAAGAAGAGGAAACAAATGGTTGGGGTCTTCCTTGTCTTATCTATAAAAGGGACTTGATCCCTTGCATATTAGTGTGGGTTGTTTAAACATGAATGTAACTAATTTCTACTAAAAATAATAAGAAAGAGAAGTTGCCATTGTCCCGTGGTTTTCCTGCACATTGCAGGTTTCCACGTAAATCTCTGTCACTTGTGTTGCTATTTTTTCTGTTATTGTGTTTCCATTGCAGGTATAAAGTCTGAAGTTTCTCCTAACAGGTTTGTCTTCATTTGAGTTCTCTTTTTCCTATGAATGAAATATCATGGCATCTACTTTTTGTCTAAGTTCTTCCAATACCTTTTGGCATGGCTTAACATCATTGTCTATTTTCTTTGTCAAATGGAATTTGAGGCGATAAATACCTCAATGAAAGAGTGTCACAAAAATTGCCTATAACTTCCCCTTTCTTTTCCCCTTCCCTTCTATACACCCATGCTGGATCTCTTTTTTCTATTTTTATGCCTGCACATAGAAACAAGTAACAACAAAGTTACAAATAATTACTTGAAAAAAACCTTAAACCCTAGACTAGGGTTTAGGGTTTAAAATTGAAATATTAACAATTGAAAATGGGCTTGCATACATAGTTATCAGACAACAACATTTACTTAAATGGAGAAAAAAATACAAACCCTAAACCCTAGACTAGGATTTAGGGTTTAAACATGAAATATTGACAGTTAAAAAATGGGCTTGCATACATAGTTTTTCAATGAGTTTACACAGGTTTTTATGAGGGGTCTTGGTTCCCTTATACTGAGTGGGGTTTGAACCTTGGAGGCTTGTATACATAGTTACCAGACAATAATGTTTACTTAAAAGGAGAAAAGAAACACCTAAAATTGAAACCATAGACTAGAATTTAGGGTTTAAACTTGAAACAATGACAATTGAAAAATGGGCTTGCATACATAGTTATCAAGCAACAATATTTACTTAAAAGGAGGAAAAAAACCCTAAACCTTAGATCTAGTTTTTTAAATTTCTAATTTTTATTTAATCTTTGGGAACATGCTTGAAAAAGAAAACAAAAACATTTGCAAACAACCTTAACCTAAACCTAGATTCATCCTAAAAAAAAAATTTAAGCTTTTATTACCTCAAATGAGTCCTTTGGGTGGTTGTTGGTGGCTTTTGAATTCCTTCAAACCACAAATGATGCCCTAGAGTGTTTGGTTTGGTGTGGTAGTAGGTAGGTAGACCCCTTTCTCCAATTTGCAATAGCTAAAATGAAAGAAATTGAAAAAAATGACTTTTAAGTAAATTGCTTATAGCCTCTACGTGTGTGACTATAATTGATTTTTCTCGATTTAATCACCAATAATTGAGGATTATGTTTTTTTTAATTAAAAAAAATACCAAAAAAATCAATGATTCCCTATTTTGCACTAAGTTGACTCGAATTTTTGAAAAAATCGTGAATCACCAACTTTCATAACTATAGTTTCTGATATATAATTATGTATTTCTTGTTCTCTAGGGTAGTATAACCTATAGATGATAAGTCAAATTGTAAGTAGTTTGAAAAAATGGAATAGATTGATGAGGATGAAAGCATTGATGAACATAAATAAAGGAAGTCCCCTAAATAAAGGTTAAAAAAAATGAAACCTAGAGGAATATAGATTTGAGGAGCTAAAAACAAATATCACATATGCTAATAATAAGTAGGGCTACACCGCTCATAAATAAGAATTAAAAATTATGTTGAAGAAGATATCATGGAATAATCAAAGTATGAATAAACCCCCCAAAAAATGAGTTATTGGAATTGATAAGCTATAGTCCTAAGTTTATTTTAGTATATAAAACAAAAATAATTAGCGAGGAATATAGGGATGCATTCAAAAGGATTTAGAATATGTGGGATTGTCTAGCAATCTTTGCTATGGGATATTTAAAATTTATTGTAATGGTATTATAAATAGGATGGTCAATTGCTATAAATAAGAAGTAATTAGGTTGTGGTTCTTTTTGTAAGAAAGGAAAAGAATATGAAACTTAGAGCTATAAATTTATATTTTTCAAAATAGGTAATATTTGAGATGGATGTTGAAAGGGCCTCAATTTATTCATGCCAAATTTAATGACAATCCATATTTGTGAGCTTTAGGGACGCGACATCGATACAATTTCATTTTCTAAAATAAATGGTGGTATTCTTGGATGATTTAGATTAATGGAGGATTTTTGCTTTTCTTATTAATCTAAATGGGCTTAAGGATGTTATTCCTTCAAGCATTTAATATACATAAGATAATAGTTGTATTAGGCAATCTCATGTGACAAAAGGACTAGACATATATTTTTTATTTAATGGGTACAAATAGAGTGCACAATCTTGTTGAGGGAGCAAACGACACATTGTCAAGGGTAAGCCAACATACTTGGAACATAAAATTTTTCCTCTTGAAGAGGAAATCCTTTTCCTCCAAGGTTAGGGTATGTCAGGTTTTGGTCGGTGCGAATAAACACCTCGTCAGTGATAGTTATTCCTTCAAGGGGCCTTTGATGATATGACTCTAAGAAATAAATTCATAGGCACAATATTTTAAAATCAACTGCTTAACTGTCTGAAAATAATTCCACTACATGGATATTACAACATATGTGAGCTTAGCAAAACTGAAACTAACCAAGAGAAATAAAAATGTTAAACCATGTCAACTCCAATTGCCCAATCCATATATATTGCACTCATATTTATTGTATATAACAAAAATAATTCATTTCCAAATATATGAGGTTTAATATTGCACGACAATGATTCTCTTGCAAATATATAAAAATTTTAATTGCACATCAATGATTCATTTGCAAATACATGAAATTTTTACTTGCACATCAATGATTCATTTGCAAATATATAAAAAATAATAATTGCACATCAATGATTCATTTGCAAATATGTATGAAATTTTAAATTGCACAACAATGGTTCATTTGCAAATGTATAAAATTTTAAATGCACGTCAATGATTCATTTGCAAATATATAAAAAAATTAATTCCATATCAATGATTTATTTGCAAATATTTGCACAAAAATGTTTCACTTGTAAATATATGAAATTTTTAATTGCACATTAATGATTTATTTGTAAATACATGAAATTTTTGATTGCAGAACAATGATTTATTTGCATATATATGAAAGTTTAATTGGCACATAAGCTTCAAGGTCTTGAGCCTCACCGTGGCAGAGAGGTCTCGTGAGGATTTCCGTAGTGAGGGCTTACTCCATGAGGGTTTCACTCCCGCTCCGGCTTCGATGCTTTGAAACCCTTTGAGCGGGAGGCCTCCTTTCTCCCATTATGGATATGGTTGCTAGTCATGCTTAGTTTCTCTGTTGTGGTTCATGACCAAGGTGTTTTGCTTGTTGGGGATCTTGTTGGTATGTTCTACTCTCTTATGGGTTTGGCATTATCACTCTTATCTAGGGTAGAGGGTCAAATGTTGACCCAAACCTGTAGGGGTGATCCTAGGTCATTATAATGTAGTGGAAAATTTTGGCTGTTGACCCCTTGGCTGGCTCTCGCTCTGGTTGGTGGGTGTGTTGGGTGGCTATGTTTCTTGGGTTGTTTGCTAGTTTTGGGGACTTGGTTGGATTGTGCAACATTTCTTCTGGGTTCGATAGTTTCATGTTTTTTTTGCTTTACAAGGAGAGGAAAGGGCCATCTACCGACCCAAACCCGTTGGGGTGAGCTTGGTATGGTGTTTGGCTGCAAAAATATGATGGTGTTCCCTTGGCTGGATTTAGCTCTGATGGCTTGGCTACTCTGGTTGGATGGTGCTTGGATGGATCTGTTGTTAGGGTTCTCTACCAATAGTGGTTTCATGGTTGGTTTGTGTCACTTTCTTTTGGGTTTGGTAATTTATTATTGTATCTGGCTATTCTAGGGAGACAAGGCCAAATATCGACCCAAACTATTTGGGGTGAAAGTGGGTTGTTATGCTACGATGGTTTTTGGCTTTTGGTCCCATGCTTTTGGTGGGTTTCCTAGCTTTGACGGTCTACAAAGATCTCTTTCTCCAGTTCCAGCAATGGTGATGTGTTTGATCCCAAGGTTCTAAGGCTTATTTTTTTGGGATCTTACCCTTGTCCCTCTCAAGTACGATTTTTCTTGTACTTGAGAGTGGTTTTTCTTAAAAAAACTTTGGTTGGCTCCAATGGGATTTGCAGATTTCATGGAATTTCTTTGTGCAAATCTCATGGATGGTTTTTATGCTATGGATTTTGTTGGCCGGTATTTCTAGTGTTGTTTTTTTAAATTGACTATTTTCATGATGGGTTCTCCTGTTAGGTGCTTTGTTGGATAGATTTGTTGATTATAATGACAAGATTACTCTATTCTCATTTCATGTTAGGTGTCAAATGCTTTGGTTTGGCCAGTTTTTATTTGTAAATTTATTTTTAACTGGTGGCATTTTATTTATTCTATTGTTTTTATTTGTTGCTTTAGATTCAGAGTACACAGTGGTTTAACCATGAGACAATCTCTTGTATTTTCTTGATAAAAACCTACGATTTATTTGCTAGGAGATTGTTTCATTGGATTTTTGGGTTTGATTTTTGGATTTCAACTATGTCTTTCTTGATGTCTTATTGCTAAATCTAAGGTTTGGGGGTGTCTTTCAAAACCCTGCTTGTAATAGTTTTGGGGACCCTTTTAAAACCCCTTCTTTTATCAATAAAAAAATTAATTAATTGACACATTAATGATTCATTTGCAAATATACGAAACTTTTTAATTACATGACAATGATTCATTTGCAAATATATGAAATTTTAAATTGCATAGGAATGTTTCACTACAAACATATGAAATTTTAAATTATACATTAATGATTCATTTGCAATTAAATAAAATTTTTAATTGCACAACAAATATTCATTTGCAAATATTTAAAAGTTTTACTTGCACATCATTGATTCATTTCCAAATATATAAAATTTTAAATTGCAAGGCAATGATTCATTTGCAAATATTTGAAAGTTTTACTTGCACATCAATGATAATTTTGCAAATATTTGAAATTTTTACTTGCACATCAATGATTCATTTGCAAATATATAAAATTTTAAATTGCACAACAATGATTCATTTGCAAATATTCAAGATTTTAAATTGCACAAGAGAAAAACATTTTAATGCTTTAAAATAAAATTAACTTATTCTTAATGTAAGCAAGCTTTAAAAATTAAAGGTTTTAGGGTAAGAGAAAAGAAAGAAAAATAAGCAAGCATATACTGCCAGTTTTGATTTGGTAAAGTGATAATTCCAATTTGAAAATAATCCTGACCCGACCAATATTCACACAGCCTGAGATTCAAGACAGTGTAATATTTAAAGGAAAAATAAAATTTGCTTCAAATTTACCCTCTTTGATGGATTACAAGAACAATGCTCAAAGCACTAATAAGCTTGGTTCAAAAAATTCATCCAACAAACAAGAAAGAAACAAACTAAGACTAAGGGCTAGCTAATGGATGTTTTTTACCCCTCTAGATGACTAGTGAGCTTGTATTTATACAATTTAAGTGGCTCTTCACATAGTGTTACAATTAATTTGGTGGTTACACCTCAATCATGCATATGCATCAGAGCATTTACGTCATATATACGTTAGAAAATCTACGTTAGAGCATCTACGTATATGTGTCATATTGCATCAGATAATTTGTGTCATATATGCATTAGAGAATCTATGTCATATCATCTGGGTCATATATATTATAAGACAAAAATAAATATAGGCATTAAAATTTATTATTATATATCATTTATTTATTATATATATATATATATATATAATTTTTTTAAAAGAAAAAAATTATTTTATCTTTATTTTTTTTGGGATATATAGGGGAGTTGGTTACATCCACACTATTTTTAGTAACTTCCAAGTGCAGGGTTCAAACCACATGGGCTACCCCCAACAAGCCTATACCACCTCGTTATTTTATAACTTGGTCGCTTGAGATTCGTACCATCATCATCAGTCTAGCACGCACTCAGAGGATTTAGAGTAGACTACTACCTTTGCAAACAAGCATACCCCCAAGGTTTGAACCTAGGTCTCTTCTGGGTAAGTGCCTAGCCAAATAGACAATTACCAATCCACCTAGCCCTTGGGGGTAATTTATCTTACTTTTATTATTAATGATAAGTTTAATGCTTAATGGTAATGCATGAGAGGCAAAATATCCGTAGATTTTTCATGCTTAAAAATATAGACATGATATGCTTGCTTTCTTCAATGACCATATTAAAGATATTAATTTTCCATGGATAATAATGCTGAAAATAGGCCATTCAAGAGATCAATTATTTTTAAACATAGGTAAGTTTATACTTCTCGAAAATATTTTCCAAGCCTTATCTAATAGAAGAGTTTATTTACCTTTTTTTTTAGATGGTTGGCCTTTATGCATAAGTTCAAGCAAACAAGAGAAAAATCACCAAAATTAAAAAAAAAAAGGTCTCTAGTCTATTCAAACTAGGGTGTATTGTGCAAGTGCAACAAAAAATGGTGACTCTATTGGGAAATACTCCTGAGCATTTTGGGAATAGAAAGAAGCCTCTTTAAAACAATGAAACTTCAAGACCAACAAAACCAAAAATTTGGCATCTATCCAAGGTTGGGGTTAAGTAATTAACCTGAAAGCAATACTCCATTTTATTTCAACAAAAGTGTGTGCATATGAGTTCATTCTTATTCTAGAATTAGTTAAAATTTGCTACCATAGTTTAGAAATCAGGCTAGTTCACCCCTGAGCAAACATTGGTCTACTAATTATGAGCTTTTCCTCATAGGTAGACATGTCACCAACTATCAAATATTGCACCATTGTTAGCCAAACATGTATAGCCCTGATGAAGCTATCTCTGATACCACTCTAGATCTTGCTTTACTGCCAACAAGGCATTTATAGCCCCGATAGAGGTTGTGTGAGTCACATAAGCACTTGAGTCCCCCCCATTTTTTTTGGAGCACATTTATTTATTTTTGTTTGTTTTTTAAATTTTACAAGCACTAGAGTCTGTTTTTGGGTTGGGGATCACTATGGTAAATAGGAGGGTGAACATATAAATGAATTTTTCTTGAGGACCAAACTATAATGGTTTTATTTCTCTTGATATAAAATATTTTTTAAAGTATTTTCATTGTAAAGCTATAACATCCTTTTGCATTACTTTCGGATTGACTTTTTTATCCCAAGACAATGGAAATATACCAAATAGATGATTAAGCCAATCTCAACTTCATTGAGTTCAAAGTAGGACCTTTTATCTCCAAACTATGTAGAAAACACTCCCTCATTAGAGAAACCAAAAGTTGGTTGCACTTGACCCATCTGAGCCAAAAAGAGGAAGGTGCAAGAGCAAAACTAAAGACAAAAATCAAAGCAAAACAAAAATAAAATAAAATAAGACCAACACACCAAAACTTAAAACAATAAACTATGTACAAGGCTTATTTACAAGGTAGGACTAGAATCTTTGTTATTTGAAAGGGTCCTAGCTAAAGGGGTCAAATTTTCCAGGGCCTCAAACACGGTTATGGTAATTTGAAAAATACCTATGATGACAAACATGCAGGTTTTTATGGATCTCATCCCAAAGTAACACCAAATATGAAATCCTAGAGGTCTTTATCTTACCTCTCTGATCCCACCAAACCTTAAGGTTATCCAATTTCATCCTAGTACCACTACCATACTTAGGCTTTGATTTGTCAAACTTAAGGATCCACAACTGGTTTTTTATTATACTTATTTATTGTGTGGGGTATCTACTACTAAATCGTTATCTTCAGCTCTAGTTTGCACTTCCATAGTGTAAACTCCCAATTTTAGCTCAATGCATAAAACCTCATTAATATTGTTGTACTCAATGATGAACTCCTTCAAAATTAACTCTTTTTTATCTGAATCTAATTGGCTATGCCATGCCAAGGAAGCCACATATGTGAAAAATAAATTGACATATAACCATTTAGTGTTCTTGATCAATCACAATTGTACAACATCGTATATGCATTTGGGATATCCATAACTTGGATATCGATACATTATTGTATCTTTGGTTTATCAACCAATTGTATATAGATCTAATTTAACACCTCAACCATATTTACTTCAATCTTATCCAACTAAACAACCTTCTTGTTTGAGTGGTTAGGTGTCAAACCCAAATTTTTGCTAACATATGACATCACATTACCAAAAGGACCTAAATCCATAAGGCAGATATATAAAATCTTACCAACGATTCCAGTAGTCAATAGAAAATGTGGAGATTCTATTTTTTATTTTTACATAGCCACTTGAGCATCAAAAATATTTTTCATCTCTTATTTATTTTGATTAGGGAGTGTTTTAGGTAACAAATCCTCCTGGTTAGTCAACTGAGCTACCTCAGTCAGAGAACTCTTTGCCTTGGATTTCTTAAGGTTTTCAATAATATTGTATCTAGATTTATTTTATCCTAAATTTTTCTATCTATGGTAATGGTGCATTAAATTTTGGTTGCATAGGCATTACGGGATCCTTAGGTGGAATAGGGATTTCATTGGCTTGCTCATCAAGTAGGATATATATTTTATTGGGAGCTATGGAGGAATTCAATGGTGCTTTACCTTTACTCTAAAGAATATAATTGTTACCTCTTTGAAATTATTGGTAAGCATGCACCTCTTCTAGTAATTCTTTAGGTTTCTCTTCATCCACTCTTGAGAGCTCATATGTTTCTAAAACTAAGAATGTCCCTACATTATGATTAGCTTAATTTCTACAATTCTCATTGCTGGATACTAACTCTAAGTTTTCCATATCTTTCTATACAATATCCAAAGTAGTTTTAAACTCTAGACAATCAATTTTACCATGTTGAGTTGTAGAATGGACCCTACACCAATTGTACAGAGCAAGGTCAACCAAATATATAGAAGTGCTTGGTTTTTTATTATATTGATTTTGGTTGCTAGTAGGATTTGGGACTCCTCCATTATTTAGGCAAGTACCCATCGATAATTGGTCCTTTGGAAGTTGAAGTTCCTATTCTGAATGTTATTTATAGGTGGGTTTTGAGGAACTTGCCTTTGTAGTTGAAGCATATCATTGCTCAATTTTTGAACCATATTTTGTAAGTTATCTAACTCAAGATTCAGGTTATTAGGTTGACTTAGTTTGAGTTGAGCTATTAGATTATTTGTAGGTGTAGATGTGTTAAAAAATATGGGTAAGACTGGTTGATTATTTGTTGGAGAGGTATGATTAAGAACATAGTTTATGGTTTTCTGATTACCTATGGATGTTGGAATGGTTTACTGATTACTTACATTAGGCATCATTTGATTCAAGGGTGTTACATTAAAAGTTTAGTATTAATTGGGATACATAAATATTGGTAATGGGTTCATAATGGGAAGATATTGTGTAAGAGCTTAATTTATTAATGGTATTTTATTATAAGCTCCTAGTTGCCCAAGTGAAGGTAATTGACCCAAACCAAAACCTTGAGGTATTAATTATTGTTCAACTATTAGAGCCTCACTATATGCCATGGGCAAGGATGTGATTTGAGGATCTCTCCTCACAAACATGGAAGTTAATGGGTCTAAATATCTAAGGTACATTTGAATGGTTGCTTCCTCTATGAGGGTGTAAGGTGTCACTAGCCTAGTGTATAACTTATGGAACCTAGTGTTGAAAAGTCTCAAGGGTTCATTCAATTATATATAGGTAGAGGTAAATTTATGATATACCATAGATGGATCAATAAGTAATCTAAAATAGCTGATAAATATTTATTCTAGTTGAACCCAAGAAGTGATAGAGCCTAAAGGTAAGTTGATATACCAATCATATACAAACTCATCCAATGTGTGTGGAAATATTCTATAGGCAACATATTTATGTATAATTTATAAATAGATTAATACATCTTTATATGCTTGTATATGTTCTTTAACTAATCTTCTTCCATCATGTCTATATATAGGAAGATATCTTTCAGCCTTCTTAGGCATATCATGTGCAGTCCCTAGTATGTTTAGAGGACTGGTTCCTACTAACCATGGAATAAGAGCTACCATTGGTGGACCTTGAGGAATGACAAAAGGAGCAATAAAAGGAATAATAGCTCTTGGATAACTATTGACAATTTGACGAGTATTGGGTCTATCTTTTTCCACTTTGGATCTTTTGTATGGGGAAAGACTAAGAAATTCAATGCCAACTTTAGTTGAATTTGACCTAGTGATGATGACCTTAGGTTCTCGCTTTGGTAGTCAATATGTGTAACATAAAAACTACACCAAGAAAATTAAATTTTTAGAGTCTATCAATCATCCTTCTAGCACCAGTTTTGTTTAGCGAGCAAATGATACATTATCAAAGGTAAGCCAACATACTTGAAAGAAAACATGTTCCCTCTTGAAAGGGAAATTATTTTCCTCCAAAGTTCAGGTATGCCAGGTCTTGGCCAATGCAGATAAACACAAAGGTCATTGATAGTTGTTCCTTTTAAGTGGCCTTTGCTAGTATGACTCAAAAAAACAAATTTTTAGACACAATATTTTAAAATCAAATGGTTAACTATCTAAAAATTCTCCTACATGGATATTATAACATATGTGAGCTAAGAAAAATATTAACTAAGCAAGAGAAAGATAAATTTTAAACCATGCCAACTATAGTTGCCCAATCCATATATATTGCACTCATATTTTATTGTATATAACAACAATAATTCACTTTCAAATATATGAGGTTTTAAATTGTAGGACAATGATTCTCTTGCAAATATATGATTTATTTGCAAATTAATTCCATGTCAATGATTTATTTGCAAATATATGATATTTACACAACAATGTTTCACTTGCAAATATATGAAATTTTTAATTGCACATTAATGATTAATTTTCAAATACATAAAAATTTTATTGCACAACAATGATTCATTTGCAAATATATGAAAGTTTAATTTGCACATTAATGATTCATTTGCAAATATATAATTTTTTTTAATTGCATGACAATGATTCATTTGCAAATATATGAGATTTTAAGTTGCATAGCAATATTTCACTGCAAATATATGAAATTTTAATTGCACATTAATGATTCATTTGCAAATATATAAAATTTTTAATTGCACAAAAATGATTCATTTGCAATTATTTGAAAGTTTTACTTGCATATCAATGATTCATTTCCAAATATATAAAAATTTAAATTGCAAGGTAATGATTCATTTAAAGTTTTACTTGCACATCAATGATTCATTTGCAAATATATAAAATTTTAAATTGCATGACAATGATTCATTTGTAAATATTTGAAATTTTTACTTGCACATCAATGATTCATTTGCAAATATATGAATTTTTTTTGCACAACAATGATTCATTTACAAATATTCAAGATTTTTTTTTGGTAGGTAAAGTAAAATTTATTTACTTACAGGTTGAAGGGACCTACCCCTATTTACAAGAAGATCATATGCATTCGAAATGTAGGCCAAAAACACCAATTTACAATAGTTCATCTGCATTCGTAATGCAAGGCAAAAACACCAGCATCGTAGTCGAAAATCAACAAAAACTAACAGTCGAGCTAAACCGAAACAAACTGACCCTAGCACACTAAACATCAGCAGAAACAATAGACAACACCAGTCCCACCCCAAGGTTCAGTTCCTAGGCCCGTGGGCTCTGCACTCCTGAAGGAGAGTCTTCAGCATGCCTGGGATTTTACGAAGATCTTTGGTAGCTCTGTGCATGAGGTCGATTCCTTCTTTGAGGATGTTAGCCGCTGATAGGTACTGATCGACAGCATTTGAGACTTGGTTGACAGCTACATTGCGGAGAATGTTGTGGACATCCTGTTCCTAGTCACAAACCCCTGGCTCGCTCTTCTTGCCTTGCATTGGCTACTCCTTAGTTTTCTCACTAATATTGGATAGATCCTCGGGTTGGTCTTTCTCCTCACCATTGGACAGGTTCTGGAACTCAGGGGTAACCTCAATGTTGGCCATCGCCAACTGCCTGGAAATCCAAATAAGGACTTGGGGAGAGACCCAACACGAAGAACACCATAGACTGAAGCAAAACCCAGGTGTTGACAAATACCAAAACAAATATTCAAGATTTTAAATTGCATAGTAAAAAAACATTTTAATGATTTAAACAAAAATTAACCTAGTCATAATCTAAATAAGCTTAAAATATCAAAGGCTTAAGGGTAAGAGAAAAGAAAGAAAAATAAACAAGCATATACTACCCTGATATCCAATTTTGATCTGGTAAAGAAACAATTCTAATTTAAAACCAACCCTGATCCAACTAGTATTCACACAGCTTGAGATCCAAGATGGTGCAATCTTCAAAGGAAAAATAAAATTTGCTTCAAATTTGCCCTCTTCGATGGATTACAAGAACAATGCTCAAAGCACTAATAATCTTGGTTAAAAACTTCATCCAACAAACAAGAAAAAAATAAACTAAGACTAAGGACTAGTTAATGGATGCTTTTTGACCCCTCTAGATAACTAGTGAGCATGTATTTATACAATTTAAGTAGTTCTTCACATAGTGTTACAATTAATTTTGTGTTTACATCGCAATCATGCATGTGTTAGAGCATTTGTGTTATATATGCATTAGAGAATCTACGTTAGAGCATCTACATCATATATGCATGATATTACGCCAAAGAATCTACATCATATTACATCAGATAATCTGCGTCGTATTGCATCAGAGAATCTCCATTATATATCTTGTAAGATAAAAATAATTATAGGCATTAGAATTTATTTATTTTTTATTTGGAGACATTAAAATCTAATTTTATTATATATTTTAAAAATAAAAAAATTATTTTATCTTTATTATCAATGATAAGTTTAATGCTTTTTGGTAATGCACGAGAGACAAAATATTCGTATATTTTCATTATTAAAATGATATACATGATATGATTGATTTATTCAATGACCATACTAAAGATATTAATTTTCCATGGATAATAATGCTGAAAATAGGCTATTTGGGCAGTCAAACATAGGCAAGTATATCCTTTTTGAATGTTGAGGGTGATGTCAAGAGTCACCCATAATTATTAAATTAATATGTGAGTTGTGCACATGTAAAAATATCTGAGATTAGGTGCTTTATTCATGCCAATTAAGAACTTTCATTTTGTATCACAGTAGAGTTTTGTGTGTGACATTAGAATTTGCAGGTGAAGTTACGATAAAATAGGGTGAAGATATTTTATTATGAATATCCTTTACAAGAGTTTGGATAAAAAATACTTGTGGCTATTTGTTTGCTATCATGGCAACAAATAGTACATCCTTAAATATACCTACATTCAAAGGAGAGATGAGGAAGATATTTGTATGGAAGGGAGTTTGGAAAAGTATAGTTTAGCCATATACTCCTGATGATTGGAGTGTTCTTCCTCAATATCAAAAGAAGACAATGGAAGAAGAAGAAAATAATGATGCTCAAGTTTTCTTCTACTTGCAGAGTGCAATAGATCCAAGCATCTATCCAAGGATAGTTGGTTGTGAGAATGCCCATGAGGCATGGATAACATTGGAAACATCATATCAAGGCTCAAGAAAGGTAAGATCAACAAAGCTCTCCAAATTAAGAAGCAATTTTGAAAATATAAGAATGCATGATGATGAGAATGTTGGAGACTATTGTGTTAGAGTAAATGACATAGTGCATAGAATGAGAGTGTATGATGAAGTCATGGAAGATAGAGTAATCATAAGAAATATTTTGATATCTCTGAATCCAAAGTGGCTGCATATTGTCATTACACTTGAGGAGTGTAAATATATGGACCAAATTAAGGTTGAAGAGTTAGTGGGTTCTTTATTGTCCTATGAGGATAAAATAAAAATTTACTCAAATGAATTGAATCATGCACTAGAGTCCAAAGTATGGGTTTCAAAACCAAATGCAAAGCCCTCAAATTAGAATGCAATTTTTTCTCAAATTTCAGATCAAAAAGAAAAAAACAATCAAATTCAAGGAAGAAGGGTAAGAAGGTCATCACTTATCATTATTGTAAGAAATCGAGTCACATGATAAAAGACTGCAGGAAACTAGCAGCTAAAAATCAAGTAAATTCAAACCAAGATGGGGGTGAGAAAAAGGTCTACCAAGCTGAGAATAATGATAATCAAATTAATATTTCTCTTTCATGTAATTCAGGTTTGGATGATAAAAAATATATGCGGTTTCTTGATTCAGGATTTTTTAACCATATTTCATGTTTTAAGGATTGTTTTGATAAGCTAGATCGTTCATTCAAGAGCCAAGTTCACTTAGGATATGGGAAGGTGATTCATGTAGAAGGGAAAGTGAGTATAACTATCACCACAAAGCATGGGAAAAGTGATATCAAAAACATGTATTTGGCTCCAATCATGAAATACAATCTCATGAGCGTTGAACAACTAATAGAGAAAGTATTCAAGCTACTTTTTGATAATGGAGAATGATTGATATATGACAAGAATCAAGGTAAAAAATTGATTGGAAAGTATATTATGTCAAAAAATAGAATATTTCCATTGAGAATAAATATGTTAAATCAGAATTCTTGCTTTTCTACCATTGAGAAATCAAGCATGTTGTGGCACTCTAGATATGGTCATTTAAATTTTAGAAGTTTGCATATTCTTTTTAAGAACAAGATGGTTGATGGTCTTCCAAGGATTAAATCCAAATTGAAGAAAGAATGCAAGGTATGTATACTTGGAAAACACCATAGAGAAAGGTTTTCAACCAGCAAATGGGGATCTACCAAGAAATTGGAATTGGTACATTCAGATTTGTGTAGGCCCATGTCTTGTCCTAGCATAGGAAAATATTTGTATTTTATTTCCTTTATTGATGATGCTACCATACTAACATGGGTTTTCTTCTTGAAGACAAAATATGGGGCATTCTCAGCCTTCAAGACCTTCAAGGAATTGGTTGAAAAGGAATCAGGTTGTTCTATCAAGGTGTTAAAAACTAATAGAGGTGGGGAATTATGTTCACAAGAATTTCTAGATTTTTGCTCTTCACGTGGAATAAAAAGGTATTTTACTACTTCCTACACACCACAATAAAATGGTGTTGCAGAGAGAAATAATAGGACAATAATGGAATCAACAAGAACCATGTAAAATAGGAAGTTTTGGGCCAAAGCAGTGCAACCAACAACCTACATCCTGAACAAAAGTCCCACAATGGTAGTGAAAAACAAGACACCCTATGAAGCATTGTATGGTAAGAAGTCCATAATGGATCATCTTAGAGTATTTGGTTGTTTAGAATTTTTTCATATTGATGATTCTAAAAGAAAAAAATTATACCCCAAGAGTGAGTCTCACATTTCTATAGGTTATAGTGATGGTAGTAAGGCTTACAAGTTTTTCAGTCTTGTTAGTAAAAAATATTATTTCTAGGGATTATAAAAAATTTTATAATGATGTGTTTTTTGATCATAACCATAAGAGTGCAAATATTATTAGTGAAGGGGGGAAGAATTTTTATGGAGAAATGGAGGTCAATCAAGGTCCTCCACAAATTCCTAATGTTAATGGCAACAATACTAGTTCTTCCCAAGAGACTAGTTTACCACCAACTTCAACCCAAGTAAAAAGCAAGAGGTTGTTGCTTTGACATACAACAAGTCAGATGTTGGATAAAAAATATCATAGGAGAACAACAAGAATTCAAGATCAATCAGGTAATAATATTGAAGATATTGAAGATGAAATGACTTACTATGCCTTATCTTGCATTTCTAGTGAACCAAGAAACTATGCAAAGGCTAGTCAAAGGAAAGAATGGGTTGAGGCCATGAATGCTGAGATGGAGGCCATTGAGAGAAATGAGACATGGAATCTCATTTAGCCTACTAGTGACATGGATGTCATTGTTACAAAATGGGTCTATAAGACCAAGATTCATAGTGATGGACCAATAGACAAACACAAAGCTAGACTAGTAGCAAAAGGGTATGCACAAACATATGGCGTAGACTATGAGGAGACCTTTAATCCTATGGATTTCCATGATACTATTAAATTTATGCTTTCATTTTTTTGTAGAAAATATAGGAAGTTCACCAAATGGATGTCAAGAGTGCATTCTTGAATGGTGACATTGAAGAAGAGGTATATGTGGAGCAACCACAAGGTTATGAAATAAAGGGTAAAGAGCATTGGGTATACAAGTTGAGAAAGGAACTTTATGGGCTGAAACAAGCTCCAAGATCTTGGTACTCAAAGATAGATGGATGATTCTTTGAAAATATATTTGAAAAGGAGCAAATATGAACCAATTATTTACATGAAAATTATTGACACTAACATATTTTATGTTAATGATCTTACTTTTATAGGGAATTCTAAAGCTATGATGCAAGACTTCAAGGAGAGCATGAAAAGTGATTTTGAGATGTTTGATCTTGGAAAAATAAAATACTTTCTTGGCATGGAAGTACAACAAAGGGAATATGAGATCTTCATATGCCAATCCAAGTATGCCCAAGATATGTTGAAGAAATTTTTATTCTAGACTGCAAGGCAGTTGATACTCTTATTTGTAGTGGGGAGAATCTTATAAAATAGGATGGGAGTCCTCTTATTTATGAGAATACTTTCAAAATTATGGTGTGTGGATTGATATAACTTACATCCACAAGACCCAATATTACCTATGCAGTTTCACTAGTTTCCCGATTTATGAGATTGCCAACTCAAAGGTATATGCAACAGTGAGACAAATATTTAGATATGTGAAGGGAACCTTTAATCATGACATACACTATATAATTACAAGATATTAAAGGTTGGTTGGGTATGTTGATTCATATTGGGTAGGTTATTTTATGATCGAAAATCCACTACAAGGTATTGTTTCACCTTGGGAAGTGGGTTGATTTCTTAATCATACAAGAACCAAAGTATAGTGGCTTTGTCTTCCACTTAAGATGAATATATAGACCTTACTTCAGCTTGTACACAAGAGATTTGGCTAAGGATAATGTTGAAGGATTTTTATGAGACTCAACATGAGCCTACCAAAATATTTTGTGATAACATTGGGATAATACAACTATCCAAAAATCCAATTTTCCATGAAAGGACCAAACACATAGAGTTGAAGCACCATTTTGTCAGAGACTTGGTACATGACAAAACTTTTTTCATTGAGTATGTTAAGAGTGAGGATCAAGTTGTTGATATACTCACAAAGGAGCTGATGAAGGTGACTCATGGGAGACTCAAAGAAATATTGGATATTTTTTCTTTTGACATCAAAGGGGGTATTGTTTAAAGTGATATCAAAAGTCATCTATAATTATTAAATTAGTATGAGTTGTAACTAAAATAAAGCACATGTAAAAATTTCTTAAATTGGGTGCTTTATTCATGCCAATTAAGAACTTTCATCGAAAAGCTTATTCTAAGCCTTATCTAATTGAAGAGTCTATTTACCTATTTTTTTGGATGGTTGTATTTTATGCACAAGCCCAAGAAAACAAGAGAAAATTCACCAAATTTTTTAAAAAAGTGGGTCTCTAGTCTATTTAAAATAGGGCGTGTTGTGTAAGCTTTATACTAGGCCAGAGATTTTAAGACATGATACTAATGTCATTGTGAAAAATATCTTACTTGTATCCTTTGCAAGTCTAACTACCAAGCTAGTCCAAGTAAGAGCTTTTGACTTCAATGATTAAGCAATCTTTTAAGCCCAAAATTGCTTTCGTAGGCTTCAAAAGAAATAATCTTGTGAGAATGATAGTCCAACAAGCTTCCTTCAAGTGTTATGATATTATTGGACATCTTGATTTTGCAAGTGCACCCATGTTGTTCCCTTTGTCTAGTTTTAACCAATTTTTCCCCTTTTTTCTTTCTTTCCATGAATTTATAGGGAAACATAACCTTTTTATGGATGAGCAAGCTAAGATGGTTTGTAGAGGTTTTACAAATTGTAATTTACAAAATAATTCTGCTCCTACATATTGCTAAGAATTATGAAATTCTCTTGCTAATCCTTTGATTAGACATCTCAAATTTCCCTTATTTCTCCATTGTTATTGGGTTTTGTTCCCTGGGATCTTTTGCTAGTGTTGTCTCATAACTGCACCAGGGAATAGTGACTAGTTGGATAGTCTCTACAAGCGCATTTAAATGTGGAAGACAATCCAATCTACAAGCTCATTCCTCTAGGTGGGAAATGAGTCTACAACCATTGTTTGGGTTGAAATCCTAACAAAGGTGGAGCCCTATTAGCTATCACCAAAAAGTTTATGGGACTCCTACCAATGGTGAGGTGTTGCTTACTTACCACTAGAAAGACTATGGGCCATGATTTATTCAGTTTGGTTGGTTACCATGGTCTCATGGCATAGGAAGCTTAATATTGGATTTTAGCTTATGGCAGGGACTTTTCCTTACTAGCATTATTGGAATTTCTTTAGCATTGGCTACTTGATATATCAAAGGGGCTTCAAGCCCTCACATCTTACTTTTTTTTTTATTTTTTTTAAATCAATACTAGGTGGAAATCTTACTCCAAATTATCTCCACTGGTGGTGATTTCCTGGTGTAGTGAAATTTTACTACAAATTTGGTGAATCATGGGATCTTCTACTTATAGTAGATAAGAAACCTAGAAATGAGGGCATTATCTATTGGACATGGAGTCTTATGAAGGTAAATATTGGGGATTTAAAATCTTAATGATATGGGAGAGGAATATCTTTCTTGAAGGGCATTTATACTTAGGAATTTGTGGAGTACTAAAGGGGGAACACTCCATTTATATATTTTTCACACTTGGGGAGCCATTAAATTCACCTCACTTTACTGGTCTTCTTGATAATTTCTCTTTCGGTAAGGTCATTTGGAAAGGTTTCTCCTACATTTCTAAGTAGAGAAGATATTATCATTCATAGTTTCACATCATGCTAAATTATAATAGTTGTCCTCTCATTAATCAAATGGTTCTAAGGTGATTGGTTATGGTATTGAGGAGGTCATTCTTTAGTTGCATTGTTGTTTCCTAACTATGTTTGATTCACGCAAATGTGTGATCAAATTCATCATTCTACTATGATTCTAGATATTTGATTACCTATAAAAATCATATAAGTATATCAAAAGAAAATAAATTTTTAATACATATTAGCAATATAGTGTAAATTTTGGCACACTTTTCCATACCAAATATTTCAAATGTTGTCCACCTATCACAATCAACAATATCCAGACCAGAGTGACCCAAAATTTTGATGCTTCCACCTATCTATCTTTTGGGATGCCTGATTTATGGTATCTGAAAGCCTATAGCTATTTGGTTCAAATAAGCAATAAGTTACTCTTCTAGTTTTAATTACTATATTAAAAATACTCAATGAGAACTCATCTTCCTTCTGTAGATCCTTTTTTAGTTGCTTAAGGTATTTTGTGTCTTCTTCAACTAGATTGATATTATGTTCCTCGTAATTTTCCAATGTGGTAAGGGCTAGGTTTCTCCACGTAGATCTTGACCTTTCTTCCTTTGTGGGGAATAACCATGTGCATGTAATCAAGAGTAGGTAACCTCTAAGCTTAACTATGAATTCTCTTGATAAGCATAGTCTAAAGAGAGTAGGGAGATCAACCACTATCACATATTGGATCATAGTGACTTCCAAAATATTATGTAGCACATAGGTACATTTCTGTCTACACCTACCATCTAGACTAGGGTCTCATATAGTTGTAGCATGTTGGAATTAGTCTAGGTGTATTCCATACCCATTGCATCACAAATAGCTTTAGGCATGATTGTTGTGATGGATTTAGAGTCTATGATGCAATTGTGCACAACCCAACCCTCTATGCATAGAGACATATAGAAGGGTGGTAACCTATTCTTGTCCATCCCTAGGGTTTGCTAATCTTGAGCTAAATTTAGGTCTAAATAACTAAGTCGACTTGGGTATGTTTTTTTCATAATTGCTTTGAGAATATCAACTTGTTCAAGAATCAACAATGCATCATACATGCTCACCCTTGATGGAGTCTTCTTCAAATATTCTATAATGTTGTATTAGGTTGCCTCCAACTATTTTTCTTTATTTTAGATTGGATCCTCATTTAAACCTATTTTTTTATTTCTTCATGGCCTCTTGTCTTTTCCTATTGGTAACTAAAAGGAAACATATTTTTCTCAACATTTATTCTGTAGTCTCTTCCTAATCAATCTTGGGAACTTCAGACCTTGGTTACTCTTTAGGTTGTTCCTTCTACAAGTGAGTTGAAGCCTTAGGATTATCAACCTTTTGAGGATCCTCCAAGATAGGTATATTTTTTAATTTGATCAATATGTGACATATTTCTAAGCTTACAGGTTCTTCAATTAGGAGGATCTGATCAAGGTTCATAAGCATGCCAACTAGCCCTTTTTATTATCTTTTGGCTTTTGATGGTAGAACCAGCTAACATTGGTGTTAATAGGTAGTCTATTGCCACAACAACTTGAAATATTTGAGGAAGTCTCATCTCATTTGATTGTTGAATATATAAGCTTAATATTAGAATAAATTCCCAAAGGTAGTATATGTAGGCTTGAGCTTGATAAAGTCTCACTTCCTAAGGTATTATCATCCATGTCTTACTATATTAGATGTTGAAATCTATGATGTTCTACTAAGGATACCTTTGTATGGAGGTAAAATACATGATAAGTGAAAAGGAAACCCCTAGATTATTGAATTTTAGGATAAAATGCTCAGTCAATTCAGCCCATGTGCTAATGCTACCTTCTTCTAAAGAGCGATACCAAGCAAATCCCTTACCTCTAAAGGATAATACCAACAACCTAACCATTACATCTTCATGGATGATATTGTGCATAGTAGCTAAAATAACTATATCTTGGCAATGTTCATAGGCCATATTTTCACTACCATCATAGGAGGGTAAGGCTTTTAGTGTAGCTTGTAGAATATCATGGAGATCTTAGAGATTGAGGGCTCCAATACTGTTCCATTTAGGGTAAATTATTACATCCATGGTTCTAAGCAGACAAGTAGAAGGTAATTATGGAGATATGACCTACAAAGGAGTGGGACTTTGAATATAGAAGGTCCATATGGGTGATAGTAATTTTCATTTTTGGATGCTCTAAAAACTATTAACTTAGCAAACTATAGGGGTTATTTAAGCTTGTTGGCTTTTGATCCTATGATCATACGATTATAGATCTATGCCTTCCAATAGAGTTTATAAAACTCTTAAATTCTTTAGTTTAGATTTGAAAGGTGAATATATTACTTATTCACTTATGAGCCCAAGATCTTAACTATAATATTGATCATCTAGACATGCATGCATGCTAAAAAATCTTGTGTACATAGTGGGTGTAGCCTTTTGAATCTCTAACTTCTAATAAAGATGAACTATTATAATCAGTCCCATCGATTTTTTTTATGAAGCAAATTGGATTATATTTGTCCCATTTAATATGCCAAAACTCTTTATTGCTCGATCCACCTAGGTATAGAATGTGTGCCTTATATCGAGGTCAATATTAAATGACTACGAAATACTTTTGAATCAACCTCTAGAGAAGGTTGATTTCTTTTCTAAATCCTATTGTGTTATAGAATAAATATAGAAAATAGATAGGGGTTGAGAGAAGAGTAGGGATAGAGAGAAAGAGGTAGGGTTATAGAGATTGATTGAATATGGCCAGGGCTCAACTAACATCATTATTTTTGGATGAATGAGTATAGGATATCTTCTATAAGCAATGCCTAATAGACCATTCAATTAAAGCTATATAGAAAACTCAAATTTTATAGCATTCAACATTCCAATAAATCTAGTAGAAATAAGCCAAATAAATTTAGGTCTTACAAAAATTACTTTAACTATTGATTGAAATAAACCAAATAGCTTCAAGCCTAACAAAAATTACTTCTACTAAAGCACAAATAAAAATGCTAAAAGTGTAAATATTAATGTGATGAACAATTCTTCATGCTCTAATTTAGTTAGGTCAAACTTATATTAGAATAGCATAAACATACAACTTACAATAGATAAACATTAAAACATCCGACCCTTTACAATGAGGGATATTCCCCTATTTATAGCTTTTACAAAGCTAAAATGAAGCTAACTACTATATAAAATCATACACATACTGATATTGCATGATTTTTGATGATTTGGAACCACTTGCTATATTTATCATGTTCAACACATCTTTTGTTATCCCACCTATGGTTATGTTGTTCCCTTGATTTGGTTTTTAACCATTTTGTCCCCTTTTTTCTTTCTTACCATGATTTTACAAGGAAAAATAACCTTTGTATGGACTAGAAATCTCAACTGGTCTATAGAGGTTTTACAACTTGGAATTTCCAAGATGCTTCTACTCCTACAACATGATATTCTTTTGATAACCTTTGAAAAAACATCTTGGATTTCCCCTTCTTCCTCAGTTATTACTAGGTTATGATCCATGGGGTCTTTTGCTGGTGTTGTATCATAACTACACTGAGGAATAATGAGCAGTTAAATAGCTATTGTGAGTTAATTCAAATGTGGAAGATAGTCTGGTCTATAGGTTCATCCTTCTAGGTGAGGAATGATTCTGCAACCACTATTTAGGTCAAAATCCTACCAAAGGTGGATCCATTTTAGCTATCACCAAAAAAGTGTAGGGATTCTTACCAATGGTGAGGTCTTGCTTAGCTACCACCAAAAATACTATGAGCCATCATTGATTCATTTTGGTTGGTTAGTGTGGCCTCATGGCATAGGAAGCTTAAAATTGGATTTTAGCTTACGATAGTAACCTTCCCTTACCAATATCTTTGGCATTTCTCCGATATTGGATACTTAATAAATCAAAAGGGCTTCAACTTCTCTCATATTTTTCTTTTTAAATTAGCATCAGGTGGACATGTTACTCTAAATTATCTCCTCTAGTAGTATTTTCCCTTCCAAAAAAGTGGGAAAAAATATTTTGATAATTTTCATTTGATGAGCCTCTATAACATGTTTTATAAAATAATTTTGAAAACTATGACAAATAGATTATAAAAAATCCTCGATATTGTTATCTTAGAAAAATAAGGTGGTATTCTTCATGGTAAGTGAATAACCATTGTGCAATATGTTATATGAAAAACAATAAGGCATGCTTGTAAAATTAATTATGAACAAAAAATATGATCGAATTTGTTGGAGTTTTCTATATTATATTCTTTTAAAAAATGGTTTTTGATCAAACACTCTAAAATATCATATATTGATCAATGTATCCCTTGTTAAATACTCTAAATTGCAACATAAAATCCACCAATGTGACCCACTATCTTCTTATATTTTTATTATCCTTGTTGAGGCTTTGGAAAATCTCTCTTAGAGAAAAAAATTGGAGGGAAAATCAAAGTTATTCAAGTTGCCATAAATAGTTTTGAAACTTATTTTTAATTTTTTTTATCACACTTTTATTTTAGAGTACCTTTCGATCATCACGACTATTGAATTTACATGATACTATCATGCTATGAGAATTTGTTAAACAATTATTTACAACTTTTATCAGCATTACTCTTAACTTATATTGGATTACAGTGAAGATAGTTATATTTAAAGTTGAAAAATACCATCAATATATTTAGGTACTCTCTTGTCTAATAAATGAAAGGAGGATCTTTTGTACTCAATTTTAAATAGAATGAAACCTTGTCTAACTAATTTGAAAGGTATTTTTTTAACCATGGACAAAATACTATAACTCATAATAACTATGTTATAATATATCCCTATATATATGATGCCACTTGCAAGATTACTAGTAGGTCTAACCTTTGAATTTAAAATAAAATCAAAGATATTATTTGGAGTAATTAAAATTTTACACTCTTAATGATTTTCCTTGGAAGAATGTTTGGTCAACTGAGGCCATATGTAAAGCCTCAACATTCCTTTGGTTAGAAGTGTAAAGCAAAGTTCTCATAGCTAGTAACTCACAAAGAAGAAGATATCATGTGCCTCTTGTGTTTATTTTGTGTAAGACGATTGAAATGTCATATCATCTACTTTCTTATTGTTCATTTGCTTCCACTATTTGGGGCTATAATTTTAAAAATAAAAAAACTATTTGAGTGCTTTATAAACATTGGAATAATTGATAAAATGTTGGATTAATTGTTTGATAATTTAAGCATTACAAATTCTATGGAGGATTGGTCCTACCATTATTTGTTAGAATCTATCGCTTAAAAATTAAAATACATTTTTCAAAAATAAATCTTAGAATCATATTCAAGCTT
Source organism: Wollemia nobilis (assembly GCA_028583015.1). Lineage (NCBI taxonomy): Eukaryota > Viridiplantae > Streptophyta > Pinopsida > Araucariales > Araucariaceae > Wollemia > Wollemia nobilis. The sequence goes on from JAQPPZ010003280.1 coordinate 5,566,693, forward strand.
CGATTCATGTTGTACCTATATTGTAGAGTTTTTATAGTCACGATACTCATGATGGGAAAAATATGTGCTAGCCTCTTGGATATAGGATTTAACTATGCATGAAGGGGTGATCTACGGCAATGGAGTCATAGAAAATCTAGTTTTGATTTAGGTAAAATAAAAACATCCAAAATTTGGATTCATCATAGGTTATATTTATATCAAATATATTCTTCATCTTCCTTAAATTGTCATGTTTCCTCTATCTTCCTTGTCTATTTACTTTCTAAAATTTAAATTTCATCAAGAGGAAGGTCAATAGTACCATTAACTAAATTATCTACTATCTTATGTACTTCTCTATAGATATACTAAATTTTCAAAAATATTACCTCCGTCAATAATTTATAGACATAAGAAATGATGATATTATCAATCCAATCATCACATTTATTTTTCTTAACAACAACAATATGATAATATTCCTCAATTGAAATATATTTCCATATTTTTTCAATGATAATTTTGGTTCCTTTAACAAGTTCCTAAGTTTATGCACAACCGTTAGTAAAAGTTCTATTGATACTAAGTAGGTAAGGATAATTTTACCTGTATTATTTTGAAAAACTCTATCTCCACTAGATTTTTTTACATTTCCTTTGAAAGCACCATCAAAATTAATTTGATGAACCTAACTTCCAAACATTTCTATTTTACCATATATCAATGGAGATATTGTATTAAATGACCATTTTATGCCTATTCATATCTTACAACTAAGAGGATAAATCCTCTTTTTGGTACTTGAGGCTTACCATGATGAGCAACATGCCTATAAATATTCTGCAAGAGGGGCAATATGTAGTTTCAAACTTGGACAAGATTTTGAGATTTATTTTTGAATTTTTTTTGTTTCTCTCAAGCCACAAATTCTATGAATAATAACAATATTAACTATACATAGAATTTATAATTATTTAGCTTTGAAATGATCCATTTAGAATTTCATCAACTCCTCTAATGTTGATGGAGTTACCAAAAATATTCTCATTTTGTTACAAAGTAGTCACAATGGATATAAGCAAAAGGATAATAAAGAAGTAGAAGATTATATGTTTTTTAGATCCACCTCATATAAGGTACAACTAAAAGGTGCATGATATACTCTTATTTGTAGTTGTCACCTGTAGACACCAAATTACAACCACTAATCCTCCATAATGACCATTCCACCACCCACTTGTCCACCATACACCTCTCCCGCAAATGATTTGGCCCAATTCCACCTTTCCCGCCATTTCCTAGCCCAATTGAGATTATTTTAATATTATTTTATATTATTTTGTATTTAATATAATATTTTATATTATATTATAATATATTTATTATAAAATATATATTTATAAACTCAATTAACCACAACCATCCGATCTAATCTAATCCCCACCGTCCATATTCATTAATCTATGCCACATCTAAAAAGTAATCTCAACCTTAGGATCTAATTTAATCTTAGCCACACGATCAAAAGTGTAAGGCTAAAACCCTAATAAAATCCTAGGTTGGATTATAAATAAGGGCATTTGTAAATGCCCAAACCCTGGAACCTTGAGATTACACCCTGGAGGAGTCATTGTTGAAGCCCTAGCAAAGCAAAGAGAGATAAGAGTTTGAATATCTAAAGCCCTAGCTAAGCCAACAAGACTTCTAATTTTCTAGCCATCCCCCATTCATCCTCCATCTCCATCACAACCCCTTACATCCATCGCATTCATCGCCAGCCCCTAGATCTGCTTCTACAAATTCTACCCTAACCCGTAGGTGCACTCCAGAGATTGCAAGGATCGTTGTAGAGCCTGCGAAGTGCTCACCAGTGCCTGTTGTATTTTGTAGGCACTCTCTAGAGCCATTGTATCACATAGGTGCACACCAGAGTCTACGAAGCTCACGTCATAGCCTGCCAAGTGTGCGTTCAAGCCTACTGAAACCATAGAAACGTGAACCAGAGTCTGCTGCATCACACCATCTGTTGTCAAACTGCAACAACAAAGCAAAGAAACATCACAAGCAAGGTATATCTTTATTGGTTTTATTCTATTACATGATTTGTAGATTTTTCATGCCATTTGATCCATTTTTAGTTAGGGTTTACTGATGTCTGAGGGCCTCACACTATGGAGCCCTCACAGGTGTTATTAACCACTTTCTCTATTTTTATGTATGTAGATCTGCATATTTCACACATTGTTGAATGACTGTTGAAGCTGGAGTGGCCTGCCATAGGATATCCAAAGCCCACTCACCCCGTTGGAAGAAAGAACACATCAATATGAAGACACTTCATTGTTATAGCTAGGGTTTTGGAGAACCCTAGCACTTTTGTAAATCATTGTATCAAATACCCTCATTGAGGATAGATTGTATCAAAAGGATTTTATTGTCTCCCCTAATTTTATTGAATACATCCATTTGTACAATCTTGTGTTTCATTGTGCTATTTGATTTCCTTATTTTATTTAAGTGTCGTGTTCTTGTCTTCACAGTCACCTAAAATAATTTTATCTTGGATTACTAAAAAAAGCAATGTTGAGTCCTAGGGAAGGTCTCAAGTGACCAAATATTCTTCCAATAGAAATATGTTTGTAGGAAAAAGGGTGTATCACTCTGAGACAACAAAGCAACAAAAAAATAAGTAAACGTACAATAACTAATCTAATACTATATTAATCAAATCAAAGAACAATGAATATGAGTAAAAGAGATTATTACAATAAGATCATCCACAAAACATATGCATGTTAAATCCTAATATAGAAAAAAATACTTAATACCCTAGGGCATCAATGAATATAACATCAACAATACTACAATAATAATAGTAAAAATTCAATCCTAGGAAATAGGTCCTTGAGCAACAACTTTGATCTTTAACTACAAAGCCTGGTGGAGAATCTTATCCTCCTCCATGTGTAACGATCTGAAAATCCAACCAACTTGAGAGAGATTTTTTTTAAAACTCATTAGAGATATACGTCACTCTGCCTTATATAATTCATTCTATGAAGGTGTCTATTGATGTGAAGCCTTATGATTAAGTTGTTTGTCTCATCTCCACGATGAGCCAACTTATCCCTTTTGTCTATCAAAGGGTACACCCATCCCTACACCATACATAAGTTCATCTATGTAGGTGTACTAAGCATAGTGGCATAATATTTCTATGCTTCCTTTTACCATACATAAGTCCATCTATGTAGGTAAGGTTTTTAGTTGATCATCTCATCTAAGTGATAAGCCAATCAAAACATCCATCACTTCGTGTGATAGTTCATTCATTGACACTACAACTGAATTTTTGTCGTTTCACAACTATCTAAGGTTAGGTCATTAAGGAGAATTCATGAAACATGGTTACCTAAACTTTTCTTCTCTAAAGGGATCCCATAATCCCTTAGATTACTCTCTCTCTCCTTCTGTATACTTCTAATCCATAAGCATACAAATTGATAGATTTCATTATCTAATCATCTAACATTCATTATAATGAGGACTATTCAAGAATATAAAATGCATACATTGCTACCTTCTTATAACTAGGTAACTTTTTTTTTCCTAAATTTAACAATTACAATTACCAAGAATAGTGCTAGTTTTAATTCATCAAAACTCTTACTAAAATATTATCCATGATCTATGAATTATAATAAACCTACTATTTTATTGAATAGCAAACATGACCTCAATAACTAAATCTAGGAAGCAGTAAATACAAGATCAAAAGATGAGGATAAATGATACACACATAATACATCATATATCCTAGAAAACCCTTATAGGAAAAACCTAGCCTTGAAACATCCTTTTTATTACATAAGTTTAATTGTCTCCAATACAACTATACAAAGGAATCCCATAATTCATTTTTCAAAACATCATTACCAATGTAAATACATAAGAACCCCATAATTCTTATGTCCCCTACACATGAATTGTTATTTTAATCCACATTACATGAACAATGAGGAAATCCCATAATTCCCTCGAATGAATTTCACATTCGTTCTTTTAAAGATGATTTTTTCCTTCTTATAATTTAAAGAAATAACTAAGGTCTAATGAATCCATAACATGTGCTTCACTACAATATGTATCAAAGGTCAATGTCTTAGATCTAAGTGTCCTCCTTGGTCCTTCTTGCTTCTCCATTGCTCAATTGATGGTAGTAAGGGATCATGACAACTCCTAGATCTTATGAAACATACAACTAAATGCATTTACTAAATGATTTATGAAACATGTGCATTTATGAATTGGATGACAAATTGCAACGATATAATCTACACAATATAATTAAGCATATATCGTTCAATCAACTCATTACGAGGAAACTCCATAATTTACCCACACGAATTCATTCATATAATATTCCCCTTTTCCATACTAGGATACTTCTTTCATTAATCACACAAAGTGTATTCATTATCCAAGTAATGAAAGTCATCTATCATTCATTTGATCATAGAATAATTCAGTAAACATTCTTTAAATCAATCAAAATCTCATACCTTTAATTGATCAAATTAAATACTCATGCCAAAATCATTTCCTTTAATCAATTAAAAGCCCAACTATTAACTAATACAATACTCATAAAACTATTTTCTTTAATAAATTAAAAGCCCATACTTTTAATCAATTAAATACTCATACCAAAACCATTTCCTTTAATCAATTAAAATCCCATACTTTAAATCAATTAAAAACTCATACCAATGCCATTTTCTTTAATCAATTAAAAACCCATACTTTTAACTAATTGAATACTTATACCAATACCATTTTCTTTAATCAATTAAAAGCCCATACCTTTAACTAATTAAATACTTATAAAACTATTTTCTTTAATCAATTAAATCTATTATTTCAAATATTCCTTTAGTAAAAGTCTATATTTTAAATTTAATAAATCAAATCTATTCTTTCAGATATTCCTTCAATAAAAGTTTATCTTTTAAATTTAATAAATCAAATCTATTATTTCATAAATTCTTTCAATATTTCATTAAATCATAGGTATTTCTATCCAATTAAACAATCAAATATCATTCCTTCAATTAATCAATCAAATATCATTCTTTCCATAATCAAATAGTCTTTCATTCAATTAATCTATCAATAAAATATTCTTTCAGTTAATCCTTTCTTTAAATAAATATCTTTAATCCAGTAAAACCCTTTCTTTTCTTTTAATAACTAATTCTTAATTCATAATCCATGATCAATTATCCATAATCAATAATCAATAATAAAAAAGCCTTTAATTTAATTAATCAAAGTAGTCTTTCATTCTTCATTCGATGAAATGAATAAAAGCCTATAATTTAATTAATCAAAGTAATCTTTCATTCGATTCAAAAAGTAGTCAAATAGTCTTTCATTTGATTAAATCAAAAATCCATTTTCTTTCAATCAAACAATTAAGCCAAAAAAGTCTTTCATTCAATTAATTTTTGAAAAATAATTTGAACAAACTTGTATTAAAACAAAAATAATTTACAAGTTGGGATGAGACTTTTCCTAGCCTTAGCCAAAGAGAACACATGTTTACAACAATAAAAGAATATTTGCATTGGAGCCAAATCTCTTAAACTATATTTCTACAATGACTGTTCACCTGTTTACAACTATAAAAGAAGATCTACATTGAAGCACAAATATCCTAAATAGTATTTCTGGAATGGTTATCCAAATTAGCTAAGCACTGGATTTGCTCACCAACTTGCCTAATCATCTCATCCTCAATAGCCATGTCACTGTGCCACTGAACCCCTACCTCCTTCTCAGTACCCATCTTAGCCAAGAAGTCTTCCTCTTTATTTAGATCTCTACTCACATAAACTGTAATCACATCATCTAATGCCCTCCATAATTCCTTAATTTGAGTGACAAGAATCCTCAACCTCCATGTTTTCAAAGAAAATTTCCTCATGTAATTTAGAGCTCCAACCATTATTTGAGAATCTTATTCTAGGATTATCCTCATGTGACCTTGTTTTACTGGCCAAATAGAAGCATATTTGATAGATAAGGCTTCTACTTCATTGTTTGTGGCTCTTACCAAGCCTTGCATTTCCCAATAGAGCACTATTCCAACATGATTTCGACAAACCACTCCAATTCCAGCTCTACCTGGATTGCCTTTTGCAACTCCATCAATATTAATTTTAATCCAACCTTTTGAGGGTGGTTTCCAACTAGCTCTGTCCTGCCCCTCTTGCACTTCAATTTCCTTCTCCATTTCCCCAATAAAAACCTGAGTTTCCTCTTTAGCATAGACTACCACAGTTTTTGTGACTTTGCTCCAAATGACCTGTCAAACTCCATCTAAAGAAGAAAAAGTTTCTCTAAAAATTTTGGCATTTCTCCCCAACCACACTTGCCACCAAATGAAGTTTAATCCAAGCTCCCAACCAATACAAAGATATTTAGATTTAAATATACCCCTCTTCCATTTTTACCAAATATTAATCCGATTCAAATCACCATTAACTTGAATTTTATAATATAAAAACCATCTCTCCTAGATCTGGCGCGTGAATGGGCACTCAAACATCAAGTGATCAGTTGTTTCCTCACTATTGTAGCATAAAACACATTGAGATGGATCAATAATTTCCCTACATCTGAGGTTATCAAAATTAAGAATTCCATTATGCATGAACTGCAAGGAAAAAAAGTTTACTTTTGGCCAACCCTTGGACTGCCAAATCTTTCTCCAATCCTCAACCTGATATGTATGAGGAGGAAGCTCTAGAAGGATCTTATCATACTCATCATTCACTTTGTATACACCAAGGCTCCCATAGCCCCAAGCTAATTCATCCTCCTCATCTCTACCTCTGAGAAATATTTCTGCCAAGATTTTAGTCATGATGGGTGTCAAATCCGGAGGGATTGAAATTGGCCACTCATCCAACTTCTTAAACTGCTTAAACTTATAATCCCCCAGCTAACTAGTGTTGAAATAACTTTCAATTTAGACCCACACCCTGTTTTCTATGGTTGTTTTTATTGGTTGTAGTTCAAGAAATTCAACAATGATAGGTGGGTCTTGATCCCATGAATCTGTCCAAAATCATGCCTTCTCCACTCTCCCCACTTTCCAAAATAATCCATATTTTACTACCTGAGATCCTAAATTGAGAGCCTGCCATACTAAGGATCCATTATCATCCAAAGGGAAATGACCCACCTCATTTGGGTTTACCTGTCCCAAAAATTTTCTAGTTAAAATTCTACTGAATAAAGAAGTTGGTTGGGAAATCCACCTCCAGTAAAGCTTTCCATCCAAAGCTTTATTATTTAACTTTGATCTTCTCAGTCCCAAAACTCCTTTTACCTTGGGTTCGCTAAATTTATACCAACCTACTAAGGCCCATTTCCTCTCTCCTTTTACTCCTTCCCATAAAAATTTTCTAGCCATATTGTCCAACTCTTTCCATATGGTATGTGGGATAGCAAGGATAGAAAATTTATAAATTGGCATGGCTTGAATGACTGACTGTAAAAAAGTTAATCTACCCCCATAGATTAACCATTTGTGAGACCAATGATTAATTTTGTCCTTGATATAGTCCAAAATATTCCTCCAGATATCTATTTTTAGTTTTTTAAAATGCAAAGGGACCCCCAAATATACCACTAGGAGATAAGTCCTTGTGAATCCCAAGATCTCTAAAATTATGTCTTGAAGCCTTTGATCAAGATTGAAAAAGACCACTTTGGATTTTTTATCATTGATGACTTGGTTTGTAGCCCTAAGGTAGACATTAAGTGTATCTCTAATCATTATTGCTTCCCTAAAGCTAGCCACTCCCACCAATCCTGTTTCATCCATAAACTGTAGGTGAGTCAAAACTTCCTCACCCATCTTGATACCTATTAGCAAACCTTGTTGTCTTCTCCTCAAGATGAGTCTACCCAATCCTTCATCCAATATGAGAAAAAGATATGGGGAGCAAGGATCTCCTTGATGAAGGCCTCGAGTAGCTCCAAACGGTTGCGAGGGAAGACCCTTGATTAACACTGAGTATGTCAGAGTAGAAATACAACTCATGACCCATTCTATCCAATCCTGAGAGAAACCAAAGGCTACCATTATATTTGACAAGAAGCTCCACTCCACCCTATTATAAGCCTTTGACATATCTAATTTTATGAACATTCCTCTATTACCAGATGTTTGCATTGAATGGATTGCCTCCTGAACTAGAACCACACCATCCAAGATCTTCCTACCCTCTACAAAACCCCCTTGCTCCGAGGAGATAATTCTATGTAGAAGAGGTTTTAGCCGCTCAGCCATTACCTTTGTGATTATTTTATATATGACATTGCATAAGGCAATAGGTCTATAATCTAAAATATGTACCCCCTCCTCCCCTTTTGGAATTAAGGTAATGAAAGTATGATTTAATGCTTTAAGCATTCTTTTACTACCTTTGGACTCCTCTATAACAACCATTACATCCTCATCCAAGTTATCCTAGAAGGCCTAAAAAAACTCAATTGGAAAGCCATCTAGACCTGGTGTTTTTTAGGTGCTCATTCCAAAGACTACATTCTTTAGTTCCTCTCTATAAATGGGTTTAAGTAGGGCTTGATTTTCTTCTTCAGAGATAATAGAGGGTATGACAACAATAACTTCTTTTTGAGCCTCTTCATCTTGCACCATACTTTCCTTAAATAGTTTAGAAAAATAATCCATTGAATGGAAATGAATACCTAGAATTGTATCAAAGGAGTGTCCGTTCTCATCTTGAAGAGCTTCCATGTTGTTCATCTGTCTCCTAGCACAAGCAGTCCGATGGAAAAAATTGGTATTTTTATCATCTTCTAATAACTAAGTGGTTCTTGCTCTCTATTTCCAGTAGGTCTCCTCTTGGTTTTCAATGTCCTCAACCGCTTTACGCAATGCATCATCCTCTTCTTTGAGTTGCTCTATAATTGTTCCTTCCCTAAAGTGTTTTTGAACCTCATCCCATCTGGCCACCAATGGATCTCTTTGGACCTGGAAGTATGTCTTGTTAGCTCGCTTCCATTGTTTCAATTGATCTTTGACATAATGAAGTTGTTTGTGGAATCTAAACATTGTTGTACCATATGTTGGATGACCTTCTTCCCACCACTATGGAATTTTCTTTCGAATTTCCTCTTTTTGTAACCAAAAGTTTTCAAATTTAAATGGTTTGTGATGCTGCACTGTCTTGATCTCTCCTTCCAAAAAAATGGGAAAGTGATCTAAAACTGGACCCTCCAAAATATGAAATTTTATATTCCATTTTACAAATGCCTCCTCTGAAACCAAAAAATGATCTAAATTCACCTTCCTACTATGTGGCTCCCTCCTCTTATTAGTCCAAGTATAGTTGGTTCCAGGTCATTTAATATCCACCAAGTGTAATGCCTAGACTTGGGTAATCATAAGTCGATCCCCTGGGTCCAAAATTTGGGTTCCCCCTTCCTAATCTCTAGAGGATAATTTGGCATTAAATTCCCCAGCAATAATCCAGTCTAACTCTTCCCTTGAGACTCTCACATTATCTACAGCTTTCCATTGATGCATCTGACCATCTAGGTTTTGAGCCCCATAAAAATTTGTGATTAAAACATGTTCAACTATGATATTATTTCTAAAATGTGATGTGAGAACACCCCTCCAAGCTATATGTTCTATTGCAGTCCATTCAATAGAGTTCCAAAGAGTAACTATCCCCCTTGAGACCCCTTGGATAGCCACTTCCATATGACCAACACCCCTCCAAAGTCTGTTAATTATTTTACACATAAGATCCAATGACATTTTTGTCTCCTGGATAAGCAAAAAATTGGTTTTATATTTTTCTAAGAGTCTTCGAACAACAGATTGATGGGTTCTACTATTTAAACCCCTAAAATTCCATTATTGTATAATCATTGGTTACCTTGAGAGCAGTAAAAATCTATTGGTCTCACCGATCCTCCAGTGATCAATTTATCTCCTTGAACTGCTATCAATTCCTTATTTGATTTTCTACCCACTCCTTGAGAGTTGTTATTTTTTTATCTCTATTCCACCTAATTTATCCCTAGAGTTGGCCTTTCTCTATTCCTTTCTGCTATGCCCATGATGACATCCTTAATTATTGGTTGTTCTTGGTTATGCACTATTAATGCCCCTGTACTCTCTGACTGCGGTAACTCACTGTACTCAATTACCTACTCTATGATGGGATGAGATGAAAGAGGAGCTTGAACATGACTGTTATTATTTTCATTATTCCCATCCACTCCTTCCATAAATTGTTCTTCTTCTTGGTCCATTAGTGTCTTAAATATCTCATACCTATTGGAGGGCTTGAGTTGGGTTTGCTCTTTACCATATTTTTTATTTTGCCTTCTCCTTCTTTTGGGCTATTCAAAACCATGTCCCTATGCTTCTTTACCCTGAGAAATATTGGTTGGTTATTTTTTGATTGTTGACTTACCCTTCTTAGGAAGATTTGACATTCCTAGAGGAGCCTCCATTTTTATGTTCATATTATTTGGGCAAGATCGGGCTAAATGCCCATATTTGTGGTAAACTCTGCATCTGAAGGGCAATGACTCATAATCCAGTTGTTGAATCCAAGATATTCTTGCAATTTCAAGTTCCACATCCACCGATAGAGGCTAGCTAAGATCCATTTCCACACATAATCTTGCATAAACAGTTGTGTTTCCTTCTATTGTATCTTTGGAAACACCCAAATTTCTTCCAATGGAATTATCGATAATTTCCAATACCTGCTCACTCCAAAACTCCATTGGAAGTGCATACAAACAAATCCAAACCGGGACAACAGTGGGTTCAATTCGAGGATAAAATCCCACTCTCTAGGGTTGAACAAATAATCCTATTGGACCATGATTCCTCTTTTCTGATTTGAAAGTCCTATTTCTATCGACAAGTGAAGAAAAACTAACAATAAAATATCCATTGCTAATAAACCACAAAGAATACTCACCAAGAGGCTCCTAGTTTTATCGGATCCAAGAATACAAAAAATTTATATTAGGGTGAATACCCATGAATTTACATATCAAATCATGATTGGCTCTATATAAAATTGTTTCTTCGACCATCCTTTGTTCAATGACAATCCTTGGCCTTGATTTTGATTATGGTAAGCATCCATTAACTCGTTGAGATGTTGATCTATTTCTAGCAGTCGTAAAGAGTTTTTTTAATGCAGTTTTTTGTGCTTCTTTAGTCTTTGATGGATATTTATCCTTTAACAAATCCGTAAAAGAACTATGTATCTCTAGAAGAGGGTCTGGAGGTACCCCCATTAGGCCCTCCTGGGGCAATAATCTTGTCTTCAAATCCATAGTAACCAGAAATCTCTTTGGCTACCCAAATGATGCCCTAGTTTTCTTTATAGAGCTCTTCATAAATAATCATCCCTTTCATTCAATTAATTCAAAATTCCATCCTTTTCAATTTAAATAAAAATCCCTCTTTATTTAAAAAGCTTAATAATTCCTTTTTAATTAAACCAAATCTATTCCTTTTCAATTTAAATAAAAACCCTTCTTTATTTAAAAAGCTTAATCATTTATTTTCAATTAAAACAAGGCCCTTCATTTTCAATTTAAAATAAAAACACTTCTTTATTTAAAAAGCTTAATTATTATACATATTTTTGTGAACTGCGAAGGATTAGGGTGTTTTCCTGAAAAATATCTCATCTTTTAGGATTCATATCTTTGCGAAGATTTATCAGATTTAGATGATTCTTGGACCAACTTATGCAGAATTTGAATAGATTTAAAATAAGTGGTCATATGAAGGAATCCAAGAAAAATTATGAAGTCAACCATTCGAAACAAGAGCAGTGATAATTTTTCAAGTCACAAAAAAATGAAATTGTAAATATTTGTCAGCTAGGGTTCAATCAATGGGAAGAGCAATGAAGGGCTAGGACTTTAGTAAGGCAAGACATTCTATTTAGACAAAGAATTTTTTAGATAAGTTTTTTTCCCTTTCTTTATCTTAGAAATTATGCATGAAAAATTAATAAAGTTTTTATCAAATATTATATTTGCTATAGGACATTCAGATAAATTTCAATATATTTTGAGTTTTACTTTCCTTTCCATAGATCGATTTATAGTTAAATCCTTAGAATCATATCTAGTGGTAGAGGTTAGTGAACTTACCTCAGAGAGATCCTCATTGCTCCAAGATAGGGCAGTTTTTGGTAAATTTAATAGGTAATGGCCAGGGGCTTCAGCCTTGATAAAATGGATTGATAGGAGTTCAAAGTATTTGGGAGTGATTCTATCATTTCTTCCTAAAGGTTTGTTCTTAACCATTTTTTATTCTAGGGAAGAAAGAGAAAAAGTCCTAAAAGGGGTCCTTGATTTATAGGAAGAGCAAGAGAATTCCTTACCCATTGGTATGAAGGCTTTTCACCTGAAAATATAAATCTATTCCTAGTACCATTCTGGGTTAGGATGTTTGGGTTACCCATTGAATTTTGGGAAATAGATACCTTCAAGGCAATAGGAAAAACTCTAGGAAAATTCCTTGAGAGTTTTGATACAACGAAAGATGGATTCTTGGCTATTTAAGCTTGAATATTGGTCTTGATTGATATAAGTAAAGCTTTACCAAAATCAATCATTCTTAAGAATGGGGATAAGATGTGGACCAAAACTATATATTATGAAAGCATATCTTTTTTATATAGGATATGTCATGAAGTGGGGCACATTGAGATATCATGCCCTAAGAAGAGCCCAACAAAATCCTATATAGAAAACCGTAAAAGGAACTTACAAATGGTTATGGATGAAGATGGATGGTTTTCAACTTACAAAAAATAGATCTAGAAAAATAATAGAAAATAAATAGTGCAGACCAATAAGGAAGGATATTTGAAGAAATGCCAACTCTTTTGATGCTTTAGCCTATTAATAAAAAGTAGATCAAAACTTAGAGGACACAGTACAACAATTTCAACATATTAACAAGGAACCATCTATTCAGTATGATCCTGATTTAAGGAAGAACATTCTCGATGAACCTAAGGAATGTGTCTCATAAAATTTTGAAGACTATCTTGAAGTACCATGCACCATTAAAGAGGAAAAAAATGGTAAATAAAATGTAGTTTTAGAAGTTAAGTCCTCTACCATTAATAAGGAAATACCAAAAAATGAGCAGGAAAAGTCAAAAGCTTTTATAATTGAGCCAGGAGAGGATAAATGTGATGAAAATAATTGTGAAAGAATTTTGAGGAACATAATAATAATAATTACTTCTGATATAGGTAAGGCAAAAATAGGAAAACCCTCAAATTATCAAGCAAGGTCCAGGGAAGCAAGAGCAAACATAGAGAAAGAAACACAAACTAAGTTGGTTGAACTTCTCTTTACCAAACAATAAAATGATATTGGTAATATGTAGGAGGGTCCAAAAACCCCTAATGGGATAGGATTATCATCTCATGGAATATAAAGGGTGCTAATACCCCCTCAAAGCAAAGGTGTATTAGGGACCTATGTTTAAGTAATAAACCTGATATTATTTGTATCCAGGAAACTAAAATGATAAAATAAGAAGCTTCAAATACTATGAAAGTGGTTTGGGCAAGATGTGAATGTGATGCTATGGATTTTGAAGGAGCATCAGGGGAATTCTAACTTGTTGGAATCCTTCTAGAATCTCTTGTGTAACTATTCATAAAACTAGGCATTGGATAGCCTCTTTAGTCACTTGCTTCTTTGCAGATGTTCGTTTTATCATTATCAATGTCTATGGACCTATAAATAAGTTGGGTAGATTAGAAGTTTGGAGTGGGATTGAAGCCTTTATGAGAAGTAAAGACCAAGAAACCCGATTCATGATCATTAGAGATTTTAATGCCATAACCAAGCTGGATGAAAAATTTAGGAGAATTAGAAAATTGACCCAAAGTATGAAATATTTCTCAGATTTTATTCAAAACAATAATCTATGGGAAGTTGAGTTTGAATAAGACAACTATACTTGGACCAAAAATAGGAGAGACCAGAACCTAATAGCAAAAAAAATATATAGATGAATTCTCTCAGATCATTGGCTAGATGAAGGAACTTGTGCTAAAATTAATACCTTAACAAGGATTGGTTCATATCATTGGCCAATAAGAGTTAAAATGGTGGTAAGTGAATTAAAAAAAGATCATATTTTAAATATGAGCAGATGTGGGAAGATCATCCTCAATTTGTTGATTTGATAGCTCAAACGAGAAATTATTTTGTTAATGGTAGGTTGTATGCTCTTCCAAATCAAATTAAATCTATGACATCTAAATTAAAAGAATGGAACAAGAACACCTTTGGAAATATTTTTGAGAAGAAAAAAGAACTAAAAGATAAACTTTCAAAATTCCAAAAATGTGATCATAATAATCCAAGCTCGGAAAAAAGGGAGTTGCTTAGTGAATATCATAATATTTTGAGTATGGAAGAGAAATTTTTGAGATTAAAATCAAGACAAACTTGGTTAAAATAAGGAGATAAAATACAAAGTTTTTTCATAGGATGGATATAGTACAGAGATCAAATTCCATAATTAGTAGAATTAAATCAATAGAAGGGGTTTGGATTGAAGATCAGAGTGATATTAGAAAAGAGACAAAGTCTTTATGTCATAATATTCTAGGTTCAGAGGAGACTGAAGTTCTTAATGATAAATGTATTCAAGATATTCCTTCGGTTATAATGAATGAAGAAAATGGGAAATTGATGGAGCCTATTACTCTAGAAGAAGTTCATTTAGCTCTTATTCTATTTTAATAAGGATAAATCCCTAGGTCCATATGGGCTCTCTACAACTTTTTACCAACATAATTGGTATATAGTGAAGGATTATTTATTGGTGGTAGTGGAACAGTATAGGGTAGAACAATACATACCTTATAAAATAAATGCAACATATCTTACCCTAATTCCAAAAAAGAAGGATGTTGAATTGTTTAATTATTTTAGACCCATAAGCCTATGTAATATGGCTTATAATATTGTTTTCAAATTGATGGCAAATATATTAAGGTTAGACAAAATTATTTCAGAGGAGCAAGGAGGATTTGTGAAAGGGAGACAAATTCTGGATGGGATCATAGTAGCTCATGAATTTATGCATTTAGAAACTTCAAAAAAAGAGAAAGCAATGATCTTAAAACTTGATATGAGTAAAGCCTATGATAGGGTTAAATGGGATTTTCTTTTTGTAGTTTTAGATAAGTTTGGTTTCAGGAAGAAATGGGTTAGATGGATTAAAGCTTGTGTCTCTACAATTTCTTATTTAGTGTTGATCAATGGGTTAGTGATAAAATATTTTAAAGCCAAGAGAGGCCTTAGACAAGGAGATCCTCTATATCCTTATTTTTTCATTATTATGGCAGAAGTTTTGAGTAGGAACTTAAATAAGACTTACAAATATGGGCTTATAAGTGGACTTAATGTTAGTAATAACATCGATAACATCACCCATCAACATTTTGTAGATGATACAGCCCTTTTTGGAAGGGAAAGGATAAATGAGGCTAGAGCTTTGAATAACTTTTTAAAAGAGTATGAAATAGCTTTAGAGAAAAAAGTTAATGGGACTAAATCCAAAATTTACTTCCTTAAAACTCCTGCTAATATCAAAACAATAATTTACAAGCTGATTCAAATGGGATTCTTTATTATTGTTGTCCTTCTTAAGTTTGATTTTCACCACCAATGGTTTAATTTGATTAAAGAATGTATTTCTAAAGCATGGTTCTCGATTATGGTTAATGGAACAACTGCTGGTTACTTTCAAAGTCGTAGAGCAATTCGACAGGGGGACCCTATTAGCCCCATTTATTCATCATTGTGGTAGAAGATTTAGGCAGAACCGTAAAAAATGCTTGCAATTCAAGGCTAATATTAGGAATCAAGGCAACATCTCTCACTAGGGTTGTTTATCACAAAAAATTCATCAATGATACCCTTCTATTGACTAAGGCATCGGTGGTTGAGGCCAAAATAATTAAATACATTCTGCAACTCTACGAGGACACTACTGGTCAAAAAGTTAATTTCAGTAAAAGCAAGTTATATTTCTTAAACACCCCCATTCAGAGGTAAGGAAGGATTACAAAAATTTTAGGGTGTGATATAGCAAACCTTTCCTCTTTGTATCTTGGTCTCCCTCTTTTAATTGGTTCTCCGAGAGAGTCAATGTGGAACAAGGTTATTGAAAGAATTCAAAAAAAACTTGTTGGATGGAAATGTCATCTTCTATCTCAAGCAGGAAAGCTAACCCTCACTAAGGCCTCTCTTCAGAGCATTCCAGTCTATTTCCTCTTCATTTTCAAAGCCCTTGTGAAGGTTTTCCAAAAAATTGAGAAACTCCAAAAAGAATTTTTATGGACTAGATCAGAGGAGAAAAAAAGGATACACCTTGTAGGATGGACCAAAGTGTGCAAACCCAAGGAAAATGGGGGCTTAGGTCTGAGGAGAATTGCTCATATAAATTTAGCTTTACTAGCTAAGCAGGCGTGGCACCTCATTTTTGGTGAAGAAAATGAATGAACAACTATCATTAAATGAAAATATCTTCAAAATATAGAATTTCTAAGTGACGCAGTTCCAATTAGAGGTTTGGATTTTTGGAAAGCAATTCTCAATTGTAAGGAAATCATCAAAAAAGGTTTAAGATGGGTTTTAAGCAATGGTGAGAGGATAAATTACTGGAATGACAGGTGGGCTAAGGACAAACCACTGATGTAATATCCTAACTTAGCCCGAATGAGAGATATCATGAAATAACTCATTGGAAAAAAAGTCTCCGATTATATGGTTGAGGATAGAGGCAGAATAAAGTGGAAACAAATAAGGATTCAGGGATTTCAAGTGGAATCAAATGATCTTTGTAACATTCTCGGGCAATAGTTTATCCCCATGAGACCCAAGGAAGATCAAGTGACCTGGGCTCCTACATAAAATGGGAAGTTCACTGTTAAATCAGCTTACAAGCTTCTGCTTGATGACAAGGATTTTATCCTCCAAAAGGACTTAGTTTGGAAAAAAAATTTAATTCCAAAAATTGCAGTCTTTTCATGGCTAGTTATCCAAGAAAGAATTCTAACCATTGATAATATGATGCGTAAAGGTATTTGTATCACTAATCGATGTTATCTATGCAGGGCTAATTGGGAGACCGTTTATCACATTTTCCTTGAGTGCCCTTTTTCCTTGACTGTCCTAAGTGGGGTTTTTCAGGCCTTCAATATTTCTTGGGTTAAACCAGCCATCATACTTGATTTTTTCATCCAGTGGCCTTGCCCCTTTTCAAGACAAAGACTTAAATACATGTGGAAAATTTGTCTCAATCACTATTTTGGCAGGTGTGGTTAGAAAGAAACCATAGAGTATTTAATGAGTCTATCCATGATCATCAAACTATCATTGTCAGATCTTATCCTTTGCCAACAAGAATGTGAACCTTATCATTTTTTATAGTCGTAAAACTCATCTGCAAGAGACCATGATTGCTCAATATTTAAGCTTAACCTTGTTAGATGAGTTTGTGCCTAGGGTAGTCAACCCTAGAGCCAATGTTAAGTGGTCCCCACCTCCTATGGGTTGGTTTAAGCTTAATTTTTATGGAACGACTAAGGACAATCCTAGCAGAGCAGGTACTGGCGACATTGTATGAGATTATAATGGAAATATGATGCTTGCATTTTTTGAATATTTGGAAACAAGGACAAACAACAAAGTTGAAGCTAGAGCTATGTGGAGAGGCCTTCAAATGACTCAAGACTTAGAAGGCAATTTGATCATAGAAGGAGACTCTATGCATGTTATAAATCTCCTCAATAATTGAAAAACACCTCCTTGGTGGATTAAAACAATTGTTGAAGAGGCTAGGATCCTTTTCCATGGAAGATAAGACAGAAAAGCCCAACATGTCTTTCGGGAAGCTAACAAAGTTGCTAATAAGCTAGTCAATTTGGGTGCCAATGGTGACAGACTTTTCAAATGGGAACACGGTGTCCCGAGCGAAGTAAAGGAGCTTATTCAACAAGAATGCCAAGAATGATAGTCTAATTTACCAATAGGGAAGGCACTGTAAGTTCGAAAGCTTTAGTATTCCTGTCTCTTTTTTGAAATGGACTCACAATAAAAATTATTCGAGCTATCAGTCTTGGTGGATGCTGCTTGGAAATACCACAAAGACTAATGGGGACAACCACATGTCAGATAACATGGCTGCTAGTCACCTTAGTAATTTGAGGTTGGTTGATAATCACAGGGAGGAAATAAACGACAATATAAGACTTCGAACCAGAGCCACATGGACCACCAAATAGCCATCGCCATAAATCTAGCCAGCAGGTTCACTTCTCCATGGCTGATTGACCAAGATGGGATGTGGTCCCAAAGCATGTCATATACGAAAGAAAGCAATTACCAAAGAATTATTAAGAGTAACTGTCAATACAGAGCTTGTGGGAGTTTTTTTCAATACTCTGCTATGTGTGTCTGCAGATTTTTGTTTCTCCATTGTTTCAAGGAAGGGATCCGTGTCTGTTTCTTTTTTTGTAATTATGATGCATGTGTGTTTCTCGAGGTATACCCAAAATGTTATATGGGAAGTTTCTTTTTGATAACAGGCTATGTGCCTTACCGGATGTAATGGCTTTGGCGGTATGTAGATTTTACATATATAGGATCCTTAGTAAGGACATGTTCATCAACAACCCTTGGCTTATTTTTGTAAAAGGTTTTGGGTCAACCTGTAAAACCCGGTATTAATGCTATAGTATCTTATCTACCAAAAAACAAAAAAAAATGGAGGAGGTAAAGTTACCAACAACTTATCTAGGGATGTCTTTATTTGAGGGGATAATAAGGATAGATTTATTAAATCCTATTATTAGTAAAGTTTAGAATAAACTTCTAGCTTGGGAAGATAGATGGTTATCATTAGCAGGAAGAGTGTAGTTAATTAAGTCAGTCTTACAAGCCAATCCAACATATTATATGTCATTGTATCCTATGCCAAAATCAGTTGAAAAAAGTTTAATCTATATTATGCAATACTTTTTATGGTCAAGTTTACATGATAAGAGGAAATTTTCTTTGGTGAAATGGAGCAAGTTGTGAGATGATAAAACTAGGGGAGGTCTTGGTTTAAGAGTTATTATAGATGCAAACTTAGCTCTTAGGGGAAAAATTATCTGGAGATTGTACAAAGAGAGTCAAAGACAATGGGCAAGAATTCTTTTAAGTAAGTATGTTGATCCCAATGATCCAAGTTTAATATTTACTGCATTCTCTCTACCAAATGGTTTTTCTCTTTGGAATGGTTTAAAAAAATCTATTGATCTTATGATTAAAGGTTTAATATGGGTAGTGGAAACTAGAGAAAACAATTCTATTTTTATGGATACTTGGTGTGATAAAAAACAACTCAATTTAGATCCAATTTTGAAACCTTGTATGAGATTACTTCAAGACATATATGGTGATAGGGTTTCAAATTTTTTGTACAAGGATCAAGAAGGAATATACAAATGGAAAGAATATTTTTTACGAGTGTAAAATACATTGCTGCTAGGAGGTATTTGAGTAGAAATATTAATAACCATGATTATTCCAATGGGAGCCAAGGATAAATTGATTTGGAAGTTGAATAGCTCATAAGAATACACAACAAGAAGTGGATATAATGTACAACACAAAAAAATATATATATCACTAGAATATGGAGAGATATTTGGGATAGCCCAAACATTCCTAAAGTCAAAATGTTTGTTTGGCTAGTAGGTCATAGAAGAATTTTATCCTGGGATAACCTTATGAAAAGGGGTTTTCATGGTCCCTCTCAATGTTTTTTTTGGAAAAACAAGGAGATTATAGACCTTATCTTGGGATATTACTCAATAGTCTGGAATCTATGGTAATGGACTCTTAATATGTTTGGTAAATGCATGGTGATGAATTGTAGAATTGAAGAATGGTTAAAGCAATGGCAAAACACTTTTAAAAGTGAGGCTTTACAAACAATATGGGATATATCAAAAGATACAATACTTTGGACTATATGGTTAGAAAGGAATAAAATAATATTAAAAGAAAGAAAAACAGTTTAGAGTTAATGAAAAAATATATGTTTAGCCATAGAGGAGTCTAAACCAACCCTATCAACTCACCCAATCCCTTATTTAGAAGTAGATAATCTTGATAGATGGATTCAAGTCATTAAATGGAATTATGATGTTGGGTACAAGAGAAGAAAAAATAAGGCAAAGAATATAAAGTGGAAACCACCAGATGTAGAGTAAATTAAATTGAATTTTTATGGAGCATTTAAAGGAAATCTAGGTACAATAGGAGGAGGAATAATTAGAAATAATAGAGGAGATATTTTGTCTCATTATGCTTTCAATAGTGGATTTAAGACAAATAATGAAGTTGAATCTTGGGCGAATTTAGAAGGATTAAAAATATATAAACAAATAAAATGGAACAGAGTATGGATGGAAGGTGATTCTCTCATAGTAATAAATATAATTTTGAGGAAAGCAAAGGCTCCATGGAACATAAAAGAGATAATTGTAGAAATTCAAGATCTTGCTAAAGAGTTTGAAGAAATCAGGTTTACACATATATTAAGGGAAGAAAAAAAATGTGCAGATAAGCTTACAAATAGAGATATTTTTATTGAGAATCGTGAAGTTAAATTCTCCTTTTGATGGTTAGAGGAAGTAGAAAGTTTAGTTGAAGCTAACAAAAAATGTTGATTACCTGAATAAATTAATGATTAAGATTTACTTTAATGTTTTTAATTAGTAATATATGCTTTATTTTGTAACATTAATGTGTTTTCATTTAGACTATTTATTATAATTTTTGTGGTTGCACTTGTGTTTCAGGAAGGAAACTAGCAATTCAGATGTGGTAATGTGGACTATGATAGTGCGATGTTTTGGAAAAATTACTCTACTAAGATGTAAGGCATAGATAGTAGAGGTGAATTTTTGGCATTGTGAAGGCTACTATAGGAAAATGTCAAGAAAGATGCTAAATTCTAGATTAATTGTATTCATACAAAAAATTGAAAAGATCCAGAAAATAAAAATCAAGAATTTAGAAATTTTATGTAAAATGATGTAGGTTTCTAGCTATAGCATCTCAATTGATATGATAAGTGTATCTATTTGTAATCTCTCAAAGAAGAGAGAGATGTAATTTTTCAAGGGTGGAGGACCCGAGTACAACCCCTTATTATCCAAAAAAAAAAAGCTTAATTATTCCTTTTTAATTAAAACAAAGCCCTTCCTTTTAAATTTAAATAAAAACCCTTCTTTATTTAAAAAGCCTAATCATTTAGCAGCGAGTGCGACCGCAAGTCGAGAGTAAGTGCAGTAGCAAGTGCAAGCATGATTGAGGAGGGCATCCAGGAGTAAACGCAATCGAAAGCAAGTGGGAGCACAAGTTGTGAGTGAGGGCAACCAAAAGTAGGTGCAAGCACAAGTTAACAGTGAATGCAACCACAAGCAAGTGCACGCATAAGCCAAGAGTGAATATAGCTAGAAACAAGAGTGCGAGTGAAAACCGGGTGTGAGTCCAATCGATATCGAGAGTGTAGTCAGGAGTGAGTGCATCCAAAAATAAGTATGAGTGCAAGCTAAGATTGAGGAGGAAGAGTGAGCAAGAAATCAAACAATAAAAAGAAAAGTGTGACTAGTCACTTCTTGTTCCAGATCTCAAGAAAATTTAGAGGATTCCTTTGAAAAACTAGGTAACATAGAAAGAAAGTCATTTGTGAAAGTCCTTACTGAAAGTATGAATGGCCAAGTTGGAAGTTTGGATGCCCTAGATAGTAATAAGGGTAAGAGAGAATCTATGGCAAACCCAGTCTGGGTAGTAGATTCTACACCAGAAGTGATTATCAAATATGAGATGATTGAGCATGATATAATGATTCTTAAAACCAGAGGGTTAATTTGTAAGTTTCATGGATATTGGTCAAGTTTTTCTGAGATTCAAAATTAGATTAAGTGGAAGTGGGGATTGAATTCAAATTACTCCATGATTTTTTTGCTGAAAGGATTTTCCTCATTATTTTATCTAGTTTAGAAATAAGGGATAAAATAATGGATGGAGGCCCATGGTTTAGGGGTAAAGATGCATTATACTTAAGACCTTGGAGTGAGAATTTTTCTGTGGACATAGAAACTATTAAAAGGCTTTCGGTATGGATTAGGATTTTTGGAATTCCTTATTAACTCATCAATAAGGAGGTTTTTAAGACTATTGGTAATACTCTAGGCGAATTCATCCAAGAGGTACCATCTACTAAGGAGAGAAGACATGTTGTATACATTTGAATATGTGTTTCCATGGATATTTCTAAACCTTTACCACAATCGATTAGGATTAAAACTAAATCAAGAGAATGGGATCAACATGTGGATTATGAAAACATTGCATTTCAATGTCACAAATATCATGAAACTAGGCACATGGCAAAAGACTACAAAGTAAAAATAGAGGAAGAGATGGAATTTTTTGGGCATGAGGGTAATTTCAATTTGAAAAAAGTAGATGATATCACAAGATAAGCTAGGTCAAATCAAGGATATTCCACTTCTAAGAAAGTGGCAAGAAAAATCCCTCTACATCACCAAATGGAAAAGGTAATTACAGTTCACTCGAATCAGCCATTAGAAGAAAAAAAATGGTATGGAAGATGAGGAAGTACATTGCGCAAGTTCAAATATAGGAGCTCAAGGTGTGAAGGAAGAGGGGAAGGCAAATTTTAATACAAAGGAAAATGGGGAGATGAATCTTAAATCAAATAAGGAGGTCAAGTTTAATCCAGGTAAATCACCTTTACTATCCTCACGTAGCTTAAAATCTTCTCCTTCCAATAAAAATGAAAGTAGTATGGAGTGTGTTTCTTGCACTTTATATTTTCAAGAGAAGTATATTAAAGAAAATCTTATGGAGGTTATCTAAGGAAATTTAGGGTTTTTAGGTCAACATAAGAAAACGATGACTATGGAGGATCATCTTTGCAGTTTAAATTTTTTAGGGCAACATAAAGAAGAAAATTCTAATGAGGCTATTCCTTGTACTTTCGGCTCTTTAAGGCAACATAAACCTTTAGAAGATAATTATCATTTTGAACAATATGAACAAATGGAAGAGAATGCTGAAGATGAGAGTGTTGTCAAGAATGAAATAAGGAGAGGAAGGCCATAAAACAATGATCTAAGAGAAAAATAAACTTAGAAGGATATTGATTTGGGAAGCCAAACAAAAATATCACAGGTGTTAACAAGAAGTGGTACTAAGCCCACTAACAAAAATAAAAAGTATTGATGATGAAAATGATATCATGGAATATTAGGGTTATGAATAAAACCCCTAAAAAAGAGTTATTAAGGAATCAATAGGTTGTTGTAGCCCTGAGTTTATTTTAATATAAGAAACAAAATTAAGCAGTGAGGAATGTAAGGAGACTTTTAAGAAGATTTAGAAGACAAGTGATTGTTTAGCAGTTTCTTCCTTGACCCAAGCGTATTCTCGATTTTCATTGAATTTTCATATTTTCCATCTGGATCATAAGGCCTATAAGTTATCTCCTCAAAATCCATGAGATCTAAATCATACATCCCCTTGAGTAAAGCTAGATATCCCAAAAATATGTAACTTCCATACCTGCAAGGGATATTGAGCCATGGAACTTTGCTGTGTTTCTTTACTAGCCTCATTTTAGCCTCTTCGACCACCTGTCTGCATAGTTCTAGGGCAGCGAGGGATAAGGGACAATACATTGGCAACATTTTTGGGGGAATATTAGCTCCATAGAGCCGAATGTATGTGAACCCTTCGGAGAAGAAATAGTCTCCTATATCCTTTTCTTTTATGAAGGCTCTTACCCCGGGCCCCAATCTCTTAAGGAGAAAACCAGTCAAAATCTAGTGAAATTCAACCATGAACACATCAAAAAACCAACCTACGTGGGAACGACCTTCGTGTATCTTCTAAAAGCTAGTCTGTACATAAGGACTCTCAATAGCCCCAACTCTTTTTTGGCTTTCCTCTCCTAATTGTACTACTAGTAAGTGTATGAGGATGGAGTAATTAGAAAAAACAGGCATCTCCTATATTTTTTTTAGAATAGCCTCCTTTAAATCTATCATTTTTGAGTGCATCTAATTACTTAAGGCTCACTCCTAGCCTATTATCCGATTACACTCTCCTACTCACTACACTAAGGTCTTGTGCTTCTAACTAATACTACATTAACCATATCGTAGAATTCTTGGACCCATGGTTTGAAAGTAGTTTTTATTATTGGAAATTTATCAACTACTTTCTCATGTGCTTCGAAAAATGATTTAAAAATATCCAACTTAGTTAACTATTGAGACTGTCTTTCGATTACCTGTTTCACCAATCGAGTATTTGCAGGTGCCAATTTGAAAACTTACTCGATGTGCCTGGCCACGATACTGAATATTGGTCTATCTTTATTGTCTCAAAATATCCTAGTATTCTCGTCGTATGCTATGACTAACTAGGCTAGCAAGTCAAGAGAGTAGTGTACCTTCGAACATATCAACTTTCCAAGGTTACTGGTCCACCTAGTGCTCTTGGGGAAACCCTTATGCTGCAGTCTCCTTGCTTTGTGGAATAAATCTACTAACAACCAAGGGCATCTCTCATCATTTTCCATTGTGCGAGTGAAACTTCTGATGCAGGTATTTTCCATTTCATATTGTTGTGCGAGAATGAGCTTTTTACCTGACCCATAATTTTGGGCAAAATCATACATCGTAGTCCTAGGCACAGCTGGTCTGGGGAGTTCAGCATATGGTAGCTGGTATGTGACAAACTTCACTGCCTCCTCTATGTCTTTGGGCATGAAATTAGTTCCCCAAGCCTCCATATCATTCTCTACAACTACTTTAGTCTACTGAAATGAAGTTCTCAATTCTCTGCTCACTTTTTACTCTTTCGAACTAGTCTTTTGCTCAAGATTACCAGGGTGGTAAGGTTGTTTGATATGATGCTCTTAAATACTTGATGGTGGAGTGGGTTCACTGTCCTTGCATACGTTGTCATTAATATTGCATCACTTACTACCTTTTCAAATTTGCCAATGGAGATTTGCTGAAGCATCACTTTTTAATGTAGGACAATTAGTGGTAGGTGGCTTTCCTCGTCCTACACACTCGTAGGGACTTTGGTTCATGTACTTGCAATCATTCATTGCTTCCTTATTGGTTATCGAACTGGATATCTTTTGATGTGGAATTATAAACGTGGTGATGGTGGCTTTTTGTGAGAAAGGGTTCTACCTTCTTGGTCTTGGAAGAGATTCAACTTCAAAAATAGTTACACCGTTAACTTAGTAGTGATCATTTTTGGGATCCATCATCAGATTTGGTTATTGAAGTGTGTGCCCACTGGGTAAGTCAATTCATGTCAGTCATTGGATAGGATTCACTTCGCATACCTATGTTCGATACTTCCTGACCTACGAGGATGTTAGCTCTATAATATGGAAGGTATATATTAACGGTGGTTATGCACATTATAAAGGATATTCTAACCTCTAATTGATTAGTCAATTCATGCTTCAGTAATAATCTGAATTAGGGTTTTCACCCTTCGTTTAATACTTATTATTAAAGCGTAATAAAAAATTACTAACCTTTGGTTAATACCTACCTTTTAATAAC
This sequence comes from Wollemia nobilis, assembly GCA_028583015.1. NCBI lineage: Eukaryota > Viridiplantae > Streptophyta > Pinopsida > Araucariales > Araucariaceae > Wollemia > Wollemia nobilis. The sequence goes on from JAQPPZ010003280.1 coordinate 5,592,480, forward strand.
CAGATTACCTTGCTAATGATTTACCGTTCGATCAACCATGCGATTCTACGCATTCGTTCAATTATCTAGACATGTGCTAGGGTTTATCAAGAATGGGGGATCATTATCAATGTGATCAAACCCTTTTTAAACCTTAATTAATTTTCCTTTGGTAAAATAAACCATGTCTCTTAATCTCCAGGTAAATTGGTCATGCACGACCGTCGGATCTGGTCGGGCTTCACCATTGTCATTGGATCTGGTAGATCTATGCTCTTGTTATCGGACCTCATTTTCCTTAGATAATCTCGTTTAAGCGTTGTCGTTGGATTTAAGTCAAAGATAGGTGTGACCGTCCAATATTGGTCAAATAACACTTAGTCAATCAACCTTTAGGATATTGTTCACTTTATTTAATCCAATTATCATCGTTGGATCTGGTGGATAAGAGCGCGGCCGCCCAATTAAGACATAACCACACTCTTTTTAAAGGATGATAGCTTTGACAAAGCGCTACCATTAGATCTTACTTGGTATGAGCACGACCATTGGATTGATCAATGATGCGTGGTCGTTAGATTTCAATAAATAGAGTGCGACCGTCAGATCAGGACGTAGTTGAATTTCTTTTAATGGGCGCTTGTTCAGATAAGCACTACCATCAGATCTTTCTCGATCACACGTGATCATCGGATCTCATTTTGTCTTTATTCAACTTGTCAACCTTTAATAGCTTCGTGAAATAATAGCCATTGGATCTGGGTGGGATAAAGAGCATCTATCAATTTCATTATCTTTGATTCATATTTCGAACGAAGCGCTGCCATTGGATTTTCCTGGTTCACATGCTTTCGTTGATCTTTTTTATTATTATTTTAATGAACCCTCTTTTAATATTTGAGCAACTCTTTTTAAGTGTGACCATTAGATCATCCAGGATCATGCACAACCATTGGATTTGCTTGGATATGGGGGTTTTTTATTTTGACTCGGATGGGACCCTTTTATTAGTCAATTTCTTTGTGATACGCGTTGTCGTTGGATTATCCCTGGTGAAGCACGTTCGTTGATATGTCTCAAATCTGCATAGGTTTTAATCATGAGTGCAATTAATGATTTCAAACTAACCTTGGTAAGTCACGACGAAGCGCATCCGTCAGATCGACGCTTGATCAAGCACGACCGTATATTTTCTATAACCTACGAGTTAGGTAACCGAAAAGTGCATGCTACTGATTTTATTAATCTTGATTAAGCGAAAGGGGGATGATTAGTAATGTGTTAGGACCCTCACTAAACATGATTAATCTGACTAATCAAGTGTTGACTTGGTCTTATCGCCCGATTTACTTTTGTTTATCTAAAGCAAGCGCTACCGTCGAATAGTCTCATGAAAGAGTGCATCCATTGATCTCCTTCAAATTTGCACGTGATTTAAACATAATTTCATTATAATACCTTGGTTTACCTTGGTGGTTTGTGGCAAACGCGCATCCGTTGGATTGATTTTCGATCAAGCATAGTCGTTGGATATTTCGTGACCATTGTACCTAAGCTTTTGAACTTTAGACCAGGGTGCTTTATTAAGACGGGTGCATCCATCCGATTTCTCCTTGATGAAGCACTGCCCTTAGCTATCCTGTAATCTGCAAGCTTGATAACCAAAAGGGGTGCATTATTTTATTTCAATAATATTTTATTATGCCGAAAGGGGGTAATTAGTAACATATTAAACCCTTGTTAATGCATGATTAATCCTAGCTTTACCTTTATGTTACCCGATACTCTTACCATTCCATCGTTTGGGTTTTGACTCAGGCGCAACCATCGGATCTCGATCAAGATTGGCACGATCGTTGATTTCTTTCAACCTGCAAGGTTAGTTACCAAGGGGCACTTGTTTTTAACCTTTGATTAAGCCGAAAGGGGGTAATTATCCAATGCGTTAGACCCTAGCTAATATCATTTAATAGTTTTAATTAATATTTTAGCCTTTAGCCCTTGTAATGAATCTTTTATGAGAGTGTTGTCGTCTGATCAGATATTAATCAAGCACTATCATTAGATTTAGCCAATTAGCTCAATGTTTAACTAAAGGGGGTGCATACCCTTAATGCTATTATTAATTTTTGTTCGAAACCTTAGAATTTACCTCTTTCAACCATGGAGTGCTAAAGGATTGACTCTTAGAGTGTGTGCATCCGTCCGATCTAGGGAAATATGGGTGCTACCCTTTGATCTCCTCAAGGTGCTCGATATTTAACAAAAAAGAGGGGGATGCGCATACATTAGCATTTGGCTTAAGACTTTGGGTTCTTGGACTTTAGACCATGGCGCTTACCTTGCTCTTTTAAATGATTTTATTAAAACTTTACTTTAGTGGAGAGGTGGGCTTGGTCCAAAAATGTTTATTTATACTCTTAGGTACCTTGGGACTTAGTAGTTTATTCTTTTGACTTAGGCTCTCCAATTTTGATTATTAAAATCATGAGTCAAAAACCTTACTTTAACATGTCGGATATTTTTATGATTTAACCATGGATCGCAATGTAAAATATACACAAATAAATACAAATACACAAAAAAAAATTATACCTTAGACACATTGCTGAAACTCATATTGGACATTATTTTCTCAAAAAAATTCGAATCCAATTAGAGTAATCCGGATGGTTGAAAAAATCCAATCTGATTCAAATTTTGTTTTAGATTCAGATTCTATTTAGATATGACACATTTGAACCAAAGTGATTTAAAGGATGTTGGTGCATCTCCTCCACATGTTCAATCATAATCATCCTCACACTTAGGATGACAGCTTATAATACATTCAATATTCTTACTATCGGGCCTTACATAGTTCCACCGGTTCCAAGCATGCCTTGTGTTTCAGCCTAGCACCCCCTTCGAAATTGCCTGTTAGGAGCTATTAATACCCAGATGTCAACACAAGCGAAGTTAGTGAATAAAGTCTAGTGCTTTCTCCAACACATCCAATATATGCATCACCAAGTTCAATAAATACTTAGGTGCCAACAAAAAAAAATACAAGGACCATGATAAGCATCACACATCTCAAATCTTCATGTTGGAGATCAGGTTTGGCTCCATCTTCAAAAGAATGCTTCTCTAGGCCACATTGAAAGATTCAACACTTGTGCTAACACCATATTGCATTACCTTCATCTTTTACTTGCCACATCACTTGAGAAGAGATCTTGTTTTCGTACATTCCCAAGCATTATGTTCCACATCTACTTAAACTAACAATTGATAATTGAAACCAACTTCACAAGACCAACTGACCTTGTCCATCACCAAGCACTCCTACCAAGGAATTCATAACCAATTGAAGTTTATGAAACTTGGCTAATTCATCACTTAGGCAAATGGGATGGAGAACTATTAGAAGCAAAAGGTAATTGGGTTGCTAGATTATTTTGCAGGAAAGAGAAAAACATCAAATTTGGGGTTATAAATGTATATGCTCCAACCATAGTTACTCCACGTGAAATATGTTGGAAGGACCTTAGTAAATATTTGTCAAATACAATGATGATTCATTGTGATCTATGGATTCTTGGGGGTGATTTTAATACTGTTATATATCCTTTGGAAAAGAAGGGTGGCATTCTAGGACGATCTAAATCAATGCAAGATTTTTCTTCATTTGTCAATTCAAATGACCTTTGGGATGTTAGTCCCTCAAGCTTTAAATACACATGGGATAACAGATGCATTGGGAAAAATAATATAGTAGAAACACTGGATAGATTCTTATTATCTAATAATTGGTTGCAAACAAAGTATACAATCTCTTTGGATATTTTATTGCGAGTAGGATCAAATCACAAACCCATTCTTTTGACTTGTGAGTCACCTAACAATGGTCATCCAAAGCCATTTCGCTTCCAGTCTATGTGGCTCCAAGACCCTGATTTTTTCCATATGGTTATGTTATGATGGGATGAATCAAAATTTGAAGGATCATGTATGTACAGGTTTCTTCAAAACTTGAAACATGTAAAGGAGCAAATGAAGATATGGAATGTCAAATATTTTGGTAACATTTTTAAAGAAAAAAAGAAATTGAATCCAAACTCTAAAATTTACAAGAGATAGTAGAAATTAATGGAATGGACCAGGATTCTAATGTGAAAGAAAAATAATTAATTTATGATTATCATAATGCATTGAAAAAGGAGGAGTCATATTGGTTCCAAAAATCTAGAGAGAAATGGCTCAAGGAAGGAGATAGAAATACAAAGTTTTTTCATGCTACAACAAAAACAAATTTTTCTATTTGTCATATCAAAAATAATATAACTCCAGATGGAAGAAATATTGAGGATGAAGAAGATATAAGGAAGGAAGCAGTAAATTATTTTAAAAATATTTTTTCAAATTCTAGGCAAGATAAGGAGGCACAAGAAAAACTTTTGCAAAATATTCCATCAATTATCACTTAGAGACAAAATGGCTCAAGGACCACCGACCAGCAGCACCAACTGTCGAAGGCAAGAACCACGACCGACGTTCGGACGATGAAGGCCACCCTTGGTAGTGCCAGCACTGACCATTGTCGGCTACCACTGGCCACCACAGTTAGCCGACAGAAACCGATCGACCACTAGCCGACGCTCAGTTACCTCCCGAGCATGCGACAGCTGATGTCATCGGTATATCGGCTTGAGGGTACCACTTCCACCTCTTAAGAGGGAAGTTTTCCTCCCTTAATTGCATGCATAGGAGGCACAGAGTGAGATGAACAGTTGCAGGTAGACGCACACAGATTTTAGGTATAAATTCATGATACTTACGATACGAGAAAACTGTTTTTCAATGGCAAACCACTATTATTGGTGGAGAAAACCAAGTTCAACTGTTTCCTGGCGATTGCATCAATTTTCTGATAAAAAAATTTTGAGGTTTGGCAGATCTTCGACACCCATTGGGTTATAGTTTCTGCACTCACCCTAACGTCGCTCGAGAGGCCAAGGAGAGGGACGTCAAAAAATAGCACATTCAAACTAGTTTTCCGGCGAGTTTTGTGATGAATTGTCAGCATTGACAAGCGTTTCTCGGCATCATTGCCAATTTTTAGATGGTACAATGTGAACAACGATTTTCTAGCATACGGTGAGTCGACTGCGAGTTTTTCCAATGGTTCACAAAATTTTTGGTGTCCCTTTGGCAAGCACAAAGCAAAATCGGCAGAAAAACATTTACGGCAAAAAATAATTAAATTTTTCAAAGGTTTTAAGTTTTGCCAGCCACCGTGAAGAACCGTCATCATCGTGGAATCCACCGGTGACCGGTGTGAGGGTAACTTCACCTTGTGGGAATTGTCCCACATCTATAGTGTGGGGTGCACAAGAAAGTTTATAAGAGCGCCTGCACATTATAAAAAGTGACCACTTCACCCTTGCCGCGCCGTGTACGCAGCAGTACCCGGTTGTGGCGCATGAGCTTCGAAACTGAAGTAGAGCCAGTTGGAGGCTCCTTGCTATAGTTGTTGTACCACAAGTTGACATTGCACAGTTAGTTGACTTCGAGTTCCGCGTAAACCAGTTGATCGCTCGAATTTCGCTCAGGGCAATTGACTGCCCAATTGCCCGAAACTTGTTTTTTGGCGGGAAATTTGAAACCGGAGGGAAATTTTTAATTTTTTGGCACCAAAACCTGCATATCAGCCAAAGAGGTGATAATTTCTCCAATTTTGGTCAATTTTCAGCCAATTTTTTTACAATTTTTTATAAACTTCCGCAGAATAATAAATTGTTTAAATTCATTTTTTTAATTTTTTGGCACCAAAACCTGCATATCAGCAAAAGAGGTGATAATTTCTCCAATTTTGGTCAATTTTCAGCCAATGTTTTTACAATTTTTTATAAACTTTTGCAGAATGATAAATTGTTTTGCATCCTAACCCAATTTTTGGCATTGTAAGGGCTAAATTTTAAAATTTTAGTGCTAAATTGTAATTGCAAAATTTTCTTTAATTTTGTAAAGAGCACTAAATAGCCCATTTTTGGAAAATTTGGAAGGCAAATGATTGTAAAAATCTAGGCAACTCTTGCATTAGGAAAATTTGTCAAATTCCTAAGCCTAGATTAGTTCTTGCATCCATTTTGTAATCCTCCTAGTCTAGCATATACTCGGAAAAATATGGCTCAAGACCTCAAATCAAATATGGAAAACCTTACTACTATAGTAGACATTTTAGCAGAGAAGGTAAAAGATATTGTGGTGCAATTAAACCCCAGAGATATAAAAATTCATCACAATCATGCAAGTAAATCCAAATGTGAGGTCAAATTATATGATGGATCTAGGGATCCGAATGTCTTATCTACATGGATTTTGGATATGCAAACTTGGTTTGCTTATGCTGAAATTCCTAAGGATGAACAGGTTGCATTTGCTACAATCAAACTTACAAGCCTAGCAAAAGTCTTACTTGTAGAAAGACAAAGCCATAATGCCACCATGACTTGGAAAGAATTGATCCAAATTCTAAAAAACACATTCTTTCCACCAAACTACCAAAGTGACCTCACTACCAAGTGGTATAGATTGAGGTAAACCTATGGAATGTTTGTTTCTGACTACATTTTCCAATTCAATAGGCTAAGGGTATTGCTTGGTGTGAAATATTCAGAAGAGGACTTGATTAAAAAATTCACTCGTGGCTTGCAAGATCAAATTTTCAAGGAAATAAAGTTCAATGTTTTCCTCACCTTGGATGTGGCATTCAATCATGCCATTCTTGCAGAGGAGAAAGTTGGTGCATATCACAAATCTCATTCATCACAGGAGAGCTCTTCCAAATGTGGGAATCAGCATCAACAGAAGGTGAAGAACAATTCTCATTCTTCCCCTCATTCTTCTTCTCCTCCCATTTCTCCTAAAGCACATTCTTCTTCTTTTCATTCTAAAGATCCTTCTTCTTCATTGTATTGTGAATTTTGTAAAAAGCATGGTCATGTAAAATCCAAATGCTTTACTTTTGAAAATTTTAAGAAGAAGAAATCCCTATTTGTATAGCCTACACATGAGGAACCACATGATGGTCCCATTATGGCTACAGGGATAGAAGAAGAGTATCCTACTTTAAAGGGTAAACTGAACAAAGTTACCCTTATGTCAAATGTATTTTCTCAAGGGGGTCATGACCATTTGTTTGTCACTAGAGCCCACCTTACACATGATTTCTATGTTGATTGTATCATAGATAACGGATCGTAAAAGAACCTCATTACAAAGTCCGTTGTGGAGAAGTTGAAACTTCCCATAAAGCCACATCACCAACCATATGCACTTGGGTGGAAAGATGTAGACTCCACATCTAACATCACCCACACTTGCATCTTGACTTTTGCTTTTGGTGATAAGTTTGTGGATAAATTAAGGTGTGATGTCACAGAGATGGATTGTTGTGGGCTATTACTAGGTAAACCCTATCAATTTGATAGGAATGCTATTTATCATGCTAAAAATAACACCTACACATTAGAGTTGCATGATAAAACCTACTTGATACAAAGCACTACACCTACTTCCAATTTGATGTTAAGTTGTAGGCAAGTAAGGAAGCCACTAAGTCAAGCACTCATTTTGGCTCCTACTAGCATCAGTTCCACACAAAATGAAGAACAAGAACCATATAAGGCACAAGAAAATGAAGAAGTTTCACTCCCACCTAATGAACAATCACAAGAGCAAGTGGTTAAGGAACCCATCATTCTCACTCATGAGAAATATGCCATTCACTCCATTGGTATCATTTTGGGTACACCTCTAGCTACACAACCACTTGTTCCATAGAAGTTACCTTTGGATTTGCCCACTCCCACCATTGCACACATGGAGGAGCAAGCTAAGGTTACTTCATTCACTGAGCATCGGTAGAGCCTTCTAGGCAAGATACCACATGACTTGTAGGAGACTTCGCAAGGAGTGGTGCGTAAGAATCACAATCCTCACTCATCACAGGTTGTAGACAGAGTTTGGGTTCCTTTGTATAAGTGTTGCTTTCTAGAGATACCATTTTTGGATCCTCTTTTAGTAGTTTTTAGCCCTACAGTAGTAGTGGCACTTGATCGTCAGCTTCCACTCATTTCAGATAGAGTTTTCAAGATGAAGACTCATCACATTGGATAGGGTTCTTCCACTTCATACCTTATCGCTCGTTGCGGTCACTTTCCACACATGGCTCGTTGGATTCCTCACCATGATATGGCCCATGACTTTCCATATTTTTTGAGAGCATTGGGTTCCAATGCTTATATGGTTGGGAGGAGTGTTGAGGATACTTAGGCTTATCCACTTAAGCCTAAGTTAATATTTCATTATTTATTATTATTATATTAATTTCCTATTTCATTGCACTTTGTATTCACGTGAGGCATAGTATGCCCATGTTAGAAATAGGTTGTTAAGTGGTTTGGGTGTTTAGTTAGTTGTTAGAGATCTTGTTTGTCTTCTAGCAGTTAGTTGTCACCTTTGTTTAGCATATGGTTATCTGTTAGTTAAGTGGTTGGCCATGTTTGGAAAATTGTTGCAACCACTTAACCACGTGAGATTCTTGTATTTCTTATATATATTGCATTACATCAATAAAGAAATCAGCTTCACATTGAGTTCCTACATAACTTGAGGAAGAAGATATATATGGAGGAGCTCCATGAAGCAGTTTTCTCTTTCCATCCTAACAAGGCATCTGGCCCTGATGGATTTCATGTAATTTTCCTTCAATTTTTTTGGGATTTATTGAAGAGTGATATGTTAGATGCAGTGGAAGAGGTCCGAAAAAGAAAGGCTATAATAAGTGAGATCAATGCTACTTTTATTACCTTGGTTCCCAAGAAGGGTGACACAAAATATTTTGATAATTTTCGTCCAATAAGACTTTGTAATATGATTTACAAGATCATTTCAAAAATTATGGCAAATAGGTTGAAGGGTATTCTAGGGTGTATTATCTCATAGGAACAAGGTGGCTTTGTTTAGGGTAAACAAATTCTTGATGGTATAATTATTGCACAAGAGGCCATACATTCTCTTCATTCCATGAAAAAACCAGGTATGCTTTTGAAATTAGATATGAACAAAGCATATGATAGGGTTTCCTGGAATTTTTTACATGCTATTCTTAGAAATTTTGGCTTTGATTATAGTTGGTGTGAGTGGATTAAAATTTGTTATAGCACTGCAAAATTTTTTGTTTTGATCAATGGTTCTCTTGTTGGGTACTTCAAGTCATCTTGTGGACTTTATCAAGGTAATCCTCTTTCTCATTATCTATTCATTATTCTGGTAGAAGCATTAGGGAGAGCATTTTCAAATGCAAAAATGGAAGGAAAAATCAAGGGGATTCAAGTTGCAAAAAATGGTCCCTTTGAATCTCATCTCCAATTTGTTGATGATACTTTTCTTTTGGGTCATCCCTCGCTTAGTGAGGCCATGGAGTTTAAATCAATATTGTCATGTTATGAGAAGGCTACTGAACAGTTGGTGAATAATTCAAAATCTAGGAATTTTTCATTAATACTGCCTTAGATTTACAACAAATTATTGTGAATATTTTGCGGTTTAAAATTGAAAAATTTCTATCAATCTACCTGGGTATTCCTTTGTCTGATAAAGGAAATAAAAAGGAGTTTTGGATCTCTTTTTTGGATAGAATGAAATATTTCTTGGTAGGTTGGAAAGGTAAGTTCTTAACCATGACAGGAAGACTACAACTCATAAAGACTACTTTGCAATCCATTCCTATTTATATGATGTAAGTTTCAAGACTGCCAATAGGTATTGCATCAAAAATTTATAAAATTCAAAGAGAGTTTCTATGAAAAGGTTGTGAGGAAAAATTTAGGTTTCCTCTTTGTAAGTGGGAAAGGGTTTTTAGAGGAAATAATATTGGAGGAGCATGAAGAACACAAGCTTATACTGAGAGGGGGGTGAACTATATAAGATAAAACTTTTCTATTTTCTTTCCAAAGCAATAACCTCAAATAATATCAATGCAATAATAAAACAATGCACAAATCACCATACACATAAGAGAAAAATATTTTACATGGAAACACCCTCTTGGGAGAAAACCACAGCAAAATATTGCTTATATTTTTCTTCAATAAATTTCGTGGGCACCAACCCACAAGAGACACCAATCCCCTATACAAGTTCGTGGACACCAATCCACAGGAGACACCAATCCCCTATACAAGTTCGTGGACATAAATCCATAGGAGACACCAATCCACAGGAGACACCAATCCCCTTGCTCAAGTTTGTGGACACCAATCCATAGGAGACACCAATCCCCTTGCTCAGGTTCATGGACACCAATCCACAGGAGACACCAATCCCCTTGCTCAGGTTCATGGACACCAATCCACAGGAGACACCAATCCCCTTTCTCAAGTTCATGGACACCAATCCACAAGAGACACCAATCCCCTTGCTCAAGTTCATGGAAACCAATCCATAGGAGACACCAATCCCCTTGCTTAGGTTCATGGACACCAATCCACAGGAGACACCAATCCCCTTATACTCACAAATATGATCTAAAACTCTGCTCAGGTATGTCCTCTAAAAACTTTCTCACAAACACTGCTCAAATATGCTCCAAAATTTTCTCACAAACATTACTCAAATCTGCTTCAAAATATGCTCACAAACACTGCTCAAATCTGCTCCAAAACTTGCTCATAAATACTACTCAAATCTGCTCCAAAACTATTCACAAATACTGCTCAAATTTGCTTCAAAACCTGCTCAAATATGCTCCAAAACTTGATCAATAATGGCATCAAGTTCTTCACCTTTTCTTGAGTTTGCTTTCTTCAACTAAAAGCAATTCAGACATATTCTACCCAAAATTATTTTAACTTCATGAACATATAGAGGATGATATGCACTAGTGTAGAAAGCTTCAAATGGTCAATATGTTCTTCACATTCATTTAGTCTATCACTTCCACATATCTCACATTTATTACATTTTAAAGGTAGCTCAAATATAGCATTAGATAACTTACTTGTGTGTTGAATTGGAGATGCTAATACCTTGCTCTTCTTCCACTATCATGTGCACCTTTTCTTCTTCTTGAAATGGTTGAATTGTCCTTCCTTGTCAATTGAATGCTTGGGTGAATATGTGACCTTAATCCTCTTACTCTATTCTTTGAAGCCTTGACTTGTTTCAAATCTGTGCCCTCTAAATCTGCCTCAATAATGATGATCTTCCTTTTGCATGTGCTTTCCAAATCTGCCTTGACAAAATGATTTTCCTTTTGTATATGCCTTCCAAATTTGCCTTAATAATAATGATCTTCTTTTGAAACTTATAAAATAAAAATTTATAACAACAACATGACTCCTTATATCTCTCTTTTAAAACTTGCAAAATAAAACTTTATAATACCAACATGACTCCTTATATCTCCCTTTTATAACTTGTAAAATAAAACTTTATAATAATAACATGACACCTTATATCTCCCTTTTATCAAATTTAATTTAAAAACTTTAACCTTACCTTGCACAAAAAAACTTTGCAAGCGATAGATGAGATTCAACCTTCTAACCTCTAGTAGCATAGCGCCTTAACATAGGCTTGTGACCGACTGGGCTAACCCAACGGATGAAACCAAAAGGGCACAATAGAATACTTAACTCCTTCTTTGCGCTATCTTGAACAACAAATGCTTTAGAAAAATAGGTGTTGAGGAGATTCGACCCTCGAACCTTCTGCACCATAGCGCCCTAACATGGGCTAGTCAACCGATTGGGCTACCCCAATGGATGAAACCAAAGGGGCACAATAGAATACTTAACTCCTTCGGATCATTGCTATGTCACCGAACTTGTGCTCCTCTCCTCCCTTGTCTTCTACTCACTGCTCGCTCTCCTCTCTTGTCTTCTACTTGCTGCTTGCACTCCTCACGAAGGATATTTAATTTTCTTACTACCTTGCAAAATGAATTATTGCCTCATATTAATATGCTTTTCCTTTGTCTTTCACACCCAAGGAGGTCAACCCATCATTTAAACATTTGAATTTTAATTTCACTTTTTTATGGTGCGCTCAAGGAGGTCGGCCCATGCATATTTAATTTTTGAATTTCAAACTCACTTCAAGTCGGCCCACTCTTTTTGCCTTTATATTATAATATTAAATCTATGATTTAAATATTATAATATTTGAATATCTATTTAAATATTTTGATTTAAATATAAACCTTCCACTTTAATATTTAAATATTTTATTTAAATATTAAATCACCCTTGAAGATATCTATCTTGACATCAATGACAACTCATATGATTAAATCACCCTTGAAGATATCTACCTTGACATCAATGACAACTCAATAATTCTAACAATCTCCCCCTTTGTCATTGATGGCAACCCTACAAAGAAACTATCCTCTACTGAAACAGGATCACAAGTTGCTCCCCCTGACAAGTTGCTCCCCATTACTGAAATTCTCCCCTTTGACATCAATGGCAAAGGCTCCTTGGGGCTGTAAGATAAGACACTTGACAATGTCCCCTTACTCCCTACTCTTACTGAGACAATCAATGATGAGATGAGAGTAAAACTCCCAAATTACTATGCTCCTCTTCTTGTTCTATTTTCTTTCTCCAAACTTTGGAGGACATACCCTTTTGAACATTTTGACCATCCTCTTTTTTGCTTGACTTTGGAAGTTCAGGGAACATTGTTCTGCACCATCTAGTTGTATGCCCAAAATTATTACATTTGTAGCATATGATGTTGTAGTCCATGAGAGGTGCAAATGAATTGAAATTCCTCTTGGTGAAGCCAAAATTATTCTTAGCATGGACCCTACAATTTATAGCTTTATGACCAAGTTTGTGACATGAAAAGCAATAACCATGGAAGAAATATTGAAACCTGTCTGATTGCCTTGGAGGATATTACCGCATGGTTCTCTCATTGTTGTTTCTGTGATGGACTTCGTTCCTTGATGATGCTTTGTTTTCTTCCTCCTTGATGCTTCCACTTATCAATACATCAGCATAGGTCTTAGGCTCTTCTTTAATTATTTTCTTTGATGCCTCTCTTCCTTTTGAGCTTGACTTCACATTTTGTTTCTTTTGACTTTCTTCAAAAACAAGTCCAATATTTATAACCAAAGATCTTTGTGCTTTGATAATATCATCCACCATTTTTGTGCTTCTCTCAAACTGATGTAGCTTATCATTAGATTCATTCACTTTCTTTCTTAGAGAGACAACCTCATGCTCTAGTTTTTCACATTCCAACTCTTTTGCCTTTAACTGCTCAGCCATACCTTCTTCAATTTGCTTTACCTCTTCAACTTTAACTTTCAAGTTAATGAATTCTTGTGACAACTTTACCTTTGTCTTCTCATCCTTTTGTACTTGAGTCTTCAATCTTGAGTTCTTCTTTCTAAGCCTTTTCAACTCTTCAAGAGCAACAACAAGTTCCTCTTCTATGTCAACTATGGCTTCCTCCTCATTTTCTGGATCTCTCTATTTTTCTTGGTTTTCTTCAACAAGAGCATCTTCTTTCTCCTCTATAGCCAAAAATAAGATTTTTTCTCTTTCACTACTGGAGAGGCTTTCATCACTACTGGAAGAACTGCTTGCTTCCTCAACATAAATACTCTTCTTGTGCCTTTGAAAAATTTTCTTTTCATGCTTGCCTTGATCATGCCTATTTTTCTTTTCATGATAAAATTTTCTCTTTATTTTTCTTATATTCCTTTTCTTCTTCACTGCTACTACTTCTAGATTGTGGGCAATTAGATGCATAGTGACCAAGGTTACCACAATTAAAACATTTCATAGAGTGCATACCTTTGTGTTTTCTTGGACCCTTCTTATTCCTTCGTACAAAGTTAGCTTCTTCTCCATTGCTTGATTCTTCACTTGATTCTGGTTCCTTATTATTTTTCTTATTTGAAACTTTAAACGTGGTCTCCCATTTGGATGTTTGATATTTTTCAGTCCTCATCTCATAGGCTGTGAGAATTCCATGTAGCTCATCCATGCTTAAGGTTTTAAGATCCTTCATTTCTTCAATCGTCGAAACCTTTGCATCAAATATCATCGGAAGTGACCTTAATATTTTTTGAACAATATTAGAGTCTTCAATATTTTCTCCAAGTCCACGAATGGTGTTGACAACTTCATCAATGTGGAGTAGATATTTTGCAATATCTTCCTCATATTTCATCTTCAAATATTCAAACTTCCTCCTGTGGGTTTGAAGTTTTACCATTTTAACCTTGTTGTCTCCTTCATATGTTCTTTGTAACTTATCCCATATTTCTTTTGTTGAGGTGCATTGCATGACTTTCACAAAATCTGATTCACATAACCCACTTAATATTGCATTCATTACCCTGGCATTATTTTCAAATGGTTTCTTGCCATCTCGATATGTGGGAGGAGTTGTAGGTGGTGTGAACCCATCCTCAACGGATTGCCATATATCATAGCCATGTGCCATCAAATAAGTTTGCATCCTTATGCTCCAAAAAGCATAGTTAGTCCCATCAAACAATGGAGCTCTATTTGACGAAAAACCTTCTTGGCAAGCCATGTGTGTTCTTGTAAGATCTTCCTTTAAGTTGTTAGGCTTTCACGAAGGAACTTGCTCTAATACCAATTGAATAACACAAGCTTATACTTAGAGGGGGTGAACAGTATAAGATAAAAAAATTCTCTTTTCTTTCCAAAGAAATAACCTCAAATAATATCAATGCAATAATGAAACAATGCACAAATCACCATACACATAAGAGACAAATATTTTACATGGAAACACCCTCTCGGGAGAAAATTGTGGCAAAATATTTCTTATATTTTTCTTCAATAAATTTTGTGGGCACCAATCCACAGGAGACACCAATACCCTTGCTCAAGTTCATGGACACCAATCCATAGGAGACACCAATCCCCTTGCTCAAGTTCATGGACACCAATCCACAGGAGACACCAATCCCCTTGCTCAAGTTCATGGACACCAATCCATAGGAGACACCAATCCCCTTTCTCAAGTTCATGGACACCAATCCATAGGAGACACCAATCCCCTTGCTCAAGTTTGTGGACACCAATCCATAGGAGACACTAATCCCCTTTTGCTCACAAATTTGATCTAAAACTCTACTCAGGTCTATCCTCAAAACTTGCTCACAAACAATGCTCAAATCTGCTCCAAAATATTCTCATAAAAATTGCTCAAATCTACTTCAAAATTTTCTCACAAACACTACTCAAATCTACTCCAAAACCTACTCATAAAATCTGCTCAAATCTGCTTCAAAACCTGCTCACAAATACTGCTCAAATCTGCTCCAAAACTTGATCAATAATGGCATCAAGTTCTTCACCTTTTCTTGAGTTTTCTTTCTTCAACTAAAAGTAATTCAGACATATTCTACCCAAAATTATTTTAACTTCATGAACATATAGAGGATGATATGCACTAGTGTAGAAAGCTTCAAATGGTCAATATGTTCTTCACATTCATTTAGTCTGTCGCTTCCACATATCTCACATTTATTACATTTTAAAGGTAGCTCAAATCTAGCATTAGATAACTTACTTGTGTGTTGAATTGGAGATGTTAATACCTTGCTCTTCTTCCACTATCATGTGCACATTTTCTTCTTCTTGAAATGGCTGAATTGTCCTTCCTTGTTAATTGAATTCTTGGGTGAATATGTGACCTCAATCCTCTTACTCTATTCTTTGAAGCCTTGACTTGTTTCAAATTTGTGCCCTCCAAATCTACCTCAATAATGATGATCTTCCTTTTGCATGTGCTTTCCAAATCTGCCTTGACAAAATGATTTTCTTTTTGTATATGCCTTCCAAATATGCCTTAATAATAATGATCTTCTTTTGAAACTTATAAAATAAAACTTTATAACAACAACATGACTCCTTATATCTCTCTTTTAAAACTTGCAAAATAAAACTTTATAATACCAACATGACTCCTTATATCTCCCTTTTATAACTTGCAAAATAAAACTTTATAATAATAACATGACACCTTATATCTCCCTTTTATCAAATTTAATTTAAAAACTTTACCCTTACCTTGCACAAAAAAACTTAGCAAGTGGTGGATGAGATTATACCTTCTGACCTCTAGTAGCATAGTGCCCTAACGTGAGCTTATGACCGACTGGGCTAACCCAGTGGATGAAATGAAAAGGGTACAATAGAATACTTAACTTCTTCGTTGTGCTATCTCGAACAGTAAACACTTTAGCAAAATAAGTGTCGAGGAGATTCAACCCTTGAATCTTCTGCACCATAGTGCCCTAACATGGGCTAGTAAACCAATTGAGCTACCCCAATGGATGAAAACAAAGGGGCACAATAGAATACTTAACTCCTTGGGATCGTTGCTACACCACCAAACTTGTGCTCCTCTCCTCCCTTGTCTTCTGCTCATTGCTGACTCTCCTCTCTTGTATTCTATTCACTGCTCACACTCCCCACGAAGGATATTTGATTTTCTTACTACCTTGCAAAATGAATTATTGCCTCATATTAATATGCTTATCCTCTGTCTTTTGCACCCAAGGGCGTCAGCCCATAATTTAAACATTTGAATTTTAATTTCACTTTTGTAGGTGCTCCCAAGGAGGACCCACCAATTTTTTTTTTAATTTCAAACTCACTTCAAGTCGGCCCACTCTTTTTGCCTTTATATTATAATATTAAATCTATGATTTAAATATTATAATATTTGAATATCTATTTAAATATTTTGATTTAAATATAAACCTTCCACTTTAATATTTAAATATTTCATTTAAATATTAAATCACCCTTGAAGATATCTGTCTTGACATCAATGACAACTCATATGATTAAATCACCCTTGAAGATATCTACCTTGACATCAATGACAACTCAATAACTCTAACAGAGCAGGCTTGTAGAATTACAAACTTATAAATTTGGCATTAGGAGCAAAGCTTGGGTGGAGATTATTCAAAGATCAAAGAAAGAAATGGGAAAAAATACACACATAATACATCATATATCATAGGAAACCCTTACGGGAAAAACCTAGCCTAAAACATCATTTTTATTGCATAAGTTTAGTTGTCTCCAATACAACTATACAAAGGAATTCCATAATTCCTTTTTCAAAATATCATTACCAATATAAATATATAAGAACCCCATAATTATTATGCCCCTTGAACATGAATTATTCTTTTAATCCACATTACACGAACAATGAGGGAACCCCATAATTCCATCGAATGAATTCCATATTCGCTCTTTTAAAAATTATTTCTTTCTTCTAATAATTTGAAGGAATAACTAAGGTCTAATGAATCCATAACATGTGCTTCACTATAATATGTACCAAAGGTCAATGTCTTATATCTAAGTGTCCTCCTTGGTCCTTCTTGCTTCTCCACCACTCAGTTGATGGTAGTAAGGGATCAGGAGAACTCCTAGATATTATAAAGTATGCAACTAAATGCATTTACTAAATTATTTATGAAACATATGCATTTATGAATTGGATGCCAAATTGCAACTATAATATCTACACAATATAATTAAGCATAGATCATTCAATCAACTCATTAGGAGGAAACTCCATAATTTCCCCACACCCATTCATCCATCTAATATTCTCCTTTTCCATACTGGGATACTTCTTTCATTAATCACACAAAGTGTATTTATTATCCAAGTAATTAAAGTCATCTATCATTCAATAGAATAATTCAATAAACATTCTTTAAATCAATCAAAATCTCATACCTTCAATTGATCAAATTAAATACTCATGCCAAAACCATTTCCTTTAATCAATTAAAAGACCATACTTTTAACCAATTAATTACTCATAAAAATAGTTTCTTTAATCAATTAAAAGCCCATAATTCTAATCAATTAAATACTCATACAAAAAAAAATCTTTAATCAATTAAAAGCCCATACTTTTAATCAATTAAATACTCATACAAAAAAAATCTTTAATCAATTAAAAGCCTATACTTTTAACTAATTAAATACTTATAAAACTATTTTATTTAATCGATTTAAAGTCCATACTTTTAATCAATTAAATACTCATACCAAAACCATTTTCTTTCTCATATTTTAGGAACCAGGTGCTGCAATCTTACCATAATTTTGTACAAACTTGCGATAGTAGCCCGT
This sequence comes from Wollemia nobilis, assembly GCA_028583015.1. Classification (NCBI taxonomy): domain Eukaryota; kingdom Viridiplantae; phylum Streptophyta; class Pinopsida; order Araucariales; family Araucariaceae; genus Wollemia; species Wollemia nobilis. Next base: position 5,610,674 of record JAQPPZ010003280.1, read on the forward strand.
GAGACCCAAAAAACCACGAAGTTTCTTGATGGTTTTAGGTAAGGGCCACTCTTGAATTGCCTTAATCTTATTGGGATTGACTTTGACACCCTCATGTGAAACTATATGACCCAGATATTCCACTTCTTGGACACCAAAGGAACATTTGGAACGTTTGAAAAATAGCTTTTCTCTATGTAAAATGTGAAGGGCTTTATCCACATGATGTAAATGGTCCGTCCATGTTTTGTTGTATATGAGAATATCATCAAAAAAACTAACACAAACTTACGGAGGAGTGGACGAAACACTTGGATCATGAGACTTTGGAATGTGCATTAGTGAGACCAAAAGGCATGACCAAAAATTCGTAATGACCTTCATGAGTACGAAAAGCAATTTTGGGAATATCTTCTTCTCTAACACGGATTTGGTGAAATCCGGAGCGAAGGTCTAATTTTGTAAAAAAATTTGCACCATGCAACTCATCTAATAGGTCATCTATGACATGGATAGGAAATTTGTCCTTGATAGTGAGTTTATTGAGAGAACGAAAGTCAATACACATACGCCAAGAGTTATCTTTTCGTTTAGCCAGGACTACAGGTGAGGAATAAGGACTAGTGATGTGACGAATGACTCCATGATCCAACAAATCCTGAACGATCTGTTTGATTTCTGTCTTTTGTGGTTGAGGATAGCGATAAGGACGATTGTTAGGTGGAACACTCCCTGGAATCTGGTGGCAGTAAAAAGGTAAAGTTTTATTTTTTGGATTTTGGCACCAAATGGAGGGACAAAGTGAACGAGGTGATTTTGTGTCCCAAGTGAGTGCCTAGATCACGTGGTGGTTAGGCCACGACTAGGGTGCTGGCGGTAGCGCGATAAGGGATCGAATCCCACCGAGGCAGCGTCCGCAAAAGGTATTTAATTTTTGTTTAAATTATGTAATTGTGCTTGGTTCTAAGGTTGATGGTATGCGCCTTGAGGAGTTATAATGTGTTTGAAATTTATTATTTTTGCCATGGTTAAAAGAGTTGAATGATTTAAATTTTGGTTTGAAAAATACATTGGAATATTTCTAAAAAGTGGTGTTGATTATTTTGATAATGCATTTTTGAGTAGGGAGATATAAGGGAGTTATTTTGATTATTTTATGCATTAAAATTCTGAAGTGAATTATTGTGAAAGTGAGTTATTTGAACCTTTGCTAATTATATTTTGAAAAGTTTGGATATTATAAGGTGTACTTGAGACTTGATATTTTTGTATGGTGAAATAACAATTGAGGAGAATATTTGTGTGGAGATTTTGAGATAGGCTATTGCTATCTAACCTTGAAATTGGTAAAGAGGATTTGATTGTGATTAAGACAGGTTTTGAAGACATATCTCCACAAAAACAAAAGTTATGGGCACATCTTCCTTATGAGTGAAATATTTTTGGATTGAATGTTGTGAAATACAAATTTGGAGTGAAAAGGATTGTTTGATAAACATTGTTGAAAATATTTGAGTGAGCCTTCATGTGCATGAAATAGGGTTTGTGAAAGAACATGAGTATCATTGTTATGTGAGATTGAGAACTATCTTGAGCTAGAGTTTGTGAAAGAACATGAGTATCATTGTTATGTGAAATTAGAATTATCTTGAGTCAAAGTTTGAGATCCATAGTGTGAGTGGTTGGAAGTATAGTGAAACACTTGGTTAGGGTTTGTAAGCAAGTTGTATTTCATTGAGTAAATGTTTGAGTATTGTTGGATGAACATTATTGATTGAAATCAATGGAGTGATAGTTCAAGTTTTGTGAAACAAATTATACCTTATTTCTGAATTGATTTGAAATAGAGTTTGAAAGTGCTAAAGTGTTTTGTTGCATACAAAAAGCTAGTGAGTGTGAAGCATATTGAGTCTTTTACCATTCTCAATATGTTTCTGTGGTTAAACAAGATTATGAGTGAAACTTGTTTGTGTTATTGAAGAGGTTTTCTGAAAGAGATTAGGTTGAGCTTTGTATGCAAGATTTGCAATTTTTATGCAAGTTTTGTGAAACAAATTATACCTTATTTCTAAATTGATTTGAAATAGAGTTTGAAAATGCTAAAGTATTTTGTTGGGTACAAAAAGCTAGTGAGTGTGAAGCATATTGAGTCTTTTACCATTCTCTATATGTTTCTGTGGTTAAACAAGATTATGAGTGAAACTTGTTTGTGTTATTGAAGAGGTTTTCTGAAAGAGATTAGGTTGAGCTTTGTATGCAAGATTTGCAATTTTTATGCAAGTTTTGTGAAACAAATTATACCTTATTTCTGAATTGATTTGAAATAGAGTTTGAAAGTGCTAAAGTGTTTTGTTGGGTACAAAAAGCTAGTGAGTGTGAAGCATATTGAGTCTTTTACCATTCTCTATATGTTTATGTGGTTAAACAAGATTATGAGTGAAACTTGTTTGTGTTATTGAAGAGGTTTTCTGAAAGAGATTAGGTTGAGCTTTGTATGCAAGATTTGCAATTTTTTGAGTAAGCTTTTGTGAAAGCTTGTGGGTAGATTTGAGTAAGTCCTAGAAGGGACTTGAGGACAGAGTTGAGGAAGCTTTTGTGAAAGCTTAAGGATAGAGTTGAGGAAGTTTTTGTGAAAGCTTAAGGAAAGATTTGAGGTAAGTCTTGGTAAATACTTGTTGAAAAAATTTGAGGTAAGTCTTGGTGAAGACTTGTTGAGCAGATTTGAGGCAAGTCTTGGTGAAGACTTGTTGAGAATATTGGAAAATTTCTAGGGAGGACTTATTGAGCATATTTGAAGCAAGTATTGGTGAAGACTTGTTGAGCAGATTTGAGGTAAGTCTTGATGAAGACTTGTTGAGTAGATTCAACAAGTTCTAGGTAGGACTTGTTGAGCATATTTGAAGAAAGTCTTGGTGAAGACTTGTTGAGCAAATTTGAGGTAAGTCTTGGTGAAGAATTTTTGGATAGATTTAAGGTAAGTCTTGGTGAAGACTTGTGAGCAGATTTTATTGATTGATTTGTTCAAGATTTGTGTTAAGGCTCGGGGTATATCTGAGCAGAGTTGATTGATTGATTTTTTCAAGATTTATGTTAAGGCTTGGGGTAGATCTAAGCAGAGTTGATTGATTGATTTGTTCAAGATTTGTGTTAAGGCTTGGGGCAGATTTGAGTAGAGTTGATTTGTGATTGGATCAAGCTTTGTGTTAAGGCTTGAGGATAGATTTAAGGATATATTTTGGTGCATATTTGAGAGGAAATTTGTTCTAGACCTGAAACAGTATTTGGTGCAGATTTGAGACAAAGTTGAGAGTAAGCTTTAGAAGTGATGGAGCAGAGGATAGTAGTATCCAATGGATAGAGATCAATTAGCCAGGGCAATGAGGATAGAGGTCTTATGAGTGAGGACATAGGTCTTATATGGAGAGAGATCCACAAGCCAGTGCAGTGGGGTTAATAGTATTCTAGAAGGTCATCAGCTAGAGTAGAGGATAAAGAGTTCTCTTATGATAGAGATCCATGAACCAGAGCAAGGGGAAAGAGTTCTCATGTGGAGTGTGATCCATGAAGTAGCTAGGAATATAGAGTTCTTCTATGTAAATAGATCCATGAACCAGTTGAGGGGATAGAGTTGTCATGCGTCAAGTTCCATGAACTAGAGAAAAGGGGAAAGAGTTCTCCTATGTATAGATATCCACAAAGCAGAGCATTAGGGGATTTGTGTCTCCTTTGGATAGAGGTCCATAAATATTGTAATAGGGAAGGATTCCCAAGAGATTTATTAAGAAAATTTTAGTGAAATATTTTCTCCGTGGAGTAGCCCACATTGGGTGAACCACGTAAAATTGGTGTCTCTATTGTGTGTGATGATTTATGCATTTCTTTGATTACTGTTGTTGATATTGCCATTGATTATATTGGATAATATTATTTGGGAAAGAAAAGTAAAATTTTATCTTATACTGTTCACCCCCTATCAGTATAAGCTTGTGTTCTTAAATTAGAGCTTTCTTTTTTCAAACTAGTTGATTTTGACAACGTTGAGGACTATTTTATGAGATTCAAGGTCTTGAGGGAATATATTGCATTTTCTAGAGACAAAAAGAAATATGATACAAAATGCATTATTTTACGCTTGCTAATATCTACCCCTATTTTTAGATGTTGAACCTAATGGTTCAAATGATTCCTATAAGTTTAGAATCTCAAAAGACCCTTACTCTTGTTCAGTTTTATTCTTCGAGTTCACTTTTAGATGACATGGTGAAACTACAATGGAACTCCATAAATACAAGCTCATGTAAAGGAATTCAAATCTTAGGAGGTTAAGTCCTAGGGGTTCAAATGCTAGGCTGTCTTCAAAGAAAATAAAGACCACTTGTGGATACTGTAAAAGGGAGGGGTATCAAACGAAGAATTTCTTATTGAATCTAAGTTCTTGAAGTGAGATGGATGTCTTCTAGATGATGAGGGAGATTATAAAGGATATTCCTCAACTACATAATCCCATTAGAACATCCATTTTGGGGGAGATATTATTATCACTAATGTCTTATCTCCTTGGTCCCTTAGTTCAAATTATAGTGAAATTGTAATATGATTCATGGCCAAGGTTGACATTATGCAATGTATTGGATAGGCCTAAGGGTATTTCATTGTACAATGTATTAATTATTTTGTAATATTTTATTATGTAATCCCTATGGGCTATGGTTAACCTTGTTATGGTTAAACCCTATTTATAACTTGTAATTAACCTAAAGCCCTCTTGTTATGTTGGATTAGGTTAAAATTTATGATGTAATTGAGGTTTTATTGTTGCTATAAATACCCCCATCACACTCCTCATTTTATTATCGGTGTTGTGTAATATTATATATGAATATAATGATTATTTATGGTGCATACGAGGGTCCACCAAATCTCTCTCTTTTTAGTCCTTTTCATTTTTATATAAGATTTGAGTGCACGGTTAGCTTTTGTTAGTTTTTAGAAAATATTATGAATTCCAACATATAAGAGGTAAATTTGTTTTTGCATCCTCAAAATATGCTTATCCTAATAGATATCCTACAAATCTCTTCATAAAAATTGGAACATATTGAAGAGTTATATATTGATTAGAGTAGAATAGGCTAGGAGAAATAAAGCTATAAGAAATGAGATTAACACTAACTTTATTGTGTTGGTTACCAAGAAAGATGAGACAAACAATTTTGATATTTTCATTCAAAAAGCCTTTGAAACATGATTTATAAAACAATACCAAAATTTATAGTAAATATAATTCACATTCTAGATTATGTTATTTTAGACTCGACAAAGATATTTTTATTCATGGTGAATAAATAGTTGATGGTTTAATCATCATATAATATGCTATAAATCCTCCTCAATCCATGGAAAATTAGGTCTACTTGTAAATTTAAATATAAGAAACATATTATAAGGACTCTTGGAGTTTTCTATATAATATCCTCAAATTTTCTTTTCATAAAGGTTGTTGTGAATAGATTAGATGTTAGTATAGAATTTAAAATATTCTATTTAACTAGAGGATCCTTATTGGATACTTTGAATCATCTCGTGGACTGTGTTAGGATGATATGCTATATTTTCATCTTTTGATTATTTTTATTTTGGGTAGTGATTTGTCAAAGATAAAAATGAAAAAAAAAAAAAAAAGGAAAAAATGTATTCAATTTATTATAAATGATCTCTTCAAATATCATTTCTAATTTATTGATAACATTTTTTTTAGATCATCCTTTGGTTAACAAGGCTATAAAATCTAGATTTTTTTATCAATACTACCCATGAATCATAATCAAGTATTACATATATTAAAAGATTTAAAGGGGAAAGTTTCCATGATGTGTATAGATCTATATCTATTATCTATATATCTATCTATGTATCTATGTATCTATCTATATCTATGTTGACATTTTTGCCACATTAAAAATTTTGTTAAATTTTTTTCTAAGTGTTCGGTGGGTTTCCTTTTGGGCAAGGTGAAGTTATAGCAAAATTCATTTTCATCCCTAGGTGTAGTGAAATGCCTTTTTGCTCCTAGGTGCAGTGAAAGTATTTTTTGGGCAAGTTCACCATGAAATCAATTTCTACGTAGTTTTTCTAGCGAAGTCATTTGTTGGTAGTTCCACCCAATTGCTGGTGAAACTCTCTTTTGCCCAGTTTCTGGTGAAATGCCCTTTTTGTCCAGTTACTAGAAAAAATCCCTTTTGCCCAATTTTTTTTAGCAAAATTCTCTTTTCGCTTTAGTTTTCAACAAAACACTCATTTTGACAACGAAATTCCTTTTTGCCCATTCTAAAGCAAAATCACCTTTGAGTGCAATTTTTGGGTGAAATTCCTTATCGTACCTCATACTGGTGAAACTCCCATTCAAGCTAAGATCGTGCGAAAGTTATTTTCATGCATTGGTGAGAGCAGTAACAATATTTTTTAATGAACATGCTTTTTCACGCTTAAACCTAGAAAAATAAACTTCTTCACCTACTACGTCTTGACAAAAGTCCTTTTCAAAATTCACTTTGGCGAAATCAATTTACTCCATTTTATTCAAGTGAAACTATGGTCAAAAGCACTTCAAGTGAAGAATCAGATGTGGAGGGAGTTTCGAGGCCAACAAATTTAATTTTTGGGGTGAAAAGAGTTACAGTTCCTAGAATTGCTGCTGATTAAAATCAAGTTTGACAGATAGCCAGGAGATTGCCCAAATTGAATGCCGTCCACTTTTGACTCTGGTGCGATTATGCTATTTTCGAGGTGCCACCATGAAGATGAATTTTGCTGATGATCCCGGCTAGGTCCAGATGCGCCATCTCCCAAAATCGCTTGTTGCTTCCCAAGGTGCCACCAGATTGGTTCATTGTTGCTATCGAGGAGAGAATTGTGACCGACCAATCTGTCATTTCCCATAGTTTTTGTTTTATGAGCATTTAATTTTGGAGGTGAAATCCTCTATAAAAACTAAGAAACTTGATGTAAAAAATGGATGGACATTCTGCTAAAAAACTCTTTGAGTTTAATTTTTTGCTTTAATCGAAAGACTATTGGCTCTAGTTCCTGGATCAGTGGTGTATGTTATTACTTTCTGCCTATCATTTTTGCTATATTCATTGACTTTGTTAGATGAATTAAAATTCTGCATTTGAATTTAATTGTTGATAAAGAAATGAATGTTGAGATGCTAATTGGAAGTTATATTTGCGAGCTATGAATGGTCCCTGTGTTATTATTTTTGATTAAATATTGGTTATAACTTGATCTGGTTATTTAGTTGTTAGTTCATCCCCGCACTACATTTCTGGCTCACGGCCATATTTCCCATTTCTTTCAATCATTTCCCATTTATTTCTATCAATTTCTCTCCCTAAGCTTAACACCGATTTTTAGATTAGTAAGGGAACCAACCCTCTCTGGAGATTGGCCCGAAGGACATCTCTTTCCTTCGGCCTTTCAATGTTGGTCGGGTCTAGGGCATGTATTTTTACACTTAGGCAGATTCATGACCAACAATTTTTGGCACGCCTGGTGGGACACTAAAAGTTCCACTTTAAGTAGTAATAAGGTTTGATGTTCATCTTTTACTATCTGATTAGAACATCTGGTGACTCAGTTTTACCCAGAAGCCTTCGAACGTGAAGTTGGTGAAAGCTTTACTTCATGATCACAAGATCGAAGGCCAAAAATTTAGAATATCCCATTGAGTTCTTTGAGCTTGACACCCAAGTCTTAGGAGAGCATCCTAGATTAGTCACTTCGACTATCCCATCAATTGTAACATCTTCACAGGTAGTTGGTGTGTTTTTCGTTCCTTCAAGTCCCTCTAGCACTGCCACTAGCTTTCCTCCCCAAGCAAATCCTCTAGTCCAAATGGCCCAAAATCCACCACCACCACCAAGATAGTTCCCAACATGGAACCACTTTGGAGCTTTGAATTTGCAAGCTCAGAACCCGATCCCGCCAACAGCATTGAAGGCTTTGCCTACTTATGATGGTACGAGAAAAACAACTTAAGAGCATGTTCAAGATGTGGCTTCTTTGGTGACTATTCATAGCATCACAGATGAAGATGTCATGGTCAGATTGCTCATGCTCTCTCTCAGAGGGAAGTTGCTCTATTAGTACCGGTCTTTACCACCTGCCACTATCGCCACATGGGACCAGTTGGTGGAGTTAATGATAAAAGGTTTCAATGAACAAGTGGATCCTTTCTCTCTATTGCATCAATTTACTAATATTCAGAGGCATCCATAGGAGGAAATTATTGACTTCAATGTTAGGTTCACTCGAACTTGGTAGAGAGTCCCTGATGGTCTCAGAACGACTCCCAAACAAGTCGTATTTTATTATGTTCGAGACTTAAATTTCGATATTAGCATGGTCATCCATCAGTCCAACTTTGATACATTCCCAACCTTATATTCTGCTATGTAGAAGGCTGAAGCTAATCTGATTGCTATTGGTAAGCTCCCTTTAAAGATGACGAAACCTATATTTCCTGATCTCCCACAATATTTATATTCCAATGCATCTTCTCAATCTTTACCAATATCCCCCATGTACCCACTCCCTTCATGGAATCCTAGTTCATCTCAAACCCTGATAGTTTCTATCCCACAACTACCTGCTCCTTCCATTCCACAGCTACCCACTCCAGTTCCATTCCCAACATTGCCATCTCCACTAGTGCCACTACCATTACCAGCTCCTCCAACACCCTCAAATCCTGATCCTCAAGAGAAGTTGTTGAAAGAGATGCAATCAATGAACTCAACAATAAGAGCGATGAGCAATGAGATCACAATGATTAAGAAGAAGCAAGTTGAGAGAGATTTCCAGCCTAGGAGATTTCAACCTCCACCAATCACCAGAGAGCAAGCAACTTCGACCAACAAGGTGCCTGAAAGGAATCCAACCGTATTGACAAATGAAGAAGTTGGCCCATTAGATCAAACGTATTGGTGCTCCACCTGCAATGATCCACATGGCGAAGAAACTTGCATGGTTCATCTAAACTATGTGCAAACATTGGTAGACAACTCTTTCGATGGTCAGATCAACATGATTAGAGAAGTCGATCATAATTTTATGGTCCCTTCTAAAGAACAAGTTTCAATTCTCACGAGAGCTGGAAGAAAGCTAGTCACAGTGGACCCAACTAAAATGGAGCCATTGAAGGTACCCACTGATCCGAAGGTGCAGAATGAGAGAAAACAAGCACAAGTGAAAGTGCCTATTCTAGCACACAAGCTAGATGCACCTATCCTATTAAAATATCTCTTGCCCACACAAGCGAAAGAAAGATTGCAAGAAAAGGCTTCAACTTCACAAACAAAAACTAAAATGAAGGAATAGGCAAGAGAAAGGCTCAAATACCCATCCTTGACCAAGTGTTAGAGGGTAGAAGCCATGTAGTAGTATCAGAGAAAGTATGAGGTTGTTAATGAAGGAAGGGAGTCAAGAGCATCTACGTATAACATTGTTGAAGAACTAAAGAAGATTCCTACCAAGGTTAGTCTCTATGATGCATTGCAATTGCCTGGACAAGTTGATTTATTGCAAGAATCTTTGAAGTTTGTTAAAGATAAGGGAAAGAATCCTACTCAGACTATTTTAGCTCATACACTTACAACTTCAGCTACTAGAAAGAATAGGCCACCCCATTTCTACTTGTCTCTCAGGATGGAGGGTTGGATTGTGCATAACTGCATGATTGAATCTAGTGCTATGACAACTATCATGTCGAAGGTGGTTTGTGAAGTTATGGGTATGGAGTATACAAGGAGCAGCCCTAACATCTTGCAGTTAGATGGAACCCCTATAAAAATAGTGGGGGTCATCAAAGATATCCCCATTGTCTTACATAAAATACCTCAGATCACTATGATCCAAGAGGTGGTTGTAGTTGATCTAGAGCCATATTTCAGTATGTGCCTCTCAAGAGAGTTTATTGCCAAGTTGGGAGGTTATCTTTCTCTAGATTACTCCCATCTAGAAATTCCTTTCAAAGGGAAAAGAATTTGAATCTATAATGAGAAGCCTTCCACTTTTCATATAGAGAAGATCGAGGAAGAAGAAAAATCCATGGATTCTGTCAACATGATGATTGAAGAATTAGAAGAATTGGATTTAATGGAAGAGGCTCTGGATGAGCTTCGTACAGAAGATGAATTTTCAATGAATGATTTTAATGCGATGATGGAAACTGAGATTGGTTGTTACTCCATTACTAAGCCTGAAAAGGCTGAAGTGAAGGTGTCTGATGATCAAGATCCTATTCCAGATCAATTGTGGAAGCTCTACTTTGATGGTGCAAGATGCAAAAATGGCGTAGGAGCTGGAATTGTTCTCATTTCCCCTTCTGGAATATAGAAGACTTATTCATACCGATTGACCTAGAGTTGTACAAACAATGCTATCGAGTATGAAGCATTATGCTTAGGCTTGAAGAAAGTGGAGAAGCTTGGGATCAAACAACTATAGATTTTTGGAGATTCAGAACTGATTGTGAATCAAGTAACTAACAAGTGTGTCTCCAAGTAACACTATCTGAAGGTATATCGTAACAAAGTCTAGGATTTGTTTGAAGCTTACACGATGTTGAACATCCAAGCGATCTCGCAGGAACAAAATAAACATGTAGATCTCTTGGCATCCCTTGGCACCAACTTTTCTCTAGTTGAGCACATGGTGAAGAAACCAAAGATCGTGAGGTTGGTTTACAGGCCTTCAATTCCTGATAAGAATATTTATTGGCAAGTGTTCGAAAGTGATGAGTAGATCATAAAATTCCTGATAAAAGAAGCTAGTACTGTGGAAGGAAGAACACTTGATGAAGAAGAAGCTAAGGGATTGATCCAGTTAAGAAATAATCATATCCCAAAAGGATTGATTATGCTCGAAAGTCTCTTTGATCAAAATGATAGAGCTGAAAAACATAAGATCAAAGTAGATGAGAAGGAGTACACCGAGCTACAATTGGGACCCAAAAAGTCAATCAAAGTTGGCACTGATTGCACTCTAGAAGAACTTGAGCAGATCAAGGAGCTATACCATGAGTTTCTAGACATTGTCACCTGGAGTTACCATGATTTGAAAGGTTACAACAAGGATGTGATCCAACATACCATTGAACTAGGAAGGAGTGAAACCCTTCAAGTAGAAGTAGAGACCAGTCAATCCCAAAATTGAAGTCTTGATGAAAGTTGAACTATTGAAAATACTAGAAGCTAAAATTATTTACCCAATCAAGCATTCTACCTGGGTAGCGAATTTGGTCCCTGTGAGGAAAAAGAATGGAGATATTCGCTTGTGTGTTGATTTTCAAAATTTAAATCAAGCTTCTCTAAAGGATCATTACCCTTTACCACAGATTGATCAGATTCTTCACATAGTTGTAGGAGCTCAAATATTTTCTCTATTAGATGGATTCTCTAGCTATAATCAGATTTGGGTCAAGGATGAAGATCAGTACAAAATGACATTCACCACAAAATGGGGTACGTTTGCTTATCAATGAATACCTTTTGGTCTCTCGAATGCTAGAGCAACTTTTTAGAGAGCGATGGATGTAGCTTTCGGTGAGTTACTAAATCAAGTCATTGTTATTTATTTGGATGATATGACTATCTTCTCTCATAACAGGGAGGAGCACAACTTGCATTTAAGACAAGTGTTTGAGAAATATCGAGAGTTCGGGATATCCATCAACCCGAAGAAGTCTATCTTTGTGATGAAGGAGGGAAAGCTCCTGGGCCATGTAATATCAGAAAAGGGTTTAGTTATTGATCTAGCTAGAGATGAGGCTCTTTTGAAGCTTCCACTACCAGCCAACAAGAAAGGGTTGCAGTCATTTTTTGGGTAGATTAATTTTGTTCGAAATTTTATTGCAGATTTTGCCCAAGTTGTGAAACCAATGACTGAACTCTTGAAGAAAGATGTTGAGTTCAAATGGATTGAGCAAAGGAAGCAAGCATTCTAGGAAATCAAGGAAATAATTGCTCAAGCTCCTATTTTGATAAACCCTGACTATTCAAAGGATTTTATCCTTTATGTTGTTGGTGAACAAGAGAGTTACGCAATAGTGCTCACACAGAAGGGAGAAGATGGAGATGAGTGACCTATCACATTCTTGAGCCAAGTCATCCAACCGCATGAGGAAAAGTATAATTTCATAGAGAAGCAAGTGTATGCAATAATGAAGTCCTTAAAGAAGTTTCAATATTTTATTTCCTAAAGTAAAACAATTGTTTATGTTGTTCATCCAGATGTCCAAAGTTTCATTATCCAGGGTGAGCTTGGAGATAAGAGAGTTGGTTGGGTTTCTAAAATCTAAGAATATGATATCGAAATTCGACCAACCAAGCTGGTTCATGGCCGAGCACTATGTCAAGAGCTTGCAAGGAGTACTGCTTTTGAATCAATGGTTTGCCAGTATGAAGATTCAATAAGTGAAAGTAATCTTGCTAATCATTCCTCAAGTGACCGTGATTGGATAGAGGACCTTGTCGAATATTTCAATTCAGGAAGGTGTCCTTCACATCTCAATGCTTCACAAAGAAGGAGATTCAGACTACAGGCCCTCAGGTATGTGATGTTACCAAGTGGATTGTTTCATAAGAACATTGATGGAGTGCTTCTCAGGTGTGTCAGAGAATCAACAAAGCAAAAAATCCTAGAAGAGTTTCATTTTGGATTGTTAGGAGGCCACTATGTAGGAAGACCCATGGCATTAAAAATTATCAAAGTAGGTTATTTTTGGCCCACTCTTTTTTCAGATGCATTTAAGGTCAATCAAAGTTGTGATAAATGCCAAAGGTATGTCGGTAGAAGCAGAAATGCATCTTTGCCTCTTCACCCGATTCAAGTAGAAGCACCATTTCAACAATGGGGTTTAGATTTTATTGGGGTCATTGATCCTAATTCATCTTTCTAGGCATAAATACATTCTGACTACAATTGATTATTTCACCCGATGGGTCGAAGTAATCCCAACCAAGAAGGCAAACCAAGAGGTAGTCATCACATTCCTTGAAGGATTGATCACTCGCTTTGGCATCCCAGATGCAATTATAACAGACAATGGAACTCCATTCATCGATACCAAAATCAATGAGTTCGTGGGTAAGTATGGTATTTATTTAAAAACTTCATCAAATTACTATCTATAGGGAAATGGTTTGGCCGAATCTACGAACAAGAATCTACTTAGGATTTTGAAGAGAACTCTTGGTGATAACAAGCGAAGTTGGCATTTGCTCTTAAACCAAGCTTTATGGGTTGATCGTATCTCAATTAAAAAGTCTATCAAGACATCCCCCTATTCCTTGGTGTATGGTAAAGAAGTAGTCTTGCCCATTCACATTGAATTGTCGACTCTTCAATATTTGCAATTGCTTGATGATGAAGATGATGAATTTGATCCCATGAGCGTAAGGTTGGCTCAACTATTATAGTTGGAGGAAGAAAGGGAGAAAGCATATAATGCATTCATGGAGCATGCTCAGATGACAAAGAATTGGTTTAGCAAGAAGACTTCAGAGAAGGCATTTAAGGTTGGTGATCTGGTGTTGAAATGGAATGAGAACAAGGCGAAGCCAGGCAAGCATCACAAGTTTGAGGTAATTTGGGAGGGCCCATTCCAGATTTTCAGTGTGAATCAAGTTAACTCATATTATTTGCAGGATATGGATGATCATGTGTTGCCGATTTCAATGAATGGTCTTCATTTGAAGGCCTATTACCAGTAAAAATTCGAGATTAAAAATGTAAATATGTACATATTTTTTAATGTTGTTTTTGTTTAAAAATAATTAAGGATGGGAAGCGAAATTCCTTTTCATTGGATGAAGTGTTTTCACTGGTGAAAATCATTTTTACCAATGAAAACCTTCTTCACCCCTCCTAAAAAAAAAAAGGATTTTCATCCAAGAAAAAAATTTCACCCATGCATCTTTGCTTTTCAGAAAGAAATTCATTTTTTCCCAATTTCGCTCATGCATATCCTGATTTTTGGGGTGAAACTCAAGTTGATAGCAATAAAACTCCACTCACATGCTTTTTCGGGTGAACAAGGTGGCGAAAGATATTTTCGGAGCGAAAGGGAGTGAAATGCTTTTTCGGTGAACTCCCAGAATGCTTGGATTTTTTACCAGTGAAATCAGCGAAATATTTTTTGGCACTCCACATCAATGAAACAAGGCACCCATCATGCAGTTCAAGGTGAAAAAGCAACAAGGCACGTTTTTCAAAATTAATCATTAATGGCAAGTTGCACCTCCCAAGAAGGAAAAAATAATTAAAAATTAAAACAACCAATCAGAGCACTCAGAAAAGAGGTGGGCAAAACCATTGGAAAGTGTGACATACCTCCAAATTTAGTTAGTGCACCACAAACATTAAATTTAGTAGGTGTGATTGGAAAACTATAAAAAGGTGAACGTTCCAGCTTAAAAAATCAAAAATTGCAAAGTGCCTGTTTGAAAATTGCTACGAATTATTTTCTACTCCAAGCTTTGAAGTTATTTGTTACTTGTGCAAAGGAAGCTAAATATGGGGAAGAGAACCTCAGAGGCCAAGAAGGAGAAAGCTCAGAAGAAGGTTGAACTAGAAAAGAGGTGCAAAAATCTAGAGAGGAGGAGGAAGTAGAATTAATGCCTTATTATGACCGCCTAGCACAAATTGGTGATTACATAATTACAAACAAGGGCATGGAGAAATTACGTTAGGATGTTGAGTTCACTCTACAAAAGGTATCCGTTGAGAGTTCATACACCATGACATTCTATTCTCATATTTTTTGGTACCTGTGTATGCCCGTGCACTCATATCTCGAGCTAGTATGGGTGATTGCGCAATGCTATAATCCTGCTATGAGAGCTATTCAAAATAACCAATGGAGATAAGTTATTCATCATTTTAGCTAGCTCGATCAGGGATGCTTTCACTTATGGTGCAAGACCTCCACCCGACGTCATGTTTAAAAAGCTCAATATTTCAGAGTAGGAGGAAAGGTACCAGTCTATAGTTCATATGCGATAGTTCATGGAGAATCAATTGTTGAAGATGCCATGTTTTGGGGAGTTGCCAAAATTGTCGATACCACTGAGGGATTTCAAGAGCCCATATTTATATTCGATGCTAGCATGGATGGTAGGATTATCTTCAGATTCCATAGTGCATAAGTGGTAAGCATCACTAGTGCAGTGTATTTCATAGGTCGAATTTTACGCCTCGACTGCCATGACAATGACCATGAATCCGATTTTCTTCGATTGGGTAGATTTCATAGCTCAAAGAATGCATACGCAATTGTAGAAGGTGCAGAGCGGAGAAGATGTCACCTTCAAGTATTGTTCTTTCCTGGTATGGTATTTATTTTATTACATGCATCCCCATTTTGCCTTTATAGCAGTAAAGATGACAGACGAAATAGGTAAAGTGTTGTCGGTTTATTCATGGACTCAGAGTTTATCAAAGGAGTCTTATTATAATTTTAATTGAATGTTTTTGGGGCTTTCCCTTGAGCTTATTTATGGGGTATGTGATAGAGTGCCAAGAGCAATGAAAGAAGAGGTCGTAGACAAGGAAAAAGGTGACATATTTTTGTTGATGCAAGGAGTGGTCATCAAAATTTTTGGCTTCACTAGAAAACCTTTTATGTTGCCATATTTTACCATCGAACATCTTTTCACCCTGGAGGTAGCTCGATAGAATGATTTTACAAATGACACATATGGGTCAGGTAGGGGAAAGAGAGCTACATGCGTCATACCTTTTCAGTTTGGTGATATAAGAGTGACTCAGTGTGGATAAAATGGATTAATTATCGAGACATTGTATGACCATGGGTTGATTGAGCTTCCCCAATGATGGTGGTATGATCCTTTGGGTATTTTTGGGAGATTCATCAAGGCCAAGAATTTTCATTGCTGCCCCCGAGAAGACATCTTGCAGTAGAGGAATAATCCCAAGGGGCACGACCTTGAGTGGCATGTTGAAAAGATGATGTCACTCCCTCCTTGGCATGATTTTTATGAAATGGAGGTCGAGTATGATCCCATGAATCATCCAGAGCAGGTTCCTCCTCATGATTTGTTCAATCAAATGAAAGTGAAATTGCTCGATTGGTCTGATGAGAAGATTGCCAACTGGTGGGTCATGAGGGTCCATCGAGGAAAGCCTAGGTCAAGTTACCCATTGGTTATGGATGAGGTATTTTTGCTAATTTATGATGATCATTGTGAAAAGTACCAACCCCTCTCTTTCATTGACCTGGTGCCTCGAAGTATCCGTAGCCCTGACAAGGAAGAAGATGTGGTAAGAGAGAAGGAGGTGTTGGTTGAAGAGAGGGCAGTTATCAAAGAGGAAGAAGAGGAGCAACCATCACTCGAGGAATAACTTTCACTTAGAAAGAGGAGCGTGGGTATAAGGGTACCTTTCCCTAATATGGTAAAGAGGCCCAGAAGTGGTGCAATTTCTACTCTTAGCACAAAGCCACCTTCACTTATGGTTGAGAAGACTATTTTTAAGGAGATATCCTCTTCATCTCAGTAGGAACAATCAAGGCCAGATGGTGACCATAGTAGATCTAGAGGTAGAGGAGGAGAAAGTAGAGGAAGAGAAAGAGGCTACAGTGCAGCAACCTTCGTCACTGGCTCAAATGGTGTCGGAGCTCATAGGTACGCATTTTCTTTCTTCTTCTCTCACTGATAAGCACTTGGTGACAACTGCCTCCCCATATATAGTCCCTATATCCACTTTACCTCCATTCGCTATACCCATCTCTTCAGTTCCCCTTTCCACTTCATAGTCATAGGTCACCAATGCTCCCCTAATTTCCTCCATTCCCTCCATTTCTCTTTCTTTCAGTTCATTTTCCCTTCCATTGTCCTCCATTTCCTCTTCCATCCCTACCAACCCCATTACTGCTATAAGTATGCAAGCTCCTCCCAGGGTAAGCATAACTATAGCACCTTCCACCTCCGCTCCTTCTATTGAGTCAAACCCTCAATAGACCCTTTTTCCATTTTCTCCAATTTTTGTAGTACAAGAGCCATTGGCTTCGAAGATGGAGCTACTATCGGAGCACCCTATGGCAGAGAAGATCAGTAGAGCATGACAAAGTTCCTCACATTGGTTGAAAAGCCATAAGAGGAAGGATGTGCAAGCCTCGACTAAGGCAATGAAGAAGGTGACTTTCGATCTGGAGGCCATGGAGATGCATACTGTGAAGATGGTCCCTCAGGTCCAGAAACCCCAAGGAGAGATGGCACCCAATGATTATTCATATCAAGTCACCACTGAGGACCTCACAAGGATTGATACGACGGAGAAAATGGGCAATATATAGGTGGAGATGAGTTCGATCTACTTGCACGATGAGCATTACAAAGATCACTTCTTCCAGGATGAAGCAAAGATAGTGGAGTTAGAAGATGCTTTGGCTACATAGAAAGCCCAACTAGATACTACGCAGTTTGAATCTCAGCAATGGCAACAAAAGGTGATGAGCCTAGAGGGAAAAATTGAGGGATATAAGTGGGTAGAAAAACATCATCAAGCAACACAACAGGAAGTACAACAACAGATCTAGTCCTTGAAGGACCAACTCTAGAATCTACAGAATCAGTTGGCAGAAAAGGTGACGTAGTCGGTAACCCTCACGAAGGAGAAATTCAAGGAGGCTCATAGTCAACTACTGATTGATTGTTCGACAATGGCGACAAAGGTAATGTTGGTCCTCATGTTCCTTTAGGAAGTGCAGACGATCATTTCATATGGTAGACATGTAGTGGAGTATTCAGAAGAAAACCTAGAGCTAAAATTAGAAATGGTAATGAAGATCGAGGTGATGGCTAAAATGGATCTCTGATTTCACCCAATGAGCTCCATGGCCCGAGCTTGGGAAAATGCTAAGATCACACTATGCAGTTATTTTTCTAGGTTGGATCTGGTTAAAGAAGCCCACAAGTTGCTAGAGATATTTGAGCAGGAGAGGAGCATTTCGTTGGTCTATTTTGATATGATAGTAGCTAATGGTTTCCCTAATTTCATTGATGATCAAGGGAATATTCTAGTAAAGAAGGACCTAGATGCGGTATGGGCTATTTTCATAGATGATGCTTCAGAGATTGATGACTGGGAAGAGCCCATCACCGAAGATCATGTGCTACCTTTGATGAGGAAGCTCACTCGCATTGAGTTTGGATTGTTGGAGCTCATCCAGAGGGCCAACTATATCGACATGGAGTAGGTTGAGACTTTTTGGTACATTGTGGATACACTCAATGCTCGTGAGGTGATTAGTATGGATGCTTGGGCTGAAGCAGTTACGGTGTATGAAGCTACAACTTCACATCTCAAAAAGTAGGAAGAAACTAGTGCAAGGAGCAAGCAATTAGATGTAGCCGATGGTGGAGACTCTAAGCCCAATGAATAAAAGGCTTAGGGATCGATTGCATTCAGGTAAGCTGAATACCCCGAGAGCCACCAAAAATATTGGTAATTTTACCACATTAAAAATTTTGTAAAATTTTTTTCTAAGTGTTCGATGGGTTTCCTTTCGGGCGAGGCGAAGTTACAACGAAATTCATTTTCACCCCTAGGTGCAGTGAAATGCCTTTTCACCCCTAGGCGTAATTAAAGTCTTTTTCAGGTAGGCTCACCATGAAATCAGTTTCCAGGTAGTTTCGCTAGCGAAGTCATTTGATGGTAGTTTCACCCAGTTGTTGGTGAAACTCCCTTTCACCCAATCTCTATAGAAATACCCTTTTCACTCTAATTTTCAGTGAAACACCCATTTTGACAGCAAAATTCCTTTTCGCGCATTCTGGAGCGAAATCACCTTTAAGTGTAGTTTTCAGGTGAAATTATTTTTTATACATCATATTGGTGAAACCCCCATTCGAGCTAAGATCATGTGAAACTCCTTTTTATGCATTGGTGAGAGCAGTAAAAACTTTTTTTAACAAAGATGATTTTTCGCGCTTAAACCTTACAAAATCAACTTCTTCGCATGCTATGTCTTGGTGAAAGTTCTTTTTGGGCTTCACCTTGGCGAAATCGATTTACTCCATTTCTCCAGGTGAAACTATGGTCAAAAGTGCTCCGAGTGAAGATCAGTGTGGAGGGAGTTTTGAAGCCAACGAATTTAATTTTTGGGGTGAAAAGAGGTACAGTTCCTAGAATTGTTGTTGATTAAAATCAAGTTTGTAGATAACCAAAAGATTACCCAAATTGAATGTCGTCCACTTTTGACTCTGGTGCGATTCTACTATTTTTGAGGTGCCACCATGAAGATGAATTTTGCTGATGATCCTAGTCAGGTCTAGATGTGCCATCTCCTGAAATCGCTCATTGCTTCCCAAGGTGCCACCAGATTGGTTCATTGTTGCTACCGAGGAGAGAATTGTGACCGACCAATTTGTCATTTTCCATTATTTTTGTTTTATGAGCATTTAATTTTGGAGGTGAAATCCTCTATAAAAACTAAGAAACTTGATGTAAAAATAGGATGGATATTTTTGAAAAACTCTTTGAGTTTAATTTTCTACTTTAATTGAAAGACTGTTGGCTCTGGTTCCCGGATCAGTGGTGTATGTTATTACTTTCTGCCTATCATTTCTGCTATATTCATTGACTTTGTTAGATGAATTAAAATTCTGCATTTGAATTTAATTGTTGATAAAGAAATGAATGTTGAGATGCTAATTGGAAGTTATATTTGTGAGCTGTGAATGGTCCCTATGTTATTATTTTTGATTAAATGTTGGTTATAACTTGATTTGGTTATTTAGTTGTTAGTTCATCCTCGCACTCTATTTTTGGCTCACAACCATATTTCCCATTTCTTTCTGTCAATTTCTCTCCCTAAGCTTAACACCGATTTTTAGATTAGTAAGGGAACCAACCCTCTCTGGAGATTGGCCCGAAGGACATCTCTTTCCTTCGACCTTTCAATGTTGGTCGGGTCTAGGGCGCATATTTTTACACTTAGGCAGATTCGTGACCAACAATATATCTATCTATCTATCTATCTATCTATCTATCTATCTATCTACCTATCTATATACATATCCTTTCTTACTTGATTAAATAAAGAAGAATCCTTAGGAGTAAATTTTAGATAGAACAAGGCCTTATCTATTTTATTGCAAAGGTAATTGTTAACCATGGTTAGAATATTTTAACACAAATGCTACATTATAATCTTTGTATATCTATGATGACACCTCCAAGATTATCAATAGCTATAACCTTCAAATTTGGTAAAATTCAAACACATTATTTGAATGAATGTGAGAATTTTATATCTTTTCTTTATAAATACTATAGGGTTTATAGAAGAAATAATAAATAAGGAACACAATTACAAAAATTGTAAATATATAAGAATAAAAATCAACATGAGATTATTCAAATATCAAAGAAAAAGTTGGGCAAAAATATCATCTCAAAAATATTTAGGACCTCTTGATGTAGTAAAAATGTTAAGGATACAATCCATACCTACAGGATTAACAACAAATAACTTCATATTATAGAGTTTATAATTAATCAAGAATCCCTGTAGGAGGTCAACCAATAAGAAATATTTTATGAATTTTAGGTTTCATACTTAGTTGAATTCTCTATTGGCTTGTACCTCCTTTAATTTTAGAGGTTTACTAGTCATGCTTATATTGATGTGATCAAAATTACAAGTGAGAAGACTCAAAGGAATAAAGGAGATTCAAAAGATGCTTTAAGAGTTCCACTTGTTAATTTTTTGCAAAAGGATGAGTTTGTTTAGAATATATCAAAATATGGTGATACATGATCAAGTGGGATATAAGGATTTAGATCAACCAAAGATCCATACTCTTAAGGATTTCTATTGGAAGAGTATTTGTCTACCTAAAGCACTCACTAAGGTCTCAACATTGCTTTGATTTATACTAAAAGAATTTTTTTACTATTGACATTTCACAAATAAAAGGATACCATGGGCCTTTTAGGTGTGCTTTATGTGAGCAAAATATTGGAACATCACATCAGATACTTTTTCATTATGTTTTTTTTTTCCATTATTTGTGCTTGTTTTTAAAGAAAATGAGAAATTATTAAGTTGTTTTATTAAAAATGGAAGAGTTGATGAAATTTTGGATTAATTATTTTGAAGCTAAATATTCAAGAATTGTACAGAGTATTTGGTATTATCATTATTTTTTGAAAATTTTGCTTTAAATAAATAATAGAACTTTTAGAATTTTTTAAAAATCAGATCTAATTTTAGATTCATATTGTTACTACTCTTATGAAGTATTTATAGGCATCATACTTAATTTGAAAAGTATTAGATGTGGAAAATATATGCTAGCCTCTTGGTTATAAGATTTAAATATATAGATGTGGAAAACATATGCAAGCCTCTTGGTCATAGGATTTAAATATATATTCAAAGGGTAATTTATAATACTATATTTAGCATAAAGGATATGCATTAGTCCATGGTAAATGAAAATGTATGAAAGCTAGGTTCACCAAACTTAATTTTAATGATGCTTCCAAATGAAGCCATGAAAAAAGATGATAGAAGTGATGTGTTTTGAAATATTGAAGGTAAACTTCTTATCCACTCCAAATCACATGGAACTTCAATAAATAAATATATAAAGACTAGGGAACTTCTTATGGGGATTGATACTTCATTTAAAAGGTATGTAGATATATTTCACTGTGGGGATTCACATAATATTATTAATGTTATTATAGCAAATAGATTTGGATATTAGGTGAAAAATAGTATTATTTTTGGTACTTTTAATTATTTATGAGTATCTAGAAAAGTCAACATATTTATAAAGAAGAAAAACATATAGGATATAATTTAGACAATCATGTTGTTAGTATCTATGTCGGTGAAATTCAAATTTTAGAAGATTATTTGTTGAGGAAAATTTTATCTCCTAATGAAAATGATATAAGTATTTGATAGAGATTGAGTAGCTTTTCATGGAATTTAGGAAATAAAAAACAAGCTAAAATGATTTAGAGAAATGTTGCTTGGATATGGTCTAATTGACCTAGCACTAGATTTAATATTTTTATATTTTGATGGAAGTATTCCCACATAGATACCATGTTTAAATTAGAAATTAAAAAAAAATTAAATGCTAAAAAATGTTATTATAACACCATAATAACATTAGCTTTGAATTATCAAGTGGCACTAGCTCAACGAGTTAGATTCCTCAATATTTAAAAAGGAGACCAAGGTTCAAATCTTGCCAAGCGATACATATATAATAACATGCTTTGTTTTAATACCACTATATAATTGTAATATAACATGGGTGGGATCCAATTCAATTCCATATAACCAATAGAAAAAAAATATTAGCTTTGAAGTAAAAAATCAACATTATAATTGTTAGCTTTTGATAATATATATTTAATGAAATGCAACCACAAGGACTAAAATGAGCATGCAATATTAAATATATGATAATGGTAATATAATAAGCAGGTAAAACTCATAAGAAAATTTTGTAATAACTCATAAAAATACCATTAATGAAAGCTCACAAAAATAGGATCTTCATACAAAATGTGGAGATCTCAAATACTTCATGCTTCATACAAGTTCTACATTGTATTAGAACTTGTACTCTACTTTACTAATATGATATGATAAGATATGATATGACTTGGATTCTCACTTGCTCACACAAAGGCCAATATATAATGGGATGTGGCTCTTGGACTTCCATCTTCCTATGACTCTTCACATTCCTATTCTATGGACTCATGTGCACATGGACTATGATGAACATTTACATTATTGAATACTATGCACATTCTAATATTACTTGTGCATTTATTACATTGCATAAAGCAAATACTCAAACCCTAATCTAATACAAACTCCTAATATAAATATATACCAACACATTGGCATGTACCAGATAATGTAATATATTCAAACACCCCCTGTATTACATTATTTGGTTATTGAAGACTTTAGTCTTCAATATGGATCTTCATATTTCAAATGTTCTTCAACTTGATCAGGTTCTTCTTCTTCTTATATTATTGTTGTCCTCTCATATTTCTCATTTTTAATATTCTATTTCCTCAACGTCTTTTATGATATATAGACTTTTAATTTCCTGTAATTTGTTCCTCAGAAAATTCATTAGTGTTCTTTTGAACTACAATAATATCTTGTGAAATATCAATTGATTCTAGAGCATATATATCATTGTGTATTGATACTTTAGCTTCTATCTCATTTTGATTTATGATGAGACACTTATTGACTCCATTTATATATCTAAAATCAACCATCCTTTTGCTCTCTACCAACTTGGCTATTGAAATAAGATTTGATGTTAATATAGGAACATACATTACATCATGTAACAAAAGATTTGGAAATGATGTACTAGGTGTTACACATCCATATCCATGTATAATATGGGTTCTACCATTTGCAATTTTCAACCTAAGATTGTTAGTGACTTCAAGGCAATCAAACCATTGTAAATTTCCTGTCATGTGATGACTTGCACCAAAATCAATAAACCAAATGTCTTTTCCATTTTGACTTATAGAATTATTTGTGCTTGAAGTAATTTTGCATTTTTGATATGGAATATTGTATGGATTTTGATAGTATATCTTGTGATGATATGTTCCTCTTGCTAACTTATCCATCTTCAAAAAATTAGTTTTGTTGTTGTATTCCTTATGTCTCCCAATCTCTTCAACTTCTAAGTTGAATTTAAGTTTATGATCAAATTCTAACTTTCAATTATTCAAATATTGTAGTATATTTTGTTTTCCTAATGTTTGGATATTGAATCATATAAATTTAAACCTCTAGATGGAATTCCTTTTAGCTCCCTAGTATTTTGGATGTAAAAGATCAAATTTGATATAATCTTTTCAGTTCTAAATTTTGTAGAATACCTTGTATCTCCCAAGTATTTTGAATATAAAATGATTTTGATAAAGTACTTAGCTTTCTTAGTTTTCCTTTTGAGTTGAATTCATTTTGTATCCATAATGTTCAACTACTATTCTTCACCTTATTTCTCCCTATATATGAATAGAAAGCTAAAGATAATTTTAATGCAATTTCAATTGGTAAAATTCTCTATCTTCAAGATCTTTAAGTTGGATTCCTTATGTCTCATTAATCTAAGCAAGAGACTAATTCCAATGTAGTTTTCCAAATTTTAAAAACTATTTATATTTATGTCTCTCAATTTTCAATAACATGGTTTCTAAATTTCAAGAGACTAAGTTGGTGTTGAACTCCTTATAACTCCCTAACTAGAAATTTATAAAATAAGGATATTTGCAAATTTAATATTTTAATTTCTATGCAGAAGTCCTTATGCCTCCATATCAAATTATTTGCAAATATTTTATGCTTGAATTTCTAATTTCAAGCATGATAGATTATATAAGCTTAAATTTAGTATTAGTATTCCTTACACCTCATTGACCTTTATGAATTGTAAATTGATTTAAATATTTTATGTACCTTCTTTATTATGGTGCGCTACATATTTGGTTTGCTTCTCCTATGAATTATTTTTCTTGCAACTTGCACTCTAATTAGGTGTTGTCTACTTTCCAAACTTCAATGCAAAATGATGTGCATTTAATGTTCTTCCTTATGGCACTCTCTAGGACTTTGACTGTCCATCTAGTGCTGGCTGGTTTCTTTTACCTTTGAATCTTTTGTGCTCTCTTCACTTGCATTACGTTCTTATTTCAGTAATAGGCTTGTATGACTTGTCTTTCATGCAAAGAAGATGTTTCACTTCCCTTGGAGTTACCTTCTACACTATGACACTTGGCAATGTATCTCTTTACTCCTCTTATGACTATATTCTATCCTTTCAAGTGGTGGCGCTTTCTCTTCTTTATAACACTTTCTCTATTCTTATTTACTTAGTAACACACTACCTCCTTTACGTATCATGTTTAATTTCCTTTGTAATACTTCTTTACTCCCTTAGCTTAGTAACATATTGATTTTCCTCTGCACCTGGTAGTGAATTGATTCTTTCCTCAAATACCTCTTATTTTAGTTTCTTTACACTCAATATATTCGTAACAACAAATGGCATTAGGTTTTCTCTCAATGACTTACTATTTTTGATATTATCCACTTCTTTGTAATATTGCTCACTCTTGGCTTTGGTGGCTGCTCCTTAAATATGGTGGTGCTTCAAATCCTTGGTGATGTTATGGTGGTGCTAATGGCACTTTTGTTCCTTCATTCATGGTGCTATCCTAAAAATATCTTGTTGGCACTTTGCTAGTTGTTATCTCATGACACTTGGGTGGTGCTTTGATGGTTGTCTTGTCTAACCCGACTCTTTACTTGGATTTACACTTTACAAAGAAGTATGCTCTCAAATCAAATCCCTTCTTCAACCGTAGATGATCTAAATACCCAACTTTGGCTTCTTCTTTTAATAGGAATTCTTTTTACATTTGTCATAAAAATCTATGCTACCTTATAAAATTTGTATTTGTTTGAGCTCCTTGAGTGGAGCTATGGCGTTGGAACTTCTACTTGGTGGCTTGCTGGTGGCTCTTCCTTGGGTTGTGGTGGCTCTTCCAACTTGATCATTACTCGATAATTCCCTTGGTGTATTTAGACACTACGAGCCCTTATTTGATCTTCTATTTTCTTAGTAAATCTGCCCTTACTCGGTTTATTTTCACTTTAATAAATCTGCACTTTTATAAGCTTGTAAAGAACAACATTTAATACTAATATAATTTTCTCCTTATTTCTTATTTTCAAGCAAATTCTAACTTTGATCTTTGCTATTTTATTTTTACAAATTTTAGGACAAGAATGCTACCGCCTTCCTTTGCTAGAAGACTCTCTATTTCAACTTCCTTTTTCTAAATTTAATAAAGCTAATATGGTGCTCTCAAAAACCTTTATAATAAACTTGTAGACATAGAAATTGACCCATTAAGATGAGTTATTTTTCCTTAATTTTCCCCTCAAGTTGTCAAAGGTCATATTTGAACTAACTTTATCCTTATCAAATATTATCTATTCCTACCAAAACCTATACCATTGGATTGGACTCAAAAAGAGCTTTTCAATGATATATGATTTGTCCCATTCGAACATTGTTTGGTCCCCCAAATTGTATAAAAACCACACATGGATCTAGTTGTTGCAATTTCATGATTTTTGAAAGTTCTAGAACCCTAGTGGCCTCTCTAATCATAAAATTTAATTTTAAATTTGTTTTTTCTTGCCATTTTACTTTCTAGACCTCTTATAAATAGAGGATTTTTTTTTTTTTTTTGGGATATATACATATATAGAGAGATATATGGATGAGAGATACAAGACATACGAGAGGAATGATATATTAATAAATGAATGTGATAAACAATTTTTTGTGAAGGTGATTTGTTAAAAGGCTGCCTCCATATACTAACAAATTCGTGTGGTAATATTTTTTGTTGTTTTTACTATTGTTGTACTGCCTTTGGTGGATAAGTGTTGGAGCCCTTAAGGGGAAGTCTACCGTATAAGAGATCTTCATCCTCTTGCCTGCTTTATCACTATCGCCAGGTTGTTTTCTTTCATTTACATTCATAAATTGTTAAGCTTACATTTTGTTCTTGTTTATCTAGCATTGGTTTGTTATTTTTATTCTTCTACTGTGAAATCGTACCTCGTATTTATGGGGTATGATTTTGGTATAGTTGATATCACATTCCTCCCATATAGAGAACAATTTCAGTTGCGTCAAGCCTGGGGGTAAGGTTTTGTCCTAAACCCTAGGTCTATAGTTACATGTTGTAATTAGTACATAATAATAGTATTTAGATTGTTAAGTTTGGATTCATTGTTGTATATTTAGCATCATTTTTTTATTTCATTTGTGTTTATAGATAGTAAAACTACATTTGTTTTTTATTTATTTAGCATTAATTTATTTTAGTTAAAACTGCATTTTTTTTCATTTATTTAGCATTAATATGTTTTAGTTAAATCTACATGTGTTTTTCATTTATTTAGCATTAATATATTTTAGTTAAAAATGCATGTGTTTTCATTTATTTAACATTAATGTGTTTTAGTTAAATTTGCATTTGTTTTTCATTTATTTAACATAAGTTTGATTTAGTTAAATCTACATTTGTTTTTATTTTTATTTTTTACCATCAATCTATTTTAGTTAAAAATGCACATGTTTTTCATTTATTTAACATTTATCTGTTTTAGTTAAATCTGCATTTGTTTTTCATTTATTTAACATCAGTTTGTTTTAGTTAAATCTTCATTTTTTTTTCAATTTGTTTAGCATCAATTTGTTTTAGTTGAATCTACATTTGTTATTCATTTATTTAGTATCAATATGTTTTAGTTAACTCTGCATTAATTTTGTTCGCTTAGCTTCAATCTGTTGCTTTTTTTCTTCTTTTGCAATATTGCACCTTGTATCTACGGGGTACGATTTTAGTAGAGCCGATATCGCAATCCTCCCATACGAAGCACAATTTTGGCTATGCCAAGCCTGGAGGCAAGGATTAATTCACTTCTATATTCTAAAGGTCAGTCAAAAAGACCTAGGGGGCTTGACTGTTGTACCTCCAAGTTCAAGTCATAGAGTGGCCTAAGCAGCCCCCCTAACGTTGATCATATTTTCTAGTGTTTTGCAAAGTTATTTTGTAGGTTGAAGCTATTGGATATTTTCTAGATAAAGCTTGGATTCAAACATTGAAATGGATAACTTTCCTAGGTAGGCTCTTAGGATATTTGCTATTCGCCTGATTACTATTTTAGATTTTATTCAAAATAACAAAAAAAAAATATAAAATAAAAAATAAAAATAAACTAAATAAAGAAATAAAGAAAAACATTTCATTTCTGTTTTAGACATTTGAAAGGGAAAAGAGGATATAGTATTGCATCTAGGGTTAATTTTGTGTGTTGCATTCCCTCAAACCCTTGCTCAAAGAAAATATTTTATTTCTTGTAACCTAGGGTTAGCTATCATTCAAACCAAGAATCATACTAGGGTTAGTCATTGTATTCTTGCATTTTGTGTGTTCTGCACCGCTCTTCCATTTCCATAGTTTAATATTAGGAAAGACCAAATATAGGTGGTTGCTTAAATCACACATCAAAACATCATCCTATTAGCATTTTTGCCACATTAAAATTTTGTAATTTTTTTTTGGTATTAATTTAAAGAGATGGTTTTGAAAGGGTCCCCGCAACCTTATACATACAACCAAACTCTCAACCATAATAACAATCTCCAAAATATTATACCTATTAGGAATAACCAAGAGAGTTTAATTTCTAATAACCATAATGATTCCGAAGAGAACTTAGAAAAGCACAATGCTTTGAAGGCAAAACAAACTCTGTTCAAAGGGCAAAGCGAGACCGAACACCCCTTCCAACGAGAGCCAAAGGGATGTTTGACTCCTCCTTACAAAAACAAAGCATCATGAGCCTCTTTCCTAGCAAGGGAGACTACATCATTCGGGACATCATTTTTCCACAATAAAAAAGTAGCACAGTGGACACCACGGTTGGCTAGCATATCGACCAGTGCATTACCCTCATGAAACACATGGCAAATATTGACCTGATCAAAAGTATACAATAATAACCTAGCTTCAACAATAAGATTGAGAACGTTCCAACTAGGTGTACACTCCCATTTGAGCATCTTGATTATGTTCAATGAGTCACCTTAAATTTCCACATTTTGACAGCCAACATCCGCTAACAATTTCATCCTCATATAAGTTGTGTGAGCCTCCGCAAAGTGTGAAGATTGGGAATCAAGGGGTTCAACAAATACCATGAGGATATTGCCATTCTCATTTTGCACAACGTTTCCTGCTCCAACCTTGTCGAGGTTACCCCTTGAGGCCTCATCGAAGTTGAGTTTTAGTCAATTGGGAGCCGGATGGGCCCCTTAATTCTTGCTCTAGGATCAGATTCGAGGGGGGCCAAGGAAGAGGGCTCCAACCCAATTTAAATTCCAAATCAACTTCGTCGGAGGAGGAGGGCACCTTGGGCCATTTACCCACAAAGGCAACCAAGACATTCTCCAATGCTCTATTAATGATCTTAGTACCCACCTTGATAACATCAGTCTCAATGTCATTAAAAGCATGGAAATTCCATTCTTTCCACATCCCCCACTAATGATTTTGTAAAATTTTTGCTTGAAATATGTAAACAATTTTGCCAGCAAAATTCATAAATTCATTTTGAGCATTTTTGCCACATTTAAAAAAAAAGTTTGTTGAAAATTTTTCTAAGTGATTGATGGGTGCAGTTTTGGGCAAAATCCGAGCGAAATGCCTTTTCGCTCTCATGCACAGCGAAATGCCTTTTCGTCCCCAGGCACAACGAAAATCCTTTTTCGGGCATTTCGTTGGTGAAAACACTTCCTGGGCATTTCGCTGGTGAAATCACTTTGTCGATAGTTTCGCTCCCATTAATGGCAAAATTCCTTTTCACTTCATTTCTCAGTGAAATCCAGTTTCCAAGATGGGCCCCACTTTTGGCAGCGCAAGCTTTTCCCAGGTGAAGTCGTAGCAAAAAGGTAAGATTGGGGTGAAATTCCATTTCACCTAGGTTTGGAGCGAAACTCCATTTCCAAGCGCAAGTCTAGGCGAAAGCCCATTTCGGGCATGACTTGGGTGAAATGAAGATGAAGGCCCATTTCGGGTGAAACTTTGAGCGAAAGCTCATTTTAGAAGCAAACACCATCGCCCCTACATTTTTAGTGCAGATCTTCTTTGGGAAAGGATTAAGGCTGGTAGAATTAATTCTTGTGGCAACGCAATAGATATATCCGGGATCACTATTGAAAAATTGCTGAATTTAAGTATTGCGCCCTTGACTCCGGTGTAATCTTGTTCATTTTCGAAGCATCGTCCACTTTGGTGGGTATTCATTTCCAAGGCACCATCATGGAGATTGAAATCAGACCGATGATTTTTGCCAAAGCCTCGATACGCCATGTGATGAAATCGCTAGATATTTCCCAATGCATTTGCTAATTGGTTCGTTGCTATTGCCAAGGAGGAATTGTTGTTGTTTGATCCTTGACTAGCCGACATTTTGTTTTAATGTGCATTTAATTACAGAGGTGCAACCCTCTATAAATACTAAGCATTTTGATGTAAAAGAGGAGGATAGACATTCTGCTAAAAAAACTCTTTGAGTTTAAATTTTTGCCTTAATCGAAAGATGCTTGACTTTGGTTCCTGGAGCAGTCTTTGTGTGTATGCTTTCTGCTTGTTATTTCTGTTAAATTCATATCTTGGTTAGATAGATTAAATTTTGCATCTGAATTTGATTGTTGATGAAGAGTGAATGTTGAAATACTAATTGGAGGTTATCTTTGCAAGCTGTGATCGGTTTCTATGTTATTCTTTTGGTTAAATGCTATTAAAACTTGATGTGGTTGCTTAGTTGCTAGTTTATCCCCATCTTACATTTTTGGCTCATAGCCATATTTCCCATTCCTTTCTATCATTTCCCATATCTTTCCTATTACCCTAAGATTTAAACTAAATTAGATTAGTAAGGGAACCAACCCTCTCTAGAGATTGGCCTGAAGGACATCTCTCTCCTTCGACCTTTCAATGTTGGTCGGGTCTAGGGTGCATATATTTTATAATTAGGTAGATTCATGACCAATAGTTTTTGGCATACCCGGTGGGACTCTAAAAAAGTTCCACTTTGAGTAGTATTAAGGTTTGATGTTCATCTTTTTACTATCCAACTAGAACATCTAGCGACTTAGTTTTACCCAGAAGCCTTCGAACGTGAAGTGAGCGAAAGATTTTCTTCATGATCACAAGATCGAAGGCCAAAAATCTAGAAGATCCCATTGAGTTTTATGAACTTGACACCCAAGTGTTAGGAGAACATCCTAGGTTAGTCACTCCGACTATCCCATCAAGTGCAACATCTTCACAGTTAGCTAGTGTGTTCTCTATTCCTTCGAGCCCTGCTAGCACAACCACTAGTTTTCCACCTCCCCAAGCAAATACTCTAGTCCAAATGGCTCAAAATCCACCACCACAACCACCAAGATAGTTCCCAGCATGGAACCACTTTGGACCTCTGAATCTGCAAGCTCAAAACCTGATTTCGCAAGCAGCAATGAAGGCTTTGCCTACTTACGATGGTACGGGGAAGATGACTTATGAGCATGTCCAAGATATGGCTGCCTTGGTGATAATCCATAGCATCACAGATGAGGATATCATGGTAAGATTTCTCATGCTCTCTCTCAGAGGTAAGTTGCTTTACTAGTACCGATCGTTACAACCTGCCACCATTACCACCTGGGACCAGTTGGCTGAATTATTAATCAAAGGTTTCAATGAACAAGTGGATTTATTCTCTCTATTGCATCAATTTACCACCATTCAAAGGCATCCATAGGAGGAAATCATAGACTTCAACATTAGGTTCACCCAAACTTGGCATAGAGTTCCTGATGGTCTCCGATCGACTCCTGAGCAAGCTGTATTTTACTACCTTCAAGATTTCAACTCCGACATCAGTATGGCCATCCGATAGTCTAATGCTAACATATTTCTTGATTTGTATTCTACTGCACAAAAGGTCGAGGTTGACCTGATTGCTATCGGTAAGCTTCCACCAAAAATGGTGATGCCTATTTTTCCTGATCTTCCATAGTATTTGTACGCCAATGCATCTTCTCAACCCTTGCCCATGTCCCCCATGTATCCAATCCCTTCATGGAGTCTGAATTCATCTCAAACCATGATGATAGTTTCTATCCCGCAACTACCTACTCCAACCATTCCATAATTACCCACTCTGATTCCATTCCCAACACTACCATATCCACCTATACCTCTTCCATTACCTTCTCCTCCAACACCCTCAAATCCTGATCCACAAGAGAAGTTGCTTAAGGAGATGCAGTCAATGAACTTGACCATAAGAGTGATGGGCAATGAGATCATAATTATTAAGAGGAGGTAGGCTGAAAGAGATTTCTAACCTAGGATATTTCAACCATCATCGATCACTAGGGAGCAAGCAACATCAACCAACAAGGTGCCTAAAAGAAACCCTATCATATTGGTAAATGAAGAAGTTAGCACATCAGACAAAGCATATTGGTGCTCTACCTGCAATGATCCACATGGTGAGGAAACTTGCATGGTTCATCTAAACTACATGCAGACATTGGTAGAAAGTTCTTTCGATGGTCAAATCAACATGATTACAGAAGTCGATCATAATTTCATGGTCCCTTCTAAAGAGCAAGTTTCAGTTCTCACAAGAGCTAGAAGAAAACCCATCATCATGGACCCAACTGAAATGGAGCCCCTGAAGGTACCTACTGATTCAAAGGTGCAAAATGAGAAAAAACAAGCACAAGCGAAAGTACCTATCTCAGCGCCCAAGCCAGATGCACCTATCCTATTAAAAGATCTTTTACCTCCATGAGAAAAAGAAAGAGTGCAAGAAAAGGCTTCAACTTCATAAGCAAAAGCTGAAATGGAGGAACAAGCCAGGGAAAAGCTCAAATACCCATCCTTGACCAAGCGTTAGAGGGTAGAGGCTACACAATAGTACCAGAGCAAATATGAGGCTACCAATGAAGGAAAAGAGTCCAGTGCATCCACGTATAACATTGTTGAAGAGTTGAAGAGGATTCCAACCAAGGTGAGTCTCTATGATGCATTGCAATTGCTTGGACAAGTGGACTTGTTGCAAGAATCATTAAAATTTGTGAAAGATAAGGGGAAGAATCTGACTCAGATAGTGTTAGCTCAAACTCTTATGACTTCTACCATGGAAAAATAGACCACCCCCTTTCTACTTGTCCCTCAGGATGGAAGGTTGGATTGTGCACAATTGCATGATCGACTCTAATGCTGCAATGACTGTCATGCCAAAGGTAGTTTGTGATGTTATGGGTATGGAATATACAAGAAGTAGCCCTAGAATTTTGTAATTATATGGAACCCCTATGAGGATAGTTGGGGTCATCAAAGACATCCCCATTGTGTTGCATAAAATACCTTAGATCATTGTGATCCAAGAGGTGGTCGTGGTTGATCTGGAGTCATATTTCAGCATGTGCCTGTCGAGGGAGTTCACTGCCAAGTTGGGAGGCTACCTTTCACTGGACTATTCTCATCTAGATATTCCTATCAAAGGAAGGAGAATCTAAATTTATAATGAGAAGCCTTCAACTTATCACATAGAGAAAATTGAAGAAGAAGATAAACCCATGAATTCTATCAACTTGATGATCGAAGAATTGGAGGAATTAGATTTGATGGAAGAAGTTCTGGATGAGCTTCAGATAGAAGATGAGTTTTCAATGCTCAATTTTAATGCTATGATGGAGACTAAAATTGGTTGTTATACCATTACTAAGCCTAAAAAAGTTGAAGTGAAAGTGCTCGATGGTCAAGATCCTATTCCTGATCAATTATGGAAGTTGTACTTTGATGGTGCAAGGTGTAAGAATGGTGTAGGAGCTAGAATCATTCTCATTTCTCCTTCTAGCATACAAAATATGTACTCTTATCGATTGACCTAGAGTTGTACAAACAACATCGCTAAGTATGAAGCACTCTGCTTGGGTTTGAAGAAAGTAGAGAAGCTCAAAATCAAACAACTATAGATTTTTGGATATTCTGAGTTGATCATCAACCAGGTAACCAATAAGTGTATTTCCAAGCAGCACTACCTAAAAGCTTACCACAACAAAGTATGGGATTTATTCGAGTCTTTCACAACATTGAACATTCAAGCGATTTCATGAGAACAGAACAAACATGCAGATATCTTGGCATCCCTTGGTGCTAATTTTTCTCTAGTTGAACATGTGGTGAGAAAGCCCAAGACTGTGAGGTTAGTTTATAGACCTTCAATCCCTGACAAAAATATCTACTAGCAAGTGTTCGAAAGTGATGAGCAGATTATTAATTTTCTGATAAGAGAAGCTAGTAATGTGGAAGAAAGAACACTTGATGAGGAAGAAGTCGAGGGGTTGATACAGCTATGAAATAATCATATCCCAAAAGGATTGATTACACTTGAGAGTCTCTTTGATCAACATGATAGAACAAAGAAGCATAAGATCAAAGTGGATGAAAGGGAGTACACTGAACTATAGTTGGGACCCGAGAAGTCGATCAAAGTTGGCACTGATTGCACTCAGGAAGAGCTGGAGCAGATCAAGGAACTATGCCATGAGTACCCAGACATTATCACTTGGAGCTACCAAGATTTGAAAGGCTATAATAAAGATGTGATCCAACATACCATTGAGTTGTAAGAAGGAGTAAAACCCTTCAGATAAAAGTAGAGGCCAGTCAATCCCAAGATTGAAACCTTGATGAAAGTAAAACTACTAAAGATGCTAGAAGCCAAGATTATTTATCCGATTAAGCATTCTACCTGGGTAGAAAATCTAGTCCCTATGAGGAAGAAGAATGGAGATATTCACCTGTGTGTGGATTTCCAAAATTTAAATCAGGCATCTCTGAAGGATCATTATCCTTTACCTCAGATTGATCAGATTCTTCATGTAGTTGCTGGTGCTCAGAGATTTTCTTTGTTGGATGGATTCTCTGGCTATAACCAAATCTGGGTCAAGGATGAAGACCAATATAAAATGATGTTCACCATAAAATGGGGAACGTTTGCTTATCAATGAATGTCATTTGGTCTCTCAAACGTTGGTGCAACTTTCCAAAGAGTGATGGACGTAGCTTTCGATGAGTTGTTGAATCATGTTATTGTGATTTATTTGGATGACATGACTATCTTCTCTCACAATAGGGAGGAGCATAGTCTACATTTGAGACAAGTGTTCAAGAAATACCGAGAGTTCAGAATATCAATCAACCCGAAGAAGTCCATCTTCATGATAAAAGAAGGAAAGCTCTTAGGCCATGTCATTTCGGAGAAAGGTTTAGCTATTGATCCAGCTAGAGTTGAGGCTCTCCTAAAGCTTCCATTGCCAGCCAACAAGAAGGATTTGCAATCATTCTTCGAGTAGATTAACTTTATTTGAAAGTTTATTGTAGATTTCACTCAAGTGGTAAAACCGATGACCGAGTTTTTAAAGAAGAATGTTGAGTTCAAATGGACTGAGTAGAGGAAGCAAGCATTCAAAGAAATCAAAGAAAGAATTGCTCAAGCCCCGGTCCTGGTAAACCCTGATTATTCAAAATATTTTATCCTGTATGTCATTGGTGAACAAGAGAGTTATGCAGTGGTGCTCACGCAGAAGGGAGATGATGGAGATGAGTGGCCAATTACTTTCTTAAGTCAAGTCATCCAACTGCATGAAGAAAAATATAATTTCATTGAAAAGCAAGTGTATGCGATGATGAAATCCTTGAAGAAGTTTTGACATTTTGTTTCTCAGAGCAAAACAATAGTTTATGTTGTTCATCCAGATGTTCAAAGTTTCATCATTCAAGGAGAGCTTGGAGATAAGAGAGCTGGTTGGGTTTCCAAAATCTAAGAGTATGATGTTGAAATCTGACCAACCAAGCTAGTTCGAGGTCGAGCATTATGTCAAGAGCTTGCAAAAGTGCTGCATCTGAATCCATGGTTTGCCAACTTGAAGATTCAGTAAGTGAAATAATTTCACTAATCACTCTATAGATGATCGTGATTGGATAGAGGACCTTGTCGAATATTTCCATTCAGGAAGGTGTCCTCCATACCTCAATGCTTCATAGAGAAGGAGATTCAGAATTTAGGCCCTTAGATACATGATGCTGCCAAATGGGTTATTCCATAAAAATATTGATGGAGTACTCCTCAAGTGCATCCAAGAATCAGAGAAACAAAGAATCCTAGAGGAGTTTCACTCTAGTTTATCAGGAGGCCATTATGCAGGGAGACCAATGGTATTGAAGATCATCAAAGCAGGTTATTTTTGGCCCACTCTCTTTGCAGATGCTTTCAAAGTCAGTCAGAATTATGACAAGTGCCAGAGATATGTTGGTAGAAGCAAGAATGCATCATTACCCCTTCATCCAATTCAAGTAGAAGCATCATTTCAGCAATGGGGCTTAGAATTTATTGGGGTCATTGATCCCAATTCCTCTATCGAACACAAATACATCCTGACTACAATTGACTATTTCACTCGATGGTCAGAAGCAATCCTGACCAAGAAGGTAGACCAGGCAATAGTTATCTCTTTCCTTGAAGGTTTAATCACTCATTTTGGCATACCAGATGCAATCATAACAGACAATGGAACTCCCTTCATTGGTGCCAAGATCAATGAATTCATGGGTAAGTATGAGATTTATTTGAAGATATCATCTAATTACTATCCATAGGGAAATGGCTTGGCTGAGTCCACAAACAAGAATTTGCTGAGAATTCTAAAGAGAACCCTTGGAGATAACAAGCGCAGTTGGCACTTGCTCCTGAACCAAGCATTATGGGCCGATCGCATCTCCATGAAAAAATCCATCAAAACGTCCCCTTATTCCTTGGTATACGATAAAGAAGTAGTCCTACCCATTCATATTGAATTGTCGGCCCTTCAATTCTTGCACTTACTTGATGGTGAAGATGATGAATTCGATCCCATGAGTGCAAGGTTGGCTCAAATTTTACAGTTGGAGGAAGAGAGGGAGAAATCATACAATGCCTTCATGGAACATGCCTAGATGATGAAGAAGTGGTTCGGTAAGAAAGCTTCTAAAAAGACTTTCAAGGTAGGTGACCTGGTGTTAAAATGGAATGAGAACAAGGCGAAGCCTGGTAAGCATCACAAGTTCGAAGTGATTTGGGAGGGCCCTTTCCAGATTTTGGGTGTGAATCAAGTTAACTCATTTTATTTGTAGGATATGGATGGTCATGCACTACCAATTCTGGTCAATGGTCTTCATTTGAAGGCCTACTACCAGTGAAAATCGAGATTATGAATGTAAATATGTACATATTTTTGTTTAATGTTTCTTGTTGTTAAAAAAAATGGCTAAGGATGGGAAGCAAAATCCTTTTTCACTGTGAAGGGGTGTTTTCACTAGTGAAATTCATTTTCACCAATGAAAAGCCTTCTTCACCCCTTCTGCCTGGAAGAAAGAAAAAAAAAAAAAATTGAGGTGAAAAAGTGGTCAGAACCCGAGACTTCCCAGGAGGTCACCCATCTGAGTACTACTCCATGGAAAAAATGCTTAACTATGGAGTTCTTGAAGAATTGGAAAACAAAAAATCAACTTGTGTAGTGTGTCTTTTGGGTTCAAGGTTCTGGAGGTGTAAAAAAAAAAAAACAAAATTCCTTTTCGTTGGGGGGGTGTGATTTCGCTGCCAAAAATAAATTTTCCCAACGAAACCCCTCCTTTCTTTTTTTGCTTTTTCCCATGTCTTTTTAGACATGAAAGTCAACAAAAAAACATGCATATGAATATTTTTGCTTTTTCGGGCAAGTGGGAGTCAAATCGTGCCACTTTTAGGAGGGGCACCCAAGTTAGTAAAATCATTTTATGGAAAAGGAAAAATAAAAGAAAAAATTAAAAAAAGTGATTTCGCTCATGCATCTTTGATTTTTGGAGCGAAACTCAAGATTGGCAACAATAAACCTCCAGTTGCATGTTTTTTTGAGTGAACAAAGTAGCGAAAGATATTTTCGGAGCAAAGTGAGGCGAAATGCCTTTTCACCTTGCTTTTCTAGTGAACCCCTAGAGTGCATGATGTTTTACCCATAAAAGTAGTGAAACTCTTATTTTGCACCCCACATCATGAAACGAGGTGCTCATCATGCTTTTCAAGGTAGAAAAGTAGCAAGGCATGTTTCTAGAAATAACCATTAACGACCAGTTGCACCCCCCCAAGAAGGAAAAAGCAATTTAAAAATTAAAGCAACCAATCAGAGCGCTTGGAGAAGAGGTGGGCGAAATTGATAAATCATTGGAAAGCGTGGTGTATCCTCAAAATTAGCTGGCATGTCGTAGGCATTTATTTCGGTAAGTGTGGTTCAAAAGTTATAAAAGGGTAAACATTTCAGTTAAAGAAATCAAAATTTGTAGAGTTCCTGTGTAGAGTTGTTGTGAATTTTTTTTGCTCCAAGATTTGAAGTTATTTGCCACTTGTTCGAAGAAAGTTGAATATGGGGAAGAGAACCACAGAAGCCAAGAAGGAGAAAGCTCAGAAGAAGGTTGAACCAGAAAAGAGGTAGTGAAAAGCCAGAGAGGAGGAAGAAGTAGAATTAATGCCTTACTATGATCGCCTGGCGCAAATCAGTGACTATGTAATCACAAACAAGGGCATGGAGAAATTGCGCCAGGATGTTGAGTTCGCTCTATAGAAGGTGTCTACTGAAAGTTCCCGTACCACGACATTCTACTCTCATCTCTTCTGGTACCTATGTACGCCTATGCACCCATGTCCCGAGCTGGTCTGGGTGATTGCGTAGTGCTATAACTCTGCTTCAAGAACTATTCAAAATGCCCAAGGAGATCAATTATTCAATATTTCAGCCAACTCCATAAGGGACGCCTTCTCTTGTGGTGCAAGACCTCCACCCGATATCATATTTAAAAAGCTCAACCTTATGGAGTAGGAGGAAAGGTATCAGTCCATTGTTCATATGCGATAGTTTATGGAAAACCAGTTGTTGAAAATGCCATATTTTGGGGAGTTGCCAGAATTGTTGGTGTCGTTGAGGGATTTCAAGAGCCTAGATTTATACTCAATGTTGGCATGGTTGGTGGGATTGTCTTCGGATTCCACAGTGCATAAGTGGTAAGCATCATTGGTGTAGTGTATTTCACAAGTGGAGTTTTATGCCCCAACTGCCATGACAGCCACCACGAATCTAATTTTCTTTGATTGGGTAGATTTCTTAGCATGGATAATGCACTCATAGTTGTAGAAGGTGCAAAGCAGGGAAGATGTTACTTTCAAGTATTGCTCCCTTCTGGTATGGTACTTTTTCTATCACATGCACTCCCATTTTGCTTTTATAGCAGTAAGGAAGATAGATGAAACAGGGAGAATGTTGTCGGTGTATTCATGGACTCAGAGTCTATCCAGAAGAGAGTCCTATTATAACTTTAACAAAATATTTTTGGGGCTTGCCCTTGAGTTGATTTATGGGGTATGCAATAGAGTGCCTCGAGCAATGAAAGCAGAGGTGGTTGACAAGAAAAAAGGTGATGTCTTTTTGCTAACACAAGGAGTGGTGGTCAGACTTTTTGGTTTCACTGGGAAACCCTTTCTGTTGTCGTATTTCACCACCGAACATATTTTCACCCTGGAGGTAGCCCGACAAAGCGATTTTACAAATGATACCTATGGGATGGGGAAAAAAAGCTATGCCCTTCCAGTTTGATGATATAAGAGTAACTCAGTGCAGCCATAATGGATTGATTGCTGAGACATTGTACGACCATGGGTTGGTTGAGCTTCCTCAATGATGGTGGTACGATCCTTTGGGTATTTTTGCAAGTTACATCAAAGCCAAGAATTTTCATTATTACCCTCGAGAAGACATCTTACAGTAGAGGAATAATCCCAAGGGGTGCGACCTTGAATGGCATGTTGAGAAGATGATGTCACTCCCTCCTTGGCATGATTTTTATGAGATGGAGGTCGAGTATGATCCTATGAATCATCCAGAGCAAGTTCCTCCTCCAGGTTTGTTCAATCAAATGAAAGTGAAATTGCTTGATTGGTCTGATGAAAATATTACCAACTGGTGGGTCATGAGGGTCCATCGAAGTAAGCCTAGGTCAAGTTATCCATTGGTTATGGATGATGCATTTTCATTGATTTATGATGATCAGTGTGAAAAGTACCAGCCCCTCTCTTTTGCTGACTTGGTGCCTCAAAGTATCCGTAGCCCTGACAAAGAAGAAGATATGGTGAGAGAAAAGGAGGCATCGATAGAAGAGAGAGCAGTTATTGAAGAAGAAGAAGAGGAGCAATTACCACCCGAGGAGCAGCTTTC
Organism: Wollemia nobilis; assembly: GCA_028583015.1. Lineage (NCBI taxonomy): Eukaryota > Viridiplantae > Streptophyta > Pinopsida > Araucariales > Araucariaceae > Wollemia > Wollemia nobilis. Next base: position 5,650,681 of record JAQPPZ010003280.1, read on the forward strand.
ACTCAGAAAGAGGAGCATGGGTATAAGAGTACCTTTCCCTAGCATGGTGAAGAAGCCCAGAAGTGGTGCAGTTTCTACGCTTAGCACAAAACTGCTTCCTTCACAGATGATTGAGAAGACTATTTTTTAGGATATACCCTCTTTGACTCAGCTAGAACAATCAAGCCCAATGGTGACAATAGTAGATCTAGAAGTAGAGGAGGAAAAAGTAGAGGAAGAGAAAGACATTGTAGTGCAATAGCCTTCATCCTTGGCTCAAATGGTGTCGGAGCCTATAGGTACGCATTTTCTTTCCTCTTCTCTCTTTGACAAGCACTTGGTGACCACTATCTCCTCTATGCAGTTCCCATCTCTACTTCACCTCTAGTTATCATACCCATCTCTTTCATTCCCATCTCTATTTCATAGTCGTAGGTCACCAGTGCTCTCCTAGTTTCATCCATTCCCTCCTTTTCTCTTTCCTTCAATTCATTTGCATCCACCTCGAACCCATTTTCCCTTTCATTATCCTCCACTTCATCTTCCATGCCTTCCAATCCTATTACCACTATAAGTACGCAAGCCCCTCTCAGAGTGAGCATAACTATAGCACCCTCCACTTTCATCCCTATTGTTGAGTCAAACCCTCAACAGGCCCTTTTCCTATCTTCCCCAATTTTTGTAGTGTAGGAGCCACTAGCTTCTGAGATGGAGTTGCTACTAGAGCACCCTATAGTAGAAAATATCAATAGAGCATGACAAATTTCATCATGGTGGCTAAAGAATCACAAGTGGAAGGATGCGCTAGCCCTAGAAAAATTGATGAAGAAAGTGACTTTTGACCCAGAGGCAATGGAGGCGCACACAGTGAAGATGGTTCCTCAGGTCTAGAAACCTCAAGGAGAGATGGTGCCCAATGATTATTCATACCAAGTTATCATCGAGGACCTCACGAAGATAGATGCAACTAAGAAAATGGGTAACATACAGGTGGAGATGAGTTCGATCTACCTGCATGATGAGCATTACAAGGACCGCTTCTTCTAGGTTGAGGCAAAGATAGTGGAGTTAGAGGAAGCTTTGGTAGCACAAAAGGCCCAACTGGATGCTATGTAGTCTGAATCTCAGTAGTGGTAGCAGAAGGCAATGTGCTTGGAGGGTGAAATCAAGGAAATTAAATGGGCAGCCACACAGTACTAGGCAACGTAGCAAGAAGTGCAACAACAGATCCAGGCCTTGCAGGACCAGCTCCAAAATCTACAGAATTAGTTGGTAGCAAAGGCAACGCAGTCGGTGACCCTCACGAAGGAGAAAATTAAGGAAGCTCATAGTCAACTATTGATTGATTGTAAAAATATGGTGACAAAGGCTACATTAGTTCTCATGTTCCTTCAAGAAGTACAGATGATCATTTCATACGATAAACATGTAGTGGAGTATACAGAGGAGAACCTAGAGCCAAAATTGGAAATGGTGATGAAGATCCAGGTAATGGCTCAAATGGATCTCCGATTCTGCCCACTAAGTGAAATAGCCCATGCTTGGGCAAATGCCAAGATCATGCTATGTAGTTATTTCTCCAAGATGGACCTAGTTAAAGAAGCCCATAAGCTGCAAGAGACATTTGAGCATGAGAGGTACATTTCATTGGTTTACTTTGATACGATCGTAGCTAATGGTTTCCCTAGTTTTATTGATGATCAAGGGAATATTCTGGCAAAGAAGGACCTGGATGCGTTATGGGCTATTTTCATAGATGATGCCTCAGAGATTGATGACTTGGAGGAGCCCATCACTGAAGAGCACGTGCTACCATTAATGAGGAAATTCACCCACATTGAGTCTGGATTACTGGAGCTCAGCTAGAGGGCCAACTATATTGATCTGGAGTAGGTTGAGACTTTTAGATATATTGTGGATACACTCAATGCTCATGAGGTGATTAGTATGGATGCCTGGGCCGAAGTAGTTGTGGTGTATGAATCTACGATGTCACATCTTAAAAAGTAGGAAGAAGCTGGTACAAGTAGTAGGTAATCAGATGCAACTGATAGTGGAGACTCTGAGCCCAATGAATAAAGGCCTAGGATCGATTGCATTCAGGTGAGCTGAATACCCCATGAGCCACCAAAAATATTGGTATTTTTGCCACATTAAAATTTTGTAAAATTTTGCCTGAAATATGTAAACAATTTTGCCAGCAAAATTCATAAATTCATTTTGAGCATTTTCGCCACATTAAAAAGTTTGTTGAAAATTTTTCTAAGTGATTGATGGGTGCAGTTTTGGGAAAAATTCGAGCGAAATGCCTTTTCGCTCTCATGCACAGCGAAATGCCTTTTCGCCCCAGGTGCAACAAAAATCCTTTTTTGGGCATTTCACTGGTGAAAACACTTCCTGGGCATTTCGTTGGTGAAATCACTTTGCCGAAAGTTTCGCTCCCATTAATAGTGAAATTCCTTTTCACTTCATTTCTCAGTGAAATCCAGTTTCCAAGATGGGCCCCACTTTTGGCAGTGCAAGCTTTTCCTAGGTGAAGTCATAGCAAAAAGGTAAGATTGGGGTGAAATTCCATTTCACCTAGGTTTGGAGCGAAACTCCATTTCCAAGCGCAAGTCTAGGCGAAAGCCCATTTCGGGCATGACTTGGGTGAAATGAAGATGAAGGCCCATTTTGGGTGAAACTTTGAGCGAAAGCTCATTTTAGAAGCAAACACCATCACCCCTACATTTTCAGTGCAGATCTTCTTTGGGAAAGGATTAAGGTTGGTAGAATTAATTCATGTGGCAACGCAATAGATATATCCAGGATCACTACTGAAAAATTGTTGAATTTAAGTATTGCGCCCTTGACTCTAGTGTAATCTTGTTCATTTTTGAAGCACCGTCCACTTTGGTGGGTATTCATTTCCAAGGCACCATCATGGAGATTGAAATCAGATCGATGATTTTTGCCAAAGCCCCGATACGCCATGTGACAAAATCGCTAGATGTTTCCCAATGCATTTGCTAATTGGTTCGTTGCTATTGCCAAGGAGGAATTGTTATTGTTTGATCCTTGACTAGCCAACATTTTGTTTTAATGTGCATTTAATTATAGAGGTGCAACCCTCTATAAATACTAAGCATTTTGATGTAAAAGAGGAGGATAGACATTCTACTAAAAAACTCTTTGAGTTTAAATTTCTGCCTTAATCGAAAGATGCTTGACTCTGGTTCCTGGAGCAGTCTTTGTGTGTATGCTTTCTGCTTGTTATTTCTATTAAATTCATATCTTGGTTAGATAGATTAAATTCTGCATCTAAATTTGATTGTTGATGAAGAGTGAATGTTGAAATACTAACTGGAGGTTATCTTTGCAAGTTGTGATCGGTTTCTATGTTATTCTTTCGGTTAAATGCTAGTAAAACTTGATGTGGTTTCTTAGCTGCTAGTTTATCCCCATCTTACGTTTCTGGCTCATAGCCATATTTCCCATTCCTTTCTATCATTTCCCATATCTTTCCTGTTACCCTAAGCTTTAAACCAAATTAGATTAGTAAGGGAACCAACCCTCTCTGGAGATTGGCCCGAAGGACATCTCTCTCCTTCGGCCTTTCAATGTTGGTCGGGTCTAGGGCGCATATATTTTATGATTAGGTAGATTCATGACCAACACATCCAAACTCCTCAAACTTGGAATGAGTCCTTAAAACCATTCCTGGTGAACCCTTTTTCCCCCTTGTCCATTGAGTGTAGAGACATAACAGTCGTCGCAATCACCTTCGGGCTTCCTAGTGGATCCAACCTTGAGAATCATACATGGTGTGCAATTTTTCCCCCTCTACATATTTGGTGAACCCGACGTGAATGCACATCTATAGTGGCCAAAATAGGAAGCCTTTTTCTTTTGTTTTGTTTTGAAAACTTTAAACAAGACCACTAAAATCTGTTTTCTTAGATTAGAAAAATATAAAAAGAAAATTTTAAAATCTTGTTCGATTCACATTTTTCTTCTTTTTAACATCCCTAAAAATAACACATCCAACATCTTATTCCATAGCCTAGCCTCGTGATAGGGTACCACTTTGGTGGTGGGAAATCCACATTAAAGGTCCTATGAGTCAAATATGGTCTAGAATTAATGAGAATACATAGTGAAGGGGGTTAGCCATACCCACAAACCTTCAAAATACGATTATCCTTTCTCTTGTGCTCAAAAAATTGAAATTTTTTTAATCAAGATTAAAATTTAGTTGGTCCAATATCTATCATAGCTATGGAATAGAGCACGTATTTCTCTTTAGAGAAGTATATCACTAACCATAGTGAACTAGGTGAGGACTGGTAGGACTTGGGCTCCATCACGGCTTGGATTTCATCACCAAGTGTTTGTATGCAGGCATCTAGGTGAAGGCCCTAATTTAAGACAAGTTCACTATACCTCTCCAAATTTTTAACCCTATCTCGCACTTTGTATTTTAGTTGTGTAAAATAGTTTTAATTTTTCTTATTATTTTTCTCTCTCCTATCATTTTTCTTAGTCCTAATGGCTCCCAGTATTAGGAATAAGTGAAAGCTTTTAGAGCCTGGTCAGATTTTCCAAGAAGATGACCAAGTTGATAGGGAGAATCCCAATTTAGAAGAGGAAGAGAATGTAGAAATGGGAAATGAGGTTGATCCTATTGAGGGGTCCAATGGACACCTCACCTTCAAATATTTTGATCAAATGTGGGGTTTCTATAAGAAACATAAATCTACTTTGGACAAGGTTTTAGAGGTGGAACAACAACTTGAAGAGGGTGGGACCTCCCATCATCAGAATGTTCCACCCCAAAATGTTCACATTAACCCCTTGTTCGAAGATACCCCTAATATAAATCATTTTCATCAACCTACCTATGCCACTACTACAACCACCAACGTTGGAAGGACTCCACTTGTTCCTCCAACTAGTAGTGCATCCCAAAATTATTTTCAATTTCCTCCTCATCCTACCCATCTTAACATCTCTGCTTCTATTCCACCAAATATCAGTTGTTCTCAACAACAAGACACCACATATCACAATCCCTTCCATAACAGTGTCAATACCTCCAACATTAGCCAAGTCCCTTATCAATAGCCTACCTATACCCCTCCCTTAGGGAACTTAGGGGTATTGCACAACAATAATCCTGAGATGCAAAGCTTAGCAAGTGTGGTGAAACAACTAGTTTCAAGAATGGACATGATTCAACCTCCTAGTTTCACCTACAATTATAGGGATATGTGCAATCAACCCCTAGACCCTATCATTACCTCTAGGCCCTACCCCAAGCATTTCCCCATGCCCGTGCTACCTATATATAAGGGAATGGAAGATCCAATCAAACACTTAAGAATGTTTAGGACAACATGTCATGATATCATATATGATGACATGTTGCTCCTAAAAATATTCCCTAAGAGCCTCGAGGGTATGGCATTAGAATGGTACTATCAGTTACCCAATCACTCTTTGAGGAACTTTGAAGAGATGGTAGAAATGTTTGTCCAACAATTTGGGGTCTATGTCGAAAGGAATGTGTCAATGAAGGATGTCTATATGTTAAAACAAGGAAAGAAGAAATTTTTTTTCAGATTTCTTATCTCATTGGAGGAGTCTAGTTGGATGATTAAGATATACTCTACCTCCTCGAGATATGCTTGAGATATTTATCAAAAATTTGCAAGAACAAATATCTTATGAGTTGGAGACCACAACTATCACATCCTTTGACCAAGCAATAGACTTAGCAAGAAGGGTAGAGCAAGCCCTTATCCGAAGAGGCCAACTCAAGATAAAAGAAGATAGAACCACTAAGTCACAATATAAGAACAAGCATGTGGTGGGTGATGGGGTAATAGATAGTAGGCATGTTAATAGTATTGTTAACTCCCTACAAAATATGGTGTTAAGCCAACCCCAAAAACCTCCATAGAGAAATTTCACAAAACTCAACATACCTATGATGGTGGTTCTAAAACAACTTCTAGAAGCTAACATGATTGAGTTACCTCCCATTAGGCAACCTGATACCATGACTAATTGGTACAAAGCTAGACAACATTGTGAGTATCATCAAGTGGAGGGACACATGACAAATTCATGTAGGATATTGAAACATGTGGTTCAGGACCTCATTGATGAAGGTCACCTTGTTATAGAAGGTTCTAAGCCCAATCCTCCAACAAACAACCAACCTCCTACACAAAAAAAACCCACAACAAATCAAGACATGGGGATTTTTCAAGATCCCCTCCCTAAGCATGGTCAATCAACAACCAATCAAGTATCATATAATAAAGTGCCCCCTCCCTATGACCATATGGTGGGTATGATAGCGACGACCACAAGGCAACAAGCAAAGATGCAACCAACTCAACATTCTCAATAGGAGATGAGTCCTTCATCCAACTTACCTTCAAAACCTACCTTAGTTTTGAAGAACCCCTCAAAAAGGAGCACAAACTTAGAGAACCCACCCTTAGTGTTAAAACCACAACCTAAAGTCTCCTTCGACATCCAACAACAATTAGCTAGTACCCCAACTAAGATTTCCCTTTTAGAACTTTTACAAACTTCCCCTATTCATAGGGAAGCTTTGTTGGAGCTTCTAAAACAACAATCTATCCCTCAAGATATTTCCCCTAGTGCTATAGCTAATGTTGTAGGCTCTCTTGGGACACATCACATCACATTTTTGGATGATGATATGCCTTCCTCTAACCTGTGAGAGGAATCTTCCCTCTACATCATTGCATTTATTAGGGAAAATTTTATCAAGTGGATCTTGATTGATAATGGATCTTCCCTTAATTTATGCACATATCAATTTTTCCAAAGTTTTGGATTAAAAGAGGAAGACTTAACTAAATCTGATGTTATCATCAAAGCCTTCAACAATGAGTCCCAAGAGGCCTACGATATTATATCCCTCCCCCTTAGGGTTGGACCTAATATTTTAGATACCTTGTTCTATGTGGTGTCTTGCCCTGCATCTTTCAATCTTCTCCTTGGATGCCCTTGGATCCATGCGATGAGGGCTTTCCCTTCCACTTTTCATCAATGCTTAAAGTTCGAATTCAAGAATCAACTTGTCACCATTTTGGGTGATCCTCATCCATTCAAATATTGTTCAATGGTTGAACAAGCTCAATATGGTCTCAATATCTATCCTTCGGTCTCTATCTCTTCTTCTCCTGCTAATCCTTCCTCACAAATCATTGAGCAACTTGAAAATTTAAAAGTGAGTGAGGGACCAATAATCAATGTTTCATCATAGGATCAAACCAATCCATTTCTTCAAGAACCTCTTCTAGATCTTGCTCAATTACCACCTTCACCAAGGACTATGGGTTTACCCTATAAGAAAGGTGAAGTTGTACACATTGGCACATGTACCTTTGTCTTCACAAGAATGTCCCTCGAAGAAAATATTTGTGGTAGCAACCCTTATCCTGTAGAGCATTCTTTCACCCATTGTTACTTGTCAAATGATTATCCACTTCCCAAGAAAATCCTATCTAGTATGGGATATATAGGTAAAGGTTTGGGGCCACAAAAGAAAGGTATTCAAGAACCTTTAGAAGTTGAGCTTTGGCCTGGGAGATGTGGCATAGGCTACATACCCAACAAAAACCAACCTTTACCATTTGACAATGATGATCACCTCATGACTTATACTGAATTTATGGACCATCAAGGCTTGGAGTGGAGTGATGAGGATGAGGGACCCCCTTATCCCTCTAACATTTTGTTTTGTAATATGATAAATTTTATGCATTCTGATGGTAAATCTTCTACTTCTCAAGGGGACCCTACTTCGCTATCTTATAAAGATCTTACAAAATTAGGGATCACCCCTCCTTTTAAGAAAGATGGTTCAATTAGAATTTGTGAAGATTTTCATGCAATGGCTATCGAGAAAAGCTACAAAGATAATTCTTTGTGATTTTGATCATCAAGATGATCCCCATTCTAGATTTTTCCTTGATAGATCAGTCCCTTGTACGTTTATTCTTATTGTTAAGATAGGAGGCATAATTAGAATATGTGCCAACTATCGTTCTGATCACTTGCATTAACAAACTAAAAATAAAATAATAAACCACTAATTAGGCATGCTTTTGCATTTTTATTTGTTGCATGTGGAATTCACTTGCTTGCTCATACTGCATGCTTTCCTGTCATACTTTACACAAATTTCCTATCATTTTATTCCACTTGCATCTCTGCTTGTCATATCATTGCATGACTACTTGCTCATACTTGCATGACTACTTGACCATATAGATTTTTGGGGATTTTGTAATAATGGCACGTGATGACACCTAGTTAGGTCGTAGTTCACATGCATTGCACTCTCACTAGGGCTCTGATGCCTAGAAAAGTCCCCAACCTAGGGCTCATGCATCACTTCACTTTTCTTCTTGTATTCCTTGACTTTGAAAGTTTTTTTACAACGACCATCAATTTCTCTCCAAATTCAAGGAATATAGTTCTCTTCTTGGTGTATCCTTGTCCTTTGCATATTTTTTTTCTTCTTCTTTTCATCAAGACAAGGATATACATTCTTCATCCATTCGCTCATATTTTCTTTCACACTTTTTCCTTCTTGAATTTTCAATTGTTAAGCGGTCCTCATGGGATAGGGTAGATACCGCATGAATGTCATTTATGGTATTCATACAACCACTGACTATCTTATGCACACCTCTTAACCATTGAAACTTCTAGACGGATGCACACACATACAATTATTTGCTCTTTGCTCATCGTTTTTCTTCCTCTCTTTTCTTCTAACACATGCACACACTCACATATTTCTTTACTAATATTACTTTGTTCATACACTTTCTTGCACACACCACACCCCTATCGGGTTACACTCCCCTTGACTCAGTGGGCACTACACCCCATTATAGGATACACTCCATGACCATTTTAGTAGGTCATACACAACACACATCCTAGCGGGTAATCGCCCCACAACAATCACTAGCGAGCACACACCCATAGTAGGTATCACTCCACCTTGTCCATCTCGAGGCACCACCCCACGATACACCCATGACCATTAGACACACAACACACCTAGAACCCAGAGACGACACAAACCCATAGCGGGTATTGCTCCACCTTGTCCATCTCAACGGGCACCACACCCCATTACAAGATATGCTCCATGACCATCTCAACAGATCATACACAACACACATCCTAGTGGGTAATCACCCCATAATAGCAACTAGTGAGCACACACCCATAGCGGGTATCGCTCCACTTGAATATTTTTTGAGCATAACACCCTTTATGGATAGCTTCATGGCCATACACGAGGGGCAACCTCCATCTCAATCATTTGCGAGCATACATCCTTACAAGGTTCCACTTATTTTATTTTTTGCTTTCTTTCTTTTGACCTTTTGGAGCTTTTTTTCCCCTTCTTCTCTCCTCTTCCCCTCTTCTTTATTTTCCCTTCTTTCTTCTATGCATTTCATCTTAGGTAGATTGCATTTCATGCATTAGTTAGTTGTATTAGTTAGATTCATTTTGTACCCAGTTACCATTGTCATGCTTTTGCTCTGCTTGCTCTGTTTTCTTTTGTTTTTCTACTTTGCTTTCTTTGTTTACCTTTTTTTAGTTTCTTAAGGAATTTTACATTCCTTCTAAAACTTGAGGGGGCACCCCAACCTTAGAGGTATTAACGGTAGTAATATCTCGCTTTGTGTGCAAAATTCTAAAGTGTCCATAGTGATACCTTTCTGCACCACCTCTCTATCCAAACCTGACCACCCCTTTTTGTTTTTCCCATAGGTGTCTACATATTTCTTTGACACATTTATTTAGCCATAAATGCATCAAAGAGGGGGTAAATGTAGACATGGAAAATTGACCCATTAAGATGAGTTATTTTCCTTAGATCCTTAGTTTTTCCCTCCCTTTCTGTATTTTTCCCATAGGTGTCTACATCTTTCTTTGACACATTTATTTGGCCATAAATGCATCAAAGAGGGGGAAAAATGTAGACATGGAAAATTGACCCATTAAGATGAGTCATTTTTTCTTAGTTTTCCCCTCAAGTTGCCAAAGGTCATATTTGATCCAACTTTTTCCCCATCAAATATTCTTATTCCTCCCAAAACCTATACCATTGGATCGGGATCGAAAATAGCTTTTTGACGGTATATGATTTATCCCATTCTAACATCGTTTGGTCCCCCAAACTATAGAAAAACCGCACATGGGTCTAGCTATCGCAATTGCACGATTTTCAAAAGTTCTAGAACCCTAGTGGCCGCCCTAACCCTAAAATTTAATTTTAAATTTGGTTTTTCCTGCCCTTTTACTTTCCAAACCTCTTATAAATAAAGGGTTTTTTATTCCTTTTTGAGACATATACATATATAGAGAGATATATGGATGAGAGATACACGACATAGGAGAGGAATGATATATTGATGAATGAATGTGATAAGCAATTTTTTGTGAAGGTGATTTGTTAAAAGGCTACCTCCATATACTAAAAAATCCATGTGGTGTTCTTTTCTACTATTTTTGCTATTGTTGTGCTACCCTTGGTGGATAAGTGTTGGAGCCCTTGAGGGGAAGTCTACCATCTTGGAGGTCTTCATCCTCTTGCCTGCTTTCTCACTGCTATTAGTTCATAAATTGTTAAGCTTGGATTTCATTCTTGCTTATCTAGCATTGGTCTATATTTTTATTCTTATACTGTGAAATCGCACCTTGTATTTATGGGGTATAATTTTGGCATAACCGATATTGCAGTCCTCATGTATGGAGCACAATTTCAGCTACGTCATTGCAGTCCTCCTGTATGGAGCATAATTTCAGCTACGTCAAGCCTGGGGGCTAGGTTTTGTCCTAAACCCTAGGTCTATAGTTACATGTTGCATTTAGTACATAATAATAGCATTTAGATTGTTAAGTTTGAATTCATTGTTGTTTACTTAGCATCAATCTTTTTTTCTTTCATTTGTGTTTATAGATAGTTAAAACTATATTTGTTTTTCATTTATTTAGCATTAATTTATTTTAGTTAAAACTGCATTTATTTAACATTAATCTATTTTAGTTAAATCTACATGTATCTTTTATTTATTTAGCATTAATCTATTTTAGTTAAAACTGCATGTGTTTTTAATTTATTTAACATTAATATGTTTTAGTTAAATTTGCATTTGTTTTTCATTTATTTAACATTAGTTTGTTTTAGTTAAATCTGCATTTGTTTTTATTTTTATTTTTTTAGCATCAATTTGTTTTAGTTAAAAATGCATGTGTTTTTCATTTATTTAACATTAATTTGTTTTAGTTAAATCTGCATTTGTTTTTCATTTATTTAACATCAGTTTGTTTTAGTTAAATCTGCATTTGTTTTTTTTATTTGTTTAACATCAATCTGTTTTAATTAAATCTGCATTTTTTATTCATTTATTTAGTATCATTATGTTTTAGTTAAATTTACATTCATTTTGTTTGTCTAGCTTCAATTTGTTGCTTTTTTTCTTCTATTGCGAAATTGTACCCCGTATCTATAGGACATGATTTTGGTAGAGCCGATATCGTAGTCCTCCCATACGGAGTGCAATTTTGGTTGTGTCAAGCCTGGGGGTAAGGCTTCATTCCTAAACCCTAGGTCCATAGTTATATGTTGCATTTAGGGCATAATAATATTATTTACATTTTGTTGTTCACTTTGTTCTACTTCTTTGCATTCTGTTTGTCCACTTCCCAAAAAGGTCAACATTCGCTTCTATATTCTAAAGGTTAGCTAAAAGGACCTAGGGGGCTTGACTGTTGCACCTCCAAGTTCAAGTCATACAGTGGCCTAAGTAGGCCCCCTAACGCTGATCATATTTTCTAGTGTTTTGCAAAGTTATTTTGTAGGTTGAAGTTGTTGGATATCCGAGATGCAAGATAAAGCTTGGGTTCAAACATCAAAATAGATAAGTGTCCTAGGTAGAATCTTAGGTTGTTTGCTATTCACCTTATTACTATTTTAGATTTTATTCAAAATAACAAAAAAATAAAATAAAAAATAAAAAAATAAAAAAAACAAAGAAATAAAGAAAAACATTTCATTTCTATTTTAGGCATTTGAAAGAGAAAAGAGCATATAGTCTTGCATCTAGGGTTAATTTTGTGTGTTGCATTCCCTCGGGTCCTTGCTCAAAGAAAATATTTAATTTCTTGTAACCTAGGGTTAGCTATCATTCAAACCACGAATCATACTAGGGTTAGTCATTGTATTCTTCCATTTTGTGTGTTTTGTACCACTCTTCCATTTCCATAGTTTAATATTAGAAAAGACCAAACATAGGTGGTTGCTTAAATCACACATAAAAACATCATCCAAACCTATCGAACTTGGAACAAGTCCTTAAAACCATTCCTAGTGAACTCTTTTTCCCCCTTATCAATTGAGTGTAGAGACATAACAACTACCGTGGTCACCTTCAGGATTCCCAATGGATCCAGCCATAAGAATCATACATAGTGTGCGGTTTTCCCCCCTCTACAAAACTAATGTGAATGCTCAAATAATAATTTTTTATAGCACCAATATTGCATACATTTTGGTATCCTTTTGTACCTAGTCTTCTTGGTGATTTAGTCCACCTATTTTCTGCCCCAAATTTGTAAAATTTGTAGCTCTCCTTTCTATTCAATTATTGCCTCAAATTTATCAATTTTGTAGCCCTTGAATTGGTCCAAGGGCTAATTTTGTAAAATCGAACTAGAAAATTTTATTATTCAAACAATGAGATAAATACAATTGCTAGGCTATGATTAGCCCTTGAGAAGTGGATCTCACCAACAACAATGAGCTCAAATTAAAATATGCTAACAAATTATGCTAACCATAATATGCTCAAATAAATGCTAACAAAATAATGTATTCGTAGCTTACCATATAGAAGCTAATAATATCCCATTAAAATAATGGAATAAATAAACTATATGCTAACATCCCCCCTTATTACATTATTTTAAAATACAAAGGGAGTTGCAAAATAACTCAAATTTGACATGTGCAAGTGCCTTAGTGAATATGTCCACAACTTGAGCATTGGTGGGAACGTATTGAAGCTGAATTTTGTGCCTTGGAACTTCATCTCAAATGAAGTGACATTGTGTGTCAATGTGTTTGGTTTGTTCATGATGCATTGGATTCTTAACGAGTTTCAAAACACCCTGGTTGTCATAAAACAAGTGAATTGGAGATTTGTATGGAAGACCCATACTTGTCAAGATGCAATGCAACCATATCGCCTCACACACTGCTTCTCATACGGTATGATACTTTACCTTTGTAGATGAAATAACAACCACCTATTGCTTCTTGTTGTGCCAAGAGACAGGATCAGATCCAAGATGAAAAATATATCTTGAAGTTGACTTTCGATCATCATATGATCCAACATAGTCAGATTCCGTGTATCCTTGAAAGAAGAATTTATCATTCTTCTTATACTCTATTCCATACTCAATAGTACCACAAACATAGTGAAGAACATGTTTTGTTGCTTTCCAATGAGTGACCTTAGGCTCCTGAATGAACCTTGAAAGATAGTTAATAGCAAACATAATATCTGATCTAGTGTTTGTCAAATATATGAGACTCCCAATCAGCTAGTGATAAAGAGTACCATCTACCTGAGGTGAATCATCATATCGTGATAACTGAAGTCTTGATTCCATCGGAGTTACCATTGACATACAATAATTCATGCGATACTTTTATAACAATGTCTTGGCATACTTTTTTTGTGACACCTTGATGTGGTGCTTCTTCTAGTTCACTTCCAAGCCAAGATAATAGTGAATAAGTTCAAGATCTGTCATCTCAAAAGATTTGCACAAGTCACTTTTGATGACAATTATCAAATTTTATGAGCTTCTTGTGATAATAAAATCATCCACGTAGAGTACAAGTAACACTATTTTAGAACCTTATTTTTTGAAATAGAAATTTGCATTTGAAGGACTTCTCTTAAATCCATGCTACAGTAGGTGATCATCCATCTTAATGTACCAAGCTCGTGGAGCTTGTTTCAAACCATACAAGGACTTGACCAATTTGCACACTTTCTGATCTTGACATTTCGCTTCAAATACTTCAGGTTGTGACATATAGACTTCCTCTTGGAGATCACCATTCAAGAAGGTACTCTTGACATCCATCTAATGTACTTTCCACCCGAATTGTGCTGCCATAGCACAAAGAACTCAAATGGTAGTCATCCGAGTAGTAGGTGCAAAAGTTTCCTCATAGTTGATGCATTCCTTTTGCACATAGCCCTTTGCAACAAGATGGGCCTTATGCTTATCAATTTTTCCAGCTTCCTTGTACTTGAATTTGTACACCCATTTGCAGCCAATGGGCTTCTTTCCATGCGACAGATCAACAAGCTTCCAAGTATTATTTTTCTTCAGAGACATATACTATACATCCATAACAGCCTTCCATTGTGGCTCACTAAGAGCATCTTGTACTATGGCAGGTTCATGCTCATCAAGTAAAGATATAAAAACACTGTCATCATCCAATTCCATATCCTATGTTTCTCTCTCTGTATCTATCAAAATTTCCTCAAAAGATTGACAAAGATCATCAACCTCAGTAGTATCTGTGATTGCTCTATCTTATCGAGCCATACTACGAGTATGAGGTCTATTCAAAGTCATATCTGGTGGTGTGGATATCTTTGAGTCTCTGATAGTACTTGTATACCACTTAGGAATATTTTTTTGTGAAGAGAAAGAAGGAGATCCTCCCTTCTATGGTGAAGAAGGAGACTTCTCAACTTTAGATTTTGCAAACTCTAGGTATACATCGGATGTGTTTTGTGATGTGAAAGCTTCATCAAAAACAACATCTCTACTGATATGAATCTTCTTGGTCAAAGGATAAATCAACCAATAAACCTTAGAATGCTCATCATATCCAAGAAGAACACATTGCAAGGTCTTCTCATCTAGATTTTTCCTTTTCTCTTTTGGTATATGCATAAAAGCCTTACATCCAAAAATGCATAGATGAGAGATGGAGTATTTTCAACCACTCCATGCTTCCTATGGAGTTATTCCCTTTAAGGTCTTTGTGGGTGCCCTATTCAGTAGGTACACTACTGTGGTGACAACTTCTACCCAAAATTGTTGCTCTATATGGGCTCTTATGAGCATACAATGAACCACTTTCATGATGGAACGGTTCCTCCACTCAACAAGTCCATTTTGCTACAGAGTATAAGTAGTAGTGAGTTATCTCTTGATCCCATGTGCAGTCAAATATGCAAAAAATTATTTAGAGGTAAACTCCCCCCTCGATCTGAGAAGAGGGTCTTTATAGAAGTCCCTAACTCCTCAACAAATTTCTTGAATTGTTGGAAGTAACTGAAAGCTTCTGATTTTATATGAAGAAATAAAATCCACATCTTTCGTGAGTAGTCATCTACAAACAACTGAAAGTACCTCTTCCCCCCACAACTTTTTTGTGTGAAAGGACCACACATATCTGTGTGAATTAACTCTAGAGGTTTCTTTGCTCATGAAGAGCTCTTTTCAAATGGTCCTCAGCATACTGGAAATATAGAGGAAAGGGAGGGAATGCCCTTTACCATCTCATATTTACTTAGCTCAAGTAAATATCTAGAACTTAGATGCCCATATATCTTGTACCAAAGTGAAGTTACCTCCTTTGTAGAGACTATCATGGAAACATGAGGGGTGGAGATAGAATCTAATGCAAATAATCCATGCTTGTATGAAGTTGTTGCAATGTTTTTACCCCTATTGGTGATAAAGCAATACTTCTTTCCATCCTCAACACAAAAATCAACAACCATATCCTTATCCAAAATTTGAGTGATTGACAAAAAATTGTTTGCCAATCCTAGAACATAGAGGACTCTATCAATCTGACATTTACCATCTGGAAGGTTGACTAAAACTGTACCCTCACCCTGAACCTTGTAGGTTTTATCATCAGTAATAGTGACGGGTTTTCCTTCCTTGGCTTCATATGTCTCAAACCACGACTTGTCACCAGTCATGTGCTTACTGGCACCAGAATCAACATACCACATAGGATCCTTTGATTTGGAGGTTGTGTTAGTCATGAGCACCTTGTGTGCCCACTCAGAATATAAATCTGATTATTCAATAACAACATTCACCTTGGGTTACTTGTTTTTGTTCTATGGTTTATTATGGCCCTTGTTCTTAGGTTGTTTGTTCTTGTACCAACACCGATTGGTGTCATGGGTATATTTCTCATAAAGTTTACAATATCTCTTTGATTGTTGAGGTTGTTTTCCCTTGAAATCCTTGGAATAATTTCCTCCCTTATGAAAATTAACTTTCTTCTTTGAACCCTTTTTGTTGGAATAGAGGGCTATATTAGAAGCTTCATATTTTTGAAATTGTCAGTCCTCCTATTCCTGAAGCATGTTGACCAAATCAACAAAGGTAACTTTTATTTGTGACACTTGAAGAGAAGTTATCAACATTTTGTATGAATTAGGTAAAGATCTCATAATTACTAAAGTAAGAAGCTTATTTTCTATAGTCTCTCCCATAGAATTAATCTTTGACTTCAACTCAGCCACTCTGCAAAGAAATAGTTCAACTATCTCTCCATGCTTCATACTCAAACTGTGAAGTTGATATTGAAGGTGAAGAATGGTGGACTCATTCTTACCCTCATAGATGGTTGTAAGGGCATCCCATGCCTCTTTACCATGTTCTATGTCAGCTATGTGAGGTTGAAATTCATTTGAAACAACAAGATGAGCACTTTTGCCTTACTATATTTCTTGTCAAATGTAATCTGATTTGCAGTTGGTCATGTAGGTTGAGTTGTGTTTGTTGATGGTGAAGGTCTTTTTTTCATGCTAGAAACAACATTCCACAATTATTCCATTTGTAGAATAGTATTCATATTTGTTTTTCATGGTGTGTAATTGGAACCTTTGAGTAACTGAAAATATATCAGGTACTTGTGGATAACGGCCATAATGAGGGTTCCTTATAACACCAAATGGTCCCCCTTTATTTATACCTACCAGGTCTTTATATTGAACCTCTCGATATACCCGCCCTTACATGAGGGAGACTATAAGTACATGAGAGCAGAACGATAAGTGGTACATAGGCGGTACTGAAAGGGAATCATTTTGTTTATGACACCTACCATAGAAGGTCTTTCCTCATGCGTGGGGTGTAACTTCCCCTAAACACTTTGGAGAGAACACTTTGTTAGGATTTACGTCTAACAACAATAACGATTAGGGTAGTGAATGGAGTGAAAAAAAAATAAAAAAATGGTAAACTTATATCTCCCCGATGATTTATAGAGAACAAGCTCAGACGTCGTTGTTGCAGCTATGTTAGGTGATAGATACAATAGCCGAAAGCACGACAACATGACTTGTAAGTGTGGGCCAGAGGTACCGTGTATACTGAACACTGCTATGCAAGTGAATTGCATGAATGGGTTCAATTTTTGGGGACTTAATTGTGCTTGATTTTACTTAATGATGTAGTGCAAATAAAATGTAAATGCAACTAACAAAAAAAAGTGACCACAAAAAATAAAATTTTAGGTGTCGGTCACTGCCGAAAATGCATCTAATTACAATGCCAAAATATTTTTCAAAGTAGAAAATTCACTCTCTATTCCCCCCTTTCATCCTTGTTTGGTAATGATGCAATAATCTGACATGAAAAAAATGCCCCCCTTGATTTTGCAGAATATAGGATGAAAAATGTGATTTGAGGTGTGTTTGCAAAGGTATGTAAAATAATAATTTGGAAAGCAAAAAATTTTAAATTTAATGAAAAAATTTAATATTAATTAAAAACAATTTCTTAACAAAATTTATATAAAAAAATTAAGAAATTGAAATTTAATTAAAAAATTTAATCATTAAAAATAAAATTAAATATTTAACAAAAAAAATTTAATTAAAAAAATATACCTTTGGTTAGGGTTCGGTGGGTTTTGAATCCACTACCTGGCAGTTGACAGCGACTTAGCTGTTGGTAGTCTACCACCCTGGCTACCACTATCAGTGGTAATGAGGGGAAAGACCCCTATGTTAACAACTCATCCTTGCCAGGCCCGGTGGTGCGCCGCTCTCCTGCTTCTATACTCCACGGTGGTGGCGATGGTGGGTCTTCTACGAGCGACAGTTCTTCTACAATTAGGTGACATTTTTTAGCACTTCTCCTCTTCCTTATGGTATGTCAAAATAAATTTTAAGCTTGTTCACTGAGCCCTTGCTTAATCTCTACAATAGGATGATTGAAAAACATCACCTGTGTTGGTTTTTCCTTTGAGAATCGATGTGTAGCTGGCTGCAAGGTAAAACAATTAGATAATCTATGATAATTTTATTAGTTTACAAGGCAAAACGATCAAAACCGTAAACTACAAACAAATAATCTCCCTGATGTGAAGACTACAAATCGACAATAATTTTATTTTTGTTGTGACGTCAATTGTCTACAACTAGAGGATGATGTCCATGTTGATCTACGGTCTACTAGCATCCATTGCTGCCCAAAGTTCTATAAAGGTAATTTTTATTGATGATGATGGATGGAATGACAGATTGTGCTGCTCCTATTGATTGAAAACCATGTGGCACAAACGAACGAATGCGATCGTGAACTCGACCAACAGATCTCTTTCGCTTGTGATTGATATGAAGGTTTCTAGAGATCACATCTTGTTGGTCATGAATCCACCTAGTCATATAAAATGTGCCCTAGACCCGACCAACATTGAAAGGCCGAGAGAAAGAGAAGTCTCCTAGGCCAATCTCTAGAGAGGGATGGCTCCCAAACTAATCTAAACTTATTTCAAGGTTTAGGGTTAGAAATAATAGAAAGAGATGGAAATATGGCTGAAGCCGACAGTTGATAGGGAGAACAACCTCAGATAGCAAATAACCTCAAACTAAATCCCGAAGATAAGCATCAACTGATTCTTAGAATGCACATACAGAAATTGGATCAAACATTGACCATAAGTTTGCCTTCAATTATACTTCAAATGTTCAAATGAAAACATAGCCAAATTCAGAACAACAGAATTCAACTTATATTTTAGCACTTGACTAAGCGAAGTGAATTACATAGAAAGCATCACATGAACATCAGTTTGGATCACCAACTCAAAAGACTCTAAGAACAGAGCAAAATGCGTTTAGGATTTTTGCTTCAATTTTTGCAAAAAGGTCCTCCCTTTTTCTTGAGATGTACATTAGTATTTATAGAGGTCTTCCCTCTCCCTTTCGAATCGCAACATTTAAAACATAAAACAGATTTTGAAGAGGAGATCCACAAAATATGCACTTGAAAAGAGAAACAATCCCCCTAAATCTACCTCGGAGAAATCACATTCCCTGCTTTTATGGATCAAGTTTGAAAATCGAACGAAAACAAGGGACCACATTTCTTCATTAAATGACTGTTCTCGGGGCATGCTTGAAGTGTTAGGAGATCACGAACAAGAGCTTTTAATACTAGAGGCATCTTTAATTTTGGTGGCTTCAAAAACTGCATGATTCAACACGTTCTCCCATCTTGCACACATAGATAAACAACGAAACATTTAATTTTGGAGCCTCTTTGACCTCGATCTCAAAACCAATTGGAGAGCTTTTAAAACATTACTTCGTTTGATCCTCATTTTCTCCTTACGTTCTCCTATGCAATATGAAGAAAAATGCGGACATAACTTTATTGGGCCTTTGTTGTCGCTTCTGTCGCGAAAATGCGACGTGTCATGAAATCGTGACATTTTTCCCTCGTTGCTTTCTCCTGTTGCTACCAGTCATGAAAACGTGACGTGTCACGAAATCACGACAATCTTCTCTCGCTTTGCCCTTCCGTCGCCTTTAGTCATGAAAATGCGACGTGTCACGAAATCATGACATCCTCCTCTCGCTTGGCTCTTCCATCGTATTTGGTCACGAAAACGTGACAAGTCACGAAATTGTGACATGTCACGAAATCGCGACATCCTCCTCTCACTTGGATTTCATCTTCATGCACTTCCATGAAAATGCGACAAGTTGTGAAATCGTGACATGTCATGAAATCGTGACAATATCCTCTCGCTGCTCCTTGTCTTCATGCACTTCCATGAAAACGTGACAAGTCATGAAATCGTGACATGTCGTGAAATCGTGACAATATCCTCTTGTTGCTCCTTGTCTTCATGCACTTCCATGAAAATGCAACAAGTCATGAAATCGTGACAATATCCTCTCGCTGCTCCTTGTCTTCATGCACTTTCGCGAAAAAATGACGAGTCACGAAATCGCCACATGTCGCGAAATCACAAAAATCTACTCTCGTAAACTGTTCCTTCACTGCTCCTTATTGCAAAAATGTGACAAGTCACGATTTCGCGTCATTTCATACTTAGCGCTGTCCTTTCCGCTTTCTCACCACAAAAACAAGACTCCCAGCGAAAATGTGCCATGTCGTGATTTCGCGACAATTTTCTCCCACCTTGTACTTTTCTGTCGTGATTTCGTGACATTTTTTTGTCTTCTCGTTCATTTTCGCCTCCGTTGCAAAAATTTGATGTGTCGTGAAATCGTGACATTCTGTATCATCTTGCTCCTTCCTCGCTTTCCTACCGTGAAAATGTGACAGGTCGCGATATCACGTCAGGCCATCCTTGGTACTCCCCTTTGCTGTTGTATTACACAAAAATGTGACATGCCGCCTATCACTTTGCTTTCTTGCCACTGTCTGCCACGAAAATGCGACAGATCACGAAAATGCGACATGTCGCGATGTCGCGACAACTTTGCCTTTACTACTCCCTTTTGCTACTTTCTAGCACGAAACCGCAACAGGTCGTGAAAATGCGACATGTCACGATTTCGCGACATTTTTTGTGCTTAGCTTTTTTCTGCATCGAACGTCGTGAAACCGCAACAGGTCACAAAAATGCGACATGTCACGATTTCATGACATTTTTAACTTACTTTGCTTTGGCACAAAACTTGTAGAGATTTTTGTTTTTTACTAATTATCCCTTTCGAGGTGCTTGGAGGGACAAACAGAGGAGTGAGTATCTCTACAATTTGTGCATTATTTTGCATGAACAACAACAAAAAAAATGTGGCAAAAATGCCAACATTCTTGGCGGCTCTCGGGGTATACAGTTCTGTTGTATGCACGAACCCTAGACCTTTATTCATTGGGCAACAGAGTCAAGAAGCTGGAGGAGCAGAAGAAGTGAGTGTTGGTTGATGTTGGACGTTCTGCAGGCTGCTACAACAAGCTCTTGCTGGTGCTCGACACTTAAAATAGGACTTTCAGTAGAAATTTGAGGAATAGCAGAACTTCCCTTCTTCCTTTAACTACTGCATTTTGCCTAGCTCGGTTGAGCTGGGTAATCACCAGGTGCTGTGAAAGGGTCTCCATGGCAGTGGTGAGAAGCACCTAGGTTGCAAAAATGGGAATGAATGGGGTGATGACCAAAAGATGTGCAGGCCATGGAATGGGAATGGTGAATGATGGAATGGTGGAAGATGGAGGAGTAGAAGCGGTAGATACAACAACTGAAGAGGGTGCTACTATGCTACCAGCTGCTGGGATTCCATGAAAATAGATAATGAAATGGAAGTAGATGGGATGGAGAAAGTGGTGGGAACTGTGGAGAAGTGCTCAAAAGACAAAGGATTGGAAGAAAGGGGAAGTGAAGAAACGGGAACATCAGAGAGGGGAGTAGAAACAACAGTAGTGGCTTGATTATGTACAGTGGAAGGAGTGGGAGAGGAAGGGAATGAAAATAAGGAAGTGGAAGAAAGAAGTAGATGGAAGCCACTACCTACTGGGAAGGAAAAGAAAAAGAGAGAGAAATAGACATACCTGCGGGCTCATGTGCAAAAGGAGCCGAAGTTGACGAATTCTGTACAAAGGGGGACTCCTACAAGTGGTGCTTTTTTTTTTTTAAAGCAAAAAAAACAAAACAAAATGTACAAGGTAACACTGTGTTTTCACATCATGAAATGTAGGCTTTCAAATGAAAGTCATTCACTGAGATAGGAAGTGAATTACCTTCCAAGTCCTCAAGATAAAATGAATTTGCTGCACTTGTACTGGAAATCCGGAATGGACCCCCCCACAAAGCGTCAAATTTCTTGTGCATCCCTGGCTTGGCCTTCTTTTCGTTCCACTTTAAGACTAAATCACCCACTTTGAATGTGCGGTCAGTAGAACCTTTGTGAAACCATTTTGAAACCGCCTATGAATGCTTAGCAAACTCATCATAGGCCAAAGAACGTTGCTCTTCCAACTGCAACAACTGAGCCAATCATATGTTCATAGGATCCATATTTTCTTCATCGTCCGAGAATTCCTTCAATTGCTGCAAGGTAGGCAGTTCTAAATGAATAGGCAATCTTGCCTCTTTCTCGTATACCAGGGCATATGGTGAAGTCTTGATAGACTTCTTGATCAAAATTCTATCTGCCCATAAGGCCTGATTCAACAAAAGGTGCCAAGATCTCTTATTATCCCCCAAGGATCTCTTTAAAATCCGTAGCAAGTTCTTGTTTGTAGATTCCGCCAAGCCATTCCCCCGAGGGTAATAATTAGAGGATGTCTTTAGAAAAATACCATACTTGTTTGCAAATTCTCCTAGCTTGGCTCCAATGAATGGAGTTCCGTTGTCTGTGATAATGGCGTTAGGAATGCCAAAATGCATGATCAGTCATTCAATGAAAGTGATTACCACATCCTGATTTGCAGCCTTGGTTGGAATGGCCTCAGACCATCTTGTAAAATAATCAGTAGCCATCAATATGTACTTGTGTTCGGCTGAAGAGTTTGGATCAATGATCCCAATAAAGTCTAGCCCCCACTGCTGAAAAGGTGCTTCTACTTGAATTGGATGTAGGGGCAATGGTGCATTTTTGATCCGTCTCGTATACCTTTGGCATTTGTCGCAAGCTTGAGCAATCTTGAAAGTATCCACGAACAAAGTTGGCCAATAGTAACCAGCCCAAATAATCTTTAAGGCCATAGGCCTACCAACGTAATGTCCTCCCGACATGCCAGAATGAAACTCCTCCAGGAATCTAGCTTTCTCGGGTTCCTTAACGCACCTTAGGAGAACTCCATCAATGTTTTTGAAGAACAATCCCTCGGGCAACAATACATACCTAAGAGCTTGTAGGCAAAACCTTCTCTGTTGTGAAGCATTTAATTATGAGGGACATCTACCCATTGAAAAATACTTAACAAGGTCTTCTGCCCAATCTTGGCCTTGTGCAAAGATGTTCACTAGATTCCTTTCTTCAGCAGGGTCGTTCACTTGATGATCAACTATCTCAGAGGCCGTAGTTTTTGCTAATTGCTGGCATAAGGCCTTACCCCACACCAACTTGGTTGGATGGATCTCAACATCGAACTCTTGAATTTTGGTGACCCAACCAGCACGCTTATCACCCATATCGCCCTGAATGATGAAGTTCCTTACATCGGGGTGGATGACGTAGACGATCGTCTTGCTCTGAGATACGAAGTGCCTAAATTTTTTGAGAGACTTCATGATAGCATAGACCTGCTTCTCAATGAAATTGTATCTCTCCTCATGGGGTAAGATAACCTGGCTAAGGAAAGCAATGGGTCTTTCATCCCCATTGTCTCCTTTCTATGTAAGCACTGTAGCATAGCTTTCATCCTCTCCAACTGCGTACAGAATGAAGTCCTTAGAATAATCTGGATTGATCAACACAGGGGCTTGTGCAATTCTATATTTAATCTCCCGAAATGTGTCTTTCCTCTGAGTTGTCCACTTGAACTCCGCATCTTTCTTTAATAGCTCAGTCATGGGCTTGACTACTCGAGCAAAGTCAAAAATAATTTTTTTGAAAAAATTGATTTGCCCGAAGAAAGATTGCAACTCTTTCTTATTGGCAGGGAGCGATAGTTTCTTCAAAGCTTCAGCTCTCGATGGATCAATTGCCAAACCGTTCTCTGATATGACATGTCCCAAGAGCTTACCTTCCTTTACTACAAAAATGGACTTCTTTGGGTTGATGGAAATGCCAAACTCCCAACATTTCTCAAATATCTGCCTCAAATGAGAACAATGTTCTTCTCGTTTGTGCGAAAATATAGTCATATCATCGAGATAGATGACAATGATCTTATTTAAAAGCTCCCCACATGCGATGTCCATGGCCCTTTGAAATGTAGCCCTAGCATTGGACAATCCGAAGGGCATGCACTGATAGGCAAAGGTACCCCACTTGGTTGTGAACGTGGTTTTGTGCTGATCCTCATCCCTGACCCAAATTTGATTGTATCCAGAGAATCCATCTAGCAATGAAAAGCGCTGAGCCCCAACAACAACATGAAGGATCTGATC
Source organism: Wollemia nobilis (assembly GCA_028583015.1). Taxonomy (NCBI): domain Eukaryota; kingdom Viridiplantae; phylum Streptophyta; class Pinopsida; order Araucariales; family Araucariaceae; genus Wollemia; species Wollemia nobilis. The sequence goes on from JAQPPZ010003280.1 coordinate 5,675,093, forward strand.
AATGCGAGGCAATGGGTAGTGATCCTTCAAGGATGCTCGGTTCAAGTTTCAAAAATCCACACACAACCGTATATCTCCGTTTTTCTTACGGACCAAAACCAAATTAGCAACCCAAGTCGAGTGCTTAATCGGATATATAATCTTGGCCTGCAACATCTTCGCAAGTTCGGCCTTCATGAGGGCTTCAATATTTGGGTTCACCGGTCTCTGCTTCTGCCTAAAGGGTTTGACTCCTTCTTCCAACTCGATAGTGTGCTGAATGATCTCTTTATCATATCCCCTCAGATCCTCGTAGCTCCAGGCCACGATGTCAAAAAAATCTTGACACAATTGTCTGATCTCTTGCAATTCAGTGGGAGTAGAATTAGTCCCAATTTTGATGACCTTATCAGCCTCCAACTGAAGCTCCATATACTCTTTCTCGTCGACCTTGATCCGATGCTTCTTGGACCGATCACTTTGATCAAATAAGCTTTCTAGAGTAATGAGGCCTTTAGGAATGTGGTTATTCCACAACCGAATCGAGCCTTCGGTTTCTTCATGCTCCAAGGTCCTTCCCTTGATGGTGGCAGATTCTTGAACCAAAAAGTTAACAATTTGCTCATCGCTATCGAAAACTTGCCAAAAGGTGTCCTTGTCTGGGACAGAGGGCCTATACACCATTCTCACTATTTTTGGCCTTCTCACCACTTGCTCGATTGGTGAAAAATTTGCTCCCAAGGAAGCCAGCAGGTCAGCATGTCTATTTTGTTCTCGTGGAACGAAACGCATGCTAAGAGCAGAGAACAATTCGAATAGGTCCCAGACCTTGTTGTGATAGTTCTTGAGATAGTGGTGCTTGGACACACACTTATTGGTCACCTGATTGAAAATCAGCTCGGAGTCACCAAATATTTGCAACTGTCGCGCTCCAAGTTTCTCAACCTTCTTGAGGCCTAGGCATAAAGCCTCATATTCTACTGCATTATTTGTATAGCTCCAGGTCAAACGATATGAATAGGATCATTGAATCCCAGAAGGTAATACTAGAACAATCCCAGCTCTAATGCCATTTCTACATCGTGCTCCATCGAAATAGAGCTTCCAGAGCTGGTCTTGACTTTCATCATTATTTTCTTTAGCCTTTTCAGGCTTAAAAATGGAGTAACACCCCAAGTTAGTTTCCATCATGGCATTGAAATTGGCCATGGAAAATTCATTTTCTGGGTGGAGCTCTTCCAAAGCTTCTTCCATTAAGTCAAGCTCACAAAATTCTTCAGACATCATGTGCACCGAATTTGCTAACTTGTCCATTTCATCTATTCTCTCCACATGAAATGTGGAAGGCTTCTCATTGAAAATTTTTACCTTTTTACCTTTATGGATCACCTCCAAATGAGTAAAATCCAAATAAAGGTAACCCCCGAGTTTAGCCGTGAACTCTCGGGAGAGACACATACCAAAACATGGCTCTAGGTCCACTACTATGACCTCTTGGATCACAGTAATCTGAGGCATGGCGTGCAGGGAGATAGGAACATCCTTAATTACGCCCACCATCTTTACTGAGGTACCATCTAGCTATAAAACTCCCATGCTAGTCCTTGTATATTCCATGCCTATGACATCACATACTGCCTTAGGCATGACAATAGTAGCTACTCCTGAGTCAATGAGGCAATTATGCACCACATGTCCCTCCATTCTCAATGAAAGATAAATAGGTGGTGGTCTATTTTTTCGATGACTGAAGAGGTCAGAGTTTGAGCCATAACTACCTGGGCTGGAGCCTTCCCATTACTTTGTGTGGTCTTCAAGGATTCCTGTAAGAGATTCACCTATCTAGGCAGCTGCAAGGTGTCATACAAACTTACCTTGGCTGGTATCCTTTTGATTTCTTTGATGATGTTGTACTCTATCGAAATCAACTCTCTCCCTCCACTAGCAGATTCAAATCTGCTTCTATATTATTGGGTGGCCTCCACTCGTTGCCATTTAGTCAGTGATGGATACCGCAATGTCTCTCTAGCTTGTTCCTTCATTTTTGCTTACGGCTGGGAGGTAGACGCCTTAGCTTGCAACCTCTCTTTTGCTTATGGTGGAAGCAAATCCTTTGACAAAATAGGTGGGTCTTGTTGCGGGGTTGGAGGATCATGAGTCTTTACAAGTATTTGTTGCTTTTTTGCAAGAGGCACTTTCAATGGATCCATCTTAGCCGGATCTACCACCATTGGTTTCTTGTCGCTGTGTGTCAAGACTGCCATGTATTCCTCAAGAGACATCGCAGAATTATGATCCACCTCTCGAATCATGTTTATACGGCTCCTCATAAGAACTTGTAAATAATTTTGGTGGACCATGCAAGTGGACTCATCATGTGGGTCGTTGCATGAAGAACACCAGTAATATGGCTCATGTGAAACTTCAAAGGGGCCAGCCTCTTCACTTACCAGGATCACTGAGTTCCTCTCAGGTACTTTCTCTATAACCTTGCTAGGAGCAACTTGCTCTCTAGTTACCGCCGGAATAAATATTCATGGCTGAAAGTTCCTTTCCACCTCTCTCCGCTCCATAGATGTCATCTTGTTAGCAAGGGCTCTCATGGCCGACTGAATTTCTTGCAAAACAACCAATTGAGGATCTGGGCTTGAGGACACAAGCGATGCCGATAGAGGTAATGGAACTGGTGGAGAAGGTAATGCAGGAGTTGGAACTGGAGAGGTTAATTGTGGAATGGGAATCATAGGTACCAAAGTTGTGGGAGGATTCCATGAAGATGAAGGGTACATGGATGGAGCAGTGTAAGATGTGGAGGCTGCACCTGTAAGCTGGTATTGCGGAAGCTCAAGAAAAATGGGCATAGTCACTTTCAAAGGCAATTTACCAATGGCAATCATATTAACCTCAGCCTTATATGCCTAGGAATATAGTGCAGGAAAGGTTTGAACATAGGACATCCTAATGTTCATACTAATATCTGAGTGGAAAGCCCTAAGATAGTAAAATACCGCTTGGTCATTAGTAGGGCGGAGACCATCAAGAACTCTCTGCCAAGTTCGGGAAAACCTAACGTTGAAATCCACTATCTCCTCTTGAGGATGCCTCTTGATATTAGTAAATTGATGCAACAAAGAAAATGGGTCCGCTTGCTCATTGAACCCTTTGATTAGCATCTCTGCTAATTGATCCCACAAATTTATGGAGTTGGGAGACAAGGATCTATACCAGCACAATAACTTACCGTGGAGTGACAACACGAGCAATTTTATCATGACATCTTCATCTATGATATTATGAATTGTAGCCAAGGATGCCACATTTGACACATGCTCATACATGGTCTTTCCAGTCCCATCGTATGTAGGCAAAGCCTTTAATGCTACAATAGGAACTAGATTTTGAAAAGGTAGGTCCAACGCTCCCGAATGGTTCCAAGCAAGAAATTGACATGGAGGAGGTTGTTGACTAGCCATTTGCACTGCTAGATTTGGATGTACTAGCAAGCTCATAGCAGTACTGGGAGGAGTCAGAGATGGCACAAAATGACCTACCGCCTGCGAAGAGATAGCAAATTATGGGCTCATAGGACTTACCAATATTGAGTGCTCCCTCTAGTTTTGAACATCGATCTCGAAGAATTCGACTGGGTCTTTTGATTCTTTGGATCTTGATCTCGTGATCATGAAGCAAATATTTTCACTAGCTTCATGATTGGAGATTTCTAGGTACTATACAGTTGCCCCCAACAGATTCACCAGATGAACTTACAATCTCCGCTTTGAGGTCAAGATAGTTCATCAAAATATTGATTCCTCCGGGTGTCAAAATATGGGACTTGTGAGTCCCACCGGGCATGCCAAAAATTTTTGGTCACGAATCTACCTAGTCATATAAAATGCACCCTAGACCCGGCCAACATTGAAAGGCCGAGAGAAAGAGAAGTCTCCCGGGCCAATCTCCAGAGAGGGCTGGCTCCCAAACTAATCTAAACTGATTTCAAGGTTTAGGGTTAGAAATAATAGAAAGAGATGAAAATATGGTTGAAGCCGACAGTTGATAGGGAGAACAACCTCAGAGAGCAAATAACCTCAAACTAAATCTCGAAGATAAGCAGCAACTGATTCTTAGAATGCACATACAGAAATTGGATCAAACATTGACCATAAGTTTACTTTCAATTATACTTCAAATATTCAAATGAAAATATAGCCAAATTCAAAACAACAGAATTCAACTTATATTTTAGCACTTGACTAAGCAGAAGTGAATTACACAGAAAGCATCACATGAACATCAGTTTGGATCACCAACTCAAAAGACTCTAAGAACAGAGAAAAATGCGTTTAGGATTTCTACTTCAATTTTTGCAAAAAGGTCCTTCATTTTTCTTGAGATGTACATTAGTATTTATAGAGGTCTTCCCTCTCCCTTTCGAATCATAGCATTTAAAACATAAAACAGATTTTGAAGAGGAGATCCACAAAATATGCACTTGAAAAGAGAAACAATCCCCCTAAATCTGCCTCGAAGAAATCACATTCCCTACTTTTATGGATCAAGTTTGAAAATCGAACGAAAACAAGGGACCACATTTCTTCATTAAATGACTGTTCTCGAGGCATGCTTGAAGTGTTAGGAGATCATGAACAAGAGATTTTAATACCGGAGGCATCTTTAATTTTGGTGGCTTCAAAAACTACATGATTTAACACGTTCTCCCATCTTGTGCACATAGGTAAACAATGAAACATTTAATTTTGGAGCCTCTTTGACCTCGATCTCAAAACCAATTGGAGAGCTTTTAAAACATTACTTCATTCGATCCTCATTTTCTCCTTACGTTCTCCTATGCAATATGAAGAAAAATGTGAACAAAACTTTATTAGGCCTTTGTTGTCGCTTCTGTCGTGAAAATGCGACATGTCGTGAAATCGTGACATTTTTCCCTCACTACTTTCTCCTATTGCTACCAGTCACGAAAATGTGACGTGTCATGAAATCACGACAATATTCTCTCGCTTTGCCCTTTCATTGCCTTTAGTCATGAAAATGTGATGTGTCATGAAATCACGACATCCTCCTCTCACTTGGCTCTTTCGTCGCCTTTAGTCTTGAAAACAAGACAAGTTGTAAAATCGTGACATGTCACAAAATCGCGACATCCTCCTCTCGCTTGGCTTTTGTGTTCATGCACTTTCACAAAAATGTGACAAGTCACAAAATCGTGACATGTCACGAAATCATGACAATCTCCTCTCGCTGCTCCTTGTCTTCATGCACTTCCACGAAAATGCAACAAGTCACGAAATCGTGACATGTCGTGAAATTGCGACAATCTCCTCTCGCTGCTCCTTGTCCTCATGCACTTCCATGAAAACGTGACAAGTCACAAAATTGTGACATGTCATGAAATCGTGACAATCTCCTCTCACTGCTCCTTGTCTTCATGCACTTCCATGAAAACACGACAAGTCACAAAAATGCGACAAGTCACGAAATCGCGACTTGTTGTGAAATCACAAAAATCTGCTCTCATAAACTATTCCTTCGCTATTCCTTGTTGCAAAAATGTGACAAGTCACAATTTTGCGTCATTTCGTACTTAGCGTTGTCCTTTTCGCTTTCTCACCGCGAAACAAGACTCCCAGCGAAAACACGCCATGTCGCAATTTTGTGACAATTTTCTCCCGCTTTGTAATTTTTTGCTTTCTCCCCATGAAAACGTGTTATGTCATGATTTCATGACATTTTTTTTGTCTTCTCCTTCATTGTTGCCTCCGTTGCAAATATTCGACGTGTCGTGAAATTGCGACATTTTGTATCATCTTGCTCCTTCCTCACTTTCCTATCACGAAAATGTGATAGGTCGCGATATCGCGTCAGTCCATCCTTGGTGCTCCCCTTTGCTGCTGTATTGCACAAAAATGTGACATGCCACCTATCACTTTGCTTTCTTGCCACTGTCTGCCACGAAAATGCGATAGATCATGAAAATGCGACATGTCGCGATGTCGCGACAACTTTGCCTTTACTACTCCCTTTTGCTGCTTTCTAGCGTGAAACCGCAACAGGTCACGAAAATGCGACATGTCGCGATTTCACGACATTTTTTTGTGCTTAGCTTTTTTCTGCATCGGACGCCGTGAAACCGCAATAGGTCATGAAAATGCGACATATCGCGATTTCGTGACATTTTTAACTTACTTTGCTTTGGCACAAAACTTGTAGAGATTTTTGTTTTTTACTAATTATCCCTATCGATGTCCTTGGAGGGACAAACAGAGGAGTGAGTATCTCTATAATTTGTGCATTATTTTGCATGAACAACAACAAAAAAAATGTGGTAAAAATGCCAACACATCTACAATCATCGGACTACACAGAACTAGAAATAATGCTTGGGAAATTATCCCACAGGTGCTATGTGGGAAATAAGAAGTGGTTTAAAATGAAAAAAAACTCTCTTAATGAATCGACTACCTACGAGTAGTCAGCATGACCTTTGGTTTTGCTTGCCCACACCTAGGAGTCTGTCTGCGAGTGATCAGGAGGTGTCGTGTGAGTGGTCCTACTTAAGTTTACATCATGTGTCTGGTCCTATCTCAGGTGTCCATGTTGTCACATCCAACTCATAGGTGTCTTGTCTTTCCCAAGGCTAGGGTGCAACTGTTGGTGTTGGGTGTGGTCTCGTCTTGTTGTCTGTATCTTGTGACTAGTCTACAGTCTAGAAAAGGAGTTAGGGACCACATCACATCACTTCTCCTCCAATCGGGGTGCCACAAGGTCCTTGATTGCAAATCACATAGGTCTACGATCAGTGACTTTGACAAATGTTTGAGTCGACAATAATTTTCCTAGTCTGAGTCGATAGCAATTTACCCAGAGCAAAACCTTGCTCTGCTACTATGTAAAGTCGAACTAGAAAATTTCATTAATCAAACAATGAGATAAATACAATTGCTAGGCTATGATTAGCCCTTGAGAAGTGGATCTCATCAACAACAACGAGCCCAAATTAAAAATATGCTAACAAATTATGCTAACCATAATATGCTCAAATAAATGCTAACGAAATAATGTATTTGTAGCTTACCATCTAGAAGCTAATAATATCCCATTAAAGTAATGGAATAAATAAACTATATGCTAACATGATTAATATCTTCTTGCTATTAAAAACTTCTTTAATTTGTAGCTTGCAATGCAACCAATTCCTCTGTTTTGCTATCCAAAAGACTCTCTAATATGCCTTGAAAATATCCAAAACGTAGATCTCTTTTCTCCTTCTAATGTTGCCAAAATTTATAGTCCTAATCTCTTAATTTGTTGCTCCAAAACTCAACTTTCTTCTCCTTTATAACGCTATTCAAGAATCTCCTCTATATCCTTCAAATTGCTACCTTATTTTGTTGTCAAGCCTTCCTTCATTTGGCTATTCAGGGACACTTCAAAATCTGCCCAAATCTTCTCCAAATCGTAGCTTTAATTTTCTTTCTTGTGACCCTTCAACTTTTGCCTTGAAAATCAACAATTTTCTCCTTGATAAATCAGCTTTCAAATTCTTTATGTCTATTTTCAAAACTCTCAAATCTAGTGGCCTCTTCTAGCTTCTTTTTCCTCTAATCTTCTTGTTGAATTTTGACTTCAAGTCTAGCTTCTTTTTCTAGCCTCTTTCTCAAGAATATGAATGTATTGATATATTCAATAATATTTTCCAAAATTTGACAAAATTCTTGCCATTCCAAAATTTGACAAAATTCTTGCCAAATCCTTTTTCCTTTTGGGCTTGTTATCGGATGGTGACAACTATCCCATTTTTTTTTTTTTAGGAGCTACTCCTTCTTGCAATATTCTACCTTGAGCTTTCTTCAAATATCCTCTAATGACCACTTATTCAACTTTTTAATAGGGCTTCTCTATCCTTCTTATTTCTCCTTTCAATTTTTCTTGAGATTTTCTTCTCTTGGTTCTTCAAATTATGTAGCTTCTCAAATCACCAATAGGACTTTTCCTAGTCCTCTATCTTCAATATTTAGTGTTTTGTCTTCCAAATATGGAAGTTCTTCAATGGGATATTTTTCTTGGGTCTCCTTCAATCTTCTACCTTCAATTTCAAATGGGACCTTCTTTCTTGGATCTCCTTAATCTTCAATGTCTACTTTTTTACAACAAAGAATTAATCCCTACATGAGGAAAACACATAGAATTTCAGGCAATCAAATATGAAATTCTTCTCTATCCATTATAGGAAGCTTCTCAGCTTCTAAGAATTAATTTTTTGAAACAAAAACTTAGACAACAACAAGTAAATACATGCAAATCTCCAGATCTCTATAAATCAATAATCTTCACTAGTCATCCTTCAATCTAGTGGAAAGAGATCTATGCTGAGTCCTAGTCTTCATAATTTTTTCTACAACCCTATGGAAAGACTCTAGCCAATAATTTTTTTTAGATATTCTAAAAATGAGATCGTAATAAATCACCCCTATTCTACAATATTTTTTGTTTTCAGATTTTTGCTTCTCTATTTTTTTTTACATGAAACACTTTAAAATCAATTCTCACGAATACCCAGTAACATGCAACTAAAAATCTGAAGGATAGGGTAACATACAACTAATTCTGATGAATTTATTAATCTGGTGTGCAAAGTAACAATACCCAGGTGACCAAATAAACTCAAACAACATTACAAGCATGCCCTTTTGCTACTACAGAGTTTGAACAACAATACATCATCACATGCATCGATACCCAGGTGGCCAAATAGCTTCAAAATAACAATACAAGCATACCCTTTGTTGTTATCTATTTTTAACAACAATATATCATCACATGCAGTGATACCTAGAATGGTGTGCTCAGTATAAGATAGTCTTTGACTAAAGATGCCACGATTTGCTCTGAAACTCTGTCAATCTCTAGTAAATCCCTTGTGAAATGTCTTTGTGAAATGCAGTCCCAATCTATAAATGAAATTGGTAGATAAATACCAAATGTGATCTTTCACACCCATAGATATTGTTACCGAAGGAGGATTTCATCCCCAACAGTCGATAGAGCCTATAGCCAGACTCCCAAAAGTCTCTTTAGAGAAACCAATTTCCAATATCCAGAATATCTATAACGAGAGAAAAAAATTTAATATGTAGACCTTTGTTGAGACAACCCCATTTGCACACTCAATGTGCGATAAAACTTAAAAGATATTTTCCTTTTAAGTCTCATGTCCCCCCTTTTTACCTAGGTACTCAACAAGGGGTCAAAAACTTTATTTTATAACTTAAGTTGCTGCCTTTTAAAAACATAAAGTCACTTTATGGAATAAAGTAACTTTATAATTAACATAACTCCCAAGTCACTTTATAAAAGATTATTTATCACTTAAATGACTTATGTCCCCTCATATCTCCACTTTATAGAATAAAGTTATAACTATATTAAATTAAATATTTAATTTAATTAAATAAAATCAAACCTTTGTTCATTAAAATATTTGACCTCTGGTTAATCAATCTGCCAACTAAAGATAAATCTGGATACCCTTTTCGGTGAAGAACAACACTACACTGCCCTCCTACCAGAAACCCTAAAATATGACTTACTAAAAATATTAAGTCTATGCTTTCCATGCTCATAATGGCTCCAAAAGAAAGGCAATAGAAAACACTCGGTATTTGGATGATGACTAAACGACCTCAATTAGGCTCCCACACACCTATCATAGCCTACGGGAGCCCAGAAGTAGGCTAGAACACTATAACGAGTTGACTCAGAAAGGGGACATTACAGTCCACCCTTCCCAAAGATTGCTTGTCCCCAAGCGACATTCAAGTATATTCTAGTTAACTTTCTGCTCCTGGTTGTCATCATATAATACCAGGATCCCAAACCATTCTCAAGAGAATACCACTCTGCTGATGCTACGCCACTCTAATCACCACAGGAAATCCTTTGCGTCCAAACTTCCCATGTCTCTCCTAAATCCCAAGAATATAATCATCTACAAAAATAGGATTGAGATTCTTGTAAGGTCTGAACTCTGTGTTGTGAGTCAACTCGTGCATACCCAATTTAACACGGACTAAATCTGCATTCCCACTATCCAACTGGAACTGGTGCCCTCGCAAAAACACTTTGCTCATCATGATAGCATATTGCTCATAAAATATCTGCATAATAATCCAATTAAAGTGCTGATCTATCTCCAAAAAATATAGGAAGTAGAGGAGGACAACAGTAACAACTCAAAAAATGATAGTCCTAGGAATGTATCTACCATCAGAATCAGTAAATACTATGCTGACACTCAATCTCTGAGTGTCAAATAAGCTGACCCATTCATCCCAACTACCCCAAATTACTATGCATATCGAAGAAAAATTAGAGGATGGGTATTCTATCAGCATGAATTGTCTGTCATGGTCCCTGTCAGGAGTCTGAATGATCCACTGGCGAACAAATCTATAGTTGTCCAAATTTGAATTTTGCAAAATCAGCATTCTCCAAGTTCCATAGCTACTACAAAAATGTAACATAATAGTAGAAAAACAAAATCCAGACAATATCCAAACTGAATTTACCCCCCATTGAGTCTCCAACTCTAAATACACTCAGTATTTGCTTAGAATATCCCTCCAATACACCTATGTGAATGCAAATGGATTGATAGTATGGCTTCCCAAAGAGTGAACACCATCATTCCTTCTCTTCTACTGATCATCAATCCTCCAAGGTATGCCTCTTTCGTCATCCTTGATGTCCAACAACACACACATGAAGTCTTGAGTTAAAGAAATTTCCCTCAAAGTGATTTCACCACATTGAGGTTGTGCAACAAACCCAAAGGTGAAAAATTTATCAAAAAGAAGTCTACCATCATTTGAAGTCTCCCTTGCTTGGCTTGCAACTCCATAAACCACTGAGTCAATGTGACTCCCTTATTATGGGGGTGAATCCACAAGACCCATATGCAAGCGATAATGACCTATACTATCCCAATCTATCATAGGAAGCAAGTCAACATCATGCACCTCAAAAAGTGGGTTGTCAAAGGATGTTTCGTTGTCCATCTCAAATAGTGGATTATCAACCCATTGGAATCCCACACTATCCTCATGCTCAATCCAATTAACCTGGTGATCCAAAATTGCACTCTCTAGTTTCACGAGACAATGGACTAAAGTAAAGTCCTCTTGGATACTATCCAAATCTTCAATCAAATGCCCAATCTCCTTGGCTATATCCTCATTCTCCTGCTCTCTGAATTCTATAACAACAACAAGTTTCATATCTATTTCCAACAATGTAATACGAGCATTTTCAAAGAGCCTCTAGTAGATTCAAGCTCGGCAGTGAGCTTATCAACCTCTTCCTATTTACCCTTTAATGCATCAAGGGTCTCTTCAGCAAGCCTGATAGAATGATCCTTGTCTATAAGTATGTTCAAGAAATCTGATTTCATAGTTCCCAAGGCTACTTTTAATGTCTTAAAATTAGCAATAGTGATTATTCCTTCAACACCCTTCTTCCTATTCTCAATTTGGACCTTCCAATATAGATATTCAATGAATTTATAGGTGTCATCAATTCGGGTTAAGGTTGCAACAACTGTATCTTCACTAGTCCTGGAATCAAAATCAAACTTATGCATTAAAATTTTAGAATTATTTACCTAATGATATTCTAAAAAATCATCATATGTTTGGGATTCCGCTTTGCATATTATTTGTTCTACTATTTGTTCTTCACTTGGGGTAAGAGGATTTTCACTCCCAAGTGTTTCTTCATTAGTCTTAGGTGTTGTCACACCCGGATCCCAAGGCACTGTGAGATGATCATTCTGCTTTCCCATGAGCATTATGTTCTTCATGCATAACTGAATCCATTTGCAACTCACTCTATAATTCTCTAAAGAAGATCTAACTATTTGGTACATGCATCAACATAGGTTTTGTTTGGATACTAAACCCACAATCACCTATACGGTTATCATGTGCTGATTGAAAACCTGTATCACTATCAACATGTTTATCATCTAAGAATGCATTAGTGAACACCTCATAGTAAGCTGCTACATCAAATTCATCAGTCTTCGTTCTTGCAATGGTGTTAATGAACTCAAATGTACTATCAACATATGCCTCAATCTCGTTAGTTTTATTGAAGCATGGGGCATTCATAGGATTTTTAGCATTAGATCCAACTGTCGTGACCTCTTGTTCAAATTTATCAACAACAGTTGCATGCATGCCATTAGAATCGATCTGAGTTTCAATTATACATACCTCCTGTGGTGTGTCATTGTCTTTACACAAAATTTTTATTTTTAACTCCTCTTCTTTCCCAACCTCTTCGCTGTCCAAGAAAGGTCTCAACTTCTTCTCACACCCTTTCACAACACTACCAACCAAATCATGAGCAACAGGAGAAGCAACCAAATATTACCTCCAAAAAGCCACTAACATAGTCCAAAGTGGTTGAGGAATTTCATCACTTTCATTGATGATCAAAACCATAATATCTCTCATGGCTGCAATAATATTATCAACATGTTATGATCTAGTTGTCGCAATGAAATGATGAAAAATTTGGTAAATCAAATCATTCATATTCAAATCTAACATGATGTTACCAAATGTAATGTTGACAAATGTTTCAAGCAAGGTAACCCTCCTAGAAAAATGGGAACTTGTGACATTTCCCAAAATTTTGAAACTATCGACTAACCACTAAATTATCTTCCTCAAAGTGTTATCATCATAAGGAGCTTTAGGAGCTAAAATTCTCAAAATTTCACTTAAGCAAGAAGTGACCATGAGTCTTACCTCCTTATATGTATGTCTCAACCATTCATGTTGTTTTAAGGAAGTCACTGTAGGAGTTATAGTTGTTTGTATCACCTTAGAATGTGACTGATTTACCATGTGTAGACAATCCTCCACTTCTCTCAAAGTGTTGAGAAGAACATCCTTGGGCTGAGATAGGTGCCCAAGCTTAACCCTTGCATTAAACAATATTTTGATTAACTCTTCTTCACTATTTTATGCCATGCTACATAACTAAAATTTCAAATATGAGTTACCCAACAGGATGGTAGAATAGGCTGAGCTCTGATACCCCTATAATGAACCACCCCTGTTCTGCTTCTCAAGTTTTTTTTTTACATGAAACACTTTAAAATCAATTCTCACAAATACCTAGTAACATGAAACTAAAACTCTGAAGGATAGGATAACATGCAACTAATTCTGACGAATTTAATAATATGGCATGCAAAGTAACAATACCCAGGTGACCAAGTCAACTCAAACAACATTACAAGCATACCCTTTTGCTGCTACAAATTTTGAACAACAATACATCATCACATGCAACATTACCCAGGTGGCCAAATAGCTTCAAAATAACAATACAAGCATACCCTTTGTTGTTATCGATTTTGAACAGTAATATGTCATCACATGCAGTGACACCCAAAATGGTGTGCTCAGTATAAGAGAGTCTCTGATTGAAAATGCCACGATTTGCTCTGAAACTCTGTCAATCTCCAATAAATCCCCTATGAAATGTCTTTGTGAAATGCAGTCTCGATATCTAAATGAAATCGATAGATAAATATCCAGATGTGATATTTCACACCTGTAGATATTATTACCGAAGGAGAATTTCATCCCCAACAACTGATAGAGCCTATAGCCAGACTCCCATAAGTCTCTTTAGAGAAACCAATTTCCAATATCCAAAATGTCTATAATGAGAGCAAGCAATTGAATATGTAGACCTTTTGTTGAGACAACCCCATTTGCACACTCAATGTGTGATAAAACTTAAAATATATTTTCTTTTTAAGTCCCACATGCCCCCTTTTTACCTAGGCACTCAACTAGGGGTCAACAACTTTATTTTATGACCTAAGTTGATGCCTTTTAAAAACATAAAGTCACTTTATGGAATAAAGTAACTTTATAATTAACATAACTCCCAATTCACTTTATAAAATATTATTTATCACTTACGTGACTTATGTTCCCTCATATCTCCATTTTATAAAATAAAGTTATAACTATATTAAATTAAATATTTAATTTAATTTAATATATCAAACTTTTGTTCATTAAAATATTTGACCTCTGGTTAATCAATCTGCCAACTGAAGATAAATCTGGATACCCTTTTCAGCGAAGAACAACACTACACTACCCTCCGACTAGAAACTCTAAAATCTGACTTACTAAAAATAGTAAGTCCATGCTTTCCATGCTCATAATGGCTCCAAAAGAAAGGCAATAGAAAGCACTCGACATCCGGATGATGACTAAACGACCTCCATTAGGCTCCCATGCACCTGTCATAGCCTACGAGAGCCCAGAAGTAGGCTAGAACACCATAACGAGTTGACTGCTCAAAAAGGGGACATTCCATCTCCCTATGTCCTCTCAATCTCTCTTGTAGCTCTCCCTATCTTATATCAATCTAACTTGTGCTCTGATACCATTGTTAACTTTTGATGATATATATTTAATGAAATGCAACCACAAGGACTAAAATGAGCATGCAATATTAAATATATTATAATGAAAATATACAAAGCAGGTAAATCTCATAAGAAACTCCTGTGGTAACTCATAAAACTGCCATTAATGAAAGCTCATGAAAATAGGATCTTCATACAAAATGTGAAGATCTCAAATACGCCATGCTTCATACAAGTTCTACATTTGTCTCGAAACTTGTACTCTACTCTACTAATATGATATGATATGACTTGGATTCTCACTTGCTCACACAAAGGTCAATATATAATGGGATGTGATTCTTGGCCTTCCATATTTCTATGACTCTTCACCTTCCTGTTTTATGGACTCATGTGCACATGGACTATGATGCACATTTACATTATTGAATACTTTGCACATTCTAATATTACTTGTGCATTTATTACATTGCATAAAGTAAATCCTCAAACCCTAATCTAAGATAAACTCCTAATTTAAAGATGTACCCAAGGTGGTACATTGGCATGTAACAAATAATGTAATATATTCCAACAATAATTTAATACTAAGTCAATACTATAACAACATTATAGTAGCACGATAATGTAAAAACATACATAGTAACACCAACTAATAACACAAACATATTTTTAAAATTTAATTTATAACACTATGCTATCTATTACCATGGATCCCAATACTAAGACCTTTGCTCAAAATTATCTAGAACAAATGTAAACACCACATTCAAGTCTAGGTGTAATGTACTGTAAAAGTGATTGAGTTGGCTTATAAGAAAACTCACAACAGTTAAAAAACTTTATAAAAAAATAATTTTATTTTTTTTAAATTAAAGTAGAAAAATTTACTTTTAAATTTGTTATATGAAATTGAAATTGAAACAAACTCATTGTATTAGAAGATAATTTATGTTGCCATGATATTTTTGCTTAATAAGACTTAAACCTAAATCTCCACCTTAAAACTTCATGTTTTTAATCACTTAAGCTCATGTCATTTGATAAAAAATAGGTATATTTTAAAGTTTTAAAAATTAAAATACTTAGTATATAAATATTTATTTAATTTTTTATCTAATGGTATTAAATCAATCAGTTATATTCCTCAACTTTTAAGGAGGAGACCTAGGTTCGAATCTTGTAAGCGATACATGCATAATTACCACGTCATTATAATTCCACTAGGTGATTATGATTTAATACAAGTGGAACCCATTTCAATCTTATGTAACCCATTCAAAAAATATTTCTTTAATTTTTTAAAATCCAAAAGATAAATTAATTAAATTATAATAAAATATCAATAAATCTTAATTTTTTTAAGAAAAATATAATTGTTTAAAATAATTTTTCACTTTTATTTTCCTTGAAAAAATCATAATTTTATATTAAATAAATATGAAATTACATTCTTCATATGTCTCTTTGGCATTTCTTAAAAATTTTAATAGTGACCTAAAAATAATAAGGTCATTTATACATCATAACTAGCTATCTTTATCATGCTAAGTTATATCCTTAAGCACCTTCCCAATTTATCAAATAATTGTTCACTTTTATATCTATAAGAAAATACCATCAATTAAAATGCACTTATCTATAAAATCATCTTATTATTATTATTATTATTATTTTTGAGTAAATACTTCTTATACACATCCATTGTGGGAATTGAACCCGGGTCTGATAAAAGCATCTTATTATTACTTGACCTTTTCTATAGTAATAAAAAGTAAGCATAGAGGAGAGAAAACCCTAGGAGCTGAGAATCCGCCTTCATCTGTTTCATGGGTGCCGCACAGCTGGTAGCTTCTACTTATGCTAAAGCTACCAGAGCAAGGAATTTTTAGCAAGGAATTATGCCAGGGAAGAGGTCTCACAAGTTCATGCTGAAATTTTTCCACAAGGTAACAATGCCAATCCTATTGTTGAAATTCCTATTATTGAGTTTGATAATGCATGCAAGTGGCTAGAAGAGCATACCTTGATAGGATATTTCTTGGGTCGTATCCCGAATGATACTTTGATTCGATCTTGGATTCAACAATATTGGTAACCTTATGGCATTAAGATAGAGAATATCCAAAATTTGTCAAAGGGGTTTTTTATTTTTCGCTTTGCTGATGCTCAACATGCATAAGAAGTTTTTAGTCGGGGTCCTTGGTATGTCCGAAGCTCTTTGCTTATATTTCAACAGTGGTCTAGATATTTCTTTGTCAATGATGAGGCTTCTCTAGAAGTGCCTGTTTGGGCTGAGTTCCCTGGTCTTCCAACAACCCTTTGGCCATTATTGCAAAGTATTGCTTCCACCCTTGGGAAGGTGGTCTGCTTAGAACCAAATAAATTCTATAATGTCCACCCTAATAGGCGTGTGTGTGTCAAAGTCGATATTTCCAAGGACCTTACTGAGTCTATTGACCTGAATATTGGTGATAAGGTTTTTACACAGTGTGTTGTGTACATTAATTTTCCCAACACATGTTATCATTGTCAATCAGTAGAGCACAAAATTAAAGATTGTCCACTTATGGCTAATAAGTTCAAATCACACAATGTTGTTGTTCCTCCCCTTGCTTCGATAGTTCTAGCTTCAAGAGCCAAGAATCCTCCAAATGAATGGACTATAGTGACAAATAGGAAAAATCATCCACCTAAGCAGTCGGTGTTGCAGGGAGGTTCTAGTTCCAACCCTCCGGTACAACAACCTTCAACACCACACATGCCAGCCCTTCTGGCTCAAACTACTCTAGTGCAGCTGTCTCCCTCGACACCAGGAGGGTCCCCTTCTGTACCTACTTCAGATGGAGTTTCACCACCTCTAGTATCTTCTTCACCCGATGATATTGCTCCTTCCATTCTTAAGCAAGAATTATCGGAGGATGTATCATTCTACAGGTCCCACCATTCACGTAGTTTGGCTCGTGAGGGGTTACATCAAGAAAAGAAATGACAAACTAAATTTCTTAGGGAAAATCATGAATGATTTCTTAGTAATTCATACAATTCCCTAGGAGAGTTGGGAGATTCTGAAGATGTTTTCGAGGGAATGAACCTCGATCGTCTACAATGATTTTTTTGTCTTGGAATGTGAGAGGACTGATGGATCCAATCCAAAAATATCAGGTCCACAGAGATATTCAGAATGTTGCTCGCCTACATGGCAGTTTGGATTTTTTGTGTTTGCAAGAAGTTAAGGTTGCTGACTTTATTTTGGATAGTACTTGTACTTTTTTATGGCCGAAAAGTAAGTTTTTTTGTTCCCATCATACTCTTGGCAGAGGAGGAGCTGTCACTTTCATTTCTCCTAGATGGCATTCTCATCTTGTCACATGGGGGTGGACCCCTCAAATCAAGCAGTTTGGACTCTTTTTGAAGTTGGTGGCATCCCTTTTGGTTTGATTAATGTATATGCTTCTAATAATGCATCGAAAAGGTGTGCTTTATGGCGATGGCTTGCTCTTTCCTTGCCTGAAGCGGTTTGGGTGGTGTGTGGTGATTTCAATATGGTGGAGAAATCAATTGACAAACTTGGCTTGCTCCCTATGCGTTGGAATATTGGTGAGCGGGAAGCATGTTTTTTTTTCAAAAATAAGCTTGGGTTGAGTGACCCTAATTCCTGCTTTATACCCTCTGATTTTCCTAAGTCTATGTGGTATACCTGGTCCAACTTTCAAGCTAGCAATGCCCGTATTTTGAAGCGGCTTGATAGAGCTATGCTATCTGAACATTCTCATTTTCATTTCCATCGCTTATCGGCTTCTCTACCCTTTGTTTCAATTGTTCTTGATACCACCCTTTCTTATCATGCTTCCATTGTGTTTTCCATCTCTTGTTCTCCACCTCCACCTCGTCAGTTCAAGTCTCAATTTTATCTGAATGTTTCTTTTTGAAACATCAAGCTATGTCTGCTCATATTCACAGGATTTAGAATCTAGTTCCTAAAACAACTAGAATTCATGGTAGAATTTCCTGGTGGAATGAAGCTATCTCCAGAACAACTATTCTTCTCAGGAATTTAGGAGTTGAAGTTGCCAAGCGGAGATGAATCTCTAATGCAGCCCTTAAAGCTGAACTAGCTCATGCTTCTGTCAAACTAGAAGTGAACCCTCTAAGATCTATTATTCAAGCCCAAGTTGCAAGTCTTAGGCATGATCTTAAAAAAATTGAGCTTTATGAAGCAAGGGGAGCTCAACTTCATGCTCGACTTCACTGGCTAAAAATTGGTGATAGGGTTTCAAAAGATTTTTTTCAAAAAATAAAGCCCTTGAGACAATCCATTCAATTCAATGCTATTCAGGATGCAAGGGTTCATTGGACTTCGCTTCCTAATATTATTAAAGTTTTTGTCAAGCATTATCAGAAATTTTTTGCTTCTTAGGAGTTAACTCTTGAACGACAGGCTACAATTCAAGCTTGTTGTGCAATTGTTCTTGAGAAGCTTTCAGCTCTTCAAAAGGAAGCTTGTGAGTGTCCTTTGTCATTGGATGATCTTGCTAAAGCCCTATCCAGGATGGCCAATGATAAAGCTCCAGGATTAGATGGATTTCCTTGTGAATTTTATAAGGAGTATTGGGACATGGTTGGCCCAAATTTACTGTATGTTTATCAGGAAGCAATGGTTGTTGGATCTTTAGGTTCTATAATTAATAAGGGAAATATTAAATTCATCCCTAAGCAGGGGGATCCATAAGTGCTCACCAATTGGAGGCCTATTACTTTACTCAATGTGAGTTACAAAATTATTGCTAAGGCTTTGGCCTTACGCCTTAGACCTTTGTTGCCACTTATTATTCATCTTGAGAAAACTGGGTTTGTGCAGAGCAGATATATTATGGATAATGTAATTGTTGTTTGGGAGGGCATGGAATGGGCTAGAGCCACTCAACAAAATACTCTTTTCATCAAGATTGATTTTGAGAAATCCTATGATAGGATTGAATGGAATTTCATCCTTACCATGCTTCAAGCTCTTGGTTTTGGGCCACATTTCTTGAGCTCGGTTAGTATGCTTTTTACGGATGCTTCAACTGTGCTTACTTTGAACAATTGTCATTCTGAATCAATTGGATTGTTCAGATCTATCAAATAGGGTTGTCCTTTGGCTCCTTCTCTTTTCATATTGGTAGTTGAAGCTTTTGGATACCTTCTTGCTAACCAAGTGAGTCAAGGTAATATTAGGGGTATTTATTTACTTGGAGAATCTTCTCAACTTATAAATGGACATTTTGTAGATGATTCTTTTTTGACTCTTCATGAGGATGAATACTCTGTCAAACAGGCTCTAGATTGTCTAGATATTTTTTGCAATGCATCAGGATCTAGCATTCAATGGAGGAAGACCTCATGCTATAGGTAATCCTCTTTGGACCTTCCAAGTTGGCTTGAAAGCTTCTAGTGGCATTGGATCCAACTAGGGGAGATGTTTAAATTCCTTGGCATCCCATTTGCTTTCCAGAGTTCCCCTACTGTCTTGTGGAATTATGTTTTACAAAAAGTAGAGAAAAAATTTTCCTTTTGGATCACCAAAAAACTTACTCTAGTTGGTAAGTTTCAGGTGTGTTCCAAAATTATTGCTTCTACTCATGTGTACTATTCATCTTGTTGGGTCCCTTCTCAAGCTTGCTATAAAAAGTTGGAAAAGCTTTTAAGGGATTTTCTTTGGGCTAACTCATCACATAAATGAGGGTTTCATAGAGTTGCCTGGGAAATCTACTGTCTTCCCAAAAAATTAGGAGGTATGGGATTGCATGATTGTCAAAGACAAGGTTTTGCTTTATCTGCTAAATGGATTCTTTGAGCCTTAAGTGGTTCTGAAGCTTGAAAATTTCTCATTCGGCATTGCATCTCCACTAGTTTACCTCTTGGTAGGAAGGCTTGGAAAGGTATGAATTTTCAATCCCTCCTGGTTGCTCCTATCCCAGTTAAAATTCAAGGCTCTTTTGTCATTCAGAGCATATGGAGGGCTTGGGAGAAAATTAAGCCCTGGTTGAGTTGGCTAGGGGATGGGCATCGAAAAGGTGCTTCTATTTCCACTTATAATTTTTGGTGGTCACCTTTTATTACTCTTCAAGGTTCCCCTCTTGCTTCCATGCAATGGATTCATGCTCAGCGGTTCTTCAAGAAAGGGATTTCAACAGTGGTAGATTTTTTTTGAGACATTCTAGGGATTGGATCCCATGGGATGATTTCAAGATATTTTTTGGTCTACGACCAGATGATAAGATTACTTATGATACTATTTTGGACTGTATCCCATTTTCCCTTTGGCCCATGATCTATAGACATTCTCAAAAGCCTTGGTGGTCTGATTGGGGATGGTTTAAGAAAACCCCACTTCTTACTTACAAACCTAAGTTAGGGTATGCTTGGCTTACTCCCAATGTCCCTATGGTTCAAAGACTCAATGCTCGATGGGATCTTCTTTCCACTCAAACTCGTTGGAGTCTAATATTTAAAATGGCTTGGGCAGGATATATTGAACCCAAATAGGCTTTCTTTTCTTGGAGCCTCTTATCCTATGGTCTTCCTCTTGGACAAATATTAAACTACCTTGGAATAGAGAATCCTTCCTATCATTTTTGTGGTGCTCCAGAGGACCCACTTCATATTTTTTGGTAATGCAGGAAAGCTCGAATGGCTTGGGATTGGCTTGAGACATTCTTTTGGCCTCATATGGACAATTCATTCACCTGGCATCATGTTTTGCTTGGTGACCCACCAGATTTTTCCTTGCCCTTGTTGGAAGTGTGGAACATTCTTCGCATCAGTGTGCTCTTTCATATTTGGAAAACTCGTAACAAAATTCTCTTTTCTCAGCAACATAGTTCAGATGAATTTTCAATTGTTGATAAGTGCACAATTTACTCTGATTTTTGGCTCCAGATTTTAGTTCAAGTGGAGAAATTTCATATAGAGGTGGAGCATCTTCATGCTCTTATGCAACACTGGGGTAATGCCCCATGTACGGTCATCCGAGTGCCTTCTATACAACCTTCTCGATCTTATATTTGATGGCATTGATGGTTTTGGTACAAGTGATAATGTTGGCATTCCTAGGGAGGATGGGTGGCTCATTTCCATTCCTTCTAATATCGGTTGTTAGCATCTGGCAGGTGATGGACATTCACCTCGTGAGCATACCTCCATGATTGACATGATTTAATGCATGCTTTTTGGTGTTGTGGTTGGTGACGGGTTTAACCCTGTTTTTATTGTTTTGAGTAACGCTACCTAACTCCACCTGAGTTAGTGTAACTACATATTAGGGTGTGCCTATCCACCTATTTTTTTTAGTTGTAAAAACTTGTATTTTTAAACTAATTAAAAGTTAAGCCTTTACATTAAAAAATAAAATAAAAAATAAGTATTAAATTCATTACTATAAAATTCAGATCCTCCTCTTATTTTTCTTTGATTTTTATTTAAATTAACGCCTATATATATATATATCCAATAAAGTATTAGATTCATCACTATAAAATTCACAAGATCCTCTTATTTTCCTTTGATTTATACTTAAATTAATAATTACGGGGATTATCTTTTCAACACCACCTTCTACATGAAATCCCTTCTTATGTTCAATTTGGACCATTATCTCTCTCTTATGGTGAAGGGGATTATCTTTTCAACACCACCTTCTAAATGAAATCCCTTATTATGTTCAAGAATTAAACCAACCTTTTCTCGTGATTTTGGACCATTATCCCTCTCTCTTAGGGTGAAGGTTATTGTTTTTGTAATATCAACTTGAGTTTTTATTATACTTCAATTTTTTTAATAAAAGTTATTGTTTAAAATAAAATTTAATTACTATATATATTCAAAAAGTTTTCTTACCTATGTTATTAGTGTATGTCAAGAAAACTTTCATTAAAATTATTTCATCTTAATGATCTCCTTATAATCTTTTGACATTATGTTCTTGGGCTTACTCCATTATATGTTCATAGTTGTCCATTTTATATTTAGTTGACATTACAAATTTGTTTTGCCCTTTATATGAGGTTTAATGTATTTTTTTTTTATTTGATAATATTTATTAAAAATATTTATATTTTTATTATTTAATTATTTTTTAATCTACATTAGTGTGGTTTACCGGTAATACCATTCGATGATGTGACCCGGGTTCAATCACCATGGTGGATGTTTATAATATTTATTAAAAATATTTTTTTGGCCACTGCATGCATTCTAAACAAAATTAAAGTCAATGGTGCGATAGGGATCTTTTTTTAAAATGATAAAATTTCATTAAAAAAATATATCCAAAGTTACAATAATTAGCTTGTTATTTTTGGCCATCTCAAGATCTTAATAAAACTAACTTGAGCATCTCCTTGGACTACAAATTTCTTATTACAATCCAAAGAGCAGAAACTCCTATCCTGATTACAATTTGAATCATACTATTCCAAAGAACCCTAATTAGCTTCTTTTCTTGCCATGACTTTGGAGGCTACCTCAAATTGGAGCTAAGAGCACTACAAGCAACAACATGCATGATATCAGACCAAAGGCTAAACATCATAATCATCTACTTGGGCCCAACATACTTCATTGCTTAAATTCTTATTAGCTAGTACTAAAATGTGTGGGTTCACCTCCATCCAATCCACAATATCACTATTCTGATCAGATTTCAACAAGTAACCAATATTATGCTTGCTTTCCTTTTTAGGTAAAAAGTTAACCGTTGCGTTCTTCCCCCTATCCACATGAGCTAGAATGACATGTTCAAACTGTTTCTAGACAACTTTGATCTATATTACTTTGTTCTTGAGTCACCATGCACTTGGTCTAAATTTCCTAATCTCATCTAATAACCCTGCCAAATGTTTTGAGTTAGAATCCAATGTGATATTTTGATCCTCTTGAACTTTCCATACAATATCTTTTCTACCTAAATTTCATTTGGATGACTTTGGTTCTTTCATGCAATAAAATATAATCCATGTGCTTTTTGAATAAGATTTTATTTTCAATATTTTTTTATGATCTGAATAATAAAATAAAATAAATTATATTAAGTTGTATATTTTTTATTATGAACTAAAGTACGATAGTAATAGGATTCCAATATCATAATACATTTTATTATCCACATATATTAGGTCAAACTTTATCTCAAACTTTATCTTTTTAAGTTATATGTGGATTTTGAGGAAAAAAGTTTTTTGCTCTGCTAGGGTTTGATGAGGAAAGCTGCTTTGTTGGAATTTTTTTGAGACCTATCTGGTGGGCTCTGCGGGGATGGCAGCAGTTTCTGGAGGAGGTATGAACAACTGGAGGAATGTAGTGATGGCATCAGGTCCGTCACAGAGCATGCATGCTAGGGCTGGTATTTCTTTTAAAAATGATTGGAAGGAACAAGATTTCCCATTGCATGCCAGGAATCGCTTGTTAAAGAACAATGGATGTTTGGAACGATGTGAAGCCAGGCCGGTTCTAGTGGTTCAACCAGACTCGGTGGCAGAAGATGTGGAGTATTTAACCAAACATGCGCTTATTGGTAAATTTATGGGCATCCGAATTTCTCTTCCCTTTGTGGAGGCTTGGGTTAGGAAGACTTGGAACCCTGAAGGTGATGTGGAGGTGATGCTGAGTGCAAACAACTATTTTATGGTGGTTTTTTCTTGTCTTGTGGATCGTAACAAAGCATTTGAAGGAGGTCCCTATTTCTGTAACCAAGCGGGACTCTTTCTTAAACCCTGGCATGTGGGTTTCAACCCATTAGAGGAGCGACCATCACGGGTTCCGATGTGGGTTCGACTTCCGTGGCTCCCCTTGGAATTTTGGAGAAATGACATCTTGCATATGATTGCCCTTCTACTTGGGAAGCCGGTTGGGTCGTCAGGACAGACGCTGGATAAAAAGGTAATCTCTGTTGCCCGTATCTGTGTTGAAATTGATTTAAACAATCCTATTCTAGATTCTATTGAAATATAGTTCGGATCAACCACATGGGTTCAAAAACTTGACTATGAAGCTCTTCCATTTCGTTGTCGGATTTGCCATGAATATGGCCACTTACAAAGAAAATGCCCTAAGTTTGTCCTACCTGTGGCTTCAAATCCTGGGCCCTCTCAAGTTGTACAAAATATGGATAAAGGAAAAGCCCCGATAAAGGAGGGGGATCAGGATAAGGAAGGATTTGTTACGGTAAAACCTCGAAACAAAGGAAGAAAGGCAAAAAGAGACATTAAGGATAACCAGCCAGATGCTCAGCTCAATCGTTTTGAAATTCTAGACAATCTTGATCAGTGCATGGAGATACCTAAAATATCGCTACCTGTTATAGATATAACAGGACCAAATCAGTTGTCTCTTCATGAGGTGGAACCAAGGGAACCAGATATAGGGGGTTTAAATAAAGAACAAAGGGCTTTGGTTTCGAGTATAGGTGATATGGTTGGCCCTAGCCCTGGAAGTGAAGTTATCTTAGAAAATGGCACAGATTTAGATGTGCCCTCTCCTACCCAGGACATCGATGCAGTCATCCATGGATTGTAAAACTCCTACGGTGCTGGGATTGCAACATAAAATAATTTAAAAAAATGCTTCAGATAAGAATATGAAGGTGGGTCGGAAGAAAGACCAGGATAAAATTAAGTTAATGGGGGAGACTTTGGTAGAGTCAGGTTTGGTGAGAACATTGGACTCCCATTTTTATAACCTCCAAAAATGATTATATTTTCATGGAATGTAAAGGGGTTGAACAACATCCCCAGACAAAAAGCTGTTCGTGATTTGATTTGTGTTCATTCTCCGGATGTGGTTTTTATTTAGGACAAAGTATTGATAACTAGGAGAGTCTCCTGTCTAGGGATTCTCAACACCTATGAGAGTTGATCCATAAGGATGTTCAGACTTAATGTGGTTTGTTTTTTTTTGGTTTTCTTTGGGAGTTGACCTTGTTTGGTGATTTAGCCTGTCTTGTTGCTTATTTGAGTCCTGGGTGGGGACTCAATTGTACTTTGTAATCCAAACTTTTTATCAATAAATTTTTACCCCTTTATTTAAAAAAAGTTATATGTGGATTTTATTGGAGGACCACTTTCATTAAAAAATAAAATATTATATTGCTTCTATTACATTTCTAACATGTTAATTAAACCATACCCAATTTTTCTTTCTATCGAAGATATTCTCCATCTCTTTCAAATTGTTACATTCATCTCCTTTATATTAGATGCCTTTCAAAATTTAAAAATTTTCAAGGTAAAATTCAACAATGTCAATAGCTAAAATATTTGCTGCCTAATTTTCACACCTATAAATATTGTCTATAAAAACCTGACAATTTTTTAATACATTTTTTTAGGGTTTTTATTCATGCCTCTAATATTCCAAGATATTATTTTCATTGTTATTTTTTGTTTTTATTTGTGGGTTTAACCCCACTTCTTGTTAACACTTGATATTTGCTTCTATTTTTCCATATCAAAATCCCTCTAGGTTTAATTTTATCTTTATTTTTGCTTCTTGGGTCTTTCCTTTTTTTCATCCCTATAAATACTTTCATCTTCATCAATCTCTTCAATATTCTCACACTGCTCAATGAGACTTATCATCTTTAGATTTGTCTTGCTCTAAAGGATTTGAAGTGCAAGGAATAACCTCAAAAACACATTCTTCTTTATGTTGAACTGGAAAGCCTAAAGTGCAAGGATGCTCTTTCATCGTAATTAACTTCTTATTCTACCCCAAACCCCCTAAATTGTTACATATTTCCTCCATACTCATTTCTTTATTATGTTGCTCTTGAAACCTTAAAGTGCAAGGGATAACATCTACACCACTTTCACTTTTATTACTAGGAGAGGATTTTATACTACTTAAGGAAATCAATGATGATTTACCTAGAATAAACTTGACCTCTCCTATTGTCTTTGTTTTAGTGTTTTCCTCCACATATTTGTTTGCACCTTTAATTCCTACTAAACTAAAGGGTTTTCCTCCACATATTTATTTGCACCTTTAATTCCTACTAAACTTGCCAAATGATGTTGTAGATAGGATTTCTTTACCTCTTATTTTGGAGTGGAATATGCTTGATTTGATCTAGCTTCAATTACTGTATGATTTCCTTGCTTCATCTTAAAGTTTATCTCATGTCCATTTTTTTCTCTTTGCAAACTCTTGCCATGTGTCAAGTCTCACAACAATTGTGGCATCAAAATACGAAATTTTCATAATTCACTTGTTAATCCCATCCTCTTGATTCAGATTTAATCTTAATGGATTGTGACAGGTTTTAAAATACCCACAACAACACATATTCGAGTATATATAGCATGCTTTCGCTCCTTAGTAGTTAGTCCTTCCTTGATGAATTCCCCTAGGGTATTTCCAATATTCTTCAAGACATCCTTATTGATAAGCTAATATGGAAGTTCAAAAATCCTAACCCACATCAAAATCTTCTTAATAGTTTCTATCTTAATAGAAATATTTTCATTCCATGATTTCCAATAAAGGACATCTCTCCCCATAAACCATGGACCACTACCCATTATTTTATCTTTAAATTCTAAACTAAAAAAAATGATTAGGAAAAAAAATTTAGGAAGAAAAGTTATAAAGTAATTTGAATTCAATCCCCACTCCCACTTGATCCAATTTTGAATCTCCAAAAACCTTGACCATGATCTATGGAAATTGCATATTAACCCTCTACTTTTAAGAACCATTATATCATGCTCAATCATCTCATATTTAATACTCACTTTTGGTGTAACATCTTCTAACTGGATTGAACTTACCATGTATTCACTCTTTCACTTATTTCCAACTTAGGCATCCATACTTCTAGCTATGACATCCTAACTTTTCATTAAGGATTTCAAATATGACTTTCCTTCCATATTAGTTGGTGGGGTATGCTCATGGCTTGCACTCCCTCCTAACTTGCACTTGCTCTGGACTTGCACTCCCCTTGACTTGCACTCTCTCCCAGCTTGCACTTCCTCATGCCTCGCACTTGCTTTTGGCTTGAACTTCCTCCTGGATTTCACTCACTCTTGTCTCTTCTTTCTCCCAATGTTCCTTCACTTCAATGATTTTTTGAAAACAATGTTCAACGAATTCATAATAAGGATTTGAAGCATTGATGCATTCAGTTATTGTTCTTCTGCCATGACTGAATATTGACTTGCACTCCCTTTTGATTCACACTTCCTCCTAACTCGCACTTGCTTCTAGCTTGCACTCCCTCTTAACTCGTACTTGCTTTTAGCTTGCACTCTCTCTTGACTGGTACTTACTCCTCACTAACCTCCCACCTCACACTCGCTCTTAACTTACATTTTTTTATATTAAATCAAACTTAATAACTATATAATATATATTTTTATCTTAAATTAAACACAAATAAATCTTTAAACTACCAAAATTATTATTTTTCCTTATAAGATTTGACTTATAAATGATCCCATGACTTTGCTATGAGTGTCGAGAACCATCACTTGTCTTTGTTATTTGAACAAAATTAATTTATTTGTTTTTTCTTTCCTAATGATACATTAGGATTTGTATAGTAAAATTGCATTTAAGTAATTCCTATATGCAGGATGACAAGACACTTGTCCTAAGTGGGAATACTCTTATGCCCTTTTAGTTTCGATAAACAAAACTATCTTTCTCACAGCTACTTTTTCTATGTTTGTTAGGATGATTTTATAAGAGAGTAAGAGGTGTTTATATAAATATAGGGTAAAGGTAGTAGCTTGACTAGAATCTGTTGAGTGCGTGTTAGTTTGATGTCGGCAGTACCAACATCGAGTCTCTCTCATTCCGAGACGTGTTTACCCAGACGAGGTAGGGGTTATAGTGGTAGCTTCATGATTTAATGCTACGACCGAAGGCAATGTGATTTGACTCTGTGACCAGTTATTTAAAAAGACAATTACCAATTCCTCAATGTATAAAAAAAATATAAATAAATAAATAGATTTTAATTTTAATTTTAAGTAATGGATTGGTAAGTGTTTTTTTGGGCAGATATTTGATATTCATACACTTATCAATTACTAAAATAATGTAATTATAACCAAATTTTAATATAAAAAAATAAAAATAATTTTAAAATATTAATAAATCAATTACGAACCACCATTTTGTGGTATGAGTCATCAATAATATCACTTGTCTTGAGCAGACTTAAAGTCTTTTTATACAAATAAACCTCTCATGAGGTGCAAATTACATATAAGGTAATAATAAAACAAATTAGAAATCATCCTTTGGTTATTTAAATCATCAATATCACCTTATCTTACTTCATCTACAAGGGCTTAGGGTTGAGGGTAGAACAATGCTGTTCTTTTCCTACATTCGAGAATTTTTTCTATTCTAAAGTAAATATAAATATGAATGCTTTTTCTTTAACCTAAAATTACAAAGAACATAAAACACATGGAAGAGGCTCTATCTCCAATTTTTATTTGGGTTGTACGACAAGTTAGAAGAATGGATAAATAAATTTGGAGAAGAGGGTGTGCATTTAGTCAAATATGTGGCAAAACTTCTCACGTATGACGATGTAATTCTTGTGGTCAAAATAGAATATTCTTGTGGTCAAAAAAGAAGATCACCTTCGAGCTCTAGAACTCTTTTGTAAAGAATTTGGGATGCAGGTGAACACAAGCAAAACAAAAATTATGATTTTTCAATAAAAAAGAAGAAGTAACAACGAATTTCAGTTTGTCGGAGAACCGCTTGAGGTAGTAGTAGAATACAAATACCTGGGCATAGAATTTCATGATAAACTTAATTGGAATGCATGTAGGATGAAAAGAACTCAAAGTGGTTGGAGAGCACTATATGCACTTCAAAACAGGTGTTGGAATACCGAGTTGTGGGATTGGAAGACCACCAAGGTCTTATTTGGCCTGCTTGTTACACCTGTTGCGAGGTGTGGGCTAGTGGCACAATAAATGCAAAATGGAGGCAAATAGAAAGGATTCAAAAATATCTAATCACAAAATTTCTCAAAATTAAGGCCACAACCTCTTATGAAATTGTTCTAGCTGAAACTGGAATGTTCCCTTTAGAAGCAATTCCTATGACCAAGCTATTATGTTACTTGAAAAAAATAGAAAACATGAAAAATGACGGATGGCCTAGGGCAGCTAGGGACGAAGAGTTACATAGGCGGAAGAATACATGGATGAAACAAAATAAAAAATGGATGAAACGTTGGGAAATCAACATAAATGAATGCCCAAATGTCAACAAAGACATAAAAAAATATGTGAATGAAAAGTTCAAAAGTGGAATGTGGAAAAATGCAAGCAAGAAAAGACAATATTATATTGCAAAGTTTAACCCAATGTATGACGACAAAGAAAAAGCGTATATAGGCACTGAAATCAAACGGAAGGAAAAATCCTCATTGTTAAGATAAGGACTAGCTCTCATAGACTTAGATGTGAAAGAGGAAGATGGACAATGCCTAAAGAACAATGGGAAGAAAGGATATGTACTCTATGCAACACAAGGGCAGTAGAGACAGAGGAATACTTCATCTATAAATGTCCGAGAGTTTTTTAGATATCCATGATAAATACAAAGAAACACTTGAGAACGGGTCTATCACAAAGTTATTTGAAGATAGTAAAATAAAAAATTGAAAAATTGCTAACCCAAATAAACATGAGAAGAACTATATTTAAATCTAAGGACTTAATTAAAATATTTCATTTCCTTTCAAAATGAAGGGTCCTTTTAAGTGAGAGTTTAAGGCTATTAAGTGAAGTTTTACTTACTTGAGTTAACATTCATTTAAAGGTTAGGTTCATGAATTTTTACGTATCTCAATTTATTATGGGTAAATGAAAATTTTTAAATTATTTTTGAATAAATTAAAATATTTTATAGGATTAAGACGGAGTTTTAATATAAAATGAGGTATGGTGTATAATTTCACCTTCTTTTGATTCAATTTTTTTGATCTCTTATTCATAGTTTCAAAATTTAATATCATTAAAAAAAAATTACCTTAAATAAAAAAATTTAACATCCTTTTATCATATTTTGAAATGTATTTATTTCTTTAAATGGTTCTATTAGTAAGTTTAATTTTAAAGTCTCCTTTGCCAATGTATTTTGTAGGCGAAGACATATTCAAGTTGACCATGCCTCTTGTAGTATTGTTCATCTCTTTTGTAGTATTGTTCATCTCCCAAGTTTGCATATATAATTCTTTTGAATGTGTCAATAGTTTAAGTTAAATTCATTGATATATAACTATTTTTTCTTTATAAATTTTTATTCCTTAGTTGGGTTATAAGCTTATTTTATTTCATTTTATTTTTGTATTTATATAATTCTTTTGAATGTGTCAATAGTTTAAGTTAAATTCATTGATATATAACTATTTTTTCTTTATAAATTTTTATTCCACATGATAAGATTGAATTTTTCCTTTACATTTTATTTAATTTCTTTGTGGTGTTTGGGATCTTAGAAAATTTAATACTTTATTTTTCCATCCATTTGTTGTTTTGTTTTGTGCATGTGTTTTTTTTCTATTTAATATTACTTTGAGTATTTGTTTTAGCAATCTGCTATCCTCCATTCTTTCTATTTTCTTTAGGTACCCCATTAACCTTGTCATAGGATTTGCTTCTAAAAAAATTCCTTATTTCAAAAATAAAATCTTATATGGATTGATGCTTTATTTATGAAATTATTTGTATTCAGTTGCTTATAAATTCTTTCTATTTGCCTTCATTTAAAATCTAATGTATTGCTGGTACACATAACTAATAACCCAAAAATAGTTTCAACGACTTTTCAATCCCACAACTTTACTTGTATTCATTTCATCCTGCAACTCTACTTATATTCATTTCATCTGCATATTTTCCAATTAAATTTGCTTTAAAAAAATTCCTTCAAAATAAAATATCAGTCTCTCTTATTTATAAACTGTTGTATTACATATTGGTAACTCCATAAGACATTAAGATTTTTCCTTTACACCCACCATCAGCATGATTGAACGCCCTATTCTAAAAAAAGCCCTGCAAGCTCTAAAGTAGAAACAACCAATTCTTTATATTTTGTTCTCCTTGTAAGGTTATCACAGTGTCTGAAGAATCTCAAGTATTCCAGTTAGATAAAGCCTAGAGCAGAAGAAGTTTACTGGCAAGTGTGCTGTGCAAGCCTAGGGATTGCCCACAGATGGGTTATCGTCATAAGCAGACCTACAAGCATTGAGGCCGAGGCAGTGGTAGCAATCCCTATTGCAATAGCAGGACGCATATTCAAGAGAACCATCTGTAGCCACCCAACTGCAAGGCACACGTCCTTATCATAGTTTGGATACCATCTCTTCTCCCACTCCATCCACTGCTGAGGAGGACTACACTCTTTCTCTTGCCTTTTCAGCTCATGTATTCTCCTTCTCAGAACTATCATCTCAGCATCCACAATGCTCCCACTACCTATAATCACAAAACACACAAGTTACTACCTTTAAACAATAACTATTCCTTAAATTAAACATCTTTGTAATACCTGACGATCCAAAATCAGAGCTTGCTCCAATGACAACAACAGGTTTCATCCTCCTCTTCTTCTGTAAGAGCACAGCAGAATTTATTTTTGCTTTCACTAATGAGGGCCTGTCAAAGAAAGGCCCCTGTAACCCTAATACCACTGTCATTGTTATTTTTCTAGATCTGTCAAACAAACAAAACAGATAGAGATATTAAAGTCACACTTCCATTTATGTTAAGATTCGGTCAGGTATATATAGGGCTTAATATATCAATTTTTGTTTGATTACATAAGAGAATTGGTTAGTAATTAAATACAGTTGTTGTTTCTATCAGATTTATTCGACTTTGTTATTGTTATCTACTCAAAAGATTTTGTTAGTTATGTAGGAAAATTGGTTAGTAGTTGCTCTACCAAGTATTCCTCTTTATTATTGTTATCCACTTAAACAATTCAAATCAGACTATTATCTTTAAAAATAAATTATTAAAAAAACAAACATTTACTAACCCACTAACCCTAAAAAAACCTTAATATAATAAAGATTATTACACTTTTATAACATCTAGCATGAGTGTCGTGCGGCTTGGACGCGACCCTCTGTGTGTGCTGTATCGTTGGCCGTTGGAACACCGAGAGTAGGGCCAAAAATCTTGCTGATTTCCCCACGTTTTTCAGGTTGACCACCCATTCTCCACATGCAGAGGAGCATCGTATTGACTTCTTGGATAGACGTCTGTCAGGTTGACCAATAATTCTCCACGTGCAAAGGAGCATCGTATTTCATAGACTCTGTCAGAAGCATACTGCTATATTTTCCGTGATATAATTTCATGATTTGACTTCTTTCATGGACTCTGTCAGAAGCATACTGCTATATTTTCCGTCATATAATTTCATGTCAGTGTAGGTGAGCGTTGCATACTCCTAATTCTTTAATGCTAGGTTGTTGGTTGTGTGATCACATCTACTTTAATTTAAAAAAAAAAATAGTAGTTTGATTTGAATCTTTTGAGTGCGTTTTAGATAGATCAATCATAATGGTACGAATTTTTATTGACGAGGTGGAATAGGTTGGGTGGAAGCAATTGATGAGGTGAAATAGTAGGAATTCCGATTGACGAGGTGTATTAGGTGGGAGCAATTGACGAGGTGGAACAGTACCGATTGCGAGGTGGAATAGGTTGGGTGAGAGCAATTGACGAGGTGGAATAGTACCGATTGACGAGGTGGAATAGGTTGGGTGGGAGCAATTGACGAGGTGGAATAGTATCGATTGCGAGGTGGAATAGGTTGGGTGAGAGCAATTGATGAGGTGGAATAGTACCGATTGACGAGGTGGAATAGGTTGGGTGAATAGTACGAATTCTGATTGACGAGGTGGAATAGGTTCGGTGGGAGCAATTGACAAGGTGGAATAGGTTTGGTGGGAGCAATTGATGAGGTGGAATAATACGAATTCCAATTGACGAGATGGAATAGGTTGGGTGGGAGCAATTGACGAGGTGAAATAGGTTGGGTGGGAGTAACCCATGTGGTTTGAATCCTATATAAATCCCCGACGAGATGAAATAGATTGGGTGGGAGCAATCCAAGTGGTTTGAATATTACTCTTTAATTTCATGTCATGTATACTCCTAATTATTTAATGCTAGGTTGTTGGTTGTGTGATCACATCTACTTTTAATTTTTTTTTTTTTTTTTTTAAATTAGTAGTTTGATTTGAATCTTCTAAGTGAGCTTCAGATAGATCAACCATAATGGTACGAATCTCTATTGATGAGGTGGAATAGGTTGAGTAGAAGCAATTTATGAGGTGAAATAGTAGGAATTCCGATTGACGAGGTGGATTGGGTGGGAGCAATTGACAAGGTGGAATAGTACCGATTGATGAGGTGGAATAGGTTGGCTGAAAGCAATTGACGAGGTGGAATAGTACGAATTCTGATTGACGAGGTGGATAGTGCCGATTGACGAGGTGGAATAGGTTGGGTGAGAGCAATTGATGAGGTAGAATAGTACAAATTCTGATTGACGAGCTGGAATAGGTTGGATGGGAGCAATTGACAAGGTGGAATAGGTTGGGTGGGAGCAATTGACGGGGTGGTAATTCCGATTGACCAGGTGGAATAGGTTGGGTGGGAGTAACCCCTATGATTTGAAGCCTGTATGAATCCCGGACGAAATAGATTGGATGGGAGCAATCCATGTGATTTGAATATTACTCCTAATTTAAGACCATAAAAACATTGTCCAATACTTAAATCACTCAAACCTTTTAACTCTCCTACCTATAATAACTCCACTAAGAGTGGTAGTCACATGTCCTATTGATTAAAGTGTATAAATAAAACACTAAACAGATATCCTGGACAAAAATTCCTCCCTCTTCTTTAAAAGTGAAAAATAAAACTGCCTATTAAAAAAAATGTTGCAGCTTGATTCTGCATGGAATTGAACAATTCAAAGGCAAAACGCAAACGCAGTGGAGTTGGCAATTATTTTTGAATAATTATACGCTTGTCAGACAAGAACTACGTGTTTTTTTGTTTCAAGAACTACGTTTTAAGAACATTAACTTTACCCTTGTTCTTAACAAGCTTGAAATCGTGGCTATTTGTTATAAAATAAGTCATGAATAATTATATTCTTGTCAGACAAGAACTACGTTTTAAGAACATTACCTTTA
The DNA here is from genome assembly GCA_028583015.1 of Wollemia nobilis. Lineage (NCBI taxonomy): Eukaryota > Viridiplantae > Streptophyta > Pinopsida > Araucariales > Araucariaceae > Wollemia > Wollemia nobilis. The sequence continues at coordinate 5,709,790 of JAQPPZ010003280.1, forward strand.
TTCTTGTTCTTGACAAGCTTGAAGTCATGGCTATTTGTTATAAAATAAGTCATGAATATCCACTTTACCTGAAGTTTAAGATCTTGCTCGATAGGCAACAACATAAAAGTTGACAGGTTCCATTAAAAATAATGGATTCAGATGGGAAAAAAAAATGCAATGAGAATAATGTGATTTCAGATAACATATATTTTGTGCATAAACAAACTTAATCAGGAAAACGACGTTTGATTTGAGTGTTGGTTTCTTCCTAACCAAATTTGCATGTGATTCAACTCCAGAATTTAGTATTTCATTGATTACGTGAATGTCACTCGGACAAACTTGTGCTTGCTCTCATAACTTTCACAATTTTCTTAGTATGATTGTACTGCACTTTAAACAAATAAATAAATCACCTATTAGTTCTTAAAAGTAAAATGTATATGTTGTCTTGTGCCTTTGTTTGTTATTCTATACAAAGATAACTATGTCCATGCAACTGTAGAAGCTCAAAGAATATATATTTATTTGGCATGAGTATACTTTTATTTCTTGTTAAAAAAAAACCATTTTCAAATATTTTATCGCATGTACAAAATAAAAGTAGAGTATATAAGTTCTTATTAGTCTTCTTCTAGTGAGTGGATTTGGCCCTTGTTTAGTCTGCTTCTAGTGAGTGGATTTGGCCCTTGTTGAGCCTCACCCTGTAGACTCACCCAAGGACCATATCTCAGGACCATATCTCACGTTCTCACTCATACAATCTTTTAGAAACATTCAAAGATATACACTAACTTCCTTATGGTAGGTAGAAATATTGTCCTCACTCTGACATGACTCTCACTTTCTTGAGCTCTCACATGCTTAATTTGTATCATTGGAGACATCTCCTTTATTTATAGGATCATAGGAGCTGGGGAGAAATCTAGATGTGTAAAATGTCAAAACATTCTAGATATTTTTTCTTGGATTTTTTAATGATATTTTATAATTTTATGAAATTCTAAAAGTAGTATATGATTTTTGGATTTTTTTTCATGATATCTTACAATTACAAAAGATTGTCAAATATTACATAAGTTTACAAATTTCTTCTTGGACTTACATAATATTTTAGAAGTATCTTGGACATTTAGAATTATTCTAGAAAATCTACAAGATACACTCAATTATTTAAATAATATCCTAAGATACCTAACTTTATGACTTATATTTTACCATGACATTGACACTTTTACTATTTACTTTCATTTTTTATTATAACATGTCCTTATTACTAAATTTTTATTGTACTCCTATATAATTGTTTTATTTGTAACATTGTTAGTTCTTAACTATTGTTGCATTCTCCTTAAACAAGTTATCAACTTGTAATTGTTCCAAACACAATATTACATTCTAAGCTTCTCAAACAAGCTATCTAATATTATAATATAATAACTCCTTATGTTATTGTATATGCAAATAACATGAAAAATATTGTGTTGACATTTATCCACCTCTTAATTCCTACTCTAATCTCAGAGTAGGCCTATCTCTTTTTGGAGGATGGAACAACTTCATGTTATCATGATTGACGTATTTCATAATGAGAATTTTGTCCATCTCCTCTATGTCATATATGATGTCATCGTATATTGTTACTATCCTATAAGACCTCATTCAGATTTGAAGATACTTTTTTTATTGTCTCTTCTTATGACAAGAGTCCTACACCATCATAAAATCAATAACCTTGTCTCTCCCTTCATCATTTACATGTTCAATTTTATGTAAATGATACAACTATATCATCACTTCCTATTCCTACCCATTGTTCATATGGTTGAAATGTTGTATTCAATATCTAATTGTTGTGGTGCAGTGGTAAATTCCCTGGGTGCTGGTAGAGGCCGACCTAGGTTCCATTCCCCTTGTATCCATCCTACAGATATATGGTATAGTTAGGAATGTCCTATGTGCTGGTAGAGGCCGACAAGGCTCCATTCCTCCTATGCCCAACTTTGTTGAAAGTGGCACCTCGAAAGGGGTGTTTTCCACTATAAATTAGTTTTTGATCTGCTTGTTGTGGTGCGGTGGTAAATGCCCTGGGTGTTGGTAGAGGTCGACCCAGGTTCCATCCCCCTTGTCTCCATCCTGCAGATATATGGTATAGTTAGGAATTTCCTATGTCTTTGGTAGAGGCCGACAAGGCTCCATTCCTCCTATGCCCAACTTGTTGAAAGTGGCACCTCGAAAGGGGTGTTTTCCACTATAAATTAGTTTTAAAAAACCTAGGTGTTGTAGGTGAGTTGGAGAGGAGAGGGCAATCCTCCAAGGGAGGTCCCAGGTTCGAATCTCCACCCTACAAAAAAGCTGAATTGGGTACCCAAAATCCAATTGATAATGTTGGTGCGAGACAGGTCGGGTGCGACCCGGGTGACTTTGACGGTGTAGAACCCCCTGTTCGTGGTCTCTTAGACCAAGGCGGCCCCGCAAAGGGTTTTTCGCTTAAAAAAAAGAAATGTTGTATTCAATAGGAAAATAATATTGTGCCATATGTAAGCTGAAATAGAAAATACTTCATGGATGATTTGATTTTGGTACTAAAGGTCCACAATGTTGCATGGTGACTTTTTGTCCCGCATGTTGATCTACTATAATCACTTCTTTCTCGCATCCTTGGGTAAATTTCTATGCCAAAAACTTTGCCATAGTCTCTCAACCCAAAGATAGCCTTCCATACTAAAAATATTTTAGAAATTATTTTTCTTTTAGTTAACTCAATGGAATTTAAATGATCCCCATCTATATTACATTGTGACTACATAATACTCTCTTATATAACAAAAATAAATAAAAATTTAAAACCCTAAAAACATTGTCCAATACTTAAATCAACTCAAACCTTTAACTCTCCTACCTATAATAACTCCACCAAGAGTGGTAGTTACATGTCCTTATTGATTAAAGTGTATAAATAAAACACTAAGATAAGGGTCAAAGCAAATAGATATCCTTGACAAGAATTCCTCCCTCTGCTTTAAAATTGAAAAATAAAACTGCCTATTAAAAAAAATGTTCAGCTTGATTCTGCATTGAATTGAACAATTCAAAGGCAAAAAGCAAACTTTGTGGAGTTGGCAATTATTTTTGAATAATTATACGCTTGTCACACAAGAACTACGTTTTAAGAACATTTAAAAGCTTGAAATCATGACTATTTGTTATAAAATAAGTCATGAATAATTTTATTCTTGTCAGACAAGAACTACGTTTTAAGAACATTACCTTTATTTTTGTTCTTGACAAGCTTGAAGTCATGGCTATTTGTTTTAAAATAAGTCATGGATATCCACTTTACCTGAAGTTTAAGATCTTGATCGATAGGCAACAACATAAAAGTTACAGGTTCCATTAAAAATAATGGATTCAGACGGGAAAAAAAATGCAATGAGAATAATGTGATTTCAGAAAACATATATTTTGTGATTTAAGTGTTGGTTTCTTCGTAATCAAATCTGCATGTGATTCAACTCCAGAATTTAGTATTTCATTGATTACCTGAATGTCACTCGGACAAACTTGTGCTTGCTCTCGTAACTTTCACAATTTTCTGAGTACTGCACTTTAAACAAATAAATAAATCACCTATTAGTTTTTAAAAATAAAATGTATATGTTATCTTGTGTCTTTGTTTGTTAGTACCTTGTATACAAATATAACTATGTCCATGAAACTGTAGAAGCTCAAAGAATATATATTTATTTGATTTCTTGTTAAGAAAAAAACCATTTTCAAATATTCTGTTGCATGTACAAAATAAAAGTAAAGTATATAAGTTTTTATTAGTCTGCCTCTAGTGAGTGGATTTGGCCCCTTGTTGAGCCTCACCCAATGTAGACTCACTCAAGGACCATATCTCAATGTAGACTCACCCAAGAACCATATCTCACGTTTTCACTCATACAATCTTTTAGACACATTTAAAGATATACACGTTTTCACTCATACAATCTTTTAGACACATTTAAAGATATACACTTCCTTACGGTAGGTAGGATTATTGTCCTCACTCTTTTACATGACTTACTTGTTTGAGATTTCAAATGTTCAACTTTCCTCATTCAAGGGATCTCTCCTCTATCTATAATCCTATAGGAGCTAGATATTTCATAGAGGGAGAAATCTAGATGTGTAAAATGTCAAAACATTCTAGATACTTTTTTTTGGACTTTTCCTGATATTTTATAATTTTATGAAATTCAAAAAGTATTTTATGGTTCTAGAGGGAGAAATCTAGATGTGTAAAATGTGAAGATACTTTTTCTTGGACTTTTCCTATAATATTCTATAATTTTATGAAATTCAAAAAGTATTTTAGGGTTCTATATCTATTGTTTGGATTTTTCTCATGATATCTTACAATCACAAAAGATAGTGGCATATCACATAAGTATAGAAATTTCTTCCTGGACTTATATAATATTTTAGAAGTATCTTGGACTTTTAGAATCATTTTAGAAATTCTGCAAGATACACTCAATTATTTAAATAATATCCCAAGATACCCGATTTTATGACTAATATATTTTACCATGACATCGATACTTTTACTGTTTACTTTCATTTTTACTATAACATGTCCTTATCACTATATTCTTATTGTACTCCTATATAATTGTCCTATTTGTAATATTGTTAGTTCTTAACTATTGTTGCATTCTTCCTAAACAAGTTATCAACTTCTAATTGTTCCAAACACAAGATTACATTCTAAGCTTCTCAAACAAGCTATCTAATAATATAATATAAAATTTCCTTATGTTATTGTATATGCAAATAACATGACAAAATATTGTGTTGATATTTATCCACCTCTTAATTCCTACTCTAATCTCAGAGTAGGCCTATTTATTTTTGGAGGATGGAACAACTTCATGTTATCATGATTGACGTATTTCATAATTGGAATTTTTTCCATCTCCTCTATGTCATATATGATGTCATCATATACTATTACTATGCTATAAGATCTCATTCAGATTGAAAGTAACATTTTCATTGTCTCTTCTTATGACAAGATTCGTACACCATCATAAAATCAATAACCTTGTCTCTCTATCATTTAGATGTTCAATTTTATGTAAATGATACAACTATATCATCCAATCATCCATGTATTTTCTTTTATTCTTCCTATTATTCACCATTGTTCATATGGTTGAAATGTTGTATTCAATAGGGAAAATAATATCGATGTCATATGTGAGTTGAAATAGGAAATACCTCATGGGTGATTTTATTTTGGTCCTAAAGGTCCACAATGCTACATGGTGAATTTTTGTCCCGCGTGTTGATCTACTAAAAGTACTTCTTTCTCACATCCTTGGGTAAATTTCTATGCCAAAAACTTTGCCATAATCTCTCAACCCAAAGATAGCCTTCCATACTAATATTTTAGAAATTAATTTTCTTTTAATTAGCTCAATGGGATTAAAATGATCCCCACCTATATTACATTATGACCACATAATAGTATTACAAGAGTTTGGTAATTATGCATGTATTACTTGGCAAGATTCAAACTTGATTTTTCTCCATGAAATTTGAAGAATTTAATCATTTGAGATAATGTCATTTGATAAAATGTTAAGGTTCGTCCATGATATTTGAGCCTTGGTTTAAGATATGAAAGGTAATTATTCATGTATCACTTGGCAATATTCAAACTTGGTTTTTCTATGTGAAATTTGAGGAATTTAACCATTTGAGCTAATGTCATTGGATAAAATATTAAGGTTCGCCCATGAGATTTGAACCTTGGTTTAAGATGTGAAACTTTGCATTCCCAACTAATAGCTATAACGTGATGGGCATTTTAGGAACTCTATTAACACCATTAGTCACATATATTACAAAATTATCCTTATAAAATAAAAAGTTAATCTCTAATAAATGTGCAATATTATTACTACATTCATTATGAATATAAAATTTGTGTTTTTTTGTTCATTTTAAAATGCATAAGGTAATGCTTTTATTTTATATGTATTCACACTTCATGTTATAAAGATGACATCTTCATCAACATGTCAAAAATAGGGCTATAACACTCTTCATCCACACACCATAGGATATGCATTTTCCTCTACTAAACAAAAAGGGCTTTGCAATTTTATACGTTATCTTATACCATGACTATGTTTATATAATCAATCTTTTATCTATTTTCACCAACCTCTCAACTTTGTTGTTAGAGAGTATTTATAAATTTATATTATTAAATAAATCTTAAATTAGGTTTTCGGAGGTAATTAATGATGGTGATATCCATCAATTTATTTCTAAAAGTTTTCCCTTTTCCTTGATAGAATACCTAAAATTTAGAATACCTATAATGGTAATATTTTAATATTTTAAATGTGCCGCGAATGCACGTTCTACTTTGTTGTTAGGAGAGTATTTATAAATATATAATATTAAATAAATCTTAAATTAGGTTTTTGGAGATAATTAAAGATGGTGATATCCATCAATTTATTTCTAAAAGTTTTCCCTTTTCCTTGTTAGAATACCTATAATGGTTATATTTTAAATGTGCCGTGAATGCATGTTCTTGAGTAAGGTTATCTCCTTTTAAATTTAGGTTAGATATTAAAATTAACCATGTGTTAAGGTACCTTAATATATATTATTAAATAAATCTTAAACTAGGTTTTTGGAGATAATTAATGATGGTGATATCCATCAATTTATTCCTAAAAGTTTTCCCTTTTCCTTGTTAGAATACCTATAATGGTAATATTTTAAATGTGCCGTGAATGCATGTTCTTAAGTAAGGTTACCTCCTTTTAAATTTAGGTTAGATATTAAAATTAACCATGTGTTAAGGTACCTTAATATTTTTCTATATTTTATAGACATTTTTTGCAAAATATATTTTATAGACATTTTTTGATTTGCAAATTTTCAACTGTACATAGCATATTCGCAGCTGTGAGAGGCCTCTCTTTAACTACCCACTTGCTCTCCAACTCCTCTACATGAGCGAATTGTTTTAGAGACATTTTATAACTCATATTAGCCTATTTTAGGCCTCTCTTTAACTACCCACTTGCTCTCCAACTCCTCTACATGAGCGAATTGTTTTAGAGACATTTTATAACTCATATTAGCCTATTTTAGTCACTCTAGGACATGAATAAAAAATAATTTCTAAAAAATAGTTCAAAACTGTGTTTTCTAATAATTGTTTTACTACATGGATGATGGAAATTTATGAATCATATTTATTAGATTAGGGTAATGGAACAATTAATAAGGTCAAACCATTGTAATGATGTTATTTTAAAAATTTCTAATTGATAGGTGACCTTAGAAATTTACAACTTAAATATTGCATTTCAATAAATGATAACAAATGCATATATATTTTAATTGCTATATATGGTTTCTATTATGATCCACTCTCATCAAAATATCAAATACCATATTTCCTAATAAGTTAATTAGATCACACCTAAGAAACATTTCTATGAATTATTTTTAGCTTTTTTTTTCATCAAAGATATTTCCCATGTTCCTCAAACCAATACATTTTATCTATCAAATCCTCCACAACACTTTAATTAAGAGATAGAACATCCATTGGCCGATTACTTCTATAATTTAAAATTTTCACAGAGATCAATATTGTGATTGGCTAGATTATATACTACCATTATGATGTACCTTCCCATACACCATAACATCTATGTCATTAACCATGAACAAGCCAATTTTTTAACATTTTCTAAAAGTAACTATCAATTCAATTATTTTAACACACAAAGGAGTAATGATACAAAAATAATTATGAAGAATAGAAAATTGCTTAGATACCACTCACCAACTACAATTAATAAATTAGAACAAGAATATAATATAATTGACACTAAAGTTTTGAAACAAAAGTACACAATTATTTCCTAATCAAAAAGTGTCCTTCATTTATACAAGTGTACCTGATTATAGAATTGGGTCTTAATGTGTTAACAATTATCACAATGGCTTGATCATAATGGATCACTTACAATTATTGATTTTAATATATCTCTCTATCACTTAGATGGTCATCTAGTTTTTTGAAGAATCTATATGGTTGACCACTCAATAAATTGTGTAGTACAATTATGCAAGAGAAATATTTTTGGAATTGATTATATAGGATTGAAATAGGCCCCACCTATATTACATCATGACCACATGGTGGTATTACAACAAGCTTGGAAATTATGTATGTATCGCTTAGCAACATTTGAACCTTAGTCTCCTCAAAAGTTGAGGAAATGATCGATTGAGCTAATACCACTTGATTATGCATGAGGAATTTAATATTAGAAGGAAGAATATTATATTCCAAATACTTATTTAATTTAAAATAAGATCTATTTAATCAATAATAAAAATATATTTTAATATATTTAGACTATGATTAAAATATTATTTATTTCAAGGTTCTGGAAACCTTTCAAAACCTTGTGGTCTTGTTAGAAAAATGGAAAATGTAAAAGGTAAGGACCTGCTTTATTTTAAGGTTTTGGATCCCTTTCAAAACCATGTTATAGGTTTTAGATTCCTTTTAAAACCTTGCGATCCTTCTAAAAAAATGGATGAACATTGTGTGTTGGACTAGTTGTAAAAAGGTTATGGGTTCCTTTCAAAACTATACAAAGGTTCTGGATTCCTCTCAAAACCTTGCGGTCCTACTAGAAAAATGAAAAATGAAAAATAATGGGACCAGTTCTATTTAAGGTTCAAGATTTCTTTCAAAATCCTATGTCTCTATTCTTCTCTTGAGAAAGTATTTTAGACAGATTTTCTTTATGCACCCATATATTTTCTCTACCTCCTATCTTGAACAAGAAAGTTCCTCTATCGATGTCTATTAGATCCAAATCCTCTATATCTGGATATTTACTTGGTTGCTACCTATTGTTGGTTGGTTGGGGGATGCAAGAAGGATGATCTCCTCTGTTGGTCTTCCCATTGGGTGCGAATTATTGGATTTCAAAATATTAGGTGGGAAGTCTATTTTTTGAATTTACCTTAGTCTCGTGGAGCGCTTGGAAACTCATTGCTCTCTTCTATTTTGGTGCTTAGATTCAAATTTAAATTTTAAACTCATAGGATTACATGATCTAAGTTTTTTCATTTTTAATTGGTTTTATTAGGCAAGATGAACTATTTTAAATTATCTTTATTTTCTTTGAGTGCCCTTGGGGATCCATCGGATAGTTCATTATTGGGCGCTTGGTTTTAAATTTGAATTTCATTTTAGAAATCAAGTAGGATTGTAGGATCCACATGATCTAAATTATTGGATTCTTCTGTTGGATGTTGGATCGTCTCTGTTCTTCTCTAGTGCTCATTGAATATTTTATATCTTTGTTTAAGTTTGGGGACCCTTAAAATACCCCTTTGTAAAAGGTTTGGGGACTCTTTAAAAATACCTTCGTTTACCAAATAAAAAATATATATTTGTTTGAATTTTCATATATAACTAACTTTAGAATTCTTTATAAATTCCCTAGGAAATGAGATACTTCAAAGGTAGTACTTATTTTGTCATCCATAATATAAATTTTATATAATCCAATAACTATAATTTTCACTAATAAAACTTGTAGGTCCTACTATCCCCAAATGATTGCCTCCATTACAAGAATACGATTAACAATCTCATTTATAGTTTCAATATAATTTTAATCCTTATGTTGAACCTAACATATAAAAATTTAAATCTAATCCCTACTAGCTCTTTATAATTTAATAAAAGGATTGACTAATTCTTCTATAATCTTTCTTATGCCTAATTACCTTTAATAAATCTAAGAGGGCTATCCCACAATACCAAAACAAATATCATGTTAGAATACATAAATGCTTTGGCAACTTGGTGAATTTTAAAAATGTATTCTAAAGATCTATTTATTACACTAATAAAGTTATTATACCATCTAACTATTTGGAACATTAAAATAACTATGAATTTGCATGCTTAATCTAATGAGGTCTACATTCAATGAAAAAAATGAGTTACATTAATTTAAGGTTATTATGGAATTATCTACATCAAGGCTTATGAAATGTTGCCTTCCTATTGAGCTACATACCAACATAAATTAGAGTTTCATAAATATTCAAACTTATGACTTCCAAGTGTTAGCATGGAAAAACAAGAAATAGACCACATTTTAAAATTAAAAGATATGGCATTAGACATGTATTACATCTATATTTTTAATTTATAAATTAAGCTTGGTCCACTAGCCATGGGAAGACTTTAAATAAGCAAATGTAACACCATGCAAAAAAAGAACTACATGAATGAAAAGTGAACTATTTGTCTTAGACTTTAAAATAACTCAATTTCTTTTAAATTCCAATAAAAAAAACAAATTCAATCTTAGGATATTTTAAAATATAGAGAGAAAATTATGAATAGCATAACATACATAAGCCACATATTCTATTTACATGGAAGTTATAAACGAGAAAGTAATCCTTATCCTAACATGGTTGAAACCATACAACATATATGCATAATTGGGAACTTCTTAGGACAAAAGTCAATGTTAACCATTTTATTGGAGGTATTTTTTATATATGAGATGATAAGACAATACACACAGGTCTAATAGGTGTCAAACTTGACTTACAAGAAGTACCAATTGATTCTCTTAGACACGTATTCTAAGTGGATGCAAATAAGGTGACTCTAGATTTAGATAATCAATCTCTTGCTTTAAATAACATATTACTTTATTTTCTTGGCTCTATTCAAAGTAAAATAAGCATCCAATTAGAGGATTATAAGTTTGATTAAGATCTTAAATATATTTCTTTTAAATCACTAGATATAGCCATGCTAAGAATTTATTGTTGATGGTTTCAATCTATGTTTATAGTAGACTATCATAGTGCTATATGGAAGTGCTAATTTGGAACATTAAAATAACTATGAATTTGTATGCTTAATCTAATGAGGTCTACATTCAATGACAAAAAATGAATTACATTAATTTAAGGTTATTATTGAATTATCTACATCAAGGCTTATGAAATGTTGCCTTCCTATTGAGCTACATACCAACATAAATTAGAGTTTCATCAATATTCAAACTTATGAATTCCAAGTGTTAGCATGGAAATACAAGAAATAGACTGCAACATAAATTAATCTTGGTCCACTAGCCATGGGAAGACTTTAAATAAGAAAATGTAACACCATGCAAAAAATGAACTACATGAATGAAAAGTGAACTATTTGTCTTAGACTTTAAAATAACTCAATCTCTTTTAAATTCCAATAAAACAAACAAATTCAATCTTAGGAGAGTTTAAAATATAGAGAGAAAATTATGAATAGCATAACATACATAAGCCACATATTCTATTTACATGGAAGTTATAAACGAGAAAGTAATCCTTATCCTAACATGGTTGAAACCATACAACATATATGCATAATTGGGAACTTCTTAGGACAAAATACCATATTAACCATTTTATTGGAGGTATTTTTTCTATATGAGATGATAAGACAATACACAAAGGTCTAATAGGTGTCAAACTTGACTTACAAGAAGTACCAATTGATTCTCTTAGACACGTACTCTAAGTGGATGCAAATAAGGTGACTCTAGATTTTGATAATCAATCTCTTGCTTTAAATAATATATTACTTTGTTTTCTTGGCTCATATTACAACTAAAATGAGCATCCAATTAGAGGATTATAAGTTTGATTAAGATCTTAAATATATTTCTTTTAAATCACTAGATATAGCCATGCTAAGAATTTATTGTTGATGGTTTCAATCTATGTTTATAGTAGACTATCATAGTGCAATATGGAAGTGCTAATTTGGTTGGGAAGAAACTTAGTCTTCCTTCCATTTATACGTTTACAATAGGAATAATCATTACTCATATGATTCAACTATTCTAGGTAATTAACCTAAGATTAAATTAATCATTTCAATGGTAATGATATATTAAAATAAAAAATTAGAAATTGTTAATGGTAGGGTATCTATAGGTTGTATAAAATTTGAGGTCCTATCTTAATTTCTTAAGGTCTTCTTAGACCATCAACTACTAAAGCATTTATGGGAGTATTTTATTCTCATTTAAGAAGAACTTGAACTAATTCTATCATAATTAGCTCAAAACTGTGTGAAACTAGTAGAATACAGTAATATATATATTCTAAATTAAAGCATTCATATCAAAATAATTTATAATGAAAATAAATTGGAAATAACATAGATAGTTCAATTATTCATTTACTTCTTTCTTCAATCATAACTAGAGATACTCAATATTCTATATTGATCATTAATGATTAAAATCACTAATAAAACTTTTTTCTTTAAATCTAATATGCATTTTGCATTGCAAACAAGTGATATGATATAAATTTTGGTTGATGATTATTACACACAATAAGCCTTAATTAGGCACATATAAGAGAATCTTATGGTTATAATAAACCATGTACAAACAATTAAAATCTAATGACACATTGAACTACCCTAGGTGGACTGGGACATAACAACTTGCCTAAGTGGGTATAACAAATTACATAATATGCCCAAGTAGGCACAACAAACTAACAATATACTATGAAACAAAAAATATGAAATATAATATGAAGCTATCAAATAGAGTGGCTAACTACCATATTATTCCTCATACTACCTCATAATAATAGAAGCAATGGACTCCAATGCTTACAAAAGAGAAGGGATTAGCTAAGACATTTGATGTTGAGAAATACATGGAGTCTAATGAGGAAGTTATCCTTGTTTGGATATAAGGTAAGAGGTAATAGAGCCATATCGAGTTTGATGAGTGTGTGTGCCAAAAAATTGATCTACATCAAGTGGAATCTAGAAATTAGGAACAACCTATACAAAGTGGATGATGGGAAACTAGGACAATGTCAACTCATGATCAACAATCATAATATTAGAAATATCCAAGTGAGCTAGAAGATCAAGTTAAGAAAAATGATCAGAAACATACTGAAGGAGAGTGTAAGGGCCATAGCAAAGAGGCTTGAGTTGACTATGTGCCTTATGTTAAGGTTTATATTTTTCCCTCTAACATTGATGTACATCTAAAATTAAACTATCCCTTTCAACAGAAAACCTATAGTGCTCTTCTTGTAGCTTTTTTAGCATGGATTGATAAGTTCTGAATCATTCACATACAAGTTGATAGTCAACTTCAATAAATTATTTCTCAAACTGTATGTGCTTTTTCAAGTGTTTAGTCTCTTGATTTTTTATTTCTAGTCTATAGGTGTGCTCATGATCCTGGAATAGAGTCTCATATTTCTTCTTTTTTTCTACATTCAATTCATAAACCAATGATTGTAGGCCTTTAATCCACTTTGTTAGGGATAAAAATTTGGATTCGAGGATGACATCTTTCTATTCTAAGACTATTTTATCATCTTGGAAATATTTCAATTTCCTTTGTCATGAAAGGCATTCTTCCATCATAGTTTGATATTGTCCTTTCCATTTTGTTTTTCCTCTTGTAGGATCCTAATTGCTTTGAGTTCTTAAAATACATTAGAAAGTTGTAAAATATCTACATGCTATGCGGAGAATGTGGTGCTTACTTGCTTTGGATTATCTTATGGCCTAATAAAAGTAGTGATGTGGTTTGATTGATTGCTTTGCATGCTTGCTTACAAGTGAATACCAAATTTATTTTTTGTAGTGCTATTTATTAGGGACTTTTGATCATATTTTTGTAGTGTATAGGTGTTATTGTATGCATCATAATGATATTTACTATTGTACTAGTAGGGCTTGTCAATAACAATCCACCACAACCTAGATTGGTCACATCACAAGAGACCTTATCCATATACTTGGGACCAAAAATAAAGGATACAATGCATGTGTGTGTGATTGGTGTGGATGAACCAAGGTCATTCAATCTAAGAGCATATGAAGGAGGAGGAGGGTCCATCAAAAAATACAATTTTTTTACTATGGATTTCATAATTAAGTACTTTTGTGAGCCATTACCAATGATACAGTCCATTGATAAGTTATGTATGAGGTGGGAATGAATTACAAATAGACTATCTTGCCCCCCTAGAGTTAAATGGTGATGCATCAAGGTGACCTTGTTGAATCGACCTTTGAATTCTACATATGGGATATCTTCATTATGAGTCTTGATGGGAGCAGTATCAATTTTCTCATTATGAGATGATGCAGTAAAGGTCTTATTCTTTAATTTGAAACACTTGAACCTTACACTCTTGTTTTTTTCTATTGATAAATAATAGGGTTTTGAAAGGGAATATTCCCTTTTACAACTCCTGGAAATCCAAGAAAATTAAATGAATCAATCCAAGCACAAAAACAACTTATCTTCTTACAATTCAAATTCTACATTTTCTGAACAATACAACCTTTTCTGACCAAAAGTGCAATGACCAAAAAAGTAATAGTCTAAACAAACTGCTAGACTGCTAGTTATAATTTCTTATCGATAGTGGGAAATTATTAAATTTAGTTTGCAAATCATGTGAAAAAATGGAAATAAACTTTTCATTAATATACAAATACTTTCCCTCCACTCGCATCGAATTCTACAAAGTCCATAAACCCCCAAACACACCATCAACAAGAACTTTTTTCACCTGAGCTATTTTCAAAATTAAATTCTTCACCTTATAAAAATTGGAATCATTCACTCCAGTATATTGTAATAAAAGAATATCAACCATCCTCTCCTTTTTTAGTCTCTAAGTACCCTATATTTAGCCGAGGCATTTATACCCCAAATATTCCAAGATAGAAAATAATTTTTATATCAAGTCGAGGAAGTTTTCTTCCTCTCAAAGACAAAATTCTTTGCTTCCTACTAGCTACATCCTTAGCAATGACTCTGGTTCTCAATTCCTAGAGATTGGCCTTCCTTGAGAAACTAAAATTCCTAAATCAACCTTCTTAGATTTCCTTCTACTTCCAACAATTTTTTTTGGATAACCTTTTCCTCCTTTTCCAACTCCGAATCACTAGTAGAAGTTCATTTTCCTCCATATTCTTCATCCTTAGACCCATTTTGAATAATGTTAATATTTTTTATTTTTTTCTTCCATAGCGAATCAATGTCACATTTTGTTGAGGAGTGGTTTCTCCTAAAATCCTTGTTTCTATGCTCTTTTCCTTTAGCTTCGCTTGAGAGTGGCTCTTTTTCAATATTTTCTTCTACATGTAAAGAATAGTTATTTTCCTTTTCAATCAAAGCATTAGTCACCAAACATTTAATTAATACCTCCAGGTTGAGTTTCTGGAACATACTCTTCCCCTCCAACAATTCCATCCCCATCAAGGATAGCAAGAACCTCAAAGTTATTTGGAGATGGAACCTTACTACTTTGACCAAATTGTTTCTACCCCAAAACTTCTCCTTGTTTAGTTTCCTTTTTCCTCTAAATCCTTAAAGGCTATCCAATTCTATTATTCATAACTTTCTCCTTAGGATTTTTTGGGCATGTTTTTCAAATATGCCCTACTCTTTTTCAAAGGTTACACAAGGGAATAGGAGTTTCATACTGAATCTCTTGTTCCTATTCCTTGTAATCTAAAACTAGCCTAAAATATTTAGGTAATGGTTCAACTAGATTTGCCTATACAAAAAAATGGGTCGCTATCATTTTGGTCTAAAATTTAGTAGTTGAATTAAAATCAATTATTTTTTCAATCACTTTAGCTATCCCGAGAAAAATACTGTTATCCCAAAATTCCATTGGATTTCATGATAGACTCACCCATAAGGGAACTGATTAAATACTGGTTATAGCTTGATTAAATCCCTGGCTCCATTTTTTGTAAAAATAACCCTCTTCTCCAAAAATACCATGGGCCCCTCAACAAAACATTTTCCATATCCTCCAGATTTGCAAAGTTAAACAACAAAAAATTATTAGGCAAATCCACCACTGCTTCCTACCCCAAAAGTTTCCTTTTATCTCGAACCCACTTCCTTATTGTGTCTCAGTTCAGTCTATTACCCAAAAATTTCCCAACAAAAGAATTTTTTCCTTTTTGAATCACTATGTCAGCCAAAATTTTTGGGACCTTAAGAGTAAAACCCTTTTCATCCCAATCTCTATATAGAACAAATTTGTATTCTCGTAAATTTTGACCTCTCTTCAAAACTTGCACCCAAGAAGTACCTCCCTTTGACCTTTCTACTATTTTCAAATTCAAATCTACTACTCCTGGATCCAAAGGGTTAGAATCTTTCCTATCCACATACTTATGGGATTCTGCCACAATAGAACCATTGCCTATTGCCTTTCTTACTCATCTTGTCCCTGCTTCTCCTTTAAAATACCTACATACCCCATATTTTCTCCTCTAGGGCTTCCTCTGGTAGAAATTCAACGTCAATATTACCTTATTACTTAGATTGGGTTTCCCCTTCTTATCAGTGGCCATTACTATATCATTGATACATGTCGTTGGTAGCCTGTAGAACAAGACTATGCTATTCGAGCACGATTGTTAGAAAGCTCTTCTTTAACTTGATATTGTTAAAATATTTTGACTAAGGGAGAAGAATCTTTTATAGCGCATATGGAGAAAATAAATCTTATTGAGAAATTAAAAGGATGAGAATTTCATACATGGAAATTCAAGCTCCAATTAATGTTTACACTCTTGATTTTTTACATTATAAAACTTACTAGATTTTTTAGCATCAAAAGAACAATAATAATAATAAGATTTATTTATAGATGAAAGAAAAATTCTATTCTTGGTGAAGAGAAAGTAGATTTTTCTAAAGAAGAAGCTTACCTTATTGGAGGAAAAAATGACTATCTACCTCCTATTGATGACTATGTCAATATTGAAAATGATGATGTAAAGGTACCCAAAAAGAAGAAGTATGTGGGCCATTGTACATAGTAGAAATTTTCTATTTTTCCAATTGTGCTTGGTTGAATGTCACTTCAAGTGTGTCGATTGTCATAAATTTTACCTCCTAATACAACTGTTCTTACAATCCACTCTTAAAATTTAGGAAAAGAGTTGTGTCATCTGACACATTCAACATGACTCAAAAATGGTTGAGTTGGTAGATATAATATTGAATGAACATATTCGGTCCTTCTTGTAGGCAAAGTTATATGATGCCCAAATATTCTAACTAATGATATGAAAATAACATGAATTTAAGATTTGATATTTATGATTCCCAGTATTTGTGAGTGGCCGAAGAATTGAGATTTATGATTCCTACAAATTGTAATCCCTATTAGGCAAAAGGTCGAGCCTCAAATACCAGTTGTAAAGGCATAGAAGTGTTTCTTTCTCTATTAGCAGCAACTTGGAAGGTATGACATGATCTAACATGGGCATGGAAATCCTTAAAAATTTGAGACCAGTAGTATCCAACTCTAAATATCTAATGCATTGTGGCATTGGCTGAACCATGTCTAGTCCCATATTTTCCATGAAAGTCATTAAGGACTTGAGTAGCTTCATTTTTATCTAGGCATCTTAGGTAGATTCCTTCATGGTTTCTTCTATATAAAACACCTACTTTAATCATGAAGTTAGCACTTTTTAGATGTAATGCTCTTCTTTGAGTAGCATTGAAATGACCTAAGTATTTGTTATTCAGTGAGTAGTACACTATATCTTTGTACCATTTGTCACTTGTGATGTTATCCACAAAATATTGTTGGCAAAGAATTTGAGGATCAATTTTTGCTAAAGTTTTACTTAATCCTTGGCCTCTAACTATTTTCATAGGTTGGATCTCTAAATCAAATTATTGTAAGGTTGTCATATATTTGCCTCTTCTTTCTCCTAATTCATTTTGCATTAGCATGGTTTTGACAGTTGGGTCTGACATAATTGCAAATATTCTACTGTGTAAAATGTAATGTCTAAATCTCTTTATTGCTTTTACTAAAGCAAAGACATATTTATCTATAGGTGAATATTTTAGCTGGTCATATTTTAAAGGGGAGCTCATAAAGGCTATTGTATTTTCATCATTGTTATCATTTTTCTATGTCAAGACACTAGCATTTGAATGTTTTGAAGCAAATGAGTAGATGTAAAAGGGTTGTGTATAATCAAGATTCACTAGGACTAGAGCATTAGAGATAGAATTTTTTATTTCTTGGAAATATTTTTGAGCTTTAGAAGTATAAGTAATGTTAGCATATTTCTTGAGCATGGCATTCAATGGCCTAACTATCTCTGCAAATCCTGAGATGAATTTTCTAATGAAATTAATATTTCCAAAAAATGATTTGAGTTCTTTCTTACTACTTGGGAGAGGAATTTTCTGAATTTCCTCTACTCTTTCAAGATCAATTGAGATATCATATTTGAAATTAACATGACCTAAAATTTCTCCTTCAGTTACTCCAAAAATGCACTTTTTTGGCTTCAATGAGATACCATGTTCTCTACATTTTTGGAATACTTTTCTTAAATAATTAATATGATTCATTATTTTCTTTGAAAATATAGGAATACCATCAATATAGATTGTTATGCATTTTCCAATTAGATCTCTAAAAGCATAATCCATTTCTCTTTGAAAGGTAGCACCTACATTAATCAATCCAAAGTGTATTATCCTATAAGGTAATACACCCCACTTAGTGGTAAATGTTGGCTTCATTCTATATTTAGGGTATATCATAATATGATTATATCCATAATATCCATCTAAGAAAGACATCATTTTAGATCCATTTACTATTTATAAAATGTGATCTAAAGAGGGTAGAGGATAATTATCCTTCTGCAAAACCTTATTAAGATTCCTAAAGCCAATGCATAGGTAAATTTCTCCAGTTTTATTTTGAACAGGTACTATATCAGCTACCCAAATGGAATACCCAATGGGAAATATAATACATGCATCTAATAGCTTTTGAACTTCCCTCTAAATAAGTTCTTGTAATGTATTAACAAACCTCTATTTTTTCCTAGTTGACTTTGCTTCTAGTTTCAAAGGGATAGTATGAGAAATAATTCTTTGATTATATGTTTTTATATCTTCATAGCTCCAAGCTATGATATTTCTGTATTATTTAAGAGCTTGTATGATTCTTTCTTTTTCTTGACTAGTGCATGATTTTCCTATCAAAACATTTTTGGAATTTTCACTAGTTCCTATGTATATTGTATCACATGTATTATCTTAAAATAAAGTTTTATTGCATACTTTTGTAGTCTGTATCAAATAGTTTTTCAAGAGAAACGATACATTTGGGAATTGTATTAGTTTTCAAAGTTGCCTCATTCTCTTCATCAACTTCATCCCTTATTTTGTCATCTTCATCTATTACCTGGTTTTCAAAAATTCTAGATTTAGCAATAAAATTCAATATATGCTTATCATTTTCAAACACTTGAGAATTTTATATGTTGTCTAGGATAGAAGGACAAGTTACCAATTCTACTGAAATTTTCTTAATCCTTCTATTACTTATGGGTTTCAATGTACTTGTTGCCACTACTACGAAATCTATAATTTTATTTTTCTATCTAGAGATCAGTTTGATATTAAAAGCATGAAATTCATTAATAAAATATCTTACTCCATTTATATAGTGAATTCACCTTTTGTCATGGCAAGCATAGCTTTTAATATGTTTGACCATTAAATCAGAGTCTCCTAGTACCTTTAAGCATTTAATATTCTATTTGAGGGCTAACTAAAGTCCATATATTAATACTTCATATTCAACAGTGTTGTAGGTGTGTTGTAGGTACAAGGGAATTACAATCTATAGGCTACTAAACAAGATTTACCTTTGGTACTGATGAGTTCAATACCTACTCCATTACTACCTAGATTTAGATCCTTCAAACTTAAGAGTCCAAACCAAATTTTCATCTTTATTTTATTTTCTTGGTGTAACCTCAGTTTCATACTTATTTATTATCTATTTAGATTCAAGAGTAATAACTCCTAATTCCAATTCATTATAGAGAACTTTGTTGATCTTATTGTAATTAGTTATGAGTTCTTTAAGTCTAGGTTCTATTTCTTTTTTAATATGATTTACAACACCTCACCAAGGCAACCACATATGCAAATTTTTGTGGTCATATATCCATTCATATTTGTTGACTAGTCTCTATGGAGTAACATTCCATATCCATCTAGGATATCTACCACTTGAATATATATGTACTATTGAATTTTTGATTTTTGATTCTAACTGTATATGAATGTTTTTGAGCATACCAACCACATTCACTTCTATTTTGTCTAGTTGGACTACCACTCGATTAGAGGGAGTAGGTTTCAATCCTAGCTTTTGGAAAATAATATATGGCATGACATTACCTAAGGCTCCTAAGTCAACAAGACTATTATGCAGATTTTTACTTGCAATTATGATAGTCAAGAGAAAAGGAGGGGGCTTCCCCTTTATATTTTCATGACACAATTTAGGCATCAATGGTTTTCTTGGATTGATTATTATTTTGATCACTCAAATCTTTAATTAATAGTTCTTGTTGGTCAGTTAACTAGGCAACCTCAACTAGAGATATGTTTGCTTTAGTTTTTTTAAGCCTTTTATAATATTATATGCAATTTTATTTTGTTCTACATTTCTATAAGGTTGTGGTGGGACATTTGCCTTAGGTGGATTGGTATTATTGCTATATTGTACATTAGGAGGGATAGAAGTATCATTAGGTGGAGTAGAGGAAGTAATTGGTGCCTTACATTTGCTTCTAAGCATATAATTATTTCCTTTATTGAATTGCTTATAGGCTTGTACTTCTTCTTCTAAAGATCCATCATATCCTTCTTCATCTTCTTTTGATGATTCAAAATTTTCTACTACTAAAGTTATTCCATTACTAGAGCTAGCTTGATTTGTATTATCTTCATTAGGTATTATTTCCATATTTTCCATTTCTTTTTGGACTATGTCTAAAGCTATATTGAATTCAGGGAAGTCATTTTCATTATGTTGTGTAGTGGAATGCACTCTACAATTTTTTAAAGCTAAATCTAAGAGATTGACTATGGTATTGGACTGATTCAGATTGGAAATGGGGTTGGGTACTCCCCCATTGTTTGGATGTGTGTTCCATTTATGATTCACTCTTTGGAAATTAAAGTTCCTATTCTGAGGAAGATTATTGGGAGGTGGGTTCTGAGGTACTTATTTTTATAGTCAGATCATATCACTACTAAGTTTTTGTACCATTATTTGCAAGTTATCTAACTGAGAATTGTTATTATTGGTCTAGGCTACAATGGTTTGGTTTGTTGTATTATTTGCAGATGAAGTGGGATTCAAGAAAGTTGGTATGATTTGATTTGGAGTAGTATTAAAAAATACTGGCATATTTTAATTTGGATCATTATTAAAAAATGCAAGTGTATTTTGAGCATTAGTTTCAATATTCTTCTAAGTATTAAATTGATTATCTAAGTACATTGGAGTACTAGGATGGGTAGGGGTAGTAATAACATTAAATAGCTAATTTGGGTATGGTAAAGTATTCAGCATTGGTAGCTATTGTGCAAGGGCTTGATTGATCATTAGGACTTGGTTAAATGCACTTGGTTGTCCTAAGTAAGATAATTGTCCAATTCCAAAACCTTAAGGTATCAATTATTGTTCTAATGTCAAGGTCTCACTATATTCCATGGGTAGAGTGGTGATATGGGGTGCGCTCCTTACAAACATGGAGGTGAGAGGATCTAAATCTCTTTAATACATTTGTGTAACTACTTCAGCGTTAAGTGTTCGGGGTGGAGTCAACCTATTATATAGCTTATGAAATCTAGTATTGAATAGCCTTAGAGGCTCATTGGTATCCCTTATGGATAAGGAAAATTGATGGTATATAATAGCAAGGTCTATGGGTAATCTAAACTAGCTGATGAATGTTGTTTCAAGTTGAACCTAGGAGGTGATGGAATTTGTAGGTAAACTAATATACCAATCATATGCTAGTTCATCCAAAGTAAGAGGAAACATTCTACAAGCCACATCCTCATGTTCAACTTGTAATCAAATTAAGGCATCCTTATAAGCTTGAATGTGTTCTTTAGCTATTCTAGCTCCATCATATCTGTACCTAGGTAAATATCTTTCAATATTCTTAGGCATATCATCAGCTAGTCTAGGTATATTTAGTGGACTACTACCACCTAACCAAGGTGCAAATGCTTCCATGGGTAATTTAATGGAGTGACAAATGGATCAATAAACAATGTGATAGGTTGGGATGAGGTATTAATGGAAGGAAGAGTGCTTGACTGACCTTTACTATTTTTGGGTATTCTAGGAGGAGAAAGACTATAAAATTTAGTATCACCTTTAGAGGCCTTAGACCTGGTGATTATAATCCTAGGTTCTAGTTTTAACAGTCAAGGAGTATGATATATAATAAAATATAATAGTGATCTAAGCAATCTATAACAAAAATGAATTAGAGCTTTTAGGTTGAGGTTATTAAACTATTCATACCTATAGTAACAATGAATCATACATTTTAGGCCCTCCTTCTAGCACAATTTTTAGTTGAGTGATGCACCTGACCCTATTATCGATGTACATCGATAATTAGAACAACAATTATTATCTCTTGAAATGGAACATTTCTCTCCCAAGGATTGGATAATAGGATATGTTATTGTTAGATTTTAAATCAAAGTATAAAAAGGGAAAATAGGTGGATAACTCAAAATTTCATATAACTATTACAAGGGTGAGTTCCAATTCATTGTCTAAGCTTGAAGAACTAGATCTAATTTAATTTCTCAATTAATATTAAAAATATGAATTCTTAACATTGAAGATTGCATCAAAGAAATAAGGAAAATCAAGATTCTAGGCTTGCTACCTTAAGATTATCAACATAAATCATTCATTGCATCATAATCATGATCATTATAACACATAGCAATGATTACTCTAAAACTTATAGAAATATAACACATGAAAATGAGCTTCAAAATATGAAATTCAACTAATCTACTCCTAATCTAAGCAAGTTTCAAAAAAATTCAAAAGGAAAAGGTTAGAGAAAGAAAGAAAACAAGGTATTGCATCTTGAAGCCTTAAACTGAATTTTTTGAAGTAGCAACTTTGAATCAAATCGGCCTTAGCCCAATTATCATTCACACAACCTAAAACTAAGATGGTGCCATATTCAAGGGAGAAAGACAAAATATAGAATGAACTTAAATGTAATCACCATCAACATGCATATATTACACCAAGTCTTATGATGTTTTGCATTGATAAAGATGTTCAATGATTACACTCTCAAACTTGTTGGCATCATTTGATTGGAAGGATAAATCTCCAAGTAAATGACGAGTTCAAAATCCACCAACTACAAAATAAAATAAAATAAAACCCTAAAATATCTATTGATAAAAATGGATTTTGACCCATTGAAATGGGGTCTTCGTGGCTATTTATAGCCTTTCAATTTTAAAAATTGTAATGGTTTACAACTGTATTGGTCCAATTATCTTCAATTGAGTAGATGGTGTATCAATTTGTGCATCTTCTTGGTTTTGATATTTGAGTTTCAAACATGGATCTTTCCAACGGTCTTAGATGCATCCCTCTAAAGCTAGGTATGTTGAGTTGGCATGAACTAGATGGTCTGAGATCAAGTCCAAATTCACTGTATGTCCCCTTATTCCTTTCAACCTTTGCTTTCTGGTTCTATTACCTGTAAATCAAAGAATAAAATCAATAATAAATTCAAATTATATTTGGCAATAAAATTTATCATAATAATTGATGGTTAACCTTTGAAATTATTAGAATATTCAGGCCATTAATATTTATCCATTGCTTAGCCATTATTTATTTATTTATTGATTTTGATTTAACCATGAAATGTATTGATAAAATACCTTAGGTTTTTGAATTAACTAAAAGGTGTGCTCCTATTGGTTGATTATATTTATTAATTGTATTTTATAAGGTTTTATCATCCATTAATTTCTTGGTCCAAGGGTTAGCCTACATAAATAAAGGTTTCTCCCATTCCACTTTAATTCTAAATCCTCTAAGGTTTGATGTTTAAAGACTAAGGGTTAGGCTTGTGGCACAACATTTTCCTCCTCTTTAATTTGATGTCCAAAATACTAAGGTTTAATGTTAAGGCCTAATTATAATTATTCTGAGGGTCATGCACACATATACTAAGGTTTCCCCCCTTTTTTCTATTTAATTTCATGTTCAAAATATTAGTTCTAATGTTTAAAGGCCTCATCATTTTATTTCACTTAATTGAAGTGCCCAAGGTCTTAAATATCAAATCCAAAATTAAAGTCAATGCTAAGGTTTAGGTCTATTATTTTAATTAATTAAAGCATCAAAATATTAAGCCTTATGGCTTAGAATGTGTAGGAAAATCAAAATCATACTAATCCTACTAGTCGGCTTATTAATTGGGTTAGAATGCACAGGAGAATTGAAATCAAAGTAATCCTACTAGTTGACTCAATGAGTGTTTCAAAATTCATAGGAGAATAAAAATTAGACTAATCCTACTAGTCAAAAAATGGATGGTAGGAAATTATCGATGCTTCTGCCTTTGAATATAGGTCATTGATTAAAGTCAAACAATCCAAGGGTTTGGCTTATGTTTGAAAATCCATTCCCTTATTTCGTTTTAATGCCATGTTGAAACATTAAATTTAATATTAAGGCCTAAATTTTAAAGGGTTAGGATTGTTAATGAATTCCCCCCCTTCTCACTTTAGTTCCACTAAGGCCTAATGTCGTTGAAAAATTAAATGACCGCCTAAGGTTTCAATCCAAAAAATATTTGGCTCAGATTGGGTAGGAAGGGAGAAAAATGGATGGGTAGGAATGAGTAGGGAAAATTCAAATGAAGGGCTTTGATTGGTTAGAGAAATGGATGGGTAGGAATGAGTAGGGAGAAGCAAAGCACCTTGATCTGATTGGTTTGAAATTGGAAGATAGGAAATTAGTATGGAAAAGTTAAATGAAATGGATGGTAGGAAATGAGTAGGGAGAAGTCAAACAAAAGGTTTTGATTGGTTACAGAAATGGACTGTAGGAAATGAGTAGGGATATTTGCAATGAATGGATATCGTTGATTTTTTTTTTGTTTCTTTCCAAAGGCTTGCATTCGTCCTCATATGCGAGTAAAGCCTACCATTGATTTTCATGGATCGATGCCTACTATAAATATTTAAGGAATTGCATCAAGGTTATGCATAAGGGTTAGGTCCCAAAATTTATTTATAATAATGGGGCAAATTGGTTTTGAATTTGAGGTGAATAGTGTCCAAAGTCATGCAGAAGACATGTTGAATTACCTATTTTTGTCATGAAAAATATAAAATGTGGTAAATTTATCATAATATTTCATAAAACAATTTTTTTTAAATGTATAGTAAAATACTACCAACAAGAGATAGAAAAATTAAATGACTGATGACTAACAATATTCTACCGGTTGCATGCTAGATGATGACATACACCAGCCTACTAGTT
This sequence comes from Wollemia nobilis, assembly GCA_028583015.1. Classification (NCBI taxonomy): domain Eukaryota; kingdom Viridiplantae; phylum Streptophyta; class Pinopsida; order Araucariales; family Araucariaceae; genus Wollemia; species Wollemia nobilis. The sequence continues at coordinate 5,735,329 of JAQPPZ010003280.1, forward strand.
GCATGACACATGATGACATACTACAACCTACCGGTTGCATGGCACACGATGATATTTGATAACCTACCAATTACATGACACATGAAAAATGCCTCACATGAAGACCAAGATGACATATAATAGCCTATCAATTGCATGGTAGCATGATGCCTAATGATATCCTATTGAAAATATGCTTCACGATACCTGACAAGAGCCTACTGGTAACATGGTACATGATTCCTGATGAAAGCCTATCAAAAATATGCTTCATGATAATATTAAACAACCTACCAGTTGCATAACACATGAGGAATGCCTCACAGGATGACCATGATGACATACGATAACCTACCGGTTGCATGGTAGCATGACGCCTAATGAGAGCCTATTGGTAACATGCTTCATGATGTTTGATGAGAACCTATTAGTACCATGATGCACAAAGCCTGATGATAGCCTACCAATTGTGTTTCCAATGATGACACCTACTTCCACGTGTTAACACCTCCTTTAATGCTACACATGCAAATGACTATAAAGGGAATGAACAATTTTATTTCACTTCTTTGAACACAACAAAAAAACCTAAGTATTCTTAATTTATCCCAAGTCTTTCCAAAGCCTTCCAAAACCCTTCCATTCTTACCCAAAGTGATATATTTGTAGCAATGGCCATACTGTCATCCATTCATCCATAAAAAAATATTTTCAAAAACCTTGTTTGATCTCTCATATCTAAAGTTATCAAAACACATAATTATGATTCCACATGGCTGACAAAATATGGCCTCCTAGGGTTAGTATCAATACCCCAATACAAAACGAACAATAATTTGTTGCATAGAATTGTCGAGTGTTATTACAATTAGAAGCGGATCGTCACCATGACCATCGAGAACAAGATTCTCTCGTTCTTTGTCAAACTGGATAACGTCCACAGATTGAAAAGGCTTCCATATAAAATTATGAATCCATATCATAAAAGTTCTCTTTGTCTAACCATGGAAAAATATACCTGGAGAATAGCTTCAATTTTTTAGGTAAGTCTTCCAAATTTAAAGTTTCCTCTTCATTGCATAATTTCCAAATGTAATTATTAATTTTGTGTTATAATTTTTTGTAGCTCACTTAAATCCATCTAGAAGGGCCTTCTATTTTTAGTTTTTACCCACAAGTTCCTTCATGCGGTCATCAAGTTCTTCCAAGAACATGTTTTACAAGTAAGAACAATAGACATTCCATTTTGGGCTTTGGCGTATATGGTACGTTGTCTTGGAAACAACAGATTCGACTAGTCTTCATATGTTTTCAACCAAATCACAAATGATCTTAAAAACGTGTGCACAAACACTGTTGCCACTACTACCATTGTTTCTACAACCAATAATTTAATTTATTTTTTGTTATGAAGCATTTTAAAATGTAAATAATACCTCGATCCCAACCTCGCTCCACACAAAATTGAAGATTGTTGGCTTAACAACTAAAGAGGTGTAGGTAAAATTCATATTTTAAATTTAAATTTACAATAAATTAATTTTTATTATATTAAGATATAGTTTTTAAGTTTTAAGTTTTTAATTTATACTTGAATACAGAAAAGAGCAACCTCATCTTCTAATATAATAGAGGCTACAATTAGAGGACTTCTCATAGAGGCTAGTGGATATTCTAAGACACAATCACCACAACCTCTAATAACAAGATCTACTAAATGCATGAGGTCTTCTGTATCTCCTCTTGTTCATGCAACTACCTCTTCAGTTGCACATCGAGAGCCTACCAATGTTGAAGAAGTTAGCTAGCCCATGAGAGGTAATGTTACTCTTTCTATATTTGGTTTAGTGTAATTTATTTCTTTTACTTAATTTTAGTTACCTTTATCTAATGATTTTTAAATGTATTTAGGGAAACATCGCAAACATACTTCAAAACAACTGGCCAAATTAGAACATGAGGCCACATCGACATCCAGTATGCACAATTAAAGTTAATTAATTGCTATATAGTATATTTATATTTTTCATCATTTTATTTCAATATTTTCTAATAAATTTTATTCTAATCATTTTGTAGAGGCCTTAGGTCAATTACAACAATTGAGGCAATGAATGATGCCACCACCGCCTCTACCATAACAACAGTTGATGAGGGGTCAACAACATATGCATGGAAAGCAATTATTTTCTTCAAGGAGTTTAGGAGGCCATACTCAGACTATTTTAGACTTTCTAAAATTTTCACTTGGAAATATTTCTACTATTATGCATGACTTTTGACTTGGATAATCCTCCTTTAGATGAGGATTATCTTTATCAAGATAACATTCCTGAGTATTTTAAATCTTTTGATGTGCTTCAAACTGAAGCATGACAAATTGAAGGACAAGTGGCCACTGCTCATAGCTCCTCCCCCCTTGTCAAACCAGTGACCCTGCTTCTCTTAAAGATGATGAGAAATTAAACTTTTTAGAATCTATTTTATTAGTAGATAATTGTGATGCCACAATAAAAGATAGTGCTTCAGGATATTGCAGAATTGAGAGACTAGGAGTATCGGATAAAAATTCTAATTAAAGAAATAAATGCTCGATACAATTTTTTTCAAGAAGAGATAACATGTTTTCATTGGTTGAGCAAGAACTAGAAAAGCTTGATGCTTTATTACATCAAGCAAAATTAGGAAATGTAAAGACCACTCTAGTGTATAATGATGAAATTTTAGATATCCTTTTGAATAGGCTAGAGAATCTAAATGTCAAAGCCCAGGCATATTACAATAAATGGGTAATTGATAAGAAAAAAGTTAAAGTGGAAAAGGCTACCAAAGTAGTTGTTGAGGTAAGTCATCAATATTTTGTTTAATCAATTTTTTTTTCATATATTTAGACTTTTAGTAACTAACATATTTTAAGTTTTTTTATGTGCAGTCCAATTTTGACAATTTGAAGAAACAGGTGGAAAGCCTGAAGGTTTTTTTGAACACTACAAAGCATAATCTAGAAAATGCTATCAAATTGAAAGAATGATTATATACCACCATTAGAGAGAATAATGCCCTCAGGAGAATAATAAAGAAACATGATATGGATCCTAATATTTTGCTTAAGGAACATAAGAAAGAAATACCTTTAGGTTTGAAAGAAGATCTAGCTATAGAGGAAAGGGCATTGATTGTGAGTTTGAATAGATGTTGATGAGATTTGGTGCCCTAGAAGGAGAAAATTCTAGGCAAGGGCATGAGTAAAATCATATAGATACTACATTAGAGCCAACACATGCATCGTATCAAAATGGATGCACAATTCACTAGTTTTGTAAAATCGTAAAAGAATAGTATCAAAGTGGACACACAGTTCACTAGTTTTGTAATGAAAAGTGATTCCAAATAAATAAAAAATATTTTCTAAATATGTGTCTGATATTTTAAACTATTGTTTTGTTTTATTAAATCTTTGTAGAGATTTACATTTGCTTGCTATTGGAACTATGGAAATTTAGAAAACAAAAGTTTAAAAATGATGAAAATGATGCAATTATGTTACTTAGGTGTTGATTGAATATGTTGGAATAATTATATGTTTAATGTAGTTGTGCTAAAGGATTCTTTCAATTCACCCCAAACGAATGTGCCATTAAGAAGTTTAAGTTTTATTTTAATATAAAAAATCCATCCAATGTTTACAATATTCAATAAAGCAAAGCAAGGCTATCATATAAAACATATAATTTTATGAACAAAGGGTATGATATAAAATAAAAAAATTATTAACAAGTTTATGATAAACAATATAAAATTTAAACAACATATTTTTTAAAACTCATCAGTACAAAAAAATCATAATCCTAAAGACAGATGTTTACAAAGCAAAGTTTTTTTTGGGCCCGCCGCCCCCAACAAAAAATCATGCAATATGTTAAAAAATCATCAATAAAAAAAAATCATAATCCTGAAGACATATGTTTACAAAAATCATGCAAATATTACAATGAAGGAAGTTGAAACAAACACTTCCCATCTTGTCCCAAATCACTTATATGCATAGTTGATCTTTGTGTCTCAACAATATGATCACTACAATTATCATTTTCCTCATTATCATGAATATTAGTGATACCTCTTTTGTCTGCTATAGATTTCAAATATGCTAGAGATCTGTCATAAGGATACTTGTCCACCTCATAAGATGAGACATATATTCTCAAGCAATTTTCTAAATTTTTATCCAATTTATTATGAACTTTAGATTTCACAAAAGATAATGCACTAAAAACCCTTTCATCTTCCACTGATCCCAAAATTATTGTTTGACACAATTCATATAAGTAAAAATATTCACTCATTGTATACTGTAAAACACTACTAGGGTACAAATTTTTCCACAAATGTATAATAGAACCTGGTTCATTAGGATTAGTCAAATGTGAAATTTGATCAACCATTGTCATTCCAAAATATGAGGATTGATTGGTCAAAATTTCTTTATTTAGAATACCATTGATCTCAATACCATTGACTTCCACACGTTTAGCAAAATGTTTAACAAGTGTACCCATATATTTTATAAACAACTCACTTTTACTATTATCGTCTATTCTAGGATCCCAAAACATGGGGTTAACCACACCCATCACTTCAAGCAACTCATCTCTTTGAAAATGGTCTCTGATTTCTCTTATCAATGTTTCTGCTATTTTTCTCAATTTAATCCTTGTATTGAGTAAAACTACATCAAATTTGTTGTATGTGATTGGCATTTGTTCAACATCTTCAATAACTATATCCAATCGCTTTTCAAAACAATATAAAGGTATCTCTTTTCCATGAACATTAATACAAAGATGATCGTTGATGTTGAACTTCAATAAACTATTTTGATCATTAAAATTTATTAAAGTTCTCCAATCATCAAACAAAGGATCCATAAAATTTTTGTTAGAACAAGTATAACCTATCAATATGCATACAAATTTGTTTTCTAATCCTGATGAAATCAACAATATAAATGGATCTTTCTTGCGCAAGTTTTATCAAAGTATTCATTTCATGCAACATTGGAAGAATACCACATAAAGTGAGTAGTGTTTCCTAAGTCTATCATATGATATAGCAAATATTTTGCTTTATCAACTACCCTCCAATTATCATACATAAACCCTACTAAGGATTGATATTCTTTGAAAACTCTTGTTGTAGGTTGAAACAATGAAATCCACCTAGTATATACATCTTTTAACAATTTTTTACCTTCAATAACTCCTAGTGCAAATAGTTGAAACTTTGCAAACCTTTTTGGACTGCACAAAAAATAAGAATGAATTTCATGGATGAGTTCTTTGACTCACAATATTTTCAAATGTGCTCACAATTTTGTATGCAAGATTCATTCTATGAGTCATGCAATGAATTGGGATCAAATATGGGGTAACTAATGTTTGAAGTCGAACACAAAGACCATTTTTGTGACCTTGCATTATAGTAGCACCATCAATCCCAACACATATTAATTTATTGGCTATTGTTGCATCATCCATTCCAACAATATATTTTAATCTAGTAACAACAACATTGTAAAGATTTTTTGCATTACAATTTTCCACCATCTTATGTAGTGCTAACAAATGAGGTTGCCTTACATGATTTTGAAAGGTGTAAACATGCATGCAAATCCAAGATGTGTTGTCAACAATAGTTACCTCATCAATTGAAAGTGAAATGAATTTAGAATTTTTAACTTTCTCTCTTAGGTCCTCCTTCTCAACCAAAGAGAGACATTTTACCATTTCCCAACCACTTTGATCTGACCAATGGGCATTGGGAAGATTTTGCACATCAGCTAGTTGAAAGAGATGCTTAAAATAAATAAAATCAGACATAGGTCTACCCTTTTTAAGAATAGTATATACGACAACAAACTGCAAGCTTTTTGAAACTAAAGTGGTTTTATAAATTTTTTGAAATTGTTCTAGAATCATTCCACCATTTTTAACTAGTGTTTTTTGTTGTTTCATCTCTTTGTCATAGTCTTTTGCATATCTGACATGTACGCATTATGATGCATCCTTCCACCTAATTATTTTCTTAGTTGTTCCATCACTTTCTTTTACTATCACATAAACTTTTCCACAATGTTTTTCTATTGTATCCAACTTAAGTTGCATCTTATGATCTTTTCCTAGTTTCCAACTACAAATAATGCATCTACATTCTATTGGTGTATCATTACTATTTTTTGACTACATCGGTTCAATAAATGGATATTTTGATGACCATTCAAGTTGAAATATCCTTCCAATAGTCCACCTTGTTAAATTTCTATGTTTAGGTTTATGAGTAGAAGATTCCCTAGAAGTGTGCATTTGGTTAGAATGATCGTTTTCATTTTTGGTTGGTGTGCCAATTTCAGGATTTTGTTCAAGTTGTTGCATGTCATTGTTAATCAAATTTTCATGTTGAGGTATTTCATCCTCGGGAATATCATCAAGTGGAGGTATATCAGGGTCAATTGTGTATTCTACATACAAATATGTTCTATATCATTTTTTAAAATTACTTATGAAAATTACTATTGAGTAGGTAAAATGGGTATGTACCTTGCATTTGTGTAGATTTCGATGCCTCATTGGATTTTTATGCCTCATTGGATTTTGATATATGGCTAAAATATTTTAGGACTCTTTTTTATAGAAGATTTTCCTCCCTTGTTTCCATTGGGAGTAGGTGCCATTGTACCTGTAAAGGAAAAAGTATTTCATGTTAGAAAAAGAACGTGATATTGAATAAAATTGTGACAATTCTACAAGTGTTATAAGGGACATGGTGGTCTTCTACCTATTGTTGGTCATCTATTCAATGGTATAGTCATCTTTGTTTATTATGCTATGCGTTGTTATTGCTTATGCTCTACTATCGATTATTGACCATTTCTTTGATGTTACTGGTTATCTTCCACATATTTTGTGCTAGTAATCATCTTTCATCTATCGTCTATTCAATGCTATAGTTTGTCTGTCGTCTATAGTATATTCTATGTTATCGATCGTTTGTGGTCTATAGTCTATTTTCTACTATCATTTAGTCATCATCTATTTTCTTCTATCAAGCATATTTTATTTATTATGCTACTCATCGTCTATCATTTATTTAATGTTACTAGTTGTTTGTCATCTATAGTCTATTATTTATTGTTAATCATCTATCATTTGTAGTCTATTCTCTATTATTGTTTGATAATTATTTTTTGTCCTTCATTTATTATGCTATCCATCATCTATCATTTATTATCTACTTTCGAACGTCTACCATTTATTGAATTCTATTGGCCTTCTATCATTTATTCTCTGCTATCAATCATCCATCTTCTATTATGCTTTCGTTCTCTACTACCGCTCGTTTTTCGGCTTCTCTAGTGCCAATCGAGGAGAACCAATGTTTAAGATGTATGATTGTCACTATCACATTAGGTATATATACTGGTGGTATAATAGGTGATTTTGTCAATGTAAATAAAATTATTTATAATTTCAAGGTAAAAAGGTCCAAAATTTAGGTGGGAATGTTGGTGATTTAAAATTTAAACCATAAAATTATTATAATTAGGGGTGAACTGACCTCTCATGACCCACCTTGGTAGGAATTGCTACTTAAATTGGACTATGTATTAGTGAATGATGTTTAATGCTTAGTTTTGATGTTTTTGATGGATGTATGCTTTGATATTATGTCTATTTCATTTTAGGACATGGTACTTCTGATGCTTTGTGTGGTTGTAGGATCAGATGCTCTCGTGGGTGGACAAGATAATTGGCCACAATGAATGAGAGACCATCTTAAAGGAGAAATGATGATGATGAATAGTTCATCAAAGAGCTCAAGATAACATGAATAAATACCCTTTCATGTAGGTGCATTGTGGTTTACTTATGCTCATGTTCATACCATTGGACCAGGAAAGTTGCTTGCAATGAGTCTCCTTAACATGATTTGATGATAGCTTAAGTATATTAAATAAGGAGCCACTCACTTAAGGATAAAATGATGGTACAAAACATTGAGAGAGTGCATTTGTTCTTGTATATGACATGATGATTTTGATTATATCCTTGTGTTCTTAGAGAATTAATTTTGGGTTGATGTTAATTCTTGTGTGCCTAAGGTTGGTAATAATCTATAATAGAAATCCATGAGTTTTTAGTTTTGGATGTTGCTTTCTATTTTTTTGTGGCTTTGATGGGCCACCTTTAACTTTGGAGGTGGTGCACTTAATACTCCATACCTTGGAGTGATGGTGCCTAAGTGGAGAGGACACATTTACATGATACCACTCTTATTTTATGAGAGCATCTTGAGATAACACCCTTGTGGATAGTGGGTTCTAAATAAAGGTACCATGTGCGTTACGTAGAGGCTCTCCATGCTAGGTGGTGCTTGGACTCTCCTTGGTAGAAGGAGGAGGTCAATGTGAAATAGAGTGCAAGTGAAAGGGGTAATGCAGATTGTAAGAGTAGAGATAGATAGAGTTGTGTAGCGTAAGGTGGTAGACAAGGACAAGTTATAGTGATGAACACAACTTGGCTACAAATTTTTGGTAAGGTTCATAGCTTCTCAATGGTGTTGTTGGGATAGCCTTCATGTTTGTTTACTACGAGTTCGTTGTGTTGTTATTTGCTTAATATCACCTCTAGATACTCTTGTTTTTCCTCTAACCTTACTATGGATTCTAGAATATTGGCTCTATCCTACGTTTGAGTTTAATTAGATGCCTTAGATATTTTGCACTTGATTGTTGCTCGCTCAAAACTAGTTCTCCTTGTGTGATGGGAAAGAGCGCAGTGTAAAGGTAGTGCTTGACTCGGTTTAGCATCACTTGCCTTAGCTGATGGATCTTGCATCACATCCTTTGCATGGCATGTTATGTAACCCCTATTGACCTAAGGAGTGTCTTGTTGTATATATTGTTCATCTGAGTTCCTATGAATCATGTACCTTCAAGTCTTTTCCTTAAGTCTAGTTTGCATAGATGCAGCTTTGGGGTGCTTGTAGCTAGTTTACATTTGTTGTGTAGGCCTTAGGGTTAGTCCTTTTGCTTGAGCAGTTGATTGATGTGCTAGCCTTTTGTTTAAGCTTGTTGCTAGTTTGATTCTTAAGTTAGTCCTTAGGATTTCTTTTAATCTCTTGATTGATTAATGGGATTTAACCTTGGACCCTATATTAACTTAATGTCAGGTTTTGGAAATAATATTTAGATTGGTAATTAATATAATGATAAATTAATTTGGCAATTAATCTAATGATAGATTAATTAATTACAATATTTTTATTGGTAATTAATCTAATGATAGATTAGTTTGACAATTAATCTAATGGTAGATTAATTCATTATATTCTTTCAATTGGTAATTAATCAAATGATAGATTAGTTTAGCAATTAATGCAATCATAGATTAATTTGTTATATTATTTAAATTTGTAATTAATCAAGTGATAGATTAGTTTAGTAATTAATTTAATGATAGATTAATTCATTACAATATTTAGATTGGTAATTAATCAAATGATAGATTAGTTTGGCAATTAATCTAATGATAGATTAAATCATTACAATCTTTAGATTGGTAATTAATCAAATGATAGATTAGTTTGACAATTAGTCTAATGATAGATTAATTCATTACAATATTTAGATTGGTAATTAATCAAATGATAGATTAGTTTGGCAATTAATCTAATGATAGATTAATTCATTATAATCTTTAGATTGGTAATTAATCAAATGATAGATTAGTTTGGCAATTAATCTAATGATAGATTAATTCATTATAATATTTAGATTGGTAATTAATCAAATGATAGATTAGTTTACCAATTAATATAATGATATATTAATTTATTATAATCATTAGATTGGTAATAAATCTAATGATAGATTAGTTTGGCAATTAATTTAATGATAGATTCAATTTAAAATTAATCTAACGATAGATTAATTCATTATAATATTTAGATTGGTAATTAATCAAATGATAGATTAGTTTGGCAATTAATATAATGATAGATTATTTTGGCAATTAATCTAATGATAGATTAGTTTAGAAATTAATCTAATGATAGATTAATTCATTATAATATTTATATTGGTAATTAATCAATGATAGATTAGTTTGGAAATTAATCTAATGATAGATTAATTTATTATAATCTTTAGATTGGTAATTAATCAAATAATATATTAGTTTGGCAATTAATCTAACAATAGTTTCATTCATTATATTCTTTAGATTGGTAATTAATCAAATGATAGATTAGTTTGGCAATTAATTTAACAATATATTAATTCATTATATTCTTTAGATTGGTAATTAATCAAATGATAGATTAGTTTGGAAATTAATATAATGATAGATTAATTCATTATAATATTTATATTGGTAATTAATCAAATGATAGATTAATATTTAGTCTTGCATTTGAATGATAAGACTTGCAAATGATAGATTGATTATTTAAAATCTCTAGATTGCTACCTAACCAAATGATGGGTTAATTTAATCCTTAATCTAACGATGGATTAATTTAGTTTGGAATTGACCTAATATTGGATTAACCTTTGGTTTTGGAATTAATCTAATGTGAGATCAATTTATTGGAACCTTAGATTTAATATTAATCTAATGTTGGATTTAATTGATCTAATATTTAGTTTAATCCAAGGATAGATATAAAGGATTAATCTATGGAGATAACCTTTCAAGATTGGATAATATGCTAATAATTTCCATGGTTGAAATCTTCAGTGTTACCTTCTTTAGTTGTTGATAACCTTCTAAAGGAAAACTAATACTACATTATGTTGGAAATTTGAGCATGTTTTGTTGTCATTGATGTCAAGAGGTTGGATGTCCCAATTTGATGAAATTAATGTCAAAAGGGTTGATTAATGTCAAAAGGTTAGAGGTCCTAAATTGATGGAAATATTTGTGAGAATATTTCTCTTGATGGCATATGAGGTATAAGGCAACAAGAAGAAAGGAAGACCTCTCCATAATATTTGAAAAAGGATTTATAAATTACCTTAGTGGTAATTTGGCAAAGGTTAAAATATTAATGGTGGCAATAAATTACCTTGGTGGTAATTTGACAAAGGTTAAAATATTTACTAATGGTGGCAAGGTTCTCCCTAAAAGGAAAAAGCCCAAAAGGTTTTAAATATTTAAATTATAATATTTAAATCCTTTAGGATTTAAATAATTATAATTAAATATAATAATTCAAAATATCCAAATTCAAATTAAAAAAAAGGCAACCGACATCAAATATTAAATTGGGCATGTGTATAAATAAGGCTAAGGTTAGCCTAAGCCTTGGAAAATTGCGCATTTGATATTTCCCAAAGTAATAGCTTGCATATTTTATTTCTCACATGCGGTAGAGGAAGGAAGGTACAAGTGTTCATGATTTTTAGAGCAAGTAGAAGGTCAAACCATGGAAGGCGCCTATCCCCACCTAAGTGAGGTGGCAACCGAGTTGGCTTGCATAACGCATTGGGAGCAGCAAGGTGCGGAGTTCGAACCACACGAAGGTTTTTTTGGGTGTAGACCTTTCAAATTTTGCACTGGTGGAGAAGGACATTAAGGAGTGCATGCTCCTTGGTTCACATGGGGTAGCATAGCCCATATGGTAGTGGCCCTTGTGTTAGGGTGCACGAGGCTAGGAGGTCATAGGTTCGAGTGATAACAATAACATTTGATTTTTGCATTAAGGTATGTGCATTTGCCATAGTTGGGAGTTATAAGGTTTAAATAAATTTTTATTATTTTCCATAGTTGGGAGTTATAAGGTTTTGATAAAGTTTTTGTTGCCATGATTTGAAATTTATGAGGGTTAAATAAATATTATTGTGTATGCTCATAGTTGGGAGTCATAAGGGTTAGTGAGTAATACTTTGAATTTATTTAAAGTGCTTTATTGTTAAAAAGGAGTTATAAGGTGGATGTGAGAATTTTTGTTTATGTGATTAGTAACTCTTGTTGATGAAATTTATTTTTAAGATAGGAGTAATAAGGTGTATAAGTGATTTGGCATTGTATGGAGAAATATTTGTTGAGGTGAATATTCTTGTGAAGATTTTGAGATAGACTATTGCTATCTAACCTTGAATTGGAAAAAGGATTTGGTTGTGAGTAAGACAGGTTTTGTGGACAATTCTTCATCAATCAAATAAGAGGTATGGGTAAATCATATTTTGTTTAAAGTGATTGGAATGAGTGTGTGAAATATAAGGTGGAGTGAAAAGGATTGTTTGATAAGCATTGTTGGAAATAGTTGAGTGAGTTTTATGTACTTCATTGTTGAATGGTTTTGAAAATATTTAAGATAGATTTTTGAGAAAAATATTGGTTGTATTATTGAATGAGTTTTGGAAAGTTTTGAGATAAAGAGTGAGAATCATTTATGCTAGGATTGCAAAACAAATTAAGTATCTTTGTGATTTTGAGTGATATTGAAAGTGAATGTGCAAACATTAGAAATCAGATTTGTGAAAGTGATAAACTTAATGATTGAGTAGAACATATTGAGTTTTTGATAGAGTACATCATTCTCTATATGTTCCTAGAGGTTAAAAATTTTGAATAGAATATGTCTAAACTGCTTCAAGTTAAAGGAATTACTTTGAAGATTAGACAAAGCATTTGATAGCATTGTGTGCAAGATTTGAGATTGATTGAGCATATCTTGTGAGCTATTTTTAGCATGTGTTTGAGCAGATTTGAGAAGAAAAATTAGAAGGTTCTTGAGAGGATAGAAGAGACAATAGTTTAGAGAAGCTGAGAAAATTGAGCAAGTCTTTGAGAAGACTTGGAAGAGATTTGAGAAGTCTTGAGATAAATGAAATCTTTAGAAGTAATGAAAAATAGAAGTCTTGAGAATTGAAGGTAGATTTGAGCAAGTTCTTGAGAAGGCTTGGAGGTAGATTTGAGTAGAGTTTTGATTTTTTCAAGATTTGTGTTAAGGCTTGGGGAAAATCTAAGTAGAGTTGATTTGTGATTTGATCAAGCTTTGTGTTAAGTCTTGAGGATAGATTTGAGATAGATATTTATGAGTAGATTTGTACTACACTTGGGATAGAGTTTGGTGCAGATATGAGATAGAGTTGAGAGTAATATTTGGAGGTGATAGAGTAGAGGATAATAGTCTCTAGTGGATAGAGATCCATTAGCTAGGGTAGTGAGGATAGAGGTCTTCTATGGAGAGAGATCCACAAGCCAGAGTAGTGGGGGTAAAAGTCTTATAGAATATCATCAACCAGAGTAGAGGGGAAAGAGTTCTCTTGTGGATAGAGTTCCATGAACCAGAGCAGAGGAGAAAGAGTTCTCCTATGGATAGAGTTCCATGAACCAGAGCAAGGGGAAAGAGTTCTCCTATGGAGTGTGATCCATGAACCAGATAGGAAGATAGAGTTCTTATATGGAGAGAGATCCATAAACCAGTTGAGGAGAAAGAGTTCTCCTAGATCAAGTTCCATGAACCAAGAAAAGGGGAAAGAGTTCTCCTATGGAGAGAGATCCACAAATTAGAGCATTAGGGGATTGGTGTCTCCTTTGGATAGAGGTCCATAAACATTGTAATAGGGAAGTGATTCCCAAGAGATTTGTTGAGAAAATTTTAGTGGAAATATTTTCTCTGTGGAGTAGCCCACATTGGGTGAACCATGTTAAATTGGTGTCTCTATTGTGTGTGATGATTTGTGCATTGCTTTGATTACTATTGTTGATATTGCCATTGATAATATTGGATAATATTGTTTGGGAAAGAAAAGTAAAAGTTGATCTTATACTGTTCACCCCCTCTCAGTATAAGCTTGTGTTCTTCAATTGGTATCAGAGCGGGTTCCTTCAGAAGAGTTTAACAACTTGAAGGAAGAGTGTATAGGAACACAGATGGCATCTCAAAGTGGATCTTCAATAAATAAGGCACCATTGTTCGATGGGAACAATTATGCTTTTTGGAGTGTAAGAATGAAGACTTACCTGATGGTACAAGGAATTGAGATATGGCAAGTAGTTGAGGATGGGTACACACCACCAACTAGTCCTCCTACAGATAAATATGGTAAGCTCTTACACCTGTATAATGCAAAGGCAATGAATGCAATCTTGGGTGGATTACATGAAGTAAAATTTATAAAAGTTATGCATTGCACATCAACAAAAGAGATATGGGAAAAGTTGAAGAATGCATATGAGGGAGATAAAAAGGTCAAGATGGTAAAGTTGCAAAATCACAAGAAAATATTTGAAGACTTGAAGATGAAGGATGAGGAAGACATTGCTACATACTTACTTCATGTGGATGAGGTTGTTAACTCCATGCGAGGACTTGGGTTTAAAGTTGAAGAATCTGATGTTTGTCAAAAGGTTCTAAGGTCACTTCCTATGAGGTATGATGGAAATATTTCAGCCATAGAAGAAACAAGAGATCTTGAAAAACTAACTTTGGATGAGTTACAGGGAACACTCATAACATATGAGATGAGAATTGTAAAGGATCCTATCCCGAAGAAAGAGGTAACTTTCAAAGCAACAAAGAAAGCAAAGGATAAGAAACCTGTTTCAAGTGATGAGTCAATCAGTGATGAGGAAGCTAACTACGATAGAAGGAACAAGAGGGATTCAGGAAAGCACAAAGGTATGAAAATAGTAAAGTGTTTCAATTGTGGTAAATATGGTCATTATGCATCTAACTGTATAGAAGCCGAAAGCAGCAATGGTGAAGAGAAACAAGATCATAAGAACAGGGAAGCAGGAAAATCCAGGTATCAAAAGAAAAGTAGGGATGGACAAAGCAAGCATGGAAAGAAGTTTTTCCAAAGACATAAGAAAAGTTTCTATGCAGACAAGATAGGCAAGAGTTCAAGTGATAGTGATGGAAGATCCTCAGATAATGAAGAAGAAGAAATTCTCTTCTTGGAAATAGAGGAAGAAGGAAGTGCTCCTATTGAAGATAAATCTGAAAAGTATGAAGATGCTCTTGAAGACAAAGAAGTAGAGGAAGAATCAAAAAATGAAGAGGAAGGAGTAGTAGATCTAGAAGTTGAGCTTATTTCTGCTCTTAAGGAATTAAGAAAGGTTAGAAAATAGAATTCGAGGCTCAAGGCTCAATTTCAAGAATGTGATGAAGAAAAAGGAAAGCTTATACAAGATCTGACAAACTCAATAGCTAAGACAAGGAGATTTAAAGAAAAGTTAGAGGTAAAAGTCTTAGAATGTGAAATATTAGAGCATGAGGTAGTTTCACTAAGGAAAGAAGTGAAAGAGTCTAAAGACAAGCTACACAGGTTTGGGAGAAGCTCAAAGACTTTGGATAAGATTATCAATGCACAAAGATCTTCATCAAACAAGACAAGACTTGGTTTTGAAGAGGGACAAAGAGAACAAGGAGAGGAGTCAAGCTCAAGCTCCAAAGAAGAAGAAGCTTCAGAAGAAGAGAGTGAAGGAGAAAGTGAGACTTATGAGGATAAGTTGAAAAATAGAAGGTTCAACAAGGAAGGAAACAATGCACAAATAAGGAATAGGAAACATCACAGGGAAGAAAGGACTAAGAGACCAATGGGTCCAAGGCAATATTTCTTCAAAGGACGTTGCTTCTCATGTAACAGGTTTGGTCACAAGGCTATGCAGTGCAGGACACATGAAAAGAAGGAATATGGTTTCACTAAGAGAAATTTCAGAAATGGGCATCTCTTTCAAGGGTATTGTTACTCTTGTAATCATTTTGGTCATAAAGCAATTCATTGCAGGGTTCATGATAGGAATGGATATGGCTTCACCAAGAGGAACTTCAAGATATTTGCACCTTCTAGGAACCACAACATTAAGTGTTATAAGTGCAATAATGTTGGGCATATGGCCAAGTGGTGTAGAACAGAATTTCCAGAGACAAGCAAGAACAGGGATATTCAAAAGAATCAGAAGAGTCAATTGAGAAAGAAGGTGGACAAAGAAAAAGAGCATTGTATGCTGGGAGTAGAGATACTCCCACCCCAAAATTAATCACCTCAAGGAGAGGAGGTGGGGAGGGGGCTGAGCTAAGAGTCTTATATTTAGCCCCAAAGGAGTCCCTTTGCCATTGATGTCAAAGGGGGAGAGATTTGAGTTAGGGGAGAGCATTCAGTTAGGGGAGCAGTTTCTCAGGGGGAGCAGTATTGAAAAAGGTAAAAGGAATGCTTAAAGGAAAAAGGGTTGCCATCAATGACAAAGGGGGAGATTGTTGGAAATTTGAGCATGTTTTGTTGTCATTGATGTCAAGAGGTTGGATGTCCCAATTTGATGAAATTAATGTCAAAAGGGTTGATTAATGTCAAAAGGTTAGAGGTCCTAAATTGATGGAAATATTTGTGAGAATATTTCTCTTGATGGCATATGAGGTATAAGGCAACAAGAAGAAAGGAAGACCTCTCCATAATATTTGAAAAGGATTTATAAATTACCTTAGTGGTAATTTGGCAAAGGTTAAAATATTAATGGTGGCAATAAATTACCTTGGTGGTAATTTGGCAAAGGTTAAAATATTTACTAATGGTGGCAAGGTTCTCCCTAAAAGGAAAAAGCCCAAAAGGTTTTAAATATTTAAATTATAATATTTAAATCCTTTAGGATTTAAATAATTATAATTAAATATAATAATTCAAAATATTCAAATTTAAATTAAAAAAAAAGGCAGCCGACATCAAATATTAAATTGGGCATGTGTATAAATAAGGCTAAGGTTAGCCTAAGCCTAGAAGTAATTTGCATTCGATATTTCCCCAAAGTAATAGCTTGCACATTTTATTTCTCGCACATGGTAGAGGAAGGAAGGCATAGGTGTTCATGATTTTTAGAGCAAGTAGAAGGTCAAACCGTGGAAGGTGCCTATCCCCACCGAAGTGAGGTGGTAGCCGAGTTGGCTTGCATAACGCATTGGGAGCAGCAAGGTGCAGAGTTCGAACCGCACGGAGGTTGTGTTTTGGGTGCAGACCTTTCAACTTTTGCACTAATGGAGAAGGACATTAAGGAGCACATGCTCCTTGGTTCACGTGGGGCAGCATAGCCCATGTGATAGTGGCCCTTGTGTTAGGGCACATGGGGCTAGGAGGTCGCAGGTTCGAGTGATAATAATGACATTTGATTTTTGCATTAAGGTATGTGCATTTGCCATAGTTGGGAGTTATAAGGTTTAAATAAATTTTTATTAGTTGCCATAGTTGGGAGTTATAAGGTTTTGATAAAGTTTTTGTTGCCATGATTTGAAATTTATGAGGGTTAAATAAATATTATTGTGTATGCTCATAGTTGGGAGTCATAAGGGTTAGTGAGTAATACTTTGAATTTATTTAAAGTGCTTTATTTTTAAAAAGGAGTTATAAGGTGGATGTGAGAATTTTTGTTTATGTGATTAGTAACTCTTGTTGATGAAATTTATTTTTAAGATAGGAGTAATAAGGTGTATAAGTGATTTGGCATTGTATGGAGAAATATTTGTTGAGGTGAATATTCTTGTGAAGATTTTGAGATAGACTATTGCTATCTAACCTTGAATTGGCAAAAGGATTTGGTTGTGAGTAAGACAGGTTTTGTGGACAATTCTTCATCAATCAAATAAGAGGTATGGGTAAATCATATTTTGTTTAAAGTGATTGGAATGAGTGTGTGAAATATAAGGTGGAGTGAAAAGGATTGTTTGATAAGCATTGTTGGAAATATTTGAGTGAGTTTTATATATGCTTCATTGTTGAATGGTTTTAGAAATATTTGAGATAGATTTTTGAGAAAAATCTAGGTTGTATTACTGAATGAGTTTTGGGAAGTTTTGAGATAAAGAGTGAGAATCATTTGTGCTAGGATTGCAAAACAAATTAAGTATCTTTGTGAGAACTTTTGAGTGATATTGAAAGTGAATGTGCAAACATTAGAAATCAGATTTGTGAAAGTGACAGACTTAATGATTGAGTAGAACATATTGAGTTTTTGATAGAGTACATCATTCTCTATATGTTCCTAAAGGTTAAACAAATTTGAATAGAATATGTCTAAACTGCTTCAAGTTAAAGGAATTACTTTGAAGATTAGACAAAGCATTTGATAGCATTGTGTGCAAGATTTGAGATTGATTGAGCTATATATTGTGAGCTGTTTTGAGCATTTTAAATAAAAGATTTGAGCAAGTCTTTGAGAGGACTTGAAGTAGAATTGAGCAAGTCTTGGAGAGAGACTTGGAGAAAAATTGAGCAAGTTCTTGAGAAGACTTGAGAGAGAATTGAGCAAGTTTGAAATAGAATTATGAACTTGATAAAAAGTCTTGAGAGACTTGAAGAGTATATTTGAGCAAGTATTTGAGAAGGCTTGGAGGTAATTTAAGAGTTGATTGATTATTTGTTCAAGCTTTGTGTTAAGGCTTGGGGTAAATCTAAGTAGAGTTGATTTTGATTGGATCAAGCTTTGTGTTAAAGCTTGAGGATAGATTTAAGATAGATATTTGTGAGCAGATTTGTACTACACTTGGGATAGAGTTTGATGTAGATCTGAGATAGAGTTGAGAGTAAGATTTGGAGGTGATAGAGTAGAGGATAATAGTCTCCAGTGGATAGAGATCCATTAGCCAGGGTAGTGAGGATAGAGGTCTTCTATGGAGAGAGATCCACAAGCCAATGTAGTGGGGGTAGAAGTCTTCTAGAAGATCATCAGCCAGAGTAGAGGGAAAGAGTTCTCCTATGGATAGAGATCCATAAACTAGAGCAGAGGGGAAAGAGTTCTCCTATGGATAGAGTTCCACGAACCAGAGCAAAGGGAAAGAGTTCTCCTATGGAGTGTGATCCATGAACCAGATGGGAAGATAGAGTTCTTCTATGGAGAGAGATCCATGAACCAGTTGAGGAGAAAGAGTTCTCCTGGATCAAGTTCCATGAACCAGAGAAAAGGGGAAAGAGTTCTCCTATGGATAGAGATCCACAAATCAGAGCATTAGGGGATTGGTGTCTCCTTTGGATAGAGGTCCATAAACATTGTAATAGGGAAGTGATTCCCAAGATATTTGTTGAGAAAATTTTAGTGGAAATATTTTCTCCATGGAGTAGCCCACATTGGGTGAACCACGTTAAATTGGTGTCTCTATTGTGTGTGATGATTTGTGCATTGCTTTGATTACTGTTGTTGATATTGCCATTGATAATATTGGATAATATTGTTTGGGAAAGAAAAGTAAAAGTTGGTCTTATATTGTTCACCCCCCTCTCAGTATAAGCTTGTGTTCTTCACATTAATGGAAGTCAATCTTTGGATGGTTTTCTTATCCTTTGTTTTTTAAATATTTGTGAAAAATAAAATTGCATTAAAATATTTTGCTTGTGGTTGTTATGCAATAAATTATATATAAATGCATTCATGAGCTATTTTGATCCCCACCTTCCTACCAAACTACTATGGAGGTCGAGGGAAGAAGATGTCATATCATGCTAAGTTGATTCTTCAATTATTCTTGGAATATTGCTGAAAATCACTCTTGGTGAAAGAGGATTTATTGTAATAGAAGCAAAGACTATTCTTTTGTGTAATCTAAACCTTTAATTGAATGACTATGTGATACCATGTTGATTAATGGTTTTATGGTCTTATTTATGTTATTGGAACTAATGCTTGAGCTAAAGATTTTATTTGATTTATTTGTAAGCTTAAGATAAGATAGTTTTGCTTCCATCATAGAATATGCTCTTATTTTAATGCTTGTAGAGTGTGTGAGAGAGAGAGAGTTATTCTTGGGCTTAGGGTTTTATTTTGGAAGGGCTCTAAAGTAACCTTGTCTAAACTCTCCTTTTCAACTTAGGCTATTATGGGGTAACAACACCTAATTCTTGTGTCCATGAGAAGATAATCACATGGAGTGATTGATTATTAGATACCCATCATGAAGATGAGGAAGAAAAGCAAGAAGTTTAAGGGATAACTGTGAAGGTGCAATTAAAATAGACCAAGGCATTATGCCAAAGGAGCCATCATAGATTGACTTATGGTGGGTGGAAGGAATTGGCATTCCCCCCACTCTAAGGATTGGGATGGGATAATCCTATGCTAAGGTCAATAAGTCTGCATTATTGGAGAATGCAAAAAATATTGGGAGACATTTTAAGAGTATCCTATATACCATAAAGGTATACGAGGTAAACCCTAGTACCTATGCGATCTTGGCCTCTCCTATCCACTCGAGTGACATCTACAATGTCATAGAATCAAAATGTGGGTATTTCTAGTCAATATATGTATTTCATGGATACTCTTAAGAACCTTAATAAGTCCTTTAAAAAAATCTCTTGGAAAGGACTTTTAGGATGGTTAGCTTTTGGGTTTGTTACAGTTTGTATTAGAGCTCTAGGTTGTAGGACTAAAATATTCCTTGGAAAGGACTTAGAGATGCTTTGAATTGATGGATGACTTATGGGTAGAAATATCTTCTCTTGGAAGATGGCATTTTATGTGGATTTAGAATGGCCATCAATACTATCAGTGGATGATAGTATTTAGTTGTTAGTAGATTGGGAATATGTAGCTAACTAGTAGGTAGGAGGAAATGTAAAGGGGAATTGCAACCT
Source organism: Wollemia nobilis (assembly GCA_028583015.1). Taxonomy (NCBI): domain Eukaryota; kingdom Viridiplantae; phylum Streptophyta; class Pinopsida; order Araucariales; family Araucariaceae; genus Wollemia; species Wollemia nobilis. The sequence continues at coordinate 5,755,931 of JAQPPZ010003280.1, forward strand.
AACCTAGGAAATTTTGTGGGGCCAGAAAATTATGGTACTAAACTTAAGGAGAGAAAGAAGAAGATATTCCATACCTCTAAGACAAGCTAGGAAAGACAGTGTTGATGCTAGATCCCTAGGAGAAATTTTAGGGGATTATAGCAAATAGGTGGAGAACCTCACTAATACCGTCTCATTTTTTCAAGAGAAAATAGAGCAATAGAGAGAAAAAATAGATCAATAAAGGTAGATATTGGAAACTATAGTGAGTTAGAATATAAATCATGAGGTTAGATAGGAAGGAAACCCTCCTTTAGATGAGCAAGAGGTTAGGGATCTTATAGAGGAATAATTAGCCAAGGATATGAAGAATGTTAAGACCTCTAAATTTATTAGAAAATATGAGGTGATTCAGTTGAATCTTGGATGAATGAGTTGGAGACCTATTTCTCCATGAAAAACTATTCTTCAGTAACCTAGACTATTTGGGCCACTATCCATTTGCAAGAGACTAGGTTGGAATGGTGGAACACTTTTAAATCCTATCAAAATATTTAGGCAATTAATCTATCATGGAAAGGGTTTGAAAATGATTATTCGAAAATAACCTACCCCATAAATAACCTTCAAATAAAAGGAAAATAATTTAAATGGATAGACAAGTGCGAAGATGCTTTTGAGTTGCTTAAGTAGAGGCTTATTACTACACTTGTTCTCAATATTCCAAACCCATAAAGGAATTTTTTAGTCTATATTGATGCTTCTTTAGAAGTTTTAGGAGGATTTATATTCCAAGATGAATCAGTCATAGCATATGAGTCATGGAAACTCAAGAAGCATGAGGTCACTATGCTATGCATGATCTAGAACTAGTAGTTTTTGTGCATGCCCTTAAGATTTTGTAGCATTATATGCTAGGGAAGCCTTTTGAGTTGAGATCTAACCATCAAAGCTTGAGATAAATATTTACCCAACCAATGCTCAATGTATGGTGAAGAAGGTCGATCGAGTTCTTGGTAGAATTTGATTTTGGTATAGATTATATCAAAGGTAAGGAAAATAAGGTTGTTGATGTCTTGAGTAGGAGAAGGCATATAACTACTTCGATCCATAGTAACATGGATTTAATGGACCAAGTTAGAGAATAAAAATCACACGATCGGTATTGCAGTGAAATTCAGGCCAAGATGGAAGGGAATTTTGAAGAGAATCAATATTTTGGCATAAAGGATGGACTTTTATATTTTAATGATAGGGTGGCGATCCCTAAAATTGGTTATTTAAGGAGATTTATCATGCAAGAGGTGTATATATCTCCTTACTCTGCTCACTCAGGAGGGATAAAGATGAGGGAGAACATGAAGAAAACCTTCTTCTAGTCAGGTATGAAGAAGGACATCACTTACTTTTTGGCTCAATGTTTGGAATGTCATAAAGTGAAAGCTAAGCATATAAATCCATGTTAGAGTATATTACATCATTTGGATCATGTAAATGTACCACCCTTGGTACATAACTAGAGTAGTAGATTACTTTAAGGGGTAGTTAGCTAGTTACTTCAAGTAATATAATAAATGCACAAGTGTCTATGTGCAAGTTGTAAATGTGCAAGGTGTCCCCTTGTACAACTAGGTAGAGTGTTGGCCAAGCAATCCATATTTCTATATAAAGGGCCTCATAGTGAGTGATTATATATCATTGTAGGTAGTAGTAGGTATACTATGTAGATCACCATATAGATTGGTGATGGGGTACAATGTAGTTCTTTAGTATCTATTCTAGAGTGTTCATTTCCTCCATATTGCATTGTATCATTTTTATCACTTTCCATTAATAGCATATTTCAGCATCTTACATTTCTGCATATTTTATATCTTGTGATTACATTCTCCCTTGGCATACACCATCAAAAGCTAACAATGGTATCAGAGCTACGGTAGATCTAGATAGGAATAGGGAGAGCCACAAGAGAGGAGAAGCAAATCTCAGTTCCAAAATTTTTGAGATTGCATTTGGCTAGAGTCTTTCCACAGAGTTGCAAAAAAACTCGTGAAGACTAGGACTCAACATTCGTTCCACTAGATTGACAAATCAACTAGTGAAGATTTATCATTGACAAGATTTATAATCATCTTACTAATATCTTGTTGCAAAAAAGGAAACTAGAGGAAGCCCTATTGCAGACCTGCACATTGCAGAAGAAAAGGCCACAGAAGCCTTATTGCAGAAGAAAAGGCCACAGAAGCCTTATTGTAGAAGAAAAGGCCACAAAAGCCTTAATATAGAAGAAAAGGCCATAGAAGCCTTGAACCTGAAGAAGACTCCAGAGAAGAGTCATTGAACCTAAAGAAGACTCTAGAGAAGAGTCCATGAAAGATAGGAGATTGGTGATCTCCTTTGTTGATTGAAGACTTCCTCTAGAAGAAGTTGAAGAGACCCATCAAAGGTCTCATTGAAGAACTTCCATCCTTGGAAGAGATAGAGAAGGACTATCAAAAGTCCTATTCTAGAGATCCGTGAAGAAGATCTCATTACCAACACTTCCATAGTTGAAGGTTGAAGGAAAGGTCTCATCAAGAAGACCACAGAAGCTGCAAGACTAAAGACCTTGGAGAGGTCTCAAGAAAAAGGCTTGGAGAGCCTCATTGTAGAAATTGGAGAAGCCATCAAAGAAGTTCCTAGGAGAACTCATTGGAGAAATTCACTACAAATATAGTGAAAGAATTGGGACAATTATCACCATCCAACAACAAGCCCAAAGGAGAAATATTTGGAAAATAGTTTGTCAAAATTTAGAGAGAAGATTCGTGAAGACCTCAAGACCTTCAAATTCTTGAGAAGAAAGCCTTGTTTGAAGAAGAACTTAGATAGAAGAAACCTACCAAATCCAAGAAGATTTGGAGATTGTCCTTCATAGCTAAAGAAGGCACATTTTAGAGAAAGAGATTTGTTGGATTCATAGAAAAATACTGAAAGGGTTCTAGAAGGACAACATTTTAGTGAATAGATTGACTTCTAAAGAACAACAATCAAGATAGCATTACTAGCTATAAGACTTCAGAGTTCTAGGCCAGATCCTAAAGGAGAAGTTGAAATCATCTACTACAATTTTAGAGTAGCAGACTAGAAGCATTCACAGCTATGAGCAACCACCATTCTAGACAAGATATTTGGTGAATCAACTCATCAAGATATTCATCATCAAAGGTAAGCAACTTAGGTGCAAAAGGTTCATTACTTGAACACTTAATTTGGATTACTACTTAACTTCATTAAGCACCTTATTAGAATTTGAAAAGTTGCAAATTAGAAGGTTGCATTTTAAGTCCTCAAAAAGTGCAAAAGATAGTTTCTGTTAAGATTCATTACCTACACATTAATAGGAGTTAGATACATTCTTCCTATTATCTAATTATTGAGAAAAGGACTACATTAAGAAATTTGCAGTGATCATTAAGTGCATTTGAAACTACTTTGAGAGGTTATTTACAGGAGCAATAAGGTGAGATTATTGTTACCTTTAAAGTGCATTAAGTTGAAGGTATTATTGATTCATTGCACTATACTAGTTGTTCATTAACTAGTTACTCTTAGAGGGTTATTTTGTGTTTTTGATTGTTAAGATCAAGGGCACAAAACCAGCATATTATCAAAGTGTCTAGAGACACTATCTAGTGCACAAAACCTACAACACTTCATGGCCAAAAGAAGCCACCAAAGAGTGGAGAAGAAATCCACCATTAAAATCCTTGAAGGAAGCTTAAAAATTGAGACTTGGTGAGTCTCAGATTCAAGGAATATATAAGGGTTTCATTTAAGAGAAAGTGCAGAAATCCTTACTTCAAAAAGGAGCATATTATGTGCATATTATTAGCTTGGATCTATTCTTACTAAACTATCCAAGCAAAAGGATTAGTGAAGGCAAGGAGCAGCCTCATCAAAATCAAAAGGTATTTCAGAAAAGGGAGACATTCGATCCATCATATTGGTGCAAATCTAACCATTACAAGCACCACTTTTGTTCCTTCAAGAAGGACAAAAGATCTCATATTACAGGAAGAAGCTCAACCATCATCCTAGTAGGTATAAGGGCAGAATTTAAGCAAGATAAGAGAGCCACCGAAGAGCTCATATTGCTCAAGATTCAAGGTGCCTAAAGACACCATTGCTCCACATCAAATCAAGCACCCAGAAGCAAGCATCCACCTATAATATTATAGCCAATACAAGAAGGCTATCATCAATGAATATCTACATGGAGAAAGGACAGCATTAAGGTCTACATTAGAAGGTGCTTATCTACATAAAACAACATCAAAATATACATCTATCTACATGGATAGGACAACATTATTAAGTTGAGTGCAAGGAGCCATCACAAAGGCATTATCTACATCACAAAAGTAATGCTCAATCAACACATTGAAAGCATAAGAGAACAAGGGAAAAGGTGCTATACCCAAGGCTATAGCTTGGAGAGAATATCCACCTAGAAGAAGCACTCAAATCAGCCATAAGACCACCATTTGGAGCTCCATAGAACCTCAGAGTATCACAGCTAGAGCCACCCATCATCTTCATCAAAATAACATGCAAAAGAGAGATTGCTTGTTGTCCAAGAAATGAAGCAAGCCAACAAATAACTCAAAGGAAGGAAGGTTATAACATTCATCCTTGGAGCGTTAAAGAAAATATTTACATGCAAATACCTTGAGTGCCACTTGGCACAAACATTCTAAGTACCATCTCATTCCTCAACGCTCAAGGAATAATCCAACACCTACTTTGAGGAGTTACAAAATCATCAGGGAGGTTACTTACCTAAGTCCTCATTGCACAAAGAAATGAACGTTGAAGGAATCTCAATGCCTATCTTCATTGTAACTCCTAGGACACTTGTCCAATGTCAAGTGACATCCATCCTATTTAAGGCATCAAAACTCAAGGAGAGCAATGTGTTCATAGCAAGTGAAAGAGTGCAGTATGTAAGAGGAGATAAGAGCATTAAAAGCTCGTGGTCAAGGAGAGTCAAAGAAGCAAATATTGAGGCACCCACTATCCAAGAATTGTAGTCAAAGCCTGTCATCATTATCTACAATAGTCACAACACCCACTAATTTAAGAGAAGCATTAAAGCCTGCTATCATCATCTACGTCCATACATTGGAGAATACAACACCATACATTGAAGAATACAGTGCCCATAAGTTGGAGAACACAACACCCATACGTTGGAGAATACAATGCCCATTTGCAACATTATAAAGGTAAGGATTTACCTTAATTAAATTTGCTTTCATTAAGGAGTTATAAGGGGTATAATATAAGGTTGAAACCATAGAAAAATCAACCACATTTGAAAGCAAAATCTATACACCTAAATAGGTTAATATTTGCAATTTATAACGTAGGAGATATAAGGATTTCCACTTGGAAAATTAAAACTCTATTATTGCAAATATTATTGTTTTCTAATATTCCAAAAAGTAGGGAGATATAAGGCATACTACTTCAAACTATATACATATAATTGGAATTTAGAAAATTAATCTATTGGAAAGAGTAGCAAATCAATTGCCTACATATAGAGTTGGAATTAATTGGTAAAAATTGTCTCATACTCATTCTAAGGAGACAAAAAGAAATCCAACCATTAAAGCATACTTCATTGGGAAAGATAAGGTAAAATTAAAAGTTGATTATTCTCAAAACATTACAAAATCAACTTAGAAGGTGAACTAAGCATATTCTAATTATTAGGGAGATATAAGGAAGCCTACAAAACCTAATTCTAAAAAGGTTTTTATCAAATTAGTTCACATTTCTTAACTAGGGAGATATAAGGAATTCTACAAAACCTAAGCCTTGGATAGGTTTATCAAATTGGATCATATACTCAATGTACTTGAGAAATATAGTATTCTACAAATATTAAAGAAACAAAAAGAATACTACACTTCATCTACTAAGGAGACATAAGGTAGTCTACTACAAAGGATTCATCAAAAATATTTCTAAAAAAGAAAAGCTAAGAGATATGTCTACCTCAAGTAATACAGTGAACAATGATATGAACAACACTATTAGAAAATAAAGAGCAAGTGTCATAAAAAATGGAATCAAGAATCTACTTATAAAGTCTGAAGGAAATTTAGACCTTACTTCAAAAAGGATACATAGTGAATCTTTAAAAGATAATTTTGAAACGATGGAATATTATCTACATGTTCGACTCACTGAAGCAATTGATAATGGAAAGAATGATATTCAAATTCCTTTAGAATATGGAAGCATATTATATATGGCACTACTTACATTCAAATGTTATAAGGATGAAAATGTAGAATAGAGAGGATTGATAGAATTACTTAAACTGAAAATAGAAATGGATGAATCATCCCTAGCAAAGATATTTCAATCCTCATGTAGTATTAGTACTTCAAGTTCTACTAACACAAAATATTATCATGATGCTCTAAGTGTATGTTCAGAAGCTTCTATACAGGACATGGAGAATGATAACAAGGACAAAGGCAAAGAGAAAATACTCTTGCAAGAATCTAGTGATAGTACATCTACCTATGAAAGTACTAACTCCAATAAAGAAGAAATAGAGGAACCAATTCATGGATGCATATAGTGCAATGTGAATTAAAGATAATCCAAAGGACCAGATCAAGCTAAAAAACATCCTGAAGACAAAGATCCATATTAAAGACTAAAAGTCTTCAATACCCAAATAATGTAATATAGGGGGTGTTAGAGTATATTACATCATTTGGGTCATGTAAATGTACCACCCTTGGTACATAACTAGAGTAGTATATTAATTTAGGGGGTAGTTAGCTAGTTACTTCAAGTAATATAATAAATGCACAAGTGTCTATGTGCAAGGTGTCCCCTTGTACAACTAGGTAGAGTGTTGGCCAAGCAATCCATATTTCTATATAAAGGGCCTCATAGTGAGTGATTATATATCGTTGTAGGTAGTAGTAGGTATACTGTGTAGATCACCATATAGATTGGTGATGGGGTACAATGTAGTTCTTTAGTATCTATTATGGAGTGTTCATTTCCTCCATATTTCATTGTATCATTTTCATCACTTTCCATTAATAGCATATTTCAGCATCTTACATTTTTGCATATTTTATATCTTGTGATTACATTCTCCCTTGGCATACACCATCAAAAGCTAACAATATAGCTAGAAAATTATACCCACATGACATACCAGTTCAAAAGTGGTAGGCGACATCTATGGACTTCATAGTGGGTTTACCTAAGACCTGATACCAGCATGACATAATCCTATTAGTGGTCGATAGGTTGACCAAGGTTATGCATTTTATTCCAAGAAACACCAAGGAAAATTCCCTAATAGTGGCTAATAGATTCGCCAAATAAATTTTTAGGTTGCATGGTTTTCCTAAGATAATTATTTTAGATAGGGACTCTAGATTTACATCTGAGTTTTAATATGTCCTTCATCATGTAGTTGGCATGAAATTGAATATTAGCTCTACATATCATCTGAAAATAGATGGACAAACAAAAAGGATAAACCAAATCTTGGAAGACATGCATTACATGTATTGCACGGACCAAAAGTCTTGATGGGAAGAAGTTTTACATCTAGTTGAGTTTGCATATAACAATGGGTACCATGCTTCCTTGAAAATGGCCCTATTTGAAGCCTTGTATGGTCAGAGGTGCAAAACTACTCTATCTTAGGATAACCTAGAGGATTGGGTGGTCATTGGACCAGACATGGTCAATGATATGGAGGATTATCTTAAGATGATCATATAAAGGCTTAAGGAAGCCATCGATCATCGAAAGAGCTACACTAATTTGAAGCGTTCACCTAGATAATTCTCTATGGGGAATAAAGTTTTTCTAAGATTCAAAACCATGAAGAGTGCCATAAATTCTTATAAGTTGGATCTCAATTTTTTGAGCCTTTTGAAATTATTGAAAATATTATTTTGATGGCTTACAAACTTACCTCCATCCAACCTATCAAAGATCCATGACTCTTTCCACATATCCCTAATTAGGAAGTACATGGCTGATCCTAATCATGTGTGGGATATCTCAAAATTATAGGTGATAGATATGTTGATCATTGAAGAGAGGTCAATAAATATTTTATATTTTTTTTCCAAAGCAATAAGGAAATAAACTTTAGAACAGTCCAGGGTCCAATGGGACCAATATTTTGATAAAAATACCACTTGGGAGAAAGTGGATGAGATGAAAAGACATTTTTCTTATTTTTTTTAATAAATATAAGTGTAATGTTTGGTAGGAAACACAAAAATTTGTGTTTATTCCAAGGGGATTAGTATGTCACGACCCACCTTGGCAGTTTTTGAAACTTAAGTTGGACTATGTATTAGCGAATGATGTTTAATGCTTAGTTTTGATGCTTTTTATGGATGCATGATTTGATATTATGTCTATTTTATTTTAGGATATGGTATTGTTGATGCTTTATGTGGTTGTAATAGCAGGTAATCTCATGGGTGGACAAAAGAATTGGACACAAGGAATGAGAGACCATCTTAAAGAGGAAATGATGATGATGACTCATTCATCAAGCAACTTAGAGTAACATGAATGAATACCCTTTAGACTAGGAAAGTTACTTGCAATGAGTCTCCTTAACATGATTCAATGATAGCTTAAGTATATCTTAAATAAGTAGCCACTCACTCAAGGATAAAACGATGGTATAAAACATTGAGAGAATGCATTTGTTATTGCATATGACATGATAATATTAATTACCTCGCTATATTCTTAGAGAATTAATTTTAGGACAATTTTAATTCTTGTGTGCCTAAGGTTGGTAATAATCTATAATAGAAAGCCATGAGTTTTTAGTTTTAGATATTACTTTCTATTTTTTTGTGGTTTTTATGGGCCACCTTTAACTTTGGAGGTGGTGCACTTAATACTCCATACCTTGGAGTGATGGCACCTAAGTGGAGCAGGCATATTTACATGATGCCACTTTTGTTTTATGAGAGCATCTTAATATAATGCCCTTGTGGATAGTGGGCAATAAAGAAATATGACATGTGCATACGTAGAGGCTCTCCATGTTGGGTGGCACTTGGACTCTCATTGGTAGAAGGAGGAGGTCGATGCAGAAGGGAGTGCAAGTGCAAGGGCAAGGGGTAAGGTAGATTGTAAGAGCAGAGACAAATAAAGTTGTGCAGTGCAAGGTGAAAAACAAGGACAAGTGATAGTGATGAACACAACTTAGCTACAAATTCTAGGTAAGGTTCATAGCTTCGTAATGGCATTATTGAAATAGACTTTGTGTTTGTTTACTATAAGTCCGTTGTGTTGTTATTTTCTTAAGATCACCTCTAGATGCTCTTATTTTTCCTCTAATATTGTTATGGATTCTAGCATGTTGGATCTATCATATGCATGATTTTGATTAGGTGCCTTGGAGATTTTGTGCTTTATTTTTGTTGAAAAATAAAATACTTCATATTATTCAATGAAAGAGACCTTGCTTAAATAGCAAATGTCTACAATATGATCCATTGGATCATAACTAATTGAGTTAATCTCAGCCACTCAAACTTATCCTAGTAACAACTTAGGATATATTATAATATACTCTAATACCCTCCCTTAAGTGGTACTAGAATATCTGTAATACCCCCCCTTAAGTGGTACTAGGAGGTAGTGAAAAAATAAAAACAAATAAGTGGCATATCCACAAATATGAGTCCCGAAAACAAGGCCTGATAAGGTACTCATTTACAAAATATATCCATAAGAAAAATCTGTTGAAATATGATGAAAAACCACAAGGAAGAACACCATCTTCTAGAAAAGAAGAAGAAGGAAGATGAGGAATTAGTATGGAGAGGAATATGTCCTCTTCAATCCCCCTTAGGACAACTTCCATCAAAAAAGGGCCTGCAAAGGATCCATGAGATGTCTCAAAAAAGTAGAGAAGTCTCGTCATTGAACTGAATGAAATCTTACTCCTAGACTGGTGCTTGTGACAATGAAAAGGCTATGAACCATGAAAATTAGTCACTAAAGAAAACCCCCTAAAACCAAAGTGTCTCACAAAATGAGAGTGAGAAGATAGGATGGAGAAAGAACCACCAGAATCGCAAGGGTAGTCCAAAATGACTCCATAAGCATAAATATGTGGTTTCCACCTATATGAACATAATGGACTGATAACAAGGTCCAAAAACTTATGGAAAAACAACAAAATAAAGGGATCAAAAAATGAAGGGCACCAATGTAGCTTTCGAAAGTTTCATTATGGTGACCTCCTAATCCTACTAGAATGCATAGGTAACCAGCCGCTGCAACCGCTAGGTGATATAGAGGAGATAACTAGATACTAGGATCACATATAAAAGCTTTGGGAGTGTCAGATTCAATCGAGAGTGGACTCCATAATACAATATTTTTGAGGCCAAAAAACATAGATTAAACTATCTCAAAATGGAAATTGGACACCACCAATGTGTCCGTCTTGAAAAAACCTTTTCGAAGACTATAATTACCCCTATGAATGGGTATCAATTCTACCTTCATCTACAAGAAAAATAACAGCCTTCTTCTATCCTCACAATGGAATCTTTGGAATATCCCTTTGTTTTCAAGTAAACATGGGCCCATCCTTTTTAAAGACATTACATCTAGTGGAATAAAAAATGATCAAACCTTTTTAAAAAAGAATTTCATGGGCCATAATTTTTAAAAAAATTACCCCCGCTATAGATTTTCCTTTTTACAATGCAAGATATTTAAAATGGCCCCCTTTCCACTTTATAAAAAAATAAAATACTTCTAATGGGAAAAAAGAGACCACGCGGTATAGATTGATTTACCCTGCCCAGGTAAGCATCTATTTTTTTATTTTTAATAGTGCCCCCATGCATTAATATGAGTAATAAATCCCTCATCTCACCGACATCCGGATTCTTGATCTCTCCACTTGGAGTCCTTCGCAGGTTTGCTGAATACTGCATTCAAGATGGAGGTCAAAAAAATGAAGAGTCTACTTCAATGCCTAGAATGGACCACCATCCCTCCACCAAAATGGGCCACCGTCTCTCTGCAAAAATGTGCACCATCGGTCTACCATTTAGGAAACTTGTTGTTGATGTGAGAATACATAGTAAAAATTTGGTAAAATCCTCCACTGAGAACATTAGCAACCAAAACCGCTTGTCGACGAAAATGAAAAACAACATCACAACATCTTCCATGCCTGATTGTGTATTTACGCCCTCCTTGTCTTTGATGCTGACGACACTCCATTGAATCACAACAAAAAAAAATTGTCGTAGAAAAATCTTCATTGAGGAGGGCCATTTATCGGCTTCCAAGAAAAATGAGTGCTAAATCTGCCAGTAAATAGGCCCTCTGAACTTAACAAAAGGATTGCATGAATGGTATGAGAATGAGAAAGGAAAAGCAGAGGTGTACACCTTATCAAAAGAAAATGAAATGAATGTCACAATGCCATGCTTTCATGGAGTTTTTTACCTCTAGCCAAATTGCCCTTCTCTCTTGATAAATTTTCCACAAGATTTAGATTTGTGCTTCTTCCTTTTGGATCTTCAAATTTTGGTGTTTTTATATTCATTCACACTGCATTCATATTATTCTGATGAAGAAGCATTCAGACTCCCCTGCTCACCTTCACTAGTTCATTCATTGGTAACATTGTACTCTAACCCAGTGTCATCACTTTGAATGCAACCACTGCAACTGCTGCAAAAGCCCAAAAATTTGTGCAATCCTAGATCTTAGCTAAGGTAACGACATCCTTCATCCACCAAACTGCATCATGCACTCCCTTCTAATGATACCAAATGAATATAGACAAAAAATAATGAATATCGCTAGCAAGTCATCTTGTTGGTTTTCGGTAGTCAACAAACTATTTCTTATGATTTGTTGTGTATCGCAAATGGGGGCTGAAATGTAGTGTTTGGTGCAGGTGGGTCAACGACACATAGTAAACCATTAGCCACATCATTAGAACTTCACTGTTGCTCCATAATAATATCTAAGTTTTTAAAAAACTTTAAGTGATCTTACTCGGAAGAAGATACCAGATTGAAATATTCCTTGATGCTCCTGCCCTTTCATTATTGTGAAATATGGACATCATACGTGAAGTGTGACATCCGTGCATTGGATTATTTATGGGCTCAATCGAGGGCTCAAAAAAACTTAGGATGTTGCCTACAAGTGCCTAGATTTGTGATCATTTTTGTCTATATGAAAACATTGCACACTGGTGTGGTTATATAGGTGGAAACCACAATTGCACCTTTGATCTAGGTACATCAAATATACGGGAGGTATCCATTAGAAAAAAAAATACAAACGGTCCTTTGATCTGGGATGCTACAGGATATAAAATCACTGTAAAGTCTCTACACAGTAATATAAACTTATCAAGAGTCGATAACAAGCCACCTTTATCACCTCCCTAATAGTTACAGTGATTGGAGAAAGATTCTATAAAAATACACAACTAGCCAAGTTCAGTCAGATTCCTTCATTATGATAAGACATCCATTCTTGGACCTCGTCGACAAAAAGCGTGATAGCATGCGACCATATGTTGACAAGACCCTCCTACATGCTAAAAAAATTGATCCTCACGCTCTAAAAAAAATGGTTCCCATAAAATTTGCCTTCTTCATTGTTATGCAGTAGTGCCAAAACTTCGTTGTTCATCCCCTCCATTGAACCAGCTGCCTTTAGACATTTGGTTGTGCTAGCTCAACTTGAAACAACCATGATCACACCTTCAGCCACAAGAAAACAACCAAAAAATTGACTCACAACATAGTGTCTTCCTAAAATAAGGACAAAAAAAAATGTTGAAGAGAAAAATGATTTTAGCGAACCCTCAGGCATCAAGATCATCTAAAAATTACAACAAATCCACATAAAACTACAAAAACTTAAAAAAAACTAAAAAAAAATAACCTCTCAAACTATAGATTTCTTTTAACCATCTAGTTTCTGATCCATCAAAATATGGGAAGCATACTCCCTCGCTAAAAAAAATTATGGGGAGGAAAAAAGGAGGGGGGGATTTCCATGAGGAAAATCTCCTCAGGCTCATAGGGCAAGGAAAGTCTGCTCTGATACCATGTTGGAAAATAAAATGCTTGATATTATTCAATGAAAATGACCTTGCTTAAATAGAAAAGGTGTACAATATGATCCATTGGATCATAACTAATTGAGTTAATCTCAGCCACACAAATTATCCTAGTAACAACTTAGGATATAATATATATTCTAACAATTTTTGCCCACTCAGAACCAGTTCTCATTGCATGCCAAGAAAGAGCACAATACAAGGGCAATGCTTGACTTGGTTTAGTATCACTTGCCTTTGTTGAATGGTCTTGCATCACATCCTTTGCATGGTGTGTTAGGTAACCCCTGCTAACCTAAAGAGTGTCTTACTATATTCCTTGTTCATCTAATTTCCTATGAATCATGTACCTTCAAGTCTTTTCCTGAATTCTAGTTTGTGTAGATGCAACTTTGAGGCGTTCGTAGCTAGTTTATTTCTATTGCATAGGCCTTAGGGTTAGTCAATATGCTTGAGAAGTTGATTGATGTGCTACCCTTTCGTTTAAGCTTGTTGCTAGTTTGATTCTTAAGTTAGTCCTTAGGATTTCTTTTAATCTCTTGATTGATTAATGGGATTTAACCTTGGACCCTAGATTAAATTAATGTTGGGTTTTGGAAACAATCTTTATATTGGTAATTAATCTAATGATATATTAATTTGTTATATTCTTTAGATTGGTAATTAATCAACTGATAGATTAGTTTGGAAATTAATCTAATGATAGATTAATTTATTATAATCTTAAAAAAATTTCAATGAGTTTACACAAATTTTTATGAGGGGTCCTAGTTCCCTCATACTAAGTGGGGTTTTAACCTAGTTATAATATTTAGATTGGTAATAATCAAATGATAGTTTAGTTTGAAAATTAATCTAATGATAGATAAATTCATTATATTCTTTAGATTGGTAATTAATCAAATGATAGATTAGTTTGGCAATATATCTAATGATACATTAATTCATTCTATTATTTAGATTTGTAATTAATCAAATGATATATTAATTTGGAAAATTAATCTAAAGATATATTAATTCATTATATTCTTTATATTGGTAATTAATCAAATGATAGATTAGTTTGTCAATTAATCTAACGTTAGATTAATTCATTATAATATTTAGATTGGTAATTAATCAAATGATATATTAGTTTGGAAATTAATCTAATGATAGATTAATTTATTATAATCTTTAGATTGGTAATTAATCAAATGATAGATTAATCTTTAGTCTTGCATTTGAATGATAAGACTTGCAAATGATAGATTGATTATTTAAAATCTCTAGATTTTCTACTTAATGATGGGTTAATTTAATCCTAATCTAATGATGGATTAATTTAGTTTAGAATTGACCTAATATCGGATTAACCTTTGGTTTTGGAGTTAATCTAATGTGATATCAATTTATTGGAACCTTAGATTTAATATTAATCTAATGTTGGATTTAATTGATCTAACCTTTAGTTTAATCCAAGGATAGATATAAAGGATTAATATGTGGGATAACCTTTCAAGATTAGATAATATGCTAATAATTTCCATGGTTGAAATCTTTAGTGTTACCTTATTTAGTTGTTGATAACCTTCTAAAGAAAAACTAATGTTGCATTAATGGAAGTCAATCTTTGGATGGTTTTCTTATCCTTTGAATTTAAAATATTTGTGGAAAATATTTTGGGAAAGAAGTATGGGTTTCTTTTGCTTGTGATTGTTATGCAATGAATCATATAGAAATGTGTTCATGAGCTTTTTTTATCCCCACATTCCTACCAAACTATTATGGATGCTAAGAAAAGAAGATGTCAAACCATGCAAAGTCAATTATTCAATTATTCTTGAAATACTATTGAAAATCACTCTTGGTGAAAGAGGATTTATTGTAATAGAAGAAAAGACTATTCTTTTGTGTAATATAAATATTTAATTGAATGACTATGTGATACCATGTTGATTAATGGTTTTATGGTCTTATTTATGTTGTTGGAACTAATGCTTGAGCTAAAGGTTTTATTTGATTTATTTGCAAGCTTAAGATAAGATAGTTTTGCTTCCATCATATAAGATGCTCTTGTTTTAATGCTTGTAGAGTGAGAGAGAGATTTATCCTTGGGCTTAGGGGTTTCTTTGGGAAGGGCTCTAAAGTAACCTTGTCTAAAATCTCCTTTTCAACTTGGGTTGTTGTGGGGTAACAATACCTAGTTTTTGTATCCATGAGAAGACAATCAGACAAAGTGATTGATGCTTAGATACCCAACCCAAATATGGGGAAGACAAGTAATAATTTTAAGGGATCATCACAGAGGTTAAGTTAAACTAGACCAAGGCATTATATCGAAGGACCTAGCATAGAATACCTTATGGCGAGTGGAAGGAATTGTAATTATCCCTCTCTAATGAGATAGAATAATCCTTATGCTAAGGTCAAGAAGTCTGCATTCATGGAGAATACCAAAAATATGGAAAGATATTTTAAGAGCATCCTCTATACCATGGAGGTATACATGTAAAACCTAGTACCTACGAGATCTTGGCCTCTCCTATCCACTCGAGTGACATTTGCAGTGTCATAGACTCAAAATGTGGGTATGTCTAGTCAATATATGTATTTCATGGATACTCATGAAAACATTAATAAGTTAAAAAAAAATCTCTCTTGGGTTGGTTAGCTTTTGGGGTTGTTACACCACCCTAAAAAAAATTTCTCCCAAAATATTTTCGCAAATTGGCTCTGGTCAAGTGTCCCCATATTCGTAACTTTTAAATTTTAACAATCCTAATATTCATTAATTAATAGTAATTCACCGCTATGCAAACCATAAATTGCATGATGTTTAAAAAGCAGCCTTTGACTTGTAGAAATCCATGTGCTTAATGAATTTCGGGCAGATTTAACCTTAATATTTACGTATATAGTGAAATCAAACAATTAAAGGGCATATTAAATCTTTAACCTTAGGTTTTATATTTTAGTGGAAAAATGGAAAATGTGTGCGTAGACTCATTTGCCTTAGGCTATGCATGAATTTTGATAAAGTGGCTAAACCTTAAAGTTATTTGCAAATATGTGTAAGTTTATAAGACAAATAACCTTTGGCCCTCAGGCTAACTTGTAGATGGTATACCATTGGTGGGAGATGTTAATTTTCATAGTTATTTATTTATTATTTATTATATATATATATATATATATATATATATATATATATATATATATATATATATGTGAATTTAAATGGACTTTGGTACCAAAACAAATTTTAAACTGGGTGGTCTAGACAATGATAAGGAAGACAATTTAAGACAACAAAACTATGCATGTTTATGCTTGTTAGAAAGCTTGTTTCACACCTGAATTAATGGAGAATGTAAATTATCTTATTGAAACCATCAAAATGAGATCTATGCAAATGAAATTTAATCTTTTACAAAACATTTAGTGCAAGAAAGTGTAAAATATGGATGCAAGCAAGCTTAGATCAAAATTAAAATTTCAAGTGGTTCCCCAATTGGGGTGAGCTATGTAATGGCAATAACACATCCCCCACCAGGTATGGCACTTATATATTTAATGATGATTAAAGCTATAGGAGGGAACTCCTTATTAGAAGCATATGAATTGGCCATCCATGTTGAGCACAATTTGATTCATATTGGAAGACTAACCCCTAGGATTCCCATGCCTATATACCCCAATGTATAACCCATAGTTCCTTTTGATCAACCAATGACCTTCTAATCATCCCCTCATTCACCCTCAATTGTTGTATCCTCACAAAATCCAACTTCATCAACCCCTAGTGACCTTGAGCAAGACTCATCCCATAAGTTACTTACATTTATAGCTAACCAAATTCTAACTATAAGAAGAGAACAATATACCTTGATATATCCCTATCAAAACAACTACAATCCCCCTTTACCACAAGGAAATATAAACCTACCATTGGATATCCCAAGCATGAATTCTAAAATACTCAAAGAAATGGTCAAATACTGAACAGTCTTGATGGCAACCCATTTTATAAGTAGTAGTACCCAATCATGCTAGGGAATTAGCCCCTATACAAAATAACTATATAGAGGACCCCACCACATGGTACTACCCACCTATTAAAAACCCCCTTAGCCAAGTCAACCTAGGAGAAACATCACAAATTTTGGCCACTTCAACATAGGAGATGATGCCATCCAACTCATATTCAAAAGCTAAGGACTAGATGCCAAAGCATAATTCCTAGGCCACCACCATAGAACCTGGTTATGTTTCTCAATACCAAATCCTAGTAGCATGGGATGAGGAAGAAATATATGTAGTATATAACCATATGGGTATCTAATGGGAAAAATACCTTAGGTCCAGTCAGATTATCTAACGAGGTCCAAGAAGTGGTAAATGGAGGAAAATGGTGTAAGCAACTCACTAACCCCCTACCATACCTCAACCAAATGACCTAAGGATTACAAACAATCAAAACATAGTAGTCAGAGATAACTTAGAATCAGTGATAATACCACCAAAATTCTTGACATTTTTTTTGGTAAGTTAAAATTCTTGACATTCAATAAGCAGAATACTCTAGCAATCCCAAGGTAATAGTCAATGCTACCAAAACCATCCAAGGATATTTGGCTAGTCCAAGAGATACTGTGCTTTATGTCTCAAAAAATGGTGCCTTTGGGATCTTTTAACATAGTTGATCACTTGAAAAATCCATTATACCAATCCTAGTTTGGGAAATATTAGTTGTTAAAAGGCAAAAGGAGCATTTGCAAAAGTCCCTAGAGGAAGAACAAAAAATAAGGCAGCCACAAACTATGGCTATGTTGTATATCTTATCATCAAGACTTAATATACCCATGCCTTCCACATTATATCAAAACCTCGTCTATCAAGACAAATTAATCCATAATTGTATTATAGACTCTAGGGCCAACACATCCATTATGCCAAAAGAAATAATAGATGCATTGGGATTAAGATATCAGTCAACAAACAAAAGAGTTGTGCAGTTGGATGACAACCCAATTCAAATATTGGAGGTTGTAGAAAAAAATTGCTTTCCCCATATGCTTGCCTAGATCAAACAATTATGTAGGATGTTTTGATAATTGACTTTCCTTCTTCCTTCATCATCTTTCTATCCAAATATTTCACTATAGAACTAGGAGGTTGTATATATCTATATTTGTCTTTAATGGTGCTAAGGATAGCATATGGAATAAGGGTCAAAAGTCCAAGTGAATCATTTCATCCTCATAATATAGAAATATTGCAACCATCTGAACGAAGAAACGATCAGATCTTGGTAGTTAAATAAGAATTACCAAACCTCTCTGACATGAACAAGGAATCATAGCCAATTCTAGAAGACCTAATGAGACAAGGAGAAATAGAAATATGGGATCTCAATCCCCCAAAGAAATGTAGACAAATGTGCATGGGGTAGGGATAGTTTAAAATAAGATCTAACTCTTAGGTCATGTATACATAAAAAAATTAGAAAAAAAAATTTTGTTCTCTTTAATTGTTTTAGGATAATTTTCAAAAAGAAGATAGCCACAAGATCCATCGATGGGGCTATTCTTGAAATTGGCATAGAATTTAATGATAAAAATAATTTTGGGTGGTATGCTTGCATCAGTCAATATAATTGTGCATAAGATAAAATAAGCCAAAAATTTCACCACATCACCTTAGGCATGAAAGGATAAGCTCACCCCAATGAAAATATAGGAGTAGCAAGGGAAGGTGCTAACTCAAGCAAGATGAAATAGAGGAGAACAAGCTACACTAAACCCAAATAAAAGATATAAAAGAAGACCAACATCCTCTAGAAGGCTATGCCTTAATAACTCCAAACCCAATGGATAAAGATATTTTACCTTGTGATTTCATTTCCTTTTGTAAATAGAAGGCCCCCTAAGAGCTACCAAAACTGTAGTGATAAATCACTACAACTTTGTTAGATTGTACTCTAGAAAAATATGAAGAGCCTAAGCCTAAAACTAGGGGCCACAATCCATGCCAACCTAAAAGGATTCCATGTCATATTTCACCAAATAGATGTCTAAAAAGGGTAGAGATAAGTGTGGAAACCCTCATTCTATGAGAGCAAGTTGATCACATAATAAGAAAGTGGTCCACAATGAGCAATCTAAATAATTTTCAATGATATTTGAGCTAGAACTCACTCCTAATAAATGTTTATGAGCATTTTTGATGATAACTAAAAATAATCCATTAAAGGAGGATCAACCCAAAAATAATCCATGGAATAATCAACATAGTTTATCATTACCTACATCATTTTGGGTAAGCAGTCTCTAGAAAATCATATGTCATATCACCACTATACATGCAAGGATATCCTTAAATATGGGAGGAGGCAAATAGGAAACTAATAAGTGGGGGAAGAAGAGGGATCCTCATGATCACTCTATAATAATAGAATTCAAAAGATATATACTTCCCAATATTCATAAAAAAAGCCACTATGGTGAAAGCCTCACTACAGTAATAAAAGAACCATTTGAATTACTAGCAAAGTTGGCACACATGGAAACATCCTAAGACAAATATTGGTATGAACAAGAAGGGAGAAGGAATCATAAAATAGAATAAAAGAAGAAGTGATAAAAGCATAAAAGTAATCAGATTTTTTGATGAGATTCAAAAAAAAATAAGGTCCAATAAAAAGGCCCAATGGAATGACTAATTGGAACTTATAAAGTCCTAAATAAAATGACTAAGAAAAAGTTCCAATTGCATGAACAAGAAAACCTTGATCATGTAGACAATGGGTGTTGGAATTTTTTTGAAAAAGCAGACAATTTTGGAATTGAATGAATGGACCAATACTAAGGGGTAGGTAGGTGAGCATGTGAATCCTCAAGAAGAGGAAATATATTACACCATTACTGAGAAAATATGAGCTATCTACCAGGAACACTTTGGCTCTTCAAGTCAATCAAAGTTAGGTAAACCATTAGAGATAAAAGAATTGTGACATATAACCACAATAGTTACAAACTAACAACAATAATGGCTAAGAGTTACTCCTTTAAATATTTAGAATCCTTAGAAAAATAATAGAAAAAATTTCATATCATCCTACAATTATTGGAGGGAAATTTTTCCTATTGTAATCTATACATGGTAGTGGTCTCAGCTTTATAAAGGATCGACAAGTTTACATTTGTATGCATTTATAGGGTTTCCTTTCATTTCTCTCTATAAAAATAGTTGTGGTTCCTGAGTGGCTTGTAGCCAATCTCAAACCCCTACTTCTGGCATAATATATGTAAGAGTTTGCTTATATATATATATATATATATATGCATGAGAGCCTATGTCTATTTTTTGGCATTGTCTATAGACCCATTTCTGTGTATGTGTATGTGTTTTGTGATATTTTTCCTGAATATTAGGTTTTATTTAGTGTGTGTGTGTGTGAGGGGCCTACATCTATTTTTGGACCAAGTCACTAGCTTGTCTCTCCTATGGGATTTGCATTTTTATGCACACGTATAACTGGTAAATCTTGATTGTAATTCACTATGTCGAGGAGAGGAAGTGTTTATCACTAGCACATAATGTTTAGGCCTATTTTTGCAGGAATATCTTGGATAATATCTTGGTGCATTGCCTCTTTTTTATTTTTTATATTTTTACTGTCTTTCACCCCTTTCCCTTTGTTGATTAACTAGCACCTTAAATATCACATCCTAACAAGGAGCCAACCTTGTAAAAACTGTAAAAGGTCCCTAATTGAGCCAAACCCCATGCTCTTGACTACAACCTATTGTGCCAATCCACACAAGGTATGATTATCTTAGGCAGGGATAATCAAATATGATAACACTAGCCATCATTTTGTGTCTAGATAGTGATAAGGATGTATATGATTACCACATAGTTATGGCAAACATCATGACCTACACTGCAAACCCTATCTATTTTGATTGGGCCAAGTGCCTTAGCTCAACGATGCATTCCTAGCTAATAGATTTTATGTAGAATGAATATGGGGTGTTTAGGTATCCCTCTGTTAGGATCTCATCCTAACCCTTAATGTAATAACTTCCTTGATGTAATAATTCCTAGTGAACGTGGGTAGTACCCATGATTAATATTTTGTAATGTTCTAAGTTTTAGCTTAGGTAGTGCCTATGACAAATGGCACCCTTTTTTATGTAACACATGGTAGATAGGTGGCATTGTGCATGTAATTCGTGTGGCATTGTGCATGTAATTCGAGTGGCATTGTGCATGTAATTCGGGTGGCATTGTGCATGTAATTCAAAGTGGCACTATGCATGTAATTCGGGTGGCATTATGCATGTAATCCAGGTGGCATTTTGCATGTAAGCCAACCTTGGAAGGAAACTCCTTAAATACCCGAAAGGGCACCAATGTAACCATCTTTTGCAAAATTAATGAAGTATTGAAGGAGGTTGCCCCTCGAAGAGGCCTCGCGATTCAGCTTCTATTGTGAGATTGTTCTTTATGCAAATTTCTGTTATATTAATGTGATGTTTATGTGAGTTATTTCCAAGCAATTGTGTGAGAGTGTGTTATTTGAGTTTATTTTATAGCAGATCTTAACAAGTGGTATCAGAGCGCTTTCCAGGGCCAAGTTCTGCTGCAACTGCAACGATTCTTGCCATCCAATCCGCCTGTTAGGTATAAATTCTGTGTGTTTTTTCCATTCCGTTTTTCCTTATTAAAAAAAAATCCAAAAAAAATACAGTGTTTTTTTTTTCCAGACCAAAACAAAAAAATATATTGTTAGTTGAGTAGGTAGAAACCCTGTACTGGGGGTTTTAAAATATCGCGAAGGATCTGTCGTTATTGGCTAAGCTAGATAGCCCATAAAGCGTCTAGTGAAGTGAGGGGCGATCGTGCTCCAATACCTGTGCCTCGTACGTAACTCGCGCACGGACTTGAGCTCCCACGTATCTTCGGGTATATCGGGAGACCATCTAGGATTAAACAAACTTTTAGCCATTAGGAAGCTCTTCGGCCTTGTATTACTCATAGTCTACGACACATAGCATCCTGGACGATTACCCTCCCGTATTGTCGGAGAGGCAGGTAGTGTGCTCAAGGGTATGTGTGGAATCCTCCTTGAGTAGTGGCCTCGAAATATTGGTCCGAGCACTATTGTTCGTCACTGTCGGTATATTAGAGGGCCTATGGGTGGTACATACTCCTATACTTAGCATTCCCTGGTTCTGTTAAAACTGCAACCTGTAAAAAATGCAAAAATAAAAATAAAAATAAGAATCCAAACACCCCCGTTCGTAAACCTGCATTTCAAAAGTGAGCATATGAGAAAGGAGTCCTCTACCAAAAAAATAACAGAAGGGACATGCATTCGGGATAAGCCATGAGGGTGACACTTAAGTTGAAAGTCTGGAGAGTAACAGTAAATTTACAAAGTGGCACACAATAGTCGATCAAAGTCGAGAGGTCAAGACAAGTAGGCAGAATTCACAGCCTTCGTAGTCGAACGTAATCGTCATATCGCCACCCGCAAAATACAGAGAATCTTGAGTGTGAAACACGGCCGCTTTAGATAGTGCTCCAAGCACCCAACTTTTGCTCAGCAGCTCGAATCGAATCAGAAACACCGTTAGACTCAAGAAACAGAGATAAAAAAAAAAAAGCCAAAAAGTAGTGTTGAGAGATATAGCTCATTGTGACCACCTCCTCCTCGCTGATCATTTTGATATATAGCACCCAAGCACTTTTTGGGCACTTACTAAAAATAGTAAGTCAAAAAATTCAATTCTATTTTTAGTAACTCGGTCACAAAAGGTCAAAAAATGGCCCAGGGTACCCGTGGACACCATAAAGAACTAGAACACTTGGAGTCCCTAACAAAAGCCATTGAGAACTTGAACTCGGCTTTTCACTCCATAAGGGAAGAAGTCCAAGGTCTTCGCCTAGAGCATGAGGCCACTAGCAATCGCTTAGAAGAAGCATTGACTGAAGTGGACAGCAAACTGAGAAGAGAACCACCCAAATCAGAATACCAAGCTGAGAGTTCTACAAGGAATCGTGACCATGATACACCCTTTAGAATGCCCAAGTTGGACTTTCCCAAATTCAGTGGGAAGGATGTTGATGGGTGGCTATGTCGGGTTGACCAATTCTTTCGACTTCATAATGTACCAGTATTTCATCGAGTCCATATGGCTTCCTTTAACTTGGAATCTGAGGCTCTACACTGGTTTCAATGGTTGCGTCTTACCTACCCAAATCTCTCTTGGGAGGATTTTGAATCCCAAATACTCACTCGATTTGGTCCTAGTGAGTTTGAGGACTTCACAGAGCCTTATCCAAACTACAACAAACAGGGTCGGTTCGAGAGTACCAAGCTCAATTTGAAAAATTGGCCAATCGAACAAGAGGATTGAGTGAAGGGTTCTTCCGTAGTTGTTATATCGATGGGTTGAAGATGGAACTCCAAGCAGTAGTCAAAATGTTGAAACCACGAACTATGATGGAAGCTATCGCTTGGCCCGTCCGGCCGAATCTAAACTCTCTCGCCCAAAGACGCCCATCAAAGTTTTCTCAAGATAGACCTTCATTTCCCCCGAGAGCCCAACACCCGCATGATAATAAACCCGCCGCACCCAAGCGCCTCACCACCGAAGAGATGGATGCACGTCGTGCCCAAGGATTATGCTACAATTGTGATGAAAAGTTTTTCAAGGGGCATAAGTGTGCACACAAAAAATTGTTCTTGATAGATGTTGGAGAACCCGATACCGTTGACGAGAGTGATGAGGATGAGGACCCTCCATAAACACCTCCTCCACAAGAATAAGGGAAACAGAACCCGAGACATCAATTACAATCCATGCCCTTGCAAGCATTACTACTCCTCAAACCATGAAGGTTACAGGATGTTTCAAGGGCCAACGTCTTTCCATCCTTTTGGATTCGGGAAGCACGCACAACTTCATTGACCCTAGAGTTGCTCAACGGGCAAATTGCTATATCCACAATTGTAATTCCTTTGAGGTCATGGTAGCCAATGGGGGAACCTTATCTTGTAAAGGAAAGTGTCACAATGTTAAAATCAAGATAGGGGACTATGAACTCAAGCAGACATGTTTGCCCTCCATTTGGGTGGATGTGATATTGTTTTGGGATGCCAATGGTTGAGTACGTTGGGCACTATCAGTTGGAACTTTGCTAAACTTTGGATGCAGTTCTTCCAGAACGGACAAACACACATCATCAAGGGCTCCCCGACAGGAACACCTCAAATTATCAGTTCAAACGGCATGGAGAAATTGCTAAAGAAATCATCACGTGGGGTCATTGCACAACTATTCTCCATCCAGCCATCCACATCTCCAATGGGTGAAATCCCACAAGACATGCAACAGATTCTCCACAAACATGAGGCCATCTTTTCGTAACCCATCACACGACCACTGCATCGCTCTCACGACCATGCCATTCCATTATTGCCGGATAGTACACCTCCCAATATCATACCACCTTATGAGCGACTCAAGCGCACCTTATTTTGGAAAGGTAGGAAACAGGACATTCGCTCTTTTGTAGGCAGATCGCGACACAGTGTCAAAGGATGAAAAGAGAAACAAGGCACTCTTTCGGCACTCTTCCACCCTTGCCGATACCGGATCGTGTGGACCGACATCTCTATGGATTTCATAGAAGGGCTACCTAAATCCGGAGACAAGTCTCGTTATTTTTGTGGTAGTGGACCGCCTTTCAAAGTATGCTCACTTTTGTGCCCTAACCCATCCTTACACAAAATTCACTATTGCCCAAATTTTCCTTGACTCCATATTTCGCCTTCATGGCATGCCAACCTCCATTGTATCTGATCGTGATCCCAACCTTACTAGCAATTTTTGGCAAGAGTTGTTTAAGTTGCATGGGACTCAGCTCACAATGAGTTTAGCCTACCATCCGCAAACGGATGGTCAAACAGAGGTTGTTAATAATTGCTTGGAAACCTACCTTCGCTGCTTGCCTCCGATCATCCTACTCATTGGGCAAAATGGCTTTCTTTGGCCGAATGGTGGTACAACACTTCCTATCATACCGCCACCAGAGGCAGAGTACGGGCACCCTCCACTCACGCCTCCCTCCTACATTTCGGGCAGCTCCAAGGTACAGGTTCCATCAACACTTCCCGAATTGGATGAAGAAGGCTCCATCTTACTTGCACCAAAGCAACTGTTGTATCGTCGAACTCGCAACCGTACCATCACAGAGGTCCTGGTTCAGTGGCGTGGACTTCAACCTGAGGATGCTACATGGGAGTCCCTCCATCAACTCCAAAGAATAGCTTCTCATTTTTAGCTTTGAGGACAAAGCTTCTTCAAGGAGAAGGGCATGTTAGGATCTCATCCTAACCCTTAATGTAATAACTTCCTTGATGTAATAATTCCTAGTGAACGTGGGTAGTACCCATGATTAATATTTTGTAATGTTCTAAGTTTTAGCTTAGGTAGTGCCTATGACAAATGGCACCCTTTTTTATGTAACACATGGTAGATAGGTGGCATTGTGCATGTAATTCGTGTGGCATTGTGCATGTAATTCGAGTGGCATTGTGCATGTAATTCGGGTGGCATTGTGCATGTAATTCAAAGTGGCACTATGCATGTAATTCGGGTGGCATTATGCATGTAATCCAGGTGGCATTTTGCATGTAAGCCAACCTTGGAAGGAAACTCCTTAAATACCCGAAAGGGCACCAATGTAACCATCTTTTGCAAAATTAATGAAGTATTGAAGGAGGTTGCCCCCTCGAAGAGGCCTCGCGATTCAGTTCTATTGTGAGATTGTTCTTTATGCAAATTTCTGTTATATTAATGTGATGTTTATGTGAGTTATTTCCAAGCAATTGTGTGAGAGTGTGTTATTTGAGTTTATTTTATAGCAGGATCTTAACACCCTCATACTTGGCATAGTTATTTATGTATTTTAAGGTAGATAGTTTCTTGGGTTCAAAAATAAGAAGTGAACCCCTAAGGGGAATTTTTTATTGATGGTGGATTGGACACTAGCTCTTAGGACATCAAACCCTTATGTGGAGTTTAAAAAAAAATCTCCTATGCCCTACTCTAGCATGTATCTATGGAGAAACTCCTTGGTTGACCAAAAAAAATAGCTCATCTATAGACCCTTTTCTAGGAAACTAGAAATTGGTACTTTTTGAAGAAGGGCGCAATGATAAGGATATAAAACTTTTCTCAAAATCCCTTCTTGCTACCCTATTTTGTAGATGATTCGGTCTTTGGAATGGAGTTATACCATCAAGTGGACTACATAGATGAAATTTTTGGTTCAGGAGTAAGCAAGGCCTTCACATATGACCTACCTCTAAATTATGGGCCAATTACCTTAAGGTCCTAAAAGAAAAATGAAGCTCTAAAATCTAAAATCTAGAGCCTCAAGCTGAAGATGGTTTTAGAAATATAAAGGTATGAACCAAATTGTGTTGTGGAGGTTAAACTAAAAAGGGTAAATAATAATCCTCCTATTTTCAATAATATCCAAAGGTTAGAGATATAAGCACACCAAAATAAGCCAAAATAAGAGGGAGCTAATATAGATATCAACAAAGCAAAGAAAATGTCTCCTTGGAGGGAATTTTATGATGCAATAGAGATATATAGCCCAATTAAAAACAAAAAATATATCTTGAGTAATCAAATGAGAGATACAATGGAAAATAAAGAAAAAATTAGAAGGGTAAAACAATAAATGGTGGATTTTAAGGTGTGAAAATAACATTCAAAAAAAGGGTTTTGGTTTTAATATAGAATATGAATTTAAAAAATACTACAATTAAAATTACCAAAAGTTGGTATATGATGAGGATGATTCCCAAGAATAAATCAATAAAAAATACTACCTAGAGGAATAAGTTGAATCCTAGGATCAAGGCAAACAAGTTTGATATTAGGGTGCTTTATATTGGTCTTTGATGGTGCTAAGGATAGTATACAGGACTAGGATCAAAATTCCAAGTGAATCATTGCATCCTCATCATATAGAAACATTATCACCATCTAAATGGAGCAATGATCAGATCTTGGTAGTTGAAGAAGAATGGCCAAAACTCTATGAAATGAACAAGGAATCATGGCCAATTCTAGAATATTTGATGAGACAATGATCAATAGAAATATGGTATCTTGATACCCCAAAGGAAAATAGACAAACATGAATGGGGTAGGGATAGTTTAAAATGAGATCTAAATCTTAGGCCATGTTATATATATATATATATATATATATATATATATATATATATATATATATAATTAGAAAATTGTGTTTTGTTCTCTTTTAATTTTGTAGGATAATTTTCAAAAAGAAGATAGCCACAAGATCTGTCAATGGGGCTATTCTTGAAATTGACATAGAATTTAATAATAAAAACAAGTGGGGTGGTAGGCTTGCATTAGTCAATATAATTATGAATAAGATGAAAATAAGCCAAAGTTTTCACCACATCACCTTAGGCACAAAAGGAGAAGATCACCCCAATGAAAAGATAGGAGTGAGGTAAGGTGTTGATTCAAGCAATATGAAATAGAGGAGAACAAGCTACACAAAACCCAAATAAATGCTATAAAAGAAGACCAAAATCCTCTAGAATTATATACCTTAGTAACTCCACACCCAATGGATAAAGGTATTTTACCTTCTATTTTCATTGCCTTCTCTAAATAGAAGACCCCCTTGAGAGCTACCAAAATTGTAGTGATAAATCACTACAAATTTGTTAGATTCTACTCTAGAAGAATATGAAGAGCCTAAGATTAAAACTAGGGGGCCACAACCCATTCCATCCTAAAAGGATTCCATGTCATATTTCACCAAATAGATATCTACAAAGTGTAGAGACAAGTGTGGAAACCCTCATTCTATGAGAGCAAGTTGATCACCTAATAAGAAAGTGGTCCACAATGAGCAGTCTAAAGAATTTTTAATGATATCTAAGCCAAAACTCACTCCTGATAAAAGTTGATGAGCCTTTTTTATTATAACTAAAAATAATTTGTTATAGGAGGATCAACCCAAACATCATCCATGGAAGAATCAACAAAATTCATCATTCCCTACATTATTTTGGGTAAGCAGTTTCTTGAAACTCATGCATCATCTCACCATCAGACATGCAAGGATATTCTTAATGATGGGAGGTGGGAAAGATAAAACTAGCAAGTGGGGTAAGAAGAGGGATACTCATGATCACTCTATAATAATGGAATTCAAAAGATATACACTTCCCTACATTCATAAAAAAGGACACTAAGGTGAAAGCCTTACTACAGTAATAAAAGAACCATTTGAATTACTAGCAAATTTGGCGCACACGGAAACAACCTAAGACAAATATTGGTATGAACAAGAAGGAAGAAAGAATCATAAAACAAAATAAAGGAAGAAGTAAGAAAAGCATAAAAGCAATCATTTTTTTTTATGATATTCAACAAAGTAATAAGGTCCAATAAAAAGGCCCGATGGAATGACTTATTGGAACTTAGAAAGTCCTAAATGAAATGACCAAGAAGAAGTTACAATTTCATGAACAAGAAAACCTTGATCATGTATACAAGGGGTGTTGTATTTTTTTTGAAATAGTAGACAACTTTAGAAGTGAACGAATGCACCAATACTATCTATTTTTGAAAAATACAAGTGCTACATTCAAGAACCAAATGTTAAAATATTAATGTGTACTTTATCTGCATGTTATGGCATGTGTCATTTATACTTGTCACGTTCTCATATAGGCCTCATGCCTATATATTGTAATTTATCTTTGTATCAATAATATCTCATAATTTTAGTCCCAATAAATACTAAGGGGTAGGTAGGTGAGCATGTGGATCCTCAAGAAGAAGAAAGGTATTACACCATTACTAAGAAAATATGGGCTATCTACCAAGAACACTTTGGCTCTTCAATTCAAGTAAAGTTCGGTAAACCATTAAAGGTAAAATAATTGGGACCTACAACCACAATAGCTACAGACTAACAACAATAATGGCTAAGGGTTACTCCATTAAATATTCAGAATCCATAGAAAAATAATAGACAAAATTTCAGATCATCCTACAAATTTTGGAGGGAAAATTTTCCTATTGTAACCTATACATAGTAGTGGTCTTAGCTTTATAAAGGATCGATGAGTTTGCATTTGTATACATTTGTAGGGTTTCCTTTAATTTCTCTCTATAAAAATAGTTGTGGTTCCTGAGCGGCTTATTGGCAATGTCAAACCCCTGTTTCTATAATAATATATGTAAGATTTTTCTTGCATATATATATATATATATATATATATATATATATATATATACATGGGAGCCTATATCTATTTTTTGGCATTGTCTATAGACCCATTGATGTGTATGTGTATGTGTGTATGATGGGCCTACATCTATTTTTGGACCAAGTCACTAGCTTGTCTCTCCTATGGGATTTGCCTTTTTATGCACACGTATAACTGGTAAATCTTGATTTTACTTCACTATGTCGAGGAGAGAAAGTTTTCATCACTGGCACATAATGTTTAGGCCTATTTTTGTAGGAAGATATTAGAGAATATCTTGGTGCATTACCTCTTTTTTATTTTTTATTTTTTACTTTCTTGCACCCCTTTCCCTTTGTTGATTAACTAGCACCTTAAAGATCACATCCTAACAAGGAGAAAACCTTGTAAAAACTCTCAAAGGTCTTTAATTGAGCCAAACCCCATGCTCTTGACTACAACCTATTATGCCAATCCACACAAGGCATGATTTTCCTAGGCAGGGACAATCAAATATGATAACACTAGTCATCATTTTTATCTAGATAGTGATAAGGATGCATATGATTACCAAATAGTTATGGAAAACAGCACGACCTACACTCTAAACCCTATCTATTTTTATTGGGCCAAGTACTTAGCTCAGAGATGCATTCTTAGCTAATAGAGTTTATGTAGAATGAATATAGGTTGTTTAGGTATCCCTCATACTTGGCATGGTTGTTTATATATTTTAAAGTAGATAGTTTCTTGGGTAAAAAATAATAAAGTGAATCCCTAAGGGGAATGTTTTATTGATAGTGGATTGGACACTAGCTCTTGGGACATCAAACCCTTATATGGATTTTAACAAAAATCTCCTATGCCTTGCTATAGTCATATCTATGGAGAAACTCCTTGGTTGACCAAAAGCAAAATAGCTGATCTCTAGACCCTTGTTTAGGAAACTAGAAATTAGTACTTTTTGAATAAGGGTGCAATGATAAGGACATACAAATTTACCCAGAATCCCTTATTTATACACTATTTTGTATATGATAGGGTCTTTGGAATGGATTTCTACCATCAGTGGACTACATAGATGAAATTTTTGGGTCAGAAGTAAGCAAGGCCTTCACATATGATCTACCTCTAAATTATGGGATATTTACCTTGAGGGACCAAAAGAAAAATGAAGCTTTAAAATCTAAAATCTAGAGCCTCAATTTGAAGGTGGTTCCATACATATAAAGGTATGATCCAAATGGTGTTATGGATGCTAAACTAAAAAGGGGAAATAATAAGCCTCCTATTTGTAATAGTCCAAATATTAGAGATATAAGCAAGCCAAAATAAGCCAAAAGAAGAGGAAGCTAATATAGATATCAATGAAGCAAAGAAAAGGTCTCCTGTGAGGGCATTTTATGATGAAATAGAGATATATAACCCAATTAAATACAAAAAACATGTCTTGAGTGATAAAAGGAGAGATACAATGGAAAATAAAAAGTTGCTAGAAGGGTAAAACAATAAATAGTGGATTTTTAGGGTTGAAAATGATATTCAAAAAAAGGGTTTTGGTCTTAAGATAGACTATGAGTTTAAAAATACTACAATAATAATTACCAAAAATGGGTATATGATGAGGATGATTCCCAAGAATAAATCAATGAAAAATACTACCTAGAGGAAAATTTTGAATCCTAGGAGCAAGATAAACAAGTTTGAGAGTAGGGTGATTTAGAAGAAGGCTAGGTTATAGAGAAATTGCCAACTAAAATTCAATAGGTTGGGAGTCAAGAATAAACAAGCCTAGGAAAATAATAGCAAATGGAGGATGTATTGGTCTAGTAGTAAGAAAATCAATCACCCTTGCCACAAGATATCTTGTAAAAATACTCAATGGGGGTAGAACTTATGCGAAATATGAGTTATATTGGAGGAAGCCTTGGTAAAATTTCATCAGGTATGCTTGAACCCCTCTAGTCAAAACTAAGGGGATACCTAATAGGATTTGGAGCTAGTAGTGACCAACCCAAAAAATAAGAGGCTCCCTAGTTTGTGCTTGAAATCTCTAAACCCTCAATGCAACTAGAAGCTAAAGATAAATCCAAAATGAAAGGCTCCCGATTGCATAAGCTAGATGGAGAAAAGAAAACAAAGACCAATGACATGGTCCTAGTGACTCAAAAACAATACAAAGCACAAGGAGTAAGTACATCTTCTCTTGATTCTAATCCATATCTACCACCTCCATCTCCTTCCAATAAACTTTCATAGGGGGTAACCCAAACCCATTCACCCACCAAGATAATTACTTTCACCATTCCCTTTAAAAATGAGTAGACCTTTGGAAGATCACTTCCTCCAATTTTAAAGGGTTTTGATATTCCCAAAACCGTCATATTCTCTATTCTCCCTCTTGTAATTCTACTTTTTTTCCATTCCCCTTTTAACCTATCCAACCCTAGATGTATTGAGTCTATTTCAACAATCTCAAGCCAATGCTCAAAAGTGGATGTATTAACTAACACATAGGATAGAACCAAAGAAAGAATCAATAGGAATGATGGGTTTTGTAGACCCAAATAAAGGAAAATGCACAATGATAACTTTCACCCCTACTAAAAACAATCCCACCTCTAAGTTGACAATAAAATATTATAAGAGGATAATGCAAGAGGTGGACATTGTTTGGGTTCTATTAGGATATAACACCCAGGTTTCTCACTCATCAATTGATGTGATTCATATGAAAGGATTATGGATAGAAGTGAAGCACCATAAGGAAAAATATATGGAAGAATGTCTAGAAAAGTATTTGGATAAGGAGAAGACTAAAAAGAAGGCACTACAAATACAAGTTAAGAAACTATATAGATCCTTGAGGAAGCTCCAACCCAAGTACAACTACAAGAAAGAGATGATAATATTTAGGCCCTAGAAGAAAAGTTGAAGTTGCAACTAGATCTTGATTTTTAAGCAACCATGCATATGCATCTTGTAGAGGGGGAAAACTACCCTATCTCATATAATTCCCAAAAGGCTAGATTCATAAATATAGAAATCCTTATGGGGTGAACCGCGAGGGCTGTGTTGTTCTCTACACTCAATGCTAGGGGGGAAGGATTCACCAAGAATGGTTTTAGGACTCACTCCAAGTCCTTTGGTTTTCAAGAATATTTGATATATGAGATTCAAGACAAACACCTAGAACTGAACTTTCTAGATCTATGCTATAAAAGATAAGTACCATGCAGAAATACAGAATGTAGGAATACAAGAGCTAGCCCTAGAATGATTCTTTCTTTGAATTATTTATAACCTAGGGTTTTAAATAAATAATATTTAAGCAAGGGCTCAAGAAAGAATGCACAAATAGAATTAACCCTAGATGCACACTATATGTTATTATCTTTTAATACCTAGAACTTAATTAAATATATTTCTATAAAATCAGATCTAGGGTTTGAAACAAAATTATAAGCACTCAACAAAAAGTTTATTACTTATCTTAATCGGTGGTTGATCCTATATTTTGTCCTCTTGTCCAATAATATTAGCAATTCCTCTTCCTGCAAGATAACTCAAGAAACACTTGAAAATGGAATTAGCGTTAGGGGGCCTGCTTAGGCCACTATACAATAATTCTTGGAGGTGCAACAACCAAGCCCCCTAGGTCCTTTTAGATGACATTTAATAACAAAAGTGAAAATTGACCTTTGGATATTAATCATAAAACAACAGTGCAACAAAATACAAACAGAATATAGAGTATGCAAATATGATCAAAATGTAGTCTAAAATGCTATCATGTAGTTAGAAATATCATATTACCCCAAAATTGACTTTGGGTGAAGTCACACTTCTTAAAGAGTTGGCACAACAATGCAGAAGGTAAATTTGCATCCCATATAGACTAGGCGTAATTTTTCTTATGTAGAAAAAGAACCCTAATTTCAATTCTATGAGGTCGTGCCCTAATAATACTGGGTGTGACTTCACCTGAGACACAAAGAAAATAAAAGCAGAATGTGAAATACAATGTAGACATATTAAACCAAATAAAAACACCTAGTGAATGATGCAAAAGTAGTTAGAAGGGTCGAGACCTCCGATGAGGCCAGGAATTGCCTCATCCATGAACACTTTTTGATACATTTTTGACCATTTGACTTACCCTTTTTACTATGATTTTTATGTTAATTATGGAAAAATGCATTATATAATGATGTTTGCAAATTCGGAATGACAAAGTGCATATGCTCTGTTTTACTATTTTTACTGCAATTTCACCTGTTTTTCAGTTAATCAGTAGTGTTATAGCAATTTAGAACTTGTTTGAATATCTGATGCTTGGTAATATGGTGTTCCTTTGGTTAAACTAATTCAAATGGAAAAAGGGTGCCAAGAATTCGTCACTGTAGCTGACTGTGCAGGAAAACCAGTTATGACTTGTGACAGTTCCAACCAGTTGTACATATACGACGAGGGCTTGGAATTAGTCACTCCAAGCACATGCCACCGATGCAGAAGGGTGTGAAAGGAGAGTGGAGAAGTCAACACGTTACTTCCTACGCGTTTGGACCACAGATCAGCAACAAATGGTCACTTGCCTGTTGTTTCGGAGCAGTGCAGGAATAAGCGGCGCAGGAATAGGGAATAGCGCAGGAACAACTGAAGGTGGTCAAAAAGCGATAAAACGATGGAAGAAAGTATTGGAAATTGACCAGGAGGTTGTTCCAACTCATATCAACGTGATTTCCTCAACAGATGCAGCCCAACAATAACGAATGGATAAAGTTTGGACAAAGTAAAATCCTGCAGTCTAGGAAAACAGTTATGTAAATCCCTACAAAGTAGGAACCAAGCATATCAGTGTTATCTTATAAATAATAAAGCTCCCATATGGTCGAGCATATAGATATATAGATATAGATAGATAGACATATATACAGCTAGGCAATAGAGTACTAAAATTAGGATAGAGTAAAGGTTTTCTGTAGCAGAACAATAATTTGCAGGTTTTTCCTGCATTACTGTAATGCATTTTTAGATTGAATAAAAAGGTGCAATCTTCAGTTTTCAATTGGCATGTTGAGGTTTATGAGTAATAGACTAGATCTTCTTAGCATAGCTCCTCACCTTCTTCTGGTTCTGGAAGCAAGGGCCCACTTGCAGGCCAGAGGAAGGCAGTTTCTGACAGAAATTCTTGCTGAATTCTTGCTGCAGCAGGTTAGCAGAATTCTGCCAGTTTGCATTTCTTTAGTAGTTTTTAATACAGATTTCAGCAGTGAACAACATTTCTTTGTATTTACAGCAATTCCTAGATATTTTGTCATCTTGCAGTTTTACAGTCATTATTGGTTCAATTTTGCAGTACACAACAATTTCCAGATATCTTGTCATTTTGCAATATTGGCAGTTTTTGTTGATTCAGTTTTGCAGTAGTTAAAATTCTGTTTTGATATTATCTAGTTGATTTACTTCCATGCAAGAGTGTGTGTGTTCTAAATTCTGCACTTTATTTTTCTGTCATTTCAATTTAGCAACATTTCATTTTCTGCAATTTTTAGATTCTGTCATTTCATTTCCTGCAATTTTGTTTTTGCAAAAGTAAATAGGAGTTCATTTCATTTCTTAGGAGTTAAAGGTCACAACAAAACCCCCAAAATGCTAACTGATCCACCAATAAAACCTGTTCTTGAATAAACTGAACCTGCAACTGTAACACCTCCTATCGTATATAGCCTCTGGACACCGCCCTGGATTGACACACATAATGATTAAATGATGAATGATCAACGACCCTCATCATTTTTGGTGCCGTTGTCGGGGAACAAACGGTGTTGTTAGGAAAAGTGACACAGGTCAAGAATTGTGTTACAATTTTTGAAATATTGTATTTCAGTTTATTTACTGAATAGGCATGAATGCATAGGCCAAGAGACGAAAGAGGGAGGTTTATCAGAACTAGTTCTGAACCACCAAGGCGTTCTTCACGATCAGATGAAGAATTTCCAGAGCAAGAAATACCTTCTTCACCAACTGAAGCTTTGGACAGATTAGAACAAGAACTTTTGGCAGCACTATCTGCTAAACATTCCCTTAAGACTGAACCATCCACATCAAACTCAAGAAAGAAAGCAACTATGGCAGCACCACTACCACCACTAGGTGGGTATGCTGATGATCCTCCTAAGACTTTTGAATACCCCATACGGTTGGATCCAGCTCTAGATGCTCCCATGAAAACTATTTCTCCATCCATATTGCCAATTTTTAGGGGAACTATTTCAGAAGATCCTGATCAGTTTCTGTTTGAATTCAAAGTGTTATGTCAGACTTATGACTACATAAATGATAATCAAAAATTGAAATTGTTTCCTTCTACGCTTAAGGATGCTGCTCTCCGATGGTTTATGAGTAATCTTGAACCTAATTCAATCCATACTTGGGATGACATGGAGACTGCATTCTTACATAAATATCAGGATTATTGTCGAGTACGAAACAGAAAAGATGAGTTGTTTCGGATCAAGCAAGAAGAAGATGAGAGTTTAGAGGATTACCTTGATCGCTTTGCCTTTGTCCAAAAGAGATGTGGTCCTATAGAACCTGATTTCTTAAAGCCTATCTTCTTAAGAGGATTGTAGGATGAATCTAGGGAAGTGTTAGATTTAATGGGAAAAGGAGACATAGATCAACTTGACCTTGAAGATATTGTGGAGTTATGTAGAAACTATTCCCGTACTCACCATCGAAGAAAGAAAAGGAATTCTGGCAATAATGACATAAAGGAGTTGATGGAGGAAATGGCTAATTTAAAAACTGATATCCTTGTTCAACTCAATTCTGCATTAGGTGAGAGAAACATAAAATCCAATTCTACACCACCTTTGGCAATTTATTGCCCGAGATGTAGGAATAAGCATGCCTTGCAGGATTGCCCTTTAAACAAAACTTCTATTTGTGGAATTTGTTCCAAGGAACATTCAACAGATAGATGTCCTTTGTTGCCTCATCTAAAATCTATCTTAGGCACCCAAACAGAAGAACTTAATGCTATTGGGCAGAGATCCGGTGGTGGCTATACACAATATCCCAATGCTCCTCGGTTTCCAAACTGGGGACAATCTCCTTGGAATATGAACATGCCATGGGGACATGCAGAAGTCCCTGCACAACCTTGGAACCAACCTTGGACAGCTCCTCCAGATTGGTCACATCCTGGGTGGATGAACCCACCTTGGAATGCAACTCCTCCACAATGGACACAACAAGGACAAAGATGGGGACAACAATATCCACCATATCAAGGACAACAAAGGTATCAAGGGCAAGCTCAAAACTTGCTGCCAACACCTAATCCAAATTTTTAGGGAAGAACACAACATCAACAAATGCAACCAGTGAAACAACCTCCACTCCCAGCTCAGCCTGTGACTAACCCAAATAATACCAGACAAACAACCCCTGTTTATGAGGCTGAGTCTGAAGACTCTACTGCAGTTCATGTACTTGACTGTAGTAACATCCAACTACGTTTAGGGAAGGTTTTACCTGAACCTGTTCCACCCACCATTGAAGAAATAAGTGAGAAACAAGAACCTCCAAATCAGGAGACAGTGCAACAAAAACAAAAAGATGAAGTAACAAAAAAAATGCAAGAATCTTCTCCAGTAGCATTACCATACCCTGAAAGGTTTGATCACATTGATACTACCCCTGAATCAGAATTAGTGACAGAACTTAAAAAGATGTCAATTTCTCTCCCTTTGTTGCAGGCAATAAGGGATGTGCCTTCACTCAAAAAAACTATTCAGGAGTTATGTATCAAGAAACCTGGTAAAAAGAAGGCCTTTCCTAAAACCGTTCAGGTAGAAGGCAAATTAGCTGATTTATTGTCTGGGAAACTAGTTCCTCCCAAATATAGTGACCCCGGTAGTCCAATAGTTACAATTACTATTGGATTAATGCAAATTCCTAATGTGCTAATTGATCTTGGAGCTGCAATTAATGTTATGACTAAGGACACAATGCAAAAATTGCAGCTCAAGAATCTCGAGTCCTACTACCACAGTTTTGGAAATGGCGAGATAGGTCAGTTGCTAAACACTGAAGGTATCCTAGAAGATGTAGCCATTGAAGTCTCTTCTTGGGAATATCCTGTAGACTTCTTAGTGTTGCAGCCTAGAAAATCAGTCAATGGATACCCTATCATTCTAGGACGACCTTGGTTGGCTACTGCAGCTGCTTTTATAGACTGTAGGTCAGGGGAAATGACCATTTCTAATGGTGTTGACCTAAAGAAAATTTATTTGTATCCACCTGCTCAGCCTTCAACTAAATTTTTTGGACAAATTTGGTATCCTGAATCTGATGAAGAACAGGAAACCATTGCCACTTTGGCTACAGTTGTAGTTAAAGAACATATTGAGGAAATCACTACACCTGAGAGAGAAATATTTGAGAATGAAACTGTCCTAATTGAAACATTACAATCAGAAGGACTAACTGATGATCAAACTCTTGTTCATCGGTTGTTGTGGCAAGAGGAGGAACAAAATTCAGAACTTCTGTCATCCATGTCTAATCAGGAAAGATCATTCATTCTACCACATGGATGGCATCATCATCTCCTTAACACCTTCAAATGTCCTCTGATTCCACCAGGTATCATTTCTGAGACAGATTCTAGAGTATTTCATACTCTACGGCCACATCATTGTCCATTAAATGCATTAATCAGTAACTATGAAGCAGCTAGTTCTATCTATCCTAGGGATCAAACAAATTGAAATCCAACCAGGTAAATTTTTGAACATTAATAGCTGGCTAACTGAGGACCAGGAAGCCAAATTATTTGTTGTCTTACAAAGACATGTTCAAGCTTTTGCATGGAATTATAAAGACATGATTGGCATTCATCCTGAGGTATGTACACATAGGATATACACAGAAAATGTAAAACCAGTAAGGCAACCTCAGAGACGCTTGAATCCTGCTCTAAAGGAAATTGTGAAAGAAGAAATTGAAAAACTCTTAGATGTTGGATTCATTTATCCAATCTCAGACAGTAAGTGGGTATCACCCCTGGTCATTGTTCCAAAGAAAAATGGTAAAATGAGAGTATGTGTGGATTATAGGGAGTTAAATAAGGCCACACATAAGGATCATTTCCCATTACCATTCATAGACCAAGTATTAGATACCCTTGCTTGGAAAGAAATTTTTCTATTTTCTTGATGGTTTCAGTGGGTATAACCGAGATACAAGTTGCGCGGAAGATCAGGAAAAGACTACCTTTACATGTCCTTGGGGAACCTTTGCTTACAGGGTCTTACCCTTTGGTTTATGTAATGCTCCAGCAACATTTCAGAGAGTTGTTTTAGCAATTTTTTCTGATTTAACCAATGAAAGTGTTGAAATTTATATGGATGATTTCACGGTGTTTGGAAATAGTTTTGAATATGCATTAGAATAGCTTGAAAAAGTGTTGATTCGCTGTGAAACATACCACCTCTCTCTGAATCCTGAGAAATGCTTCTTAATGATGGAGGAAGGAATTGTCCTTGGACATCATATCTCTTCTTTTGGAATCAAAGTTGATCCTAAGAAGGTTGAAGTCATCAAAAACCTCCCTCCTCCACAAACTCAAATTGATGTACGCAGTTTCTTAGGGCACATTGGTTTTTATCGCAGATTCATTGCTAACTTCAGTACTATAGCAAATCCTATGTTTGCTCTACTCATGAAGGATTCTGAATTTGTTTGGTCTCTTGAATGTCAAACTTCTTTTGAAAACTTAAAGGAAAAATTAACTACTCCACCTGTATTAAGAGGTCCTAATTGGGAGTTACCTTTTCATATTCAAACTGATGCTTCCAATACTGCTATTGGAGCTGTGTTAGGACAGATTGAAAATGGGGAACATTATGCTATTTATTATATCAGTAAAAACTTGACAGGAGCTGAGAAAAACTACACTACCACTGAAAAAGAATTCTTGGTTGTAATCTATGCTATTAACAAATTTCGACACTATATCATAGGGTATCAAGTATTCATCCATACAGATCATACCGCAATCAAATATTTGATGAATAAACCATTGGTTAGTGCAAGAATTATTCGTTGGTTGATTCTGTTGCAGGAATTTGATGTTACCATAGTAAACAAGCCTGGGAAATCTAATGTAGTTGCAGATTTCTTGTCAAGAATACCAAATGCAGATACAGGGGAAGTTGTGGAAGATACCTTTCCAGATGAAAAGTTGTTTGTTATCTCTGTACAATCTCCATGGTTTGCAGACATAGCTAATTACTTGGCTACAGGGAAGATTCCTCTTCACTTTACCCCCAAACAAAAGAAACAGTTAATCAAGCAAAGTGCTTCTTTCCAATGGATAGAGGGCTTACTGTTTAAGTGTAGTCCTGATCATGTTTTACGTAGGTGTATCCGCCAGGATGAAGTATATGATATCCTACGGGCATGCCATGATGAACCATCAGGAGGGCATTATTCAATCAAAAGCACTATTCATAAAATCTTGGGAACCGGATATTATTGGCCATCTTTGCATAAAGATGTAAAGAGGTACATTAGACATTGTGATGCCTGCCAGAGAATGGGAAAACCTACCTTTACTAATGAAATGCCATTACAACCTCAAATAGGAACAGAACCATTTGAAATATGGGGTTTAGATTTTGTAGGACCCATTAATCCTCCTTCCCAAGGCAAAGTGCATATCTTGGTATGTACTGATTATGTTACCAAATGGGTAGAAGCTCGTGCCTTTAAGCATGCTAGAGAAGAAAAAGTTGCTGATTTTCTGTATTCATAGATTTTTCTGCATTTTGGAGCCCCATAATCTATCACCACAGATCATGGACCCCAATTTACTTCCAAGGTTATTGAAGCCTTCACTCACCTCTATCAAGTCAAACACAGAAAATCCTCACCTTATCATCCACAAGCCAATGGCCAAGTTGAAGTAACCAATAGGGAATTAGAACGAATTCTGACCAAAACCATAGCAGTCCATAAAAGAAATTGGCTGGACAAATTACCAGAAGCTATTTGGGCTTATAATACCACTTGGAAATCTACCACTGGATTTACGCCCTATGAATTGGTCTATGGAAAAAAACCACTTTTGCCTATTGAGTTTGAATTACTAACTCTTTGAACTGCTTTGGAAGTAGGTATTGATCTGTCACAGGCACAAGAAGAGCGTATTCTGCAACTTGATGCATTGGATGAACTACGCATGGATGCACTACATCAGACGGAGATAATCCAAGCACAGCGGAAGATGTGGCATGATAGTCACATAAAGCAGCAAAAATTTCAGCAAGGTGACTGGGCCTTGTTGTTTGATTCACAATACAAGGATTTCCCTGGAAAGTTGCAGACCAGATGGCTTGGACCTTACCAAATTGAGGAAGTGTTTGACAATGGAGTTGTTCGTCTTACACCTATTGATGACTCACAACGCAAGTTGGTGGTGAATGGACATCGTCTTCGTTTGTACCACAAACCATACAACAAGGCAGAATTTCTCAAACAAGTGGAAAGTTTGAATGTACACATTTGGGAAGAAAATACTTCTTCCATACTGAATTCAGCAGATTGACACAAGAATTTGATTTTAAAAAAAAAAAAAAAACAAATAAATAATTCAGGAAGTGAAAACCTCTTTGAGGCACTCCTGAGTTGGGTTTACATGAAAACCGGTTTTTCGGCATGTTTACCTAGTTGGTTTCACTATCATTGTTCGGTCTTGTCTCATGACCATGGTTTCATCTATTTTCAGATTGCACCTACCTAAGTTCAAAGATTGATTAGCTGGAAATCTCAGCAGGAGCACCTCGAAATGTAGATAAAATGGTTATAACAGGTATGTGTCTTTTTCATTCTCTGAATAATGTAAATCATTAGTATATAGTGTAAATATCCTTGATTAATATAAAAGCATGTAAAAAGGGGGAATCAAAAATGGAAAGTCCTTGTCTATAATGCCTCTGCCTAATTCTGCTCTGAGAATGAAAAAATAGAAGTGCGCTGGAATAAGGAAAGCGCAGGAATAACCTGTTATATTCCAAAGCGCAGGAATAATCCATAATGCACAGGAATAAACTGTTTATATCCCAGAGCGCAGGAATGATTTAACAAGCGCAAGAATAAACTGTTTATATTCTAGAGCACAGGAATGATTGATTAAGCGCAGGAATAAATCACTAAGCGCAGGAATGAAATTATGTGTAAAAACTGGTTATGACACGTGGCCTGCGGTGAGTTCATTGGTTTAAAAGGAAAAAGACAAGTCATCGACTCACGGTTGCATGTGACAGTTGTCGTCCAAACAAAAATGAGTGAAGGTACGGGTGATAACTTCACATGCATTGCCACGTCATTATGCTGCAAGTTTCGAAGCAGTTCTTGCGCTGCTATTATTCCTGCTACGGTGATTGAAACCCTAAACCAGATGCACGCTCATACTTTTCGCCAGTTTATAGAAACTACAGAACAGAAGGCAGGAAATTATGCCATGGGGGGAAAGAAAATCAGAGCCAAACCTGAAAACATTAGTTACCTAGAAAGTGACCCTGCATCCCTGCAAATATTCGCTGATGGAGGATTTTTGCCATTCCTACGCAAATTTGATGGCTATTCCGAGGGCTTGGTGGCAGAATTCGCATGCACCTTCCGCAACAATCGAGTGCACATTAACGGGATGACTATCCAGGTAACTCCCGAAATACTCAGCCAAGTCACTGAATTACCTCTTCAAGGCTTGCAGATTGTAAAAACTGGGCGCAATATTTTGAATAACCTAGTTAATCAGTTTACGAAAGAAGGGGATGGCGAAATTGAGTTTTTAATACGTAGAAATGTTTGTAAGGGGGTCAAAAGACTTAGTTTGCTAGTCCCTTGGAATGAAGTTGCAATGTGGGTGATGAGGTATATCACTTGTGATGGCCAATTTCCTGTTGTATCTGGCCCACACCTTCGTATCCTCAACCATCTGCGCCATGGAGCAGTTAAACCAGAATGTAGGGTTAATGTGCCCTTATACCTTTTTCAGGAGTTAAAGGCTATGGCCAGCAAATACCAAGCAGGGAAAGGAAGCCCTAAGCATCATGGGCTCATCAAATTGATTTGTCAGTATCACTTTAGGGGCAACCCTAGAAATTTTGACCGTTTCTTTGCCCCTTGGGCAGAAACAAATGACTCTAATCCTGCATTAGAGGAAGGGGAAGCAGAGGAAGAAGAAGCAGAGGAAGAATCTACAGGAAACCCTAGACCAGAACCCTCTGAAATTAGAATTTCCCCCTCTCCAGATGGTCCCCCATCTTCAAGAACTCGAAAACAGTAGGCATCCACATCTGGTTCCCAGTTAAAGAGAAAAAGGGTAACATTTGCAGATACGGTACAATCCAGCGGAGAAATGGGAAGTGCAAGTGAACATGCTCCGGAATCTGCTCCTGAAATAGTAGCAACATCTGTAGTTGCTATAGAACATCCACCTGCTAAGAAGTATCCAGGGTCTACAGGGTTAAGAAGGTCTGCTAGACTTCAGAAAACTCAAAACCTGCCAGATGAACTAATAGATATCACAGACCCAAGTGAAGAAGAAACCAGAACAGAGGATGCACAGGAACCAAATATTGAAATGACAGACACAGGTATACAAACTATGGAGCTGGATACAACTATGGATGAAACTTCAATAAGCCCTGTATGTCCATTAGTTGATTATTTTGACTCTGATTCTGAGGAGCCGCCAAAGTATGATTCTGAAACAGTTGAGGGTGATATGAATGTTTTAATGGATGCTGATTCTGAATAGTATTCTGAGTCTGAGTCCGAAGAGGAAATTGATATCCACACTCAATTGCATGCTGCAAAGAGTGTTGTTAAAACTCAGACCCAATGGATTGAGCAAGCTGAAGAGACCATAAAACAAAAGGATCAACAAATTGATCTGCTTCAGCAAAAAATTCAAGAGTTGCAAAACCAGTTGTCTCAACTGGAATATCAGTCTATAGAGGTACCAGAAGCATCACAGGATGAATGGGCCCAGATTCTCTTAGACTTAGCTGAACATTCTGAGGCAAACATAGCACCTGCACAGAGATCACCTGACAGAGAGGAAGCAGGAATGGCAGTATCTGATGATGAGAGTCCATCAAGAATTCTGTTGACAAATGATGTTGCACTTCAGTAGGAAACACAGACACCTTCTGTAGAGGAACAAGAAGTTGCAGCACAAGATCAGGTATCCACACCCTCTCCTCTCATTGCTATTACAACAGAACAAGGAACACAAACAGATTTGCCTATTGTAATACCAACTATGGAAGTTGGTGTACAAGTGAACATAGTAGCACAAATGCAACCTATTGTAAGACCCCCAGACACAGTGCCTTTAACTAAGTACAATGAAGACCTGGCATATTGGATGACTCAGTGTCACCAGTTGGAGGGCAAGATTGCCACTTTAAACTCTGAAGCAACCAAAGTAGCAGAGAAGGAAACAGAGGTGAATAGGTTAAAAACACAGGTGAAGGATGTATGTCAGATTGCAGAATATGCAATACAGTGCAGAAGACCACCTAGATTTTATAGCCTCCTACTCAAGGAGAGATACCTTCGTTGGCAGATTATGAGACTTGCTTCTGAGCTGCCTCATCAGTTGAACACTCCTGAAGAATTCATAGAGGCATTTATGCAGAGTCCAATAGAGCAACAAAACCTATTATGTGAGTTATTCTTGCATAATTTCTTTTTGCCCATAGAAAGTATGTTTCGCCTCACATTTATACAGGTGATTTACAACTTAGAGCTTTCATGTCCACTCTGCAAAATCAGATTTACTGGGACATAGAAAAGAAGTTCACCAAGGAATTGGAATCATAGGCTATTTTGCTTATCAGACCTGCTCCCCTAAATCATAGATATTGTACAAATGATCATTATACATTCATGAGGGATGTCAGAATGAAACAACTCTATTTAGGGAACCTTCAGAAATGTATAATCCAG
Source organism: Wollemia nobilis (assembly GCA_028583015.1). Lineage (NCBI taxonomy): Eukaryota > Viridiplantae > Streptophyta > Pinopsida > Araucariales > Araucariaceae > Wollemia > Wollemia nobilis. The sequence goes on from JAQPPZ010003280.1 coordinate 5,800,435, forward strand.
TTTCAGAATTTTTGTGCAGATTTCTTTGATGATGTTGTGGCAGCTTGTAAAAATAGATGGGGTGAGTTATCTATCTCTCTCCAGAAAAGAGAGCCAATTTCTCCCACCAATTTGTTGTGGTCAAGGAGAAGGGCAGAAGGCATTGTCCTAATTATATCAGAGATCAAGGAGCTTTGGATAGGTCTGAGGTTTAGGATGCCCATAATTATTACTCCTGTTCCCTACTTCTTTGATACTGACCCACAGCCTGATGAGCACTTCCAACAGTGGTTTCAGTCCATCAAGGCAGTCAGTGGATTCTATAAAATTGGTGGCGCATTACTCAAATTTCATGACAGATGTCTAGACCTGGATCTGTGTCTTGTTGTCGCTATACAAAATGCATGAGGACATGCATTACCATAAGTTGGGGGGAATGATGAGGCCGGGGAATTGCCTCATCTATGAACACTTTTTGATACATTTTTGACCATTTGACTTACCCTTTTTACTATGATTTTTATGTTAATTATGGAAAAATGCATTATATAATGATGTTTGCAAATTCTGGAATGACAAAGTGCATATGCTCTGTTTTACTGTTTTTACTGCAATTTCACCTATTTTTTAGTTAATCAGTAGTGTTATAGCAATTTAGAACTTGTTTGAATATCTGATGCTTGGTAATATGGTGTTCCTTTGGTTAAACTAATTCAAATGGAAAAGGGCACCAAGAATTCATCACTGTAGCTGACTGTGCAGGAAAACAGGCTGTAACTGTGACAGTTCCAGCCAGCTGTACATATATAGCAGGGCTTGGAATTAGTCACTCCAGCACATGCCACCGATGCAGAAGGGTGTGAAAGGAGAGTGGAGAAGTCAACACGTTACTTCCTACGCGTTTGGACCATAGATCAGCAACAAATGGTCACTTGCCTGTTGTTCCGGAGCAGTGCAGGAATAAGCGGCACAGGAATAGGGAATAGCGCAGGAACAACTGAAGGTGGTCAAAAAGCGATAAAACGATGGAAGAAAGTATTGGAAATTGACCAGGAGGTTGTTCCAACTCATATCAACGTGATTTCCTCAACAGATGCAGCCCAACAATAATGAATGGATAAAGTTTGGACAAAGTAAAATCCTGCAGTCTAGGAAAATAGTTATGTAAATCCCTGCAAAGCAGGAACCAAGCATATCAGTGTTATCTTATAAATAATAAAGCTCCCATATGGTCGAGCATATAGATATATAGATATATAGATATAGAGATATAGACATATAGACAGATAGGCAAGAGAATACCAAAATTAGGATAGAGTAAAGTTTTCCTGTAGCAGAACAGTAATTTGCAGGTTTTTCCTGCATTACTGTAATGCATTTTTAGATTGAATAAAAAGGTGCAATCTTCAGTTTTCAATTGGCATGTTGAGGTTTATGAGTAACAGTTAGATCTTCTTAGCATAGCTCTTCACCTTCTTCTAGTTCTGGAAGCAAGGGCCCACTTGCGAGCCAGAGGAAGGCAGTTTCTGACAGAAATTCTTGTTGAATTCTTGCTACAGCAGGTTAGCAGAATTCTGCCAGTTTGCATTTCTTTAGTAGTTTTTAATACAGATTTCAGTAGTGAACAACATTTCTTTGTATTTACAGCAATTCCCAGATATTTTGTCATCTTGCAGTTTTACAGTCATTATTGGTTCAATTTTGCAGTACACAACAATTTCCAGATATCTTGTCATTTTGCAATATTGGCAGTTTTTGTTGATTCAGTTTTGCAGTAGTTAAAATTCTATTTTGATATTATCTAGTTGATTTACTTCCATGCAAGAGTGTGTGTGTTCTAAATTCTGCACTTTATTTTTTTGTCATTTCAATTTAGCAACATTTCATTTTCTGCAATTTTTAGATTTTGTCATTTCATTTCCTGCAATTCTATTTTTGCAAAAGTAAATAGGAGTTCATTTCATTTCTTAGGAGTTAAAGGTCACAACAAAACCCCCAAAATGCTAACTGATCCACCAATAAAACCTGTTCTTGGATAAACTGAACCTGCAACTGTAACACCTCCTATCGTATATAGCCTCTGGACACCACCCTGGATTGACACACATAATGATTAAATGATGAATGATCAACGACCCTCATCAACTTTCGAGTGGTTAATCTCTCCTTTGGGCAACGACACAAATCCACTAGAGCAAACAACAAATCAAATCAATGCAACAGAAGATAAAATTCACACTTAAGCATTAGCTTTATTGCAGAAGAACATGAAGCAAATAGAAAATAATTATGAGTGTGTTAGAATAATCGCACATAGAAATCATGTAAAAATGCATCTCTAAAATGAGGTATTAAACCCTCCTTTTATAGCGAGCTCGAAGATGAAAAGAGCAGGAAAAAACTAAGAAGGCCGATGCCAAAACATGCTAGCTAGAAGAATTAGGGTTTTTATGGGAGAAACCCTATAAAAAGGTGAATTTGTGCCCCATCTCGACCGACTCCGACTTCGCCTATGTGAAGTCACACCCCTTCTTAACCAGGTGCGATTTCACATAGAGGAGGAAAAAAAGAGAAACAAAGGTAAAGGGGCCTATCCCATGCCTTGGGCAAGTGTTGGAGGCCTCTTAGGGGGTTTAAGGAAGATTTCCCACTAAAGTGGGTCAATTTTTTGTGTCTACATTTTACCCCCTCTTTAACGCATTTATGGCATAATAAATGTGTCAAAGAAGAGATGTAAACACACACTCAAACAAGAAACAACAAGTGTAAATGGGGCAACTGGTTTAGAAGAAAGGGATGGTGTGAAAACGGTGTCATTCTAAACACTTTCTTATTTTGCACATAAACCAAGGTATTAGGGACTTTAATGCCTCTATAGGCTATGGTGCCCCTCGAGTTTTATGAGGGATAAAATCCTCCTATAAAACTCAAAAAGGTAAACACAAAATAAGAGAGAAAAATGAAAAATGAAGAAAAATATGGTAAAAAGAAACAAGGTTAAAAGTGAAAAATGGTAAAACCCTAATTCATTTTCATCGTGTAAAGGAGGAAAAGAGAGCACTAGGGAAAAATGTTGATGGTGATACCGATGCACTGTTCAGTTATTGTGAGAGGCGAGTCCAGTGTAGAGGTGGACCAAGCACAAGTAGACCCAAAAACCATCACTTTTATGCACAATTTTATTTGATTTTGCATGTTTTTCTGGATTTTAAGGATTTTTTAGAAAATTCATCTTCATGAAGGGCGGCAATTTTTATGCTCGATAGGGGTGCGACCTCATGTCTTGACCATGATTTCACTCTAGTTTACATGCGGTGAAATCATGCTCAAATAAAATCGGGTGTGATTTCATGAAATCGTGTCTCCTAAACGAGAGGTGCGATTTTGCTCTAGAAAAATTGCGCATCTAAAAAATGGGGTTCAATTTCATAGACGAGAAGGAAGGGAAATAAAGGAAAAATAAAAGGAAAATAAAAAATAAAACAAATAAGAAGAAGAGGGAAAGGCAAGCAAGCTAACAAAATACTTAATTTTAATTGGCTATTATTTTTATTATGATTTTATTAAATTTATGAGACTGATAAATTTTATTTCTTTTTACGGATGCAGCTTGGTGTACTCGAGAGTCGGGAGTGGCGAGCGGGCTCACTAGAGGCGGAGCTAGATGCATTGGGGTCAGTGGAGATGGTTCAACTAGAGGTGGTGGGGCTAGGCCACCTAGAAAGGATGCCTCACATTGATATAGACATGGCTTTGTTGATATTCCTAGTAAAGAGATGGTACCTAGAGTTGTCCACATTTCTATTACCAACAAGGGAGCTGACTATCACACTGGAGGATGTGTGGTAGATTTTACACATTCCCATAAAGGGAGCATCATTTTACAGGGCACGAGGATAGCCAACCACACTTCAATAATTTTTAGGAGGCTAGACCCACCAGGTGTGAGAGAGCACCATTACATTCGATGGTTGGTGGGCAGATATGGGGTAGATCCACTGACAACCATGCTCTACGGGGTGGTTGTGGGAATATTGATGTGTCATACTAGTAGAATCTACCTTGGGCCATGGTAGGAGTAGTGGTAGACATGCGATACCAAGGAGTCACATGGGGCCCATATGTATTGGTCTATTTGTACCATATATTGTATAACATCATGTACAAGTAGTGTATAGGGTTAGTTAATACAACTTTGCTCTAGGTGTGGTGTTGGGAGCACATAGTATTCTGAAGGTTGTATGCACTACCAGGCCCACTACCCATTCTAGGGTGGCCATCAACATACAGGTGGTCAAGGTCCCTTGAGAGGTCCATGAGGACCTATGCTGGGAACCTACCACTAGCTAGGTGGGTGATCAATGAGCTTTGGTATGCGAATATCATCTGGTGATCATGGCATATTCATCCTAGATGGGTTGAGGATTGGGTGGAGCTAGCTAGGATGAGAAGGATGATATGGTTGATGACAAAGAAGGGAGAGCCAGATGTCTTTCGATTTGAAAGAGTCCTAAGGTAGTTTGAGATTTTGTAGGGAGTCTCAAACCTGGGGGACTACCGGTATCGAAGGGTATACCAGGATCTAGCAGGAGTCAAAGGTGAGCCAGACCTCACCAGGTGGGTCAAGGAGGACTTGGATGACCCTCCACATGTTGACCCAAGGGTAGATGATGCAATAGTAACTATTGGGTATAGGCAGTGGTACAGAGGAGTTATGCCCTGAGGATCTCCTCGCCTATCCCAATATAGAGGTGCCAGGTCTTAATTCTGGGTATGCAACGAGATTTCTAAGAGGTTGCTTTCCAAGCCATGGAGAGGGTATAGTAGGGTCCTGTAGACCTGAGGTAGAGGTAGAAACATGTTAAAATTGTGTTGGTCATGGAGGTCACCAACTCTACAGGAGTTGGGGAGGTAGGGAAAGTGAGAGTTGCCCCCACATAGGCCAGGAGGCTACAAGGCAGATATCCTAGAGGACACGATAGTCATTACATTTTCAAAGAACACCATTATTTTTAACATAAGAAACACCATATAACAAATCATGATTTTCTTTTACAATAGCAGGTCTATTGTTAGAATGAATAGAACCAACCATATTACAAAACAATATTTTTGAAGAAAAAGGAAAAGCATAATTTTTAATTTTATTTTTATTCTTTGCTAAATTTTGATAATCCATATATTCTGCATAATTTATAATATGGTCATCATTCTCAAATGGTAAAGGTTGGTGTTTATTAGGTATAAAAACTATGCCACATCTCCTAGGCCAAGTTTCAACATCCAAGGGTTCTTGAATGCCCTTATGTTGTGGCCCAAAACATTTACCTACATATTCCATACTAGATAGGATCTGCTTAGCAAGAGGGTAATCATTAGTGAGGTAACATTGAGAAAATTAGCGCTCACTAGGAGAGAGGTTACTTCCACAAATTCTTTCTTCAAAGGTAGTTCTTCCAAATATAAAGGTACATGTTCCAAAGTGTACAACATCACCTTTCTTATGGGGCAAGCCCATGGTTCTTGGTGAACGTGGTAGATTGGCTAGATCCAAAAGAGATTCTTGAAGAAACTGATTATCATGATCCATAGATGACCAATTGGAAGTATATTCCTCACTCACTTTTAGAATTTAGAAATATTCTAAGATTTGAGATGAGGAACATGGCAAAATTGCTGAAGAAATAGGACATGAATTGACTTTAGATTGAGCTAACTCTATATTTGAACAAAATTCAAATGGTCGAGGATCACCCGAAATGGTGAAAACTTGATTACCATATTCAAATTTGAGACATTGATGAAGAGTAGAAGGGACGACCTTCATTGCATGGATCCAAGGACACCCAAGAAGAAGATTAAAAGATGCAGGATAATGTACCACATAGAATAAAGTATCCAATATTTTAGGTCCAACTTTAAGGGGAAGAGAAATGACACCACATGCCTCTTGGGACTCATTGTTGAAAGCTTTTATGATGATATCAATTTTTGTTAAATCTTCCTCTCTTAAACCAAATTTTTGAAAGAATTGATATGTACACAAATTGAGGGAGGAGCCATTATCAATAAAGACTCATTTGATAAGGGTATCCCCAACAAGTGTAGTGATTTAAAGTGAAGAATCTCCATGTAAGTTTGAGGAAGGTTTTTCATCATATGAGAATGAAACATGATGTATCCAAAAGAACCTACGACATCAACTATGGTATCAGGAGAAATATCTAGAGGAACCGATTTTTGCTTTAAAAATTCCATCAAAGCATTTCTATGATCAGGAGATGTCTGCAAAAGTTCTAAAATTGATATATTTTCTAGAGTATTAGCTAACTATTTCTAAATATCAAACGAAATATTGGGTTGTGGTGTCAACACTAACGGTGGAATGCTTGTAGTTGAATTATTTTTTTTATTTTCCTTTAAAACTAAGCTGGGATGCGACACTAAACTTTGTCCTTGTTGATTCTATTGATTCTGATCTTGTTTCCTTGTGGTTATTCTAGCCATACCAACTACATTATTGTCGCATGGGGGCCACCTAGTTTACCATTTGTTGGTCTTGTTTTGGCAACGGATCTTTGAATATTCCCATGTATTGATTAGTAGTTGGAGCTTGTTGAGTGGGAATATGATTGTTCATTATTTGAGCATTCCTCAAATAAATACGCCCTACATCAATCAAATCCTGAACCACATGCTTCAATTTCTTACAAGAATTCATCCAATGTCCTACTCTGTGATATGCACAATATTGACCTGCTTTATACCAATGAGTTGTAGTATCTGGTTGTCTTATGGGAGGTAACTCAATTGCCTTGGCTTCTAAAATTTGCTTCAAAACTACTTCCATAGATATGTTAAGCCTTGTAAAATTCCTTTGAGGAGGTTTTTAAAGTATTATCTTTTTTTGTAGGCTATTAGTGACATTGTTAACAAACCTACTATCACTATCACCTCCTGTGTGTTTATTCTTATGCTGAAATTTAGTGGGCTTATCTTCTTTAACCTTAAGTTGGCCTCTTTTAATAAGGGCATGTTCCACTTTTCTAGCTAACTCAATTGCTTGATCAAAAGATGTGATAGTAGTAGTCTCTAGTGCATAATATTATTGTTCTTGTAGATTACTAATAAATATGTCAAGCATATCTTTTCGTGGTACAGGATGTCTTAACCGACCCACTAAACTCCTCCAATGAACTAAAAATTCTAAAAAAAAATTATTTATTTTGCTTTAAATTATAAAGATCTTTCATTGATACTTATTTTTCAATATATGCACTAAATTTATGAACAAATAATTCTGCAGTCTCTCCAAAATTGTTCAAATAATAATTATGCAGTTGATAGTACCATTCTAATGTTGTGCCAACAAGACTCTTTGGAAAAAATTTCAATAATAACATATCATCATAAATGAGATCATGGCAAGTTGTTCTGAACCTTCTTAAATGCTCTATCGGATCTTTTGTCCCTTTGTAAATTGGTAACACTGGCATAGAAAAATGCTTAGGATAAGGTTTGGCAACAACAATGGGATCCAATGGCTGATTACACATATCTTTATAACTGTAAGTGAAAACTAAAGACTGAATCATTTCCATATTTCAAGCCAATTGTTTTACCATATTCACCAAACTTTGCACTTTTGGATTACTGCTATGTGTGTTCCCTAGATTTCCTAAATAAGGGATGTATGTATATTGAGGATTTAAGTTGGGGATTTGGATACTTTTATTATTTATGATGCTTTGTGAAAATGGATGACTAACATTTGGTGGGATAGAAGCAAAAGTGTTGACATTTGGATATTGAGAAGGAAATTGAAGACAATTCTGGGTGCCATTACTAATTGGAGGGACTTGTAAATTCCTTCCAATGTTGGTGGTTGTAGTAACGGTACTAGTCACTTGGTTTTTCAGATTATAAAAATGCATTGATTGGGATGTAGGGTTATCCTAATTAAGCAAAGGAGGCCTAATTGGAGGAGAATGAGGAGCATCCTCTTTTTCAATATGAGCTTCTCATTCTATACATTCCAATAGCTTATCCTTATTAGCTTTCATGAAACCCCAAATATGATCAAATGATGAAAAGACAAACCCATAATTGGGTCCTTCATAAGGATCAAAATTTACATAATTTTCCATATCCATATCATTCTACTCTTTTGGATCTACATTAGGGTCTTCCCTATCAATCTGATCATATTTCGGAGAAACATAATCAGATTCCAACTGTCTCCGTTGACTTCTAAGGAAAGGAGTCAATAGAAGGAGTGAGGAAAAATGGAGAAAAACACTAATGCAAGGGTTTTAATAATATTACTAAATATTTTCAACCACACACAAGCAAAATTAATGATCTTGATTAATGTTTTACAATAAAGGAGGTGTTCACGTTGGGTTCACCAAAGATGTAGAGGGGGAAAACTACCCTACCACGTACAATTCCCAAAAGGCTAGATCTATAAAGATAGAAAGCCTTATGGGGTGAACCGTGAGGGTTTTGTTGTTCTCTACACTCGGTGCTATGAGGGGAAGGGTTCACCAAGAATATTTTTAGGACTCACTCCAAGTCCTCTGGTTTTCAAGAATATTTGATAAATGAGATTCAAGACAAACACCTAGATTTGGTCTTTCTAGATCTATGCTATAAAATATAAAGGACCATGCAAAAATACAGAATGTAGGGATACAAGAGCTAGTCCTAGAATGCTTATTTCTTTGAATACTTTCTAACCTAGTGTTTTAAATAAATAATATTTAAGCAAGGGCTCAAGAAAGAATGCACAAACAAAATTAACCCTAGATGCACACTATATGTTGTTATATTTTAATGCCTATAACTTAATTAAATATATTTCTATAAAATTAGATCTAGGGTTTGAAACAAAATTATAAGCACTCAGCAAATAGCCTATAGTTTAATGGGAACACTTATCTTAACCGATGGTTGATCCAAGCTTTTGTCCTCTTGTCCAATAATATCAGCAAATCTTGTTCCTACAAGATAACTCAAGAAACACCTAAAAATGGAATTAGTTTTAGGGGATTGCTTAGGCCACTATATAATAATGCTTAGAGGCACAACAATCAAGCCCCCTAGATTATTTTATATGACCTTTAAGAACAGAAGTGAAAATTGACCTTTGGATATTAATCATAAAATAGCAGTGCAACATAATACAAACAGAATACAGAGTATGCAAATATGATCAAAATGCAGTCTAAAATGCTATCATACAGTTATAAATATCATATTAGCCCTAGATTGACTCTGGTTAAAGTTGTGCTCCTTAGAGAGCTGGTGCAACAACGCAGAAGCCCCATCTGGACCGGATGTGATTTTGCTTCTATGAAAAAAGAACCCTAAGTTTAAGTATGTGAGGTCGCACCTCGTTAATATAAGGTATGAATTCACCTGAGACGCAAAGAAAATAAAATCATAATGTGAAATGGAAAGCAACCATCTTAAACCAAATAAAAACACCTAGTGAATAGCGTAGAAGTAGGCAAAAAGGTCAAGACCTTCGATTGGTTAATCTCTCCTTCGAGCTACGACACAAATCCTCAAAAGTGAACAACAAATCAAATCAATGCAGTAGAAGATAAAATTCATACTTAAGTGTTAGCTTGCTTGTAGAAGAATAGGAAGTAGATAGAAAATAATTGTGAGCGTGTTAGAATAATCACATATAGAAATCATGTAAAAATTTGTATCTCTAAAATGACGAATTAAAACCTCCTTTTATAGCAATCTCAAAGAAAAAAGAGCAGGAAAAATCTAGGAAGGCCAATGCCAAAAAATGTTATCTAGAATAATTAATATTTGTGTGGGAGAAACTCCTAAAAAGGATAAGTCACACCCCTTCTCGATCGAGTGTGACTTCACCTATGCAAAGTCGTGCCCCATCTTAACCAGGTGTGATTTCATATAGAGGAGGAAAAAAAGAGAAACAAAGGGAAAGAGGCCTATCCCATGCCTTGGGCAAGTTTTAGAGACCTCTTATGGGGTTCAAGAAAGATTTCCTACTAAAGTGGATCAATTTTCCATGTCTACACATCCAGTCATAGAGTTCTTGAGTTTTATCTTGCAAGTTGTCAAAGTAGTACAAAATGATTTTTAGTCTATATAGAGCTCAATAGCAAAAAGGTTACAAGAAGAAAAAAGCATTGTGAAATTTTTGAAGAAAACATTTGAGCCATATCAGGTGGGATTTATAAGTCAAAAACTAGATGAAATAATGCACCTAGCCAGGGAGCTCATAGAATGACATGAAGTGGTGTAGTAAGGATGGGAACTAACCATGTCATTAGGTGCCAAAGGAGATAGGATAATGACTCCATTCAAGGACATTATAGGCCTCAAGTTCCCCTATCTTTGGGGTGAAGAAATTTTTTTTTAGATTGAGTAGCTCTAGACCTAGTTTGAACTCATGGGTAGTAATGAAAAATAATTTGATCAGTGGTCAAAACCTATCAAAGAAAATATAGTCTTCATATTTTCAATAAGTTGGCTACAATGTTGGAGAATATTACATTATTTGGTACATGCTAATGTACCTCCTTGGTACAACCTTGTAAATATTAGATTAGGGTTGTGTCCTAGATTAGAGTGTGAGTAAATATTTTATGTAATGTAATAATGTGTAGGAAATACACAAGTATCATGTAAATGAGTGTGCAAGTGTAATGTGTGTAAATGTGTACAAGTGTCTCATATGTAAGTGTGCACATGTGTTCTTATATTAGGAAGTGTTATTTGAAGAGTCATGTCCAAATGTGCATACAAGATAGAGTCATGTGTATGCAAGTTTCAAGTAGAGAAGCCAAGAGTCATGAGACTTGGCATAAGGAAAGGAAGAGTCAAGTAACCAAAGAGTCATCCTACAATGGCTATATATTACTCCATGGGGAGATACCACCAATATCACCTTCATCACCAATATAGCAATCATTTCTTATATAGTGTAAGCATAGTGAGCATTGTTATTGTATGATACATTTGTAAGAGGAGTAATAAAGTTTTCATATATTTGAGAAATTAATATTATAAGTCTTACTACATGCTTTTACATGTATGATTCAGGCTATTTATACATTCATATTGTTTCTTATTAGTGAATGTTATTTGACATATTATTAGCCTTGATTTACATATTAATTGGCTCATATTATTATGGTTACATTATTATCTTGATCTTATTATATTGTGGCTATCATATATTTGATCCTGTGAGTTTACATTAATATTAAGGCTTCAAAATCCATCAATGGTATCAGAGCTACAACAAGAAGTTTCTTGCATAGGTTATTTTTGTTTAGCTACATTTGTGATTGAGAAAAACCAGGTTGATAAGTGCACTCGAGGATTAACAAAAATATAGGGCTGAATAAATTACCCAAAGCTGAAAAGAACCAACTAAAAATATTGCTAGACAATTGCAAAGAATTTGAAGAAGAAGAAGAAAGGAGATTGAAGCTAAGAATTAAGAGAAAAGCTAGGTTCTTTCCATAGTTGCAGAATAACAAGTGAAGACAAGGACTCATATTTTGGTGAATCAACTTGAAGACAATTGATTATTCAGGAAAATAGCCAACCTTGACATTGATAAAGAAGTATTGTTAGGGACAGAAAAATTTCTAACAACTGATTTCTATCAACTAATTTTTTTGGAGCATCAAGGAATTTTATAGTCATCTTGATGTTGTTATTGGGTTCTCTAGTAAGGAGGAGAATCATTATTGGAGTTCTTAGGATCAACCTAAGACATTTTTGCAATAGATATTGATCTTCATTAGAAGTGTGAGAAGCTTCCTACAACAGATAGATAAGACTTTCATCTTCAAGTGCAAGAAGAAGGTAGAAATTTTTCATCAAGAAAAAAAAAATTAAATTGCAGGTTATTAAAATTTTAGGTATTGAAAAATAGACCTTGATAGAGATAGATGACTCAAGTATTTGAGAGAGACCTTGACAAATATAAATCAAGGTTACCTATTCTAATATTCTATTTAGAATAGACGCGGTCTATGATAAGATTCATATATTGAAGATAGACCTTAACAATTGGCTTGACATCGGTACCCATATAAAAGTTTTAGATTATCAGAGATAGAGAAAATTTCAGGTCATATAGACCTTGATGATTGGTCTAATAGAAGAGGCAAATATTAAAAGAATAAAGACTCTTCAAAGAAATAAGTATAAAGTGATAATTTGAGCTCAAAGAATCATAGGATTGAGACCCTTCAAAATTGAGGTCCATAGTAAAGATGTGTGGCCCTTATTAGTGAAAATAGAATAGGCCACATATAATATATAAGCCCCATATTATAGGAAAGAAATAAGGCTTGAATAAAGGAAGCTCAAAGGTAGAAGTTAGAATCTAAGGAAGAATAGTAATAGGCTCGAAGTCAAGGATAATGTACAAGCACTCATATTCATGGACATAAATGCCTTTAGAAAAATGCCATGGTGCAGAACAAAGATGCACATTATATACTACATGGACAACTAGAAAATAAAGGAAAGAGGTCAACATCAATGAAGTAGTAGTCTACAAAAATAACATCAACTAGCACAAGGGAAAAGTAATTAACAAATGTCTATATGACAAGAAATAGAAAGAACATTGCTATGAGAGCGCTATAAAAAAGAATCAATGTTAAAGCAAAAGCAAATTTGTGCTCAAGTTTGTAGCATACAATGACAGAGAGGCATAATATCTCAATCAAGATGTAAAATAGTGCAAAGCAAGGAGTTTTGTATACCAAGCAGAACAATGCATGGAAAGGAGTGTCATCTACCAAGTAGAATAGTGAAGGGGCACCATCTATCAAGCAAAATAAAGAGAGTTATTAGTAACATAAGAAGACATCAGAATAAATAAAGGAAATGCATCTAAGGTAGAAAGAGTGCTTAGTAAAAGAGCACATAGCAACAAGTTAACATAGATAATACATGTGCATTAAATCACCAAATGGTGAACACAAAGAAAGGAGCATCAAACCAAACAATGAGTACAACTAATAGGTAGAAAGGTGTAAATCCAGCAAACCAAAAGAGAGCATAGGCAAGGCAAATTACCAACAAGGATTGCTACCAAACAATCAATAGGTTTTAATGTGAAACTAAAGAGATGCTTGAGAATGGAGGTAAATTCATATGTTAGAAAATTTTGAGTGCATTGAATGTTGAAGTAGAATGTAATGTCTATCATCAGAGATATTTCTCTCCCTGTCATTAGACATATACATTATAATTTGAGCATCAAAATATATAAGTTTATTTAAGCCATGTAATGTGAAGACAAGCAATGAAAGGTAAAAGATAGAACAATGTTGATGCCATGTAGCTTTAAGGTAACAATAAATGGTGTAAGGTAGAGTGTTAGTCAAGCTGCGTAGCACGAGATCATGTAAATAAAGTAAGTGCTCAGGAGCACTTAGAGGACATCAATGCAATCCAATGTGTGAAGAGGAAGAAGAGCATGAGTTCCAATGACATTTAGAGTGGAGGTAAAAGATTTATGTTTTTAAATTTGAATTTAAATTTAAATCTAAGCTCCAATTTAGACTTATAAGGTTCTTTATTTGATTTTTGAAGTTATAAAGTTAGTAGTTATTATTTAATTAAATTTTGGAGTGATAAGTAGTTTATTAGAAGCTTTGATTATTTTAGATAGTGGAGAGATAAGTAGATTAAATAATTATTAAGTTTTTGGAGTTATAAGTTTTTAAGATTAATATGCTTTATTTGATTTTTTGAAATAATTTGATTATTGAACTTTTGCAAATTAAATAAGTTGGGAGTCAAAAGGTATTCAACCTCAAATTTAGGAAATTAATTTTGCAAAGTTCATATTTTCTAGTTTCTAAACATTAGGGAGATATAAGGAATTCTACTTCATAGGTTTTTAAATTTAGAAACTTTGAATTTATTTAAAACCTAGGGAGATATAAAGTAGTCTACATCAAATATTTATAAGTACTACTATGGCAAACAACAAGTTCTTTCTTTTTGAATCTCAACTTCTGAGAGGACCAAATTATACTTCATGGAAAAACAAAGTAAAATATATTTTAATAGTTGAAAAGCTTTGGGACATCATTAGTGGAGCAAAAATAAAACCCAATGAATATGATAGAGAAATTAAAAAATATGAAGATGGAGAAGCCAAAGCACTTATGATAATAACTTTTGTAATTACTGATGAAATACAACCTTATATAAGTGCAGCCAAAACTTCTTCAGAAGATTGGAACACTTTAGCTCACATATTTAAAGAAAAAAATAAAGCTACAATATTTTCTCTTCAATCTCAGTTGTATTCATTAGATATTAATAGTGGTGAAAGTATTGAACTATTTCTTAGGAAGGTAGCAGACATCAAGGCAAAGCTATTAACTCTAGGAGAAAAAGTAGAAGACAAATTTATTGTTCAAGTGACTTTAAGAGCTCTTCCAAAAAATTATAAACATCTAGTTACATCTTTGCAAGTTCTAAGCAAAGATACTTCATTTGATGAGTTAGTCAATATTCTACAAGAGTATGAAGTGGAAAATTCAGCCAAGGATGAAATGACTAACAATGCTTTAGTGTCAAAAGATAATTCACAAGGTAATATTGCTTCAACTTCAAGATATAGGTCCAAATGGAATAATAGATATTGTCAAGTATGTAAGAAAAGAGGACATAGCATAAATTTTTGTAGATATAATCCAAGGAATTAGTCTCAAGGAAATCAGATGAATCAAAGTGGTCAAACAAATAGGTTAGTACAACAAAGACAATATCAAACTTAGTACAATCTACAATAACAAAAATTTCAATATCAGTATCCTCCTTAGTATTAGTATAGTCAATCTTAGTTGCAATATAGAGAGGGAAATAAAAAAATTACATCTAGCCCAAGAAATTCATGAAATTCAAGAGTTAGAATAAACTATTTAAGAAAATGAAATCAAAGATCTTTCAGCAAAATTGATAAACGATGAAGATGAATTTCTCTCATAGAGTTTGAAATATTCTAATTGTTCATTTTATCAGAATACAAAAAGGTAATAGACTGAAGAAATAAAAAAGAGAATAGGGCAAGCACAGGTCCTAGGATCACATGAATATGAATACCTTGATTGAAGAATAAAGTCTTCAATAACCAAATAATGTAATACATAGAGGTGTTGGATAATATTACATTATTTGGTACTTGCTAATGTACCTCCTTGGTACAACCTTGTAAATATTATATTAGGGTTGTGTCTTAGATTAGAGTGTGAGTAAATATTTTATGTAATATAATAATGTGTAATAAATGCACAAGTGTCATGTAAATGAGTGTGCAAGTGTAATTTTTGTAAATGTGCACAAGTTTCTCATATGTAAGTGTGCACATGTGTTCTTAGATTAGGAAGTGTTATGCGAAGAGTCATGTCCAAGTGTGCATACAAGATAGAGTCATGTGTATGCAAGTGTCAAGTAGAGAAGCCAAGAGTCATGAGACTTGGCATAAGGAAAGGAAGAGTCAAGTAACCAAAGAGTCATCCTACAATGTCTATATATTACTCCATGGAGAGATATCACCAATATCACCTTCATCACCAACATAGCAAGCATTGCTTACATAGTGTAAGCATAGTGAGCATTGTTATTGTATGAGAGTTTCATGATACATTTGTAAGAGGAGGAGTAATAAAGTTTACATACATTTGAGCAATTAATATTGTAAGTCTTGCTACATGCTTTTACATGTATTATTCAAGCTATTTATACATTCATATTGTTGCTTATTAGTGAATGTTATTTGACATATTATTAGCCTTTATTTACATATTAATTGGCTCATATTATTTTAGTTACATTATTATCTTGATTTTATTATATTTTCTATCATATATTTGATCACGTGAATAATAATAATGTGATTTAACATTAATATTATGGCTTCAAAAACCATCATACAATACATGCTAAAGTACGGAAGCTAGTAAGAAGATATTTGGACCCCTCATTCAAAAAAGTTTATCAATTGATAGTTATTCATAATAAAGCTAGAATATTTAAGCCCCCATAAAAGAAGGATTGGGAAGCTACTCACCAAGTATTACGACATAGGAAAGGCACCAAAATTGACCAAAATATGAGCAAAGATGATGTAGAAAAGGACTTAGTTGTGGAAGAGCAAAGGTAGGAAGTGTGAAGTGAAACCACCAAAACTTAGAAAACCTAATCTTATTAGGTTTGTTTTCTCATTTATCCAATTTTTCTATTCTCTTCCACCTATTTTTCTGATCCTCTTCCTTTTTTTGTAGAATTCCATATTTTGTTCAAGCCCTAAGTCTATCTTTTCCTCATATTAATATTTTCTCTGGATTTTATTAACTCCATTATCCAATAAATAAATCTATTTGGGTTCTCAAATTTTTTAGCTAAAATCCCTTGGAGTCACCAATAATGTGGTCCAATTTAATTATTCACATAGATAAGTCCTATTAAAGTGTGCTTGACTATCAATTTTACAAAATTCTTGTTGCTAAAATGCAAGGAAACCTTGTCAGACTTGATATATCTTGTATATGACTAGATAGAGCAAAAATACATCTTGCTAGGAAAAAAAATTTCCAAGGAAAAATATTTTGACACTTTTACCAAAACTCTACATAACCAAATTAGCAAGGAAGGGGTGGCTAGGATTTTTGACCAATGATGTAAGCAAAGTGTCCCAAAAGTCTTAGGTAGTTAAGACTATGGAACAATAGTGGTTGGGTATTTTCTATGATGAAATCAATATAATTACTTAAAATTTATGGCCAAGAAAGACTCTAAAATGATCAGTGGCCAAATATTTTCAAAGGTGACATCAACCAAAGCCCTCAAAATTCCAAGCCAATTGAGATCCTAGAGAGCAATAGTGGCTAGGTTTTTCTAAGGTGATGTTAGCATAAGGCCTTAAAATTCTCTATTATATCTTGAGCAAGAAGAAGCCTCAGATGGATTTGGTTGACATTTTCAATTATGATGATAGTAAAAATGTTCAAAGGTCCTAACTAGTCAAGATTTCAAAGCAATAGTGGTTGGGGTTTCTCAAAATATGTAAGCATAAGCCCTCAAAACTCCCAATCCATCAAGAGTTCAAAGAGTACTATTGGCCAATGTTTATCAAAGGTAACATAAACCAAGGAGCTCAAAATTCTAAGCTAGGTCTACTAAGATTTAGAAAAGTAGAAGTAGCCTAGAAATCATAAGTGATCAAAAGTTTTGAATGATGGTGTCAACAAATTCTAAAAAATGTCTTGACTAGGTCTTTAAGGCCTTGATAATGAGTAAAAAAACTTTAGCAGATAGCGACAAAAGAGAAAATACTCTTGAGCAGTTCCATTTTAGTAAATATCATGAATATTGGAAACTTGGATCACTCGAACACTTCTAATAGGCTAAGACTGTAAATACTAGTGTAGGAAAATGATAGCCAAGCTTCCATATTCTACAAAAAGTGGTAACTACCCCTACTAATCATGAATGGAAATATTTTTAAATCACACTTAAATCCTAGAGTAACATTTGGAATGGTAGTAAGGTGTAGTGGGAAATATTTTAGTGTACTAAATATACTTGAACGTGCTGAGGACATGATGCTGCCAAGATCATGGTTGGCTACATTAGCCATCCAAATCAAGAAAATTAGGCTAAAATCTAACAACTGGCTATGATAGGGCAAGAAATCAACATCCATTATTACTAAGCATGTTGATCATACACAAGTCCTAGACTAAGTTAGGTTGTACGTTTTCATGCTAGGCCTATGATAGATTATCATTATAATGATTAAGGTAACATAATGCATTATAAAAAGTTATAAATAACTTAAGTTTCTTCAAAAAGAGGTTTAGGATTTTTGGGATTTTCCTATTGCAAGTTGTGTATTTGCTATGTTGTTAATAAAATTATATTTTGTTTAGCCCCTACTAGTGGATGTGTTTCAGATTGTAATATGTATGTGATCTATGCATTTCTATAAATTTTTATATGGGATAAATTCTATTAAGAAAATGTTGTTAGGCTTGGATTATTGTTTGTATTATCTCTTGTAAAGTTCCTAGAGTGTTATAATATGCATAATATGAGCTATATATATGTTTTGTCATTTGGTAGGTAATCTATTAGGAAATACTTAAATTTAAGTTGCAGGACATTTACATAGTGAACTTCATTGTTGTTACTTGGTCTTCGACCATTATTTTAATTAACCTCTTACCTTATTTTTATTTCTACCTAACTCTCATTTATATCTTTAGTCTTACCTCATTTATTTTATTTAGCATAAATAAGGAAATTACTTGCTCCAAAGGTTGATTCAAAAGCAATTTTGATTCATCAAATCTTGGTCTATGGTCTAGGGCATAAAAAAATACTAGGCATATCATGAGCCAAGATAAACCTTGGGATATTATATTGTTGCTTAAGGGTTATATTATCATTAGATATAAACCTCATTTCATTCTTCATTTCCTCCATTTCTACATTCTAGGGATTAACAAAAGTTGATTTAGAGGTAGAGAGGGTGTTTATACTAGGACTAGATTAATGGTTGGGGGTGGTTGGAAAGTAGTAGGCTACATAGTAGGTGGAGGCCGATATGTCAGTTGAATATTTGAAAAGAACAATATAGATAGCCTAGGGTCTAACCTTCCTATTTGGATTAGGCCCTTCTCGGCCTGAGTGACTAGTTCATAAGTTGTTAGCAAAGTATTCTCCCTTTAGATTTTACCATCATAGCTATATCTGAATCAAAATATTTTAAATAATAAATGAAGGTCACACTTGGAGGTTGTCTAATTTCATAAGGGGTTTATACTATTATTGTGGAAACAAGCATTAAAATAATCCATGGCTTCCATAGGAGCTCTTTTGATGGTTGATAATTGCTCTAGGAGGGATACTTCATCTACTTTCTCTCCAAATATTTCTACAAACATGTTAGCAAGTTGGTCTAAGTTAGTAATCAAGTGTGGAGCAAGTGAGATATACCACTTATATGCCTTCCCCTTAAAATATGTAGCCAATAACCTAAGTACCACATTTTGTTCTTTAATATTGTAAAGTGTGTATAGCTTGATCATTTCCTAGAGAAGCTCCATTGGAGTTGTTGCATCTTCCCCAGTGAAGAATTGAAAAGACTTTAATGTTGAGACTAGAATATCATCCCATGTAGCTAATGGGATCGGTGGTTGTAGTGGGTCTCTATCATTCTAGGTGGGTATCCTTCTCTAATGTGGGTTATATGGTGTAGCCATGCTTTATTGTTGATATCTCATTCTATGATAATGTTTTAGCGGTGGTAATAGAAACTATGACTTGTATTGGATCTTGTGTTAGATTTAGATCTCATAAATTACTAGGTTTACCTTCAAATAGTGGAATCACTATGTGAATGTTGAAAATGCTTTAACAAGCAAATAGTTTGAGATTTTCACCAAAATATTAACTAAATACCTTTATTGAGTAAGAAAATGTTGTGTTTCATCCCACTGTGTATACTAATAAAAATTATCAGTTTAAAAATCAAAGCATAATTGCCATTTGATGCACTTTTCATATGTGCTCGGTGCCTATGCCTCATATATCACACAATTTAGAATTATGAGGAGCATGGAACATGACTCTAGGGACAAGCTTCAAGATTTTTATCAAGGTTGGATCTTTGTTATGATGTAATATTTTATGCTTGCTTCCTAATCTAGCCTAATCTACTAGGTTCTAATTAAGGAAAAGGGATAGAAGGAAAGCAATAAAACTAACTAACCTAAACTATAGGTGGTGATGCACCATGAATTACAAGATAATTTTGGATATTGATAGGATTAGTGAACACATGCATCAAACATGATAGTAATATTGAACATGATTTTAAAATGGTATATCTGTTACTTATGAAATTTGCACAAAGACTAGGATAACTACTAGTCATATATATATATATATATATATATATATATATGTTTGAAAATTCTCAAAGGCCTATACATGATTTGACTCAAGGCTCAAGTCTAGATCAATACACAGAAGAAATAGTGAGTGAAGAATATTCCTAAAGTCAAATAATAGATAGATACAAAAATTGACTATTTATACAATCTATCTCAAAATTTAAAATTCAAACTTCCCTCCAATCACCATGAGTGAGGACACATGTATCCTTCTTGGATGCTAAGATTAAGATACCATATTGCAATCACTTTATAGTAGATCCAAATTTGATCCAAGGTCTAATCAACATAAATAATTTGCAAGTGTGGTGGCTTTCACTAGATGCCATATTAATGAGCCTTTATTATTTTGGAAACTCGAGCTTAGGTGGCACTTGTAAAAATAGCCTTTGCTTATTGGATAAATTTATTCACCAATCCTAAGGCTAGTCCTAATTATGTGATCCTCATATTTGTATCTACCTGGTTCTTGGATCACTACCAAGTTAGGCCCCTGATAACTAGGACTTTATGTATGGCATGAATTAGATCCGGTTGGTGCTTTTCTCATCTAGTCCTAGCTTGGGTTCTTGATAACTAGGACTTTATGCATGGCATGAATCTTAATATATTACTAATCCTTTAGTTTCACTCTCCCTCATTACCTCTTAGCTTCTAAGGATATGATTACTAGATTACAATAGTGGATTTTGGCCTATGACCTCCTTTGGGGATCTAGTTGTTTTGGTGTTGTGATATTTTTGTATTGGCTTCCCTTCAAATTTTTAGTTTGAGTTGTAAATAATTACTAGGTTCTACATGTAGTGAAAATTCACTACAGATAGCCTCAACCAAGTAGCAAGGGTCATAAAGAAAACTAAAGAGGAATTATTTATGAAGGAAAAACATTAGGATTTACTTAAGCAATTGGTTACCATGTTAGCATCAAACCCACAATAGTTAGGGATAGTCAGAAAGGATGGTCAAAAATTAAAAAATATCTTTTTAGAAACATTAATATAAACCATAACCAAAATAGAAATGCAAGAACTAACAAAAATGCTCATAAACTAAATGACCATGAAAATAAAAATAGCATAAGTGCTCAAGAAAATAACTAGATGGAAATAAAAACTTATATTAATCAATGGAACAAATATCATAGGCCTCTTCGAGGTAGCAACCTCCTTGGAATTAGATATCCAATGTAAAATAAAAGAAAATATGATATTCCTTTATACTCCAACCCATGTCCTTATATACACTCTTATTTACCCTAAACCTAATTCTCAAGGGTCAACCCACATGAAAGAGGTGACCCAAGCTACTAATTCCTACTTACAATAAAAGTAAATATTACATCATAAGAGTCCCATGCACACTAGGTGCCTATGGTGTAAATATACAACAATATTAGACAAGTATATAGTTGTGTTAGGATAGGGTCCTAACATGCTCTCCCATTTCAAGAAGCTTTGTCCCTAAAACTTAATGTGAGGAAACTACTACTGTAGTTGATTGATTGGCTCTTAGGTAGCATATTTTAGCTACAATCCATGGTACTATACTAGGGCATCAATGAGAGTTCAATTTCAAAGCATGCATGTATGCCAATCTAGAATATTCTCAATTTCTAAGATGATTGAGCCTTACTCATCTAGCTAGGGTAGTGGGGACTAGATCTATATCTGATTTCCAAATACCTTTAAATATGAGATAAAAAAAAATGGATGTATCATGAAATAAGGCAATAATGTTAACCTGTAGGCCATGGGGCCAACCTATTGAATCACTTTATACAATCCATTTGATTTTATTTATGGCTTTAAAATGTAATAGAGTTTTAGCAATGACTACTTATAGGGTTGTAGGAATAGGAAAACCATATCTTTGATGTTAAAATTATGTTCAAAACAGTGCTAATCTACTCATTGTCACATACAGTTCTATGCTAGAAGCAAATTATCTTTGATATGTTAGATTACTTGTGCATGCTCCATGAGAGTGTAATCCACTACTTGAACCTTGATACTATCTAAAATGTGTGACAAAAGTGATTATGGTGGTTGTCTATAAATTGCTTCATATGATGTCATCTTGGTGGAGTGATAGGAAGTATTATACCACCACTCACCAATAAAATCCCTTTAACCCAATGGGTTGGTTGTTTATATGGAAAGCATTCTAGATAAGTCTCTAAGCACTTGTTGATAATTTTAATTTTCCCATCAATCTAGGGGTGGTATGCTAAGCTCATCTTGAGTTGTGTCCCATGCAACTTGAATAGTTCCTACTAGAAATTACTATTGAATTTGGAGTCACAATGAGATACAATGGATTGGGGCATGCCATGAAGGAAAAAAATAGAATGAAGAAATATTTGAGCAATAGTTGAGGCCTTGTAAGGTGGTCTACAAGCCAAAAATGAGTATACTTAGAGAGATAATCCACCACCATGAAACTGACCATTTTGCCTATATAATTTGGGGTACCTTCAATAAAATTCATAACAATGTATATCCAAATGATATTTAGAATTAGAAGAGGTTGGAGTGTGCCTATAGTGCAAAAAGTTTCACCCTTAATGTGTTGACAAGTGTCACATTCTACAACATAGGTATTGATATCCTTTTTCATGCCTATCCAAAAAAATGCATTTAGCTCATTTATGTGTTTTTAATAAGCTTGTATGTCCTATTGTTGGAGAAGCATTTATTTCCTATAATATAGACTCATAGAGCAACAATTTTATAGGGATAATGAGGTAACCTCAATATCACAAATATTGTCCATCCCATGTACATCCTAAGTGACACTCAGAATCAGTTTGAAGTTACTAAATTGTTGATAGCAAGGTAGGGTCTTGGGTCACTTCTAAAATTTAGTGGGTCTATTAATAAAGTGGAGTAGAGATGGCACATAGCATACCTTGATCCTCATATTGGTAGGATAATGTATCAAAAACTATATTTTCCTTTCCCTTATAAATTATCGCATAATAATATCCCAATAGTTTGGTAAATTTTGTTTATTTTTCAAGAATAGATATGCATTGTTTGAGAAAATTTTGAAGGCTATGGTGGTCCATTTTTATGGAAAAAAATCACCCAATAAGATAAGGTCTCTATTGCTTCACTAAACATAGGATTACCATCATGTCTTTCTCATAAGGCAACCTTCCTATATTTTTCCCCAATAGTGTGTTGCTAGTGGAGGCCAATGTCCACCCTTCTTACATAAGCACTACCCCAATTCCACTTCCAAAATCATCACTTTCTACCATGAATAGCCTAGATAAATTTGGCATAGCAACGATAAGAGTAGAAAACATAGCTTTCTTGAGTAGCATACATACATGTTTTGCAAGTTCTAACCATATAAACAAGTTCTTCCATAATATAACAATCAAAGGGGATCTACTATTTTTATAATCATCGATAAATTTGAGTCAATAGCTAGTGATACCTAGAAAACCCTAAATAATTTTGAGACTTTATGGTTTTATTCATTATTCTATGGCTACAATCTTATAGGGTCCAACTTGACTCCTTCCCCAAAAACTATATCTCATAAGTATTCCACTCCCACATCCTAAAATAACATTTGGACATTTGGCACATAGTTTATTATTAGCCAAGATTTGTAGTGTCTAGTCTAAATATTGCAAATATTCTACCCATGTATGACTATAAACCAGAATTTCATCAAAAGGACCAAAATGAATTTATACAAAAATGGTAAAAAATTGCATATACGAGACTTTTAAAGATGGATGGTGTATTGGTCAAACTAAATATCATGAAAAATAATTCATAATGACCTTCATGAGTGTATAATACTATTTAGGATATATTAATATTGTAATATGATATAATGATAATCTAAATAAAGGTCCATCTTTGAGAAGAAGCAAGCACCATGGAGTTCATCTAGTAACTCATCAATGATAGGAATGGAAAATTTGTTCTTGATGGTAATTTTATTGAGTTCTTGAAAATCCAAGACCCATATTTCGTACTAACCAAAATTACTATGGAATAATATGGGTTGACACTTGGTCAAATGACCCCTATTACTAATAATACTTATACCATCTTCTCAATTTAAGTATTTTACATATACAAGTACTGGTAGAGACAAATATT
This sequence comes from Wollemia nobilis, assembly GCA_028583015.1. NCBI lineage: Eukaryota > Viridiplantae > Streptophyta > Pinopsida > Araucariales > Araucariaceae > Wollemia > Wollemia nobilis. The sequence goes on from JAQPPZ010003280.1 coordinate 5,824,526, forward strand.
TAGTGATAATATTCCTAGACAAGCTTGATAATATGATCATGAGAGCACCATGGTGGTAATCCTTGTGGTTCTACAAACAAATGGGTATGCTTATCCTTAATTTCTTGTAATCCAACTGATTGAATTGTATCATTGGTATTTGAAGCCTATAGTACAAAAAATTATGCCACTACCCCTTGATATGGTTTCTTTGTAAACTTTTCCATGTGATGTGAGTTGATGAGTTGGGTAGGACCTATGGCTATGCATAGGATAGTATATTGCTTTCCATGATTAGTGAATTGCATCCATAGCTTATAAAAATCCCATACTATTGAACCTAGGGAGTGAAGCCATTTCCTTCCCACCACAATATTGCAACCCTCCAAAGTAAGGATAAACATGTCTACCCTAATGTTGTTATCTCCAATTACTACCATAGCATTTTTGTAGTTTCCCTTGCATGATAGAGTATCCCTATCAACAATAATAAATTCAAATAAATTGTGATAATATATGTAATAGGCTATATTTTTAGATACTAGAGGATAAATAAAATTATGGATACTACCAGAATCAATGAGGATGATAAGTCATTGGTCTTTAAAATACCCCACTACCTTCATGACCTAGGGAATAGAAATCATGTCTAATGCATGTACTAATATTATGGGTAATGGTTCTTCTATTAGTTTAGAATCATTATGTTAATCGCCATCCATTTTGTCCTCCCCTCCATCATGTGGTTCCCTAGTGAAAGGTTCATCGATATCTAGAAAATATAATTTTTGTTGTACACACTTATGGCCTCAATAATATTTGTCATCATAATTTTGACATAGACCCTATACCTTGTGTGCCTCCATTTCTTCATGGGTTAGATATTTAACCTAGGGTGGTTTGTTTCCTAAGTTTGAGGACGTCTAGTACTAAGGTAGGGTTTAATGCTATGGTAGTTTAAAAGTACACCTTTATGCTACAATTTTATCCTTAGCAAGCCTAGTCAATCGTACTACTACCATCATGCTATCCAACTTGAACATTTTTACCTCATCATGGATATCTTCCTTTATTCCATTAATGAAACAACTTTGAAAAAACTCTTCACTCAATTTCCTAGTGTGATTTACCAACTTTTTAAATTTTCTAGTAGTCATGGCATATGTCATATGTCTTAACTTTGAGAGGGTTCCTATAAAATATTCATATTCACTAGGTCTAAAATATGTGAATAATTCATGCTCAAATTCAGACCAAGTGAGTTGTAGGTTCATATTCTCTAACCATTGAAACCACTAAATTGCTTCATGTTATAGGTTGAAGGAAGCAATTGTGATACTTTGATTGTGGGGAACAACATGAAGAGAAAAATATTATTTAGCTTGATACAACCAACTAGTTGTATCATCAACATCAAATTTTGGAAATTATAGCATGGTCATTCTCTAATTTGTATTTAGAGTTAGGGTGTTTTGTGTTCCTTCCTAGGAACTAGTACCTTGATTCCCTAATGACTATCATACTAAAGCATTTTATTTTGTATTTAAGCCTATTAAATGACTTTTGAAATCATAAATTTTATCTAATTTGTTTAATTTGGATAATTATTGAAGTATTTATGACTAAGAAGCTTCAATTTATTTCACTTATTGACCCAACCTCTATCTCTTGAATAGCTCTAGTACTGCTAGCCATTTTTAGTCACTCTAGGATTTTCAAAAATATTTATTAGAGTTATATATAAAAATGATCATCTCAAAGAGAGTTTCAAAATAAACTATACCAAAAAATAATGATTTTTGGAAGGTAGGGATCTGAAAATGGATTTTTCGAGTTAGGTTTTAAAATGATTAGCTCAAAGAGGGGATTATAATGGGTTGCCTCACAAAATGATACATTTTGACTTTTTTGTATTTTCACTAGTTGACTACTGATAACTATTTTCTCTATTGGTATATAACTAACAACTGACTACTCTAACAATTAGACTATATATTCTCTACATTTTTAGGTTGGGTAGTTAGAAATTCTCTACACTATCAGACTAGGTATTCCCTGTACTGTTATATTGGGTATTCTCTATACTGCTAGAGTATATATTCTCTTTATTATCAAAATATATATTTTTTGTGCTATCACACCATATTTTCTCTCCACCATCATACTATGGTTAGAGTAGTCTCTTCTATAGTATGCTTAGATCTAGTTTTGGTTTTGAACAAAAAAGGTTTGAACTAAGGTTTCAATAGGAAAAGCTTAAGTTAGGGTGTGTGTAATTTTTGTGCTCTATAATATACAATTTCATTCATGATTAGTGGCTAGCCTAATATTTTATATTTCTAACTATGGAGGGTCCCACCATACTAATTGGTACATTATCCATTCATGACGATACTATGAGATTAACATCTCAAGGCTAACCACTCATTAGTGCACCATAAAACTCAAATGGCTAATATCTTCCTATGGTGAAAACTTCTATTCCTATGGGGTCTCCCTATATACCTAATGATACATGGGAGATTGCACCCGTATATAGGTGATATCTAAGGCCTAGATATTGTAGCTAGAGTACCCCTCATTTTACTAGATGCTTTATAGTTAATACATCTTAGCCAATAATGTTATTTCCTCCATGATATTTTAAAACCCTTGGCATAGGGTTTCTAACCTACTCCATTAAAAAAATTAAAAATTTATCTTTTTAGGAAAAGTACTTTAATGGAAAATGAACATAATGAAAAATTGGACAATAGAAAAATAGATGGAAGGATAAGAATTATTGTTGATGTTGTAGAACACGCACTTGCAAAGATATTTGATACCACTTATTAGGAAGCTTCATATAAAAATAAGCATAAACAAAGTAGAAATATAATAATTAATGGAAATGCTCATAAACTAAATGATCATGAAAATAAAAACAATAGAAGTGCTCAAGAAAATAACTAGATGGAAATAACAATTTATATTAATCAAGAAGAATAAATATCATAGTTCTCTTTGAGGGGGAAAACTCCTTGGAAGTAGAGACCTTATATAAAATGAGATAAAATATGAGATGCCTTTCTACTCCAATCCATGTCCTTGTATAGACTCTTATTTACCCTAACCATAATTCTCAAGTGTCAAACCACATGAAAGAGGGGACCTAAGCTACTAACTCTTACTTATAATAAAAGTAAATATTACATCATCATATGCCTATGCACAGTAGGTGCCCATGGTGCAAATACACAACATTAGATAAGTACATAGTTGTGTTAATAGGGCCCTAATACATAACTAATACCTAGAGAGATCTACAAACCTGTAAGAATACAATGGCCTCTCTAGAAGTCCTAGTTAATGAAATGGAAAACAAATTAGAGGCTAATCACTATTAGGTTTCCTAATGTGTTTGACCATAAGAAAATAATATTCAATTATGATATTGTTAACTCAATTATCAATGAGAAAAATGCCAAAGCTAAAGAAGAGACAATGATAGAGTAAGCCAAACAATTGGATATATCACTTTCCAAACTATGAGAAATGGTGTAAAAGTAGGATATGTTATCTAAAATTCCATATGAGGATTTAGAAATAGATGCAAAATACCTCATAGATATCTAGTTACCAAGGAACAAATAATAGAATTGTTTTTGTGGGTGTTTCCATGAACACAAGGAGAATTAGTCATTTTATAGTTTTTTAGGAGGGATTACAATTTTGAAGACTCCATAACCAAGGATGAATGTAGGATCTAATATCCCTCACCAATCAATCTTGAAATCTCATGAAGTCACTAAAAATATAGTGACTAGTTACTACATGAGAAATTCTTTCATTTTGTAAATAGTTTGAATAAGTTAATTGAAACCTCCAAAACCCCCTAAATTTTTCAAGTGAAGATCAAAAATTTATTTGATCTAAATGGATTGATTTACTCATAGGGATTATTCATGAGCAATAGGGATTTATTTGCATATAGGTGTAAATTACTAGCACACAAGAATGAATAATTAGGATACTAGACCAATTTTCTCACCTCCTAGAGCAAATCATTCATGAATATGTAAATAGGTAAAAGAAGATGTATGGATCCCAAGGAAGATATTTGGAAAATTATATTTTGGAATATAGTAACATCATCAGTATTTTATAGGACTTATAACTTATTTAGGAGTATACCTAGAGGTATGTAACTTTTGGAGGTGCATCATTTTTTGGATATGCCCTCAAATCTTCACTTTTACTAGGAATGAGAATTTCTCACTCAAGGTAACTCATGGGTAAATTATTGCTATAAATAGGATCTATGGGATCCATTGAAAATATTCTTTAGCATAAGGAATCCAAATATACACCCTTTGAAATCCATATTATACTTTTTCTTCTTAATATTGATAATAAATTATTGTCTTTTGCTTTCCATTAGTGGCATTGCTCTCTTGGATTGTGGAGTGTGTGATGATTGTGGTACTGCCATTTTCTTCATCTTGTTATTCCTCTCAAATTTTTATTTTATATTAATGGGAATACACTATTATTATTTTATTTCCTATTGTGTTGATTGGTCACAATCTCTCCTTGCTATAGTTATGATCATATTTACTTTCAATATCTCACACTTTAAACTCAACAATATATTTTTATGTATTTTAATTTTTACATTTAATTTATGTATTTTACTTTATCACACTGAATATCATGCAATTAGATTATATTATTTTAGATTTGCAAGAATAGTGTGGAGCTAACCTAAATTTAGAGGTTGGAAAAGGCATTGTCCCTTCCATCCAGCTTTTTCAGAACTAGAATTGTGGGCACATAAGAAGTTGGAAATTTCCATAATGTATGTATGTATGTATGTATGTATGTATGTATGTATGTATGTATGTATGTATGTGATATGTTTTAGATAAAAATCAAAAGCAAAATATACCATAAATTGTTTGAAATGCCTATTGAATGATCCAAAATGAAAAGTAGTGAAGTTTATCATGTTCTTGAGGGTAAATATCACTCAAATTAAGGAAAGGAGATATTTATTTGAGAAATAATAAGGAACCTTAAAAAAATAGTACAAAAAAATAGATATAGATAATACATAGGATTTAATGTATCCTAGGTGCTAAATCAATTTAAAAAATAATACTTGTGTACGGACAATTTTATTGCTCACACAACTAATCTAGTATAGGATACTAGGTGCAAAATAGGGCCAATAAAGAATGGATTTTAATGGGAATATGATAAATTATAAAGGATACCTTAAGTAATAGGAGGTGAATAAGACTTTAAAATCAATATAAACCAAGCTTGAGAATATTTTTATATAAAATACAAGAAAACAATTATAGAGTGTCTTCTTTAGCATATACTTGAATATGTATACTTAAATTGCTATGTTTTCATTTTTTAAATAAATAATGTCTTCTTGCATCCTAAGGATATATATTCCCTAAGATTGTTTATTCTCACTAATTAACATTTTATAAATTATTATGGTCTTAGAAACTAATCGATGGAGTGTATTTTCCAAACTCGAACCCTATAATAACTTGTTTTGTTATTGTTGAACCACATGCATTTTATTTATTTATTGTGCGCATACAACAAAATAAACATTTGAAGAAAGGGTGTTATTTGTCTCAACCTCTAAAAAAGTTCATTTCCTTACCAACATAATAACCTAATATAAATATTAAGGGGAAAAGTAATACAAGTAAAACAAAATGTATAAATTTAAATACATCTAGGTGACCATAGCTATATTAGCATAATTTCTTATAATATCTTAAAGTAAGATTGTCATAAAGTGAGGGAATTATTGTCCATATGACCTTAGTATTATCAAATTTTATAACTCTATGAGCTATTATTTCATTTAAAATAAGCATCCAAACTACAAAACAAGCATCTACTTTAATCCTATTGATGGTGCCATCAAAATGAGGAATCAATATCTTGGTGTCCAACTTGAATGGAGATTCCAAAATCGAGATTATATTAGAGAGAGTAGTAGATTCTTGTACAATGAGATTTAGAACATATTTTTATTTAATAAATAATTTTCAATAAACCCCATTCTATTATTAGCATTAATCATTTAGTCCTTACATAAAAAATTGAACCAAGTTAAATTTTTGGGTCAATCTATCTATGTTAGCAATAAATAAATTATTTTGCTACATGCCATTATTCTCCTTTTTGCTATTGTAGGAAGAAAAAAGGACACAATGTTAGTTTAGGATATAGTGTTAGTGAACAAATTAGTTTTTTTTACTATCTTAGCTTGGCTACTACATTAAAATATTTATAAGGAATTAGCCAAAGGATGACAAGAGGAAATATTTTACAACCCCAAAAGCAATAGTATGAACTAGAAATTTTAGAAAATTTACTAGAAAACTATCTACATTCCAAAAGAGCAATTCATCCCAAAATTGAAAAACAACACTTTTCAAACTAGCCTATGGCCATATTTTAGATTGACAAATTTTTACTTTTTAAATTAGTGAATCATGACTTTTATAATTTGTAAATTTTCACTTTTAGCTCAAGTAATACAATGTCAATGTGAAGTTCAAATAAAATGATCTTTTATCTTCACATGGCATCTAAGATAATTAGAATACTACTAATTAGGTTTAGAGGTATTTTTGGGGAAATACAAAGTTTAAATGTGCATCATTTTGCTAAAGATACCCTAAAATTAGTGGTTTTACTAGAAGTAAAAAGGATTTACCCTAGGTAAGTTGTAAGTAAATAATTTACTACGTCTCCATTGTATAATTGTTTGACCATTTGAAAAAAGTAGAGCTATATTTGTGGACCCTAGGTTGTGCTCTTAAAATCAATTTGGGATAATATGAATACTATGAGTGCCATTTACTTAGCAATTATGGTAGTACTCTTTTGATCTATAGAATTGTAATACAAGGTACTATCTTTGATGCATAACAAATGGCTTAACAATAGAGGTTAAAAATGAGAGGCACAAAGCCCTACATTGAATAAGGAGGAGTAAATAATTTCATCAATTTTGAGGTAAAATAAAACAAAATTAGACAAGTTATGTAATTAGTGATTCATCAAATTATGATCTATCAAACTCTCTTCTATCAAAATTCTAATGAATCAGTGAAACAATGACCTACTCAAGGGAATCTGATTTGAAAGCAACACTTTTGTCTCTGTGTTTTAATTTGTAAATGTAATCTTCTTCTACTTAGTAAAAAGAGTAAATATCTTACTATAAATAAGATCCTAGGGCTCATTATAAACATCTCTTTGCTATTTTAGAAAAGTATAGATCTATTATTTTTAAATAGGTTGACACATTGGGGGCATATCGGGGCCACCCTTCTCATGAATTTAACTTGGGTCTCTATTAGGAAATTCCAATATATTATTTCATTGTAGTGTCCTTGTAGGGACAAAAAGGCTAGATCTATGCTATTGGAATGTACTCTCGTTTTCTTTGATTAATAAAAAATATGTTTGGCCTTCATATAGGATTGTATCCTAGGTTATCATATATATCCTTATGTGTATGTGTGATTGGTGATGCCCTACACATGTCTATTAGTTATCTTTTCTAGATTATGCTTGAATTATTTTTTATTGTTGTTATTTGGTGTTCCTAACATAGCACAATTGAGCACACAATTGCTATTACCACTAGTTGTATTTACTTTTAATTTCATGCACTCTTATCTTAAAATATTTTACTTTCTACATTTATTTATAATAGTAGAGTAGTATTAGATTATATTAATGTATGGTAGTGGGGATACCCCTAAATCTAGATGTCAATGGGATTGAAAATCCCTTTCATTAGGCATTCAATATAGGGAGTAAGTGTAATTTAAATATCAATCAACCCTATCAATAAATAATTCCTTTTTTGGTACATCTAGTGGGACACATTCCACCTTCATCCCAATTCATTTAAATTCATATATACACCATTTCAAGTTGAATCTCATAGAATATGTTAGAATGTTTCGTCCATCTATCATGATCCATCAAACATACCCTTCATACAAATGGGTCATTACTTCTAATGACCTAGATATAAATTTCTAGTTGCATTTAGAATTGAACAAATATACATAACTCGATGGAATAGACAAATGGTTACTTTACTAAAAAAATTGCTAAGTCTAAAATTTGATGGTTCACTAGAATTGCCTAGCAATTTGCTAAAAAGACTTTTCACTACTACCTTGAAAGAAATATTTATAACTCCAACTCCATAATACTATGATTCACTAGAACAACCTAGCTATTCATTGAAGCAATAACTTGGGTCACTTTCATGTTATCCTCTTCCAATAATCTTCTAATTATTTTTAGACTATCCTAAATTCAATTTTTTGACAAACCATTTTAGTGACTCGGTAGATAAAATTTTTGACACATTAGTGATATCATTATTTTATTTGAGTTTTAATATACTAATTTTAGGTTCCTATGGTTAATCATATTTGACCAAGTTACTAAAATAGCAAGTGATTCATTAGAACTCATTTATTTTTCCACCCTATAGGACTGATCTATTTTCTCAAATTTGTATCTTAGTTTTTCTTAAGAATGCAAGATTCAAAGTACTAGACAAGTTAAAAGATCCAAAATAGGATAAATTTATTGAATACAAACAATAGTAGAGTAAGGAAAATAAATCATTTCTTTTCATTTGGATACAAGTTTTAAAAGATAACCTCATAGATCATACCAAACAAGATTTGATGGCTAGTTTTTCTACCCCTAAAATTTTATTCGTATCTATAGCTTGAACAAAGATACCCATTTTAGATCACCTAATTGTGGGACATAAATACTATGAGATAAATGCAAATGAAGCATGGGGTACAACTCCTACTATTTTAAATATCACTAAAAATCCTTTGTTTAACATGGTTTAGTCCTTCAATGCCCTTCCAAATCAAATGAACATTCCACCATCTAGTTCTTATGGATCAAGATCTCAAGGCAATATCATAACTTCCACTTCTACCATATGAATGGTAAATGTATCAATGTCAAAATCAAATCAAAGCTCGTAAGTTGGATCTATTAGTCAATCAAATGCTAACCTATCCTAGGCTAGTACCAACAATGTGGTAAACATTAAACAACAAATGATCCATTCCAATTAAATAACTACCCCCATTAAAGTATTGACTCATTACCTAGGTGGGACTACCCAACATCTCATTCAAATATAACCTAATCAAGGATAATAAATTCTTTCTAATTACCTCTATCAAAAAATTCTATAGAACCTACTAAATTTAAGCATATATTTAGATAGAAAAAGCCTACTAGTATTCAATTTCTCACCTAATCCAACTATCACTTAAAACTAATAGAATTCAAACCTATAGGTGGGATCCTAGAATCAACCATTATTATTGGGGGTTTATCTTTCTCAATATTTTCCACCTCCTCTTTCCAATTCATAGACTCACCAACAATTCCCTAAGATATGAAATATCAAGTTCCACCTAATTAACCTCCACCTCAAAATCCTAATACCTATAATCTTAAAATCCTAATTACTATAATATTACTATGCCCAATCCTCCTCCTATGATAAACCATAATCAATAACAAGATTTTCCCCATTATAAAATAGTGTCTTATACACAACAACCTCAAGTGTACATTATTACACCTTAGAAACAAATGTCTTATTATCCACAAGGTCCATATGGTTACCCCAAAAAATCATCAAACCTAGGCACCCCCTAGAGCTCAATAATAGCTACCTAATTGGATATATCAAGGGCCCTTAAACTCAATGATTTACTCTCCCATTCCAACCTCTTCCATGAATCCATTGCTACCTTTTGATGATAATGGGAATAATACCACCTTGAATCACTTGAAAAAATTATCTGATCTAAAATTAATAGGATCCAAGGGGAAGATATTATGTTCTAATTTTTAATCTATTCATTGAAGGATAAATTTTTTATTTGGTATTGAATCCTACCTAATAATTCTATAACTAGTTGGACTTCCATAGTTGATATTTTCATTAGGATATTTGGTAGCCTCAATAATGGATATTCAATCCTCTTCCAACTTAATACAATGCAAAGATACCCTTAATAAAACATCCATGATTATGACACCAGGGTCATGAGGACCCTATATTTGATACCCCCAACATTAGGCCTTTAGATGAACAAGACCTACTATATTACATTAAAGATATGCAATATTATTTGGATCTCATTGTCTATAATGCCAACCCTTACATCTTATCTAGGGATTTATAAAATGTTGTGTGAGTTGAATATGTGTCGACTCGATCCAAGTATGGAAGTTACCACTTACCTCACAAACCCAACCACCAACCCATTAATATTAGGAATTCTTCTTTTCATTAACCCTATTCCTAATACTCAAGTTAAATCTAATGCATCTACCTATATCCATGTTAATAATTTATATATCATCACATATCCAGGCCAAAATTATCTATCTATTATCACATTCCATCCAGATATATCATCCTTAATGACTCTCTCATAGGCTAATAATGATACCAAATACCTTCTAGAAAACAAATTGATATGAAAGAAATAAATGACATCCTAAATGTAGTGAAGACTTTGGTTAATAAAAAAAAAATAAGAAAATACAGGGGAAATCCAATATTGGATGGGAGAAGCAATTGAATTTACATCCTAGGAAGACTCCCTAACCTAACAAGGACTACTTACCCCGATAGAACATTGGCAAGGGAACTTACTAGGTATAGAACAAAATGGCCAGCATGAATGTAGATATGAAAACCTTGTGGTCGCTCATATGCTATATTAGAAATAATCTACTAGATTGTGTTGTGGCAATCACAAATACTCAAACCCTGATGAACAATTAGTAGTTTCAACCACAATAGGAAAGCATGATAAGTTAAGTAGTGAACCCTCCACTAGTAGTTGACAAAAACCTAAATTAGAATCCAAGTGGATTAGACTTATAGGAATGGTCTAACGGTGGATTTTAAACCTACCCAATCAATAGAACACCATATTAGTAAACTTTTGTCATTATAGCAATGAGGGTGAGATTCTTGATGAATAAGCAATTATGGTTAATAAACAAAGGAGAGATATAAAAAGAGTTAAAATGAAATCAATGGAGAAGCAATATAGACCCTTGAATAATAAAATTGAACCTCCTAAGCTGCATGAACCCAACATAAAAATGATTTTCCTCAGAAGGGAATGACCCCTTCTGAATATTAAGGATACGGATTTGATGGCTTTGAACTAAGAGGTACAATCTAAAGAAATACTAAACCAAGAGATGCATTCTAAGGAAAGGCTAGAAAAAACCTTTGTAATTTCTTAGGGAACAAAAGAAAAGTTAGATTCATAGGGATCTAGGGCATATTCATAAGTAGATGTAAAAAATAACAATTATGTGAGGAAACAAAATGAATAGGAAAAGCTATGAAAGGAAGCAAAACTAATATTTAGATATCCTTCTTTGAGCAACAGAAAGAAAATTTGCACCAAGGAATAAAGGTAATCCAATTAGAATGAGGTTTAACATTTCTAAAGAATTAAAAGAGACACCAACAAAAAAGAGCATGTTAGAGGCCTTAGCTTTACAAGTCTAGAGGTATTTTCTTTAGAAGGTACTGAAGTGCTAGAAGTAAGCAACAATTATTCCAATGCCTTTGCACATAAAAACTTGATGGCACAAAATCCCTTAGATATACAAGTGAATGGTATAGATGTATTAAATTCTTCAAAACCAAAAACAATGAAGCCGCATCTATTTTACATCACCTTGAACATTGAAAATTACATTCTAATGTGTTGCATAAATGACTTAGGAGAAATAGTAATTATCATGTCAAAGATCATTTGTGAGGAAATGAAGTCACCATGTACAATAATGTATAGTGGACCAATTCAAATGGATGGAACAAAATTAAACATCATGAGGTATACTAAAGGATCTAGCAACGACTATGGTGAAACATCCAATAGTTGATTGTACTCCAAGAAATAATTTTGTTCAACCTCTTACCTTATTTTAAATGACATTATCTAGGGAATGGACTAATAAAATAATCAAAAATAGATATCTAGCAAAGACTACACCCATATGAAAATCCCTCAAGATGGTAAGATGATCTACATTGAAAATAAACCCCTTTGTAATTACCTCTTGTGTAAACTAAGTTATGATGGAGTAGTCAATAGGAACAAGCTTCCTAATATTATAGATAACAAGTCCATGGAGTGGAAAGAAGCTTCTAAAATAGATATGATATTGGTATACTATAAGCTAAATATGATAAGAAAGTGGAGGAGATGTTCAATAAAACTAGTTTAGAAAAAATATTAGTTTTAGAAAAAATCACTAAGGTCCTAACATTAACCAATTAGGAATCTCAAGGACTAGACCAAACATGGACTATGTACTTTGATAGTGTTAGGACTAACTCACAAGATAAAATTATGAAGTATGCATAACACCCCTTGTTTATACTAATAATATAGCATAATAAAAAAATTGTGTAGGGGTTTATAAAAAACTAAAATATTGGGTTCTAAAAACTTACAACTTTTTGGTGATTACTAATTGTTATAAACTAGGTAAATTTAGCCTACATTACAAAAAACTAGAAACTAAAGTCCTACCAACATAGAGTTTGTAATCTAGAAAGCTCTCACACCTATAAAATTATTGTAATGCCAAGGAAATTAAACACCAAGGTATATGACCTGTCAATGTTGACCATAAAATGTTACCCCACCATAGATGTGGAACAAGACCAAGGAGCTAGAAGTGATTTTTGGACATGTCATCCTAGACAATTCAAGTCATTGGCAAGTGTTCAATAATGATGAGAATATTTTTGAGTTCTTGATAAAATAGGCACAATATGCTAAGGATCAAAATGAATATGTAGATGATATTAAGAATGGAGTGATCCATCTCAAAACTAATCACTTTGGAAAAGTGCTAATGATTCTAGAAAGCTTAATCAATCTTGATGATAGTGCTAAGAAGTCCAACATCAAATTAATGCCCTCATTGTACCATACTATATATGTGACTAAAGGAAGAAATATCCTAATGGGGGAAGGAATACACTAAAGAAGAGGTCCATATATTTATAGAGTTGTGTATCAAATACAATGATGTAATTCTTGGAGTTATGAAGACCTAAAAGTGTATGACCAAAAGATTATTGAGCATACCATTGATCTAGAACTACGAACAAATCCATTTTGATAGAAACAATGGATAGTAAACCCAAAGATTGAGTTTGTAATGAAACTAGAGCATCATAAGCTATTACAAGCCTAGATTATCTTCCCCACAAAGTACTCCAAATGGATGGATAATTTAGTTTCCATGAGAAAAATAATGGAGACATCAGGTTGTGTGTCAATTTTAACAAAATCCTTAAAATAGCATTACCCACTCCTATCCATGGACTAGATTCTATAAAAAATGTCATAGGATCATAGATGATGTCACTATTGAATGTATTTTAGGGTATAGACAAATTTGATATAACACCTCTCTTTAACAGATCTTGCTATGAACAATGAACTATGTTTTTGTGTGGAAATTTAATAGCATAGTTTTATAATATCTATTTTGATTAATTGTATTTTTTAAGCACGGAATATGGTACTGCTAATGTAAATTATGGATGCAGGAGTAGGTGCTCTCTCTAGTGAGGAAACCATAGGGAAACCACCTATTGCAAAGGATATCTTGGGGAAATGATGATGATGATAGCTAAGGGTAACAAATTACCCTTCATGTAGATGCATATCATTTAAGCTCATTTTCTTGTTAGCTTATTTTCACCATTGGGTCTGGAAAATTGCTTGCAATGAGTCTCCTTAAAATAGGGTCAGAGATAGCATTAGAATATCTTAAAAGAGACCACCCATTTGAGGATAAACAATGGTGTGAAAACATTGAATGCATGATTGATCTTAGTATGTTAAGATTGTTAAGTTTCGGTATCATTAATATCCTAAATGCATATTGTGATTTAGCTTGTGATATTAATGTTTGTGAAATAAACCAAACAATGGATTTTAATATTTAGACTATTAAATTATAGATTGGATTCTAATGTGGAGTTGCAATTTAATTAATCAACTCTTTGTAATAGAATTAAGTTAATCCTTCGAGTAAATAAAGGGTTAATTTCTACTTAGACCACTATAGTATGCTTTGAGTGGTTCTTCATTAAGGCAAGGTGGTGCACATGACTTTTACAAGAAATGCATTCTTGGATGTTACCATCAAACATCTCCATGCAAGAAGGTGAGCCCTATTTCCTTGGCTTTAAATTTTGTGCATAAGGGCGGCATAGGAGTTCGAAATAAAAGCTAAGTTAGAATGAGACAGCTTGGGAAGGATGGATCTAGAGGCAACACATTAGCATAACACTAGATACATAGAAGGAGCTTGAACCAAGTGGTTCCTTGATTTGGTTTATGTGCTAAGCTTTGTTTTAGCTAGTTGTTGCTTGCTTTTATTTAAACCTTTGCTCCTTGTTGTGTCTTTTATTTAATCAATGAGTCATTTTTGGTATTGATCTACATAATTTCGATGCCTTTGTGCTATGATTCATTGTCTTTGTCTCTCATTAAAGGTTTAGTGGTTTTCTTGATTGGAAATTTTCAAGCTTCACAATCCCTTTGACTCAACTAGAGGAGTTAGGAAAGTCCTACTTTATTTAAGGTGGAGATGGCATAACCACACAATATCATAGAATCCGTATTGTGAAGACTATGGGTGCTTGATAGTTTTATTTCATGGTGGATTTCTCTCTATAACCATGAAGTTTTACTCCTATATTGTGTAAGTCAACCATTGTGTGTTTGCATGTAATGCCTTGTAATTCACTATGCACGTCATGTGGTTTCACTTTGCATATGTGTGTAATCTCGATTTTAGAGCTGGGTGGATCCACTATATTTGTTGGTAAGATAACCTTTGTGAACCCATTACTTGTTGTTCTATAGTTTTTAACATGTACGTAGATTATCAGCAAACATCATTTGGGAGTTGGTTTGATTTTTTCCTCTATATTCTTTCGATTTTGCAGTTTGATCTAAAGATTTTTATTTTCTTGGATTTCTTTTAGTTGTTGTATGCTACTCTCTATTGTTGTTTATTTGGGATATGGCCTTAGAATAAGTTCCTTTTCGTATGCTTTTTGAAAGAGTATTAAGATGCTAGTTTTAGTTGATGTTGGAAAAGGTTCTTTAATTAATCAAGTCTTTGTGTAAAGAAAGAATTGGTTTGTAAGAGAGCATATTTAGCTTTGGTGGCTTACTTGGATGGAAATAAGTTAGTTAGCTTTGTAGAGTTGTGTATGGTTATAATGAATTTGTAAATCTATTTATAGTTATATTGCATAGGGATGCGTTTTTCTCCTTAAACAAGATTGTGTTTGTAATTTTTTTAATTCTTGGTTATGGAAAAAAAGTATAATAATGATTTATGAGACTCTTGTGATTTAGAAGATCATTACAAAGAGAAGTATGGGATTCTCTTTGATTAATGGTTTGGAGGAATAAACTAAAGGAAAAGGAATGTTTTTAGCTCTTGAAGATTTGAGAAAATTAGAAGAGCATTGCTTGATGGTTTTGAAATAGAAACTATATAATTTTTTTGGTATAAGGTAGAGGTGGTTATAAGGTCCACAAACCTTTTACAAAGTCAAAATGGGCTGGTTCTAGCATCAAGCCCGTATAATCAAAATACAAAATGGATCTTTCTAAGACTCACATTAAGCCATACTTAGAGTCCACGGTCCTATACTTGTCGCTTGACTATTCGGGATAAAACAAAAACCAAACAACACCTAGCACTTACTAACACTAGGTTCTCTGTCTTGTACACTTGTCACCTCCCGAGGCCCCAACAAATGGGATGCCTTTTACGCCTAATTCCATCCGTCGGATTACTCATCATCAGCCCCTACGATCTCCCGATGCTCTAACGGGTTTGATCTTAGCTCTTCTCTAGCGACCAACACCAATAGTTCTTGAGGGAAGTTATCCTTCCAAATTTGCATCTCCCCAACGAAGCGCAATATTTGCCATTAGATCCGCCGCTTTGGTTCCCTTCTGCGAAGGTGTGTTGGATTCGGGCATTAACCAAATGAGATTTATGAATCTTTGCTTCTAGGATAAGCTCCAATATGGTCCAGTTGGGGTCTTTATCCTCCTTAATTGCCTTGATTATATTAAGCGAATCCCCTTCAAAGATAACTTCCTTATAACCCTCAAGTCTGGCAATTCTCATTGCTCGCATGCGAGCTCGGGCTTACTGCAAAATGATTTGTTTGAGTTCCCAAAGGCTCTGCAAAGGCAAGGACCACTTTTCCTTCCTCATTTCTCAAAACTCCTCCTGCTCCTGCGGCCCCGGATTTCCTTTAGCTGCCCAGTCAAAATTAAACTTAACCCACTTTTGTGTGGGGGGTATCCAATTGACACCATCCCGTGGGTTGGTTGTAATGTCTAGGTGCTGGAAGTTCCTCTCCCCAGTTCCGCAAAATCCTCCTTTCCCTTAGAGACATGGTCTCATTTTTGAAGAAGAAAGTTTTCCAGTTTTCTTTCAAAGCTATGATTATTTTATTACCACATAACCTGGGATCTTTCTTACGTCCTTTAAATACTCTCTTATTTCTCTCATTCCATATCCCCCATAAAAAATGGGGTAAGGCTGAGCTTCGAGCCAAGTCAAAAGCTTTGCCCGGAAGGGGAAGCCCATTGTATGCGAAGTCGGACATGCTATTTGGACGAGACCCAATCTATATGAAATTTGGACGGGATCATTTGGAAGAGCTGTACAAGAAAAATCACAAGTTAGAAATATATGACTTACAGATTCTATTGCTTTCTCACACAAGATACATCGATTGATGAATTGGAAACCTCTCCTTTGCAGATTATCCGTTGTCGGGATCTTATTTTGAGCTGCCAACCAAAAGAAGAAAGCTATTTTTGGGGTTAAATTATTTAACCAAATAACGAAGTCGGAGTCCGACCATTGAATCCTGAGTGGATTAACTTATAGGCGATTTTTATTGAATAGATCCCACTTGTAGTTTTGCCCCAAATCGCCTTGTCTCTTCCTCCCCCGGGGAATGATCGGGAACACCCTTAAAGCATCATTGAGTTTGGTTAGGGCCACCTTCTCTTGCTCGACAGATTATGAGCTGTGATTTTCTTCCAAGAAGAAGTTTCCTGTGCTACAACAATAAAATCCCCTACTTTTCCTCCCATTTCCTTCGAAAGTTTATGTTGGAGGACTTGAAGGTCTAAGTTATCTTTCAGAGGGGCCTCTTCCAACCACGGGTCTTTCCAAAAGTCCACTTGTCTTCCATTACCAATTCTCCATCTGATGCCTTTCCTGACTACCTCCAGACATTCGAGCAAACAATTCCAAAAATAGGATCCTCTAGGAAGATTATCGGCTTTCGGGAAGTCCTGATTATTTACGATATATTTTGCCTTAAGAAGTTTTACCCATCCCAATTGATCATTATTGATAAATCTCCATACCTGTTTGCCAATCGGAGCTTGATTCAATTCTTTCATTCTCTTTAACCCCGAGGCCCCACGATCCTTGCTTGCACACACACGATTCCATGCTACCAATGAAATTCTCTTTCTCTCCTCCGAACACGACCACAAGAAGTTGCGTTGAATTAGCTCCAATGTAGCTCGGACCTTTGTAGGCATTCTAAATAGAGACATGCGATAAATTGGAATGCTACGTAAAGTAGTTTGAACTAATAAGGCTTTTCCTGCGGAGCTGAGAAGGCTGCCCTTCCACCCTGCTAACTTTTTGGAGATCCTGTCAATGACTGAGTTCCACAAAGTAGCCTTCATTCTTCCTTCGAACATAGGCATGCCTAGATAAGTTGTCTGGTAGAAGCTCCTTTCCACAACCGAAGAGGTTAGCTATTCTTTCCTCCCTCCCACCGGGCGTGTTAAAGAAATAGATGCTACTCTTCTTATAGTTTATGTCTTATCTCCTCTGTCTCATACTTGGTTAGAATTCTCTTCAACTTCCTAGCTTGAGGCACCGAGGCTTTGGACACAATGATTGTATCATCCACAAAGCTGTTGGTGAGACAACGGCCCTGCTTGTTGAGGCTGGTTTAAAACCTTCCAATTGACCATACGCCACCGCTTGCTGAAATGTTCCTACCCAATGCTTCCGCTAAAATAATAAACAAGTATGGAGACAAAGGATCTCCTTGTCGCAACCCCCTTTCACTCTTAAAGTAACAGGAGGGTGACCCATTCACCATGACGAGAAAATCTTGTAGTAGAGATACAACTAAAAATCAACTTAATCCACTGGGGACAGAAACCAAACTTACCCAAAATCTTGGTGAGGAACCGCCATGAGACCCGGTCGTAGGCTTTATTCATATCAAGCTTTAGTAACATACCTGCTTCCTTACTAGTCACCATTGAATGAATAACCTCATGAATTGTGATGATACCATCCAATATTTGTCGCCCTTTCACAAAGCCACCTTGGTTCATATCAATGATGAAAGGAAGGATAACCTTCGACCTATTGGCGATTGTTTTTGTGAGAATCTTCATCGAGTGTTACATAAAGCGATAGAGGCGAAACTGGAAAATTCCATTGCTCCCACTAGTTTAGGGATGAGGACTAAAAAAGTAGCATTAACTCCTTATGGGATTTCCATGTCCTTTTGAGCCTCAATTATAGCTTCCACTACATCATTGCCTAGGATATCCCAAAACTTACGGAAGAAAGGCTGCGGGGAAGCCATCCGGTCTGGGGAGGCTGTTACCATCCATGTCAAAAACGACCTTCTTGATTTCCTCCTTTGTGAAAGGACTAAGTAAGAATCCATTAAGATTATCGGTTACGAGGGGTGGAATGGCTGCCAACGAGAGAGTCCTCTTCTTCAATAGTCGGATTTACATCTTCTAGCAACGATTTAAAGTACTCAACCGCTTCCCTCCTTATGTCTTCCATATCTTTGGTGTTAGACCCATCGGCCATCTTGATCTCCTTAATTTTGTTAGTACTCCTGTGGCGAAGAGTAGAGACATGGAAGAACTTTGTATTTCTGTCACCCTCCTTTAACCAACGCGATCTGGATTTACTGCCTCCAAAAGGTTTCTTCAAATCCTAGCATCGTGTGGTATTCGGCTAACAGCTCCCTCTCCTGGTTTCTCAGATCCTCTGTAAGTTGCTATGACTTCAGCTTCTCCTGTAGTTCATTGATCTTGTCTTTTAGTTACTGCCTTTTTAACAAAAATATTGCCAAAGGAAGTTTTGTTCCACTCTCTAATGTTAGCCTTCACATTCCTTAGTTTACATGCCACTTGGGCCGGTTTCGAACCATTATACTTTTTGTCCCACCATTGGGCAACCGAGATCCTTGAGATCTCGATGTTGGAACCACATAAGTTCGAATCGAAAGGGTCCGATGTATCTTTTCTTAGAGTCCTCCCTGTTTCCCATAGAATTGGGTTGTGATCGGACCCGATTCTTGGGAGTGCCGTTAATGAAGAGTCCCCAAACCTCTCCGGGCATTATTGAGAAAGAAGAAACCTATCTAATCTTATCCGAATTTGGTTTTCCTTCAATCTTTTGTTAGACCATGTATAGGAGAATCTACGCGGGTCCACATCCATCGGCTCATGTTGCTCAACAAAATCTCTAAACTCGTAGATATCGGCAGTTATTCTTTGAGAGCCCCCCAATTTATCTACGGGATTAAGGTAGCAATTGAAATCCCCCGCCACAATCCAAGGGTAGTTGGGGACCGTCTCCCTCAATTCAGCTAGGTGACTCCAAAGAACCCTTCTCGGTCCACTGTCTAAGCTGGAGCATATACATTCGTTAAGATCCACTCTTCTGCGTGGTTTTATCCACACATAAGAGACAAATAAACCAACTAGACATCGGAATCACTCTACTATCAATCACATTTTTGTTCCACATAACCGGTAACCCTCCTGCTTGTTCCGGTGGCCTCTTGGCCTACTACTTCGACTTCTCGCCAAGTCCTATTCTTAAAAGGAATAACTCTACTCTCCTCCATTTTAGTTTCTTGCGGTAAAATCATATCCGGTTTGTGTTCTTGTCTAAGAGCATACAAAGCTCTTATTTTTGCGGGATTACTCCCACGAATATTCCATGAAAGAATCTTCATTTATGGGCTTTGGATCCTCGAGCCTTCGCCCCAAAGAGCAATACTTCTTGAGTGCCATCGGCCACTCCTCGCTCCGCTTCTTTACGCCTTAAGGCGGCATTGCTAGGTTTCCCTCTTCCCACCGAACCATATCCCCATACATCCGCTCTAGGTTGAAGTTCCTTAGGATTCACTTGGCTTCTAGTAACCATCTTGGGTAGGTCGGTCTTGGTATTTGGGGTAACAATCGGCTTTCCGGGTTAAGCTGGTCTTTTTGACGGTGGAGATGATTCCGTGCTCTTAGCTTCTTGATTAGTAGATTCTTTTTTCCCTGCTTTGGGGTTACACCGATCTTGGTGGTTCACCTCTTCCTCCCGAGTATCCTTGCTCGTATTATTAGTTTCCTGCTCCTTCATCTGATTTTTCTCCTCTAAATCCTTCTCTTGAGTCTCCTCTACCTCAGATTCCACTTCTTGGCTGTCCATCCGATCTCCCTTCAAATGATTTAATGCATCAAAGCTGTTCTCCATTGGGATGTTGATCTCCTTGGAATTTCTTCCCATAAATTCCTCTGCAGGTACATGGGACCACTTCCACCGAGCCTCCATAGGCCTCCCGTATCACCCAATCAAACTTACTTTCCCCGGGCGTTGATCTATGGGGTTCTTTCCTTTGTTATTTGGCTCACGAGGCTTGCTTGTATCATCTTAGGAGCGAGGTTGAGCTTGAGGGTTCCCATCAAAGGGACCGGCTCCCCTGTGAGAGGGTTTTGGGGCATAGGAATTTTTGGGAGGAGGGTTAAAACGTTGCCTCTTGCTTACAATAGGGCGAACGGGGTCTACGATATTCGGATTTTGAGCTCCACGTCCTTGAGGCCCGAGGTTGGGTAGGAATGGAGATGCTGCGGGGGAGGGATATTATTACGGGTTTGAGGATCGGTATTTTGGAGTGGGGGCTGGTTCTTGGAAATGCGGTGGATACCCTGGTGCCCTACCTTCCCACAAACACTACACTTAAAAGACATATTTTCATATTCAAATACACGAGTATGAAGGCCAAACATAGACGACAAAATAATGGATTTAGGGAGCTCTTTACTCGGGTCCGCCAACACACACATGCGAGCGGACAGGAATCTTGTTTTGCTCAAGGTTGCGGGATCAATAGCTATTAGTTCTCCAATCTCCGTAGCTATCCCGGCCAATATTTGTTCGTTCCGAAAAGCGAGAGGTAATCCTGGCATCTTAACCCAAATAGGAGCCAAATCCGGCACTGAGTGCAGGGGTTGAAATCGGGGGACCAACGCTTGAGATACAAGCCCCTTTTCCCAAAAAACCAAGGACCTCCTTGGAGAGTCCTTTCCATGTCCTGTTCACATTGAAATGTCACCAAAAGAAAACTCTTGGGTAAAGCCTTAATCATCATACCGGCCCTTGGCTGCCATTTTTGGATGGCCCATCTCCTTATGACTTCCATGTCCGGCCTCACCCCCATAAATTTAGCCACCAAAGATGTTATGCCCTCCATAGCCACATGCTGAGCTAAGGAATGCGGGACGTGCAACCTACCATTGACGAATTTTAGATTAAAACAAGAGTCGGATAATTTTTGCTTACCGCGAAGAGCATTAAGATATGAAGGTCTCCGGTTGCCAGGTTTCTCTTTGTCTCCTTCTTGGTTCTTCCTTTGATCCTAACGCATAGAGTCCTGGTCCCCCTCAGAGAAATCTTCAACCGCATCCGCCCAACGCCCTTGGACCGGTTCCAAAAGAACTTCCTTGTCCACATCCTCCGCCTGAGGGCCTGCTATCTCGCCAGAGCCCCCACCTGCCGCGTCTGCTGATCTGCCCTCTGAAGTCCCACACCTAGGGTTTGATGCCCCTAGACCTCTCGCTCCTCCTCCTTGCTGCTCCATCCTTATTCAACTGAAATAGAAACTATATAATTATTCTCTGATATTCATGTAAATTAAGAGGTTATTAAAAGAGAATTATGGGATTCTCTTCAAGTTGGTTTGTACTCATTATGCTTCATTCATTGTGATTGGCATAAATAGAAAATGGCATGTTTAGCTTGCATTGCATTTTTAGAGTTGTCATAATCCCTAAGTATTATCTGAGTGCATGGGTGGTTCTCCATCATAAAGAGGCATGCAAATTTATGGATGGCTTGGAGGCCCTTGGAAGATGGTTTCATAGCTCTTGAATATTTTTAGAAATATGTGGAAAAACAAGATTTGTAAAGGAGAGATGTATTTTCCTAAAAAGTTTTGTAAACTTGGTTGTTGTACCAATTGAAATATCTTATTGTTCCTTGTGTTTTGAACAATGAAGTGCTTGGAGAATTATTTTTATTTACAAATCTACTTTAAAGTATGGAAATGTAGTCTTTGTTGAATACATGATTCTATTACGTAATTACTTTTAAAAGAATGTGTCCTTGAAGTTTTTAATTAAGTATTGAAGATATGCAAAATGTGGCTTTTATATAGGAAGCATCATTGAGGATTGATTGCATCTTAATTTATAGTTTCATTATGCATGATTTGGGTTATGGTTATGTTGTAGCCAAAATTGATACAACATGAATGTACCCATAGTTTAAAATTTTGAAGGTCTTGAATAAAGTGCATGTTTTGTGATATGTTAATATGGAAGTTTAAATAAATTAATCATCTCAGAGAATTCTCATGGAACCAATTCCTTCAAAATACCTAAGATTACTTTTTTTCATCATGGCCATCTTTGACTCTTAAGTGATTCAATTTTTCATTCTTAAAAACTCAAGGGATTTCCAGCCTACTCTTTTCAAAAGATCACCACTTTTTTACCAAATTGGTCGAGCATCAAAATGATGTGATCCATACTTTGGCCAACCGATAGAGAATCACTGCTAAAAGAAAAAAAGCACCAAGGACTAAGCAAAAAGAATTTTTTGCCGACAGTAAAAAGTTGTCGATCGAACAAAAATAGTTCAAAAAGGGTTTTTCAACCGACATTCATAATAAACAAGCCGACAAGGGTTTTGAAGCAAGGAAAAATTTGGCTTTCAGTAAGGAATTTTTGGTTGACCACTTAGTTCGAGAAGCCAAAGCTAAAGAGAATGCATAATCCTAAGTCAGCTGACAGAAAGAAAGATGCTATGTAGAGTTTTTTGGCCAATCAAGTTTGATTCTTTAAACACCTAATTTTAGTCAATAAGCATAAAACAAAAACCGATGGCAGAAAAGGGTTCAGTTGACAAGTAATTAATAGCGATCGACTAACTAATCAGCCGATCATGAAGGTAATGACTTTTTCGGCTGACCATAGTACTAGATCAACCAATATATTGATCGACCGAATGAAAAGCATATCACTCAATAAAAAATACATTGTCGACTAAAACAAATTAAAGGGCAACCAAAAAATCAAAATGGTCAATACATATTTTGTATTGATGGATAACATAAGTCGACCGACCAGCACCAAACAAAAATACTATTCAATTGAAGAAAAGCATTCATCGTCCGAATAATTGTAAAGATAGGCCAACCATAGTAATAATCTGGTTGAAAAATTTTTTGATCGAACAAATATGAATATTAAATAACAGTGACTGAACACATCCCAACCATAAAAATATCATTGTTCAAATGAAATCGATGATGGAGATCTACCGAGTCGATCAAAGGTAAAATCAACAAAGATTAAGGTACGCTAGCATTTATTTTTGCATGCATAAAATCTTAATTAAAATATTATTATCATGAACTGACATCCTCGATAAAGGCTATCACAAGTTTTTAAATGCAACACATATGAAAGTACTCTAAGACTTTAGGTTGAATCATGGCATCCAGTGACCGAAATCTTTATTTACACAAAACCAAAGAGTTCCATGACCAAAAATACACGTTCAATGAGAACGAACCAGCCGAAGAGAGAAAACTCCAAATCTATTGATCGAGTC
Organism: Wollemia nobilis; assembly: GCA_028583015.1. Taxonomy (NCBI): domain Eukaryota; kingdom Viridiplantae; phylum Streptophyta; class Pinopsida; order Araucariales; family Araucariaceae; genus Wollemia; species Wollemia nobilis. The sequence continues at coordinate 5,848,652 of JAQPPZ010003280.1, forward strand.
TTAACCAAGCATAATACCATACCTAATTTCTAGAAAGGATCAATCAAAAACTGTTAAAATTGGAACAAATAAAATCATATGTTACTCAGACAACGATCGATAGTCACGGGAACCTATGCAAGATGGTACCAAACAACACGTGTCGATCGATCAATAGCACATGCACTTGAGGGAACCATAACCTAAAGAATATCAGCATTATGTTAGAAGTGACCATGACTAATACAGCTGAAGACCAATTGAAAAGTTGCACGAGTGCAGACTCTACTCTTGTGACCCGATTATGCAAAATCATTGAAGAAGGAAAATAAACAAGGACAGAGTGATTCGTTAACAAAGAAGTGGGGTAGAAAGATAAAATAAGTAAACCAATTAATGGATAGTTTTGGCTAAGTCAAAAATGTATAAACTCTTCGTATTACATAAATGAGGATAGTAGAAGGATGTGAGTCCTCATACATCGAATAAACAAATATCCAACCCATAAATCACATGATGATAACAGATAATCAAATTAAGATAAAATCATTAGGTCAAATCAAATTGAATCATTCCTGGATCAATAAGACTTGTTCGTGTGTTGTTAGCTGATGGAATAATCCATGATAAACTCCTCCTTTATATAGAATGACACCCATTCTAAAATCCAAGCTATAGTTTAGATATGGATCGAAGTGTGTTGTTAGTGAGCTACAAAAAAAGAGTTCTACACATCCAAAAAACTCATGTCATCGGTTTTAGAAGAAATAAGAGGTGCAAAATGGAAGACCATCTACAACAAACTCGTACACCCTAATGGAATATAGTTAGTGTATTGTCACTTCGATGGAGTATAGTTATGGAAGTACTGTGTTGTTGGTGGTTTCCTTAACTTTTGTACTTCTAGTTTCCTTTTCTTCATCATTGTTATGGAGGACCTGATGCATCAGGTTTTTGTAATGAACCCTTGCTTCCTTGCATCCCAAGGCAATCCCTCGTGTAGTTGGAGAAAATCCTAAATCCAAAATAATACATCTAAATTCTAGTATCTTCTCAATCAATAAGCATCAAGTCAAAGTGATAAATATACGAGAAGATACTCGGTAGCTCACTTTAGAACAAGTAAATAAAGCCACAAGTAGTAAATAGGAGGTGGTAACAATGAGGCTAAGCTTTGACCAATCTTGATAACATATTTTTGAGGCATTTAAAATAACAAATTGTACAGTACCTAACCAATGATAAGGTAGGAGATGGCACCAGGTGGACGGTCTAAATGAAAGTAGTTCAGGTAGTTATAGAGCTACCACAGCTATAAAAAGGATGTCTATAGCCACAATAAGGATCGAGCTTTAACATAGCATATTTTTCTAAGAGGTATACTCAAGTGCCCATTCTTTGCTATTGTATTCCCTTTGTTTCCTTTCTTCTTTTCCATCCCCTCATTCTTCCCATTGTTGTGCATGTTTTTGATAGACAAGTGCCCAAGAAGCTAAGATTTCCAGACTATTAAGACAAAGGTCTAGAGACTCAACTATTATGATATTCTAATAGGAGAGTGATGTTAGAGTAAATATTCCTCTTATTTGGAATATTAAATATCTCTAACGCATAGGTATATTATTAATATTACTATAATAATATGCCAATTATTTAGAGATATTATGTTGGCTAACTTTAATCAATGTGATGTATTATTTATACAATAGCACCTGATGAAATATTAGTTGATCATTCTAACTATTATTGGTATCAGAGCAGATGTTTCATTCTGGGAACTTTTGCATCGAGGAAGAGGGATCATTTGGTGGATCTCAGAACCAGTAGATCTAAAGGGATCATTTGGTTCTTCCTGTCACTAAAAAATTTGTTAGTGATCTAGAGACTCTATTGGTAGAACTAACAAAAATGATATCTAATGTAATGACGACCGCGATCTGATCGTTAACACCTGATAGACTCGAGAAGTGGATGATGGGACACAAACATCTGACAGACTTGGAGAAGACTTTTGGACCTTGATGTAGGACCAACTCAACTCATGGAGGATGTGATGAGGACCTATGTGTGGGCCTTAGATGTGATAGAACACTAACATGCATGATAGAATGACCTCATATGCAATAGGACACTAACCTGTGTGATAGACTAACCTTAAATGTGATAGGACATAAATTAGACCTCGATTGACTTTGAGATCTGACACCTAGATGACTGGGAGGATGCAGACCTAGACTCAAAGATGGAGGTAACCAACCCTGACAGAACCTATGCAACTTTAGGGACTTCACAATTTGACCTCTCTATGGTAGACTTAGATAGTAATGTAGACTTGAACAATAGATCTGATGTGGACCTCTGGCATAGATCTTGAGATATAACATGGATACCTGCACATAGACCAAGATCTAACATGGACCCCAAGCATGGATTCCAATATCTGATGTAGATACCTACACATGGATTGAGATTTGATGTGGACCCCTACATGCAAACTAAGGAGCTAACATGGTGGATGACATGGATGATGAGGTAGACACATGATGGTATTTGAGTGCATCTGATGTGGTGAATGGTTACTAAAATATATTGACACATGGCATGGATGGCACGTTGTTGATCTAGTGGGCATGATTCTCAAGGTTGATGTGGTGCACAATTCTCAAGATTGATGTGGAAATTGCAAGGCTCTGACATCTATCGTAAAACCTTCTTATGACAAGTGGTATTATTGGGACAACATTTTCACAAGCATTGATTACCCAAATGCAATCGACAATAAGGAGGGGCGTTTGCAGTTTTATTCCACTTCATATTTCATATCCTGCTGCATGTGGCATAAATAAGTAGGAATTTTTGTTCTATCTATTGCACACTGTAGGTTTTAAATACCTATAATTGCCCCTTCATACCCGTTAGTCGTGGTAGCCATACTGGTCGCTCGAGCCAGCACTAATACTGTCGTGTAGGAGGTTAGGATTTCAAACCCCGCATAGCCAAAAGGAATGATATTTTGTTTTAAAAAATGGTCAGATTATTTTAATTTGATTTATATTAATTAAATTTTTATTTAATTAATCCTTGTTTATTTTTTTTGCAAATCCCTTGAACAAATCCCACAAGGTTTTAATATTTTACCATTTTTTGTAAACTTTTGTAAATCACTCCAAGGAGAAACAGTGATTTTTGCAAATTGCCTTGGAGGTAATCTTTGTAAAAGCCTTTGAGGCTTTAAAGTTACAATTTTTTGCACTAAGGTGGGGGATAAATATTTCTTTTCTCCATCAAAGCATAATTTTACAAACAAAAGGGGGGATAAACTTGTAAGGGTGCATTTTCAGCAGCGACCGACACCTTAGCCTCCTTATCAATTTTTTGCAAAATCACTTTGTAAAAGGTGCATTTTTAGTAGAGACCGACACCTTAATAAAATGGGAAAATCAAATAAAAAGAATGCCCCAAAACAAATTGATAAAAATTCTCAATCAGTTAAAGATCCTTACTTTCCAACAGGGTGGGAAGGAATGGATTTTTTTGAGGATGAAAAATATCTCACACTACGTAGTGGTGTAAAATCCATTCTTAGAGATTCTAAAGTTTTTGAAGACCTTCAGATAAATGGTTCTCAAATCCCTATAGGCATTGTAAGGGCAGTCTACATGACATTGATTTCACTTGACATTACCCAACATCAAAAGAAAAGGGATATCAATGAGGAATCAATGGTCATCATTCTAACGATCAATGCTTGTTGTGACACAAGTGATCTTCAGCCTATGGTGGTGAATGCTTACTGTGACACAAGTGACCTTAAGCCCATTATGGCCAATACTTTTTGTAATACAGGTGACCTCATGCCTATAATGGTATATATCAGTTGTAGCATAGGTGATCTCATCACAAGAGCATATTTTTCTTGCGACACCAATGACTTAACAGCTAAAAATTCTCAAAATGAGCTCCATAATCTCATCAATTGTGAAAAATACCATATTGTTAAAAACATTGATGAAGATGAATAACTTGGGTGTTTTGAAAAGCATGCCAAAGGCATTGGATCCAAACTCATAAAAATAATGGGATTCAATGGTGAAATGTTAGGTAAACATAGACAAGGCATTAAAAATTCTATAATGCCAAATTTTAGGCCAAAGAAAGAAGGCCTTCGCTATTCTAGACAAGCAACTACCAGTAAAACCATGTTTGTAAAACCTAAATCTCCTATAACTCATACAAAGCATTGGTGTAGTCATTGTGGTAGAACAGGACATGTAGAATCTAGGTGTTGGAAACTACATCCTTATGACTCATGTGGATGTACAAATCACTCCTCTATAAATTGTTGGTACAAAGTGAAAATGGCCAAAAAGGTTCATATTGATTGTGGATGGACAAATCTCACACAATGGACCAAGATGAAAGAAATTTTGTTTGGCTTCTACAAAAAATGTAAAACCAATGGTAGACCTAGAGGCATATCTAATGATAGATCGAGTGGCAATCTTAGAGGTAGTGACCTAGAGATAGACCCAATGATAAATATCCAGAGGCAGAACTACAGGAAAATCCAAAGGAAATGATCCAGAGGTAGATCCACAAGTAGATCCAGCAGCAGATCCAGAGGTACTCATTCAGAGGTACTCATAGAGCCAACATAAGAGCATATTTCATTATTCTCTCCTAAACATTAAATGGGGTCATATGTGTTATCCCAAATAATGGAATAAGGGGGGGTGTTAGAGTAAATATTCCTATTATTTGGAATATTAAATATCTCTAATGTATAGGCATATTGTTAATCTTGTTATAACAATATGCCAATTATTTAGAGATATTATGTTGGCTAACTTTAGCCAATGTGATGTATTATTTATACAATAGCACCTAATGAAATATTAGTTGATTATTCTAACTATTAAGTGAAAGGTCCTTGTTACAATATTCGAATGAGGATCTTTATTGTATTAATTATTCTAAGAGTTAAATATCAATTCCATGCCAACTCTTCATGTAATATTTTTCAATATTAATACAAATTTGGATGTTGCAGTGGTTGATGTAGACCCTTTCTTCTCATTACTATTAAGCATACATTAGGAAGAATAGTTAGGTGGATCCATACAATTGGATTGGTCTTATGCCACAATCCCTATTTCAGGAAAATAAAATGTGACCTTAAGGAGAGAGCCATTTAACAAGTACTCAGTGGAACTGGTAAGACCAGATGACACCATGATTAATTTGGTTAGATTTTTAGAATATAAATAAATAGGAGTATACTCGGTCTAGCATCACTATTTTTTAGCCGAAGTCCCCGAAGCAAAATATATGGACCCTAAAACCAGAGAACTAGTAGATGCAAAATATGACATGATTCTTACCTAGGAAATGTGGACCATGTCCTTTGATGGGGATAAGTCTCAAATAGGAGCAGGTGTTGGTGTAAATTTAATATATATTAAGGGAAACTATCTCGGGATCCCTTACAAGTTAGAATTATTGTGCACCAACAATGTAGCTAATTATGAAGCCTTACTGTTAGGTCTGAGAAAAGCTAAAGAAATAGGGATAAATTTCTTGACTGCTAGTGGAGATGCTAAGCTGATTATACAAAATATCAAATGTAAGTATCAGATAAAACATTCTAGATTAAAACAATACAAATCTGTAGTTCTAGCCAAAATTAACAAGTTCCTAGCCTTTAAAATCTCATACATTCCCAGAAAATAAAATCATATTGCAGAACTATTAGCTATCAATGCTTTAGGTGTAGATTGTCTAAAAATTAATACTGAATACGTGAATAGCTTCACAACTATCTCCTTATACAAACCTTCTATGCCTAAAAATGTTGTACATTTGCAAGTGTTTCAAGATGATGTAGATATCAAAGACTTCATGACCCTCCATAATATGTATTTATATATTATATGTGAAGAGGAAGATGAAAATTTGAAAAATATTATTGGAGAGCCAATTGAAGTAATTCAACTCAAAACCAATAGGATTTCCAAAGGGTTAGTTTCTATATAAAGCTTATTTTATCATTTTGATAAAGCTTACAAACCACTCAAAGAAACTGAGACTGATGTAAAAATTGGAACAAAAGAGGAGACCAGGTTTGTCAAAATTGGTAAAGCTTTACCAAAATAAGAAAAAGAATGGTACATTAGCTTTCTTAAGAAAAATAAAGAATCTTTTGCTTGGAGTTATGAGGACTTTAAAACTTTTAAAATAGATGTCATGACTCACATAATTATCCTTGAGGAATATGCTAAGCCTTTTAGGCATAAGCAAAGGAAATTCAATCCCACATTGCATCCAGTTATGCATAATGAGGTTCAAAAACTACTGGATGCCAATATAGTCAAAAAAGTGAGGTTTTCTTCCTAGATAGCAAACTTAGTACTAGTAAGGAAGAAAAATGGGGAGATTAGACTTTGTGTTGAATTTCGAAATCTAAATAAAAGTTATCTCAAGGATAATTATCCCTTGCCCAACATTGAACAACTACTGCATTGAACAACTACTACAAGCAGTAGTAGGCTCATTCAAAATGTCATTACTAGATGGATTCTCAAGATATAATCAGATTTGGGTAAATCCTAAAGACAGATACAAAACTGCTTTCACAACCCCCTAGGGTACCTTTGATATCTGAGAATACTATTTGGATTAATGAATGTAGGAGCCACTTTCCAAAGGGCCATGGAATTTGCTTTTAAAGGTTTGATTTTCAAAATAGTGGTTGTCTATTTGGATGACATAACAGTGTTTTCGAAGAACCCTACAGATCATTTTGAACATTTAGCTATAGTTTTTGCTACATGCAAAGAATTTAGGATATCCTTGAATCCAAAGAAATGTATACTTGGAGCAACACAAATAGATCTCCTTGGCCACATAGTTTCTAAAAAATGGATTAGTATTTATCCATCAAGGATAGAGGCCATCACCAAGGTATCCCCTCCTAAACATATGAAAGGGGTCAGATCATTCTTTGGTAATATTAATTTCATAAGAAGGTTTGTGCCAAATTTTGCTGAAATAGCTCAACCCATAAATAATATGATTAAAAAGAACGCTAACATCAAATGGGTTTAAGAGAATCATGAAGCTTTTCAAAAAATCAAAAATGCTATGACCACTACCCTAGTCTTGAATTTCCCTAACTACTCAAAGAAATTCATCATATACTCATTTTCTTATGAACATACCATTGTTGCAGTCCTTTCTTAGAAGGACAACAAAGAGAATGAGAGACCTATATCTTTGATAAGCGTTGGACTCAAGAGAGATCAACTGAGATTCAAAATGATTGAAAAATAGGCTTATGATGTGATTCAAACACTAGAACATTTTAAATGCATCTTTGGTTCAAACAATATTATATGTTGTATCCCTTTCACGGCTATTAAATATATTTTCACCCAACCTGAACCAATAGGCAGCCCTACTAGGTGGATTGTCAAATTACTACAATATTATGTATAATTCAAGGCTATGAAAATAATAAGAGAACAAGGTCTAGCTAAATATCTGGCTAACAAAGAAGGAGAAGACATGCAGACCATTACCATAGTTGATGACATGCATGATATCATAAGAACGGATAATGTTGAATGCAAATGATATGATGATGTTTTTTTGTATTTATAAACCCTATCTTTTCCTAGTGGTATGTTTGAAAATAAAATAAGGTCAGTCAAATAGTAGTCTCAAAAATATTACACCCAAGAAGGTAAAATCTATTGGAAATATCCAGATGGTGTCTTATTGCTATGCTTGTTTGAAAAAGAGACATTAGAAGTGATAAAATAATTTCATAATGGATTCTATGGGGGTCACTTTTCTCCAAAAGCAACTACAAATAAGATTATGATATCAGGTTATTACTGGACTTCCTTATTCAAATATTTTCATAAATACGTAAGGGGCTGCCATAATTATCAAGTGTTTGCAGGGAAGAAAAAGTTAGCAGCAATGCCTCTCCAATTAGTAATCATAGAAACACCCTTCACACAGTGGGGAATTGAACTCATTGGAGAAATAAAACCAAACTCCTTAGGCTGACACAAATGGATTATCATGGCAACAAATTATTTTACCAAGTGGGTGGAAGCAGCTTCTCTAAGAAACTCAAAAACTGAAGTAGTCATCAATTTCTTGGAGGAAAACATCTTAACTAGATTTGGAGTCCCGAAGAAATTGGTAACAGATAATGGGAAGTACTTTGTCTCATTTGAAATGATAGAGTTTTGTGCAAAGTATGGAATCAAACTTTCTCATTCAATAAACTACTATCCTCAAGGAAATGGTCTTGTCGAATCATCAAACAAAAACTTGATTACCAGAATTAAAATATTGCTCGATAAGAATAAAAAAGGATGGGACAGTGAGTTAAATTTTACCTTATGGGCAGATAGATTATCTATCAATAGGAACATAGGTATGACTTTATATGAAATGGTATTTGGAAAAAAATCCTTGCTACCTCCTCATATAGAAAGAATAACATTGTCTTTATTACTGCAAGATCATGAAAATCTTGATTCCTTACAGAGGAGATTAAATCATATTGCACATTTACAAGAAGAAATGAGGAATGCACTGGATAAAAAATTTTAACAGACTCATAAAACCATGCAGCTCTTTAACAAGAAACCCAAGGGAACTCCATTCTTTAAAGGAGACAGTATTATATTGGTACCCTAAAAATGATAAAGTTGGAGGAAAAGATAAGATTGAACCTATATGGGTAGGTCCTTACTGTATCGTTTCAAATTTTTTGCACCCTTACCTTCAGGCTAAAGGATCCGTGCCCGGAAGGGGGATGGGAAAAGTATGGGACGGTACCTCAGACTGAGAGGCCCTTTGAAGGTCCCGCCTCTTGGGGGAGGGGTATTAAAGTGATTTTTCGATGGATGGTGGGGTTCACCAGGAAACGTTTAGTGGCAGTTTCCACGTCTAGGTTGGGAATGTGTTTAATGTGTTCAGTTTTATCTTTAAACATCCAAGTCCTAGGTTTGGCCAAATGAATCTAAGTGTTCTATTATGAAAATGCAAATTAAATAAATACAGAAAATAGATTTGGATAGAAAATAGAAAGAATACGCTATATTAAAGAACTATACCTGATCCGGATGTCTGATGAAGGTTCTAATTTTTTAAGCAGTCCAAATCCTCTAGAATTTGACAGGATCATCTGAGATCTGACGGGATCGTCTGAGATTTGATGAATTCGTCAGACGAATTCGTCAGAGACCTGCAAACAGAGAAATAGATACAAAATACCGGAAATGCAACTATTCTAACAGAGAAAAATGATGTAAAATGGCAACATAGATGCTAAGGTGATGATCACAAATAAAAATTCAAGTAGATTATGACGTTCTAATGACAAATTATGACTTCATTGTGCACTTAAGCTATATGGGTGAACTCCAAGATGCAGAACAATAAGAAATAATAACAAATTTAACTAAATGTAGGATAAATCAACAAACAAAGTGAGAAAATGCAAACCCTGGGCACTGATTGCCCCCAATGTTGACTGCAGTTGAAATCATATCATATTGGTACGAAATCATTTCAAATTGAACAGGATCATTTGCGACGATCTGATCTTGCTCCGACTGAAAAACAATGAAGTTCCTGAAAACAAAATTGGAAAAATACAAATGCAAATGGTGGTTTAAGATAGTCTAATGCATGTAGAATTCATGTTACAGGGAATTTCAGCCAGGTGGAATGCCAAGAGGGGGTCCTAAGGTTAAATAGGCTTAGAAGGGAGGTTAGGAGGTTGGATATCATCCTAATTTGGAAGATCTCCAATGGGGGAGGTCTCTAACGGTGCAGACATGCTTCTGCCTGGATTAGAGACGTCGTTGAAACAGAAGCTAACTATGCATAAATCAGTTTGGGCCGAGATCGTCTGGACGTTCTTCTCTAGACGAAATCGTCCGATCTGAGGCGATATCGTCTGATTGGCGATGATATCATCAAATGGACAAAACAAACTCTAAAAATGGTGTGAAAAATGACGAAACGGGCATCAGGCAGTTTGGGAGCGGTTTTGGGGTTAAAATTTGAATTTGAATTATTACTAATGTAATTTTGATTATTGCTAAGTTTTACTGCGCCAATTTTAGGGTGCTACATTTTGCCCCCTCTTTAGCAAATTTTTCAAGGAAAATGCGTTAAAGATGAGTTCTTCTCGATCTATGAGAAAGCAAAAATTTATTCCCATTTTTAGGTGACGATTCTTGGTCAAATCGTACGATAGCTTACTCCGATGCCCCCTTCGTGTTTTTACCCAAATCGAACGTTTGAGGTAAAAACGCAGAAAAGCCAAAATTAAATTTGTTGCTAATTATTTTTGAATAAAATTAAGAAAAATAGGGAAAAACCCTAATTCATTTTTACTGTTCATTTTTTATTTTCTGGTTTCTAGAGCTCTGCAAACAAGATGGTCGAGACAGCGCACAGATTGACAGAGGTCCGGCGCGGGCTACGGGTAAGGGTCTAAACTTAGTTTAGAAGGCTTGAATTTTGAATTTCATGCTTTTTAGATTAAATTTCGATGATTTTTGAGCATCATGGCCATTTTTGGGCCGTCGACGTCATCGAGACGAAATCATCTCGATTTTGTCGAAATTGTCTCTATATCATCGATTTCATTTAGGGGCGAAATCGACGAAATGAGGATGATTTTGTCAAAAATGGGACGATTTCGGCTGGTAAAATTAGAGAGAAATTTGCTCAAATTTGGGACGATATCATCCAATAGTGGATGATATCATCATTTATTAAATTGAACTTGTTGTACTTGCATTATTAATGATTGTTTTATTAATGATTTTTATTGTTTTGTTGTTTATGTTGCAGAGAGAATTACTAAAGAGCAGAGAATGGAAATATGATGGGTTGAGGGATGACTTGGCCGCTCTATCTTAGGTAGATCGATATCAGCTGGCTCAGGTCAGCTTGCAGCATGTGGCAGAGATGCCACAAGTTTCTATAGATATGGGGCTATTGACAGCCCTAGCAGAGAGGTGGTATCCGGGTCTTCCTATTTTTGGTTACCGATATGGGAGATGACTCCCACACTGGAGGATGTATGGAGGTTTTTGAGGATCCCCATACAAGTACGGCTAATAACTCCCATAGCCAATCAGGGCCACATGATGATGCGACTGTGCGTAGATCCGAGCTTTGCCCTGGAGAAGGGCGGAGTGAACATCGAATCTCTACGGTAGATGCCTGGGGCATCTAGACTGACACAGGTTTTGGTTGGGGTTGTAGGTGGTCTACTGCTATGCCATCAGAGTGGATGCATAGTACCATGGCTACTGATAGATGTGGTCTATGACATGAGATACCACGGATATAGGTTTTCTTAGGGGAGCTTTGTACTATGTCGATTGTATAGGATCCTGCATGGGGTCGTATACAAGGGCGGCCGATGTCTGGTTATGACATCTCTACTATAGGTTTGGTGCTGGGAGCACATCATGGTGCAGAGGCCGATAGGGCTCCCACTGATAGGGATTGACGGGGAGAGGCCTCGAGCTTTCTACTGGTGGCTCCGAAGAGGGTCACAGCGGCGGATAGATCTGCCAATGTCCCAGAGACTACTTGACGACCTTGTCTCCGATCGGATCACCTAGAGGCCTTGGAGAGATCATCCAGGGTGGGCCAAGGATGGACAAGAGTTGGATCGCGTCAAGCAAGTCTATTGGCTGAGGATGGAGAGGGGAGATGTGGAGCTCCATCGCTATGACCAAGTTTTGAGGCAGTTCGATCTATAATAGGGGATCCCATCCCTCAGAGACTACGAGTTTTCCCAGACTGTCCGGGATAACACTATAGTTAGCAGGGCTCTAGATATGTAGTGCTTCTGGGGTCCGAACATAGATGATGCCTCCATTCATTCGATGGATGGGGACGACACTAGGGTAGTTGATGGCTATGATGCCTGGTACATAGGCATTCACCCTCCTCAGATGACGAGGGCTCAGGTTTCGATTCACACAGTTGTGCATCGGATGGGGAGGCAATGCCAGGCGACCATTAAGGTGGCATAGGGTCATGGTGGGAGAGAGCAGAGGAGACCACAGGCTCAGTAGAGGCCACAACAATGGGAGAGGAGGGAGGAGAGACCCCCTTATCCACGGAGAGAGACCACCATCGCCCGATAAGGGCAAGGGTGTGGACATAGGAGAGAGTAGTGAGATGGCTACTCTCTAGGCGGAGACTGTCTATCTCTAGGCAGAGGTGCAAACCCTATAGGATGAGGCTGCATGACACCGAGAGGATGCCACACAGCTCAGAGATGAGGTAGCATGCCTCAGAGCATGGAGTGGAGGGGCGAGCACTCAGGATCTAGCACAGGCTATTGTCCAGGTCACATTCTATCAGACACTATACCACCATATGGTGCCAAAGGGGCAGAGGTTATCACTGTCGGCCCATATTGTAGAGCCTATCGAGATGAGGTCATCGAGGACATCATCATGATCAGAGTCTAGGACTCATAGCACCACACGGACTATGATGGGGCCACCTCATCCACCTCAAGGTAGGGGAGGAGATGAGGCTGAGAGCTCGAGGGGTTCTCGAGGCTAGCTGCTACAGATTGCACTGCACAGATTGATTATAGTGCTTATTATTATTTTTGATAGGGGATTGAGTATGCCTAGGTACAGATTGTGGCATACCAATCTAGTTTTGATATGATGTACATATATGGTTGAGATATATATAGATGAGATATTTTTGATCATATGACTTGTCTTATGTATTTGTATGATGCTTTAATGTTTTGATTGATTGATTTGATGATTCATGTAATTATGCCATTTTGAAACATTATAATTTTGATGTCATGCTGTAAGATTTTAAATGAAATAATCTGATGTAAACAATTTGGTTGTTTGTGATGTGATAATTTGATAAAAATAAAAGGGACTTTTAACAATAATTTCAAAGGACATTGTCGCTATTATAGACCATTTCATGGAGTCGTCGCTCACTCGGTCGTCAAGCTAATCCTAGTATAGAAATATTGCTAAAAGTAAAAGGGTGCTTAAGAGACTGTCTTAAGACTTTGTTGTGATGATGCAAATGATGATGATGATGATGATTTGTTTTTCAGATTTCCATGAAAATATTATGCATGAAATATTTTTAAATGACTTTTGCTAGGCATAAATTCGTAAGTGTGATAAAATTTTTGGATAATTCCCTAGGAATTATACCATCATTGCAAAATTGAAGTTTGACATAATGACATGAAAATAGAATAGGTGTTTGTTTGTTTTAAAGCATAATTGTGTAACATAATGATTTAATTCATATGTTTTTATGATTTTAAATAAATGGAAAATAAAATTGGTACAATGGTTTGCGCTAGGCATAGAATATTTAGGTATAAACTTATACCATCATCGCGAAATCCAAAGAAGAAAATAATAGTTTTATTGCATGGTTGATTTTTAATTTTTGAAATAGTCAAAAAATATGAAGATGAGGACTTGCACTAGGCATAAAATTCCAATTTTGGTTTTTGGAACTATACCATCATTGCGAAAGTCGATAATATATAAATATATGTAACTTGATTGCATGTTTTGGAAAATGATTTTGATTTTTTTTGATAATGCATATAGTTGTCTTTATACTAAACAACTGTTCTTCAAAGAAGAAAATGAATTTATTCCAAACAATTTGTAGAAATATTTCAAAGTATCTTAAAGATAAAAGTTAGATTTATAAGGAATCCCATGTGCGTATGTGAGTTCATTACCAATCTTGATTTATCATAATGATACACAAAATCTCTCAAATACAAATGTGTGTGCAATTGCATTGTTCATTTACCAAGTTTTGAGCAAGATAATTTGATACAAGTGATTTGAATGAACCAAATAAGTGTTCATTAACCATGATTTAGATGCATATAACCATACTAGACTACTATGTAGGTCGGGTTATCAAGAGCTAGCTAATCCATAAGCAGACATAGGTCTATACAAAAGAAGGTCGCTAATGTGACAGACATATCACCACACTAGGAGTTATCCAAGTCCAAGCGGGTTGGGCACAAACCACCTGTTATGGGGCTTACCTCACAGTTTTCGAATAATTGAGAATTCCAGGGATTCAAGCTCATCAACCCTTCTTTTCTTTTCAAGGGGTAGAGAAAGGGATTTTATTGCTTTTGCTTTTGCTTTTTTCTTTTTCTTTGCTTTTGTATTTTGGCTTGATATTTGAAATAATGCTGAAATAACTTGTTTCTTTTTTCTTTTGAACTTTTCTTTTCTTTCTATGCTAGGGATACTTGCTCGGATTAGCTGTAGAGCAAGGGATTTTTATTCCGGGTAGGGGTGAGCTTGTCCTTTTGCCAATTCTCAAAGATTCTAGACCATGTGCATGATAGGATAGCAAGGGAAACTTTTCACTCAAGAACCACTTCTACTATGTAACATAGCATGGAAATTACAAATGTAATCATTTTATTGTGAAAATATATGCTTGGTTTAAGTAAATAACAACATCAATTCTCTGTGCTCAAACTTTATTTAATTGAATTTTGTGTACTTTGATATAAGAGAGATTAGTAATCATGCCAGATAAAATCAAGATATTTATTTTTTGTGTTTGTGATAGTGGGGGATTCCAAATAAATGCTAATTTATCCAAAATAACTTGAAAATATAACTGCAATACTTGAAGAAGAAATATATACAACAAATATTTGTGAAAGGTTTTTTGGGTTTCAAAAGAGTCAGTAATATTGTTGTTTTGACTTTTTATTTTTTTCATTTGTTTTTGTTTAAACAGTTTGATATATATATATATTTTAAATGAGACAACATGCAAAATATGAACAAATGATGAAATGACCAAATTTTATGCGTAATATCACTTAAGATGCATAATATTCATAGGTTCTTTTAAATATTTACCATCTAAGGTAGCTAATTTGTATGCTCCTGATTCAAATTTAGCAGTGATAATATATGGTCCAAGCCATTTGGGCTCAAATTTACCTTTAAGGTCTTTAGTTGCATTAGTATTTTTTTTATTTTCTTTTAAAACAAGGTCGTCGACCTCAAAGGATCGATGACGAACTTTCTTGGCATATGATCTTTTAAGCTTGTTTTGGTAGGCACGAAGGTGCTCTAAAGCATTG
This sequence comes from Wollemia nobilis, assembly GCA_028583015.1. NCBI lineage: Eukaryota > Viridiplantae > Streptophyta > Pinopsida > Araucariales > Araucariaceae > Wollemia > Wollemia nobilis. The sequence goes on from JAQPPZ010003280.1 coordinate 5,863,827, forward strand.
ATGTGCTTTTCATCTAGAAGTTACAACTGACTGAGTCTGCCAGCTCGATATTCATATCCTACTTCGGTATCTTGAAGTAGTAGAGCCAAAGAAGGAACTTCTAATTCAAAGAGAAAAATGGCTTCAGCGCCATAAACCAAGACAAAAGGTGAAGTTCTAGTGGGAGTTCGAACACTAGTTCGATAGGCCCACAAAGTTGGATATAATTGAATGTGCCAGTCGTGGCCAGTTTTATTGACTAATATTTTGAGAATTTTGATTAAGGTTTTGTTAGATGCTTCCTTGACCATTACCCTAAGGATAATAGGGAGTGGACCAGCGATGTTGAATCTTATATTTTTGGCATAATTTTTTAACATCTTTATTTTTGAAACAAGTTCCATTGTTTGAGATGAGATTTGCAGGAATTCCAAACCTACAAATGATTTGATTAAAAATAAATTTAGATACTTGAGTTCCAGTTCAGGAAGCTAAAGGCATAGCTTCAACCCACTTCGTGAAATACTCGGTGGTAGTTATGATGAATTTGTGTCCATCAGATGACATAGGATTAATTTTGCCAATAATGTCTAAGCCCCATTTTGAAAAGGGCCAAGGAGATGAAATAGCCTGCAGCTCTTGTGCAGGCACATGGATAAGGTCAGCATGTTTCTGGCACTTGTCGCAATGGTGCACATAATCATGTGCATCCTTTTCCATGGTAGGCCAAAAGTAGCCTATCCTAAGGAGCTTTTTAGCAATGACATTAGCACTGAAGTGTCCTCCACAAGATCCATCGTGGACTTCACTTAAAGCTGATTTGGATTCTTCTAGATTCAAACATCTCAATAGGATACCTTCAAAAGATCTCCTATATAAAGTATTACCAATTATTACAAATTGACTTGCTCGTCTACGTAATAACCGACATTGGTTTCGATTAGAATTGGTAGGGAAAGTCCCATTTTGGAGAAAATCAATTATATCCGTATACCAAGGTTCAGGAGTAGTTTCATTGATTAGAAACACATCCAAAGGTTCTAAACATGACTTATTTGAAGCGGGTTCCTAGAGTCGATGAATAATGATGGTGGCATATTTTTCATCTAACTCCAAGGGCAGAAGAGATGCAGCTGCGGCCATAGCATCAGCTGCACGATTGCTAGTTCACGAAATAGCTTCCAAAGTAACTTTATCAAACAAGGATAACAATTACAAAACATATGCTTTATATGGGTGCAATTTATCATCTCTGGTCTGATGAACTTAATTAATTTGGTTTATGACAAGCTGAGAATCACCAAAAACTAGTAGATGTTTGATTTTTAACACCAAGGAAGCTCGTAATCCAAGGATTAGAGCCTCATATTTGGCAGTATTATTAGTGCAAGCAAATGTTAATTTAAAGGACAAAGGTATAAGATGTTTTTGTGGGGATATTAAAATAATACCCGCACCAGCCCCACTCATGCATCGGGCTCCATCAAAGTATAAGGATCATTGTTCAATATGGTTTGCCTCTAATTGAAGGCATTCATCAGGAAACTCAATGATGAGGGGATGTGTAGATTCTAAGGGTGCAGCAGCTAATTGATCTGCTATGATTTGACCCTTAACAGACTTTTGTCCTATGAACGTGAGTTCAAACTCGCTTAGAGCAAGAACCCACTTTGCTGTGCGACCCGATAAATAAGGTCGACTCATGAGATATCGCAAGGGATCATATTTAGCAATGACATAAGTTTTTTGACTAAGCATATAATGATGTAATTTTTGCGTAGAAAATACAACTGCTAGACATAATTTTTCTAATGTTGTATAATGGGTTTCATAACTGATGAGGGTTCGGCTAATGTAATAATTAGCATGTTCTTTCTTCTCATCATCAAGCTAAGCTAACATAGCTCCTAAAGCAAAATCTGAAGCTAAAATATACAGGAGAAATGGGCGATTAGGTCTAGGCGATGAAAGCACAGGTGGGTTAAGGAGGTATTGTTTGAGAAGTTCAAAAGCTTCCTTACATTCGTCGTCCCAGTTAAAAGGAACATCCTTCTTAAGGAGCTTAAGAAAGGGAGTGGTTTTGTCTGCCAACTTATCAATGAAGCGACGGATGGCTTGAAGCTTACCTTGTAAACTTTGTAACTCTAATATATTGGTAGGTGCGGGCATATCAGTGATAGCCGCAATTTTGAGAGGGTCAATTTTGATACCATGTAAAGAAACTAAAACCCCTAATAGCTTACTAGACTTAACTTCGAATATGCATTTGGCTGGATTTAATCGAATAAGGTATTCTCTTAACCGATTAAACACTTTTCTCAAATTAGCTAAATGATCATCTTCTTTAATAGAGCGAGCTATAATATCATCTACATAATCATGTAGGATATCATGCATCATATCATGAAAGATATAAGTCATAGCTCGTTGATATGTTGCGTCGACATTATTTAAACCAAATGGCATCACTTTCCAACAAAAGGTACCCCAAGGGGTAATAAAGGTTGTTTTAGCCTGATCTTCAGGAGCTATCCTGATCTGATTGTAGCCGAAGAATCCATCCATTAGGGACATCATTCCACTCCCAGAAGTAAATTCAATGATTTGATCCATGTTTGGAAGAGGAAAATCATCTTTAGGGCATGCGGCGTTAATATCTCTAAATTCTGTGCAAACCCTAACTTTGGTAGCTTCTTTCTTGGTGACTAGAACTACATTCGAGATCCATTCAGCATAATCAATAGCTTGTATGAAAATAACATTCAGGAGTTTTTCCAACTCCCCTTTGACTAGCAAGGCCACTTTGGGATGCATTTTTCTAAGTTTATGTTTAACAGGTTTAGCATCTGGGTGGACTACTAGATGATGCATGACTACAGAAGGGTCCAGACCTGGCATATCTTCATATGTCCAAGCGAAGACATCTTCATATTCTTTAAGGAATGCAATGTATTCATCTTGTTTTTCTTGACTTAATGCTAATCCAATATTGATTATGTGAGGAGTATCCTCAGTTCCAATGTTAACTTTAATGACGTTTTCTACTTCCATGTGTAGATCTCTTTCAAAATTAGGTGGGGCGGGTGAAACGCCCAATTCTTGTAATTATTTTAAGGTTAAGTTGGATAATTTTTCTTGATGAGTGGTGGCCTCAAGTTGGGCTATAGTTTGTATAGAACCATCAAAATAAAAACCATTGTGTAACAACTCTTCAACGGAGACATCATGGAAAATATCTCCTTCCAACTCCTCATCGGATTCAGCAATCAATTCAGGGTAAGCTATGGATAGCATATTACATGTAAATGGCTGATTCGTTGGACACAAAGAATCGTGTTTATCTAGATAATCTTGATAACATATGAGTTGATCATCATCTTCAAAAGGGAAGGGTTGACCCTTACTAGGAAATAGGCCCACACCACATCGAGCGGGCCATGGTTCTACCTCAATAGGTTATTTCATGCCATTTTGGAAAGGTCCCAAGCCTTTCCCTTTATATCCCATTTTAAGCATTATGGGTTTAGCTTTAATATATTCATTAGTAAAATAACATCGTGCATATCCCTCATGATGAGTTTTGATATTTCGAGGTATTCTTCCCCAATCATATCCTTTATAAATAAAATCACAACTCCCGACTTGGTAAGTACTTCCCATAGGTTGTGGGAGGCCCAAAGTACAAGGAGATGGTGGCAAATTATTTAAAATAATTGAATCTTGCATAAAAGCATTTGTTTTTTCTGATATTAAGACTGTGGATAAATCCGATAAAATTTCATCAGAAAGAGCATAAGATGTAGAAGGATTATTCCCTATATCTTTAGATGTGGAAGGTATGATAGATGTTGATAATGTGGAAGTGTCAATAAATGGGTCTATAGGTTTTGAAATTATAGGGATAGAACATGAAGGATTGGTTGTGGATTGAAGATATTTTTGAGGTTCTAGTGTGGTTTGTTCGAGAAGATGGTTGAGTTAAATGTATAGGTGTAGTTGATGGAGTAGATGATGTTATGTGTGTGTTTTTCACACGTTTAGATGAAAAATAAGAATTAGGATGTGTGGATGACGAGAGCGGGGCAAAATTGCACTCCAACGGGTTACGCCAAAGCACACATATCAAAGGGTCTAGGGTCACCATGGATAGTGACCAACTGATTTTTAAATTCAAATTTAACACATTGGTGTAAAGTGGAGGGGACCGCTCGCATCACATTGATCCAAGGGCGACCCAAAAGTATATTGTATGATGCTGGGCAATGTACAATAAATACGGTTGTATCTAGGGTTCTAAGACCAACTTGCAATGGTAAGGTAATGACTCCACACGTTTCTTGTGTCTCATCATTGAAAGCTTTGATAATCATGTCAGTTTTCTTCATTTCATCACTTCGAAAGCCAAATATTTGGTAGAAGTCAAAAGTGCAAATGTTTAGAGATGAACCATTATCAATCAGGACTCTTTTAACAGCTACATCTCCAATTACAGTAGTAATATATAAGGTATTATCCTTATGTAAACTATGTTGTGGGATATCTTTATCCCGGAAGTCAATACAATCAACTTCTCGAGTGATGATAGTATTGGACATGGCTTCAGGTTGAATATTTTGAGGTACCATCATTTGGCTTAATGTAAGAGTTAACTCATCCCTATGGGTGGGAGAAGATCTTAACAAATCCAATAGAGAAATTTTGGTTGTAGTGTTGGATAATTGTTCATTAATATTGTAAGGAGGCTTAAGTTGAACATTAGACATATGATTCCCTTTATTGGGATTTCTCAAAATAAATGGAGCTGATCCATCATTCTGAGTTTGATCTTGTTGAGAGTTTTGATCCTGTTTTCTGGTAACGACTTCGATGGTACCTACAATGTTATATTGAAGACGCTGAACTGGTCTCAATTGAGCATTTATGGCTTGTTCATTAGGAAGGAACTGATTAAAAGAGGTTCGAGTAGTAACTCTTCTAGGAAATGGTTCTTCTGGAACCATAGCATCTGTGATAGGTTGAATAGGATCTGATTCATTTTTAGAACTATTTGATTGGTTTGAGGTGATGTCTATTTCACTTTCAGTATTTGATTCTACATCACTAGGATTGGGAGTGTGAATATTATGTAGGGGCCTGGTCGTGACCAGGGATAAGGTTGTGCCAAATATTTGAGGATCCTAAACAGATAATTGTCCGCTAATAGTCCCTACATATCGGGTAGGAGGGGGAACATTATGATGTTCGATTTGATTGGCCACTTCTTTACCATGGTTTGGTAAAGGATGTTGAAATATATCCAATGATTGATTAGCATTTTGATTTTGATTTTGGGGAATGGTCTTTTGAGCATTATTAGGAGCATTTTGTTTAGGTTGGAAGGCTTGCACCTCCATTTCATTATTATCAATCAGATCTTGTATTTTATGTTTCAATATTTTACAAGAGTTTGTAGCATGTCCAGGTCCTCTATGAAAATCACAATGTAAATCGGCTTTATATCCGGGTATAGTTGGATCAGGTTCCCAGATAGCAGGTAATTGAATCAAGCCTCGTGCTAATAATTGAGGAAGAATGGTTGATAAAGGTTGATTTAATCTAGTAAATTCTTGAGGAGGTTTGTTAGGGGGTTTTAATATAAATTTTTCTGTTGTCTTCATTGTATTGATGTTAGCAACGTTTCTACTATCAGTGACTCTATCACCTACAACTTGTTTGTTCTTATATTGATTTCTAGATGTTTTCTCATCATATTTCTTTTTGAGTTGACCTCTTCTAATGAGATCGTCTTCTACCCTTCGAGCTAAGTCTATAGCTTGATCGAAGGTAGTTAAGGTGGCAGTTGATAACTCATAAGATATTTGTTCTTGTAAATTATTAATAAAAATGTCCAACATTTCCCTATAAGGTAGCACAAAGTGCAGTTTTCCTGTCAACTGCCTCCATCTAGCTAAGAAATCAGCAAAAAATTCATCTTTGTCTTGTTTTAAGTTGTACAAATCTTTAATGGTGACATGCCTCTCGATGTAGGCACTAAATTTATGGACAAACGATTCAGCTGTTTCTTCAAAATTTCTCAAAGACGGGCAATTGATAGTACCACTCTAATGCCATTCCTCCTAAAATTTTTGAGAACATTTTTAGTAATAGCAAGTCATCATGCGATATATCATGACATGCTATTCTAAACATGCGAAGATGCTCTATGGGATCTTCAGTTCCTTTATATATAGGCAGGACGGGCATGGGAAAGTGTTTAGGGTATGGTTGTGCTACAACTATGGGATCCAGAGGTTGACTACATATCTCTCGATAATTGTACGAGGGACGATAGGGATCTATCTGGTCCATGCGCGAAGCTAACTGTTTCACCATGGCTTCCAGATTACTGGTTTGCCCACCATATTGGTTTGGTAGGGCATTAATATGGGATTTGTGAACATATGGAGGGACATGAAGATTAGATGCTATGTTGCTATTGTGTAAATTGTTGGTAGGAAAGGTGTTATGAAGAAATCTTGAAGTTGTATTATGTTGTATCCCAGATTTTTGAAAATTAGTGTTTGGCTTCATTTTAGGTTTTTGTTGATTTGAAGCATATTGATCAATAGTTTGGCAAAGTAAAGCAGTGAAGGAAGTTTTCTTTTGTGTGGGAATGATTTTAGGCTCAATAATAGGTTCCTTAGGGGGTTGGGTAACCTATTGTTTTGGCATATTTTGAATCATAGTGACCACATATCTATTGGATGGTCCAGCTTTATCACTTTCTTGATCAACAAAGGACAAGGGATTAGTGTGTATGTTAAACATATCTTCCATAGCTGCTTGAGTGTCACTAATTTTTCCTTTATCAATACGAACTGCCATATTAAGAGCACCAATGTTATTATTGAAAAATTTCCAGAAATGATCTAAGTTATCAAAAGCAATAGTTCCATCCGGAGCTATTCTAGGGGACGAGGATCCTTCCTCTTTAAGATTGTCTTCTTGTTCATTGTCTTCACTCAGGTCATCTTCTGGTTGTTCTAGAGTTTCTCCTTCCAGAATTGGATCCTCAGGAAGGACATTTGGGTTTGTAGTTTTGCCTCCCAACCAATCTTCTTCTTCTTGTTTAGTTTGTTTACCATTTCTAAGTTTAGGCATTGTGCTTAAATTTAAATTTCAGAAAATATATATATACTTGTATATATATATATATATATATATATGCAACAAGGTATATATTTTAATTATATACCTACTATAGTATTTAAAATAAAATGTTTTGGGTTTTTTTTATGTTTTCTATTTTTTTTTTTTTGTAACAATATTATAAAGATAACAAACAATACAATAAATGCAAGAAATAATAATGAAAGCAATGATCTAGTTTTCTGTAAATAATTTATAAATGTCATTAATGGGCTTAAGTTCTTCAGGAGTCATGAAGTGTTCTTCTTCAAATTGGAAATTTTCTTTCAAGAATTTAACAAAAAGTGCTATAGTGATATTATCTATCTCAGACTCTGGTTGGTAGAAATAGAGTTTGTGGCAATACTCTCGGTATAACACAGCTCGAGGAACTCTCCTCCATATTTCCCTATCCATAAGAATGACCTCTTGATCTTCTACATGACCTAGAAATTGGTGTATAATAGCTGCGTTCTCGAGGTATTCCTCAAAGGTGAACAATTATGAAGACACAAGAGCTCTCCTATAAGCTAACCACCTATGGCAGGCTCTCTGAAGTTCATGATAAAAAATGAGTTGATGAGGATCCAGGATCCTATCTAGGGCAAACCTCTTGATTTGTCTAAGTTCGGTTGATCTAGATGAAATGATACCTAGTCTCCTATTAAGTTCGTCCCACAAATGTGGGACTCTGTATGTTTGAGATGTTCTAAACAAAGAATCAACCTCTATGGCTATTAATTGATTTGCAACATTTATAGTAACTGCTAGTCTTTTCTTAGGAGCTACCATCTAGACATGATATGCAACTTAGTAGTTTTCTAATAATTTTAAATGCATCTATGTTTTTGTTTTTTTGTTTTTGTTTTCAAAAGGTTTTAGTTTCACGTCGGGTTCACCAAAATGTATCGTTCCAAATTTTTTGCACCCTTACCTTCAGGCTAAAGGATCCACGCCTGGAAGGGGGATGGAAAAATGATGGGATGGTACCTCGAACTGAGAGGCCCTTTGAAGGTCCCACATCTCGAGGGAGGGGTATTAAGGTGATTTTTCGACGGATGGTGGGGTTCACTAGGAAACGTTTAGTGGCAGTTTCCATGCCTAGGTTGGGAATGTGTTTAATGTGTTCAGTTTTATCTTTAAACATCCAATTCCTAGGTTTGGCCAAATGAATCTAAGTTTTCTATTGTGAAAATGCAAATTAAATAAATACAAAAAATAGATTTGGACAAAAAATAGAAAGAATACGCTAGATTAAAGAACTATACCTGATCCGGATGTCTGATGAAGGTTCTGATTTTTGAAGCAGTCCAGATCGTCTGTAATTTGACAAGATCATCTGAGATCTGACGGGATCATCTGAGATCTGACGAATTCGTCAGAGACTTGCAAACAGAGAAATAGATACAAAATACCAAAAATGCAACTATTCTAATAGAGAAAAATGGTGTAAAATGGCAACATAGATGCTAATGTGATGATCATAAATAAAAATTCAAGTAGATTATGACATTCTAATGACAAATTATGACTTCATTGTGCACTTAAGCTATATGGGTGAACTCCAAGATGTAGAACAATAAGGAATAATAACAAATTTAACTAAATGCAGGATAAATCAACAAACAAAGTGAGAAAACACAAACCCTGGGCACTGATTGCCCCCAATGTTGACTACAGTCGAAATCGTCTCGAATTGGTACAAAATCATATCGAATTGAACAGGATCATCTACGACGATCTGAGCTTGCTCCGGCTGAAAAAAAATGAAGTTCCTACAAACAAACTTGGAAAAATACAAATGCAAATGGTGGTTTAAGATAGTCTAATGCATGTAGAATTCGTGTTACAGGGAATTTCAGCTATGGGGAGTGCCAAGAGGGGGTCCTAAGGTTAAATAGGCTTAGGAGGGAGGTTAGGAGGTTGGAGATCATCCTAATTTGGAAGATCTCCAACGGGGGAGGTCTCTAACGGCACAGACATGCTTACGCCGGATTAGAGACGTCGTTGAAATAGAAGCTAACTATGCACAAATCAGTTTGGGACGAGATCGTCTGGACATTCTTCTCTAGACGAAATCATCCAATCTGAGGCGATATCGTCTGATCGACGATGATATCATCAAACGAACAAAACAAACTCTAAAAATGGTGTGAAAAATGAGGAAACGGGCAGCAGGCGGTTTGGGAGCGATTTTGAGGTTAAAATTTGAATTTGAATTATTACTAATGTAATTTTGATTATTGCTAAGTTTTATTGTGCCAATTTTAGGGTGCTACACTTACCAAATAATTTAGATATTTGGCCTGAATACTTATATATTGCAAAATTTGTAGGGAGATCTCATGGAAATCCCAATAAACAACCTACACCTATAATTATACCACCCCTGATTGGGAACAAGAAAAGAGTAAAAAATAAAAATATGTGTTTCTTGATAGCTATTTCTTTTATGCTATTAGAATAATAAATTATATCCTAAGTTGTTACTAGGATAATTTGTGTGGTTGAGATTAGCTTAGTTAGTTATGATCTAATGGATCATATTGTACACCTTTGTTATTTAAGCAAAGTTTGTTTCATTCAATAATATCAAGTATTCTATTTTCTAACATGGTATCAGAGCGGGTTTTCCCTGCCCTGTGAGCCTGAGGAGATTTTCCTCATGGGAGGATTTCCCTCATGGAAATCCCCCCATTTTTTTCCCAACATTTTTTTCTCAATATTTTTTTCTCTCTTCTTTGGCAATTTTTTTCAGACGACTGAGGGAGTATGCTCTCCATCTTTGATGGAACAGAAACCAAAAGTTTATCAAATCATGGTTGCCATTTTTTATGGAGAAATTTCTTTTAGTATGAGTTTATTAATGTGATCCGGATAGCAAAAATGACTCAAAATTATTGCAGGCTGAGGGTTTCAATTTTTTTCCAGGCAGATATTTTCTTTAAAGCCACTTTAAGCGGGCCATCGCAGAAGATAGCAATTTTTTTTTTGGTGCATGGTGATCGACATGAATATTTACTGCTTGATCTCATAATTTGTTGAAGCCCCACCATTGAACTATATGATTTTTTGTGCATTCATATTCTCTTTTATCGTAATAAGCTAAAATTTTGTCCATGTTCGATTCCCATTACGAAGGCTCAAATATGGTGTGAACTTGACAGAGATTGAGATCTCGACCAATTTGTTGTAGCTGTGTTCAAATGGACTACATTTCAAAATCATATGTGCAATAATTTTGGGTTTACGAGTTTCCATCCACACTCTCTCACGTGTCTGCACTGGGTAGAAGAAATTATGTGTTGTTTCCATTAAAAGATGTTTGACGTTGAAGAAGTTTAAATCATGTGTTAGCGTGATCTTCCTCTCGTTGCTCGCTTGCTACCCCTACCCCCATCAGAATCTGTTTGACAAATTTTTTATAATCACGTATTTGATGGTGTTTATTCCCCTTGTATGACGAACAGATTGGTGCACTACATTCTTTTGCAGGAAGGCTGAGAGAGGCACCCATTGGTAGGCTTGAGGTCGATTGCACAGGCGAAGGAGTGCGTTAATTTTTTATGTAGAGTGGAGTAAAGGAGTGCAATATTAGAAATATTTGTTCGATATCTGGCGTGCCACTAATTTTTTTTGCGTTGGAGCTGGTGCTCATTTTGAAACTCAATTTTGAGGCTGCTACTGTGAGAAAAAATATCAAAATGCGATGAAATTCAAGTTTGTTTTCTATTCCTTGGCACAGATTGTTGTGTAGCGGCATAAGAAACCTTTTATCACATCACTATCAAGTGGGTCTAATTTACTCCTTTGGGAGATACAAAAGCAGGTGCGCTGCCAAAAACTTGACGTTGCACTTGTTTTCAACTTGAGATACAATTTTTCATTCCATTCTAGTGTACATCTTTGGCACGTGCCATGCAAAGCAGTTTGGTTACAGTCTAGATCCAATATGGTAGACGTTTGAGGCATTTTTATGCCTAATTTTTTGGTTAGCCTATGGCTTCTCTAATGGCAAATGTTTTTTTTCATAAAGACCCAATCCAACCGAACATCAATTGTTGCCAAATTTCTAGCGACGGGAACATGAGGAGAGTTTTCTTATGCATTTGGTTAAACACATACTTCCATAATATTTTGTAGACATTTTTAGACCATCTGTGATACAATTAAGCCATGGATATTTATCTGTTGTTCTTTGATTTACTCTGTCGATGCCTGAGAAATAAAATTTTTACCATCCAAAGACGATCGATGCCCTCAAATAGCTCCAAACTTTTTTTAAAGGAGAGTTAACTGGCAGATGATTTCTTATCTGTTGTGGCTAGCAATCATGATTCTTTGAGGGTGTATTCTAGATTCTAGATACATTGCACCCTAATTATTTTTGGGTGCACTCTCATACTCGTTGGCAACTGGAAATACGTGATAAGTTGTTGGGGAGTCGCGATAATTTTTCACCTTTTGGTGCTGAAACAAGTAGTTGAGGAGAACATTTTTATTGAGCAAATTCACTAGAAGCTCATGGAGCACAACTAGGCCCACGTGGATATCAAAACCTCAGATTTTCTTCTTGGTGGTGCACATGGCGGACCCCTTGTCGAGCATGAAATCTCCCTCGCATTGATTTTAGTTGATGTTGATGCTGCGTAGATGTCACACCCAGAACATCTATGAGTAAGGGATGGAGAGTCCACCGCAATGAAATATTGGCACATAATTTTTCCTCTGTTTCCTACTGTGTGACGAACATATACTTTTGGCGGGCCATAATTTATCTTATGTAGACGAGTATGATCTTTGGACTCTGTGATTATTTTTGAGGGTAAACTGGATGATCGAAGCTTATGGGCCATTATTTAGAAACAAGTGGCTATTCCTACCATAATAATGTGCACATGAAGATGATTTTTTTTTAAGGAGGATTGTGGACTATGTTTTTACTCCTACAATAATTCCAACAACATCGTAGTCTAACTGTGATGTTGCTAACTATGAAGGAAACATCGTGGATCTTATCGAGCGTTGTTTTTTTACTTGCTACCATGCTCTCTAAGATTTGTGCCCATGAGTAAGGGACCCTCTGGTGCCAAAGTCTAAAAAACTTTGCAACAAAAGCTCATGTTTGATGTCACCGTCGATTTGGGTCTTTCTCACATACGTAGATCCAAAGAAAGTATCATTTGTTGGTATCTTTTTTTAATGGCCAAATCTACTAACTATACTACTAGATCAGCCTTAAAGCATGTATGTGCTATTGTGTCAATAATAGAGATCGTCGAGCTACACGTAGGCATATGCATGTAACAGGTCTGTTTATGCCTGCGAATTGAGGAAGATCCCCCAAGCATGGCATGCGCTAACATGGTGGTGTCAAATGAAAGTATGGTATTTAATTATCATTGAGTATGGAGTCAGTTTTAACTAATGGTCGGCTCTATAAAAATATGGATGTGGTTGAAGAAGCGGCAAAGGTTGCGTAAAAATAAATTTTGCATGATTTACAGGGAGCTAGGAATGAACGACATATTGTGTTGTTCAGGGAGGGATAAGCATGGCAAAAAATTTATTGGACCTATTTTTTTCTTCTAATGTGTTGCACTCATTTGTGAAGAATAACCCCCCTATCTCAGATTTTTTGGGCATTGATTGATTCTATGGTGTTATTTGCCATGATTTTTGTCATACCATTCTTTGAAGCAATGCGAGGGTTGTTCAGGTGCTTCTGGCACTAATGCAAATGTTGAGAGAGTGTAGTCGTGGAATGTTTTTTTTACTTGATTGAATTTAAGTGGTTGCAACATCCCTTTATGTGCCCCCCTATGGCACTGCACCTATGTCATGTGCTCACTTGTAGGTCCTCTGATGGAGGAGCATGAAGATTCGATGGCCAAAAGTATGCAGTTCAGGCTAGATTCACAGCAAACCTCCCATTGTGATATATTTTTAAAGTGTAAAATTTCAATTACGGATAGATTTTTTGGTTATTTCACAAATTTTTTGATAGGCGAGCAGAAGGCACTAGAAATAAGAGCTTTGCAGAGGGCAATTCAAGAACTGCTCGGCATGGGTGCAGCAACGAATGCGTAAAAAAAAATTTGTGTTGGTCTTCTCTAGAGTTGATTGTTTCTGCTCCACTTTGCTACCACAATAGCTGGATTCACAATGTCCCTCATTTTTTTTCAATTTGCATATGCTATGAAACTATCATTAGCTTTAATTTAAAAACATAGTGTAAATTTTTATGTTTTCTTATTTATGTAAATAAGATTACTTTTAATACAGGGGACTGCAGTGGGTGGCCATAAGGCCTTCACTTTGACAATGCATTATTAATGGAGGGGCCCATATTATATAATCCTTTTTGTAGAGTGCCCTATTTTATGGCTATGTGTGGGTGCATTATTATTATAATATATGGGGGTCACTCAAATGGGAATTTTAGCAACCATCTGTATTTAGAAGCATTTTCATAATTTTCCTTGGTAAAAGACAAGAAGAAGATTGTTGTTTTTGTTTCTTGCAAGATGAAGGCCATTATGTAACCCATATATATGGGTGTTTATAGTCATCAGAAAGGTTTTTTCAATATGGACACAATGGTGGTGTCTATTTTTAGTTTTGAAACTATTTTCCACACTTTGTTTGTGACTAAAATATTATTGTATCATGGAGTGCATTCTCGGTTGAACCTGACACTCTCAAAAATTTGTTAATATGATCCTAGTATCTACTCATCTCTTTTATATCACCTAGAGGTTGCAGCGGCTAGTTACCCATGCATTTTGGTAGGATGAGGAGGTCACCATAAGGACACATTCAAACACTACATTGGTGCCCTTTTTTTTAGATTCCCTTGAAGTAAGTTGTTTGACCAGAAGTTTTTTGGACCTTTTTATCAACCCATTGTGTTCATATAGGTGGAAACCACTACTTATTCTTGTGGTGTCAATTTTGGACATGCCTAGCAGTTATGTGGTTCTTTCCACACTATCTTCACACTCTTATTTTTGTGAGACACTTTGGTTTCAAGGGGTTTTTTTTAATGATCTTATTTCATGGTTCATAGCTTTGATCTGTGTCACAAGCACCAGTCTAGGAGTATGGTTTCATTCAATTCAAAAAAAAGGCTACTCTATTTTTTTAGAATTCTTATGGATCATTTGCAGGCTTCTTGATGGAAGTTATCCTTAAGGGGGGTTGAGAATCTTCCTTCATCCTCCATGCACATCTTCCTCCTTCTTCTTCTTCTTTCTATTTTGGTAGGTGGTTTTCTCCCTTGTAGTTTTTCATCATCTCTCCAATAGAGTTTTCTTATGCATATATTGTACATGAGTACCTTATCAGGCCTTGTTTTCGAGACTCATACTTGTGGATATGCCACTTGTATTTGGTTTTGTTTTTTTTACTACCTCCTAGTATCACTTAAGGGGGTGTTAGTATATCCTAGTACCACTTAATGGGGGTGTTAGAATAATAAATTATATCCTAAGTTGTTACTAGGATAATTTATGTGGTTGAGATTAGCTCAATTAGTTATGATCCAATGGATCATATTGTACACCTTTGCTATTTAAGCAAGGTCTGTTTCATTCAATAATATCAAGTATTCTATTTTCTAACATATGCTAGGTTTGTTCACTTATTTTTTCATTATTTTATGACTGTTAGAAGGTAGTTACGTTTTCTTGTTATGTTTTTACTTATCTATGAGGGATTTATCTTTAGTCAGTTGAAATAAGAGAATCTAGGATTGAATACAGATGAGCTAACAAAACTTGGGATGGAAAGTTCTAGTAAGCATCTCATAAAGGTTGGAATACAATAGAAGAAAATTAGGAATGCTAATACATCAAGCCGAAGACATAAAATATCATGACCCCAAATGTAATTCCAAAAAATAAGGGAATATAATCAACCTTGGTAAGTCAATTGGGCTAAATACATATACACTTAATACTATAGCCTTACAGATCTTTAACCTAGAAATCACACTCTAAAAAACTTTGCAATTTATCAAAATTCTTCCCAAAAGAAGAAAAATCTCAATAATACAAATTGAGCATGCTTAGGGCTATTTGGATAACCTCTACCAGGGCTATAGATGTCTGTCTAGCAGTAGAGCAGGTCTAAGGGATCAAGTTCACCTCCACTAAAGCTATAAAAACTTGATTGGCACTGGATCAATGACAAGGCAAAAATATTTAAAAAGGGTGAAATCATTAATAAGCCTAACTCCTTCCAAGATGATAAAAATTCTATATGATCTGAGAAAGTAATAAAGAAAAACACAAGCACACACCCTAAGACTAGGTTTGATGTGGTAGTTATTTCCAATTCATTTCATTCAAAACCACCTTAAAAGATATTACTGGAACATCTAACCTTTAGGAGTGAAAATTTCATTTGCTCTTAAAACCATAGT
Organism: Wollemia nobilis; assembly: GCA_028583015.1. NCBI lineage: Eukaryota > Viridiplantae > Streptophyta > Pinopsida > Araucariales > Araucariaceae > Wollemia > Wollemia nobilis. The sequence continues at coordinate 5,879,398 of JAQPPZ010003280.1, forward strand.
CTCTTATTTTATTTTTGATTAAAGGTTTCTCCCTTTTAGACTAGTCAAATATTTTGTTTAATTACTCTATTTTTACAGTTTTTGTCTGATAAATAAAGATCATTGTTCTTTAATATAAAGCCTTGTTAGTAACTAGGGATTCTAAAGTTCTCAAATACCTCATGTTTTCATCATCTGTCCCATTAAGATCCTATGGTGTAGCCAAAATTGATACAACATGAATATACCCATAGTTTAAAATTTTGAAGGTCTTGATTAAAGTGAATGTTTTGTGATATGTTAATATGGAAGTCAATTTTAATTAATCATATCAGAGCATTCTCATGGAACCAAAACCTTCAAAATACCTAAGATAAATTTTTGTCATCATGGCCATATTTGACTCTTAAGTGATTCAATTTTTCATTCGTAAAAACTTAAGGGGTTTCCATCTTGCTCTTTTCAAAATATCACCACTTTTTGACCAAATTGGTCGAGCATAAAAATGATATGATCTATCCTTTAGCTGACTAACAAAGAATCACTGTCGAAAGCAAAAAAGTGCCAAGGACTAAGAAAAAAAAAATTACTAACAATAAAAAGTTATCGGCCAAACAAAAATCGTTCAGAAAGGTTTTTCGACCAACGTTCATAATAAACAATCTGACAAGGTTTTTGAAGCAAGGAAATTTTTGGCCGCTATTAAGGAAGTTTTGGTTGACCACTTAGTGTAATCATTCAAAGCTAAATGGAATGCATAATTCTAATTCGACTGATAGAAAGAAATTTTCTACGTATATTTTTTTAGCCAATCAAATTCGATTCTTTAAACACCTAATTTTGTCCGACAAGCATAAAACAACAGTCGATGGCAAAAAAGGGTTTGTTCAACAAGTAATAAACAATGATAAACTATTTAATCGACTAACCGTGAAGGTAATGAAGAACACAAGCTTATACTAAGAGGGGGGTGAACAGTATAAGGGTACTTTTTAATTTTCTTTCCAAATTAATATTATGCAGTGTATAGATAGCAGTATCGATAGCAGTAGCTAAAGCAATGTATAAAACACCATACATAATAGAGACACCACAATTTACATGGTTCACCCAATGTGAGCTACTCCATGAAGAAAATATTTCACTAAAATTTTCTCAATCAATCTCTTAGGAATCCTTCCCAATTACAATGTTTATGGACCTTTGTCCAAAGGAGATGTTGATCCCCTAAATCTGGTTTATGGATCTCTATCCATAGGAGAACTCCTTCTCCTTTGCTCTAGTTGGTGATCCTCTAGAAGACTACTGCCTCCATTGTGTTGGCTTGTGGATCTCTCTCCACTGAAGACTCTTTTACGCACTCAAAATATTTGTCCTCACTACCCTGGCTGATGGATCTCTATCCACTAGAGACTATTATCCTCTTTACTCTATCACCTCCAAATATCTGTCTCAAATCTACACTAAACACAGTCCAGTCAATCTAGCACAATTCTGCTCAACACGCTCACTCAAATATGCACTAAACATAGTCCATTCGGTCTAGCACAAATCTTCTTAATAGGTCCACTCAAAACCTACTCAAATCTTCTCAACAGGTCCACTCAAAACCTGTCCAAATATGCTCAACAGGTCTAATCAGAACCTATCCAAATATGCTCAACAGGTCCACTCAGAATCTACTCAAATCTGCTCAACAGGTCCACTCATAACCTGTCCAAATCTGCTCAACAGGTCCACTCGGAACCTATCCAAATCTGGTCAATAAGTCCTCTCTAGAACTTTACCAAAATTGTATTTTAAGCTTCTACAAAGGTTCACACAAAATCAGTCCATAAGTCTTCTCAAAGACTTGCCTCAAATCTTCTAAAAAATTCCACACATAGAACTTGTCAAATCTCATAGAAGCATAAAGATAATTGTTAGAGACTCAATATGTTCTACTCTCAATGCACAATCACTTTCAGAATTTGCTCAATCTCATAGAAGCATAAAGAGAATTGTTAGAGACTCAATATGTTCTATACTCAATGCTCAATCACTTTCACAACTCAAATAAAAAAGTAGAATAGTTTATTTTATGTAACTTGAATAATCACTTCATACAACCACTTGGCTAGGCTCAACCAAATCAACTCAATAAATTGCTTAATGAAACTCCCCTTTCTCACAAACCCTATCCAAGTAAATATCAACTAACTCAAAATGTTTCCAACAATGCTCAACAACAAATCTCACATAATAATGATACTCATGTTCTTTTCAAAAACCCTAGTTCAAGTTCTTTGCACAATAACTCACTTCAACAACAATGCTTATAAAACAATCTTCATATAACAATGATACTCATGATCTTTGCAAAACCCTAACTCAAGTTCTTCACACAACCAATGGCTTCAACAACTATGTTTATCAAACAAGGTTTTAATCACAACTCTTAATTCCAAAAAACCTTGAAGCATTAACTCAAGCACTTTTGAAAAGGAAATTCTAATCAAATCCTTTTTACTCCAAACTTTATTTTCTAGTATGTCATTCAATCAACTCAACCAAGGAAGAATTTGTCCATACCTTTTTGCTTGACAAGGAGTTGATCTCATAAATCTGCCATACTCACAATTACTTCTTTGCCAATCTCAATAAGGGTTAGAATATAATAATTTTCTCAACAAAACACAATGCAAAATGATATCAAAATTACACCTTATCAACTCCACAATCTCTAAAATAATTTTAACACCCACAATTAATTTTGACTTTATAGATTTTAAGGCAAATTAATTTTCACCTTATTACTCCACAAAATAATATCTTCCCCTTTTAAAATTTCAATCCAACATATAGTAATTTTCTAACACTCCTTATTCCTCCTTATCACTTATTTCATTTGCCTCACAAAACTTCTTAATACTCCTTATAACTCCTAACAAATATTAAATTTGAACTTTAGGCAATTGAAAAATAATAATAAAATTATTACCTTACACTTTGTGGGTTTTGAACCCCTCACCAACGCCTCTACGAACACCCTAGTTGCGGGCTCCTCAACCATGTGCGCCCAATGCATGTTTAGAACCAAAAGGGCCTTTGCGTCCTTTATTATCTTCCTTTGGCGCCTTTTGAATTATGAAGAACTCAAAAACTTCTTCGTCTGCACACGCCTCAATGGGATTCAAATGCGGGTTCGTCTCCCCAAAAACGCCTTAAAAAGAGCAGGTGCTGCCACTAGACCACCGCGTTCACATTTGATTGGGGCTCCCACTTTACTCGCTTTTCTTCTTCTGCATGAGACAAAAAATACTTGTTTTGTCTTCTTCCTCACAAACATTTCAAATTCGCATTAATGTTTTTGATGGCGCTTTCAATAATTCGATTGAGGATTAATATTGCAAAGGTCTTTGTGGCCTCATTTTATATACGAAGTCACTATTGACTTCAAATGTCGGTGCTTTGATTCTTTCAACGACGTTAGTGCCTTTATAAACACTTTATAATTTATACAAGGTGCCTTATTAAATTGGATGACGTCAACATTAATTATAATTTATAAATATTTTAAATTCTAAATAATTTAAATTTTATAAATTATAATTATAAGATTTAATTTTTAAACCCTTCCTTTACATTGCATTCCATGGTGTAAATAATATTTATTTATAAAATTTAAATTCTTATTGAATTTAAAAAATATTATATCTCCTTTTTAACTTTGCACTGAATCCTTTGGGCTTCTTCCTGGATATCAAATAACAACTTTGACAACTTTGTTCCTTGATGAAAAACCTTGATATTAATTTTGACTTTATTTCTTGACATCAATGACAATTTTAACTTTTAGGACTCAAAATGTCCAACAGGTAATGACTTTTTCGGTTGACCGCAGTACTAGACCAGTCAAACAAAAATAAAAAATACACCGTTGACCAAAACATTTTAAAGGGCAGCCAAAAAATAAAACATTCAATAAAAATTTTTGGTTTATGGATAACATAAGTCGATCGACCAGCTCAAAATGAAAATATTGCTCGATCGAATAAAAGCATCCGTCGACCGAATAATAGTAAAGATTAGTCAACCATAGTAATAATCTTGTTGGCTGAACGAAAATGAACGTTAAATAATAACGACCGAACACATCTCAACCATCGAAATATCATCGGTCAAATGAAATAGATGACACAGATCTACCAAGTTGATCAAAGGTAAAATTAGTGAAGATTAAGGTATGCCAACATTTATTTTTGCATGCATAAAATATTAATTAAAATATTATTATCACTAACTGACATCCTCGATAAAGGCTATCACAAGTTTTTAAATGCAACACATGTGAAAGTACTCTAAGCCTTTAGTCTGAATCATGGCATCCAGTGGCCGAAATATTTATCTATGCAAAACCAAAGATATCCATAGCCAAAAACACACGTTCAGTGAGAACCAAATGGCCGAAGATAGAACACTCCAAGTCTGTCGACTGAGTCTCAACCAAGCACAGTACCATCCCTGATTTCTAGAAAGGATTGATCAAAAACTATCGAAATTGGAACAAATAAAATCATTTGTTATTCAGACAACGATCGGTAATCACAGACACCTACACAAGATGGTACCAAACAACACATGTCAACTGATCAATAGCACACACACCTGAGGGAACAATAACCTGAAGAAGAGAAGTATTACATTAGAAGTGACCATGAATAACATAGTTGAAGGCCAATTGAAAAGCTGCATGAGTGCAGACTCTAATCATGTGACCCGATTATGCAAAATCATCGAAGAAGGAAAACAAACCATGACAGGATGATTCACTAACAAAGAGTGGGGTGGCAAGATAAAATAAGTAAACCAATTAATGGAAAGGTTTGGCTAAGTCAAAAAATCTCTAAACTCTTTGTATTGCATAAATGAGTATAGTAGAAGGATGTGAGTCCTCATACACTGAACAAACAAATATCCAACCCATAAATCACATGATGATAATGGATTATTAAATTAAGATAAAATCATTAGGCCAAAGCAAATTGAATCATTTTCGAATCAATAGGACTTATTCACATGTTGTCAGCTAGCAAAATAATCCATGACAAACTCCTTCTTTATAAAGAACAACACCCATTCTAAAATATAAGCTATAGTTCAGAGATGGATCGAAGTGTGTTGTTAGCGAGCTATAGAGAGAGAGAGTTATGCGCATCCAAAAAACTCATGTCACTAGTTGTATAATAAACAAGAGGTGCAAAAAGGAAGAACATCTACAACAAACTCTCACACCCCGATGGAATATAGTTAGTGTATTGTCACTTTGATGGAGTATAGTTATGGAAGTACCATGTTGTTGGCAATTTTATTAGCTTCTATATTTCTAGTTTCCTTTTATTCATCACTGTTATGAAGGGCTTGATGCATCAAGTTTTGTAACAAACCCTTGCTTCCTTGCATCCCAAGGCAAGCCCTCATGCAGTTGGAAAAAACCTCAACTCCAAGAAAATACATCTAAATTCTAGTATCTTCTTGATCAATGAGCATCAGGTCACAATGATAAATATACGAGAAGATACTCGGGAGCTCACTTTAGAATAAGTAAATAAAGCCACAAGAAGTAAACAGAAGGTGGTGATAACTAGGCTAAGCTTTGATAAATTTTGATAACATATTTTTGAGGTAATTAAAATAACAAATTGTACAGTACCCGACCAATGACAAGGCAGGATATGGCATCAAGTGGATGATCCATATGAAAGTAGTTCAGGCAGTTACAAAGCCACCACTGCTATAAAAAGGATGTATACAACTAGAATAAGGATCAAGCTTTGACATAGCATATTTTTGCTAAGAGGTATACTTGAGTGCTTGTTCTTTGTTGTTGTATTCCCTTTGTTTCCTTTCTTCTTTTCCATCCCCTCATTCTTCCCATTGTTGTGCAGGTTTTTGATAGGAAAGTGCCCAAGAAGCTGAGATTATTTCTAGACTATTGAGCCAAAGGTCTAGAGACTCAACTGTTACAATATTCGAATGGGAGAGTGAAAGGTCCTTGTTACAATATTTGAATGAGGATCTTTATTGTATTAATCATTCTAAGAGTTAAATGGAAATTCCATGCCAACTCTTCATGTAATATTTTTCAATATTAATACAATTCTAGGCTTCTTTCCTATTATTTTTCTATGTTTAGTTTTGTGTGTCTTCATTATGAATTACATTATTTGAACACATAGTGAACACTTCTTTCATTGGTCAATTGTTACGTTTATTACGATATTCGAATGAATGTAATTGCACTGATTATCTCTTCTCTATTTATTTCTATTTTCATTGAATTGTTATTAAATCTTGTTACAATACCCCAAAGGATTAAATCACCGGTTATACATAAGGTTTATTAGAACTATTTTTATTTTAGCTTGGTCAAAATTTATAATTGTTAATTCATCACCATAAATCTGGAAGACCATGAACTTAAAGAACTTAATCTCACCTCAAGGGTATCCTTACCATACTTGTTTTGTCTAGAAAATATTAAAGAACTATATTCCCAAGTTAAAGAGGTAGGTCGACCAGAGATTGTAGTTGCTTGTTAGCAATAGGTTTTCCTGTAGCGTGACAGCTTATCTTAAGGATGCAGGAAAAATTCCCAAGTTACAAGGAATCATTGCTTATGTATTTTAGCATCTCAAGTTGAATGGATTATGTTTTGCATAATAATGTTGTAAAGAGCTTTGCTTACTTAAAGGTGTTTTGTTTCAAAGTTGTTTATCCCTTGGGGTGGGTAGATTTCTTGTTGGTACCATAAAGCCTAATCCTAGGAGGAGTTGCATGGATGCAATAACCAAGTAGAAATGAGTCTTAGAAGGAGTTGTGAGATGCAATAGCTAGGAACTCATAAACCCTGGAAGGAATTATGTGAATATAATAGCCAGGGATCTTGTGAATCATTGCACCTTGAGTGTGTAAGATCGGATGTACCTCAATTGAAGGGGTGGAACCATTCACAATATAGTAGTGGTTATTCTCTTAGTTATCCCATGGAGTTATGGTAACCAAGAGTGAGATCATGTTAGTTTCCATCGAAGAGACAATGACCTTAGTTAGCCCACGAAGGTGCAGTAACTAAGCACCAAGGCTCTATATCAAATTAACCTACCAGATGGGCTTAGAGTAAGGTTAAGAAATAGGCATTCCCCTTTGAGTGTTATAGGCCTTAAAGGATAATCTCTATGTCATGGTAATAAAGTCCTATACTAGATAGGGTATAGGAAAGGTGGGGGAACCACAACTAGTGTCCTAAATAAGTAGGTTTAGCAAGGTGAACCCCAAAAACTATGGGATTTGGCCACTCCTATCCATTGAGTGTCATCTTTAGTGACTTGGAACTCAAATGTGGTGAAGCCTTGAATGCTAAGAATAATACAAAAAAGGGTTTCTCCCTTGTGAACCTTTGGTTGTAAGAGTTCTTTTAGAAAAAAATTATTTTGGTAGTTTTGGGTTGTTATAGATTAGCACAAGACTACTTTCATAATAAAATGGGAGATATTTTCCTATTAGAGGATGGTATTTGGATTTTTGAACACTATTGTCACCTTTCATAGGGTTATGGACATTGTATTTACAAGTTTGATTGAAGAAATAATTTTTATGTACCTAGATGACCTAATGGTTTTCTAAAAATAAAGATCGAATCAAATTGATCATCTAGAAGCAATGATGAGGAACAATAATTATGTATGATGTACTAGTTAGTATTAGGATTGTTTCTTAGGCTTAATATTTTTAAAATTTCTCCTATGTACCACATAAAGCTTCTTACAACTTATGTTAGCTCTAGTTTGTTATATTGTTGTTAGCTTCTAGTATGAGCTTGTTAGGTTGTTACGATCTCTAGAAAGCTAATTGTTAGATTTATTTTCTTGTTATGCAACTTTAGCAGGAAAATATTTGTACACTTCTTATTGTTTGTTTCATGTACGTTTTTCCTTGGTGCTATTTAAGCATCCCATATAATGCAAATTTTAGCTTCATGTTAGTTCCACATTAGTGGTATCAAAGCAAGATATCAATGGTCTTTGAAAATTTATGAGTCCTTTACACTACTTATGTTGTTGCATATTATGTCATGCTCAACAGTTGAAGCTATTTTGATAGGTTTACTAAAGTTTTCATGAATATGGAGGTCATTTATTTTCTATAAAAACTAAGGTAGATAACACCAATCATCTTTGATGTTGTCGTCAACTAAAGCTTCACCATTGCTGTTGCCATATGTAGTCGTTGAGAATTGCTTTCCAATCTTGGAGGAGGTGCAATAAGGGTATTTTTTCCCATAAGACATTTTCCAACATGGCCAACATGAATATCTATCTACATCCAATATAGAGATATTGTTTTATGTATCATTTCTATAGTCAAATACCACCTTGAATATTGCCTTGTAAGTCCCTATATTTTCTTGCTATTACATAGTTTTAACCACTTAATCATTGATGAGGAGTGACAAAAAATAAGTCAGCACAAATATTCTCACTAGGGACCATAAAATTAGTGGGAAATCAGCCATTTGTACTATGAACAATGGTCTCAAAAAATCTTAATGATGGACATGGATCCTTGTTGTGACCTGCCACCAACCTTAAATACACAACAATTCAATAAGTTGTCATTGGTGATATTGTGTCACTTATCATGTCTATATGATAATAACCTACCACATAACATTTCCTAGTGCAATCTAACTCTTGTGATAATGGAGTTGGAACGAAACCAATAGAAGGATTCAAATAGTGGAAAATGGAGCCAATGCAAAATATGGACAATAGCAGTGTACCATGTGGTGCTTGGCTATTGGAATTTGGTGGATCATGTTTTGAATTCTCTACACATATTAGCCATTGGAAACCACTAGTGTGTATTTCCCATTAAATTTTTTTGAATAGCTTTGACTCCAACGCATAAGCTTCGACAAGTGGTGTTTGACTATTGGTGTCGCATAAAGTCATTCACCATTGGCAAATCAAGTTTTGATAATTGGGAGCTATTTTGGCACATTTCGACCATTGGAATTCAAAACTCTCCATAGGCACCCATGAAAAAGCAAGTTTCCAAACAATGAGTGTAACAACCCAAAACTACCAACCCAATTTTTTTCTAAAAAGAGCACTTACAAACAAAGGCTCACAATGGAGATACCCTTAGTTTATTCATCTCAACATACAAGACTTCACCACATTTGAGTTCCCAATCATTATAGATGACACTCAATGGATAGAAGTGTCCAACTCCCATAATTTATAGGGTTCACCTTACTAAATCCTCATTTTTAAAAGGATGCACAAAGTAGTCCCCCCACCTTTATCATACCCTCCATGGCATAGGACTATGTGACCATGGCATAGGGATTATCCCTTAATACCTACATGCCTAAATGGGATGCTTATTCCCTAACCTGACTCTAATTCCATCTAGGTAGGTTGATTAGCTTAGAGCCTTGGTGCTTAGTTACCATACCACTATGGGCCAACTAAGGTCATTGCCACTTCAATGAAAACTGGCATGATTGTCTAATCCTACATGATTGAGGGATCACCATTGTTGTCTTGTGAATGGATTTTTCCTAATATTTAGATGGGATACTCCCAAAGCTATGCATTCAATGTGTGATGATTCACAAGTACCTTGGCTATTTTACCCACACAACCCCTTCTAGGATTATGAAATACTAGTTATTGCCTACATGCAACTCCTTTTAGGACTCATATCTACCTGGTTATTGCATTTACACAACTCCTCCCAAAATTGGGCTTTATGGATCACTAGAGGAACATTCTTACCCACACCAAGGATAGATAAACATATTTAAGAAATCAATATCAATAATCATGATACAATCCATCAAATGAAATGCTAGAGATAAAATCCAAGAGCTCCTCTTAACCAAAAGCCACATTTATGCATTACATAAAACTTGATATAAATATTACATAAAATTTAAACCACATTACTTGATTCCAAATTTTATCAAATGGCTTCAAGGAAATATTCCATTCATAAAAAATAAATGACTAAAGATATCAACAATAGATCCATTTCCACATTTAATGCAACTCCATGGTAACTATAAATAAGATATTACTTTAAGCAATTACTTCAATGCCCATAACACAAGGAAACATTTTAACAACATAATCCTTATTTGAAACAAGAATCATGTCTTTACAAATTAATTTCAAGAAAATACAAGTATTTCTTATTTAAATCAATGCTAATTTTAAAGATCTTAAGAGCCAACTGCCAAGGATCTCTAGCCAACTAAGTCTCTCTAGCTTCTTTTATGGGAAATCCATCCATAGTTCAATAGGTTTACTTAGGGATCAGAACAACTCTCTAAGCCATGCAACTCAAATTATACCTTTATAATAATATGCAAAAAACCATGCATAAAACATAAACAAGCCACAAGAATAGAATCACATACTTCTCTTTATAATAATCCCTTAACTCACAAAAGTCTTCAAAATTATTATAATAATTTATCTTTCAAAAACAACATGCATACATCCATGATTCCTTATTTATCACAACACTCAATAATCATATAATACTTTATTTCTTTTTCAAAAGACAACATTTTTAACATTCAAATCCAATACAAGAGAATCCCCTGTTTCTCTATATAATGATCCCTTGATCCATATGAATATTAGGTATCATTATAATAACTCCACTTCAAACAACAATATGAAACCCAAAAGAATACCATACTTATTTTACTAATATTCCCTAACTTATCATATCTTAAGAATCATTTATAGCTTTCTTTTATTACACAAGAGTATCCCATAATACCCTTATAATGAATACTTAATTATTCCCAAACTTAAGCATCATTATCGAAACACAACTTCCTTTAAAATAAACAAGAGTACCCCATAATACTCTTATAATGAATACTTAATTATTCCCAAACTTAAGCATCATTATCAAAAACACAACTTTCTTTAAAATAAACAAGAGTACCCCATAATACTCTTATAATAATAACTTAATTATTCCCAAACTTAAGCATCATTATCAAAAACACAATTTTCTTTAATAAAATAAACCACCCAACATAAAAGACATAAACCAACATTTAAACAAACTCCCAAAGTAGCAAAGCATTAATTAGCCACAAGTTATCTATCAAAGAACCCAACTTAAACTTCCTAAGAGAAGATAACCAAAGGATTGCCTCAACAACTTAACACAAGAAGGCAATCGATCAAAACACAACAACCTTAGAAATATAGAGCCTGAAAAGATAAATAATGCAAGATGTATGCAAATCCTATGAATAGTTCTTAGGTTCAAGTTCGTACTTGCTACAAATCAAATGCACTCTTGGGAAGGTTAAGGCTATAATGAATGACAACTAGACTGAAGCACCACCAAAACAACAAGCTAGACAGAGAACAAATATTAACCAAAACAAGACGAAGTTGGGACTAATGCATCTACCATATGCATCAACTAAAGACGACATGGTTCAAACATCAAAGGATACAAAATATAGTTAGCTAAGAGGGGATAGAATGGGTGACAACAATCCAAAACCATAGTGAGAGTATAAGCTATGAAAGCAACACAAGGACAAGCAAGCTATGAAGACCAAAGAAGGCACACACCAAGAGCAACAATGCAGTTCGAAGGACCAAGAAAACAAAAGAAGATAAAAAATAATGTAATCAACCAAAGCAAGAAGCAATAACACAAGAGCACCTAGTTTTGTGCTTGATCTCCAAGGCTTTATAATGTTGTAGTGTGCTCAATCTCCAAAATATTAGCTCCTCTCCTCCTTACTCCTTCCAACCCCTTTCCATTGCCTTCCTTACCAGTATTTAAAACAAATGCAAGGTCATTGATCCAATGGGATATGAACATAAGGAAAATTCCCAAGAAGGTATTTCTTTCCTACATGTGCCACCTTAGCCACTCAAAGAGAGTGCTCAACATCAACATGAAAAAAACCTTAATTCTATTGAAATCTAACAATAGAATAATGACAACCACAAACTACATCCTGTATTAGTTCTTTAAGCAATTCAAAACTTATATTACTAATGAGGTAATTTAAATGATTTCCAATATCTATTGAAAATAATACTAAATTATTAAATTCAATGATAATTGGAAATATTAATTCTAATCATAATTTAAAGCTTAAATATTTTCTAAGGTTAGTGTTATCTATCAACACTCAAAACCAACATAACAATCCAAGCATGTATTCACATCAACCATGCTTCACACCTATGCAATAGGCAGAATGAAATGCAACTACATGAAGGGTACTTTTCCATGTTACCCTGAGCTATTAATGAGTGAGTCATCATCATCATTTCCCCAAGGATATCTCTCATTGTAGGTGGTTTTACCCATGTATTCCCACAGAGAGAGGTACCTTTTCTTGCATCCACAAATGCATCAATAGTACCATATTATATGCCCAAAATAATGAAATCATCTCATCATATAGACATCAAGAAAGAAGCTATGCCATAATCATTCACATCAATACATAGTTCATTGTTCATAAAATTTCTACCAAGGAGAGGTGTTACATACTCCTCCCCTAGGGTTAAACACAGTCCTCTATGTTTCCTGTAAGATTAAACATACATAATTTTATTCAAATAAAAATGGAAATTATTGTCTCATCACATCAACATTTTTCCATGTAGCATATTTCTTAGAATATTGGTCCCATTGGACCTTACATTGCTCTAGGTTTCACTTCCTTAACACTTTGGAATGAAACCCTAGAATCTTAACTAGTCGCACCTCAATGGTTGTGGGGTCTACCATCTACAATTTAGAAATATTCCACACATGAGTAGGATCAACAACATACTTCCTAAGCAGGGATATGTGTAAAGTATCATGGATGTTTGATAGGTTGGGCGACAAAGCGAGCCTATAAGCTACTAGGCTAATCTTACCAGTGATCTCAAAGGTTCCAACATAGCAAGGATCTAGCTTTGTTGACTTGATGGTACTCTTCATGGGTCTCACCCTTAGGAAGACTCTATCTCCTATAAAGAATTCTCTTGGTGATATTTTTACATATGCATAGATCTTTTGATGATCGGCTACTTTCTTGAGCCTAATTCAGATCACTCTAAGCTACTCCATCTCTTAGAAAATATCAAGTCTAATCATCACTCGATACTCTAAATTATCCCATGATAGAAGGTTTCTAAATATTCTACCATACAAATCTTCAAATGGGGCCATCCCCAATTATGCATGGTATCCATTATTATAGGTAAACTCCATGATATGCAAGAAGTCTTCCCATTTTAACTTATTATTCATGCAATACATGCACAACATGTCTTCCAAAGCCTAGTTTACCCTCTCGATTTGACCATCTATTTTAGGGTGATATGCAAAACTAATATTCAGCTTAGTTCCCACTACATGGTGTAGAGCCTACTAAAATTTTGATGTGAATCTAGAATTCCTATCAGATATGATAACTTTAAGAAACCCATGTAGTCTAAATATTTCTTTGGAAAACTTATTTTCCACCATCGATGCATCATCCTTGATGCTTCCCGATATAAAGTGTACAACCTTGGTCAACTTATCAACCACTACCAAGATAGCATCATGTTGGAACCTATTCTTAGGTAACCCCACAATAAATTCCATAGAGATTACCTACCATTTTTGCATAGGTATCTCATGTGGGTACAATTTTCTAGCTAGGTGATAATGTTCTACCTTCACTTTCTAGCATTCTAAACATATTGAAATGAATTCAGTGATATCTTGCTTCAACCTATCCCAATAGGTGGTCTTTTTCATATTTTCTCTCATTTTTGACCCTCTTGGATGAGCAGAATAGGGAGAATTATGTGCCTCTTGCATGATCATTCTCCTTAAGTCACCTACTTTGGGTATAACTACCCAATCCTTAAAGCATAAAAGCCCATATTTTATGTTGAAACCCTTACTTTATTTAGAAATTCCTTCTATTTTATCCCAAATTTCCATGCAATATGGGTCTTGTAGTTGCATTTCCTTGACCCTATCCATCAAATCTATATGGCTTCGGTTTAAGGTAGCTATGTGCCTTCTCTTACTCAAGGCATCTGCAATCTTATTTTATTTCCCTTTGATATACTCAATACCAAAGTCATATTCTACTAAGAACTCCACCCATCTCCTCTGTCTTGCATTCAACAGAGGTTGGGTAAAAATATACCTCAAACTTTGATGATCTGTTCTTAGCTCAAAATGTCTGCTCACTAGATAGTTTCTCCAAGCCTTTAAGGTATGCACAACTATTGTCAATTCTATATCATAAGTGTTATAATTTACCTTGTGCTTATTGATTTTCCTAGACTCGTATGCCAATGCAGCTTCTTCCTAAGATAAAACTCCACCCAAACCTTCTAGAGAAGCATTTGTACATACGATGAAATTCCCAAGAGGATCCAAAATATTTAGAATTGGTGTCATTGTCAACTTATTTTTTAGAGCCTCAAATGCGGCCTCACACTTATCCATCCATTTGAACTCTTTTCCCTTTTTCTAAAGGTTGGTGATTGGATAGGCAATCTTAGAGTAATTTCTCACAAAACATCTATAATAGCCTATGAGTCCCATGAAACTCCTAACTTCTATCACATTTGTAGGTGGAGGCCAACTTAGTATAGCCTCGATCTTCTTTGGGTCCACAACAATTCCCTCTATTGAGATAATGTGCCCCAAATACTAAACTTGTGAGGTATAAAACTCGCACTTGGACAATTTATCATAAAGTTGATTCTTCCTCAATACTTCCAATACCAACCTGAGATGTTGGTCATGTTCCTCTTTAGAACGAGAATAAATCAAAATATCATCCAAGAATACTAAAACAAACCGATCCAGATATTTTTTAAACACACTATTCATCAGGTTCATAAATGTTATCGGTGCATTGGTTAGTCCAAATGGCAACATTGTGAATTCATAGTACCCATATCTAGTCTTAAAATCAATTTTCTAGGTATCCTCTTCTTGAATTCTTAACTGGTGATACCTTGATCTCAGATCTATCTTTGAAAATATGGTATTATCCTTTAGTTGATCAAAGAGATCATCTATCCGAGGTAAAGGATACTTGTTTTTAATGGTCACCTTATTCAACATTCTATAATCTATGCATAATATCAAGGATCCATCCTTATTTTTCACAAACAATACTAGAGCTCCCCAAGGTGACACACTTGGTTTTATTAGACCCTTATCCAATAAATCTTGAATTTGTACCTTTAGTTCTTGCATCTCTATTAGGGTCATTCGATAAGGTGTCCTAGAAATGGGTTTAACCCCTGAAATTAACTCAATAGTGAAATAAAATTCCCTTCTAGGGGGTAGACCTGGAAGGTCTTCAAGAAATGCATCCCTAAATTCATGAATAATTGGGTGTTTCTTAAAAACTTCTTCATCTCCTTTCTCTCTAGTCTTACCATTGATATTCACTACGTAGTGTATACCATCCTTCTTAATGGATTTCTTTAACTACATAGTTGAAATCAAGTGGGGTCCTACTTTGAACTCTTACCCTTCTCTTATCCTTAATAGAATAATCCATCCACCTATCCTGGAAGTTGATTAAGGCCCCATGCACCTTCAACCAATCTATCCCTAGGATAATATCAAAGGTATGAAGGGGTGCCACATACAAGTGCCATATAGTAGACCCTTTAGGTAGAGTTATCTCTGTTATAGGTAAACATTGCTCCACTGAGTAGGTTTTCCCAAAACCATACTTGACTTTCCACCCTTGTGCCAAAGATCCAAGTCTTTCTAGCATGTCCTTGATAATACTAGTGGAAATGAAACTATCTGTAGCTTCACTATCTATCAAAAATTTTACATATTTATTAAATAACTTACTATTTAACAATATCAGTGTTTCTTGGTCATCTAAGCCCTGATTTTTGGTAGTGGCATAATTTTGATGTTGTGACTCATATGCCTTGTGACTAGTATCTACTTTTTAGAGACATTTCTTGGCATAGTGAGGACCTCTACAAATGTAGCATCCCACCATAGGTGACTGGGATATCTCTTGCCTCCTATCCCCTATATCTTCTTTTTGTGCCAACTCATTTTTCTTGGGGGATTGGGATTGGAATTCTTTCTTGTGGAATTTCTTCTTGTTTTTCCCTTGGTTTCCATTGTTCCTATTGTTGAACTTTATATTGATTTTATTCCTCTTATTTTTATCCTTATCCCATTTCATGAATCCTACACTTTTCCTTTTCCTCAGTTCTTGTATTTCATTTTTTTATCATCCCTGTATAGTTGAAGAAAGTTCTTTTTGTTTGAATATTGGCTTCTTCCTACCTAGCCAGGTCATAAGCCTCTTGTAGAGTTTTTAGTTTAAGAAGATTAATCATTATCCTTATCTTAGGGTCTAACCCTATAATAAACTTATGTACTTTAAGACATTCATTGTTCTCATATTCTAGGACATATTTTAGAAGTTTCACATATTTATGAAAATATACTTCTATAGATAGTGACCCTTGCTGAAGGGTAGAGAACTCTTCAAATTTCTCAATATAAAACTTGTCTAGTAAGAAATATTTTCTTAAAAGCCTCAATGAAATCTTCCCACTTGAGATCCATGGCTTGGATTTGTCTACCTGAGTTGTATGTGTCCCACCATTCCAAGATGGCCTCTAGGAGATGAATGGTTGCCCATGCAATCTTGGTCTCCGATGAGTAATTTTTCATGGAGAAAAAGGTTTCTAACTCTTTCAGCCATGGTTTGGACACATCTCCTCCTATTTTTCCATTAAATTTGGTTACCTTCACATTCTTTAGGTCTCTCACTAGCTCAACCTCTATTTGGGCTTTACCCTCTTGGCCTCTTTGGATAGGATTTTCTTCCTATCGACCTCCTTCATTTCTAGCATTGGCCTCTCTATTGACTAAAGAATCTATTAACTTTTGTTGTTGTTCCAAATGCTCTTGGATTTGTTTTATCATGGGGGAAAGATATTTTCTCCTCCTATCAAATTTTTATGGTCCTCCAACATTCCTACCAGGGTTCACTGCCATCTCAGGCCCCTTACTAGGAGTTGTTGTCTTCCTAGTCTTCTTACTAGGGTCTAAAGTCTATCCTAACTTTTGTATAGTATTACCCTATGGTGCAACTATTTTGGTTTTCTTTGATGAACTTCCTTTTTGAATAGGTGTCATTTCCTATTCACAAAAAAAAATTAGGTAAGTTACAATTCTCCCATAATTGTACTTACATTTTGTTAGCTTCATTCTACTCATGAACTAACATACACTATTACTCTAGGGTCACTATTTCCTTCTTGTAAGATATATAACCCAAAGTCACACATCAAGTCAAGACTCAACCTAAACACACTCCATGGAAGCTTCTAGTCCTATGACCTAGAGCTCTGATACCAACTATAACAACCCAAAACTACCAACCTAATTGTTTTTTTTAAAGAGCACTTATAAACAAAGGCTCACAAGGGATACACCCTTAGTTTATTTATCTTAGCATACAAGGCTTCACCATATTTGAGTTCCAAGTCACTATAGATGACACTCAATGGATAGAAGTGGCCAACTCCCATATTTTTTGAGGTTCACCTTACTAAACCTACACATTTAGAAGGACACACAAAGTGGTCCCCCCACATTTCCCATACCCTCCATGGCATAGGACCATGTGACCACGGCGTAGGGATTATCCCTTAAGACCTACACGCCTAAAGGGGGATGCTTATTCCCTAACCTAACTCTAAGTCCATCTAGGTAGGTTGATTAGCATAGAGCCTTGGTGCTTAGTTACCACACCTCCATGGGCTAACTAAGGTCATTGCCACTTTGATGATAATTGACATGATCACTTGATCCTACATGATTGAGGGATCACCATTTTTATCTTGTGAATTATTTTTTTCCAATATTTAGATGGGACACTCTTGAACCTACATGTTCAAGGTGTGATGATTCACAAGTACCCTGACTATTGTATTCACACAACCCCTTCCAGTATTATGAGATCCTAGCTATTGCATACACACAACTCCTTCTAGGACTCATATCTACTTGGTTATTGCATTCACGCAACTCCTCCCAAGATTGGGCTTTATGGCTTACTAGAGGAACATTCTTACCCACCCCAAGGATAGATAAACATTTTTAAGAAAACCAATATCAATAAGCATGATACAATCCATCAAATGAAATGCTAGAGATAAAATCCAAGAGCTCCTCTTAACCAAAATCCACATTTATGCATTACATAAAACTTGATATAAATATTACATAAAAGCTACCTAAACCATGATAGCATTAAACCACATTACTTGATTCCAAATCTTATCAAATGGCTTCAAGGAAACATTCCATTCATAAAAAATGAAATGACTAAAGAGATCAACAATAGATCCATTTCCATATTTAATGCAACTCCATGCTAACTATGAACAAGAGATTACTTTAAGCAATTACTTCAATGCTCATAACACAAGGAAACATTTGAACAACATAATCCTTCTTTGAAAAAAGAGTCATGTCTTTACAAATTTCTTTCAAGCAAATACAAGCCTTGCTTATTTACATCAATGCTACTTTTAAAGAGCTTAAGAGCCAACTTCCAAGGATCTCCAGCCAACTAAGCCTTCATAGCTTCTTTGATGGGAAAACCACCCACAGTTCAAGAGGTTTACTTAGGAATCAGGACAACTCTCTAAGCCATGCAACTCAAATCATACCTTTATAATAATATGCAAACAACCATGCATAAAACATAAGCAAGCCACAAGAAGAGAATCCCATACTTCTCTTTATAATAATCCCTTAACTCACAAAAGTCTTTAGAATTATTATAATAATTTCTCTTTCAAAAACAACATGCATACATCCATGATTCCTTATTTATCACAACACTCAATAATCATATAATACTTTATTTCTTTTTCAAAAGACAACATTTTTAACATTCAAATCCAATACAAGAGAATCCCCTGTTTCTCTATATAATGATCCCTTGATCCATATGAATATCAAGGATCATTATAATAACTCCACTTCAAGAAACAATATGAAACCCAAAAGAATCCCATACTTCTTTTACTAAGATTCCCTAACTTATCATATGTCTTAAGAATCATTTATAGCTTTCTTTAATTACACAAGTGTATCCCATAATACCCTTATAATGAATACTTAATTATTCCCAAACTTAAGCATCATTATTGAAACAAAATTTCATTTACAATAAACAAGAGTAGCCTATAATACTCTTACAATGAATACTTAATTATTCCCAAACTTAAGCATAATTATCAAAAATACAACTTTCTTTAAAATAAAAAGGAGTACCTCATACTACTCTTATAATTAATATTCCCAAACTTAAGCATAATTATCAAAAATATAATTTTCTTTAATAAAATAAACCACCCAGCATAAAAGACATAAACCAACATTTAAACAAACTCCCAAAGTAGCAAATAATTAATTAGCCACAAGCTATCTATCAAAGAACCCAACTTAAACTTCCTAAGAGAATATAAACCAAAGGATTGCCTCAATAACTTAACACAAGAAGACAATCAATTGAAACACAACCTTAGAAAGATAGAGCCTAAAAAGATAAACAAAGCAAGATGTACACAGATCCTATGAATAATGCTTAGGTTTAGGTTCACACTTGCTACAAAGTGAATGCACTCTTGGGTAGGTTAGGGCTACAATGGATGGGAACCATACCTAAGCACCACCAAAATAACAAGCCAGATAGAGAATAGAGATTGACCAAAGTAATACAGTGCCAGGACTAACACATCTATCGAGTGCACTAGTTGAAGGTGACACAGTTTGTACAACAAAGGATATGAAAGATACTCAACTAAGAGGGGATAGAATGGATGACCATAAAATAGAATTACAATGAGAGGATAAGTTTCAAAAGCAACACAAGTATTGGTGGGCTACGAAGACCAAATAAGACACACACTAGGAGCAACAATGTGGTTCGAACAACCAAGAAAACAGAAGAAGATCAAAATAATACAATCAACTAAAGCAAGAATAAATAAAACAAGAGCACCTAGTTTTGTGCTTGATCTCTAGGGCTTTAGGATATTTTTTTAGTGTACTCGATCTCCAAAATATTAGCTCCTCTCCTCCTTACTCCTTCCAACCCCTTTCCATTGCCTTCCTTACCAGTATTTAAAACAAGGGCAAGGTCATCGATCCAATGGGAGACAAACGTAAGAAAACACCCAAGAAGGCATTTCTTTCCTACATGCACCACCCTAGCCACTCAAAGAGAGCGCTCAACATCAACATGTAAAAAGCTTTAATTCCATTGAAACTAAACAATAGAATAATGATGGCGTAAACTCCATCCTTTATTAGTTCTTAAAGTAATTCAAAACTCATATTACTAATGAGGTAATTTAAATGATTTCCAATATCCTTTTTAATTAATACTAAAGTATTAGAGTCAATGATAATTGGAAACATTAATTTTAATCATAAGCTAAAGCTTAAAGATTTTTCTAGGGTATTAGTTGGATGAATTAAGTAATTCTATTGCTATTTTTGAGCAATTCATTCACCAAGGTTGAGTGATTGCTTGTAAAAAAGGACATAGAAAGTTTTTTTGTGTTCTTATATGATAGAAATTTTTTTGGTTGGGGGTCCCTATGTTTTGCTAAAAAATTCACTCAATAGGTTAAGATACTCAAGGAGGAGCTCTTATGGAGTTCAACTCCAAAAATTAATAGTCATGGGTCACATGCTTTAGGAATGGTGCATTAATAAAATATTTTTGAGTGTGGCATATATAAATGAAGCCTCTTTTAAGCCCCCAAGATTTATAAATATCCTATGTATCAAGCACCTTGCACACACCTTGGCATGGACTAGTTAGACAGGGCAATCAACCTATTAAGGGTAGATGATTTCATAATGGACAAAGAGATGGTACCCCTAGCTAGAAATCAAATGGAATCCTAAAAATAGAATAATTGGAATAGGATTAATCACAAGAAATTTTTTAACTAAAGTGGAGCTCCTCCTATAAATAGAAATAATTTTTCATAGTAAAAGCATTTTATGTGGTTGATTTATAATTTAATTATTAATATTGTTTTCAACTTAATATTTAAAAGTTGGTATGTATTCTTTTCTAATAATTTTTTAATGAAAATATCAAGATCTAAGATCTTGGGAGATTTAAATGAATAGAAAATTAAGAAAAATACTTATCAAATTAGGAGTATCCTTCTAATTTGATAAGCTAAGTTCTAATGAACTTGAATTGGTCTCACATTTAGACTGGAATACTTTACTCTTGTATTGAAATAAAAAGTAATGCACCTTACGGAGCCTAGGAATTATTTCCCTCATCTCTAGTAGATAGGATGAGCCCTTAGGGCAAGAACCCCACTTACTTTTGTGAGTGTTTCATTTGGTTATAATGAGTGATGTTCTCTGTATTTTTTTTTTACCATTACAATTGGCTCAATGGTGACATTATGCTAATAGAAAAAATAAGACAAAAGGAAATTTTAGAAACTAGGAAATTCATCAAAGAAAAATGAAGGGAGAAATGGGGTTTTAAAATTTAGAGAAAATATAATACTTGTCAAAATAATTTTTGTTGCTACTATATGTAGACATATACATATTCTTTTGATCAAATATTTTATCACTAAATTAAGAAAATATGTTCATTTATAGAAATGGGTAGTATTGTTCCTTTCATGGAGGTAAGCTTATAGGAATTTGGACTTACATATAAATTTAGACTTGTAACCTTAACAATATTGTGGATCCCACTCCATAATAAATCAAATTTTGAGTATACCCCTAGTTTTTATTGATCCTCATACCACTTGAATACAAAGTCCCTTTATTTGCATTCCACTCCTATAGCACCTTTATCAAACCACATTTTGATAGATTTTTTATGTTACGTGATCATCTTGAGTTCCTTTTCTCTTTTCTCTTCCAGTGCTAGTAGTTTATTTAACCTTGCTTTTATGGGTTCAATATCAGCATCCTCCAATTCATGTTGTGACATTTGGAGGGAAGGGATCTCTAAATCGATTAGTAGCATATCTTCCTTGATATAGACTAGCTTGTAAGGGGATGAGGATACTTTTGGTATTACTTTATCTTTCCATAATTATATACATAACTTGGTAGGCCAATCCCATTGTGACCTTGATATGGTACCTTTCAAGATACTCATGATGTTCTTATTAGTTGATTTAACCAATATATTTCCCTAGGGTAATTATTGGATGATGTATTGAGCAAGAATCCATACTCCAAGGCAAATTTCATAACTTGATCTCCACAAAAATTAGGCTACATTATCGATGAATATTGTAGATAGTGCTTCAAACCTTATGATAATATATTCTACTAGTTGGACCATTATTTCTTGATTAGCTAATTTTTCTAGAACTACTTCAACGCATTTGGTGAAATAATATTGTTAGTCTTACAATGACATTGAGAGGGGGGGTGAATCAGTGTAGCTCTATAAACTTAAATTTACAGCTCTTAATACCGCAACAATTAAAACTTATTACTAGATACAAGTATAACAAAAGAGCATCACACAACACAAGATTTAACGAGGTTCACCAATGTGGCTACTCCTCAAAAATTGACTGCTTGGACTACCATCCAAATCCAGCCTTTGCAAAGCACCAACTTTACAATCAATTTACCAGGACCCACTGGAAGGAGCACCAACCCCTGATTTATCCGCACCAATAGAAAGGAGCACCAACCCATTTATCTACACAAACATAAAGGAGCACCAACCCCTGATTTACCAAGCACCAACTGGAAGGAGCACCAACCCCTGATTTATCTGCACCAATAGAAAGGAGCACCAACCCCTAATTTACCAAGGACAACCGATTTACCAACACCAACGGAAGGAGCACCAACCCCGATTTATCTGCACCAATAGAAAGGAGCACCAACCCCTGATTTACCAACACCAACTGGAAGGAGCACCAACCCCTGATGCCAAGCTCCAACCTGGACTTCAATTTGAATCTATAAGTTTGACAGTAAGATACCTTTGCTTTTGCAAGACCCTGATCGGTCTTCTTCACCTTTGCGTTCTCTGTGCACTCTGCTTTCTCTCTCCCCTCGCTTCAACCTTTTCACTCTTTGCACTCTGCTCTCTCTATGCAATCACTTCGCACACTCTGCTTCGTTATAGTCGAACTTCACGATCGTCTTCTCCCTTTTGTGCACTCTGCTCTCTTTGCAAATTTTGCACTTAGCACGATTCGACATGACTTGCTCTCTATGCACAATGACCGTATTTCACACACATTCGACCATCATTTCAATTCTCCAAATAGCCCTCCTTTTATAACAATATTTTTTATGATGAAAACCCTAATCTTAGTCGGTTGTAAATCCTAATCTTAGTCGGCTTTCATAACAACTGTAAACCCTAATTTTAGTCGGCTGTCATCGGTCTTCGTCGGCTTCAACTCAAGAAGATGTTCGGTTTATCCATCGCTTGATGATTTCATTCTGGACAGACCCTATAACCGCCATACTGACTTTTGATCACTCTTCGTATTTTAGCAGTATGAAATCACTCTATAACTGCCCCTGTAAATGCCGTAGTGATGTCGGTCCACTGTCATACTTCTCATTTCAGTCGGGTTCTCCTTCTTGACTTGCGCATTTATGACCTATCATGAAATCATGACATTTCTGCCTCTGTAGCTTCTTTTGTTGTTGTTGCCACGAAAATAACATGTCACGATATCGTGACACTTTCACCTCCGTACGCTTTCTCTATTCTTTTGTCATGATATCGTGACATTTTTACCTCCGTAGACTTCATATTTTCTTTTGTCACGATATCATGACATTTTTGCCTCCGTATACTTCGTCTTTGCTTTTGTCGCGATATCGCGACACTTCTACTTCCATAGACTTCGACTTTGCTTTTGTCGCGATATCACGACACTTTTGCCTTCGTAGTCTTCAACTTAGCTTTTGTCATGAAATCGTGACACTTCTGCTTTCGTACTTAGCTTCTTTGCTTTTGTCATGAAATCATGACACTTTTGCCTTCGAAGTCTTCTTCTCTACTTTTGTCACGAAATCGTGACACTTCTGCTTTCGTACTTTACTTCTTTGCTTTTGTCGTGAAATCGTGACACTTCTACTTTCGAAGTCTTGCTTTCTACTTTTATCACGAAATCGACATGTCACAATATCGTGACACTTTTCAAACTTACTTTCTCTCTCCTATTTTAGTCACGAAAATGTGACATGTCACAAAATCGTGACACTTTTCCAACTTACTTTCTCTCTCCTATTTTAGTCATGAAAATGCGACATGTCACGAAATCGTGACACTTTTCTTACTTGTTCTCTTTCTTCGAACTTGTCGCGAAATCGTGACACTTTTTCCTGCTTTCTCTTTCTCTTCCAACATGTCGCGAAATCGTGACAGTTTTTCCACTTGCATTTTTCTCTTCCAACATGTCACGAAATCGCGACAGTTTTTCCTGCTTTTTCTCTCTTCCAACATGTCACGAAATCGTGACAATTTTTCCTACTTTTTCTCTCTCTTCCAACATGTCGCGAAATCATGACAGTTTTTCCTGCTTTTTCTCTCTCTTCCAACATGTCACGAAATCGTGATAGTTTTTCCTGCTTTTTCTCTCTTCCAACATGTCACAAAATCGTGATAGTTTTTCTTGCCTGCTATATATGTCACGATATCGTGACACTTTTCTTACTTGTCTTTTTCTTTGATCTTTTGCATATGGGCCACTTCGGTCTTCTTGGAAAATCACTGTACATACTCTGAATAACCTTTGAACTCCTGTCTTCTTGCATCTGAATAGCTTTTGAACTTCCTATCCACCGCATCAATAGATCTATCTGACTGTGTTGACAACAATGACAATATTGTTGCTGCACCTTGCTCAACAATCTCCCCCTTTGGAATTGTTGGCAACACATGTGCAATTTCCTGTAACTCTTCTCCCCCTTTGACAATAATACCAAAGGGCTACCGCAGACTCCCCCGAGTCCATGCACAACATTCTCAGGCAAAATTTATTACACTTAGCAAAAATCATGAACATGAGCAAAAAGATAATCAAATACTTAAATGCTCCCCCTGAGAATGTGATCCCCGTAGCTAGTCAATTCTTGGGAAGTGTGACCACTCCCAATTTATTGCGAAGGTACTCAAAAACTTCCTTGGGCAATGGTTTTGTGAAGATATCTCCTACTTGCTCTGTAGTTGGAACAAAATCCAACTTAACCTCACCTTTCGCAACTTTCTCCTTCAAAAAGTGATACCCGATAGCAATGTGTTTTGTGCGTGAATGCATAACCGGATTCTTGGAGATGTTAATGGCACCGGTGTTATCACACTTAACTCGATATTGGCTCACTGAAGCTAATACCAAGATCTTTCAGGGTTTGTTTCATCCACAATACCTGCGTACAACATGTTGTCGCTGCAATATATTCTGCCTCTACTGTCGATAAAGAAACTGACTCTTGTTTCTTACTGTGCCACGCGACCAATCTGTCTCCAAGATAGAATGCACCTCCACTGGTACTCTTTCTCTCATCGACACATCCTGCCCAATCTGCATCCGAATACGAAATAAGGGTGAAGTATTTACCTTTCGGATACCATAACGCATACTCCATAGTACCCTTGAGGTACCGAAGAATCCTCTTCACTACCGTCACATGAGTCTGCTTGGGATTAGCCTCGAAATCGTGCTACCATGCATACTGCCTGCAAAATATCTGGTCTGGTAGCTATCAGGTATAGTAAGCTCCCAATCATAGATCTGTACATGGTTTGATCAACAGGTGGAGATTTGTCATCCTTGCTCAACTTGCAACCTGTCGTCATGGGAGTGCTAACTGGCTTACAATCCTCCATTGTGAACTTTTTTAACATCTCTTTCACATATTTAACTTGAGAAATAAATATGCCCTTCTTATTTTGATTAACTTGCAACCCGAGGAAATACGAAAGTTCACCAATCATTGACATTTCAAATTCTTTCTGCATCTTATTTGCTAAATATTTACACGACTCATCTTTGCTGCTGCCAAATATGATATCATCTACGTATACAACAAGAACAATAAGATGCCCATTTTTTATTTTGACATACAAATTACTATCCACCATACCTTTCTTAAACCCTTGTTGAGTGAGATAGTTGTCTAGCCTTGCATACCATGCTCGGGGTGCCTGTTTTAAGCCATATAATGCTTTCTTCAACTTGCAAACCAAGTTGGGATCATCACCAAGTTGGAAACCATCCGGTTGCTCAATATAAACCTCTTCTTCAAGTTTCCCATTCAAAAACGCTGATTTCACATCCATTTGATAAACTTTGAAATTCTTGTAGACTGCTAAAGCTAGAAACATTCTAATTGCCTCTAGTCTAGCTACTGGTGCAAAATTTTCCTCAAAGTCAATGCCTTCAACTTGTGCATAACCCTTACATACCAATCTTGCTTTATTTCTGACTACCTATCCGTCTTCATTCAATTTGTTTCAAAAAATCCATTTAGTCCCGATTATATTTTTATTTGCAGGTCTAGGTACTAACTCCCAAGTTTCGTTTTTCTCGATCTGATCTAATTCTTCATTTATTGCCTTCATCCAACTTTCATCTTTGCTTGCGTCAACAACATTTTTGGGCTCAATGCTGGATAATAGAGAGTAGTTACTTACTACTCTTCTTCTTGTCTGAACACCAACTTTGGGGTCTCCAATTATTTGCTCTCTAGGATGATTTTTCTGCCAGCTGCCTATTTTGAATTTCTTATTTTCTTCCACTTTTGAATCACAACTTAAATCATCTGAGTCAATTTTTTGTATCTTTTCTGTTTCGTTTTCCTCATCTCCTTCAATAACCTCTTCATAAATTGGGTAGTTCTTTTCATAGCTAATTACTCGTTCTCTACCTTCATCAAATTTAACATCGACACTGTCCACAATTTTCTTTAGCCTCTTGTTGTAGCATTTGTAAGCTTTGCTTTTTGATGAATAACCAACAAAAATACCTTCATCCGCTCTATCTTCAAACTTACCAAGATTATCTTTAGTTCTTTTGATGTAGCACTTGCTGCCAAAAACTTTGAGGTATTTTGTTGTTGCCCTTTTACCGAACCACAACTCATAAGGAGTTTTGCTTTCATGTGTTCTCAGCATGTACCTATTTTGGATATACACCGCAGTATGGACTGCTTCTTTCCAAAATATGTCTGCTACTCTACTTTCAACCAACATAGTCCGTGCCATTTCCTGCACTGTCCTGTTCTTTCTTTCTACCACTCCATTCTGCTGAGGTGTCCTGGTCGCTGAAAACTGTCTCCTAATACCGTATTTTTCACAGTACTCGTAAACTCCTCTGAAATGAATTCTCCTCCTCTATCCGATCTTAAACATTTGATCCTCTTTCCTGTTTCATTCTCAACTTGGTTTTTAAAAGTCTTGAACATTTCAAAAGCTTTCGATTTATGCTTCAAGAAAAATATCCATGTCATTCTCGGAATAGTCATCAATGCACAACATAAAATATTTGTCACCATTTATGCTTTGTGTTCTCATGGGTCCACATAAATCAGTGTGTATTAGTTCCAAAGGTTTGCTTGTGTAGTACTCTTTTGTTTTGAATGTGACTCTAGTTTGCTTCCCCTTTTGGCATGAAGCACAAATGTTGTTTGCAGGTTTGCTGATGGTGGGAATATCTCTCACTGCCCTTTTTGAGTTGATTTTTACTAGATTATCAAAACTGATATGACCGAGTCTCTTGTGCCACAACCAATTTTCTTCTTCCTGTCCAATAAAACAAGCTCCTTCTAAAGTCTCTGAGAGCGTGTACAGGTTGCCAGATGTCCTTGATCCAGTTGCTATCAATTTTCCACTGTTTGTTTTTTTGACTTCACAACCCCGCTTCATAAAAACTACTTCATGACCTTTATCACAAATCTGACTTACGCTCAACAAGTTATGTTTCAAACCATCCACAAACAAGACTTCTTCTGACTTAATTTTTTCATCACTAATTTTAACCGAGCCTTTGCCAACTATCTTAGCTCCATCATTATTTCCAAACTTTACTGAACCACCTTCATATTTCTGTAACTTCTCAAATTTATGTTTGTCACCTATCATATGACTGGAGCATCCACTATCAAGTATCCATGGTACATATTTATTTTGTGCTTTAAATGTTGTTTGTACGATTAAGGATTCCTTTTCTTCCTTAAGTCGCTCTTTTTCTTTCCACTCCGTTTTGATAGTAGTTTTGGGCTCTTGTTTTGCCTTTCCCTTATCAATAGCTTGTGCATGTTTTTCGGGAAGTTTTCTATTTTGTCTCATCCTATTTGGTTGAAATTTTCTTCCCTGAAACTGATTTGATGCAAATGTACTTCTACAGTTTCTTGCAATGTGCCCAAAATTATGACAGTTATAACATTCTACCGTATAATTCATCAAAGGAGAAAAAGCATTTCTACTGGTGAAATTCCTTGGTCTTACATTATATTTGCAGTCTAAGATTTTATGTCCATAGCCATTGCATTTAAAATAGAAACCAGAAAAGGGATAATTGAACCTGGGTGATGGTCTTTGCCATGTTGTCGTAGGAGCCATAGGTCTTCTTCTTCTTTGATGTGTGACATTGGTGAATCCATCATTGTCAATTCTCCTTTCGTGCCTGGCATTATTGCTTTCTTTTGCATGAGACGTTTTTCCTTGATCAACCTGTTTCTTATCTTCATTCTTTATGGATTCTACATTTTTGGCCTTTGATCCATTTGATGATTCTCCTTCGATCAAAGCCCAAACCAAATTTGATGCCTGTAGTCCTTTGGTCATTTATGATCTTATCCAGCTTCATAGAACTTTCTTCACGTTTGTGATAACAACTAATTTTATGATTCATCTCTTCTATCTGCATCCTTAAACCAACAATCTCTTCTTCTAGCTTGTTGCAATAATCTATTTTCATGGTTATTTGCACTTCGAGATCTTCAGATATTTTCTTGGATTCTTCTATTTGTACTTTCAAACTGGTTATGATTTCATTTGCATCCTCAAGCTTTCTTGAAATTTTCTTATTCTTTTTTCTTTCTATCTTCAATTCATCCAGAGCTGCAATTAGTTCCTCTTCCAAATTTACTTTTGCATCAATTTCTTCTTCATCACATTCCTATTCTTTTTCTGTTTTTTCTTCTTTGAGTGCCATGAAAAGAGCTTCACCTGTTTCCTTTTTAGAATCCTCACCGGAGCTGTCTTCTGATGAACTAACATTCTTGGAGATGAAACTTTTCTTCTTGAAGTTGCCTTTTCTGAAATTTGTTTTTTTCTTCCAGTCACTTCTTTCTTGGTGCGATCCTTCATCACTTTTGTTCTTCTCATTAAGTGGACATTTAGCTGCAAAATGCCCAACGCCTCCACAATTGAAACATTTAAACGGTAACTTTCCTCTCGTATTTTTATTTTCCCAATTTTAGTTTTCGAACGAAGTTTGCTTCCATTTCATCCGATGTCTCTTCTTCCTCGGATTCTTGTTTTGCTTTCATATTTTTATGGGCTTTAAAAGCAGCTTCTCTGTCTATGGGTTTAGATCTTCCTATCCTCATCTCATATGCAGTCAAAGAACCATACATCTCATCTATACTAAAATAATTTAGATTTTTAGCTTCTTCTATCGCTGAGACTTTAGAATCAAACCTTTGAGGAAGAGATCTTAATACCTTTTTCACGATGGCAGAGTCTTCGATATCCTCGTCGAGTCCTCTCATCGCATTAATGATTCCATTAACTCTCAGGCATATATGCCTCAATGTTTTCATCGTCATTCATCTTTAATGCTTCGAACTGAGCTCGATGTGTCTGTAACTTGGCCTCCTTGATCTTATCGTCTCCTTCATGAATACTCCTCAGTTTGTCCCATATTTCTTTTGCCATTTTACAACTCATGATCTTTACTAGTTCACTGTCTGCTAATCCGCACATGATAGCATTCTTTGCTTTTGAGTTATTTTCAAACAGTTTCTTTTCTTCAGCCTCTTTTGGAGGAGTGATGGGTATTGTGTATCCACTAACTACTGAATCCCAGATGTCGTATCCCAAAGCACAGAGATATGTCTGCATCCTGATTCTCTAGAACGCGTAATTAGATCCGTCAAACAATGGTGCTTTGTTTGATGAGAAGCCTTCACCACCTGCCATTGTGTTACTTCCAAGATCACCCTAGCCGGTTAAGCTTGTACAAGAACTTAGCTTTGATACCAATTGTTAGTCTTACA
Organism: Wollemia nobilis; assembly: GCA_028583015.1. Lineage (NCBI taxonomy): Eukaryota > Viridiplantae > Streptophyta > Pinopsida > Araucariales > Araucariaceae > Wollemia > Wollemia nobilis. The sequence continues at coordinate 5,909,758 of JAQPPZ010003280.1, forward strand.
ATGACACTGAGAGGGGGGTGAATCAGTGTAGCTCTTTAAACTTAAATTTACAGCTCTTAATACCGTAGCAATTAAAACTTATTACTAGATACAACAAGTATAACAAAAGAGCATCACACAACACAAGATTTAACGAGGTTCACCAATGTGGCTACTCCTCAAAAATTGACTGCTTGGACTACCATCCAAATCCAGCCTTTGCAAAGCACCAACTTTACAATCAATTTACCAACACCCACTGGAAGGAGCACCAACCCCTTATTTATCTGCACCAACAGAAAGGAGCACCAACCCCTGATTTACCAGCACCAACGGGAAGGAGCACCAACCCTTGATTTATCTACACCAACAGAAAGGAGCACCAACCCTATTTAAAAATAAAGAGAAACCCCATTTACCAACACCAACTAGAAGGAGCACCAACCCCTTATTTATCCCACCAAAAAAGGAGCACCAACCCCTTTACCACCAACCAAGGAGCACCAACCCCGATGCCAAGCACCAACCTTGGACTTCAATTTGAATCTATAAGTTTGAGAGTAAGATACCTTTGCTTTTGTAAGACCCTGACTAGTCTTCTTCACCTTTGCGTTCTCTACGCACTCCTTCTAACGCTCTCTCTACGCAATCACTTCACACACTCTACTTCGTTATAGTCAAACTTCACGATCGTCTTCTCCCTTTTATGCACTCTGCTCTCTTTGCGAATTTTGCACTTAGCACGATTCGACATGACTTGCTCTCTGCGCACAATGACCGTATTTCACACACATTCAACCATATTTTCAATTCTCCAAATAACCCTCCTTTTATAACAATATTTTTTATGATGAAAACCCTAATCTTAGTCAGCTTTCATAACAACTGTAAACCCTAATTTTAGTCGGTTATCATCGGTCTTCATCGGCTTCAACTCAAGAAGATGTTCGGTTTATCCATCGCTTGATGATTTCATTCTGGACAGACCCTGTAACCGCCATACTGACTTTTGATCACTCTTCATATTTCAGCAGTATGAAATCACTCTGTAACTACCCCTGTAAATGTCGTAGTGATGTCGGTCCACTGTCATACTTCTCATTTCAGTCGGGTTCTCCTTCTTGACTTGCGCATTTATGACCTATCACGAAATCATGACATTTTTGCCTCTGTAGCTTCTTTTGTTGTTGTTGCCATGAAAATACATGTCGCGATATCGTGACACTTTCACCTTCGTACGCTTTCTCTATTCTTTTGTCGTGATATCATGACATTTTTGCCTCTGTAGACTTCATATTTTCTTTTGTCACGATATCACGACACTTCGCCTCCGTAGTCTTCAACTTAGCTTTTGTCATGAAATCGTGACACTTCTGCTTCCATACTTAGCTTCTTTGCTTTTGTCACGAAATCGTGACACTTTTGCCTTCGAAGTCTTCTTCTCTACTTTTGTCATGAAATCATGACACTTCTACTTCATACTTTACTTCTTTGCTTTTGTCATGAAATCGTGACACTTCTACTTTCGAAGTCTTGCTTTTTGCTTTTGTCAAAATGTGACATGTCGTGATATCACGACACTTTTCAAACTTACTTTCTCTCTCCTATTTTAGTCGTGAAAATGCGACATGTCACGAAATCGTGACACTTTTCAAACTTACTTTCTCTCTCCTATTTTAGTCGTAAAAATGCGACATGTCACGAAATCGTGACACTTTTCTTACTTGTTCTCTTTCTTCGAACTTGTCGCGAAATCGTGACACTTTTTCCTGCTTTCTCTTTCTCTTCCAACATGTCACGAAATCATGACAGTTTTTCCACTTGCCTTTTTCTCTTCCAACATGTCGCGAAATCGTGACAGTTTTTCCTACTTTTTCTCTCTCTTCCAACATGTCGCGAAATCGTGATAGTTTTTCCTGCTTTTTCTCTCTCTTCCAACATGTCGCGAAATCGTGATAGTTTTTCCTGCTTTTTCTCTCTCTTCCAACATGTCGCGAAATCGTGATAGTTTTTCCTGCTTTTTCTCTCTCTTCCAACATGTCGCGAAATCATGACAGTTTTTCTTGCCTTGTATATGTCGCGATATCGCGACACTTTTCTTACTTGTCTTTTTTCTTTGATCTTTTGCATATGGGCCACTTCGGTCTTCTTGGAAAATCACTGTACATACTCTGAATAACCTTTGAACTCCTGTCTTCTGCATCTGAATAGCTTTTGAACTTCCTGTCCACTGCATCAACAGATCTATCTGACTGTGTTGACAACAATGACAATATTGTTGTTGCACCTTGCTCAACAAATCTATAGTAGTGAGGACCCATCAATGTCTCACACATGATGGTTGATTTTAACTATGAAAGCTAGGCCCAATTATTAAAACAATTTAGTCATAATATCAATATTTAAGAGCATCAAAGCTCTTCTTTTCCTTCCTCTAAACATGCATCAAGATTTTCAATCTTTGACTCACTAGTAGTAACTAATAAAATTAGTAGGCCAATTGTATCCCACTCTTAGTATCATGTGGGTTGTCATGGGTGTAGAGAAATGATCTCCTTCCTCAACATATCGCTTGATCAAGACCTGTTTATTTATTTCTTCCATGTAGTGTATTAAGATGTTACCATACCCCTTTCTAAATAATATATTGTATAGCCAATGAAAATGCATTAATTTCTATCTAAATTGGGCCCTTTCCTAGGTTGCCAATCCTTTTAAAACCATTCCTATAGCCATATAGTCCTATCATCTATATCCACTTCCACTATAGATATCTAAACCTCGAATATTGTCTTTTCCAACCTTTCACATAAAGCCCTTCCCCTAATTAGTTTTGTGGATTTAATCTCAATATCAAATTCTTGAATCTTATTGGTACACCCATCCCTCTTTTCTCCCAATTCATTATGCAATACAATAAATTGAACATAAAGGTATACCACAAATATGGTAATATTGCTCTATGACAAATTATACATGAACTTCTTGAGAGCCTTTATGATAGTGAACACCTACTTTTTAATAAGAGTATATTTTTCTTCATAGTTTTGATGAGCTTATTGCATGAAGGATATGGTATGTTCCTCATCCTTATCATTATTTTGGGTTAGGATAGTCACAATTCTTTCATCTATACCAAATACATATAACCTACAATATTTAGAAAATTCTAGGTTAATTAAGACCGAGTCCTTGATGTTGGCATCTTTAACATCCTAGAAGGATTTCATTCCTTTGTCATTCCAATTTAGGAAGGTATTGTTTTGTAATATCTTGGTTATGGGAATAACCATTTGGTAAAAAGTTATAATAAAATTAACAAACTATATTTGACCTAGGAATAACCTAATCCCTTTGATTGATGAGGGTAATGGTAGGTCTTGGATAGATTTTATTCTATCAGGGTCTATGGATAAACCTTCTTTTGATAATACATGACCAATAAATTTACCTTCTTTAACCATGTTGATATGCTGACTCGTCATATTGAAAAATATTGTTCAATTATAAAGGTATATGAGAATGGTCTTACATACATGCCCAATAAAAATTATGTCCATAGTCATTTAGAAATTTTCCCTTACATTTTATAGAATGAATGGCATTCATCAATATGCAAAGGCACCCCACTTTGTGGTGAAAGTTATTTTATGTTGATCTTCATCCTTAACCCAAATCTAGTTGTATCTTTAAAAGCCATCAAGAAGAGACAATATTTATGATTTAACTACCTTTTGAAAAATCTAATCAATGGTGGGTAGTAGATAATGACCTTTTAAAGAGACCTAATTCAAGTTTTTAAAGTTAACACAGAGCCTTGTATCATCATTTTTATTTCATACCAAAATCAGATTGGTAACCCAAGTGGAGTGTTTAATTGAAAATAAAATCTTTTTTTACTTTTTTTTTTTAAGCGAAAAACCCCTTGTGGGGCCGCCTTGGTCTAAGATACCACGAACAGGGGGTTCTACACCGTAAAAGTCACCCGAGAGTCGCACCCACCCTGCCCGCACCAACATTATCAATTGGATTTTGGGTACCCAATTCAGCTTTTTAGTAGGGTGGAGATTCGAACCTGGTACCTGCCTTGGAGGATTGCCCTCTCCTCTCCAACTCACCTACAACACATGGGTATTGAAAATAAAATCTAACCTTGCAAAATATTCAATAATTCTTTCTTCATAGGTGTCTCTATTTTCATATTTATTTATCATTGTTTTTGTTTAAAAGGTTTAGCATAAGGCTCAAATTTTATTGTATTCTCTATGATGTTACAATCATAAACTTTAAGATTTTTGTATGACCAAGCAATAATGTATCCATATTTACCACAAAGATCTTTGAAAATGTCCTTTTCTTCCTAAGTGTAATTTTTTCTATGAAATATATTCTTCCCTTCAACTACCTTAATTGAATGATACAAAGAAAATTTAACCTTGAGACTCATCTTTCTTGCATTTTCATTAGGGTTAAATAAACTTTCTAGGGTGATCAAACCCTTTGGTAGTTTATTTAACTAAAATTGTATAACTCCATCTTTGATGTCATTCTCATACGCATTCTTTTATTTAGCATATTGAGCCTCCCAATTAAGAATTCTATAATTTGCTTATCATTATTAAGGATATACCAATGATAAAATATACTAGGAACTATTGGTCTAAGACTACTTCTATTTCCTTATATTTATACCATATAGAATTGTTGGGGTTGAATTAGGATGTCATTCCTACCATCTAATATTCTTTTGCAATTATTTCTCTAGGGATCACTTTGATTTTGTATGCATCAAAACTTTCCAACAAATCCTAGACTCAATATTTGTAAGACTTTAGGTCCCTATTATATATGGTGCTCTAGGAATTGACCTAATTTATAACTAGTTTGGAGTCACTGTATATTCTTAGGTCCTTGATTTCCATATTTTTAGATTTTCTCATATCAGTATGGAGTGCCTCATAATCTATAATATTATTGGTATAATTGAATAAAACCTATAGATAAAATTATTTTGTACACCTTATGGATAAATTATTTGAACACCAATTCTTCCCCATTCCTAGTTTTGGCACCTTTAGATTATTTTGTCCACATATTTTTTGACCCTCAACTTGTCGGGGATAGAATATTGAAATATGTTTTAGTGATGAGATAGTTTCTTAATTTAGTCTCTTTGTTTTCAACCTTATGATCATCTCTGACTTACAATATGTCAATTATCATGTCAACCTCTAGATCTTGATCAACTTCAAGATATTCATCATCTTCTACAAATTTTAGTAGATCATTCTAGTTCATTATACTTTCATTATCCATATTATGTATAAGGTAGTTGCAAGGTGGTTCATTTTAAATCTTGATTGCCCTTCCATATTTTGGCATTTTCATATGAGTATAGTCCATTACTAGGTAATCATCCCCTAATAACTTACGCATCCACTCCCCAGATAGCAGCATACCAAAGTATAGAGGTAATTCCGTGACTAACACTTCAAACATAACCATAAAATTTGGATATTTGGATATAGACATGATCAAGTCTATACGTGCCCCAACTTCTTTGACCCTTGTGTCATCCATTTGAATAGGGTGTCTTCTCATATTTTTTTAAGGAAGACCAAATTCTTTACAAATAGCTTTAAGTATAACTATGACTACTACATTAGAATCAACAATACAACTTTTGAATATATAATTTTAAATCTTGAGTGTCACATAAAATAGGGTTGGCTTCATCGTCTTTGGTTTTGAGGCATTCAGTATATCTGACAAATTAATCTAAATATTTGTCAGATGCTCTACCATCAATTATTTTGATGTTATATTAGTTGGAGTGGATTCTAGTTGTTTACCCCTAACATAACTCCATTCTTTCTCTTTTAAAGCCTCCTAAAGTAGTCTTGGACATCGTGATGCAAAATTTATTAATTATTAATTAATTACTTAAAAATAAAATAATAAAAAAATATATTATTATTTATTTATTTTATTATTTTAGAATATTGATTATTTTTGTAATTGGATCTTACTTTTAGTTAAGAGCACATGTAAAAAGTGGTATAACTTAGGAATTAAGTTATCTTATTTTAGGAATAACTTTAGTTAAGTCTAGTTATATTTTTGGAGAGCATGCATATGAATTGCATGATGTAAACCCAATATATGCTTTGCATAATTTTTTTATTGATAAAAGAAACGAGGGTTTCGAAAAGAGTCCCACAACCTTTTACAAGGAAACCAGTGGGGAGTGAATTGATCAAATATCATCCACTACCCACCCCAAATATCTAAAACATAAAATATAGAAAACAACAGGGATCCAACCATATTATGATCCAGCCTCAAAGCCCTCACAACCCACAAAGAGTGGGGAGACAATAGCCAACACACAAGCCCAAATAGGGAGAAAAGAAACCTAAAAAAGACAAAAAGAAACCAACCTGTGATGCCACCCTAGACCTTGGGGTTCTCAGACATGTCCCTGAGATCATTCTTACCAAAATTTGGATCAACAAAAATTTGATGTAGAATATGGTTCACCTCTTCTATGGAATCTATTTCTACCTTCAAGGTTCCCATAATTGAATGTTACTTATCCTCAACCAACTTGATCAACTACAGGTGGTTTTAAGTATCCATAGTACTAGGAGGAGGGATAGAATCCTTCTTCAAAGGCTTAGATTTTTTCTTTGCATGGGGCTGATCATCTAAATTCAAATGGTCAACAAAAATAGGGGTGTTATCCTTCTTGATTTATTTTATAAATAGTCTTTAGAGTATCTCGTCCTTCCCCCTTGACACCTATGGAAGACATCGGTATGCCACCAGATCTCCCACTCCTTTCAGCCATATTAGGGGAGGTCGAAGGTCTCTCCTTCTCATTAGAATCTAATAGAATGTTATAGTGATATTTTTGATCTTCCACCCCTCATGCCCCTTGGGGATACCTTGATGCTGCTTGATTTTTTACACATATACTCTACTTTGGAGGAGGTGTTGGTACTATCTTCACCATCAGGGATTACTAGAATTTGAACGAGACAAATCCTAGGATGGATTGATTACTAATGGAATAGGTTGAGACTCAATATTTTTAATGATAATTATAACCTCTGAACCTTTCTCCTTCACCATAAGTTCAAAAATAAATATGGAAAAACCTTGATGAATTAAATTGGATACCTTTCCACATCTCACATCATTGACTTCTACAATGAGTGGAACAAAAAGGTTGAGATATTCATCCAATGCTCTCTTCTCAGTTGGTTGAGGAACATCATGTGGTAGATCCTCACTATATCTCTAGATGGATCAAGCATAAAATAATCCATGATAACTTTCACCACCTTATCCCATGGGTTCTTGAGTGCCTTCGCATTGAAACCATTTTTCTCCTTAGGGAGGTACTCATCCTCATCCAATAAATAGCTTACCTCCCTAATAAGTGAGGTACTCATGATGTCCATAATTATGAGTAAGTGAATACTATAAATATAATAAAATAAAAAAGGTTTTAAGGCTATTTAAGTTTGATATATTGTTGTTTTGTATTAGCTTTTGTTTACATGTTTTTTACAAATGAAAATATGGAACCTTTTCATACTCGACTAGGATAAAATAATAGTAATTTTTAATTTTTCAGAATTAGAGTATTTTTGTGTACTATTTAGAAGTTCAAAGTTGATGTTTTGAGCTAAATATATGTTATGTAAATTTAACTTCCATGAATACTATATATTTTAGAGGTTTCCAATCCTAACAACTTGTACTATTATGGTTTTCATTATTCTATCATTTCTAATTTATGTCATTGATTTATCTTAAGCCCCACCTCTCTTTCATGGCCCTTGATTTCTTGCATTTTTATTAGAGTAGGTTGCATACATTCTTTAGATGAGAAGAAATTTGTTTATTGGTGAAAGTTTTATTTTGGGTTTTTCTTAACTAGAAATCTAGACAAAACTTTTTGAGAGAAGATCTCTTCATCATGTGAGTTGTTGTAATTCCACTTAACAGTGCATCAATGAATATTCCTTTGTTCAAAGTGCAGAAATTTGACTACTATAAATATCAACTATGAAGGATATTTGTGTGGAAAGGATTCTAGGAGATTGTAGCAACAAGCTATGAGGCTCCTTGATACAAGAATGTTTTGGCTCAAGATGTGAAGACAAAGAAGAAAAAGAAATAAAAGATTGATGCACAAGAAATTTTCTATATTCAGTTTGCAATCCTAGCATATACCCTTGGATTGTTGATTGCAAAATTATTATGAAGCTTAGACAACCTTGGAGAGTTCCTATAAAGGGATAAATAAGGTAAAGGTAGTTAGTCTTCAAACATTGAATATAAATTTTGAAAATATGAGAATGAAAGAGGAAGAATATGTTGGAGACTATTGTATCAAGATCAACGATAGAATGAACAAGATGTGGGTCTATGGAGAGACCATGGAGGAGAAGGTAGTAGTAAATAAAATTTTGAGATCTTTAACTTCAATATGGCTCCACATTATGGTGATACTAGAAGAGTGTAAATATCTAAATATCCTAAAGGTAGAATATCTAGTAGGATCTCTCTTATCCACCAGGACAAAATGAGATACTACACACCCAACTTGGATCAAGCTCTTGAATCCAAGTTGACAATCTTAGCTTTCGAAGGAAAATAGTCAAATTAGTAGTAAGAAATAGTATATGTATTCTTATATGGTTCAAATAATAAGGTAAAGGATTATGTAAGCTCCAATAAGAAATTCAAGTTGAACAAAAAATATTTACTACTACAAAAATCCAATCCATGTGAAGAAGGATTATAGGATCTTGGAAGTCAATAATCAAGGCAATAAAGGAGGTGGTCAAAAGAAATATTTTTAGGTAAACCATTAAGGTGAGAGTTTAACTTATTCTCTTTCATGTAATTTTATTTTTGCTTCTCGAAGAGAGTTATAGTATCAAGACTTTGGTTTCTCCAACTATATGACAAGTTGTAAGGAGGCTTTTATGAAACTAGATGAGGGTTTCAAAATTTAAATTTAGTTGAGAAATGGTAAGCTTGTGCAGGTTGTTGGAAACGACAATGGACCCCTTAACAAAAGACAATAAAAATAAGACATTGACAATGTCTACCTTACTCCCAATATGAGGTATAATCGCATGAGTGCAGGTTAGATCTTGGAAAAGGGATTCAAACTTATTTTTGATAACATGAAGTGCTTGATTTATGGCAAGAAGTAGGAAGAGAAGCTGGTTGGAAGATCTCAAATGACAAGAACTAGGATTTTTCCTTTGAGTTTAGACACTTCAATAGGATTATTCTATTATGCAACCATTCAAAACTTAAATTGGTTATGGAATGAGAGGTTTGAATATCTCAACTTTTGAAGCCTGCTTGGGAAAAATGGAAGGGACAAGTTTTCTTTAAGTGGATGGAGAGAAAATAATCAATTGGATCTAATTCACTCTTATTTATGTGGTCCTATATCATGTGCAAGCATTAGTATGAACTTGTACTTTGTTTTCTTTGTTGAATATGCAACTATATTTATGTGGGTTTTCTTTTTGAAGAGTAAATAAGAGACATTTTCATCCTTTAATACATTCAAAAAATGGCTAAAGTAGAAGTGGGAAAATCTTTAAAACTTTGAGAATAAATAGAGTTGGGAATTTTTCTCCAATGAGTTCTAGGACTTATGTTCATCAAATGGAATCAAAAGGCAACTAAAAACACCTTATACTCGATATAAAAATGGATGGTAGATGTTAGATTTTGAAGCCTTAAACTTAAAGGAAATGTAATCACAAGTATAGAAATAAGCATGCAATATTATAATTATGATAATGGCACCTTAACATGCATGAAAATATGATAGAAAACTTTATACAATGCTCTAGAAATACTCATAAAAGAAAGCTCTTGAAAATTACAATGCTCCACTCATGTATTTTACAACTCCATGATAACAAAATGGAGCTACATTGTGACTACTACTACACTAATCTATGCACTCCACAAATCCCCCATCAAACACTCGCAATGAGGCCTTTATATAGAAATTTATATTCCTTACCTCTCACTCAATCCTAAGACTCATGTACATGTGGAATACATGTACATTTACATCATTGCACATTCTAACACTTGTGCATTTATTAAATTACTCCAATAAATTATATATCTTCTAATATATATTCCTAATCTAAATATGTACCCACGAAGGTACATTAGTAAAGAACCAAATGGTGTAATATATTCCAACACCCCCTATATTAAATTATTTGGTTTTTTAAGACTTTAGTCTTCAATATGGATCTACAATCTGGTACTAAATTTTGTACTCTCCTTCCTATCCAAATGAGTAGTTAGTGTATTCATAAGAATCTATCTTGGCTGATAGAGCTTTAATTCCATGTTCATCTGTAGGTTCTTCCATTTCTTCAACTTATTGAATCTTTTGGGCAATATGTCCTTTATGATTTCCTCCATGATATTCAAGTTGAGGGTACTGATTCTAAGAAAAATATGTCCTTTGGAACTGCTACTTTTTAGGTTGATACTGCTTTGGTTGAAATATATTATTTTGTTTATTCCATTGGATGTTTTATTTCCTTGATTCTTATTCTTTGGATTGAATCTGTAGTAGTTTGTATTGTGTCCTTTCTTTATGCATATTTGACAATATCTGTTATTCCAAGGTCTTCATCTTTTTTAGGATGATGCCATATTTCCTTGTGGATTATCTTTTCTCACCAAAGCATTTTTATTCATCTCATATTTAACTATATTTTCTACCTCATATTCTTGGAGAACATTGACTAACTCATCAAAGGAAATATCTTTACTTAAAATTTGCAAGGAGGTAACTAGATTCTTGTAACTATCTAGAAGTCCTCTCATGGTCACTTGAACAAGAAATTATCTTTGACCTCTTCTCCTAATTTTAATATTTTTCCGTTGATATCTACTACCTTCTTTATAAATAGCTCTATACTTTCACCATTGTTCATTTTTAAGGAATGTAATTGAGTTTGAAGGTCTAAAATGGTAGCTTTGTTTTTCCCTTCAAATATTTTCTTTGAGGTTTTCCAGACCTCTGTAGATTTTTTTTTGAATTTATATATAGTTGTATTTCATCTGTGATAGCAAAGGTTATTATCATTAATACCTTAGCATCACTTTCTTTGAATTTTTGGATTTCTATATCATCTGAATCTGGTTTAGTTTTTGTTCCTATAGTAATTTCCTAGAGTTTCTCAAATTTCAAGATAGCCTTTACTTTATTTTTCCATGAGAAATAGTTTGGACCTTTAAGTAATTGAAATTCTGTAAGAATGAAATTTTTTGATGTCATGATGGTCCTAGTAGTCTACCTTATATCTCCCTAGTAATGATATATGCTATAAATAGTATTCACTTCTATCACTTATAACCAACTATTTGCAAAAAGTATTTTAGAAATGCAATTTCATAGATAAGAGTTCAATAGATTTAGTTGGATTGTCTATGTCCTTCTATCTCAATCTTCCAACTATAATTTTTTATGCAAAAATATCTTCAACTAATAATAAATGCAATGATAGGTTTCTAAACTTCTAGAAATTTAGTGGAAGTAGGATTCCTTATATCTCCCTAATTAGAAGTTTCAATAATACTAAGTATTTGCAAATTAGATTTTCCTACTTATATCTCCTTGTGTTTAAGGTTTGTAAATTTTTTTGAAGTAATGGAAATGGTTTATATACTTCTAGTTTTAACTCTTTCCCAATATTTTTTCTAGAGATTATTTGAACACCTTATTACTTCTAATACTAATACCTCTAGAATATATAATGCACTTGATATCAAACTTGCAATATAACTATGAATATTTCTCACCTCCTTGATGCTTGATTCTAGTTTGCAAGTTGCTTGGAATGTATGACGTTTGTAAAGGTTGATTATTCTTGTTTCTCTTCACCTTGCTTGTGCACTTTCTCCTTCTTGTAGATAGGTTGATTTGTATTCCTTTCTCCAACCAAATTCTAGTCAAATATGTGCTCTAAACTTCACTCTTTATCCTTGATTTTTATGTGTGCTATATGTGCCTTGAACTCACTTTAAAATTGATATTCCTCTAGTAATTAGTCGCGTCTCTATTGTTGGTTTTCCTGTCACTCTATGTGTTCTTTAAAAACAATGACTTTCTACTTGCTTTCAATGCTCTTTTGCTCTCTCTTTTTTTTTTTTTTTTGTAATTAAGGAACATAATCATTACAACCGAGTTTTATAGGTTGACCCAAAACCTATTACAACAATAGCACAACGCTAAAACGGGACAAGAACTCAAAAGGAACAGTCTGTTTAGCCCTCTGCTGAGGTCACATAGCCTACAAAGAGCAATACCCTTACAAAAATTTACACACCCCCTGGAACAAATGTGGTCGACGACTCCGTCTTCTAACACTTTCTCTTTTCTTTTGGTCGTGAAACTGTGACATGTCACGATATCGCGACACTTCTCCTTCCTCCTCTTTCTTTTCTCTTTTCGTCATGAAAAACTGACATGTCACGAAATCATGACACTTTTGCTCTCTCAATGGCTATGTATGTGGGAGCCTTCTTAACCTTGATGTATTATGGAATGGAAGTGCCAAGTGGTGCTTGTATTTTCCTATCTTCTTGAAAATTATTCTTATTGCACCTCCTCCCAATGCCTATGACAAGTGGTGCTTGATTCCTTACCTTTTGGTGATTGATGCATGTTATTAATGCCTCTACCTTCTTTCTCCACGTTGGACGCTCAATTATGGAGCATTATCAATGGTTTTTTATCTCTTTCTCTTATGTTGAGCACTCTAGTTATCTTATCTTTGTTGGAAGCTCAAATATGAAGCGTTATAATATGATGCCTCACTTAATTCTTATTTTTGGGTGTTCAAACTTGCTCTTCAACGTGGCACTCTTCCTCTTATATGCATTAAATGACTCTTTCCAATGGTAATTTACTCTTGTCTTATTTTCAACTCTCTTGGACTTATCCAATGTTCTTTCCAGTGTTTTTCCAATGCTCACTTCTTATTGGTAATCCTTGTTGTCTACGTATTATTATTGGATAGAACACTCAAACTATATTCAATGGTTTTTTCGACGTGAATAACCATTGCTTTTCTACCTGTTTCAACAATGGTGGTTCCTCCTTGGTGGTGATAAAATATTTACAATACTACCTTAGCTCTATCCTTGTATTCTTTCACTTGTATTGGCTCTATGTAGGTCTAATTCTTGTGCTTTGTGTAGGTGGCAACTCTGGTGGCTATGGTGCTTCATTGGGTGTCTTTAGACACCTTAGATAACTATATTTTTGAGCCTTTGGATGGCTCTTCCTAATGCTTCCTGAGGCTTTCTTTCAGGGCTTTGTAGAATTTCCACTTGGAGATTTTGATACGTCTCCTTCTTGTTGTATAAGTTGCTTTTTGATGGTGCTTATAGAGTATTTTTTTACGAATCTTATATGTATACTATGAATTCCCCATTTTTCTTGTAAACCAATCCTTTATCTTACAGAAAATGTGGGCTTCGATTGCACCTTGGACTTGGACTTTCTTCTCCCTTTCAAGCTCTTCTATTGGTGACTTTCTTCTCCAACCTTTGGAGGTAATATCAACTTTTTTTTGGTGGCTACTCCTTGCCACAAAATTCTACAAGTAAATTACCTTTTTCTTCTTCAAAAGAGCTCTTGTGAAATCTACCTTTAACTCCCTGATTTGGCTGAAAAACAATTGATGGTATTATTACCTTTAATCCTTGGTAATACCTTCCTTGCTTGGCTATTATGTCTCTTTCAAATCCAAGCTTCTCAATGAAATATTTGCAATATAAATTTATGCAAAAAATGGTCTTCTTTTCTTAGAAAAAACAGTAGAATTTTGATATGTTTCTTTCCCTCGAAATATACCTAACTTATATTTTCTTCTATGTGTAGGTTTGAACTTTTCAGACTATAACTTTTGCACTACCTTTGAAGACTTGAAATGAAACTTTTGATGCAACATTTAACCTTTTGTAACTAGTGCTTTATAACTTTAATAGAAATCCAAATATAAAAATATCAACTAATGAACTTTTGCACCTTTTTGTTGCAAATATTTTTTCTTGTAGTTGATGATGATAGTGAATTTAGTCACTAAAATTTGCTAACATTTGTAGATGTTATTGCAGATATTCTAGGTTATCCAAAATAGCTTACTTGCTCACCTTTTTGCAGCTTCAATATTTGACTAATATGTTGCCCAATATTGTAACTTGGTGGCTTAAATGATCCTTCAGGATGTTTCTGAAATATGATCTTTAGTAGTTACTAACACTGCCCAAATTGCTACCATTTTCTATCCTCAAATCTAAAAAAAATTAGATTGTAAAGCAGTCAATACCTTCACTGAAAAAACTATCCTTGAATCCCAAAAACTTGGTAGGATCCTCCCCCAAAATGCAGTTGAGATGTTCACTCAAGAACCCTTCAATGATGGCCCCCAAATATCTCATATTTAGTGTTTTTTCTATCTCCTTTATCTTTCCAAATTCTGAATTCAAACTAGATCTCCTTCTCAAACAATCTTTAGATCTTGAGATCTATTCCAAACTACCTTAAAATTTGACAATCTTCTTGCCAAACCTTCTCCTTTGGGCTTGTTTTCAAATGGTGAAAATTGTCCCATTTCCTTAGCTATATCAAGCTTCTCCCTTGGTAGTAATTTCTCCAATGATTTCTTCTAGGAACTCCTTCAAAGAGGCTCACCAAGTCTTCTTCTTGTTTCTCCTTGAGACCTCTCCAAGGTCCCCAAACTTACAGCTTCAAAATATTCAATGAGACCTTCCTTGGCCTCTTCAATATTCAACTATGGAAGTTATGTGGTGAGATGTTCTTCTAGAATCTCATGCATCTCTTACTATTGAAATCTATAATAGAACTTTTGTTAGTTCTTCTCAATGCTCAATATTCCACTATGCAAGTTTTTCAATAGGGCCTTCAATGGACCTCTTCTTCAATGTGAATTTTTCAATCTTCAATGGAGATCACCAAGCTTCAATCTTTGCTAGGACTCTTATACTTGAGTCTTTTAAATATTCAATGGGGTCTTCTTTAGGACCTCATTCCTAGATTTACAATCTTCAATGTGGCTTCCTTGGCCACTAGATCTCTCCTTAATATTTTAACTAGGAGTCTTCGATCTACAAATATCTCAATGGGACCTTTCTCCTTAGGCCTCCAAATATTCAATCCTTATTTTTTTGCAACAAATAATTAATCCCTACACAAGGAAAGTACATCAACTTTCAGGAAATATGGAGTTCTTCTCTATCTATTGTAGGAAGCTTTCCAAATTCTGAGAGTTAATTTTTTGCAACAAGAAAAACTTAGATTATAGTAACCCAATATTTTCCTAAAAACTTCTTTTCTTCTTCAATAAAATATTAGAAATGATAATAAAAAAATTTGACTCTATAGAAAATAATATTCACTAGTTGGATTGCCAATCTAGTGGATTCAATCTAGTCTTCACAAATTTTTGTAACTTTGTGGAAAAACTCTAGCCAAATAAATCAAGTGGCTTTATCTACTTTCTATTCTTCTACCTAGAGCTAATTCTATAAAAAAATATATTGTGATGGTATTTTCATGTAGTGGCGCATAATGGTTGATCTAGTTTGCAAATACTCAATAATAGTAATGGTGATCACTTTGTGATTTCCTTTGATACACCATGGCTTTGATACCATTGTTAGCTTTTGAAGCCTTAAACTTAAAGTAAATGTGATCACAAGTATAGAAATTAGCATGCAATTTTATAACTATAATAATGGTAACTTAACATGCATGAAAATATGATAGAAAACTTGATACAATGCTCTAGAAATACTCATAAAAGAAATCTCACAAAAATTACAATGCTCCACTCATGGAGTTTACAACTCCTACATGATAACAAATTGGAGCTACATTGTGACTACTACTACACTAATCTATGCACTCCACAACTCCTCCATCAAACACTCACAATGAGGCCTTTATATAGAAAGATAGATTCCTTGCCTCTCACTCAATCCTAAGACTCATGTACATGTGTAATACATGCACATTTACATCATTGCACATTCTAACACTTGTGTATTTATTAAATTACTCTAATAAAATATTTATCTCCTTATATATTCCTAATATAAATATGTACCCATGAATGTAAATTAGTAATGAACCAAATGATGTAATATATTCCAATAGTATAAAGGAAGAGTAGGAAAATTGTAGAATCTTCTAGGAGCATGCTTGAAACCAAGGTGTTAGGATAGAAATTTAGGGTTGAAGTAGTGAATACAATATTATATTCTTAATAGAAGTCATATTATTGTAGTGAAGAACAAGACTCCTTATGAAGTTTGGTATGGTAAGAAACCTAGTATGTTTCACTTGAAAAACATTTATTTTTTATCTTATCTATTAGCTTTAGCAGCATTCCATTACATCACAAGACAAAGATAAAAACAATAAAACATCTCATTATTTTAAAAGAGATTGATACATTCGAGTAGAGATATCTAGCTCTTTATATAGGAAGATGGATTCCTTGACCAACACTCTACCTAGTTGTACAAGGGACACCTTGCACATATACAATTTGCACATTGATACTTGTGTATTTATTACATTGTATGAAGTAACTAGGTAGCTTCCCCCTAAAGTAATCTAATGTCCTAAGTATGTACCAAGGAAGGTACATTTACATAATCCAAATGATGTAATATAATCTATTTCTAACATCCCCATGTATTAGATTATTTGGTATGAAGTTCTCTTAAATCACATAGATGACCTCTGAATATTTAAAACTTGATTTTTCCAAGTGTCTTTGTAAAGATGTCTGCCAACTGACCTTTTATAGGAATGTACTTGAGGGTGATATTCTTGTTCTAAAAATATTCCCTGATGAAATTAAATTGAGCTTCAATATGTTTTTTCTTTCATGTATGATTGGATTCTTGATCAAATTCAATACTCCTTGATTATTACAAAATATCATAGTGGGAGGTCATTCGATTCCCATATCAAATAGTATGTATTATAACCATAGAGCTTCATAGGTTGTATCTCTTACTGCTCGATGTTCTACTTTAGTTTATGATTGTGCTACTGTATGTTGTTTCTTTTTGTGCCAATATATGGGTCCTGATCCAATATAGAAGACATAACCTGAGGTAGATTTCATGTCATCAATAGATCTAGCATAATCTGAATTTGAGTATCCCTGCAAACAAAAATCTTTGAAATCCTTCATATAAGTTAATCCATAATCTGTAGTCTTCTTGATATATTATAATGTTTTTTTTGTAGCTTTCCAATTACTTTACCTTGGTTCTTGTATGAACTGTGAAAGATAATTTACTGCAAATGCTATGTTTGGTCGGTTGTTTGTTAGATATAGAAGACTTCCAATCAACTGATGATACATTGTTGCTGAAACCAATGGTGTTTTATCATTTTTGGATAGTTGAATCTCTTGTTCCATTGGTGTATCTTTGGGCTTACATTCTGTCATTCTATACTTTTCAAGAAGAGATTTTGCATATTTTTATTGAGTGATAACTATTTTATCCTTTTCTTGATAAATCTCTAGACCAAGGTAATAGTTCATTAATCCTAGATCTATCATTTCAAATACCTTTTCTAGATCCTTTTTTATGTCATTTATTAACATTTTTGAACTTCCAATAATCACTATGTCAGCAACATATACTATGAGGATCAAGATATCATTTCCATTTTTCTTGGTATATAGACTAGGATCTGATGAAATCCTTTTGAAATCATGACATAACATATGATTATTTATCTTTCTATTCCATGCTTTGGGAGCTTATTTCAATCCATATAGATATTTATTCAATTTGAATACCTTGATTTCTTGTCCTTGAATAACAAAGCCTTCAGGTTGTGTCATATAGACTTCTTCTTCTAAGTCACCATTAAGGAATGCACTTTTCACATCCATCTGATGAAGTTTCCACCCTTGATGTGCTGCTAGCACAGAAACTGTTTGGATAGTATTCATTCGATTTGTTGATGCAAATGTTTCTTCATAATCAATTCCCTCTATCTGAGTATATCCTTTGGCTACTAGTCGATATTTGTATTTTTCAAGTGTTCCATCTGCATTATATTTTATTTTGTAAACCCACTTGCATCCCACTATTTTCTTTCTTGGAGGTAGGTTTACTAGATTCCATGTCTTATTCTTTTTGAGTGATGCATATTTAGATTTCATAGCTACTTTTTAGTGTGAGTCTTTCAGTGCATGAGAAGTTGATATCGATTCCACTGAGTTACTTAGCATTCATCTATTTATTATGGTCATGCTACGAGTTTGAGGTCATGTAGAAGTGATATCCAACATTCTTTCTAGATTTTGTTCTCTGAGAGTGTCTCTGAGCCATATTGGGTTTTTTCTAGGTAGTACTATTGATGCTTCTGTATCTTGTTCTTGAGATTCTAATTCTGATTCTATACTCATTGTATCTTCTTCAAATAGATTTATGAGGACTTATGTGTCACCACTGGATTTATCTGTGTCGATCTTGACTTTTTCATCAAAGATCACATCTCTACTAATGTAAACTTTCTTTGTATATGGATCTAGAATTATGTATCATGTAGATTCATTGTCATAGCCAACAAATATCCCTATCATAGTTTTATTGTCTAGTTTAGTCCTCTTTTATTTTGGAACATGCATGTAGGCTTTGCATCCAAATATCTTTAGTTTTTCTATGTTGGGAATTTTTCCTTGCCATGCTTCTTCTAGTTTAATATGCTTGAGTACTCTTGTTGGTATTTTTTTTTGTATGTATATTATTGTTTGTACTGCTTCGGTCCAATATTTGTGATCAAGTTGTGCTTCCTTTAACATACATCTTACCATTTCCATTATTGATCTATTTCTTCTTTTTCCAATTCCATTTTGCTAAGGTGAATATGTTGTATACAAATGTCTCTTAATTCCATTTTCTTCAAGAAATGAGTCAAATTCCTTGGAAATAAATTATCCTCCTCTATCTGAACAAAGTGTTTTTATGGTCTTCCTTGATTTTTTTTCCACTTGAAGTTTGAATTGTTTGAAATGGTTGAATGCTTCTAATTTGTACTTCATGAAATATACCCACATTTTTCTAGTGTGATCATCAATGAATAATTGAAAGTATTTATATCCTCCAACACTATCAATTTCATTGGTCCACATAAATCTGTATATATTATTTCTAGAGGATGTTGAGCTCTGTGTTGATGAAGTTTGAAAGGAATTCTATGTTATTTTCCTACTAAGCATTCTGGACATATAGTAGTTTCTAGAGATAAGTTGGGTAGTCCTTCTACCATTTGATATCTAAATAATTCCTTCATTGATGTCTCACTAGTATGTCCTAGTTGTTTGTGCCATATTTCTGAAGCATTGGTTGAAAGTTTTGAGTGAATAGTAGTATCTAGAATAAATAGACCATTTTTATACGATCTTGATACTATCATTCTTCCCTATCTAGAGATGTGACATTGTTTTCTACCATTCATAACATTGAACTCAACAGTTAAGTCTTGATCGATGAGTTGAGAAACATAAATAAGATTAGTAGTTAATCCTATAACATACAATACATTTTTTATCACACCTTTTCCATACTTAATATTTACTATAATATTTCCTATTCCTTTTACTTCATATGTTTTGCTATCTGCTACAGCAACTGGCTTTCAGATATTTGAACCAATGTATGTTTCTTATCATATGCTTACTTGCACCTAAATATATATACCAATAATCCATGCTTGTTGTTTGAATTCCCTAATATCAATATTTAGATTTTGTAGAATGCCTTATGACTCCCTAGTATGTTTTGGATAAGATATAAAGTGCTTTTGTAAATTATAGTTCAATTTTGGTTGATTTTGTAAAGTTTTTGTAAATATCAAAATCAACTTTTACTATCCCTTATTTCTCCTATTGAACTAAGCACTTTTCCAAAATTTAAAGAGGTTTTAATGTTGGATATCTTTTGTCTCTCTTGAGAATTTTTGAGACAATAATATTATAAATTTCCAACCTTTGAAATTCTTTTATAAAACTCTCTTTAATATCCCTTTAGGATTTAATTTAAGTGTATCTAATTTCCAATAAATTAATTTTATGTAGTAACCCTTATAACTCCTCAATTTAATATTGTAAATATTATATTAGCTTGATAAATTATTCCCTTTGACGTATGGCTTTCAATATGATTATATTCCTCTAATTTTAACCTTATAACTCCCAAGATATGAAAGCACATAAAAATGGGAATAAATACCTTATATCAAGCAATAATTAGTGCTAATTTTAGATGTGAAATGGCTACAATATTGATGTCACTTCTTTGATTGTATCCTCAAATAGAGCTGATTGGAACCTAACTTGTATTTAGTGTTCCAAATATGGCCTTTGTAAATTTTTCCTTTGACCTATTTGGACCAGAGCATTGAAGGCTCTTCTCCTTGCTTCCACGTTATGATGACTCCCACATCTTGGATGTAAATGCAGCTAAAAGGCTTCACAAAATTGCTTTGTTCTTCTTGGTCCAAGGTGCTTTTAATAGGTGGTCAACCTAGTGACAAGTTTCACTATGGTTACATTCAATGTTTTCTTAAATTTTTGTTACAAGTGTAACATCTGAAGTGTTTTATCCCTTCTTGTGCTATCCGTAAGGTAACACCTATGAAAGGGACTGAGGACTTGGTTCAATGATTAAAACACTTTTGTAGGAGCGTGGAGACTACAGTTCCAATATCTCAAATCCCATAGTATCGGTGGGTATGTTATGTCAATTTAGCCAGCTATGTAAAAGGTTTACCGATGCAATTGGATTTTATAGTGGCAACAAGGAGCAAGATTTGAACCCATGAAGAGGCATAGAAAATTGTAACGAGTTACCAATTTCTCTAGTATAATAAAAAAAATGTAATGTCTATGGATGAATGTAACTCCTCTTCCACATGGTCTATGGGCACCAAATATTTGTTTTAACGCTTCCTCACATGCATGAAATTCCAATGTACCTTTGAGAGCATTTAGGGTTTTCTTTGGAAATATCACTTGCATGCCCTATTCTTATTAATGCCTTCTTGTAAGATTTTCTACATACTTTTCCACCTTCTTATTTGTTATATTTCAATGGCACTGATATGGTTCCAACCAAGCAATGCTTGTGGTGGTGCTTTGGTGGAGATATGGAGGAGCTTTGGTAAAGCTTGAACAGTTGTGCTATGGTGGAGACTTCTTGATGCTCCAATGGAAGTATTGAATGCTCCTTGCTTGGACGTACATTTCTAGTTTTTTTGCTTTGATTTATATTACTTTTATGTTGCTAGATATATATTCTTTAGTGAGAAACATGCCTCCTCTCTTGTGATTTATAGGTCACCTGTTATGGTTGTCCAATCTATGCATGATGTAAGCCCTTTTGAGAGGCTTCTTGATGCTTGTATTCGGTTGTGCTCTTCTTGAGAATGTTGTGCCTTTATGGCACCTTCAAATATTCCCTCTTTCCTGCATAGAATATATTAGATAAGTGCAATATAATGTACCAATATTTGTAAATAATATGCCTTTATTGCACCCTTCCTTGCACTCCTTTTGTAGGTCTGAATTTCTGGTTTTGTGGCAGAATTTTGAATGCAGTGTAGGGGTTTTGAGGTTGTCTCTTTTTTTAGACACCTTCCCATTTTTTCTTGGATACTTTTATAATAAATCCAAGCTTATATAGAAGCTCTTTATTTGATGAAATTTTTTACACCTTTTTTCTTGCACCAAACCCTGTAATGCTTTGGATTTGAGACTCACCAAGTCTCAATCTTTGAAGCTTCTATTTTTTATTTTGGGTAGTTTTTTTTTTATCCAAGTTTTGGAGGACTCTATCCTTTTTGTGGATTATCTTGACCACTATGATTTTCAAATGTTTTTGCACCAATGGTGTCTTTAGACACTTTGATAAATTCTTATTTTATGCCTTTCTCAAGAACACAAACACTAAGATTTTTTAGAGTAATACAGTAGTGCAAATGAATCCACTAATATTTTATTTTTAATGCACTGACAATTACACCTTATCACTCAAAATAACTCTCAAAATAATTTATAATTGCACTTAATCAATTTACTGCAACTAATCAAGAATAATTTAAAATTAATCTTCAATAATTATTCTTTTACTATCTCCTGTAGTGAATTTCTCCAATTATTTCTCCTCGAAACTCCTTTTATGATTTATTTAGTAAGGCTCTCCAAGCCTTTCTTATGTTTCTATCTAGAAACACCCATATCTTGATCTACCGTAGCTCTAATACCATTGTTAGATTTAGTAGCATTACATTACATCACAAGACAGAGATCAGAACAATGAAACATCTCATTATATGAATAGAGAGTGATACATTCGAGTAGAGATATGTGGCTCTTTATATAGGAATATCGATTCCTTGGCCAACACTCTACCTAGTTGTATAATGGACACCTTGCACATATACAACTTGCACATTGACACTCGTACAAATATTACTTTGTATGAAGTAACTAGGTAACTTTCCCCTAAAGTAATCTAATATCCTAAGTATGTACCAAGGAAGGTACATTTACATGACCCAAATGATGTGATATAATTTATCTATAACATTATCTGCATGTTAATTATGAGAAGAGGAAAAATTTTGACTCTAAAATTGTACCTTGCATATTTACTAGTTATAGTGAAGAGAGAAAATCATACAAGCTTTACAACGCATAAACAAATCTATTATTTCTAGGGACTGTATTTTTTTTTATAATGGTGTTTACGGAGACCATCACAAAAATATAGAAGATATTGTAAGTGAATGGGAGAAATATTAGAGTGGAGATGAAGAGAAGGATAACACTCATTGTTCTCAAACAACACCCATGGAGGTATCATCTACACCATCTACTAGTACTACAATACTAGTCACACCATTTCAAACAACTCAAGCAAGAAATGATAAAATATCATTACTCCCACATCCACCATCATAAATGTTGGGCAAAAAATTTAAGATAAGAGTAACAAGGATGAAAGCAATACAAAATTAAAGAGGTGACCTTAATGATGGTATTGATGAAGAACTAATGTATCATGTATTTTCTTATATTGCTAGTGAAATTAGAAACAATGAAGAGGCAACTTGTAATATCTCCAAAATAGCCACATCCGCTATCTTTATTTGTATTAGCTTAGGCCCTAGGTTTAGATATTCAACCCTTGAGAATTAGGGTTAGGGTTAGTAATTGATTTAATTTATAAATAGGAAGAGTTGGATGGTAGTTAAAATTATCTTTCATATTTGAATATTAGTCATGTTTATTATGCATATGAGACTTTTCCCTCTCCAAATGGCTATGAGACTTTGCCCTTTATAAATGGCTAAGGATTTAAATTAATCTAAATTTTGAGTTTGATTATTGCATAATTCATTTTCTAGCAATTAGATCTAAATTATTATCATCATTTAGGTAAATTGATTTACACATTATTATATTTCTACTACTATGGCTATAATTTTTTAAGTTTTTCTATAACAAGTAGTATCAAAGCTTTGATCTTGGCTCCCTGTGGGGTGCGAATTTTTAATAGAAAGGCATACAAACCATTCTAGAACCTTTGTCAAACATTATTGTTGTATATTTCTTGGTAATATTTTGTAAGTATTTTTTAAAATTCATATTTGGTGCAATTATCTTCTAGAATATTATGAGTTTTGTATTGTTACATCCTTTTCCAAAACCTAATTAAAAAAAGAGTATCGAGCATCGTAAAACCCTTGTGGGAGACTTATACCATTGTGATCATCTATTTGAGATGACCAACATAATGGGTATCTCCAAAACACTTTTTTGGAAGGGAAGTATCATACGAAACTTTTGAGATATCTATCTCTTTGTAATTATCTCTTCAAGATGAATAGAGTAAGAGGTATTTTGCATAGCACTTTTTTAAGTAGCATTCCAAGTATTTTTTGGGTTTTTTAATTTCCTCTAGTATATGAATGAATCCACTACCACTACTAGTTGTGCATGCATAAATGGTTAATTATAGCATATTATTTATTTAGAGGATGTGTGTACAAGAAAAAATAATCACCAACCCAAAAATCCTAGTAATCATCATAACACTTCCCCAAATATCAATAGATTTGACCAACATCTTCTTTTTTCCTTAAATACCATGGATTTTCCTCCTCCCAATACTTTAGGTTCTTCCTCTCCTCATCCCAATAGCCATCCCCTAGCCACTCCTCCCACTACCCCTCCAATTGTTAATATTCTTCCTAGTACTATTGATCTTGATCTTCTTGCATATATTTTGAATCGCAAATAAACAATTACTTTCATTGTCAAGATCTTGAGTAATCAATACAACATGATTAATCCCATTATTAAGTCCTTGGATATCATACAAATATTCCTACAAATATATACTACTATACCTCCTCTTATCTAAGGGTCATAACAAACTATGGTTCAATAGCCTCTAATCATTCATCAGGAACCAAAAACTAGTGTTCTTCCACAACCACCACCTAGTCATAGTCCTCCATATTCCTATGGAAGTCGCTCAAATCCTTATGCCACCTAAGGTTATTCTCTAATTATGGATTTTTACAACCTAGGATTTTCTTCTTATTTGTATTCTATAGTAGGAGGTGATTTCAATTTTCTTGATTGGCCTTGTGAAGTTTTTATTCCTCATATCAACATGCCCACCTTTGAAGGTGTCAATCCATAAGGATGCAATATCAATAGCCTTATCTTACTAAACCATTTTCTTTTAGTAGATCATGTTATATTAGTAGCTTCTAAGTTGAGAACCCAATATCATCAATGGTTGTTGTGGTATATTTTCCAACATGGGGGTTCTTTTTTGTGGACTAACTTCAAAGAATGACTTCTCTAAATATTTAACAAAGGTTATTCCACATCGTATATGATCTATCTTATGCAAACATAGTGAAAAATAATAGTGGAGTATTTCGTCAAGTTCACCAATCTCCTCACATACACCCATCAATTGATTCCAACGGTGGTGGTCTTGACCTTTTTCCATGGTCTTAAGGATAAAATTCAATGGGAAGTATATACATTTTATCCTTATACTCTCGATGATTCTCAACATATAATTTTGGCAATAGACTAGAAGCTCCAATAATATAGTCCCCAATTTAATCATCCTTACAACAATAATAATAATTATTATGGATTCTTCTATTTTAAATATCATTCTCACCAACCCTGATATTAGACCTATGAAGAATTTCAATATATTTAAGTGGAATATGAAGATACAACAATATTTATCAAATAACAATATATCAATGTGTTGATTGATTTAGGTATTACACATAACTTTATAGATAATAAGACAATAAAGTCCTTGGGCTTGTATATCAATACTTCAAATTAGGATAAATTTCATGTCTGAATTGAAAATGAGGATACTGCTCATTCTGTGCATCAAATAGCTAAATTTAACATCCAAATGAGGGATTATACTTGGTCAAGAAAACACTTTGCCATGAAACTAGATAGTTTAGATGTCATCTTGGAAAAACAATGGTTATCTTAGCTTGGTAATGTTACTATTAATCCTCAGAAATATATGTCAAATGGATGGATAAGTGAATATTCATTACTATCCAAGGAATCCAACCCCCTCCCTCCAACATGATTAGCCCGCATAGCATAGAAAATATATTTAACAAAGGTGATTTTGGATTCTTTGCCCAAGTCAATTGCATGGAGTTTCAATATTTGGAGTTGCTTCTTTCAACTCATCCTTTAAATTCATAGAACACTAAATATCGCTATGAGAATATCCTTAGTGAACCCATGGGGCTTCCTCCTAAGTGCATACATGATCATGTCATCCATATTATTCTAATAATTCAACCTTCTAATGTGAATTCTTACAGCTATCCCTAGCCCTAAAAGTCATAAATTAAGAAGTTAATTTAGGAAATATTAGAGCAAGAAATCATTTGTCCAAGTGTTAGTCCATACTTCTCATTGATGGTGATGGTACGATGTAAGGATAATTCATGAAACATGTGTCTTGAATTTTTTCTCTCAAAAATATCACTACCAAATATAATTTTTCTATTTCTATTATAAATGATTTTTTGGATGAATTACATGGTGCTAGATACTTTATAAAACTATACTTACATTCTAGGTTTTCTCAAATTAGTGTTAGAAATGAGGATATCCCTAATACTACTTTTCATACACATAAGAATCACTATGAGTTCCTAGTAATACCTTTTGGTCTCACTAATTCTTCTTCCACTTTCCAAATTCTCATGAATCTTGTCTTCGCCAGTAACTTTTGAAAATAATTATTTTGTCTTAGTGGTACCAAGTTGAGTATGTCCTCTTCTTATAACCTTCAATTGGATGGTCAATTAGATATTGTTATTACATTTTTTATTTTGCTCAAGATAAGTAGTTTAATTGGGTTTAGTGAAACTCATTAGCTGAATATTGGTACAATACTTCTTACCATTCATCCCCATTTGAAGCATTATATGGTCAAAAACCTCCATCAATGGTATACTATGTTCTAGTATCCTCCAATATTACCCAAGTAGATAATTTGTTATAGCGATGATGGCTTATACTTTAGCTTCTTAAATATAATTTGACCTAGACCTAGAACCACATGAATAAATAGTAGGATTCACACCATTCTAAATGATAATTTGTCCTAGTAGATATGGTCCTTTTATGCCTATAACCCTACAAGCAATTATCCTTGAAGACCAATTCTAGTCAAAAGTTAGCTCCATTATTTTATGGGCCCTACAAGGTGGTTCATTACATTGGTGAAGTGGCATATTAGTTGGAACTTACACCATATTTCCACACCAATCCTACCTTTCATGTATCTTATCTCAAACAAGTTATTGGCCAGAAGGTGTAGTCCCATATTGAGCTTCTAGTACTTGATAATGAATATTGAATCACTCTCCATCCTAAAGTAGTGTTATGATCTAAATTTCATTATCTTTAGTCTCAATAAATTTAAAATTTCCTTATCAAGTGGTAGGACCTTCTCAAAGAAAATGTTACATGGGATCTTGAGATATTTTTCTAGTCTTTTCTAGCTTTGAGAAAAAAAATCCATGTAACAGCTCCAATTTATCCAATATTGACTATATTTATTTTAATTAGCGCAAGCCCTAGGTTTAGATAGTCAACCCTTGAGCATTAGGATTAGTATTAATGATTGATTTAGTCTATAAATAGGAAAAATTTAGGTGGCATTGATATTATATTCATATTTAAATCTCAGTTGCATTTATTGCAAATATGAAATTTTTCCCTCTCCAAGTGCCTATAAGACTTTTCTCTCTAAGTTGATAAGAAGTTGTTTTATTTTGAATTTGGATTTTGATTATTGCATAATTAATTTTTTATAATTGGATATGAATTACTATCATCATTTGGATAATGTTATTTACTCGTTATTGGATTGCTAGTATTATTTCTATAATTCTCAAAGTTATTTCATAACACAACTAAAAATAAGGTATGGATTGAGGCAATGGAAAAGGAGATAGAGTTAATTGAAAATAATGATGCTTG
The DNA here is from genome assembly GCA_028583015.1 of Wollemia nobilis. NCBI lineage: Eukaryota > Viridiplantae > Streptophyta > Pinopsida > Araucariales > Araucariaceae > Wollemia > Wollemia nobilis. The sequence continues at coordinate 5,937,441 of JAQPPZ010003280.1, forward strand.
GGAGTTAGTTCATCCACCAAGTAATAAGGATGTAATTGGTATCAAGTGGATTTACAAGACCAATTTCAAGAGTGATGGTACAATTAACAAGTACAAGATAATAGTAGATGCAAATTCTTTTGCATAAAAGTATGGTATGAATTATGAGGAGGCTCTTGGTGTTATATTGTAAGGCAAGATACTATAAGGTTGTTGTTGGACTTATCAGTATATAATGTATGGAAAGTACATCAGTTGGATATGAATATTGTATTTCTTAATGGGTTTATTGATGAGGATATCTATGTGGATCAACCACAAGGCTTTGAGAAGAAATATAATGAGAATTGGATCTAAAACCTCAAGAATATTCTATATGGACTCAAGCAATCCCCTAGGGCTTGTTACTCTTGGATAGAAAAATGGATCTTGGAGAGAGGCTTCATGAGAAGTAAAAATGAGCCCACTCTTTACATACAAACTTCAGGTAATGATATTCTTTATGTTTGCTTGTATGTTGATGATTTAATTTATATAAGTATTTCAAGAGACATGATGAAGAGTTGTCAAAGTTTGAGATGACGGATCTTGTTCTAATGCATTATTTTCTTTGGATGGAGATTTATTAATCACATGGTGAAAGCTTCATTAGCCAAGCAAAGTATATCCAAGACATGTTAAAAAAATTAGACTACAAGATTTCAAGCCAATGGTTGCTCCACTAGCTTGTGGTGAGAAGTTGATGAGGTATGGCGGTAGTCCCAAGTTCTATTAGAGTAAATATAGGAGTATGGTTGATAGTTTTATGTACCATACTGCTAGTAGACTATATATTACTTTTATATTCTCATTGGAATCCAGATTCATGAGCGGTCCAACTGAAATATATATTCAAGAAATGAAGAGGATTTTTATGTATGTGAATGGAACCAAGGAGCATAGCATCAATTATAGATCATTCAAGAATGAAATACTAATTGGCTTCATAGATTTGCATTGGGCAAGATTAATAGATGATAGAAAATCTATATTAGGGTATTGTTTCTCTTTTGGTATTGGGTTGATTTCTTGGAGTTTTAAGAAATAAACCAAAGTTGATTTGTGTTATATAGAGGTAAATTATGTGGTATTAGGTTAAGCATGTACACAAGAATTTTATATAAGAAGATGATGCACCTTGTCGGAGCCATAACTTGTGAACCGTACGCCCGTTTGCCTTGAAATTTAATAGGTGGTTCCGCATGCGTGTTCTGCATGAGGCTAATCTTTGATTCACCTCACCCTCCAAAAATCATGTTTTTGGGACCTAACTCCGACATCTAGTGTCCCAAAATTAGCTTTTAGAATAGGTTCCCGAGTTTTTTGGGTTTTTTTGCATGTTAGAGTTTTATTATCTTTTGTTATACCTTAAGTTGAGGCCTAATATTTTAAAGTAAGGTTCATTATTGTAAGAGGGATGTGTGCACCAAATTTGGGTGCAATCCGACTCATTTCTATTTTTAGCAGTTTTTAGAAAAAAGATCTATTTTTAGCAGTTTTTAGAAAAAAGATGTTTTAGGGTTTCTTTGGTTTTCGGTTGCTATATGATGGATTGTAATATTTTGGAGAAGGGGGTGAATTCAGGAATGAGAAGAATATCGATTTGCAGGTTTCTTCCATTATATTGCATTTGTGTTATGTGATTGGAGTCCATTTTGTTGGTCTCTTGTAGCTGAGTTTACACCATTTGGTATCAGAGCGGGTGTGATCTCGCTAGTGAAGGGAAGATGCCGCCTAGAAGATATGCCCAGATGAATAGGCAGATCGAGGATCTGAATGCAGAAATAGCATGGTTGACTGGTGTGATTGATCGCATGGGAGAGAGACATCCCAGGGCACGTGCAGATCAAGGATCTGATGATGAAAATGTACCTGAGGAACGTGGATCTGAGGTCCATGCAGAAGCAGAACCAGAGGGCCCAGAGGAAGAAGGGCACGATTTTGAAAATCGACTGATACGAGCTCTAGAGGGGCTTAAGGGGAATCGATATGGGATCAAGATCGAGGTTCCCGAGTATGTTGGTGGGTTGAAACCAGAGGAGTTGATCGATTGGATCAATAGCCTAGAAAAATATTTTGAATGGAGTAACCTTGGTGAAGAGAAGAAGGTTAAGCTCGCATGCACAAAGTTGAAGGGACATGCATTGATTTGGTGGGATCATTTATAGACTACACGATAGAGGAATGGAAAGGAAAAGATCAAGGATTGGATAAAGATGAAGAAGAAGTTACAGGAAAAATTTATACCTGTAGACTACTCCCAAACCCTATTTCATAGATTTTAGAATCTCCGACAGAAGGATCAAAGCATTGAGGACTATACTAATGAATTCTACAAGCTATCCATTCGAGTGGAGCACAATGAGACGGAGGACCAAAAGGCTGCCAGGTATGTAAATGGCCTAAGTTTTGTTGTCCAAGATGAGATGAGCATGCATCGCACTCTTACAGTGGAGGATGCATATCAAATGGCCCTCAAGGTAGAGGAGAAATTGAAAAGGGTTAATAGAAGAGGCAAGAAGGGATTCACACCCTCTTCAGGTCGGGGTCGAAGTGGATCTAATTTTCTCAAGGGAGAATCCTCAATACCTGCTAAACAAGAAGAAGATGGGCAGAATATGAGAGGAAGAGGATACCAACGAGGTAGAGGTTACGATGGTGGACGAAATGGGAATGATCCAAGAAGGTCGTATACCTATTATGGATGTGGTGAGGAGGGGCATAGAGCATTTGAGTGTCCCCAACGTGATGTCCAAGAAAGGGGTCAAGGAGGACAAGGAAGGGTCAATCTAGTTGAGATGGAAGAGCAGGATGAGGATGAAGTTGTTGCTGACATGGGGGAAGCACTTATGATAAGGAGGACATTGATTGTTCCTAAGAAAGAGAAGGTGTAGAGCAAAGCGAAGGGGCAGACCATAGATGGTGATGATTTTGGGCTATGAACGAACATCTTTCGAACAAGGTGTACATCAAGAGGGAAGGTATGTAACATTGTCATTGATGGTGGTAGTTGTGAGAATATGGTGTCAAATGTCATGGTTGATAAAATGAACCTAGAATGCGAAAAGCATCCTTATCCATATCGCATCTCATGGGTTAAGAAGGGGAATGAGGTAACAGTAGATCAGAGGTGTTTAATTAAATTTTCAATTGGGAGCACTTACAAGGATGAAGTGTGGTGTGATGTGATCCCGATGGATGCATGTCACATTCTATTGGGAAGACCTTGGCAGTACGACAGGGATACTAACCATAATGGGAGAAAGAATACTTACACATTATGGAAGGATGGTGTAAAGGTAGTTCTTGTACCTCTAAAGGAGGATGGGCCGAGTGAGAGTTTGTTGATGATGAAGGAGTTCCTTGTAGAGATCAAGGATGCTAGCTTATGTTATGCCTTAACAACTAGGAAGCTAGAAATAGAGGAAGTGGTTATGCCTACAGCAACAACTAAGTTGCTAAGTGAATATAAATATGTCACACCAGAGGAGTTACCGGATGGGCTACCACCAAAGAGGGATATCCAACATCACATGGATTTGATTCCAGGATCAGCGCTCCCAAATCAGGCAGCTTATCGGTTGAACCCAACACAGAATGCAGAGTTGAGTAGACAAGTGATAGAGTTGATAAAGAAGGGATTAGTTAGGGAGAGTATGAGTCCATGTGCGACTCCAGCATTGTTGACCCCAAAGAAATATGGTGACTGGCGGATGTGTGTGGATAGTAGAGCCATAAACAAGATCATAATAAAATATCGGTATCCTATGCCGAGAGTGGATGACATGATGGATGGATTGGCTGGAGCTAAATACTTTAGTAAAATTGATCTACGGAGTGGCTACTACCAGATCAGAATTAGAGAAGGGGATGAATGGAAGACAACTTTTAAGACAAAATATGGGTTGTACGAGTGGATGGTGATGCCATTTGGGTTGTCTAATGCACCCAGTACATTTATGTGGTTGATGAACAGAGTACTACGAGAATATAATGGTAAGTTTGTGGTTGTGTATTTTGATGATATTTTGATTTATAGTAAAAGTGAAGAGGAGCATTTGTTACACCTGAAATTAGTGTTAGACGTGCTCAGGAAGGAGAAATTGTATGTCAATCTAAAGAAATGTAGATTTCTTCAAGATAGTTTAGTGTTTTTAGGATTTGTAATCTCAAGAGATGGCATGAGGATGGATGACGAGAAAGTGAAGGCGATTCTGGAATGGCCTCTTCCATGAACTATAATAGAAGTAAGGAGCTTTCATGGCCTAGCTACCTTTTACAGAAAGTTCATCAAGAACTTCAGTAGTATAGCTACCCCTATAACTGAGTGCATGAAGGGGAAAGAGTTTGTATGGACTATGGCAGCAACAAAGAGTTTTGAACTCTTGAAGAAGAAGGTGTCGGAAGACCCTGTTCTAGTGTTACCATATTTTAGTAAGGTGTTTGAGGTTGATTGTGATGCCTCATTTGTTGGAATTGGTGGTGTCTTAAGTCAAGAGGGCCGACCTGTAGCATTTTTTAGTGAGAAGTTGAATGATGCAAGAAAGAATTATTCTACATATGATGTGGAATTTTATGCAATTGTGCAAGCATTGCAACATTGGAGGCACTACTTACTCTCAAAGGAGTTTGTGTTGTTTACTGATCATGAAGCATTGAGGTATGTCAACTCTCAAAAAAAGTTAAATAGTAGGCATGCCAAATGGGTTTCATTTTTGCAACAGTATACATTTGTCCTGAAGCACAAGTCGGGCAAACAAAATAAGGTTGTTGATGCATTGAGTAGGAGAGTCATGTTGTTGACCACTATGGAGAATGAAGTGGTAGGATTTGAGGGGATTAAATATCTATATGAATCTGATGCAGATTTTGGGAATATTGTGCAATAGTGTAAAAGTGCGGTAGAGGGTGAGTCCCATACTATTTTTGAAGAGTATTTTTTATAGAATGGTTACTTGTTTAAGGGTAATCGATTATGCATTCCCAATGGCTCTATGAGAGAGAACATCTTGAGGGAATTACATAGTGGGGGTTTGGTTGGTCATTTTGGAGTAGCCAAAACTACCACTCTTGTAGAGGAGAAGTACTATTGGCCAAAAATGAAGAGAGACATAATCAGGTTTGTCTCTAGATGCAGAGTATGTCAAATGGCTAAGGGCCATGCACAAAATACAGGGTTGTATATGCCACTGCCAGTTCCTACAGGACCATGGACCGATCTAAGTATGGATTTCGTGTTGGGGTTGCCCAAGACACAAGAGGGTAAGGATTCAATTTTTGTTGTGGTAGACAGATTTTCAAAAATGGTGCATTTCATTGCTTTCCAGAAAACTAATGATGCAACTAGGACTGCAGTCTTATTCTTTGATGAGATTGTGCGGTTGCATGGTGTTCCAAAGACTATTACTTCTGATCGGGATACTAAGTTCTTGAGTCACTTTTGGAGGACGTTGTGGAAGAAGTTGAACACCAGGCTGCAATTCAGTAGTGCTTACCACCCACAGACTGATGGGCAAACAGAGGTAGTGAATAGAAGCTTGGGAAACCTCTTACGGTGCATAGTTGGAGAAAAACCAAAACAATGGGATTTAGCCTTGTCACAAGCCGAATTTGCATACAACAGTTCAGTGAACAGGTCGACAGGTAAATCTCCTTTTCAAATTATTTATGGTCAAAATCCTAGAGGTGTATTAGATTTGGTTGAGTTACCAATTGGGGAACAAGTTAGTGATGATGCAGAAGCATTTGCTGAGCATATCCAGAAAGTGCAAGAGTCCGTGAGGGAAAAATTGCAGAGTAGTAATGCTCACTACAAAGAGTCTGTTGATGCACACAGAAGGGTGAAAGTGTTTGAAGAGGGTGATATGGTCATGGTTCATCTTAGGAAAGAAATATTTCCTAAGGGGACATATAACAAACTGAAACTTAAGAAAATTGGGCCATGCAAGATTTTGAAGAAGATCAATGATAATGCCTATAAAGTGGAGTTGCCCGATGAATTTGATATTTCACCCATTTTTAATGTTTCTGATTTATTTTAGTATCTTGGTACTATCGAGGATGGTGAATTATAGGAGATAGTAAATTGGGCATGACAGATTCCTAAGAAGAAAAAAGATAGAGTTGCACAGGTGCTCGATAAGAAGGTGATCACCACTAGACATGGGAGCTACAACAGATACCTGGTTCAGTGGGAAGGATTACCACAGTCAGATAACACTTGGGTTTTAGAGTTAGAGCTAAAGAAAATTGATAACCAGAAGCTACAAGATTTCAATTCAGCTGAACTCGCAGGAGCTGAGTTCTTTTTCACCAGAGGAGAATGATGCACCTTGTCGGAGCCATAACTTGTGAACCGTACGCCCGTTTGCCTTGAAATTTAACAGGTGGTTCCACGTGCGTGTTCTGCATGAGGCTAATCTTTGATTCACCTCACCCTCCAAAAATCATGTTTTTGGGACCTAACTCCGACATCTAGTGTCCCAAAATTAGCTTTTAGAATAGGTTCCCAGGTTTTTTGGGTTTTTTTGCATGTTAGAGTTTTATTATCTTTTGTTATACCTTAAGTTGAGGCCTAATATTTTAAATTAAGGTTCATTATTGTAAGAGGGATGTGTGCACCAAATTTGGGCGCAATCCGACTCATTTCTATTTTTAGTAGTTTTTAGAAAAAATATCTATTTTTAGCAGTTTTTAGAAAAAAGACGTTTTAGGGTTTCTTTAGGGTTTCTTTGGTTTTTGGTTGCTATATGATGGATTGTAATATTTTGGAGAAGGGGGTGAATTCAGGAATGAGAAGAATATCGATTTGCAGGTTTCTTCCATTATATTGCATTTGTGTTATGTGATTGGAGTCCATTTTGTTGGTCTCTTGTAGCTGAGTTTACACGGAAGAGTTATTGAGGATTTTAGAGAGGTTCAAAATGGGTCAATAGAGATTTTTTGTGACAATGGAGGAGTAATTGAGTTATCAAAAAAACCTATGTTTCATGCAAGGATGAAACACATTAGGTTGAAGCATCACTTTGTGAGAGACGTTATATAGGAAAATAAGGTGGTTATGCAATATGTTAAATTTAAAGACCAAGTGGAAAACATCTTGACCAAAGGGCTTTTGAAATAGGCCCATAAAAAATTGAAGGAGCTAGACATTTCTCCAATTTGCATCAAAGGGATAATATTGGAGACCATGATGCAAAATTGATTAATTATTAATTAATTAATTTAAATTAATAAAATTATAATAAATAATTATTATTTATTTATTTTATTATTTTATTAAATTGATTATTTTTGAGTGAAAAATCACTATATTAAGTATAAAGGCCTAATCATACAAAAGGGTGGGTGGATGGACATGTCACACCCCATACGCAAATCAAATCGGCTGATGAGGCAGCCAGGACAAAGTTCAAAGTACCATCGCCAAACAACCACCGACTGGCGGGATTAACTAAAGCATTAAATCAAAACACATTGATCAAAACATAAAGATAATCATAACAGTAGCCATTAATTATTCTACACCCCATCATCGGGAGGATCCGCCGCCTCCGCCTCCTCATTGTGTTTCCAGATGTTACTGGGGAGTGAAGTGCTCCAACCTGGCCTGGAAGCGTGTCATAAACCTCGTGCTAATTTAGACGGGTTGGATTTTTTGATGCCTCAATAACTACAAGTTGATTTGGAATGGTCTAGTCTGTATTTGCATTTGTACCGTCATCATTGAGAAATACATTTGTACCGTCATCAATGTCTATGCTCTAGCCGTTACTGCCTTCATCATTGCTTATAAATTGATTGTTTTTTTTTTTTTTTGTGGAAAACATCCCAAAAGGGATTCCACTTTCGGGTAAGACACAAGGAGGCAGGGGTATCCATTCTGCAAAAAATGCCCAGGACTCAGACCTGGCCTACCACCTTTGACATACTCAAGGAGCAAACAAACACACAAAACCAAATTAAAAAAAGTAAATAACAACAAAAATAATAAAATAAAATAAAAAGCATGCTCCTTGAGTGTGTCAAAACCAAACACGCACAATAAAATAAAAGAAACTACAACACAAACCACATAGAAAAACACAAGAACCACATAACAAAACACAAACAAGACAAAAACAAAAAACATAGAAAACACTCACATAAAAAAATAAAATAACACAAACAAAGAGAAACCCAAGAACAAGAACGAAAAAAACACGAGAACAATAACAAAAAATATTAAAAAAAACAAAATAACAAAAACACAAGAACAACAAAAAACAACACAAAGAACACAAAAACAAAACAAAATAAAAGAACCCACCCACCTTAAAAAACTAAACAAAAAAACAAAGAAGACAAAAGAAAAAAAAATGAACAAAACAATGACCTATCTAGACCATAAGACTATTAATGCAAGAATCAACAAAGGAAACAAAATAAATAATAGAATGAGCTAGGGAACTAAAAAAACTGAATGAACCAAAGAGAAACAAAAAAAAAAAAAAACAAGAAGAAATTAGGTACCTTCAGAACTGGAGCCATCCAAAGAAATGATAGAAAGAAGAGCTTCCCTAATTTGAGAATCCCACCATATAGGAGGGTGGCCATAACAAGTAAGATCACCTTTGTCCAAAGACCAATTAGCTAAAGCATCAGCACTCTTGTTTTGATTTCTGACCACATGATTGTAATCAACTTTCAAAAATCCCATCCGGATTAACCGAATCTTCTCAATAATTCTTTTTATTCTCCAATCCACCTTATGATTCTTAGGAGTCTTCAAGAGATTAATCATAAGTTGAGATTCAGACTCAACTAACACCTTTTCTCATCCAACCTTAGTAGCCTCCTGAAGGCCTCTAAGGATACCATACCCCTCAGCAAGGTTATTGGAAAGAATACCCAAATTCTCAGCAAAAGTAAAAACCAGGGAGCCATCTTGAAAGTCTACCAATTCCTCCCACACTGGCTTTTCCAGGGTTCCCTCTAGAGGCTCCATCAGTATTGACTTTTCTAAAATCCTGAGGAGGAGGTTTCCAATTTCTAGTCCTATCCATCTTACTAATACTCACATTCCCTTTAAGATGGTTGCCCTTAGAAGGTTTAATCTTCAATCTTTGCATCACTTGATCCCATCTTTGGTGGGAGTTTTGGGGGTGATTAAGGAGTTGATGGACTGATTCAACTAAGTTGGCTATGGTATTTTGCCAAATATAGTGAATATCCTTCCTATCTTGATTAAAAATTTTGTTGTTCCTTTCATTCCAAATATTCCAAAGAAGAATGGTAGAACCCATCCAAACTAACTGCCTAATAAAATGATCAACACCCTCTTGATTAGGCCAATCCCTCCAAAGCTGTTCAAAAGTGAAAAAATTGGACCACTGTAAGCCAAGTAAATTTTCCATTCTCCTCCATAGCTCAGAGGCTAAAGTACAATCAATAAAAATATGGTTGATATTTTCTATATTAAAATAACGCTCATAGGCGTTCTCCGAATTCGTTGATTAACCAACTTGGTGGTTAATCAACTACATTGTAATCTTTATATGCAAATCAATGAGAATGAGTTGAGTGCTTCATCAATTTCTTCATGGCATCAGAGCTACGGACGCAGACCGAGCAGACAGGACGGACGAGCGCAGACAGACTGACGAGCGGACAGGACGCAGACTGATGAGCGAATAGGACGAGCAGACAGGATGCAGACTGACGAGTGAACAGGACGCAGACCGTAGACCGCGGATGATGCAGACCGACTGACGAGCGGACAAGACGCAGACCGAGGAAGGAGACAGAGCGGCGGATCGGGGAGACGGCTGTGGAGGCAAAAGGGCGGACTGGGGGTGGTTTCCCGAAGGCAACCGAAAGCTTAAGGAGCTTTCAGAGTTCTTAAACCCTCCCACAGTGGCCGCATAGGCCATGTGGGATAAGTTTTTTTTTGCCTGTCTTCGGCCCCGAGGCTGTAAATAGATCCCGGTTCACGCTTGTTCCCGTCGGGCCTTCTGGCTCACGTGGTCAGGGCGGTGAATGTTAGGCAGTAGGTTTCGGGTTCGAATCCCTTCGGGGAAGATATCTTGATGCCCTGCATAGATTTTTGACGCTCTGCAATTTTTTGACGCCCTGCACAGATTTTTGACGCTCTGCATAGTTTTTTGATGCCCTGCACAGATTTTTGACGCTCTGCACAGTTTGTTGACGCCGGAACAGCGCAGTTGACGCCCGTGATGCCTGCTAATGGCCATTTGACGCCTAAGCAGTCTACATGACGCCTTGACAAGCTCCAATTTTGAGAGTTTCTCTAGGTATTTTTTTCCCAATCCTTGTCTACTTTGCAATTTGAAGGGGGGGAGATCTCAGTTCTTTTTCACATGATTCATTTGCAAAATTGTCAGATAAAGGGGGGAAATCAAACCATTTGGCAGAATAATTGCTAGATGTGAAATAGGTGCTAAGATTTGTGGGCATTTATGATTGTTTCCTTTGCATTTAAATATTTTGTTTTCTTGCATTCACAATCATAAATTAAACAAAGTATAAGACCCCAAATTTATACCCTATTTGTGCAATTTATTGCACAACAGCGTTCGGTATTTGAGATACCTCTGGTCCACACTTACAGGTAATGCTGTCGTGCTTTGGACTACTGTATTCGCCGCCTAATATAGCTGCAACAACGACGTCTGAGCTTGTTCTCTATAAATCGTCGGGGAGAAATAAGGCAAACCAGTTTTTTTCCCATTTCATACCCACATCGTGATTGTTGTTAGGCGTAAATCCTGACGAAAGTTTTTTCCAAAGTGTTTAGGGGAAGTTACGCCCCACGCATGCGGAATAAAACTTTCTATGGTAGGTGTCATTAACAACACGATGCCCTTTCAATATCGCCTATGTTCAATATATTGTGCTTCTCATGTGTACTTATAGTCTCCCTCACGTAAGGGCGAGTACATATTGAGTAGTATACTGTTCCTATATACCTATAGTTTCCCTCACGTAAGGGCGGGTATATATTGAATGGTTACAATATAACGATCTGGCAGGTATAAAGAAAGGGAGACCAATTGGTGGTATAAGGAACCTTCATAATGGCCACAATTCATAAGTATCTCTCAGATTCACAACTGTTGAAAGGTCCTAACTTTGTTCCATGGAAGACAAAGATGAAAGCCATACTTCAGTTGGAAGATTTATGGGATGTAGTGACTGGCACTGCAAAACGTCCTCAAACAGCAGGAACAGATCAAGATGATTGGGATAAGAAAGACAAGAAGAGTCTTGTGTTTATCTTGCTTGCTACCACAGATGAGGTGCAACCTCATATTTGTGATGCAAAAACTAGTAAGATAGCCTGGGATGCTTTGATCACAGTGTATGAAGGGAAGAATCAATCCACTATTCTCCATCTTCAAACTCAACTACATAATCTCAGTATGAGTTCTGGAGAAACAGTTGACATCTTCCTTTGCAGAGTGGCAGACTTGAAAGCAAAATTGAATGCTATGGGAAAACCTGTGGATGATGATGTCTTGAATTATGTTATCTTGAGAGCATTACCAAGTTCCTACAAGATGTTGATCACTTCTCTCAATGTTTCTGGTAGACAAGTCTCATTTGTGGAACTGGTAAACTTGCTTCAGAATGAGGAGGCAACTCAGGTCCAGAAAGATGATATGCCCGATAATGCTCTCTCCACACAACAAAGTGGTAAAAAGCAAGGCCAGTTTCAAAAAGGAGGTGCTTCTTCCAAAGGAAAAGGGAAGCAATCTCAGCAACAAGATACAAAATATTGCAAAATTTGTGACATGAATAACCATGACACCAACAGGTGTTGGTTCAAAAACAAGCAACCAAATGAAAGAGGTCCACAAAAGAAGGGCAAGAACAAGAAAAAATACAATAAGCATAAGCACTCTAAAGGCCATGTTGCTTATGCTGAATCCAACTCAGACTCAAATTCTCCTGAGTCCGATTCAGATTCTGACTCTGAAAGAGCACACAAGGTGCTCATGACTCATACTTCGTCTTCCCAGATAGATGTTGTATGGTATATTGATTCAGGAGCTAGCAAACACATGACTGGGGATAAATCCTGGTTTGATACTTTTGTGGCGAAAGAGGGTAAGCCAGTCACAATTGCTGACAATCAGGTATATCAAGTAAAAGGAGAAGGGGATATTTTTGTGTCTCTTCCTGATGGTAATTGTCAGATTGAAAAGGTTCTCTATGTTCCAGGCTTAGCCAATAATCTGCTATCAGTCACACAAATGTTGGATAGAAACATGGAAGTCGTGTTTCGAGTTGTCAATGGCAAGAAGAGATGTTTTATCACACACAGTGGTAAACATGTTGCAACCGGCTCTTACAAACATGGCTTGTTTATTCTCGATGCTATTTCCACTCCACATGTTGCTTTGGCTGCAACTACAAAGGAGGCCACCTCTCTCTGGCATCGGCGTTATGGGCATCTCAGTTCTGGATATTTGCTTGAATTACACAAATATGGGATGGTGAAAGGTCTTCCACCCCTCTCATCTATCTTACCAGTTTGCTCGGATTGCTTAGCAGGGAAGCAACATCGAGTGCCTTTTGAAGCAAGCTCCTCTCGAGCTGCAAAACCTTTAGAGCTGGTACATACCGATCTGTGTGGTCCTATGCCAACCAGCTATGGTGGGAAAAAGTATTTTCAACTATTCGTTGATGATTACTCACGGAAGATGTGGGTTTTCTTTCTTCAGTTGAAATCAGAAGCGTTTCTCTACTTTCAACAGTTCAAGAAACTTGTTGAGAAGGAGTCGGGATGTTTGATAAAAACCCTCCGCTCAGATCGAGGGGGGGAATACACCTTTGAAGAGTTTTCAGAGTTTCTTAAGAAACATGGGATCAAAAGACAACTGACTACAGCCTATACACCTCAGCAGAATGGAGTTGCAGAAAGAAGAAATCGTTCCATTATGGAAATGGTTCGATGTATGCTAAAAGGAGCACATCTTGAGGATCAATATTGGGCAGAAGCAATAAACACAACATCATACCTCCTAAATAGAGCACCCACTAGAGCTCTACAAGGGAAGACTCCACAAGGAGCATGGAGTGGTAAGAAACCTTCCATTGCTCATCTGAAGGTGTTTGGATGTAAAGCATTCATGCACATTCCAAAATAGAAAAGGAGGAAGCTGGATGAGAAAACCCTGCAGTGTATCTTTCTTGGCTATGATGAGTACTCAAAAGGTTATCGATTGATTGATCCTAAGACCAAGAAGACACATGTAAGTAGAGATGTTATATTTGATGAAGCTCTCACATCAAAAGACACATCCACAACTGTATACCTAGATGAAGAAGAGCCTAAGAAGGAGGTTCAACTTCCACAACAAAAACAGAAAGTTCCAAAATGGTATACTAGCACTTTGAGAGATGCTAAGTTGAAATCCCTTCCAGATCTATCTCTTGATAGGCCATGTACTCGCAGTATGACTCAACGGATGAGAGCAGAAGAATCTACTTCAGAGGTTGACGAACTTTGTCAACACTTTGATGATTTGTCAGTGGGTACAGAAAATGATAGAGAGGAAGATAAGGATGGAGAAAAAATTTATATGTCTACATTGAATACAAACGAACCCACAACGGTTCAATCTGCACTTGATGAACCACAGTGGAAAGAGGCCATGGATGTAGAACATAAATCTCTCCTTAAAAATAATACTTGGAAGTTAGTCGATCTACCAACAGGGAAGAAACCCATAGGCTGCAAATGGGTGTTCAAAGTAAAGTATAAGGCAGATGGATCTATTGATAAGCATAAAGCCCGGCTTGTTGCAAAGGGATATGCTCAGAAAGAAGGCATAGATTATGAAGAGACTTTTGCCCCTACTGCAAAAATGACTACCATTCGTGTACTTTGTGCCATGGGAGCTCAGTTTGGGTGGAAATTGCATCAGATGGATGTTAAAAGTGCCTTCTTGAATGGTGACTTACAAGAAGAAGTATACATGACTCAACCAGAAGGATTCGTGGTTGAGGGGCAAGAACAAAAAGTATGCAAGTTGATCAAATCATTGTATGGGCTAAAACAAGCTCCTCGAGCTTGGTATATCAAGATAGACAGTCACCTTGTGCAGCATGGTTTCATAAGAAGTCCCTCAGATGCAAATCTCTATATTAAGAAAAATGGTTCTGATATAGTGATTCTTGTACTTTATGTGGACGATCTGATCATTACAGGAAGCTCAGAAAGAATGATTGACTTAGTGAAAAATGACTTGAAGCAATCATTTGAAATGACAGATCTAGGACTTCTGCACTATTGTCTTGGTTTAGAAGTTACTCAGCAAAAATTTCATATTAGAGTAACACAAAAGAAGTATGCCAAGACTTTAGTAGAAAAATATCGGATGACTAACTGTAAGTCAAAGGCAACTCCCATGGAGCAAGGACTTAAGTTATCTCGATATGATGAGTCACCTCAGGTAGATGGTACTCTCTATCGCCAGTTGATTGGGAGTCTCCTATATCTGACAAATACCAGACCAGATCTCAGTTTTGTTGTGGGATATCTTTCAAGGTTCATGCAAGAGCCTAAGATGACACACTGGAAAGCAGCAAAAAGAGTGCTTCATTATGTTCATGGTAGTACAAATTATGGTCTGGAATATAGAAAGAATAATAACTTTTTCTTCTTGGGATACACAGACTCAGATTATGCCGGATCTATTGATGATCGTAAATCCACTTCTGGATATGTTTTTCATCTAGGATCTGGACCTATCTCATGGCACAGTAAGAAGCAACATGTGGTTGCTTTATCTTCTACAGAAGTAGAATATCGTGCAGCCAGTGAAGCAGTCTACGAGATAATGTGGTTAAGTCGCATTCTTACAAACATGGGCCTTCCAAAGAATCTTCCTCTTCATTTGTTTTGCGACAATCAAGGTGTTTTGAATCTTGTCAAAAATCCAATCTTTCATGAACGTACCAAACATGTTGATACCAGATGTCATTTTATTCGAGATGAAGTTCCAAAGCACCATATACAACTTCAATACATTCCTACTGATGCGCAAGTTGCAGATATCTTTACCAAAGCACTTGGACGTATCAAATATGAAAAATTTCGTGATACTATTGGAATTTGCCAATAATGTAATAAGGGGGGATGTTAGCATATGTTGTTATGTTATATCACATTATTAGCACTAATATTAAAATAACGCTCATAGGCGTTCTCCGAATTCGTTGATTAACCAACTTGGTGGTTAATCAACTACATTGTAATCTTTATATGCAAATCAATGAGAATGAGTTGAGTGCTTCGTCAATTTCTTCACTCTTCACACATTTCACATCTAAAAGGGCCATGAAAACCACGCTTCATAAGTTGCTCACCAGTAAGCACCCTACGATGCAATAAAATCTAATTAAAGAACCTCACATTATGCCAGAGCGTTTGAGTCCAAAATTGAGAAAATATGTTAGAAGAATGGTTGGGATTATTATGGCATAAGGTCAAATAACCTTGAGTAACTAAATATTCACCCTTAGTAGTGTTGTTCCATCCAAAACAATATTTTTCATGGGACCAAGAGATGGATCTCATATGAAGGATGCCTTGGATATCTTGTCTTTGCCTTTCTGGGATTTGAATAGGCCAGTCCTCAATAGGGATCCAATATCTACCAACCTTTGAATTACCGAGTATGGTACCGATAGTAATTAGCCACCTTTATCCAATTAGCTTGGTGAAGCTCCTCCATCCAAGGCCTCCAATCGGGAAACTGAGTTATCAAAGGCTTGTGACCATCCCAAGAATCTATCAAAAAATTTGCATGTTGACCATTATGAATGATCCAAAATAATTTTTTCTTTATCAAATCCTCACCAGTCTTAAGAACTACTAAAATGGGAGAACCTTTGGTAGGAAGTTGATAGCGAACAAGGTCTTTAGGACTTTTGTTCTCAGCATATTTAGCACAGAGATTATTGGCCCAAAGAGCATTGGGGTTATGCAACATCCTCCAATATAATTTAGCAGCTAAAGCTTTGTTGTTATTAATTGAAGACAAGAATCCTAACCCCCTTCACTCTTAGGAAGACATAAAGTATCCCATTTCACCAAGGCCCATTTTCTTTTCTCCTTAGTACCACTCCAAAGGAAACGATGACTGATTTGATCCAATTCTCGAAGAACGACCTTTGGGATATTCAAAATGGAAGAAACATAAATAGGAATAGCTTGAAGGACTGATTTTACCAAGGTGATTCTACCCCCGAAGAAAGCCACTTGTTGGTCCACTTTCCAATTTTCTTCTTGACGTTGTCCAACAACCAATTCCAATCTTTATTTTTCTGCCTTTGAATATTTATGGGAATACCTAAATAAGTGATTGGAAGAGAGGTCTTCTTATATCTTAATTTATCCAAGACCAAGGATTCCTGTCTAGCAGAGTAGTGAAAGAAAATAACTTTAGATTTGTCTTCATTGATCAACCGCCTCGATAGCCTTAGAAAAATAGCTAATGATTTGCTTAATATTAGAAGCTTCCTTAACTGTAGCTTTACCTAAAAAGGTAGATTCATCCACAAATTGAATATGAGAGATAGGTTTAGCTCCATGATCAATGGTAACTCCCTCAAAGGTTTTGTTTTCCCTATTTTTTGTTATAGTCCTACCCAAGCATTCAGCAATAATGATGAATAAATAAGGGGATAGCGAGTCACCTTGCCTAATACCTCTGAAAGCTGGGAAAGACTGAGAAGGCCTGCCATTGATAAGAACTAAGTAGGAAACTGAAGAGATACATCCCATAATCCAATCCATCCAATCCTTAGAGAAACCAAATTGCCTCAAAACTTTGATAAGGAAGTGCCTATCCACTCTGTCATAAGCTTTGGATAAGTCTAACTGGATGAACATAGAAGGATAATTTTGCATATCCATGGAATGGATGGCTTCCTGAGCAAGAACTATCTCATCTACTATTTTACGTCCTTCCACATATCCCCCTTGCTCTGGGGAAATAATATTATGCAAAAGAGGCTTCAACCTTTCTGCCATGATTTTAGTAATAATTTTGAGAACATTACATAAAGCAATAGGTCTAAAAGCTGAGATATGATCAACCTCTTGAGCTTTTGGAACAAGAGTAATATAAGTTTTATTGATAACCTTCAAAATTTCTTTGGATTTCCTGGCTTCTTCCACCACATCTAATAAATCAACATGAAGGATATCCCAGAACTCTTGGTAGAACTCAATAGGAAAACCATCAGGACATGGGGTTTTCCCTTTTTGCATTTTAAAAACTACTTGTTGAAGCTCATTGATAGTAACAGGAGTAGTCAAAATAGAGTTCTCCTCATAAGTGATAAGAGAAGGGATTGCTTGAAGAACATTTTGTTGTGAAGTCGAGTCAAGAGGAGTAGCAACAAAAATATTGGAAAAGTAATCAACAACAATAGAGTTCATGCCATCCCAATGCTACATACCAAACCTAGCAGTCGGCTAGGTTATCCAAGTGAATAAAAATTCATATATATTAGCATAGTTTTCATTAATTGATTTTTATCTCATCTTTGCTATTTTATCTCTACGTATTCGCACTTGCCTTCACGGCGGGATCTGCCCTCCTAGTGGCAATTGATTTTAATTAAATACTTTCATACTCATCGCATTCCGTATTCGATTGATTATTTGTTCTGGTTGTATAGTTCAATAATAAATAGTGCTTCCATTCAAGAAATAGTAGAAGGCGTTGCCTTCCAAGTGGTATCAGGTTGGTACGATCCAACACACCTGGGGAGACAATTCGATTGAAATACGTAGTCCCAGAAGCTGCGAAGTTCTGCATTCTCACTCGCAGGAAATTCGTCGAAGCCATGCAAATTTTGCGTTTTCAATTGACGAACCTTCATGCAGCATTGCCGCCAAATCCCGTGTACATACATAGTAAGAATTTGAATTGGGAAATCTACTCACGTGTCTGAAGAAAAACGAAAAAAATTGCTTACGGATCCGTCGAGAATTTACTCTGCCAAACGCTTAAACTGGTTCGCAGGTCGTCAACCAATCAATAATCGCGAATATTTTTATTAACCGAAAAAGCTAAGGTTGTTGGTTTTATTTTTAATTGCTGACGTCAGTTTAAATTCTCTGTTGCGTTGGGTTTAAATTTCTTTATCCCACATTGGGTGTACACAGTTAACAAACGGGTTTAAAAAAAGTACATCACACCTTCTACGGTGTGACTTCGGTCACACATTAGTTGCTCCTCTTCCATTGTCCGTGCCATGTTCGTGTGTCCGTCCTTGCTGTCCGCATGCATCATGTCATCCTTGTTGTCCTCTGTCCATGTCGTGTTGTCCTTGTTGTCCACGTCATGACGTCCTTGCTGTCCTCTGTCTGCATCGTGTTGTCCTTGTTGTCCACGTCGTGTCGTCCTTGCTGTTCGCGTCATGTCAGTTCGTCGTGTCCAGTCCACTCGCATGTCATGTCAATTGTTCGGTCTTTCCTCGTGGTCCGGTCTACGTGTGTCACTTCAATTCCAATTGGGTTTTCGTATCCCGCAAGTCACTGTCAAAGGTTGCTATGTCAAAATTTGTCACTAAAAGTTGTTAAAAAGTTGTCACTAAACTGTCAAAAGTTGCTATCAAAAGTTGCTGTCAAGGAGGAGCCCAAAGTCCACATTAAATTCCGCGTCGCAGTTGGAGCGATACTTAAAGCGGAATCCAAATTTTTGCTAAACTCAACCAAATTTGGCAGTAGTCAAAGCTCAAAAGCTCCTAAGCAGGCTATGTTAACAAGTGCATGAGCAAAAGGTGGACCAAAGGATCTAACGGTCGACTATCAAGCTCGAAGACGACCAATAACAACGCAAGAAGACCTAATCGAAGCCCAGGTACAAAAAATTCTCCTTCTCCTTTCAAAATTGGCAGTTATAATCCACATCATCCACTGGTAGACCCTATGGCTACTAACCCTCCCCCAACTCACGAAAACATCACACAAGGAAACTCAAGTAACTCGAGCCGTTTCCAACGATGAATCTCTTCGACTCTTAATAGATGGTATGAACGAAATTAGTCTCAACCTAAAAACCCTAGTGCGAGCACAAAACCAGCTTAATCCCAATACTAATCCCCAAAATCACTCCCATGCCCAAAGGAATGAAGAAAATGTCGATCAAGATGACGATTGGGAACAACAAAGAGGCAATTCGGATAATTATAGGGATCGCTATCATAGACAGCGGTATAACCAAGATCAAGAAAGGGATACGGGTTATCACCAACCGAGAGGCCCTAATAATTTTCCATGCATTGATATGCCCACTTTTGAGGGTCATGATCCTCGTGGTTGGATAGCCAAAATGGAAGGCATTCTCGACTTATACCAAATTAAGGAATTTGATAAAGTCCCTTTCGTTGCATCAAAATTAGGCACTGAGGCCTACCAATGGTTCGTATGGCTTAAGCGAGAGAAAGGAGCTACTATTAACTGGAGAAAATTCACTACCTCTTTTTTAGAAAGATTTGATGAAGGAGCTACATCGTCATACATAGTAAGACTGTTATCTCTTAAACAAGAAGGATCGGTTAGCGAATTCATTTCGGAGTTCACCAGTTTACTACCATATACTTTAGACCTCAGTCCCGACACAGTGGTAGGAGCTTTTCGCAATGGATTGAAAGAAAATATTAGAGTGGAGGTAGACATTCACAATCCAACCTCGTTGAACGATTGTATAAGAATAGCTAAGCTGGCTGAGAAGAGAAATCAGTTGTATGCACGGCGTGAAACTTATAGTCGTCCTTCGTATCGCAACAATTCCTTTCGTAGAAATGATCAACCATCAAGATACTTTTGCTATAAATGTCGCACTCATCACCCCAGGGAACAAGCATGTGCCCAAAAACAAAACTTTCATATTGAAGGCGATCAATATGAAGGAGAAGAGGAAGAAACTTACCACCCAGAAGAACCTATGCAAGAAGAACTACCAAGTACTTTAGAAGAAAAGGAAGAGGATACAATGGCGATCTCCGTGCATGCCCTCATGGGGTTAACAACCCACCATACCATCAAGGTTCCAGGATTTCTCCGCCAGAAAAAGGTGAATGTGCTAATTGATTCTGGCAGTACCCACAATTTTATCGACATCAAAACAGCAAAAGCTTTGAATTTATTCATTAACTCTTCCACCAAAGACAAATTCCAGGTTCTAGTGGCCAACGGGGTGAACGCACAATGTGTTGGTCGAACATCTCAAGTTTCCATAAAAATGGGAACTTATACCTGGTTTGGATCCCTTTTTGTCATGAATTTAGGGAACTCTGATGTCATTTTGGGAGTTGAATGGTTGGAAACATTAGACACGGTTAGCTTCAATTTCAAAAAATTATTTGTGGAATGGAAGGAAAACGGACGAGTCATTCGCTTACAAGGCATTACTACTCCTCCATCACAAATGGTGAGCTCTCATAGTATGGAGAAGATGTTAAAAAAGGGTGGATATGGATTTATAGCTCAAGTTAATTGTTTGGAAAAACAATCTCGAGTAACTTCGGATATTACTGATCCAGATTTACGAGACATTGTAACAAAGTATGATGAGGTTTTCCAAGAACCTCAAGGATTACCACCTAAACGATCTCATGACCATGCCATCCATTTGGTTCCAGGGAGTGTCCCACCTAACAGTCGTCCTTACCGCTATCCTCAACCACAAAAAATAGAAATCGAACAGATCGTTCAGGATCTGCTAGATCATGGAGTCATTCGTCACAACACTAGCCCTTATTCCTCACCTGTAGTTCTGGCTAGACGAAAAGATAACTCTTGGCGTATGTGTCCTGATTTTCGTTCTCTCAATAAACTAACTATCAAGGACAAATTTCCTATCCCTGTCATAGATGACCTACTAGATGAGCTGCATGGTGCAAAATTTTTTACAAAATTAGACCTTCGCTCGGGATTTCACCAAATCCATGTCCGAGAAGAAGATATTCCCAAAATGGCTTTCCGTACTCATGAAGGTCATTACGAATTTTTGGTTATGCCTTTTGGTCTCACCAATGCACCATCCACTTTCCAAAGTCTCATGAACCAAGTGTTTCGTCCATTCCTCCGTAAGTTTGTCTTAGTTTTTTTCGATGACATTCTCATATATAGCCAAACATGGAAGGATCATTTACATCATGTGGATAAAGCCCTTCACATTTTACACAAAGAAAAGTTATTTGTCAAACGTTCCAAATGTTCATTTGGTGTCCAAGAAGTTGAGTATCTTGGTCATATAGTTTCACACGAGGGCGTCAAAGTTGATCCCAATAAGATTAAGGCAATTCAAGAGTGGCCTTTACCTAAAACCATCAAGAAACTTCATGGTTTTTTGGGTCTCACGGGCTACTATCGCAAGTTTGTACAAAATTATGGTAAGATTGCAGCACCTCTCACAGCACTCACAAAAAAGGATGCTTTTCGTTGGTCGAAAGAGGCTACTCAAGCTTTCGAAGCTCTTAAGGAGGCCATGTGTACAACTCCAGTATTAGCAACCCCCAATTTTCACAAACCATTTATTATCGAATGTGATGCGTCAGGAACAGGAATTGGGGCTATATTAATGCAAGAAGGTCATCCGTTGGCATTTGAAAGTAAACAACTCTCCGAGAAAAATTTGGGAAGATCGACATACGAAAAAGAAATGTTGGCTATTCTTCATGCAGTAGAAAAATGGAGACACTACCTAATCAGTAGCCGCTTCATTATCAAAACAGATCATAGTAGTCTCAAACATTTTCTTGAGCAGAGGTTTTCCTATCCGAAACAAAATAAGTGGTTAACCAAACTATTGGGTTATGATTTTGTTATCGAATACAAGAAGGGGAAGGAAAATGTAGTTGTCGATGCGCTATCCAGGAAATATGAAGACGAAGTAGTCATTAACGCTATTTCAGGTCCTTGCTCCCAATGGGTGAATCAATTACAAGATGAATGGTTGTCCAATAGCGAAACTGCTCAGATAATTCAAGAATTATCTATTGGGTCCTCTAAACACCCTTTGTTCTCTTATGAAGATAAAATCCTCTGGAAGAAGAACCGCATTTACATTCCACACAACTCAGAACTCAAAACGAAGATCCTAGACGAATCACACGCTTCTCCATCGGCGGGACATTCAAGATTTTTGAAAACATATTTAAGGATCAAACAATCATTTTGTTGGAAAGGATTAAAAGCCGAAGTCAAACAATGGGTAGCGAGAATGCGAAGTTTGCCAGCGCAATAAAGGAGAGACAGTCAAATCACCAGGGTTATTACAACCCTTACCCATCCCTGAACGTCAGTGGGAACATATATCCATGGATTTTATTGAAGGTCTTCCAAAGTCAGAAGGCAGGACAGTAATCTTCGTAGTGGTAGATCGGTTATCCAAATACGCTCACTTTCAGGCTTTACAACATCCATTTTCCGCAAGCAAGGTGGCAAAGGTATTTATGGATTCAATTTTCAAATTACATGGTATGCCAAAAAATATTGTAAGTGATAGAGATCCCATCTTCACTAGTAACTTTTGGCGAGAATTATTTCGACTTAGTGGTACCAAATTGAACATGTCCTCGACTTACCATCCCCAGGACGGATGGGCAAACAGAAGTAGTTAACAAATGTTTGGGTACATACTTACGATGTTTCGTTCAAGATAAACAATATCAATGGAGCCAATGGCTAGCAATGGCGGAATGGTGGTACAACACTTCTTACCATTATTCAATTAAGATGTCTCCCTTTGAAGCATTGTATGGAACCAAGCCTCCAATCGTAGCAGATTACGTCCCAGGTTCATCCAAAGTAGACAAAGTGGATGATTGGTTTCAACAAAGGCAGTCTACACTCACCATACTCAAAGAGAATTTATTCCAAGCACAAAATCGCATGAAACAACAACAAGACTTGCACCGATCGGAACGAACTTTTAATGTCGGTGACAAGGTTTTCCTAAGGTTGCAACCTTACAAACAAGCATCGTTAAGGATAAAGACCAGTCAAAAGTTGGCACCACGATTCTATGGTCCTTACAAAATTGTGCGCCGCATTGGAGAAGTAGCCTATCAGTTAGAGCTTCCTTCATCATCACGAATACACCCGGTATTTCATGTTTCATGTCTCAAAAAGGTAATTGGTCAGAAAGTGCAAAGTCAATCAGAATTACCAGTGCTCGATGAGGAAGGACGCATACATCTCCAACCTGAAGATATATTACAACACAGAATACGAAGACTAAGATCGCGCCAGATTCAAGAATTTCTCATCAAATGGCAAGACCTACCGGAGGAAGATGCCACATGGGAACACGAAAGTATTTTCCAGACATTTCCAGCTTTGAGGACAAAGCTTTCCGAGGAGGGGAGTCATGCTACATACCAAACCTAGCAGTCGGCTAGGTTCTCCAAGTGAATAAAAATTCATATATATTAGCATAGTTTTCATTAATTGATTTTATCTCATCTTTGCTATTTTATCTCTGCGTATTCGCACTTTGCCTTCACGGCGGGATCTGCCCTCCTAGTGGCAATTGATTTTAATTAAATACTTTCATACTCATCGCATTCCGTATTCGATTGATTATTTGTTCTGGTTGTATAGTTCAATAATAAATAGTGCTTCCGTTCAAGAAATAGTAGAAGGCGTTGCCTTCCACCCAAGTATAAACAACATCTCCAGAATCTGATTTAAAGGAAGAAATAAAGTTGTGAGATCTTCGAGCTAGAAGAGATTTGTGGAAGAAATTTGTGTTTCGATCTCCTTCTTTGAGCCATTGAATTCTAGATTTTTGCTTCCATAATATTTCTTCTCTTTTTTCCCATTCCTCTAACCGAGTTGTGAGTTTAATTTCATCTGCACTTCTCTTCTCTGTGAGGCCATCTAAACGATTTTCTTATTCAAATTTTCAAGATGAGCAATAACTTCATGTTTTTTTTTTATGAACATCCCCAAACTCTTTCCAGTTCCAAGTCTTGATTTTGGATTTAATGTATTGCAATATTTTGGCAAAATAGAACATCTTAGTCCCATGCCTAGGTTTACCTTCCTTCCACCATTGTTGCACATGAGGTCTGAAGGAAATGTCTCTAAGCCACATTAATTTAAAATGAAAAGGAGAGAAACTCACATTGGTTTTCCACATTTCCACCATGACTGGCCAATGATCCGAACCAGACATTATTAAGAGTCTTCACTTTAGGAATGTGACCATGGATTAAGAAATTTTTAGAGAGCAAAAACCTATCCAATCTCTCCATTATACAAGCTAAGCCTTGCCTTCTGTTAGACCAAGTCATAAGGCCATTATCTCAGTTGGATATCCACAAGATGGAGGTTTGCAATATATTCGCTCATGAGGTCAGTACTTTTGTCCAAATTTCTATTTCCCCCCCATTTTCTCATCCAAAGAGAGGATGGTATTGAAATCTCCTCCGATCAAGATCCAAGATTTAGGAAAATGAGAGATAATATGAGTAATATCCTTCCACTGTCTTCTTTTTTCCTCCAAATAATTTAGGGCATAAACAGTAATGCAGAGCATAATCTGGTTGGAATTTCTACTTTGAATAGCTATAGCCAACAAACCCCAACTGCCAACCATATGGTGAATAACTACCTCTTTTGGGTCCCAAATACAAGCAATGCCACCCGAAGTCCCTTGGGAACTGAGGGAAACCACTTTTCCAGCTGGCCAAATTTTACTGGCAATTAAGTCCATATCCTCCATTGACATATTTGTTTCTTGAAGGAAAACAAGATGTGGATGATTTATCTGAATCATTCTTCTAATTTCATTTTGTTTTGAAAGACTCCCTTTGAGTCCTCTAATATTCCAAGTGATGATCTTCATTAATACCAGGTCTAAAAATTTTGGGAAGGGCATTAATCTTACCTTCCTCTACAAGCTTTTCACCTTCTTTTACCATATGATATTGATTGGTCTTGCAACCTACTTTTTGATTAGAATCCATCTTCATTTTTTTTCCTTGTTTCTTGACTTATTCCAATTGAATCTGAGATGGCTTCTAACCTTGAAGAATGCTCATACACAACCAAAATTTTACTATATGGTTCAATGGAGTCTATATTGGGACATGCATTATTTGAAGTTTTGACATTCGAAATATTGTTTTTCTTGTGTAAATTTTCTCCTTTTTTTTCTCGTTGAAAACCTTTGATTTGTTGGTTTGTCTCCCGAGTTCTTTCCTTCATATTTAAATTGTGTTTCTAAGATTTCAGTTTCCATTATTTTCTCTTCCTCACTTGGGACATCATTTGTGGAAAGGATTTCAAAAATATTAGCAAATGAATTTGATTGATCCTTCATTACTGGTTTTTTCTGAGAAATCTTCTTCTTAGGTATTTGGAAACCTGCTGAGTTTATATCTTCTTTCTTTTGATCAGGAATTTTATTTGGACAAGCACTGGCCAAATGACCATATTCATGGCAAATTCTACAACAAAAAGGAATGTTCTCATAGTCCACTACTTGCTCCCAAGTGTCTTCCCCAAATTGTAATGTGATATTTTTAGGTAGGGGTTTGTCAAAATCCATTAAAACACAAATTCGAGCATAAATAATATGTTCAAAATTTTGAGTACAATCAACAATCATCATAAAAGTTCCTAAAGAGTTTTCAATTGAAGAAAAAATAGTAGGATTCCAAAATTCAATAGGGAGGCCAAAGAGTCTAACCCACACGGGAGCTATAGAAGGCATCTCTTCTTCGGCTTTAAATTTAGTATGCCAAGGCTTCATGAAAAGCCCTGCCCTTCCAAAAAACCAAGGACCCCCTTGAAAATTTTTCTCTCTATCTTCATTATTAGCAAATAAAACAAGAAAATAACCATTTGGATAAATATAGATTTGTAACTCACCTTTAGTTTTCTAGCTTTTTGCAGCCCAAACTTTGAAAGCAGATAGACTCGGACGAAAACCCACAAACCAACAAATTAGTCCTCTTTTTTCCAAATCTTCAATGCCAGTCTGAATGTTACCCATATCAAGCTTAACAATAGGAGTTCCATCAGCTACTTTAAGACATCCTGACTCCGTTTTCCCGGGATCAATCTTAGGTATTCTTAGAGGTTTATGAGAAGCCCTAATATTGATATTAGCATTGGGCTGAGGCTGTCCACCACGAAGGGCATCCCTAAAATTCATTTTTGGGACTGAGTCTTCGAAATTCTTACCCTTGATAGGGGTTTTCACGATAGAATTATTTTGTGGGTGCACCTTAGCACCAGATTCACTTGATATATGAGCCATTTTTTGATCAACTTCTTGAAACTTATTTCGTGGTCTCTTTAATCCTTGCCCTAGACGCCATGGAAAGGTATGGTTTTCACTTTTCTTTTGTACAGCAAATTGAAGTCGTTGTCACTCAAGTTCATAGTATGATCTGTTGAAAGACAAATTTCTAACCCATATTGTATCCCCTGCAACATTTCTTGCTAAAATATTGAGCATAAACCACAAAAATATTTTCCGCTAGGGCGTGAAGGCCCTAAAAACCAACCTTTGGAGTTGCTTGCACTCAACCCAGATGAAACCCTCGCATAGCCACTTGCCAAATATATCATTCACACATATGGATGTGCTAGGATCTGTGTTGCTCCAAATGATATGAAAATTGGTGGAGACGTTCTAGGGTTTTTCAAGCATCTACCCTCAAAATTTTAGCTCAATCCAAGTTCGGATGAGTGATATATGGCCGAAACAAGTTCGGCATTTTGGGTAGTCTTGCGAAAAACGTCTAATCCTCCCCAACATGAATCTGCCTATATTTCTTCTTTGGTCGCATCAATCATTGATTGTTTTTATTAATTGGCTTTTGCTTTTAATTAAAATCATATTTAAAAAATTGGATAAATTAGGAATTAAGCTATCTTATTTTAAAAATAACTTTAGTTGAGTCTAGTTATATATTTGGAGAACCCGCATATGAATTGCATGATGTGAACTCAATGTATGATACCCATAATCATGAATGGGTGAGTGCTATAAATATAATAAAAACAAAAAATCATTAGGGTTGGTTAATTTTAGTATGTTGTTTTGTGTTAGTATTTTGTTTATATATTTTTTACACGTGAAAGATGGAATCTTTTCATGCTCAGCTAGGAGAAAATAGTAGTAAGTTTTATTTTTTAAGAATTAATGTGTTGTGTAATATTCATAAGTTGATATTTGATGTTTCATATTGAACATATATTATGTAATTTTCTCTTCCATGAATACTACATATTCTAAAGGTTTTCAAGCCTAACAACTTGTGTAATTATAGGTTTTCATTCTTCTATTATTTCTAATCTATATCATTGTCTTACCTTAAGCCTCACCTACCTTTCATACCCCTTGAGTTCTCACAAGTAGATCTCATTATCCTAGTAGTGCTAATGCTTCTGGTATGCTTACCTTAATTGGCATTATTATCATTTCCTCTATGATGTTGGATTTGAACATCACAAAGGTACAGTCACTTTATGTTATGAAATTTGGGTATTGCTTGGAGGCTATAGCTTACCCCTTGCTTGTGATAAATGGGTATTTCAATTTCCCTTAGATCTCTTTTTGAATTTGATCTCTTTATTTATTGCCCTCATTTTTTATGGGTTTATCAGTCGCTTCTTTGTCCCCTTTACGTATTATAGGTTCCTTCCCTTTATCTATCCTCTTGTATTTATTGGTTTTTGTTTCTCCCTTACCCCTATGATGTGTACATGTGTCCTTAATTTCTATTTTCACCTTCTCTTTCTCTTATTGTGCTATGATAGGACCTATATCCTTCAAGTACAAAGGCAACCTCCATCTTCTAAGGATTGTTGTACCTTTTTCTAGTTTTAGCTTGTTTCTTAATTGGTTGTTCTTCCAAAGCCTTTATCTTATGTCTAATATCAATACCTTGTTGATTAGCATATATGAAATCGTATTGAAATATAAATTCTTCATTTGTTTCCAGAGCAACTATTATCACATCATTGATATTGGGTAGAGTTGGAACTTATTATAAAGTTTGAAATTGTTGGTATATGGTCCAATTTTCTACAAGGACCATTTGGCCTAAGATGGTATCATGTTGAGCCTTATATTACTAATTATATTGAGTAGTATAAGAATGTTTTATGGCTCCAATGTATTATATGGTATCATGCCTATCATTACAAGAAAGATACCATACTAATTCCACCTTTGTATTGGTGTTAACCATGTGATTGTAAATTTGATTACTCCTTGATTAGAACCTAGTCGAGGCACCTAACCTTTTGTGAGGTACAATATCTTTTGGCATTGTCAATTATATGATTATTTCCAATTTTTCTTTACAACATTATTTTTCTTCACCAATTTTTGTATCACCTCCAATATTTTGTTCATCATAAAATTATTTTTAGACTCATTATTTGAGTTATATGGAGAAAGGAGAGGTGGTATTTGCAACCAAAAGGCTATAGTGAATGACATATTTTGGCCATGGTGAGTAATGATGAATGGAAATATAGAAGGATGAATGGAAGCATTTGGTTAGTAATTAGGAATATATGATATGTTGTATGTGGAACTAAGTATAGGCATATTCTAGGAAATTGGATTTACATAGACCATTGGTGGAGTAGGGGATATTTTTCCTACTCAATTGAGAACATCGTCTCCTCTCATAATTTCTTTGATAGTTGTAGCTATCATACGATGGTTAGCATTACAAAGTATTAAATCTAAATCAAATTGTAAACCTTTAATATAGTACGGTAAAAACTTGTTCTTCATCTGGCCTAACATTCGATGGGATTAGATTCAAGATCCTTAAGAATATAGTATTAAAATCATGTATTTTTTCTTAAGTATGTCTTTGTATTACATTTAAATAAAATAAAACTAAGTAGTCATTTCCCATGCAACAAAACTTATGCATAAATGGTTATGTTGTTGATGGCCAGTTTGTAACTACATTATTTGGTAATCTCCTATACCATAAAGCAAGTTTATCATGAAGTATATTAGAAAATATACCATTATGTCTACTTATTGAATGTAGTGAATCGATTCAAGCATTAACAACTCACTGAGATGATCCAATCCAGTCTTCTTCATGTCCCCATCAAAGGTAGGTAGTGCTTTCATAGCTATTGCAGAATGGAAGAATAGGCCACCAAATTTACTAGTCTTTGATAGGATAATTAATAATTTTATTTGTGGCTTAAGGGATGCTCTTCGATTATTCTATTAAGGAGGAGGTTGACCATATTATTATTGAGAAGGAGAATAAATTGCATAGTCATGAGGCAGATATAGAGGATATGGAGTATACAAATATGGAGAATAATAATTTGGAGGCTATCAAGGTGGTATATTTTGATAAACCCATCGTTGATTTGGAGGTAGTTGAATATTTTTTTGGGGTAGATAATAACTCATACCTAATTACAATATTTACTAGTTTTGGGGGGATGGGCCTTGCATTTTTTTTACAATTGACTAGCTGGAGGTGGTGTTGATCCCTAGGTATTTCCCTGGGATACCTATGATTCCATTTAGCCAATAATTGATTGCATATTTTGAGCAAGAATTAGATTTAATCTTAATGATCTTGTATTGGGAACTAAAGGTTGACATATATGGATGTTAGACATGTTTTATAGACTTGATCTAGGTGGACTTTTGGTTGATAAAGCACTTGTAGGAGGGACATTTTACATACCAAAAGTTGGAGATGGATTACTATCATAGAATTAGCTTGTAAAGAGTGATTTATTTGTGAGGTTATTCATATAAACTAATATCTCGTATAGAATATTAGTATGAGACAAGGTTGGAATGATATTATACCAAGTATGATTTGCTAGAGCAGATGAATAACTCATTTGTTAGATCAAGTAACCATTTTATGATGGCATGAAGCATTGACTAGATGTATTGGCCATGGAAATTTTATTTTCAATGGGGAAAGGTTAGACACTATAATCTCTTTGACCTTGTCTTTAATGTTCCCTTGTAGTGATTTATTTTTTTGTCTTTCCTTTCATGTTTCTTCAATGGTACATAATTATGTCTACCTTTTGATGTTATTTTCTCATTTTTTGAGCCTTCAATCACATATTCATAATATTGTGCATACATACCTACACAAATAGAGTTTTGGCATTAAAATTTATAAAAATAAAAAATCTACCTATGGAGTGATTCGCTCAAAAAAATAGAGTGATTTGATCATAATTTTAGCGCAATTCGCTAGTAGAAAGTTATTTTCAAGATTTAGCATGTAGAGTACTTCACTTTGAAGAATGTAAATAATTTGCTTACTAATTTTTAGTAATTTGATCACTAATTCTAGAATTAAAAAAATATTTTAGTAAGAAGGGTTCCAAGTAGATTTATTGGAAAGAATCATCTTTGAAATTGGAGTGAATTGCCTTCGCATGAGGAAATGAGAAAGGAAATTGTATTTCCTAGTGAATCACTTCTTAAATTTGGAGTGAATTATTGGTTGGATCTATATTGGAGATATTTTATTGTATCATAGCAAACCATTTGCTTATTTTGAGAGAATCTCTTATGAATTTGATCTATAGTAGAACAACTTAAAATTTGTCTTAAATTGTTTTGCTAGTGACAGATGCACATATGAGGGTCGATTCAAATTTTGATGATACTTGAATATTGTTGAAGTGGTAATCTTTACAAAACAATCTAAAATTCTAAATTTTATGTCAAAATTACCATTCGTAAAGTACCTATAAAATCAAAATTAAATAATAAAAATTATCGATTTTAAAGTCAATATAGAACTAGAACTAAAGAATAAAGTTCTAGGCCTTGTCCAAACGCTCTATATTCGACCTACGAAAGTGAAAAATTTTCTAAGTAAATAACTCATTGAAATAGAGTGAACCACTTATAAATTTTAAGTGAATTGCTACTTAAGTGCCATATTATTTTTTTAGGTTTTTGCTCAAAATGAAGTGAATGACTCTAAATTTTAGAGTGAATTACTTATAAAACTAGACTTAGTGAGAAAATTTTAATTTTGAGCCAATCACTATGTTAGTGATGCACATAATTTTGACACAAAAATTGAGGTATTAAGTGCAAATTTGAGGAAAAATAAGGGTTGTCTCATCAGGCATGCTAGAAACTATGTTGAACTAGGAAATTGTCTTAACTTCTAATTGATATTTTGTGTCCCTAATTTGAGTTTCAACAAAGTTGGAAGAGATTGCCAATGGCTTCTGCCAACCTCTAATTTAGGTTGATTCCCCACTATCCTTGCAAAAAACTCCTACGCTATTCTAAACTAACTTATACTAAAGTAAAGTGCAAAAAGGAAAATATAGAAAAGTAAAGTGAAAAATAAAATGAATGAAATTTTAAGGGTGTAAGATTTTTAAGCAAATATAGGTTTTAAACCATAGAAATAAAACGGTATGATCACTCAATGCATGATAATTCAAATAAAATCTATGTCCATCCATTCATTAGATTATGAAATTAATAAGTGAATAACAACATAGGTTAGAAGGGTCTTGCCACAACCATCGCACACTTAACAAACTAAAAGGTGAGTGACAATAAAGGAATACCTAAGAACTTGCCAGTTTATTACAATATTATGAGGATAAAGCACAATGTGGATTTCACAAATTGTAGCTTAGAATTCTCATGGCCAAAACATGATATCAATAAGGCCTTAAGCCCCTATTTTTAGTAAAATTTTATCCCTATTGATATTATAATTTGATTCATGGCCAAGGTTGACATTGTATAATATAATATTGATAGGTCTAAGGGCATTTCATTATGTAATATTTTGAACTTATTGTAATAATGTATTATGCAATCCCTATGGATCATGGTTAACCTTGTTATGGTTAAACACACATTATAACTTGTAAATAACTTTAATCCCTCTAGTTATATCAACTTAGGTTAAACTATTTTATGTAATTAGGGTTTTGGTATTGGTATAAATACCCACCATCACTCCTCATTTTAATCATTAGAGTGTGTGAATATATTATCTAAATATTATATAGTGATTATTTATGGTGCCTATGGGTGCCCCCAAATCTTATGTTTATTTCTCTCTCTTTCATCCTTTTTTCCATTTTCTATAGAATATTTGAGTGTATGGTATTCTTCTATTCATTTTTGAAAATATTATGAATTCCGACATGGTATCAGAGTAGGTATGAGGCTTCATCACTTGGTCTTGTATAAATTTTATTCGGATCCTCTAATATTTCTTATAACTTCTAAGACAAATTACTTCTTAAAGCTTCATAAGCACCTTCAACAAAAGAGGCAAAGGGTAGATCCATTGTTTCTTTATCCAATTATTCTAAATATTTTTGGAGAATTTATACCTACTCCAGGTTATGTTTTTCTTGCAAAAAAATAGAAAGAAAATTTTAAAAAATTGTTGTTTTTCAAAAACATCACTTTAGGGCTATTTTGGAGGGAAAACTTCCAAAGGCCATAATTTTTGCCTATGGAAGCGTTTTGAGCCCATTTTCTTTTCAAATTGCATGATTTGTATTTGTTCAAGGATATGGTACAAGTGGAGGGATATCTTATTGGGTGATTTTATTCAAATTCTACTACCCTATTTCAAAAGGAAAATTTTATAAATGTTATGTAATCAAAATCTTTGAACCTATGTTTTGGGAGATGTAGATAGATTTATGACAATTGTAATAGGTTTAGAGTCTTTTGGAGGCTTATAGGAAAAGGATTCAATATGTGCCTTAATCAATCCCACTTTATTATTTGGAAAATTGATTCAGCTTATCCATAAAGATCTAATCATTTATGATCTCCTTCTTCTATTTCTTGTTTAGGTACCCTTGATGTTTTTCATAGCTCTTATTTTAATTAGGTTTTTACAAATCCCTTTTTGGTGATTGAAATTATGTGGCCCAAAGGCAACATAAAGTCTTCAAATAAGGTGATATATGATATAAGAGGAAAAAATTTCCCTTTAAGTCATACCTTATGCAACTAAGGAATATTGAAGAAGTTTATCTTTAAAGGTGGTAAAGGTCTTGACTTCTCTTCTTCATTTGAAGTCTTAGTATATGTTATTTTGGATGTGTGTGGGAGTGTCTAATAGTGGCAGTGATAACTATAGTCTAGCCTAAGGGGACTCTTGTGCAGGAGGTATTTTTTATAGCAATAGGATTCAGATGATGAGGGGGATTTAGATGAGTCTACCTCAAAATATAAAGGCCCACTACAACATCCATTATAGGAAGGAGATATTATTGTTACTAATATCTTCTCTCCTTGGCCCCTTAGTTCAAATTATGGGGGTTTTTGAAAGTATAATATGATTCATGGTTAAGGCTGACATTGTATTATGTAGTAATGATATCCCTAAGGATATTTCATTATGCAATAGACCATGGTTAACCTTGTTATGGTTAAACCCACTTTATAAATAGTAATTAACCTTAATCCCTCTTATTATGTCAATTTAGGTTAAACTTTTTATGTAATTGGGTTTTGGTATTGGTATAAATACCCTCTGCCACTACTCATTTTAATCATTAGAGTGTGTGAATATAATCTATGAATTGTATAGTGATTATTTATTGTGCCTATAGGTGCCCCAAATATCTATGTCTATTTCTCTCTCTTTTGTTCTTTTTGCTTTCTATATAATATTTGAGTGGATGGATTTCTTCTACATTTTTTAAAAATATTGTGAATTCCAACTATCCATAAGTTACCTAGGATGAGAAATAATTAGCCCTAGTAAAATTAAATATTTGAGGACAATTTTAGCAAAATATTACACCATCAAGTATTATATTCCTCCAATTATACCTCTAACAGGCATAGAATGCTTCCACAATAACTTAGTATTCCACTATATGCTTAATATTACCTTCTTAGAAGATTCCAATCGGTCCTTAGGATTTATGCCTTTAATTTACATTTGTGACTATCTAAGCAATTTTCTTTGATTTGGCAAGTGAATTACTTGTATTTTATGAGTGAATCACTTGCATTTATAAGTGGATCAACTCTCTATGTTGATAAAATCACTCTCTTAATCCAATCGGTCCTTTTCAACAAGAAAATTGATACTTGGAGTCAATCAAATTAGTTTTTGCAAGTGGATCAGTCCTTGTCCATAGTCAAATTTTGATAATTTTTGGGGTGTCTTCTACTTGATTTCTCTATTGCATTCTCCAAAATTTATAAAATTTACAAGGTAGTGTCGAGGAACTATAATTTGCAAAGAAGAAGATATCATGAAACTTTATGGTGTGTCTTATGTTAGAAGGATCTGGAAATATCATATCGTTTACTTCTTCATTGTCCCTTTGCTTACATCATTTAGGTTCACTTTGTAAAAAATATAAAAATACGTTGGATAGCTCCATAAATATTAAAATAGTAAACAAAATGTTTGATTAATTATTTTAAAGCTAAATCATTATGCATTTTGTGGGGGATTGGTCCTACCATTATTTGTTAGAATTTATGGCTTGAAAGTGAAAATGGAATTTTAAAAACCAAATATCAAAATTATGCCCAAGTTTAGAATTATATAATTGCCTCCACTGTAGAATTTTTAAATAGATTTTCCTCATCATGGAAAGTCTCAAGTTTGAAAAAAAAGGTGCTAGTCTCTTAGCTACAAAATGTGAATATACATGCAAAGAATCATCTATGACAATGGAGTTAACACAAAGGATCTGCATTGATCTATGGTAAAATGAAAATATCTAAAATTTACATTCATCAAAATTAATTTTGATGGTGCCTCCAACCTAAATCTAGAAAATTTGGTAGATGTGATGTTTTTTAAAATAGTAAAGTCAAAATTATTCTTACTTACTCAAAATCATATGGAACTTCAATTGACAACTATATAGAGGCTAGAGTCATTCTTATAGGAATTGAAATTGTTGTTGAAAAAGGATAGAAATATATCTCAACTAAGGAGGATTCACAAATTATTATTAATGCTATCAAGAAAACTATATATGGGTATTAGATCAAAAATAGCATTATTGAATGTCCATCAACTATTGTTATAGTTTGTATCTTGAAAAATTCATCATATCTAAAGAAAAGAAACTCAAATAGTAGATAATTTAGCTAATCATGGTGTTTATCTTTCTCTTGGTGAAATTCTTATCTTAGAAAGTAATTAGTCAAGTAAATTTTAACTCTTAATCAAAATGATGTTAATGAGTTGATTGTAGAAACATGGTAGTTTGAGGGAGATGAATAATATCTATAGAAAAAAAGAATATGAAGGATATATTTTCTAAAAAGGTAAGCAAGATATGGTTTAATTGACGTGAAAATAAATCTAATATTTTGTTATTTTAATGATAATGGCCTTCAATAAAATCCACACCTAGTGTGTGTGTGTGTGTGTGTGTGTGTGTGTAATATTATCTTAAGTGTTGTATTATGACTCCATGGTGGCATTCAATATCTACCTTAGGGAAATACTAATACTATTATCAATTATAAGCTAAAGTATCATTGTCAAATATAATAGTCCAACAAGACTATATGGCTCACTATTTACATATTTATTATTTTGGATACATCTCTACTCATTCTTACAATGTTAGCATTATTATCCTACTATGACCTAAGTTAGATGATTGTAAGCATGTGTGTGTGTGTAGAGAGAGAGAGAGAGAGAGAGAGAGAGAGAGAGATAGAACATCTTTCAAGATCATCTACCACTATTATAGTGAGGCCAAAGTAGGTCATCTAAATTTGTGCTAAAGTTGGTTATCATAGATCTTAAACAAGGGCTACATATAATATGGTAATCTCAATGGAGATCATTCTTAACATTTTGTTTATCTGATGAGAAACATATTATTAATTACATTATACTAACACCTTCAAAGTTGTTGAATTTATAATTTGATTCATGACCAAGAGTTGATAATGTGTAATGTATTGGATATGCCTAAGGGTGTTTCATTCTCCAATGCATTTAATATTTAATATTTTATTATGGAAGCCCAGTGGGCCATGGTTAACCTTGTTATAGTTAAATTGTATTTAATATTTGTAATTAACCTAAAATCCACTTGTTATGTTGACTTAGGTTAAACTTTATGATGTAATTTGGGGTTTTGATATTGTTATAAATACCCCCTCACATGTATTTCTTATTAGGGTGTTGTGCAATAATATATATGGATAGTGATTATCTATGGTGCCTATGATCACCCTCCATATATTTTTTTATCCTCTTTATGTTTTTTATATAATATTTGACTAGATGGATTGCTTCTATTCATTTTTGGAAAATATTGTGAATTCTAATATGGTATAAAAGTGGGTATGAAGTGGCATTGCTTGGTTATGTAGGAAGTATATACAAAGCCTCCAATTCTTATTCCAAGATCTTGGACTTTAAAGCTTCATAAACATCTTCTATATAAGCAATGAAAACCACAATTATTCTTGTATATTCAAAAATATTTGAATTTTTCTATCATAAAGGCATTTTTAATCTTCTCCAAAAAATTTAAATTATTTCTTAACCTTCTCCGAGATATATGCAAGCTTGCTATGGCATCTCTAGGGCAAAATATTGGAGAAGGCACCATTTTGAAAGAAAAATTAAATTGCTTAAATTTAAATTTTGGTACCATATTATTGGCCTATGCTATTCTTTATGTATGCATATAGACTATGGATGCAATTGACACCATTCTCGATGCACACGATCTTCCTTATGAGGAACAGGAATGGCTTGGATAGCATTGTGAGGATGCCAAACTAGCTTGCGTAAATATGGCTAAGGTGCTTAAAGCAGAAGGTTTAGGGAATAAATACATACATTATTATTTTACTGTGAGACACAACATATTAGAGGATTATTTATCATTACTCTCTATGGCATGGTGCGATAAAATAGAATGGCTAACTAGTCAAACAAGCAAAAGGATAGGCATTGCATGCACAAGGTTCAAGGATTGAAACTCACTTTTGTTTGGAATGCACTTTAATTATAATAGGAGATGGTCTTCATGGAGGTGTCCATTTTGTGATCCAACGAGGCACATTGGTCAGTTGGTTGTTCTCCTAGGTCAAATCTTGTGACCTCATAGAGTATTGATCAAATCATATTTAGGCTATTTTTTGGCTCAAATACAGTTTTCTTAACGTCAAATTGAAATTCTTGTGCACCAAGGAAAGCATCCTTAATTGCAAAGACGCATTAGGCATCTTGGTTGACCCAAAGATCCCAACATTCAAGAGACCTAGGTTTGACTCCCACCTTTAGAAAATTCAAAGACTAGTGGATGCAATGAATATTTGGCCAACATGGAAATCAACATGGTGCTTTCATACACCACTTAAACAAATATTTTTATATTTATATCCATCAAGCTATTTGAAAGAAACCAAGTGTCAAATTCATAGTCCTAGAGATGTTGAAGTGGCAAATGATAAGTGGAAGACACCAACAAATCATAGATTACCAAGTGGTGATAAGTAATTGGATATCCCTTTTCTAAGATTTTGAGTTTTAATTTTTTATTTCGGGGGTCTATTATGGAAAATATTTTGAAGGTCATAGCTTTTGCATATGGAAGCGATTTGAGCCCATTTTTTTAAATTGCATGATTTTTTGAGCTATACGCACTGGTGACATTAATTCATAGACTTATTGTAGTGCTACGGGTTAAATTATGAAATATGGAGCACATATCCCTAGTTACTTGTCTTAATGCAAAAAATTACAGTATATGGTCAAATCAAATGATTGGTCTACTACAAAACAATAACTTTTGGTGTATCTTTTAGGAGGATAAATTAGTGGTTCTTGATGACAAAGCTCAACACCAAAAGGTAGAAGAGGCTCTAGGTTTATTTTCCTTGTTAATTGAACCAGAGTTGTTTTTCCATATCAAAGAAGAGGGTGGACCTATCAAGGTATGGTCAAAACTACATGAACATTTTGGAAAGGTTAATACTATCTAAGTAAGTTGCTTGGAGTTAAATCTTTCTTTGCTTAAGCTAGTTGAGTTTGATAATATGAGGACTATATTATGAGATTCAACACTTTGAGCACAAATATCGCATCTTTTGAAGGCAAGAAAATAGATGATGTAGAATGTCTTAATATTGTCCTTGCTAATCTCTCCTCCTTTCAAATATTAAATTCAATGGTTCACACAATTTCTATGTTCTTAAAATCCTAAAAAAACTCTTACTCTTGATCATTGTTTCTCTCTTCTAGTTCACTTTTAGGTTTTAGTGTGAAATTGTAGTGGTGTAACTCTTCACATATAGGATCATACAAAGGAATTCAAATATAAGGATTCTAATGCCCAAGGGCTTATGAGCAAGGCTAAGTCTTCAAAGAAATTAAAACATAGAGATAGGTGAAGTTGTAGAATATTGAAGCTAAGTTCCTGAAGTAAGATAGACGTTTTTCAGATGATAAGAGATATTCAGATGGTTTTGCCTCAATTGCAAAGTCCCACTAGAGCATCCATTATGGGGGGATGATGTTATTATCACTAATTTCTTCTTTCGTTAGCCCCTTAGTTTAGGTTATGGGTTTTTGAAATATGATTCATGATCAAGAGTCGATATTGTGTGATGTATTGGATAGGCTTAATGGAATTTCATTATGCATTATATTTAATATTTTTTGATATTTTGTTATCTAATACCAATGGATCATGGCTAACATTGTTATTATTAAACCTTATTTAATATTTTTATTTCACCTAAATCCCACTTGTTATGTTAGCTGAGGTTAAACTTTATGATGTAATTTGGAGTTTTGGTAATGCTATAAATACCCCTCACTCTCCTCATTTCTTATCAGAGTGTTGTGCAATAATATATATGAATAGTGATTATTTATGGTGCCTATGATCACCCTCCATATATTTTTCTCTTTCATCCTCTTTACATTTTTTGTATAAAATTTGAGTGGATGGATTGCTTCTATTCATTTTTGTATAATGTGAATTTTAACAAAATGCATCCTTTTATTTTTCATCCAACTATTATCTATAGAAAACAATGTAAGAGTTTGAGGATGAACCTATCACATGTGTTGGGGATGTTGAGAATGAAGGCATTATATTATAATTAAGTGATAAATATCTATAAGATGGTTGGTTTTCATCTATAAATCCAATTAGATTTTAGATGTGAATTGTTGTAATATAGAAGGATGTAGAGGTTATTTGCTCAATTATATATGCCCCTATATTATAAGTCCTATGGGGGTTATCAACCCCTCTATACTATCAATCAAGGTCAACTAGATGGATGTGTACATGACATCATTTATGACCATAAATATTTTTCAATCCTATTATTTTCTCCAAAGAAAATTTGATATTTATCCCTATGATAATAACATAGGGACACCCATATGAACATCATCTATTTATTTTAATTCCTTTATTATATGATAAGGAGGAATTCCATGTATTCTTAGGGTTATACATAATTGTTGTTTGTTATGTGCTCACATTTATGGTGATCCACATATCTAAACACTAATGACCCTACTTACA
Source organism: Wollemia nobilis (assembly GCA_028583015.1). Classification (NCBI taxonomy): domain Eukaryota; kingdom Viridiplantae; phylum Streptophyta; class Pinopsida; order Araucariales; family Araucariaceae; genus Wollemia; species Wollemia nobilis. The sequence continues at coordinate 5,977,024 of JAQPPZ010003280.1, forward strand.
ATTGCTTTGAGAGGTCATATACTATCTACATTTTACACTTGTAGCATTAATTTTTACATTGTGCTAATACCATTGGCATGCATTTTTTTTCCTTTTCATGAGTTTGAAAGCTAAGTACATGGTAATGTCACTGTTTTTTACCACATCCCCTCAAAATTTTATTTTGAATTAAAAACATAAGAGTCTATAAGATACACCAATTGAAGATTTTAGAGGAGATAAATGAAAGTAGGACCATTAAAATGGATCTAAAGGTAATTATCATAGAAATAAAAAACAATAGGATAGATAAATTGGTCCAGCATAGTAGATTTAATTATATATTTGTAGTATTTCATTCCCTTTTGAGTTTAATAATATTTAAACTAAAATGTATATAGGTAATTGTGCATGCATAGAATATTGTGCAAGATTGGAAAGTATAGTGGCTCTGATCACCACCTTGGTGTTACTACTTCTATTAAATATCCTCTGGACACACAGCAGCTTCGACCCCTATTGAAATTGTTGGATTCAATAATGGCGCAAAGTAAGGAATCGAGAAAATTCATCCTGAAGGTGTTTCACGAGGTAATACCCCCGATCCTTATGTTATCATTATGTTAGAGTATTTTAACAAGTTCTATATATGGCTAGAGAAGCATACTCTTATCAGGTATTTTTTGGGATGTATTCCCTATGAATCACTAATTCGTAACTAGATTCAGCATTATTGGACTACTTATGGTATTGAGGTTGAAGGAATCCAAAACTTGAAAAAAGGGTTATTTTTTTTCGTTTCCCTGATCCTGGGTATGCTCAGGCAGTGTTTTACCATGGACCCTAGTATATCCGCAACTCCCTGCTAGTGTTCCAACGCTGAACCTAGGATTTATCCATCGAGGATGACGCTTCCCTTGAGGTTCATGTTTAAGTTGAACTTCTTGGTCTTTCGACTACCCTTTGGCCTTTCTTGGAAACCATAGTTGCTCCATTAGGCCCATTTTTTTGCATTGAGCATACAAAGTTCTTTGACATTCATCCCTTCATAAGGGTGTGTGTGAAATTTTATGTGTTCAACGACCTCAAGGACCATCTCACTGTGAAAATTGGTGATTTCTCATTTATTCAGAAGCTGGTTCACATAAACCTGTCGAACACCTATTATCACTACCAGTCGGTAGCTCACAAGATTAAATATTATCCCTTAATGTAGGGACGTTTCAATAATAACAAGGTAGCGGCTAAATTTCCAAACCATGCGCCTGCGGTGCCACCTTAGGTAGCTCAGGGATCTCGGGGAAATGAGAACAATGGTTCCCAAAAGTCTTGGATTATTGTTGCCAAGAAAAACTGCCCAGGTAAGCAATTTGTTAAGCCAGCAGGGCATATTCTTACCCCTTCGTTGCATGCATAAAAAAATTGGACATGCAGATAGTAGTCACTAAGAACCTCCAAGGGCCATCCGCTTTGACGGAGAACGATGTGCTTAAATAGAACTTTATAATACCCTTGAGGCAACATGAGTGAGAAGGTCTCATAGCCCCAACTGTGACCCTTATGCGCAAAGATAAGACAAACAACCTTTCAACATGTTTCTAGATGGTAATCATGATCGATTCATATTGAACCCCTACTCCTCGCTTGGGGAGATAGGTTATTTCAAGGCTATCGACTGTGACATACAACTGGATTGTTATCAATGATTTTTTTATCCTAGAATGTCAAAGGGCTAATGGACTCAGTCCAAAAATATTTGGTTTGAAGTGAGATTGAAAGGTTTTCTTGCCAGTATGGCAGGTTTGATATCCTTTGTTTACAATAAGTTAAAATTTTTTATTTTAATTTACAGTGTGCTTGTTCGTTTATTTGGCATGGCAGCCAGTTTTACTCCACTAATCATTCTCTGGGATGAGGAGGATTTGTCACCTTCATGGCACCTGCATGGTAGTCCCATCTAGTCACATGGGGGGTGGATCCCTCTAATCAATCCATGTGGACCCTTTTTGAGTTTTATGGACATTCCTTCAGAATTATCAATGTTTATGCCTCCAATCATGCCCTCGATATATGTGCTTTGTGGTGGTGGTTGGCTTTGTCGTTACCTCAAGAAGTTTGGTTGCTCTGTGATGACTTCAATATGATTAAGAAATCTAATGATAAAGTTGGCTGACTCTCTATGCAGTGGTGCACTGGGGAAAGAGAAGTCTGGTTTTATATGAAGAACAAATTGGATCTTGTCGACCCCAATGCTTGTTCTTCTTCCAAATATTTCCAAAACTCGCTTTGGTTTTCTTGGTCCAATTTTCAAAGTGGAGATGATAGAATTTTAAAAAGGCTTGACAAAGCAATGCTTACCGATCATTCTGGGTTTAATTTTCATAACATTATGCAGTCCACCTCTCTAGTGGTTGCCATTCCATGCACAACTATGTCAGATCATGTGCCCATTATATTCAATGTCTCTTCAAACCCGTAGTCGATCAAAAAGTTCCACTCTTAGTTTTCTATGAATGTCTCTTTCCTGCAACATCTAGCCTCGAAAGCACACATTGTTAGATTTTGGAACCTAGTTCCGGCATTTCAAAAACATGGGTTGCATTGAATGGTAGAATGGTGCCATTATTCACACAACTACCATTCTCAGAGCTATTGGGGTCAAGCTTGCTCAGATGCGTAAGCAGTCCAATTTGGCTCTGAAGAATGAGCTTGCCAAAGCTTCAGTTCAGCTTGATGCCTCCCCCCGAAGTATCTCTCTGCAATAGCATATTGCAGCCCTTAGGAATGAGCTTAAAAAATATGAGCTTTATGAGCCTAGAGGTGCCAAAATTAGAGCCTTAATGCACTAGCTAAAAGTTAGAGACTGGGTCTCAAAAGAATTCTTTCAACACCTCAGACCGCATAGACAAGTAGTTCAATTCAAAGCCATTGTGGAAAATGGAGAACATTTTATAGATTTTCTTGACATTGCCAAAGTGTTTGTTAACCATTACCAGCAGATTTTTTCTACTCAGCTTCTCTCTCCTGAGAGACAGCAAGCTCTTGAGGAATGTTGCTTGGTTGTGCCAGAAAAATTATCAAACTCCCAGAAAGAAGACTGTGAAAGGCCTATTTCCTTATATGACTTAGATAGTGCTTTGTCCTGCATGGCTAATGACAAAGCACCAGGTCTATATGGTTTCTCGTGTGAATTCTATAAAGTCTTATGGGATCTGGTTGGCCCATATCTTCTACGATTCTATCATAAATCCATGGCCACTGGCTCCTTAGGCTCCATTATAAATAAAGGTAACATTAAATTCATCCCCAAGCCTGGATATCCTGAGGTTATCACAAATTGGAGACCTATTACATTGTTGAATGTAAGCTACAAAATTATTTCTAAGGCCCTTGCTCTTCGACTTCGGACTTTGCTTCCTATGATTGTGAGACTTGAGTAAATAGTTTATTCGTAATAGGTATATTCTTAACAATGTCATTGCAGTCTAGGAAGGCATGGAATAGGCTAGGGAATCTAAGCAAGAGGCCCTATTTATAAAAATTGATTTTGAGAAAGCATACGATAGAATTGAATAGAATTTCATTCTATCAATTCTCAAAGCCCTTGGGTTTGGTCCTTGCTTATTTAATTCTATGAAAATTTTGTTCAAACATGCTTCAGCGGTTCTCACACTAGATGGATTTCAAACAGAGAATATTGGCCTTTTCAATTCTATTATACAGGGGTGTCCTCTTTCCCCCTCCCTCTACGTGCATGTTGTTGAATATTTCGGCCATCTCTTGCCAACAAAGCTTCACAAGGGTTGGTTAAGAGAATTTCTCTCCCAAGGAATCAAGGGCAACTAATAAATGGTCATTTTACTGATGATTCTCTTAACCATCCTTGAGGATAGGAAATCCATCACACAGGCTCTTTCTTTCCTGGATTCTTTTTGCAAGGCTTCTGGTTCCAACATTCAATGGAGGAAATCGTCATGTTATAGATAATCCTCCAGACCCATGCCAAGTTGGCTTAAGCATTATTAGTGGAAATAGATTCAGTCAGGAGAGATGTTTAAGTTTTTGAGCATCTCCTTTGCTTTCCAAAGCACCCCTAACTAGATTTGGGAATATTTTGTGCAAAAAGTGGAAAAAAAACTCAATTACTAAGTCACAAAAAATATTTTCATTGCAGGAAAATTCTAAATTTGCTCTAAATTTCTTGCCTCTACTCATGTTTATTATTCGTCATGATGGTTTGCCTCTCAAACTTGCTATAAGAATTTGGAGAATATTCTTCAATATTTTCTCTAGACCAATTCTTCTCAAAATAATGGATTTACCAGAGTTGCATGAGAATTTTGCTTCCTCCCTAAGAGCTCGGGAGATGTGGGGTTGTTTAATTACCATTGCCAAGGTTTGTCTTTGAGCGCTAAGTGGATTATTTGAGCTCTTAAAGGCTCTAAAACTTGGAAAGTTCTAATTCGGTATTGTGTTGCAGAAGGTTACCATTTGGCAAGAAAGCTTGGAAGGGAATGGAAATTTCATCCATCATTGTGATCCCAGTTCCCATTAAAATCTTTAGGTCATTCATGATTCAGAGTATTTGGTGGGCCTGGGAATCTATCAAGTCTTGGTTACAATGGAAAGGAGTTGGTCGCCAATGTGGGGTCGTTGTAGCTGCTTTGTAGCTACTTTGAATATCTGGTGGTCCCCTATTATTCGATATCAGGGGCAGCCACTAGCCAAAGTGCAATGGATACCCAAAAAGTTGAATTGGGTATCAAAAATCCAATTGATAATGTTGGTGTGGGCAGGGTCGAGTGCGACTCCCAGGTGACTTTGACAGTGTGGAACCCCCTGTTCGTGGTCTCTCAGACCAAGACGGCCCTGCAAGGGGTTTTCTCTTTAAAAAAAAAAAATTATAGGGTTCGTGTAAAATCATATTCAAATCTACTTTAGAGTTTACAAAAACATAGAAAATAATTTAGTTGCAATATTTATGTGACGATTTTACAAAAATCCTATAAAATATTTTTTTGTTTTTCACTTGATTGCAAGATTTATAGGAAATCCACCCGATTTCCTAATATTTAGATTTGTATTTACAAAAAATAATTATTCTAGTTTTATAACTCCAGACTCTCGTGGTTTGGAGGTGATTTTATAAAAATCCTATAATTTTGTTTTATTTTTTGCATGATAGTATAATATATACAAAAGTATTCAACTATAAACTCCATATTTGAAATTGAATTTGTAAAAAATTAAAACTTTATGTAAATATGAAATATTTATTTAAAATGCTCGTGTAAATTTATAATATATATTTATATAATATTATATAATATAAGATCAAGTGGCATTAACTCAACAGGGTAAAATTCTCAACGTTAAAGGAGGAGACCCAGGTTCAAATTTTGTCAAACAATACATGGATAATATCCAAGCTTTGTTGTAATACCACTATGTGGTGATGATGTAATACGAGTGGGGCCCATTTCAATCCCATATAACCCATTGAAAAAAATAGTATATTTTATAAAAAATGGAAACCACTAGAAGTGGAGTTGTCAAATTGAATTTTGATGAAGCATCTAAAGGAAATCCAGGACCAATAGGAGGAGGAATAATTAGATATAATAGAGATGATATTTTGTCACATTATGCTTTTAATAGTGGATTTAAGACAAATAATGAAGTTGAAGCTTGGGTGGCTTTGGAAGGATTAAAAATATGGAAACAAATGAAATGGAATAGAGTATGGATGGAAGGCGATTCACTAATAGTAATAAATGCAACTTGAGGAAAGTAAAGGCTCCATGGAACATACAACAGATCATTGTGGAAATACAAGACCTTGCTATAAATTTTGGAGAAATCAGATTTGCAAATACGTTATGGGAAGGTAACAAATGTGGAGATAGGCTAGCCAATAGAGGAGTTTTAATAGAGGTTCGTGAAGTTAAATTCTCTTTTCTATGGCTAGAGGAAGTAGTTATATTAGCTAAGTTGACAAAAAAATATTGAATACTAGAATCAAATAATTATTAAGATTTATCTTAATGTTTTCCATTGATAATATTTGGTGTACTTTATAACATTAATGTGTTTTCATATAAAGCTTTTATTACAATTATTGTGGTTGCACTTATGCTTCAGGAAGGAAACTAGTAATCCAAATATGGTAAAGCAAATTATGATTAATAAAGTTTTGGAAATATTACTCCACTAAGATGCAGGGCATAGATAGTAGAGTTGGAGTTTTGGTATTGTGAAGGTTGCTAAGGACGCTGAATTTTAGAATATTTGTATTTACAAAGAAAATTGAAGATCTCAAAAATAAAAATCAAGAACTCAGACCTTTTATGAAAAAATATGTAGGTATCTAGCTATAGCAACTCAATTGAGATTATAATTAATGTATTTGTTAACTCTCAAGCTCTAAAGGATAGTTGTGATTTGTCAAAGGTTGGGGGACCCAAGTACAATCCCTTTTTCTCCACAAAAAAAAAAAATAGTACATTACATATACATTTAATATTTGAAAATATATTATAAATAGTCTATTCAGTTGAGCATGAGTAGTTGAGATATATCGCCTTCTATGAAGCAAGCTCATTATCAAGTCTTATTGAGTGCAAAGGTGCAAATGTGCATGTTTTGGATATTTATACATGATAGCTAAAATATTTTTGTGATATTTACCATGGTTAATGAGAACCATGTTAGAAAATCATAGTTTGTAATCTCAAAATTCTTATAAAGAAAAAATTTGCATCAAAGTAGTTTGTTCAAAATTTATTTTCTCATGCAAGATGCCATGCTTTTATGCTCAACAAAAATACTCTAAGAATATTCATAATAAGCCTTAAAGAAATTTTTCAAATGTAGTTTTAATTTTTAATATAATTTTAATCTTATAACACATCAAATGACATTAGTTTAATTGTTTAGATTTCTCAACTTTCAAAGAGGAAACTAAGATTTGAATCTTACTTGTTAAATTGTTATAATACCACTATATGATCATGATATATAAGACAATACTCTTGAATTTTATTTCTTATTATTAACTTAAATCCTTTTTATAGAACATAAGTTATTTCTTATTGTTTTGAACTTAAATCATTATGGTGGAACATAAGTCATCTCATGTAAATCCACTTTATTTATGAAGAATATAATAAACTTAAATGCAATTTTTTTCAATGAGTTTAACTTAAATGCAATTTGCTATTACATATTATTTTATTTTTTTATTGTTTAAAAAAGGTTTTTAAAATATTTTAGTTGGATGAAAGTTATAATGTTTATGCACTTTTCACATTTTAATAATCAAATTTTTTTCAAATCTTGTATTAACTTATTATATGCAATGTGATTATATTTGAAAAATAGTATTATGTAATTTAATTTTTTTAAATGATAAATAAATATTTATTTATATTACTTCTTATGATGCAAGTAATTTAGGAGGTCTAGTAAAATAGATGGGATCAAGGTTAGTTGTAAGGAAGTGATGATGAAAAATAAATTAACAAGAACTAAGACATTGTTGCTTATAGGACACAAGGATGATAATAAGGACTATGATTAACATCCTCCAAAATTTTAATTAATAAGTAATTACTAATTTTTAATTGGTTATTGGCATCAGGTCAATTGATTATATTTCTTAACTTTCGAGGAGAATATCTAGGTTCGAATATGGTCAAGTGATACATGAATAATTGTCAAATTGTTGTAATACCGTCATGTGGTTATGATGTAAACAGGTGGGGCCCATTGCAATCCTACATAACCAATAAAAAATAATATTTTTTAATTTGTTATCTAGGATTGGAATAGGCCCCACCTATATTACATCATGACCACATAGTGGCATTACAACAACCTAGCATTTATTCATGTATCTCTTGGCAAGATTCAAACTTGTGTTTCCTTGAAAGTTGAATTTAACACGTTGAGCTAATGTCATATAATAATTAATATTTTTTTTTGGTAAGTTATATATTAAAAGTGGGTTTTTATCAAGGATCCCAAAACCTGATTACAAAGGATCAAAATGCAACACAATACATCAGATTGTAACAAAAGGAAACACTAGAGAAACACATATAAGAAAAGGGATGCGCCATCCTAAACACCAGAGGAAGGCGCAATCCTTTGCACCAGAGGAAGACTACTTCCTAAGAACCAAAGGAACCACGGGCAGGAAGGGAAAGCCTACCAAAAAATCAATTTTGAATCAAAGGGCACAAAATAATAATTTTCAAGCAAACCAAGGGCGGGAGAAAGCGCAAAACCACCCCATCCACTAAAAATAAATTTGAAAATTTCCCAAGGACGATAAAAGGACCAAAGCCAAGATTTTAAATTTTGAATCAACCCAATGGCGGGAAAACCAGAAACCACCATTGGGAAATAGGCCTGAGAGAAAACACCTTCCCACACAGGGGAAAACCAAGAAGAATCATAAAATCCACCATGAACAATAGGGTGGATCAGTGAAGCAGAATGAAACATATAGGGAAAGTGCAAGATAAAGAAAATTGAGAATACCATTCCCTGAACGCCTTAAAATGTGAAACAACATAAAGAGGAAAATCACAGGCAACGAAATCCTCATGCAGTAGAACAACAGCCTAGAGGATGGTGCATCAGTAGAACAGGAACAAGAGGAACTTCCCATGTTATGAAGTCCTCAAGTAGGAAAAAGGAAGTCTTCGAGAAACAATGCCCAGCACGAAAACAACAGCAGTGGAATAGCAAGTCAGAAGGAAAGGTAGGAAAGTGCCATAGGAATCCAAGATGAATGAGTCACAAGGAGGCACGGCTACAAAAAAAAGAGCCCAGAATGAAAGGAAGCAGCCAGGCATCCCAAACAACCTTCAACACCAAAGCTTCAAGGACACAGAAAAGGAAAACTTGCAAGGATTCAACAACAAGAAAAGCAGAGGCCCATCCTCAGAAGCCATGAACGGAACTAAAAACTGACCAAAATACAGCTTCAAGGAAATGAAGGAGGAAGTCCTAAAAGGAATCAACAGCAAGAAGAACAGAGGCCCATCCTTGAAGCCACGAAAGGAGCTGAAAACCTCCAAGAACCACCACTTCAAACCCAAAGAGCAGAGCCACAGTATAAAGTACATGGTCCCTCCAAAAAAAAGGATGTTGTGCAGAACTGATCATGAAGCCATAAATCCAAAGACCCAACAAAACCACAACTGAAGCAACCCAAAGGACAGTCAAAAGGAAGACTTCCAAAAACATCCTGAGAAAAAAACCCTAGGAAAAGTCCCAGGGAAAACCTGAACATAACCCAGAACTTAGGCACCAAAGGATGGAACAGTGGAACATAAATGGGACAGATTTTCCCACCCAAGGGCAAGGAAAGGGGTAGAACAGTGGATCAAGGATCTCCCCCCCAAAGGAGATCGTCTGCAACACCTTCCTTTCAAAAAGGATGGGAAAGATGCCAAGGAAACTGGGAAAGGAATAGGGTCCTAGGACAGGGATAGGAAAGGATGCAGGTAAAAGGAAGGACTTCCATGGGAAGTCACCCTACAGATCCTCCCTTCCAAGTAGTTTTTGGTCTTGCAGGACCTTAATCATATAATAATTAATATTATTATGCTAGTTGTTTAGTAATTTTTTTGGCTTTATGAACATTGCATCAATGTTTGTGTACATTCTTCATACTTTGTTATTATTTTACACAAGTACCTTTAGGAATCAAAGAGTAGTTTAATACAAATTTGAGGGTTTTACTATTGACTAGTGAGTAGTTTCACAAAAGTCAAAAAAAACTAATCCAAATAGCACGATAATCCCTTCAAAAGGACATGTTTAAGGTTCCATTGATGGTAATTTCAAACCATGAATCCCCTTCATTTGGATAAGTTATTCATGTACCCAATGTGGTCCCTAATCTCCCTTTCATTTTTTGCATCACTTATACTTCAAAAAAGGTGGATTTTTTTCTTATAGATGTATGTTTAAGGATATTGATGATAATTTAAGATAGTAACCTTGGGGTATTGTAATAAGCCTAATCATATGTATAATATTTTGTGGACACCCTTTATTCTTCTTCTTCTTCCAAGAAGACGTATTTTGTTACTATGGTGGTTAAAGTAGATGACACTAGCAAGCATTAGCACCATAGGTTGGGCAAATTAAATTATGGATCCTTTAGATACATAAGTCATCTTAACATGGAATATGGCCTTCCTTCTATTACTCCTTCTAATGGTGTTTGTGAGGGGTGTATTTTGGGGAAGTATCATCAAGAGTATTTCCTAAAATGGATAGTTAGGAGTGCCACTTACCCACTAGATCTCATTCATAGTGATACTTGTCGGCTAATGGGCTACCCTTCTCTCTAGTAACAAGCACTTCCTCATAATTAATGATTATTTCTCCAAATGTGTATGCTTTTACATCATTCAAACCAAATATGAAGCTTATGAAAAATTCAAGTTTTCAAATCTCTTATGGAGAATCAATTTGACAAGAAGATCAAGTGTCTTTAGATAAATGGAGGAGATGAGTATGTTATTCATACCTTTGGTGATTTTTAGATATTCATATTATTTATTTTTGGTAGATTGTTCAGTATACCCTAACCAAAGTGGGGTTTTTGAGTGCAATAACAAGGTCATTATGGAGATTCTTAGATATATATTGTATGTCAAGCAAATAAAACCCAAATCTTGGGGTAAAGCAATGACTAGTTCCATGCATATCATCAATAGGATTCTAACTGGAGCAATACAAAGTATGGAACCTCTTGAGATATTTCTAGGAGATAAGGTTAATGTTTTCCACTTTTATTTTTTTGTTTAGTAGCATGAATTCACATTCTCAAAGATACCTAGAACAAGATCGTTGCCAAGAAACATCATTACATACACATGGGATACTATGATACCTTAAGGCTTATTGACTTTATGATCCAATTAAGCAAGAGATTGTTGTTCAATGGGATATGATTTTTTATGAGGATATTCCATCATCCCCTTCTATCCCACTTCTTGTTCTTTTGGAAGACGATCCTCTCCCACTCATGGAACCTTTTATTCCTCTAGAGATATCTATTGCTCCTTTAGAGACTCTTTTTGGCTCCATTACACTTGTTATAGCATCTTCACCTATCAACTTGAATCCTTTATAGGGTCTTAATAATGTGGTTATCTTCATTCTAGATTTCCCATCAACATCTACTCTAGTTATGGGCATTGCTTCTGATGAGCTTGATCCTTCTATGTATTTTGTAACAATATTAAATACTAATATTAATAGTGAGCTTGTGTTGGATACTTGAGGATCTTCTTTTGATATTGTTTATATGCAATATGTGTCATAGATTTCTATGATTCATTCAATGAACATGAGGAATTACGTTTTACTATAGGATGCTTAGCCCATTATCCCTCAAAAGCATCATGGGAAGGACCCTCTTGAGCCTTGATCTCGAACGTTAATAATTTTGGATATACCATCACTTGCACCCAAACCAAGGGTTGTCTAGAGTGGAAGGATGTCATGCTAGCAAAGTATGAGTTATAATAATCAAATATGGAAACTTGTTTCTATTTCTAAAGGGAGTAACAGTATTTGATGTAAATGGGTTTGTAAAACAAAGTACACATTCAATGGTCAGGTGGAGAAGCATAAGGCATGTCTTGTTGCTAAGGGATTTTCTTATGAGGTAAATGAATATTTAGAGACCTTTGCTATTGTTGCATAGATTGACTCTTTTTGGATGATTCTTTCTATTACTAGCTCTTATGGGTGGGAGGTACATCATATGGACTTGAAGAGTACCTTTCTTTAGGAAATATTAAAGACAAAATTTTGTATGTGGTAACCACTTTGTTTTGATCTTGATGGGCCAACTCCCTTGGTTTATCATTTGAATAAGCTCTTCTATGGGCTTAAGCAAGCTCCTTGTGCTTGGTAAGAGAGGATTATTTCATTCTTTCTTAGTTTTGACTTTATACAGTGTGAGATAGAGCATGATGTTTATATCAAGCATTAAGATGGTCATATTTTGGTAAGTATGTCATATATTGATGATATTCTTCTCGTGGAAAACTCAACATCATTGATCCTAGATATGAAGTCATAGGTTTATAACACTTCTAAGATGATAGATTAGGCCTCCATTATTTTTATCAATCAGTCACCCTCTAGGATCACTATTTCTCAACCCAAGTATGCCTTGGATCTTTTACAATAGTTTTAGATGGAGTGTAAGCCTACCTAGACCTTTGCTTTTGGTTTGAAGCTTCAAGTTGTAATACTTCTCTAATGGATGCCACTCTATATTGATCACTTATCGTGGGACTTCTCCATCTTACCCACACTCGACTAGACACTACATTTGTTGTTAATTATTGTTTTAGGTATATACAAGCACCTCATGACATTCATTGGATAGAGTTTAAGTGAATTTTCTGATACATTAGAATTACATATCAATCGATATTCATTATTCAATTGGAGTTGATATGATATTAATAACATTGTCTTATGTAGATTAGGATGAAGATTTAGACTAGTGGTGCTCCACCTTTGAATTTTCTATTTTATCTTGGTTTTGGACTATGCTTTTGGTGTTATAGATGATAGTCCACTATATCTCAACCTTATATAGAAGTTGACGATAATGTTTTCAATAAGGTTATCAAACACATTCTATGAGTGCTCATAATCTTAGAGTAGTTGGGTCTTCCTTAGTAGTTTTTTGTCACCTATCATTGCGATGATCACAATTCCATCAATATTATTTATAATGATGCAATATATTCAATGACTTCAAGCCAATGGGATGCTTCATCTAGTCTATATTGTCAACCGAGTAGACATTGAATATCTTGATCAAGGTCATACCCAAGATGTTATTTGTGTAATTATGGGAGCGTCTTGGAGTAGCAGAGTGTCCCTTAAGGGAAGGGATTGATAACCATGTCCACTATTTAGCTTAAGAGGGATGTTCAAATATGTAGTTTAACCTTTATTTGTGGCCACTATCAACCTTTGTATTGAATTCATTTGTATATACTTATGGGCCATTGTACACCTTGTATAAGGGGGTTTATTATAATATTATAATAATAACCTTAAGGTTGGTTCTTTGACCTTGACCTAAGTTAACTTGTAATTTGGGTATTTATATCCCCTAAGACCAACCTTTTCTTAATTGGTTGAAAATTTGTATTCTCACTAGTGAGATTATTTGGTTTCTAAGGACAACTTTATATCGTATTGTGTTTAGCTATGATTTATATTTTTTTGTTGGGTAATGTGTTGATTTTGTTTGCTCCTAAATATATTGGTAAATCTAACATGGATACGATAGTTATAGGTTTCAAAACTATGCTTCGATTAAAATCCTCTTTTGTCAATTATTTATGATACCCGTCATGTTGTGGATTAATTATCTATGAAGGAGAATGTTCATTGTACATCAAATGAAGTTAGCCATTAATCAATTTTACCCATTCCAAGTATGCAATTTTGTATACAAGTTGATAATAGTTGTGATTTTAAATAATTTTAGCATATTCTTGGTAAAATAAACTTTAATTTGTATTGATGTATGAAGGAGTATTCCATCCTAATCATTTTAGCAAACAAGCTAGGAAGATACCAACCAAAGAGCAACCAATATTCTTTTCAATGTGAACTCAATTATATACATGCTATTCATTTAACGGAGTGGGATGTGAACTTCTTTGTTCAATGTTTTATATAAGATAGTGGCAATGGGATAGATGAACAAAAAAAAACTGAGGAAATAGTAATCGACTTCAAATTTATTTGTAGATTTGTTGACAAGGGTTCATTTCATTTCCTAATTTCAAAGTTCTCTATTGCTTGTAGAGTTCATTATAGATAAAGGAAATGAATTTGAGAGGCGAAGTTGTATCCACTTCAAAAATGTATTGTTAAAATAGTGCATAGTTGATTGGTCACTTACAAGATATTGACATTTTCTTGTAAAGACTTAGATTAATTGAGAATGGAGATAGTTGGCACAGTTTCTAGTTTGAATAAGAGCTTAATACTTATCTTTATGTAATTGGATTGCACAATAGTATACTTTTACATTTAATATTCCACTTGTTGTATGTTATAGCACTTTTATCATTTTATTAAATAAGAAAATGTAATGCATTTTAATGAAGTATTTATCGTGTTTTTTGTCCATTTTACGATGTTGGTTGATAAGCAACTTATGTTGGTTTTGACTAGTATTAGCATGGAAAATGAGTGTTCATGATTGCATAGGATATCTTTGTACTACCAATTTGCAAGCAAATTTTATATCAGATCATACCTAATTTACACTCATTGTTCTCTTTATTAAAATAGATTTATATTGAAAGACTTTGTTTGAAGAGGAAGTACTTCATAGTGCATTATTCATCTATTGTTGTTACCTTGGTGCAACATTCACTTTCTTGTAGCTTTATCAATACTCTTTGTGGTGTAAGAAACCCAGATAAAGAGAAGGTAATCAAATATTTGAATTTGTTGTTCATTGAAGAATGATAAGGTTTTGGGCAAGTTTGAATGACTAAGTCAAGGTCACATGATATTAGTGTTTGTTAGTTTTTAGCACTTCATAAAAGGTATTTATTTTGCACCAATGGCAATTTTTGCTTAGAAAACTCACTTGCAACATCAAGTTTCCAATCGGATTTAACAAACTATGTTTGTCCAACTTGTTTACTTGAGTGGTATGCCTAAATAAGCTTTTGGGTACCAAAAGTCCCTAAATGGGAAGGTATGATTAGGATTTAATGCTAGTCAAATAAAATAAGTAGCTTTTAGATTTGAGAGGACATTAAAAAATGAATTTGAGAGGACATTAAAAAATGAAAGTTTACTAGAAGAGTTGAAAAGAAAACCATGACTTTTGACCACCCATTCCCTTCTTTCTTTTCTCATTGGAAAAACATAAACTAGGAATGTGTTGGATTTTTCTACCATTGGCAAGGGAAGATTTTGTGGAATTTTTTAGTTGAACTGTATGTGCTTTAATTTTCCAAGAAAGACTCTATCCTCATTTAAGAATATTGTATTCTTGTTGCATTTTAGGAATATAAGTTGCAACAACACATTTCTATGGGTTTTCTTCCCCTAAAGGGTTTTCCCCACTTAACACCTTATGTTCATGTTGGTTTTGATGTGTTAATCTCATTTCCAATGGATGCTTACATCACTGTACTTTGCCCATGCAAATTTTGGTTCTCCTTTAGTGTAGAATTAAGTTATGTCACTTTGTTTGTGATGCATTAAGCAAGATTTGTTTTGCTTAGATTTTGTTGGAAGAGAATCTAAGTGATTGAGTTCTTTGAAGGCTACCAAGGATTAGAAAAATTTTCCACTTCTAATAATGAGTTGGATAATTAAGATGCTAATAAGGCTCAATTTTAAGTTGCATTTTCTAAACAATTTCATAAAATCATCCTTCTTTTATACATATTATCAAGTATCTTAACAATTGTGCTTGTATTATCAATAGTAATAACTTCACCACCATGCCTAATACCACTTGTACATAGTTTTTATTAATATATTCTTAATTTAGATTGTAATTTGTAACTTGCTTTCAAGTAGCAACTTTCAAACATATTTCAATTTTTTAATACTTTTGTAAGCAAGACTTAAACGAACAATTCTATAAAATGCTACAATAGTGGCTTCTAAACTTTGCATTTTGTCATGGAACTTATAAGTTCCTTTGAAAATCCTTTTCTTGATCTTTTAGCCTATGGATCTCATTCCTGGGCACTTAATTATGTTGTTTTTTATTGTAGTCTTTCATTATATAAGATCATCTTAGATTGTCTTCCTAAAAACAATTATTAAGGAAACTTTTCATGTTTACCATGAATCAAATATTCTTTTAATCCACAATATAGGCTATAGCACCATATTTCCAAATGCTTGTATAATTGACTCAAAAATCTTGAAAACATCATATTTTGTGTGTAGATATTTCACCAACTTTTCGCCTTTTTTAAAATATTAAGAGGGTCTATTACTTTAATATCATTCTATATAGAGACTTACTAAATTTAATGGGACACATTTTTCTGTTTTTAACTCTTTGGTATAATGTCACCTCTTTGTATCTTGAGTTGCATATTGCAATGTCTTGGATCACTACCTTGCAAGACTCAATTAGATTATGTAGGCTTACATCATTTTCTGTCTTGGTCAAATCCTTCCATGTCCCACATCATACCTTTTATCTCATGTCCCACCTCTTCATCTCTTATATCACACCATTTCATGTCATGTCAAAGAAATACTATTTGAATGTTAGCAAACTTCAAGTGTGAGAGGTGAATACGAAGATACTTGAAAAATAATTACTCAAAAAATGGCCTATATATATATATATATATATATATATATATATATATATATATATATATATATATATATATATTTCACATGTTAAAATTAATCCACATGTCTCACATATATATAAAATTGTCATCGGTTACAATTAATCCACATGTCTAAAATAATGACTATAGTACCACTTCCAATAACTATAAAAGATTGAGTAGAAAATATGATATATAAAAGGAAGGTGTGTGTAAGAAATAGTAGGAGGGAAGGCCTCCCACCATGGCAAATGGACATATACAAAGCCAAAGAAATATATTTTAAAGAGTCAGGATTGATTCCACCTAGCCTTTGATAATCTTTAATAAATTTAAAATAATCTTTAATCTTTTTTTGTCATCAAAAGTTTGTAATATTTTTTTAATTATTTTTTATAATTAAAAAAAATCATTACAAACTTTTGATGAGATTGAAAAAGAGCATAAAGAACATAAAATTAATGCAATCAAATATGAAATATTGTCATTCGTTCCATTCAAGAAACCATAAAAAATCTTGTTCTCATGCATATTAACAAGAAAAACATTGTATTGAGGGAGTGAGTGCACCTTGAAGCGAGTGCAAGTGTAGCCAAGAGCGAGTGCAATCAAAAGCAAGTGTGAGTGCAGCTGAAAGCAAGTACAGTTGGAAGTGAGTGCAAGCCCAAACCGGGAGTGAATGCAGTCGGAAGCGAGGGCGAGCGTGAGCCGAGAGTGAGGAGGAAGAGTGAACAGTAAGTCAAAAGCAAAGTGCGATACAGTTGAAGAAAATCAAGTGCAAGCCGGGAGCGAGAAGGAAGTGCTAGCAAGAAGTCAAAAGCAAAGTGTGATCCAAAGGAATGCCAAGAAATATTTTTGAAGCAAAGGAACACCAAGAAAAAGAAGAGACGAGCTATTGCGAGACAAGAGGCAGTGCAAGTCGAAAGCAAGTGCGAGGCGGGAGAGAGTGCAAGCTGGGAGCGAGTGCAAGCTGATAGGGAATGTGAGCCAAGAGGGAGTGCAAGCCAAGAGCAAGCCCCATTAGCTAGTATCAAAGGAAACTCATATTTGAAAGCCCTAATGGGAAGTCAAGATGCCCTAGTTGGAAGTATGGAGACCCAAGTTGGAGATAAGCAAAAGAGCAAATACATGGCATGTTCGATCCAAGTAGAAAATGTTACACCATAAGTGAGTATCAAGGATGAGATGATTGAGCATGATATAAAGGTTCTTAAAGTAGAGGGTTAGTATGTAAGTTCCACAGATCATGACCAAGGTTTTTGGAGATTCAAAATTGTATCAAGTGGACATGGGAATTAAATTCAAATTACTTTGATTTTTCTTCCTAAAGGTTTTTTCTTCATCATCTTTTCTAGTTAAAAAATTAGGGATAAAATAATGATTGGTGGCCCATGGTTTAGGGGAAGAGATGCATTTTATTTGAGACCATGGAATGAAAATCTCTATTAAGAAGCTTCCAGTATGGGTTAGACTTTTTGGACTTCCATAGCAATTTATAAATTAAGATATTCTGAAGAATATTGGAAATACCCTAAGGGGAATTCATCAAGGAAGGACTAACTACTAAGGAGTGAAAGCATGCTATATACTCAAATATGTGTTGCTATGGATATTTCAAAACCTTTACCACAATCCATTAAGATAAAATCTTAATCAAGAGAATGGGATCAACAAGTAGATTATGAAAATATCGCATTCAGTTGCCACAATTGTTATGAGATTGGAAACATGGCAAGAGTTTGCAAAGTGAAAACTACGAAGAAAGAGACAAATTTCTAGCCATGAGATAAACTTCAAGACAAAGCAAGGAAATCATACGGTAATAGAAGCTAGATTAGATCAAGGATATTCCTCTCCGAAAGAAGAGGCAAAGAAAGCCTATCTACAATATCATTTGGCAAGTTCAAAAGGAATTAAAGGTGCAAAAGAAGATATGGAGAGAAATCCTAAAACAAAGACAACAAAAGAGGTCAAGTTTATTCGAGGTAAATCATCTTCATTTTCCTCAAGTAGTATAGAATCCTCTCCAAGTAATAAGAGTGAAAGGGATGAAGATGTTATCCCTTGCACTTCAAGGTTTCAAGAGCAACATAATAAAGAAATGAGGATGCAGGAAACCAATAACAATTTAGGTTTTTAGAGCAAAATAAGGTCATTGCTATAGAAGAGCATCCTTGCATTTTAGGGTTTTTAGGGCAACATAAGGAAGAAAGTGCTTTTGAGGTTTTTCCTTGCACTTCAAATCCTTCAGAACAAGGCAAAGCTAAAGATGATAAGTCTTACTATGAGCAGTGTTAGAAGATTGAAGAGATTGATGAAGATGAAAGTATTGTTAGGAATGAAAAAAAACCCAAGCAACAAAAACAAAGAGAAAAAAAACAAAAGGATATTGAGATGGGAAAACAAAAGTCAATATCACAAGTGTTAATAATAAGTGGGGCTAAACCCATAAAAACAAAAAATAACAATGAAAATAATAACTTGGAATATTAGGGGAATGAATAAAAACCCTAAAAAAAGTATTACGAAATTGTGAGGTTGTTATAGACAATATATTTAAAGATATAGAAGTTAAGCAACAAATATTTTAACCATTAGCAACATTCAATTTCATCTTGATAGAATTTAAATTTCGGAAGGCATTTGATATTAAAGGAGTTGATTGTGTAAACTCAACAATTTGAGGAAAATGGAGAATATCTTTGATAGAAAGGCAAATAAAAAATGTTTTTGATAGAAAGGCAAAGTTTGCTATACTTTAATTAACTTGTTAGAAATGTAATAACTGCAATGTAATGTTTTGTTTTTGTAATGGGAGTGGCCCCCATAGAAGCCACACATAACTTACTAAAATAAAACATTTAATTTTAGTTCTTAAAGGCCAGCAATGGCCTAAAATATAAAGGCCATCTTATTTTTCATAAAGAATTTTGAACTGATAAATAAATAGATAATAAATTTTTGAAGGGAAAAAAAAATACTTTGTTATTTTTATAGTTCAATTTCTTGAACCAAAAAACATAAAAGCAATTGATTTCAATTTATATGTCATCATGAATTAAACTCAAAACCTTATCCAAACAAATTTCAAAATTTATCAGGTCACCTATTTCACTCATTTGCAAAATAGTTCCTTAGTTTATTAATAGACGCAATTTAACTCATCTTAGAGTTACAAATTAGTTGCAATTTTCACTGTCACATTGAATTCAAAGTGCTTGAAGTTTATAACAAATTTAACACACAATTCGATAAAGTTCACTATACAGTTCCAAACACTCAAAATATGTAAATATTCAGATAATTTCATGGAATAAAACATACATCTCTTGATTAAATCCTTATCCATTCCTCCCATTTACAAACATTGAAGTTAAATTTATGCTTCACATCTCCAATTTACAAGCATTAAAAGCCTAAAGATACCAAAGCACTGCTGGACAATACTCCACACCTTTCCTAATTCAATTGGAGGACGGCAATACTGGAGTGTTTGTTCTATACATTGTCCAAACTTATCAGCTTTACATTCCTTGTTCTTTTGGCATTAATCACAGTAATTACCAAGCCAACCAATTTAATCAAATTAGAACAATCATTTATAAATTGCACCAAATTTATTAAACAATTACCAAGCCACAAAATTTAATCAAATTAGAACAATCTTTTATAAATTGCACCAAATTTATTAAACAATCTTTATTTGTTTAGTTGTCAAGTTCAATGAAATTCAACCTTAATTAATAGATTAAATTTGTCAAATCTTGTTACATGGCTGACAACACAATTCTGTCTTTCTATGGCATTAAACATTCTACACTTTGTAGACACGAAATCTTTAAATTGCAAAATTTGTTTCAGTACCTTCATCATTGGAGGCCTTCCTATGATTTGAGAATCAATATGCAATAAAATCAAAAAGTACAGAAAATATAAATATATAAGTAAAAGCTAATTAACTAGTACAAGTGACAAAAAGGCAAACCCTTTTGAGACGTGTGTTGTTCAAGTGGTTATTGGTAGCAACTTCTTTAACAAAAAGTCACACAAAAAAATTCTTAAGGAAACCACTGACGCAAAGAACTGAACATTCTACACTATACCCACTAATTCAAATAACATTAATGAAAAAGGAAGCAGATTGTTAAAAATGACATGCTGTTGTCATATTTATTTAAAATCCATTAATGTGATCGCAACTTAGTTTAAGATAGGAACTTGTGTCCACCCAACATGGAAAAGCAATCATTAAAATACTGTCTAGACAATATTAGGTTTCAAAACATAGTGTCCCCATTCATAGCTTACTACAAAAATAAAATAGAACTAATCATAGCTTCTAATTAAGTTTCATACACTACATTTTATGAATAGGTCCCATCCAAACAATTAATGTATTATTCTTAATGCAAAAATAGAAAACATTGCCTTCAAACCACAATGTGGCAAAATACACAATGATATCAAAGATGGATGGCAATTAATGTTTAACTCATTTTCAAACAAAGCTGAAATTACACACACCAGAACCATGCTTCTGCAAGAAGGGTCAGTTTGTTCTTTCTGACTAAAAGCATGCTTCAAGGACGATTACTTTCACGCTACATTGTGATTGCTATACAAGGAATTCATTGAACTGGAATGCTCTATACAATTTTATAAAATAAGAACTTAACAAATAGTTCTCTAAGGTAGTTGGGGATATAAATCGCTCTTATAAAATTTTATAAAATAAGAGAGCTATACAATTTTATTAAGGTTATTAATGGCATTAAAGTTCACCATTTTTTATTTGGCCTCCATGTACAATAAAGTTTTAGTTCCTCTTATGTTGTATTATAAAAAATATTTCAAGTTCAGGTACAGGAGAAAAATTTAAAAAGGAAACACCCACAAAAACAATCTTACAACTTTATTTTAAACCTAAAACATTGCAGTCTTGGTGAAGAGTCCCAATTCTATGATGTATTCTCAACAAAAGTAACTTTGAAAATATTCTCCTGTGGTATTAATGCAAAAGCAAATTATTATGATGTTCTTTATTTACTCCATCTCATCAAATGACAGCACAAACTAAGCAAACTCCACACATTGCATACAGATACTGCAATCAACACAAACTGCACCTGCCAAATTGCTGCAATTTCAACATATATAAATAATAAATGTTTGCTACATACACGAGATCAGAGTATTTATGGAGCAAAATTTTAGTTTTACAAACAATCAATGGCAAGTATTACACATCTATGACACCTGCAAAACAACATTCTTGAAAAATGAAAGAATTGTGCTACTTATCGGAGACTCGCTCTCGGGAATCTCTTCTGATACACAGCATTGGGAATGTAGCTAGCTATGACTTTCCGAGCTCCATACAGACGCCCATGTAAAGTATGTGCTGCCCGGCAAGTCGCTTCTTCTCTTGAAAATTCTACCAAGACACTGCCCACCTCTAGAAACTCGAAACCTACTAATGACTCGTCCTCTTCTTTCTCTCCATTTACATTTGTATTGTTGGGATCTAAACAAGCACTCTGCCTTTCATATTTTTCCTCCACTACAAGGATTTCAGGAATAGAATTTTCCCCCAACTCTAAAGCATCAACATTTTGAGGTGTTACAGTATGCTCAAGAACTTCATTAGCAGAAGCTACTTCATGAACTTCATCAGCATTGCGGTGTTCTTGCTTATCATCAGCTGATTGATTAGAATTTTCAATTGCACTGTTATTTGAACCACCAGTTTCGGCCACCTTGTTCGCTAGCTGATGGTCACTAGGTTCCTTTTCCTGTGGGTGTGCTGGAATATCTTTAATGCCTGTTGCAACATCCTTTGACTCTCTTCCATTTTCTTTGACACATTCAACAACATTAACTTGCTGGTCCTTCAACAATGAAGAGTGATTTTCATTGACACCTGTATCTGGCAGACACTTTTCTGCCTTCCTATTTTCTTCCACTTGAATAGATGCAATATGATTTTCCTGGTTATTGTACCTTACAATGTTGATTGATTTGACAGTGCCAAACCTGAAACAGACATAATAAGAAAACCCATTGGTTCGTCTTTTCTTCTCTAAAGACAACATAGTGCAAGGACAAAAGTTACATTATATACCTGGTACACTCTAAACGTACATCTTCCGAAATTTCTTCTATTTCACCTTCAGACAATTGCAGAAGCTCCTCTTCAGTGAGCTAAATAATTAAATCAATAATAAAAACTATTAGTTACACTGAATTACTCAAAATATAAAACAAAGCACATGAAAATAAGACATACATTCAATACATACCACATTTTTAAGTTTCAAAATTCGTGTAGACTTCTGCATGAGAGTCTGTGCATGTTCAGGGATATCATAGAATGGAGTGCTTCCAACCTTGAAAAATTAGATGTTTTAGTAATTTGCATAAACATATCAACATCGTATAGTCCATATCTACTTCAACAAAAATCAATAGACGCATAAAAGATGCAGAAAATTAGAACACACACCTCACCACATGCATCAGGTGTCGCCTGAACTGCAGTTAAAATTCCATCGCCTAACCTCATTCCATTGAGCCCCGTACAGGCTTTCAGAGTGACAGACTGATCAACATACTGTTACAGTAAGCCAGTGAATGTGTTAGCAGCAGATGATGGAAAAGAAGAGAAAAGGCTGACCATTATCAGGAACCTAAAGAAAACAAAGGAAAATGTGGAAGAACAGTTGTCTACAGAAACAGAATAAAAAGGAGATGACAACCAAAATAACATTTAAGACTTGAAAAGTTCACTCAAATAAAATCTCATGTGAACAAAATTGTAAGTAAATTCCTCACACAACCACATATTGTCCATGATATTTTCTAAGACAATCCAACCAGTTACTATCATTAAAAATATGCAAACAGACCTTGCAAAAAAAAACTGGCTGTAGAACGCCTAAAAGCACAAAACATCACAACTTCTAGTGCAGAACGCAGCTGAAAAAAAAATAACGAAGTGATGGGACAATGATGCCAATGAGTGCTATACATTAAACAACTATGCAATGAGAAATCCTTTTGTTCTAATGTGCATAAAATAAAGGTCAGTTTTGTTCTTAGCAAGCCATGTCACTTTCTCAAGCCCAAAAAACTTGAAATTGAAGGTCATATAACATTTCTTAGGAAGAAAATTTGACGGATTGGAGACTAACCAGAAAGCTAACCATTCAAAAAAGAGATGGGGAGAACAATTCTGAGGGAAGCTCATTCTACATGTAGTGGCAAACACATTATATACACCCTACTGCTGATAATCTTGCTAAGGCCTCTGCAGCCCCCTATTGGTGTGTCCTTTATAAAGCAACTGGAGAATTTTTTAATAAAGTTCTCCTTTATTCTCCATCTAACACAAAGAGAAATGTGGCTGAGGAAAGCCAATGCTTGCAGGCTATGCCCAACCTCCTTTTTTTCTAGCAAGTGATGCACAGGATTACTTGCTTAATTGGGAAGGCTACTGACCTTTCAACCTAAAAAATATGACAGCTTGTACAACATTATTGCAGTCTCTCTTGCTTTGTTTTTTAAGGGATTACAAGAAATTAACTATTGTACAAGAAGAGCGAGCAAATATCTCAGAAAATACAAGTAGAAGTAACAAATTTACCTTAGCAAATCCATAATCTGCATGATTCTTAAAGAAACAGAGATTTATTTCCTTCAGATGCTGGATTGCATTCTTTTCAATTTGTTAACTCCACTTTTTCTGAAGGGAAGTTAGACATGCATTCCAAGCCAAATGTCTGAAGATTGAAAAAGAATATTACCTTAGAGGACTTCCAGAGGCAGTACTTCATTGGTGACTAGCAACAAAATCAACTACTGCAAGACACAAAAGACATTTGCAGAAGCCGTAGCTTGTCTCTCATTTTCTGTATGGAAAGTCCAGCCCTGACTTTCAACAATTAAATCAAATTTGAAGTCCTCACTAGAGATCTCCAAACTATAAGCTGGAGAATTGGAAATATCTAAATCAGGAGAGAGAAAGGGTGTTGAAGATGGAGATGTACTGTTCGTCACACTGGCACTCCTAAATGAAATAGAAGTTGGACTTCCTTATTTGCAACATGCTACTATAAGTAGTAAATCTATGTTTTTCAACGTACCTTCTCAAAATCCATTATACAGAGTGAATAGTAAATGGGATGAGCAAATACTTTCTCATCTAATTTAGATTCTACTTTTTTTTTTTAAGTAAACTTAGATTCTACTTAGTAAGTCATATTAATAACATTTAATTAGATCTTTTAATCCAACCATGTCAAACAAAACTAAGGTATATGTTAACAATCATAGAAAACAAATCATAGTAATTAGGATAAAGGTTTTCCATATTTGACAGTCTTGCAAAAATATGACAAATTATCACATGGACATCAAATTATGTAATCCTAAAAAGAAAGACATGAGAAAATTTTCCATGAAATGATGGTCGAGTTAAGATTCAAGACAAATCAAACATGCATATGACAACAATGATGAGGATGCTAAGAGCAATAAACTATCATTACAGCAACCATACAATAGGCGGAAACAACTATCTAGTCAAAGAATCTTTTCAATTTACTAAAGAAGCCTTTCATGTGAAACAACTTAATGCTCTATCTTCTACACACCCAGTGAAGAACATCGAAACAGTCAAAGGACCTGTGAGTAACTTGTTCTGAAAAATGTCGCAGTTGTACATACTCTCATGCCAATAATAAAAAATTAAAAATAACAAAATTGTAACTACTTAAAAAATTGCACCAAGAGAAAGACCATAACATAAGCGCTACACCTCATAATAACAAAATGAACTTAACAATAACAGAAGTCTTAAATATCCTATGAGTTCTACAAAAGAACTCAAATTATTTTGTGTAGGTATTTGAGGTCCCTTGCAAGAATCCCTGGTACATTGTTATGATTGGGTTATGCAGTTCAACCAACTCCAAGAATATTAGAGAAGAAAATCTGGAGGAAATTAAAGAATGGAAGCTGTCAAGAAGATCAATCTTGACTTCCTCAATCAAAAACTCAAGAAGCCCCAAAGATCAATTGAGCCCACACTCTACTCAATCAACATTATAGGATGCTAGGAAAATTACTCTGGTTCTTATATAGATCTTTTGGTCAAAATACCATTTCTGTATTCATTTTCATGTTTGTTACCAAGCAATAGGTCCTTTAGTATATTCAATGGTTGATGGTATGCCTTGCCTGTAGGAACAATATTTCAACTTCCCAGAATGTTCGGTTAAGTCTATTATCATGTATATCCATGAGATAACCTATAACCTCGGGTATAGCATCACCCGCACTACCCCAGCTCAGACTGCTCCTTGGGTGACATTTTCAGATCTTGCACTGGAGACAATTTAGAAGTTGACAACCATAGACTCTTTTACTGCTATATATACAATAGTTTATAGTTTTATTTTCTCTCCTTGCTTGGAGAAAGAAACTATATTAAATAGAGGCACAAAAGTGCTAGCTAGCTTTCTATTACATACCACAGTCATACGTGCAAAATTAATTCTAGAAATTAAAACAACACATTAGCCAGTAAAGCCTATTACATACTCTAGGTACAAAATTTACAAACAAGGGCAGGAGTTTTACTCTGCAGAGACAAAGGTAATCATATACGATATTAAGACAGACATCCATTTTAGACCAGTTAGTTGTCAGTTGTCACTACACATCCTCCAGTTGCTACTCAACCATTTTCCAAACAGCTCTCCACCATAGTATTAACGTAGTCATCCCTTTTGATAATAATTCATATCCAGAGGAAGAGGCAGGGATGCTTTCAACAGGAGGAATAGCATAAGAATCTTCAGATCTAAGAAGAGCAGCATGTAGGCAAGATCTGTCTTCTAATACATTCTACATACCACCAAGTACTTTCACTCATGTTTTAAACTTCATAAAATAGGCAGTCTACTAAAACCCTCATTTCTTCAGGGTTGAGATTGTAATGTATTGCCACAAATTGTTTTGAGACAGTAAGCATTCTTGTATTTCTGTCAGTTGAATATTAACCTTTTCGAATAATCTGTGAATATGTTCTAGCACACAGCTGACCCTGAAATAACAGTGAGAACTGACCTAAACAACAACATAGACTTTAAAACAGGATCTTTCGTTAGGTGATTGAACCAGAAATGGTGCTCCTGAAGGGATATAGGTTGAAGTAGGTAGTGGTTAGAAGGCATTATTAAGACATAAGTAATTGAGATTTAAACCATTCCTTCAATCTCATTAGGCATCCTCTCACATAACCTTTCAATGGGATTGTTAGCACAACATTGGCAATAATGTTGTTGCAGTTCTGGTCACTGTTCATTGCAGTGACATATTAATCCTTGTTATCACAAAGGTGGGTGCTGCTTCCAGTCAAATGCTTATTCAAGTACTAAGATCTTCTGCCACTTTGGATTCAAATCTTTTATATTTCCAACACCTGTTAATGCACCAAAACATCTTTTCAAAACCATTTAAGATTCAAAATTTCCAGACCTTCAAAATTCTTATTAATTTGGCTCTGCCTTAAGCCAGCAGCTCTTGACTTTTTCAATTTGCATCTGTTTCAACCCATTGTTATTAGTTGTTTCCCTTTATTTTCTTGCCTATTTATTTTGTCCGTTGAGCTGCACACTGGGAAGTAATTCTGTTTCAGTTCTTATAAATACAATATTTATCTTACATAACTCTAGCTTGTTCAAAGTAAGCACTCAAATGTGTAATGACATCCCCATCCTGAATGGTAGTTATAAAATCAAGGCCAGTTCCTTAGGGGCCAGTTTCCCAACCAACAATGTTAGGGTTGGCCAAGAGGTTGATACCAGTTGACACAAGAAAAGTTCATGGAGCACTCTTTGCATCAGGGCCCATTCTCGAGCAATAACATCACTTACATCTGCTTAGTGGATCACCTTGCATTCTGGTTGTTGCCTTTGTGATGCGACAATAATCACAAGACTGATGGCTCCATCATGGGAATCCATATTTCTATAGTAAATATTGGAGTTTGTTTTCAAAGAATTGAAATGGTGCTATTCTCCCACCCAACTAGGAGGTAGTTTCGGAACCACTAAACTGAAGTCAAATCCCTAACCAACCAAATAGGTTTTGATTTCTCAGCCAACATTGATTTGTTTACCACCCATCAACTCTTTCCCCCACATCCATCAGTAAGCCACCATACTTTGAAATCTAAAAAAAAATTCCAAAGTATTTTTTTACTTTCTTTGCTTAATGATCGATTTGAATTCAAATTCTAAGAACAAGTCTCTAATTTTGAGTTCATCTCCAAGAGGTTCTTAGCAGACCACTCTCTCCTTCATAAGATCACAATGCAGTACAGTCAATCTCTTGTGATTACCTCAAATCTAAGACCTTACGTATAATGGTGTGTATATGTAAAAGCCTTCTTAGATTGTTTGAAAACGAATATGTGAGTGGCTACTCATACTAATGCAAGATCCCATGGAGAAAGGGTTACTCAATCTATATTCATTGTTACATTTTGATAAGATGTGTCAAAAGCCCCTTGCAGCCACCAAAACCAGAGATAATCTCTACAGTAAATCATCAAGTATTTACTCCACGGTGCAGGTCTCAGACACACCTCTTCTGAGTCACAGTATGTCCAGACTCCAAATAACCATATAATCCTGCCATTTCTATCTTTCTCAATTTAAAATTTTGATTGAAACAAAAAGGACCATCTGATAATCATATGACTATTTTTTATTTAAAGCCTACACTTTTTCAGTCTCAGAAACCACTTCTGTACATGATTAATGATAGTACAGTGGCATATAGAGCTCTTCTTGTTTGTTTAAATATCAGATTTCTTCTCAATTTCACAATGGACATCCACACCCCTATTTATAAACTTCACTTTGACTATTCTAGGTTTAAGCCCCTCTTTCAAGAGTAGAGTTGTCTACCATTCTCATTTATAGGGAAAATAAACAGAAAACTTCACCTAAATATGTCATTCCTTGAAGAAGTCTATGAGTTTCTTTTCTGTAAAATCTTACTGCAACTCACAAAGATGTTTACCAAGGGCACTAAAATACAAAATATATATATATATATATATATATATATATATATATATATATATATATATATCATTTAACTACAAACCTCCACCTGTCCTCTGTTCTCGACAGGAGAGAATCTTTCAGGCAGCCTCTAAAAAACAATCTATAGACTATTCACTGAGAAGCAAAATAAAAAAAGGGCTTGAACATTTAAGAGTCCCAAGCCTGTCAAAGAGTGCAGAATAAATATGTATATCTCAGATGAAGTCGGTTGCAGTTCCTATCTGTGACAAGTCTGCTTAAAAACATTAATAATCCTTATTCAAATAGAATAAAATTACAGGGAGTCATAAACTCTATCCTCTCAAAATATAAAATCCTTCGTGCACAAGATCTTCATGTCCTCGCTTTATCCATAAAACAAACTCCGTCACTTTGTGTGTATGTTACATTCTTCTCTTCTTAAGGATGTCAGGGTTCAAACCTTGCAGTCATGCCTTGATATTCGTCATTCTCCACTCACAAATTATTACATCCTCTATTCTCTGCATGAGGACAGTTATGACAGTTTCCCTGTATTTTCCTCACAGATCTTGAACAGATGTTGGCCCTCAATAAGGTACCTTCACTCTCAACGACCCACCATAGGGTTTGATACATTATAGAAACTTACATTCAAATATCAATTTTATTTGCATAAATATCAGCTTTTTCTAAACACTCACTAGGATCCAGAGAAGGCATAAAAACATCTTTCATTCTTCTAACTTCTCTTAGAAACATGCTGGACACTGTCAAAGACAAGGTTCATCCATAACTCCAAAAGGATGTGTCCCTTACCCTCTGATTCATGCAGGGAGACCATATATTGAGGAGACCATCAAGGTAAGAGTCATAAAACATTGTGCAAATATATAACATTATCACTTTGTCAAGTCACCGCTTGCCGATCATTCACATAAATCCAAACATTATGTTTGTTTGGAAGACCTGAGAATACTAAGCAAACACCATTGCATGAAAAGGAAGGTAAGAAAGGCCATTGATTTTGAGAAATGTCCAAACAATCTCAAACACAAGGACAGTGATAAGCTCAGTGACTTCCTGCAAACCTCTAATTTCCTTTATCAACAAGGAAGAAGACTAAATAAGTCTTCTATACCTTCGAGAAAATACAAATTAGTTAAGTTATTGTTTTGTATGATTTATAAAAACCAACCCTAGTACAAAGTTTAAACCATTGACGTCACATCATAGACTCGGGATTAATTTGAAGAGTATCAAGAAATATACAAACAAAAGGTATTAAATATTTAGAAAAGGACAATTTGGCTGAAGCCGATGTCTCTTATGGGTCTCTAATATTTCATGATTCCCATGAAGCACTTTGGTTATGTTTAACCAACGAGAGATTAAGGTTACATATTTGAATGAGAACCATTTGTTTAAATGAATGGTAAGTGCTTACACAGGGTATACTTCAGGCATACAATCATCATCTATTAATTAATCAAAAAACACAATGATACTGGATGTCAACTAAGATAGAATAAACTGAAGTTATCTGTGCTATCTAGCTCATAATGACAATACTATTCAAAAAAATGAAGGAGAAATTAAATACTTACCTGCTGCCCAATTTTGACCTGTGCAATGTGTATCCTTTTTAGTAAGGTCACAAATGCCCTTGCATGCTCACAAAGTTGGAAAAGGCATGTGTAATCATTTAGTCACAAAACACTCACATGAAAAAACCAAGCCCGCTGAACCGGCAAAGATCGAAGTGGACCCTGGTCAATGGTAAGATGAACAAATTGCATGATGAACCGATTTAAGAGCTTGTTTGCCATGCTCTTCCTATTTAAAGGTGAGTGGCAATACAGGCCAGCAGAGAAGGCCAAGCACAAGCCATTGCAAATGTGACATATAAGCAAAGTTTAATGGTGCGCTTTCACTGTCGCCTTCAGGCAGTGGATCGAGAGTTCATAAATAACTAAATATCTGTTCCCCATATTGGTAACTCAGCTAAACAGTTTGAATTAGTAAAACAATGTTTGTGTTGAATCATTATGATAGCATCTTTGGAAAAAGAAAATCTATCAACTTTCTGCTAAGTCGTATAGACTAACAATTTTTTTCACCTCCAACTATTTTGACACTAGCCATTTTCATAAGCATTCCTTATTACTGATATGAAACCATCTAATTGAAAACCTAAATTACAAACAATACTTATTTAAATGTGAAACACGAAGCAGGTCACATACTATTTTATGACATTAACTACAGTTTCATCATGCAGTAGTCACAGGCACATTGATTCTTTCCACAGAAAGAAACTCATACTAATTAGCGAAATCATCAAAACTTGGATAGCCATAAGACTGGTTGGACATCTCATAGACAAAAATCTACTTATTGATAGGATGTTCTTTTGATTTATGCTTATCCTCAATTATTTTGGCCCCCCAAGCTCCAAACAATCTCTTTAAAACCATAATGTTCTACCTCAGCCAAGTTATCTTTCAATTTTTGAGCATGAACATTCTCAGTTACATATAATAGACAAATGTACTATTCTATACACAGGTATCTTCCCTGATAAACTGCAATTACAAAAGCCCAGCTACAGATTTTCTTTATTATATGAAGTTGTGAAGCATCGGTGGCTTTTGTATTAAATCACCACCAGAAATCACCAAATTCTCACAGAGATCATGTTCGATGCCAACCTCCATTATAACGATCATCACTGAAGTACACAACGAATGACTTTTGCAACACTCAGAAGTCCTTGGATCTTCACTATCATTATGCATACACAATGTAAAAGAATACTTAATGTATTAGATAAAACATAAGACATGTCTCAAGTATGATAGTCTTCACATGATCATAATGACGTCCAAAAATAAGAGCAGGTTGCCTTGTAAACCACTGAGAGTTATACCATTAGAAACTTCCACGTGAATTCTATCCGCATACTGCTCCTGAGAATTGACATTTCCCCATATAGCATGTCTTTGCTGAGACAGCAGATGATTCATTATCCATCAGTCTACACTTTAACAGACAATGTATCAAATGCTTTCCATTATATTAACAAAGAGAAAGACAAAAGAAATAGACTTGGAAGCCCTGTAAGCAGAGCAAACATGTAAATACTAATATAAAAGTCAAAGCATCCAACTAAAACCCATTGTTTCCAGGAATCGGTAGTTGTTCAGAATTTAAGACACAAATAGATGCTGAAAAGGTAGAAACATAAACAGTTTTCCACCACCATTGTTTAAATCCAGACACTGGCATAATCAGAACCATTGTTTAAAGTTTAGAACTTTACAGAACATGTTTGAAATGCATAAATGTCCTAATACATATGTTATCTTTAAAAACTATGGAATATGATGTCATTAAACAACTTTATTATCCGATAAACCTTTAAAATTCAAATCCAATTGGTAGCAAGAGAGAACTTTATCCATCAGTAGCAACATAGGATCGAGACAGATAGAAATTTTTAGCTTTCTGATAATGGTAGATCTATTTATCAACACTTCATATCTGATGTTGAATGAATGATAATAATTTGCAACTCATACTATATAGAAAGTTTGGGAATACTGCAAATATCGACCACCTGGAAACTTTTCATATTAACCGTACATCTGATTTCGATCATTATTCTTAAAATAACAGGCAAAGAAGCAGTACAAAGGAACCATCCTTATTCAACTAAAAACATTCAAAAAAATAATGTAACCTTCAAAGAATATTAAAATGACTTTCTTCTCTATAGAGAGGTTTTAAAAGATGATAATGGAGTGATTGCTAATGCATAGAAGTATCAAATGTATTCCTCTTGAAATAGCAATGGTAAAGGTTTCTTGCAATCTAAGGACAGGTAAAGCTTCAAATCAATAAATTGCAAACGGTGTCATAATATGAATTTATCTAAGGAAGACCTGAATTTAATAATACGTGATAAGTCTGCTGAAAATATTCTCTACTGAAAACAGAGATTTCAGAATTGATAACTCAAAGGGTCTCTTTCCATACATTTCATTACTTGAGAAGTTTTGCAACTCCTTTTCCAGAAAATAAATGTAATTCTATGTGTGGCCCTTGCGCAAATCTTCCATTCCAAGATCTAAATTGAGTAAAAATATGTCCAGTTTAACCTATTTGTCCCATTCTTCCTCAAATCTTAAAATTTGTCATCAATAAGATCTGTGGATTTGGGCCTCGACTGACTGAACGCTTGTCCCTTTCCTCGTGCTTTCAGTGCCGTAAAAGGTTTAAAATGATTGTGGCATGGTGGTTATAAGGGTGGACTGCGCAAAGAACTGTGTGGCGGCTTTCAGGGTGGACAATGCAGAATACTGTGGCGGCCATAAAAGCCGGACAGCCTGCCCGTACGTGGCGGCTAACGATTCCACCATGTAAATTCAAAAATAAAAATAAAAAATATCTGTGGACCATTCTCTCCTGGGTCAGAGGATCACACTATTACTAATTATTTGATTTCTTGCTCAATTAATCTACAGGAGGATTACAATGCTGTGCAGGTTGGAGGGTATGCAAGACACGGCTATGGATCACTAAGTAAGGAACTCCAAAACTTGGGTGCACCGCAAGGCTGAGGCTGTGTATGATAAAATTAAAATAATAATAATAACAACAATAAACCTCTAACATATTACTACATAGAATCCCTGCATTAAGAGAATTGACAATCAATTTGTTTTCCTTTCTTTGTTTTCTATTTTTGAAGTTTACGCCTTCTTATTATTTGCATAATTTTATATCACAAATCCATTGGCCTACTTTGGCCATCTGTGGACATTAATAGAATTATCTTATCTTATGATAAAGTCCCACCGTGATGGCTAAAGGGAAGAATGAAATGCATTTTAAAAGTGCTCATGCAATGTCCAAATGCACCTGGTGCATCTAGGTGCCTCATCTGATGCATCATTGCATATAGTGCCCATATCTGTTATGGGTGATCTCAGGTGCGGCCCAAAACCTATTGGATAAATGCAGCCATGCAACACTATCTACAACAATCCTTTGAACTAGTGTTATATGGCAATGCAAATGAACTTAAGAAAATGCTTACATGGGAAGGAGAAGTTTATGACAACGATTCAGCTTAATAATGCATTGTGAAACTTTTTATTTTGACTACTTAAAGAAGACCATGTTCTAACAGATCTACTTTTCCCATCAAGCACACAAAAATTAGTAGGTTGATGAGAGTCACTAGACATCCAGACATTAGTGATTAATTCAAAAGAAACACCCCAATATTCACACATATATCTTGATACCATAAAGCTAAAACAGGTTAAGCCTTTCTTATACAATAGATCCCTTCTCTTATAAAGGCTAACATTTGGAGTTCTTATATGAAAAGTTTTACGAAAAAACAAAATAAGATAGATCAACGAAAAACATTATGTACAAAGAACTTTGCTCTAAGTGACAAAATCAATGCATATAAAATACCTATTCAAGCATATAAGCAGCATATACCTCAAGGCTCAAGAAAGTCCATGCCGTCATAATAACTGGATTAACATGAAATACATATTAGAAGGCAGGTATGAAATTCTCATACCTCGAGGAATGCAAAAGCTTCAGGATATTTTTTATTTGTGTTGACTTCCAAGCGGAAGGCCTTCAGCTGTCCAAATGCAGTGACGATCTCTTTGACCTGAATAGATTATTGTCAACAAATTCAGTATGTGTGCTTATAGTTCATTAATATTAAAGCGCAGATTTTGCAGAAATTAATGTCCCAATGCACTCATGATTTCAATTGTCTCTTTGACAGTACTATAACCTGTCAAGTTCGGGAAGGAAAGACCTATCTAGGCTTTGAGTTTTCTTTTTCCCTAGATACCAGCCTCAGCCTTTTGTTAACATTTTCCCTAAATTTCCTCCTCTAGCAAATAGCCTACGGATCTATCCTTGTTACTAAAAATGCAGAACATCCAAGCACTGTAGACATCCTCACCTTATCATAAGAAAGTGACCGTGAAATCCCTCCAATGAAGATCTGAAAGCAAAAATGAATTACATAATCCAAATGAGAGTCATTTCACTAACAAACACTACCTGCTAAAAGTAAGTTCCAAAGCAATTCTGTTACCATGAGTTTCTCTGCCTGATAATATAATTTTATTAATGTCAAAATATGGCCAAAGTAGGCCAATGGGACTCATTGAAAAGAGTTGTTACAAATTACAATGCACTATAAAAGGTAAAAGGTAAAGTAGTTTTTAATGCCTAGGAGTCCATAGGTCGTATGGGACGATCCTCATGGAGGATATTGTTTACCCAATATATGGTTATCCAACCATACTCTGGTTACCGAAGCATGGTGTACAACCCTACCCCTTGCAAGATTCAAACCTTGAACCTCTATTCAAATTTCCAAAGTCTCCACTATCAGGCCCACTAAGGTAGCAACCAAAAAGTACTATGAAATAAGCTAAACTAGAGTAAATATTCCAGTGTAGACTATTCTAAAGTGGAACAACTGTATGGCATCAAATTATAGCCTCAAGGGTTAACCGAAAATGGATAAACCCTAACTGTGTGACAGAACATTTCACAAATACACTCTACTCTTACCCAGAAATATACAATTATATATTAAATGCCGAGTACAAAACTTGGTTACAATTCATAATGACTGGCATTATTCATATGTACAAAACTTGGTTAAATATACATTTCATAATGACTGGCATTATTCATATGTATAAAACTTGGTTACAATTCTAATGCAAGTAATACTCATTCACAAGCAGGAGATAAGAAAACTAATGCCTCAACCTTGGCAGTTACATAACTAAAAATTAATTCCTTATGGATTAAAGTAGACAACAAAAAAGCACAACATAGATAGCTGTGGGACTTGCCACTAAGGGAACAATGTAACAAAAGATCTTCTCAAATATGGAAGAGAATGCAGATTACTAGTGGAAAGACGAGCAAAGAAGAAAAAAAGGAAACTGTTTAACAGCAGATGCATTCTAACGAATAGGAAGCATACTGAGACTTCCAGAAAGACTCTGCAGCACAAATTACTTTGACAAGTGTCTAAAGACTAACCAAGGCCCACAACTCTGAATTGTAAGATAAAAAGAAACACATGGCAAGTGATGTAAATTCAAAATCAATACAAAGATGGTTTCCAGAGAGACATTTCTGCACCACATACCCCCAGATGGGCTTCACATAAAATCAAGAATTATTTAGTAAAAATCCACCTAAGGCCATAGTTATGAGACTCTCACAAACACTCCCAGGTCCACAAACCAGGGTTACCCTGGGTGAGTCACGTTGACCCTTGGCAAGTCTCTTTCTGTAAACTCAATTATATTTTTTGTTTTTATAAAGTGCTGAAAAGACAAAAGAGATAACATAAAACAAAAAGGTAAGGCAATCATTCTTGCCTCCAGACAATAGCGTTCCATATAAATATAAACAATTAAGATGGTTCGATCCTCAACTACTACCATAAAATTATACAAAACATTGAGAACCTGGACAAAGCAGATTTTCTGGTCTAATGTAATGGACTATTTTATCTCTTATGTTCATGTTTTTGGTTGTGAGCTAATATTGAACGTTCTAATTGATATCTTTGTTGGGCCACACCCCCGTGTTGTCACATTGTGGGAAATTTTACCATAGGAATAATTTCACGGTGGTTTGTAATGTGGTACATGTACTTGATAGAAAAAGGGGTTCCCCCTATCTTCTGTATCCCATACTGTTTTGGATTTGTAGGAATAGCCCAACTCATTAAAGTGTAAAAGTGACACTCTGCATGTTACATTGTTTTTTTTCTTAATCAGTTATATTGAATTGAAATGTGCCCCATCCGTATTACCTCGTGACCACATAGTGGAATTTACAACAGCTTGCCAATTATGCATGCATTGCTTAGGAAGATTCAAACCTGAGTCTCCTCCTAAAAGTCAAAGAATTTAATCGGTTGAGCTATTTGATACTCCATATGTTACATTGTTATGATCTTAGTTATTTGTAATATTTTGTATAGTTCTACATGTTCCAGCATGTACATGGGACATTTTACTAGGGGCATAGTGATGGTGGTTATTGGTTAGATGGCTTATGTACTGTAGTTATAAATTAGTATTTGTCTCCATTCCTCTGTATCAATCTATCTATCTTATTACTAAATAAATAAAAATCACATTTGAAGTTCATTCCTTCACATTACTCTTAGATTTTCAGATGATACCCCATCTTTCAGAGGTGTTAGGTGCTACCAATAGTTATTTTCAATAGATCATGTATTTGTCCTTGTTCTAGTACAGATGCATAGTACAATCAGCTATACAAAGTGGTTTTGTTCGCATACACATCCATCAGCAAACAGTTAACTTCATTATCCATCAGCAAAAAATTGCATATTTTAGATTATCTACAAAATTTCAATAGATTTATCAATCAGCAAAACTTAAAAAATTTTCTCATTTCATGCAATTAAAATGTCCCTCTCAAACAAATGAAATGTTCTCCCTGCATAGACTAGCATATGCAGATTTAGAAAATGCATTGTCTAACATGACTAGATAACTCTACCGAATAGTTTACAATTTGCAAGAAATTTTTGAAATAATAATAAAATAAAAAATTATAGCCTATGTAATAAATCTGAAATAGATGCAAGCTTACTGCAGTGGTAAGAGCTTTGGCCTCTCTTTGAGAGGTCCAAGGTTCAAACCCCACTCAGTATGAGGGGACCAGGACCCCTCATAAAAACCTGTGTAAACTCGTTGAAAAAATAAATCTGAAACAAAACTTTTCATCTCGGTAGGCACATGCCATTTAAATTTTATGCTGCCATCTTAACAAAAATAACTAGCATATATTCTAAATAAATAAATAAATAAGTAACTAGCATGAACGCATTTAATTCCAACAGCAAACTATGTATCGTATCAATGGAAAAATAAAAAATAATGTAGGAACTGTACCTTATAAGGAGAGTCAGTCACATCCCTGGATATCGAATTAACCGCAGGCAAGGTTTTGTCAGGACCTCCATTCTGCACCACAACAGTAACCCTCTGAACCCCTGGTACATAGATAACCTACCTTAGAACTGGAAAGATCTATAGAAGCAAGCACAGAGCGAAACTAGGCAGACCACCACATATAACAATGTTGGCCCAACCTACAGGGAGTCTTGATCTAAAATAACTGGATTTCTTCATATTATAATTCAGCAAAACTTAAGGAAAAAAATCAGGGAAATTTAAATTGAGAAAGAGGATTCATTGACAAATCAAAACTGTCCTATTTTGATTCTCATGAATGGATCAATAAGCTAGACGACGGAATACATTTCTAGATTTTCTAAATGTACAAAAGCTGGAACACTCGCTGCATGGAAAGCTAGGAAAAACTCAAACAGTAGATCATCTAAGTTTCTGAGATAACATAATAGCCAGAATATACAGATATGGACAACTAAGGTTTGGATGGCGGTCGATGGTTTAGGCAGAAATTTATTATATTTAAGCCCATGGAGTGACAATTTTTCTATGTAGACAAAAACTTTTAAAAAGCTTCCGGTGTGGATTAGGTTTTTTGGGCTTCCATATCAGCATATCAATAAGGAGGTTTTGAAGAATATTGGCATTACTCTAGGGAAGTTCATCCAGAAGGTACTAACTACTAAGGAGCAAAGGCATGTTGTATACACCCGAATACGTGTTGTCATGAATATGTCAAAACCTTTACCATAGTTCATTAGGATTACCAAGAGAATGGGATCAACAAGTGGATATGAAAACATTGCATTTTAGTGTCGCAAATGTTATGAGATTAAACACGTGACAAGAGATTACAAAGTGAAAACAATAGGGAAAGAAATGGAAAATACTGGGCATGAGACAAACTTCAATATGAAGCAAGGAGATCATATCTAGTAGAAGCTGCGTAAAATCAACGACTTTACACTCCCAAAAAAGTGGCAAAGAAAGCCTCTCTGCTTCATCAAATGGCAAAGGTCATTATAGTTTAATCGAATCAACCATTAGAAGAGAAAAATGACACAAGGGATGGGGAAGTAGAATGCACAAGTTCAAATTCAGAAGGATAAAGGTACGAATGAAGATGAGGAGGCAAATTTTAAAGCAGAGGCGGCGAAACAAGTCGAGTTTAATTCAGGTAATTCATCTTCATTATCCTCCAGTAGTATAAAATCCTCTCCTTACAATAAAAATGAAAGTAGTATAGAATGTATCCCTTGCACTTCAGGGTTTCAAGAGCATCATAATAAAGAAATGCATATGAAGAATATCCATAGAAATTTAGGGTTTTCAGGACAGCATAAGAAAGTAATTACTATGGAGGATCATCCTTGTACTTTAGGATTTCCAAGGCAAAATAAAGAAGGTAAAGGTCAAGTAGTTATTAATGTCCACGAGACTATTGGTCATATGAGACAACCCTCGTAGAGGATGTTATTTACCCAAAATATGTTTATCCAACCAAACTCCAATTATGTAAGTATGGTGTTCAACTTTACCCCCCACTGGGTTTGAACCATGAACCTCCTATTTGGAGTTCCAAAGTCTTATTGGAGGCTATTACTTGCATTTCAGATTCTCTAGGGCAACATAAATATTTAGAAGATAAGTCTCTTTATGAACAGTATGAAAAAATTGAAGAGATCAACTGAGGACGAAAGTGTTGGAGGGAATGGAAAAGGAGAGGAAGACCTTCAAAGCAAGAACAAAGAGTAAAGGAAACAAAAAAAAAGCAAAGGAAGACCTTCAGAGGAAGAACAAAGATAAGATAAGATAATTCTATTAAGGTCCACAAATGACCAAAGTAGGCCAATGGGACTCATTGAAATCTGTTACAAATTACAATGCATTGTAGTAACCAAAGTACCACAAAAAAAAAGCTAAAGTAGAATAAAGAATCTAGTGTAAACTACTATAAAAGTGGAACTGTATGGCATAAAATTACAGCCTCGAGGGTTACCCAAAATGGATAAAAAGTAATGATTAAGAGAGATCTAGAGGTCAAGGTACAATAGAGATAGAAAGGAGCTCCAATGAACCGCAATTGCAAAATTGATCTATAGTGGGATGTAAAGTAGAAGCAAAATTGTAGTCATCACCAACTATCCCAAAAGGGCCAACAAAGAGAAAAGGGAACTCAAAGGGATATCGATTTGGGAAACCAAAAATAAATATCACAGGTGTTAACAAGAAGTGGGGCTAAGCCCACTACTAAAAATAGGAAGTGATGATAAAAATGGTATGAAGGAATTAATAGGTTGTTATAGTCCTAAGTTTATTTTAATACAAGAAACAAAATTAAGTAACGAGGAATGTAAGGATGCATTCAAAAAGATTTGGAAGATGGGAGATTGTTTGGCAGTTTCTTCTATAGGATCTTTTAGAGGTATTGTGACAATATGGGACAAACACAAATGGCATGGACAATTGCTAGAAGCAAAATTTAATTGGGTTGTTGGTCTATTTTGCTGGAAAGAGGAAAATATAATGTTTATGCTCCAACTATAGTTACTCCTCATGAAAGATGTTGGAAGGACCTTCGAATATTTTTGTCAGATACAATGACGATTCAGAATTGTGATCTATGGAGGGAAGAACTTCAACATTGTTCTATCTCCTTATGAAAAGAAGGGTAGTACTTTTGGATGGTCTACATCAATGTAGGATTTTGCTTCGTTTGTCATTGCTTCAAGTTTTTGATATACATGGGATAATAGACGCAATGGGCAAACTCATATAGCAAAGAGATTGGATAGATTTTTGTTATCCAACACATGGTTGCAAATAGAATATACAATCTCTTTTGGTATTTTATTGCATACAAAACCAAATCACAAAACCATTCTCTTGAGATGTGATTTATCAATAATGGTCATCCAAAGCCATTTCTCTTTCAATCTATGTCGCTCCAAGACCCTGATTTCTTCCAGATGGTTATGTTATGGTGGATGAAGCAAATTTTGAGCGACCATGTATGTACAGGTTTGTTCAAAAGATCAAATATCTAAAAGGACAAATGAAGATTTGGTTTTCCAAATCTTTTGGTAACATATTTAAAGAAAAGGAGAAAAATGAATCCAAGCTTAAAAATTTACAAGAGATAGTCGAAATCAATGGAATGGACTGGATGTTCAAGAAAAACAATTACTCTCTGATTATCATAATGTATTGACAAAGGAGTCATACTTGTTCCAAAAATCAAGAGAGAGATTCTCAAAGAAGGAGATAGAATTACCAAAAAAATTAATGCTACATCAAAACAGATTTTTTTTTTCGTTGCATCAAAAATATTTCAACTCCAAATGAAAGAAATATTGAGGAAGAAGAAGATATCATAAAGGAAGCAATTAATTATTTCAAAGATATTTTGTTAAATGTTGAGCAAGATAAGGAGGCACAAGGTAAGCTTTTGCAAAATATTCCATCAATTATCACACAAGGGCAAAATGAAAGCTTGATAAAGAAGATATCTATAGAGGAGCTACATGAGGCAGTTTTCTCTTTCCATCCTAACAAGACGCCTGGCCCTGATTGATTTCCTGCAATTTTCTTTCAAAATTTTAGGATTAATTGAAGAGTGATATGTTAAGTGTGGTTGAAGAGGCCCAAAAAATGAAGGTTCTAATAAGTGAGATCAACACCACCTTTATTACATTGGTTCCCAAGAAAGGCAAGACAAAATATTTTGATAATTTTTGTCCAATAAGCCTTTGTAAAATGATTTATAAGATCATTTCAAAGATTATGGCAACCAAGTTGAAAAGCATTCTAGATTGTGTTATCTTAAAGGAACAAGGCGGTTTTATCCATGGTAAACAAATTCTTGATGGCTTAATCATTACATAAGGGTCGATGCATTCTCTTCTTCCATGAAAAAGCCAGGTATGCTTAAGAAATTAGATATGAACAAAGCATATGATAGGATTTGTTGGAATGTTCCATATGATATTCTCAAAAAGTTTGGTTTTGATCAAGGTTGGTTTGAATGGATTAAATGATGTTATAGCACTACAAATATTCTATCTTGATTAATAGATCCCTTGCTAGATACTTTGAGTCGTCCCGTGGATTCCACCAAAGTGATCCACCATTTCTGTATCTATTTATTATTATAGCAAAGCCTTTAGAGAGAGCTTTCTCAAAAGCAAAAATGGTTCCTCGGAATCTCATCTCTTATCTATTGATGAAACTTTTCTTTTGGGTCATCCCTCAGTCAATGAGGCCATGGAATTCAAATCATTATTATCATGCAATGAGAAGGCTCTTGGAAAATTAATACTACAAAATCCAAGATCATTATCATTAACATTGTCTTAGATTTACAATAGGTTATTGTAGACAATTTAAGGTCTAAAATTGGAAAATTTCCATCAACATATTTGGGTATTCCTTTGTCTCATAAAGGAAAGGAGCTTTGGAACTCAATTTTGGATAGAATGAAATCTTGTTTGACAGGTTGGAAAGGTAAGTTCTTAACCATGGTTGGAAGGCTACAACTCATAAAGACTACAAAATCCAAGATCTTTTCATTAACTCATAAAGATTGCCAACAGCTATAGCATTCAAATTTGATAAAATTCAAAGAGACTTTCTTTGGAAAGGATGTGAGAAAAAATTTAGGTTTCCTCTTTGTAAATGAGATAGGTCTTGCAATGGAAAGAATATTGGAGGCGCAGCCTTGCGAAATTGCAAACTTATAAGTTTGGCCTTAGGGGTAAAACATGGCTAGAAATTATTCAAAGCTCAAGGAAAGATTTGGACAAAAATGTTACTTCCAAAACATACGTGTTCTCTTGGTGCAATGAATTATGCAGGAAACGGACCCTACCTAAAGGATCAGCAATATAATACTTCATATTAGATAGTTTACAACTGATCAATAAACATATTAGGTGGTCAGTCAATGAGGAGGATTATGCAAATCTTTGGTTTGATGCTCGATTGAAGACTTAACCTCTTATCTCTGATTCAAAATGGCAGCCATTGGCTCAGGCATATCTAACTTATATTAATGTGAGCAACAACTGAAGATCATTGATTTCTATTAGTAACCTGGTTGAAGGAAAATAACTCAAACAAATATCAGATGAAATTCAAAAGATGCTTCTAGTTTTCTTTTTACCTATTTTTACATGAAAAGGAACTTCAAAAGATCATTGATTTCTATTAGTAACCTGGTTGAAGGAAAATAACTCAAACAAATATCAGATGAGATTCAAAAGATACTTCAAGTGTTTGGTATGTTAATTCAGGAGCAGGTCATCATATGACAGGAAACCTACATTGGTTTGATTGCTTGAAAGCTACAAATAACTCTGGTTTAAAACTAGCAGATGGAAAGAAGTATCCAGTTCATGGAAATGGATGTGTGACACCTAATGCATCTCATCCTCATTTTATATTATACAATGTCTTATATATACCAGGGTTGTCAATAAATCTCATTTCAGTAACAAAATTAGTTGAAAGTGGAAGAACAGTAGAATACAAATATGTGAATGGAAAGAACAAATGCCTTATTAAAAGGTAAAATGAAATTGAAGCTACTGGATCAATTAGCAATGGCATATATTCTTTGGATTCCATTGTACTTACACAGAAGTTTATATTGGCTCAAGATAACACTAATATTGTTTCTGAGAGACAGATTGTAGGAAACAAAGAACCATTCTTCTATGAAAGCACATGGGGGAATACAGGATTTAGACGAAGAAAAACAAGATGTAAACAAAAGATTGCTCTACAGGGACATCTACAGATTAAAGGAGAATACGAACCTGAACAAGATGCAGAGTATCTACAAGATGAAGATCCATATTGAAGACTGAAGGCTCCAATAACCAAATAATGTAATACAAGGGGGTATTGGAATATATTACATTATTTGCCAATGTACCACCATGGGTACATCCATAGATTAGGAAATAGTGTCTTAGATTAGGATAAAACTATTTACTTTATGCAATGTAATAAATGCACAAGTGTGCAATGATATTTTGGCAATGTAAATGTGCATAGTTGTCCCTATGTACATGTGTCAATAGAGTAGGAAGATGAAGAGTCATAGGAAGAGTGAAGGCCAAGAGTCCTCCATATGAAGAGTCACATTCCATTCTATATATGTGTATATGGATGTGAAGGATAGATATCAAGTGATGTAGAGAGATAT
This sequence comes from Wollemia nobilis, assembly GCA_028583015.1. Classification (NCBI taxonomy): domain Eukaryota; kingdom Viridiplantae; phylum Streptophyta; class Pinopsida; order Araucariales; family Araucariaceae; genus Wollemia; species Wollemia nobilis. The sequence goes on from JAQPPZ010003280.1 coordinate 6,020,723, forward strand.
ACTATGATATACAGTAACAATGGAGAGTGGTGAAATATGATGTATTTGAGGTCTTTATTCAATAAGATTTCATAGTTTATTGAGCATTTATTATTAGCATTCTTTGAGTTGATTTCTATAGTAGTTTATGAGTTTATATGCTTAGCATTATCATATATTTCATATTTGCAACTTTATTATTGATCTTGAGGCCATATTATTGTGAGCACTCAATCATCAAAAGCTAACAGTTTGGAATCTATCAAAAGATGGTGGATACTCAGTCAGTCAGGATATGAGGATTTAGAGCAATCAAAATTTCCTACTTTCCATTATTTTCCTTGGAAGAATGTTTGGTTAGAAGAGACCCTCGCCAAGGCCGCAAGATTCCTTCGGTTAGCAGTCCAAAGCAAAGAGTGTCTACAAAGAAGAGTATATCATGGAACTTTCAAGTGTGTCTTATGTGAAAAGGATCTAGAAACATCAAACCATTTACTTCTTAACTGTCCCCACTCTTACACAATTTGGGGCTGCTTTTCAAAAATATGAAAATATATTGAACAGCTCTATCGACATTGAAGGAGTTGATGAAATGTTAGATTAATTATTTCACAGCTAAAGCATTATGTATTTTGTGTAGAATTGGTACTGTTATTATTTGTTGGAATTTATGGCTTGTAAGAAATAATAGACTTTTTAAAATCAATTTTAAAAATCATGCCTAAGTTTGGAACCATACTATTGCCTCTCATGCAAAATATTTACAGACATGGTGCTCATCATGGGAAGTCTTAAGTGCGGAAGAAGAGGTGCTAACCTCTTGGTTACAGGATTTGAATATACATGGAAGGGTCATCTGCAACAATGGAGTTAACACAAAGGATTTGCTTCGATCTATGGTAAAATGGAAATGTCCAGAAATTGGGTTTATCAAAATTAATTTTGATGATGCTTCCAAAGGAAATCTGAGAAGAGTTGGTAGAGGTGACGTTTTTCAAAATAATTTAGGCAAACTTCTCCTCACTCACAATCATATGGAACTTCAACTAACAACTACGTAGAGGCTAGGATACTTACAAGGATCAAAATTGCAATTGAAAAAGGATGGAAATATATTTCAATTGAGGGGGATTCACAAATTATCATTAATGCTATCAACAAAAATGGATTTGGTGATTGGATAAAAAATAGTTTTATCGTTGATGTTCATCAACTATTGTTGGAGGCAGACTCTTGGAAATGTGACCATATCTATAGAAGGAAATCGGGTAGCAGATAATTTAACCCATCACGACGTCATCTTCATCTCTGTGAAATTCAAATTTGAGAAGGCAACTGGTGATATTTTATCTCCTAATGAAAATGATTGCAAGGAGCTGATTGCGGAAACATAGTAGTTTGAGGAAGATGATGAATTATTTGATAGAAAAGGAAATGAAAAATATCTTTGATAAAGGGGCAAGCTAGATATGGTTTAATTGACCTCACATTAAATGTAATGTTTTGATATTTTGATGGGAGTGGCCCCAATAGAAGCCATATAGCTTATTATTTAATAAATTATAAAAATATAAATTTATTTATAATATTGTCCCAAGGGAATAGTATGAGTTCTTGGCTTTTATTGAATACAAAATCATTTAATGACTCTCACCTAGGAAACTTTCCTAGCATTTATGACTAGTTAGAATACTTTGCTCACCTACAAGAACAATTTGACATCTTCGACCAATCTAGGTATTCTATGCTCCAATCTTCTATATGATAAAGAGTTGTATCATAATGCATTAAGCTAAATATATGCTAACATCAAAGGTAGAGTAAATGAATATGTTTAAATATGAGACTAGGTTCCACAAAAAAAATAATAGTAATATGACCATAGTAGAGAAACTTGGACACGACAAGGCCAATTTTTAACTTGGACTCAAACTCAATAAAAAAAACTTGGCAAAATAAACCAAAGAAAATGCAAACTTTTATTGGGAAAAAAGTTTTTCTTCAATAATATCACTTTAATTAACATTATAAAAATCCAAAATTAATATTGTAAGTGATACAATGTTAAACTACACATGAAAGTAACAAAACACACATCAATTTAACTACTAGGTGGTTGTCATATTTAGTCTTGAAGAATCTACAAGTCCTTTTGTTGTCATTTAACGTGTTGTTTATTTGTAATTATTACCTCCTGATGAAAATGTAGCGTTTGCTAATATTTCATATTGAGTCAAAATCCAGAGAGAGTACCTAGGGCTGGTACATATCCCTTCTAACTTCCATGGCTCTCAGATTGTGGCTGTACTAGGGCATGCCTCCCATAGACAAATGGTTATCTATAGGCTAGTGGCTACTGTTAAAAAATCCTTCAAGTAATGTTATCTCCCATTTTGGTTTTGTGGTCATACACAAGTGCAATGCAACAACACTGAATATGGTTGATGCAATTCTCTGGCAGAGTATGGATAGTATATTATCCTTCAAAGGGTATAACTACATATCACAGTTATTAGTCAACTTGTCTTCCTTAGAAAGAAACCTCAAGGATATTTTGTGCTTCTTCAGATGGCCTCTTACTATTTTATGTGTGTCTAATAAATCTCATTGGGATTGTGAGAGGGCCCAAGCACAGTATTGTTCAAATCTTTCATGTCTAATTATTGACACCTTTGAGTTGCCTCAAACATGGTGAATGTTTCCTGCGTTGGTTAGGATTTCGGAAGCATTTGTTTGTTCCTAGGCCCAATGGTTAGAAAAATGTTCTAGAGAATGTATATTAAAGGGAAGTGCAAAAAAATTTTGCTCTTGATTATTTAAGGTGTTACACTTTGCATGGGGTGAAACATATTGCCATGGAACTCCATACAAGATTGGTTTAGATTCCTCTTAATGTTGTATACCCTTTTGTTCTCAACTTCCATTGTTGATCTGCTTTGACCTTATCCCTGTACTCTGCTAACTAATTTTTCTTTTCCTTTCGTCTTTGGTCCTTTGTAATCAGGTGGGCCTTGTGGCATTAGCCTTCCTTTTGGTTCTTGTCTTTTTACCTCAAATGTAACTGCTAGGTGGCTGTTAGATTCTTGAAAACCAGGGAAAAGCTTTTTTCTTGGACTTGCAAGTTTTTGAAAAACCAAAAAACTCGCGAGTAAAAAAAAAAAAATCCACGAGTCCAGAAAAACCTGCCAAGCCGACTACCAAAAAAAAAACCATGAGGGCCAACTCGCGTGCGAACTCAGCAAGATTTTCAAAAACTCGCGGAGTTTTGTAACTGTGGTAAATCAACACATTTCCTATAATGGTCAAGACTCTATCAAAATAAAAACAACATTGTTCCCATGATTCTTGTAGCCTATGCATATGGACAGGAAACATGAACCATCCACAAAGTTCACCTCTCTTTGCAATCCAAAAATCAAAATGATGTTGTGCCCATGGGATTTTGTGAAGAGTTTCACACCCTAAACCAAGGTTCAAATCCCATAGGTGAACCTTAACATTTATCAAATGGCATGACCTTAACTGGTTAAATACCTGGACTTTCAAGACAGACTAGGGTTCAATTCTTGCCAAGCAATATATGCTCAACTACCAATTTGCTGATGTAAGTCAGGTGGGGTCCATTTCAATCCATATAATAATTTTTTAAGAACAAATAAATAAATCAAAATGTTGTCAACAAATGTCATTCATTAGCTCAAGTGGTTAAAATTGTGGATTTTCAACCTGGAGACCAAAGGCTCAAGTCTCTACAGGCGATATATGCATAGTTGCCAAAATTTCATTGTATTAATACCACTATGGGGTTTGTTGAAATACCATGGTAATACAGTCACAATGTAATATGGGTTGGGCCTGTTTCAAACCCATATATATAACCTATTAGATAAATAATCAATAAATAGTCAAAATGTTGTCTAAGGCATTGCAGAGCCACGGTGAGATGGGATGCAATCATATGAGTGCAACCCAACTTCAAATCCCCGCATAGTGATAGACACTTTTACAATTACTAAGCCTGTGATAGTTGGGTTTACCACACTGGGGTTTCTTGAAATGATGTAATACAGGTGGGGCCCTTTTTAACTCCATATAACCAATTTACGAATTCTTTTAAAGGAAAGAAAAAAGAAAGTGTTTTTCCTTTGAAGTTCTTGTGGGTTTCCAATGTTTTCTCCAGCAAGAAAATTTCTTGTTAAACAGGAACAACGTCTACAATAGGAAAGTTGGTTGAACATTTTGCACCCCCCAAACCAGATGTGGGAAAAGGAAATGGCAAATAACTTTGAATCGAAACTCAAAAAGAAAAACAGTGCATAGAAATTTTGAAGATCGTTTTTCCTATTTCCAGGTATGCAACAGCAAATACTTAAAAAAGGCATTCTCCATCATTTGGCAAAAACTTCCCCTGTGAAAGACATCTTAGATAGGGCACAATACACTTTCAAGTGGGCAGCAATTTTTCAATAAACAAAAGACTTACAACTCTGGGTATGAGCAACATGGTTATTCTCACTACGACACTTTTTTAAAAAGGCGATATACATAAAGAAAACAATGTTGCATAGAAGTTACTTGCCCAAAGGTAGGCAAAATACAAATTGCAAGAACTCCTATGCAGTGAGCAGTAGATCATCCATCACCTTTACAAATCCATTTCATTAGAGCCAGGACAAACCCAAAACATGTATGCTGCATATGAGTAGCATGCAGTAAAGAGATGGAAGAGAGATGTTGCTAGTCCAGATGCCATAGCTCGAAACAAGTTAAAAGAACAAGTTCAAGCATCTAGGAGCTCATATAGAATCCACATAGCCACCAACCAAACTCACACCCCAAACTAAAGAAATGGAACCAATTGCTGACAAGAAAATGGTGGATGAGATTAGACCACTTCTTTTATGAATGAATAAGACTTTCAACACAATCAACGCACTGGCCTTTAAGAGCAACAGTCAAAGTGGTTAAAAATAAAAACACACTTCCACAATGCACTCCATGCAAAGTATGCCTTGCACCCTTTTTTTATAAAGGGAAAGCAAACAACTGAAAAGAAAAATAACCCTAATGTTGAGAGACGTGGGCGTATCCATTATGTCAAAGGACTAACACCAATCTCTACATTAAGTTTTAGGGAAAAAAACCAAGGACTACAAATTATTAAAATCCAAGGAAAGACATAAACAGAAGCATAACAAAATTAACACAAAACAATCTACAGTCAAGCTATCTTTTGTGTTTCAATGCCCATAATAAGCAAGTAAAAATGCCATATTCAACAAGAACACAAAACAAAAAATAATATAGCACAATCAATCACCAATCTTACTGCTGGTTCTACATAGTCTTTGGGTCGTTTAATTTTTAGAGTATTTCCATTCAGTGCTATGCCATCCAATGAAAGAGCTGCAGTTGCATCTTCTGGTGTGAGAAATTCTGCATATGCATGATTTTTATCTCCATTTACCTGCCAAAAGATACAATGAAAATTCCAAAGAAAAAAACCATCACTATGATACACTTTCAGGCACAGATAAGAACTAAAGGCTACCAATGTGATCTAGAAACATAGTCAGTGGACTAAGTTCTAACATTGTTAGAATAATAATTCATAGGCTTTGATGTATGTACAAAACACTTACTACACAGCTAATACAGGGCTTCATTCCTGGTAGGTGGTTGGCACTTGCAGACAGCATGGCAGAATTGAGAAACTCCGTAAGCTCTCCATCAGATACTGAGGAAGGAAGATTGTTTACAACCACCCTCCTTGATGGCCTTGTTGATTGTGTTAGTTCAACGGCATCCACTGATGAATTTAGTTGATGAAATACAGATGGAACTGCTTGAGACGCGGACATATTAGGATTATGCAAATTTGATGCACTCAAGGAAACGACAGGCAATGTTGATGTGATTGAGGATGCAGTCATTTGCTGTGTAGAAGCTTGATAAGCAGCAACCATGGCAGCCACCATGTTACTGTCCATGCCACCAGGTGTACGATCCCATGCAGGTTTCCTCTCTTGCAAGTGGGCAGGAGGAGATGGTGTTTTCACTGCAGTCTCTGACCTCCTCCGCCTTGGGGAATATCCCCCAATCCCACTTACATTCCCACCAAATCGTCGACGCTGACCACCATATGATGCAGAAGCTCCACTTTTATCCTTTTCATTTCTTTCTGAATCCACTCGATCTCTTTCAGATCTCTCTAAAGAGTGACGATGTGAAGAACGGTCCTGGTCTTGATCTTTACCATGGTGAGATGAATGCCGCTTGTGTGACCTTGGTGACGGTGAATGTGATTTCCCCCTTTCCCTGGCCTTCTTATGATCAGGACTAAGTGACCTCTTTCTGCGCTTGCTTTTTGTTTCCTTTTGCCATGATGGGTGTGATGAATCTTTCCACCTTTCTTTCCTTTCTAAATAATCACCATCCTCCCTTTTATCAACTTTATCAGATAGATGAGATTTAGCTTCCTGCTTTCTTTTCCCAGCTCTATCATTTTCTGCCTTCCTTTTTTCATCTTTTTCATCATCATGCTTTCGTTTACTATCTCTTTCGTTCTCAATCTTCCTTTTTCCATCTCTTCCATCTTCATACTTCCTTTGACCCTCTCTTTCTTCCTTTTTAGGCATATCCATGGCCTTATCTTTAATTTTATCTTTTTTACTTTTCATTTGCTCCTTTGTATTGTCTGTGTGATAATCACCATCCTTACGTCCACTGTAACCTTTGCTCTTATGGTGGCTTCTCCTTTCATTTTTGTCCTCCTTTTCTTTACCACCTTGCTTAAGACTATCCCCAGCAGCTTTTAAGTTGCCCTCATCCTTATGCAACTTAATTTTAGATGTCATTCTCGAATCATCTTGTTCTGATCTTTTAAGGGAACCAGCATCCTTAGCATGGTGTCTTTCATCCCTCCTGCTTGAGATATCCTTCAATATAGGCACCTCTCCTAGAGAATCCTTTTTTGGAGGGTGAGTAGATTCTGGAACAGAATCCTTTCCCTGCCTTTCACTTGCACTATGTTTGGACTCCTGAGTGGTATTTTCTAAATCAGGCTTAACTAACTCACTCTTAACCTTTGTGCTACTACTACCCTCATTAGCATCCTTCATGAGTTTTTTACCATATCTTTTCAAGATGATATCCTCCAAACTGCAAGGCCTTGTCCGTGCCGCAGTACCTTCCAAACTAAGGTTCACAAGATCTTCATTTTCTGAACCACACTGGCTTCCATGTCCATTTTGATCAGCCATCCTGACCTTAGCTGTTAGTTTCTTCTGGAGACCGTTTAACAAGTTGACAACAAACTCTATACAGAAATAAAGAGTCCAAGAATATCCCTTCCCAAATCTTATCAGAGAAAGCGGTACAATCTGTATATATGTTCTTACAGCAATGTGACATAACTTGAACAATATTTCAACATCTTCTCAAGTACATGACATCTGTCTTCAAAGAAATGTACACAATTCAAGTTATCTGAAATTCACAAACACCATTCAATAATTCTTCAAATGCTTGCACTAAATCTGTCAGAGAAGTTTTTTGACCTGAAACAATACCCTGCATAGAATATTATTACAAAGATATCAACCACACAAAAACAGCAAACCAGAAACAGTTCTACTAACTGCAAACAATCGGATATTATGCTAACCTCACTTAAAACATAAATGTAACCATAGGATACCTCTTGTCCATTTAAAATCCTATGAGTTAACATATTTTATCTATTTAATAGCGTATCAAAGGAACTAAAAGCAGGAAATATAAATCAGAATCATGACTACCAACTATATGCAGACAATAGGTCTCTGGCTTACATCCATAATCAACATCAATGGCAGGAGGAAACACACCTTCTACTTTGCTTAGTGTAAACACGAAAAGGAAAAGCTCATGCAGCCAAGATGTCAAATATGTAAATATGAGCAACGTGGATGTAACTAAGGTTGATCCCCACTTCAAATGGATCTATGAAAATGATTGTTAGGAGGAGAATTCTGAGAAAGATGAAGGGTCTTCTTTAGATTAGAATGAGGAAGATGAACAGTAGGACATGGTTGGAATGTCAATTTTAGAGACCTTATAAGGAACAATGCAAAACTTGTAGAATGGATGGAGGAACAACTACGAGTTATGAGTGGGACTCAACTCAAGCTAAGGCCTTCCTGGCTAAGATGTTTGATGAGGATATGATTTAGTTCAAACTCAGTCATTAATCATCCCCTTTTCAACAAGGAAACATCCTTCAAAGCCAGATTTAATGAGTGCAAGGGAGCTGGACCAAGACAATGCAAGTCATGTGGATATTGATAAAGCGGGTTTTAGTATCGTATATATTGCATGTAGTGCAACCAGGTTGGGCAGGACATACAAGTGATGCACAAGATGACAATCAGCACCCAACTGGTGATAATCCAGCCTCACTTAGATTATATGCTCCCAGTTGAAACATTGAGATGATGGAGATGATGATACCGACTAAAAGAATGAAGAGAAGGTCCAAGAGTGACTTACTAGAATTATTCGATGCTGATGAGCACATCAATTTTTTCTCAAAAATATGCATATGACCTTGACCTTACATTTAACTGGTGAGATTAGCCTGGAGGGAGAAAAGCCTTGGAAAGATGCATCAGCAAATTATGACAGAAGCGAAAACAATTGAAAATAAATGTTATGCATGACAAAATCTACTATATTTTGGATCCAGTGATGCTTAAGGTTTACACATTAACCAATATTTAAAATGCCACCTAAGTTCAAAGCTCAATTTAGAAGAAATTATGTAGTAGAGAGTAGAAACCAATCGCTGGAGATAGGCAGCTATTTCAAGAAACAAATGGTTTAAACTAGAGATAGGCCCAAGTACTTAATCTATTTTGACTTAGCAAATAAACCCATACACGATACATATAAAGTTCAGCACATAATTCTAGACCATCAGATCAATATAACATCGAGGTAATTAGTCCAAGGCTTAATCCAAGAAATAAAATTGAAGCACATCCTCCGTGGTTTTGAAAATACAAAGGCTAATGTAGCCAAGAATAGCCTTTAGATTGGAGATATAGATGATGGAAATCATATTTGTTGATTTTGCCCATATTTGTTACTTAAATAGTCATCCCGATCTTATTTTTGGACATGTAGTAAACCCCCATGTGAGATTCACTCTTATGAGGATCTCTTTTACTCCACATCCTATATAGTTGCCATAATGGAGTTCACTGCAGAACCTCGTTACCTTAGAAACATTAACTTGGAAATTAAATTTATAGTCATGGATATGGATCCTTCACCAAAAGCACAAACCAGATGCCTTGATAGTTGGGAACTACCTTGACTTGAAGAGATACATTAGGTACTACCTTAACAGTTATGCCTTATATGCTGATTTCAATCCCATTGATCACTTTTGAAAAACATTAACTCAAAAATCGGTCATGATGTTCCAAAAAGAAAATAGAAAATAGATAGTTTTACTAATATAAATATCTAAAAAAATATAAATATACGCAAAGAACTTCACATTTTATACAAAAATGATATTGACTTGCAATTTGCAAATGGATCTATGAAGGAGTTGCCCTAAGATCATTTTGCCCTGCCTTCTAATTGTTTTGTTTCAACCTTTACTTTTTATAGATCTAGAATGGAATCAAGTAGATGCCAGAATGAAAGACGAAAATGGGAAACGTTTTAGGTGTTATATATATAATGTTTCATTGATTGTTGTTTGTTCAAACATGCTCAATGAATTTGTTCACCTAAGGTAAAAAATCACCAAAATTTGGACATTTTTGATAAAATTCACTAAATCTGGTGACAGAGCTCTATATTTTTAAGCTTCTTTGTGTTCAATTTGAAGGTTAATATTGAAGCTTTATTGCATTTCTCTTGTTAAGATCACTCTTTATTTAATGAACATGTATTTTATGTAGTAGTTCACCTCAAGAGACCAAACAAAATAATGCGATTCACTATCATATCAAAAATATATATAGCTGAGAAAAGTGACAAATATGTTGAAACTCACACTGTTAAAGAGAAACAACTAAAAACTTCCATGTAATCGTTATACTGTTAGAAATCACCTCCATTTGGCATAGCTATATACAAAAATGTTCAACCACATTAGCTTGACCACTCGGTGGAAACTGTAAAATAGAAATATTAATGGTGTTCCGGGTTTAAAAGACGAAATACAAGTGAAATGTAGCTCCAGGTATAGTTACCAAAAATGGTCATACTTGGCAAATTTACGGCATTTTTGTGGCAGTTGGAGGTACTGTTTCAACATGGCCAAAAAATTGTGGATTTGATCATTGCAGTAGCCAGACTTAAAAAATGTGAATCATCAAAGTGACAGCCAGCCAGGAGCAAAGCCTTCTCTAGGTACCAATCAAGTCTTCTCTGTTCTATATAGTACACTTCTGAAAGTATGCTAATATTGACATACAAAATTTAAAAAAATTTCATGTTCTTTCTATCATTTTTTTTTAAGTATAATTTACCATAATTTTTGTAGTTTTTTCAATGGACCATTTTTTGACGTATTTAAGGTTTCCACCATATTGAATGCTTGGAACGGAAGTTCTGACCTTGGATCCAGAAAAATAGCATTAGAACATTTAAGCAAATCAGCATTAACAAAATCTTTAAAAAATAACTGCCAGCATCACCTGCTGCAAAGACACAGTCTTAGATGGACTCAAACATCACGGTCCAAAAACATTCTAATAAAGACTTTGTCCTTGCCTTTTCTCAACCATTGAAAAATAAATAAAAACAAAGGATTTCTCACTCTTTGTTGTAAATAAATCAAATGGCATGAGCTCAAGTGGTTAAAAACATGGACCTTCAATGTGGAGATCCAAGTTCAATTCTTGCCAAGCAATATATGCACAATTGTCAAGAATGTTATTGTAATACCACTATGTGGTTTATTGAACTATTGTAATAACACGGTCATGTTTTAATATGGATGGCACCCATTTCAATCCCATATAAAAGGAATTTGAAGATTGAAAGACATATTTCATTGGGAGTTGAACACCCCTTAGTCAAAAAGTGTGAAATTTTGGCATGTGCAACCATTTACCTCAATCCAGACAACTAACTGGGTTAAATTTGTTAGGTAAACCTCAATAGCAAATGCAATTCATAACTCCATTGGTAAAGTCCAATACGTTCTGGTATCTATAATGAGACAATATTAGTCAAATATGACTGTGTCTGAATCAATTCAACATAGATTGACAGCTAACCTGTTGGATCAGAGGAGGGTACTCCCTTGTAAAAGAGGTGGCTGACAGAGTTTACAGTGTCAATCGAGTCTTAAAGCTTGTTCAAATGGGGCACATTGAGAAAAAAATTATAAATGTGTTAGGATACAACCTAATGAATTTTAAAACTAATTTGAAATCAAAGTCCAAATTTTGTAAGACATAATAAAAAACCTAACACCACAAGTCACCTGGTGCACTTTCAATTAAAAATATATTTTAAAAAATCAAAGAGGAATATCTTGTGAACTTTGTCAATGATACTTCTTAATAATACTCAACATTGCATTATTGAATACTATTCCAATAAAACTCACAAAATAACAAAACTCAAAGTCAGTGTTTTTCTAATATTTTTGTAAATGCACCTGCCAAACTGTGTTGTCCTTTATCCAACAAATTCATCTCACATTGGAAACTCTTCTTGGATTTCCCTGCATTGAAGCTTTAAGTGTGCCAAGGTGAACTTCATTCATCATCATAGAAAGAAAGACAGAAATTTTATTTCTTTCCACGGATGACAAAAGTACATCAACAGGACTAAAATTTTACATCTAGTTACAATAGCTTGGGGAGTCAAAAATGCTCCAAAGAGAACAAATTGCTAACTGCAAAGTAAAAATTACAAATTTCAACCCAAGATGGGTGAAGCGTATTTGCATCTGAACGGCATCATGTAAAACCTGCACATCTCAAAAATGGTACATAGTACAAACATGGCACAATGGGCAAAAAAATGTTGTAGAAGATCCATTATCAAGAAAAAGTGGGTTGTGAGGGTCATGAACTAAAGGCAGTTATCACTAGTCGATATCCATCATCAACTGCTGCTGATAAGCAAGGGTAAGATCTAATGATGTCAAGGAAATGGTCAAGACCAAGCAAGCTAGGCATCCCGAGAACCCCCCTTAAATCAAAGGCCGAAGATCCTACAGATCTGGAGATCCTATAAATATTAAACCGATAGGATCTTCCTTTAAATATTAATTTTCGGTAAGATCCAATGCATAGCGAAAGGCAAGTTATGGGTATCTCTCCCTACCTAACACATGAATCCCCATGCACCACAACCAATGGTCATCAAAATATCAATCTCGTTAGACGTTATAACCCTATAAATTAACATAGGCTATTAAATTATTAATATGATCAATAGAAACAAGCCCTCTGTCCTAATAATTAATAACATACAAAATATTACATATTTATAGCCTTTATGGAAATCAACAAATAGTCTACAATATGATAATTGCATAAACCTTTGTTCTTTGAAATTATATCACTTGTAATTTCCTAAACTTAATTATAAATAAATTAACCTATTTTTTGATAACATTCCAGTAAAAATTTAATGTTGATTCAATAAAAGTTATAACTCATTGTTTTAATAAAAATATTAGAAACTAGTTATAAATGAATTTAAAATATATATAAAATCCACAGTTAATTTAAACTTCAAAATACTTTCTAAATATTTTTCCCTAAACAATTCTGCAGTTCTCACAACCAGCAGCACTAAGCCACCTGGAATGGTGTGCTTAAAGGAACAGTCAAACACTCCAAACGGCATCTTTTCTATTTGCCACTATCGAACAACTGCTTGGAATGGTGTTAAAATTGCTCATAGAGCATCAGTAATAGTATCTCCTTATTCACACCCCTCAAGGTTTTGGAGTAGTGTTAGAAGGGAACCTCAAACACCAAGGGTTTGTCTGAAAGGACACTCAGACACTGCAAATGGCATCTTTTCTCCTCACCAGTTCCACTCACCTGCTCGGAATGGTGTTTAAATGGCTCAGAAAGCATCAAAAATGGTATCTCCTTAGACCCAACACTAACAGGTTTGCAACATTGTTCGATGAGGATCTCAAGCACAAAGAATGGTGTCTCATCTCCTAACCAGCACCACTCAACTGCTCAAAATAGTCTTCGAAAGGCCTCTCAAGTGTTGAGAATGGTATCCCAAGCAAGGCAAATTAATCCAAAAAAATCTTCTCTTAAAACTTAAAAAATGTGTGTTCAAAGCTGTATTTTTCCTTCCTAAGTTAAGGCTTGTGTTCAAAGCTTTAAAATGATGTCATTTCTACAACATAGAAAATAGTAAATGAGATTTTGTAAATGTAAAAAAGAACAAGCAACTTTTTTTGAAAATAAACTAAACTGTTTTGACCAGAATTGTTCAGCTAAAGATGCTAGAAGAAGCCCATAAATGCTAATCAATGACACACATCCATACACAGAAGAAGTAACATTGGATAGAGTCAAAGTACCCTTTGAACCAAGCCTAAAATCCCATAGGTGAATGCAAGAGACAAATTTGGCCATTTCTGTTCCAAGAAGAGGTTCATGATATAGAATTTTCCTTTATAAAAACAAATAATTTGCAAAGCAATCTCCCCTATCAACTCAGAAATTATGGCAGGAGTTCAACAAATTCTTTGACCATAAGAAATTTAAAACAAGACATCATGCACCTAGCTAAGCTCCAAACATTACTGAAATCTAAGCCTTAAACAAAAACCTGCTCATGGGAGTGATTACTAGCATTCTTGTCTTATGAGACTCAATAAAAACTACAGTATTATTTATTTGATCAATGGAGATGCGACTATCAGGAAACCTTAGACCATAGTTAGTTATCAATATATATCATACCATAACAAGTACTTTTTGCACTTTTGGCAACTCAATCCACTATGGAATCTCTGAACTCTGAGGTGGATTGTCCATTGCAAACAAGTGGAAGGCACGACCACCCTAAGATGCATTTTGCATTAGTTGACAGAGTAGGCTAAGTTTAATTAACATTCTATCCATGAAACTTTGCCTCTACACTTGAGGCTCTCAATTTTGGTAAAATAACTTGAAATGAAATCTATTAAACTGCAGAACACTTTGTGAAAACTAAAAGTAGTTTGCAACGCACTCTATTGACTTCATTAGAACTGACAAAATGGTCCCAAGTACAGATTCCTTTAATTTTCTCCAAGCTGTTTCAGTGAATTTAGAAGATTTTTATAGTCAAATGACCAAATGGATATAATGTTTCAGCTCCCCTACGCAACTTTAGGAGTACTAAATTATTAATTTTTTTCCTGCAGGAAAACTATTCCGTAATGCCATATAGCTATAAAACTTTTATGTATGTGTTGCAAACTTCTGTCCCGCCTTGGCAAGAGTCACTGAAAAATTTGTAGGGAAATTCTAATGAAGCACACTTATTTTAGGTTAGAAACCCTATCCAAACATTTTTCATTACTTAACGCTCAATTACAGGCTGTTGTAAGAAGTGCAGGAGACGAATGTCGACCAACATGGTGCTTGCTCATCTTCCTACAAGGAAGTGTAGGATGCTGCTGCTCATGTTTTGGATGGAACCAAAATCACTAAAGCACCTCATGGCTGAGGTGGCTATTGGCCCATGGAGGCCTTCAAAGGAAGATATGTTTTCCCAACCATTATGGGTTCTATTTCGTAAGAGGTAGCTCTCGTTCTAGAGGCTCTGTCAAGTGCATCCCATCACCCTCCTCCTGAGGTGCTTTAATGTGTTTCGTTGGAAATCCAAATGCCTAGCAAGAAGGGCCTTTAAGGAGGAATGATTATGCCTATGAGATTGATCAGCGATACCCTTTGATATGGTGCAGGACAATGTGGCACGTTCGACACATCAACGGTAGCCTTTGTATCAAGTTCTTCATGAGAAGCACATGAAGGAGATAGACTTCGCATAGGATTTAAGGCACCAGGATTCTATTGATGCCGACACCATGTCCAATGATAACACTCCAGATCCTGCCTCAAAAAGCATTTTTGATGTCTCTAAACATTCTTTCAAGAACATCGTGCATTGCTATTACTACTTGTTTATCTTCCACTCTCCTTTTAGACAAAGGTATGGAGCCAATTGAATGGAATGTAGGTGACCTAGTTATCTCCCTTAAAGAGATGGAGGAACCATCTCTGTTCTTTGTCTGCAAAGGATGTTTTTCATAGGCTCAAGGGTAGTGGTAGCATTTAATGGTGAATTTATGACAAGGAAGGAAACATGATGTTAGGAGTTATATACAAAGGTGCAGGGGTCAGAGGGGTAGTATGGAAACGGGCGCACCTCTTCGTGCTACTTGGTGAAGAGGGCCATCACTTTAGCTTTAAAGGGTGGAAAAGAAGGACCACAAAGCTCCTGTTGCTATTGAAGAAAGCAACAAGATAGCCCAATGGAACCCATCTAAGATGCTCCATTGAGTTTGCAACTAAGGGCTTGCACAATAGGTTGGCTTCTTGCCAACAATTTCAGTGGAAATGTGGCATCCTCTTGTGGGCAAAGGACCATGAGGGGGCAAACTCGAGATCAAGACGATATGTGCAGGGAGGAAAGCTCAGGCTCAAAAAGATATGTGCATGGAGGAAAGCTCGGGCTCAAAAGGAAATGGGCAGAAGGGCTGTCACAAGTTCTATATCTTAGAGGAGCTAAAGGCCAAAGGGCACCCTGAACCCACAATTGTCAATAAAGATGGGTGCTTCGAGGATCTGCACAGCAGTCTGCACAATTGGGTGGCGGCAGAGAATCTAGGCAGCTTTCATGCTGCTTATGGACGAGCTTACACTTAAATTGAGAATGGCATTGGCAGACACTAGGCATGAAAATCTGCAGGGCAATGTCATTGAGCTGGTGGAAGCAAAGGTTTCTGGAACAGCATTTAAAGCTACTTGGGAGGAACATGAAATGCATTGCATGTTCCAAATAGTAGGTGCATCAATGATCGTGCTCACATTAAGTCTCAGAACATGATCTAGGGTTTGGTTGTCTGCGTCCGCCGCAAGATCCTTTCATTTCATGGTTAAGTTCTGTTTGGTTTCTGCCATCTCCTGGACAAAGCTACTTCCATTGTTGTATATAGGTTCCTTCAGTATGGAGGGCCACACCTGTTTCTATTTTTGTATAGGCTCATATTTGGTTTTATCCTGCTTATACTCTGTAGGATGTATGTAAGTGCCCTTTGAAGAAGTTTTAGGAGAAGCTTTTGTAAGTATCATATGTCTATAATGTTTTCTTTCAGTCGTATTGCTTCACAGTACTAGAGAAGCTTTTTGACGCATTTGCACTTTCCTTTCACCACTCAACCAAAAAATTACCCCAGTTTGGTGATAATTAAAAAATATTTTTATAATTTCCTCAGGATTTTGCATATTAAATATAATTCTTTTAACAAACTTGGTGGGGGAAGAGATAGATATAAATTTTATTTTGTAGAAAGTGAGGTCAATCTTTCGAATAGTAAATATTATGGATAAATTTAAAGGAAAAAAAAAAAGCCTATTGGCAAACATTGGCCCCTAAAAATCAAATGACATTTAGCTGAACTGGTTAAATTCCTTAACTTTCAAGAAGAAGACCCGGGTTCGAAACTTGCCAAGCAATACATAGATAATAGCCAAGCTGTTGTAATACCACTATGTGGTGATGACGTACTATGGGTGGGACTTGTTTCAATCCCATATAACCAATTGATAAAAAAAAATTGTCCACTAAAAGTCAGTCACTCCTATTTTGTTGGAGAACCTCCTAAGTTCCATATTTCCTCAACAACATTTCAGGGCATCTGCGATCAATCAGTAGCTTTCTCCATGGGATATTATACTTATTTTTATCGGGTGAAATATCTAACCATTTGTAACAGTAACTAAACTCATTTCAAGTTTTTTAACATATTCAATAGTGCAGAAGGTTGAAACTCATGTGTCTTGACATGAAAATTACATATGTGACAAATAAAGACAGAAATTTGCAAAGGCTTGCAACTAAAGTATTTTTATCTAAGAGCCCAGTCTCATATGGGCAGCAGAGAGACTCTGCTCCACCATTTGTGCTGGCATGTAGTTCCATGGAACAACATGATTTGAGAAAGAGGATATTTTGGAATGTTCTCTATTTATTGTTAGATGGTGGGAGTATGCATTTCATTAAGTTTTGCATACAATGAAACCCTCTTAGAAAAATAAACCAAAGTTGAATTCTCCCATCTCATGGGACCATTTCTCTGCGAAAGAAAAGCTGCTCATGGGACCACTGAATAATTTCCCCCTTTCAATGACAAAAACCTATCTTGCAGTTCAGAGTCCATGTAGCCCATATACATTTTTCAACAAGTGCAATCTGCACTCTCTACACCAATTTGATTGCAAAGCAAAAATATCACCAGAGTTTATATCTTTGATAAGAAATCGTGCCCCATTCACCCACAAACTTCGTTCCAACTTTGCAGGTAAATTTTTTAATTAATATACATAAGATAAAATGGAGAATTTCCTTATTTCCAATAAACTCCCATTTACTAGTTAACGATGCCAACTAGGCAATGACCCTACAAAAGCCTCGTTTAATATTTTACGCCTTTACATATTGATAGATGTATTAACAAAGTTTGAAGGACAGTTAGCTTTAATACAAAGTTAAAACTCATGGAGATCTTTAATGAAAAACGTTCATATTTGCAGAAAACGAGTCTTACAGGCCAGTTAAATGTGTTAAATAGACAGTAACCAGAAATACAAACATACATATACATAAAATAACTTAAACCTTACCCGCGAAAATATGAGAAATTGAAAAACATAAATAAGTTTAAGGCCAAAAATAAATAAAGAATTACCTGGTCTTGTGGAGCCTTGAATTTCCGGATGATTCGGGGGTCCTTAACAGCAACGCGATACCCTATCTGGTAATGTAAATCAATACACGCTTCCTTACAAAATACAATCTAATTCTCCTATGGGGATTTACAGCGCCACTTCTGAACTCAACCCGAAACCCTACTCGAGCATTGCAGCGATTAGTATTGTTGGGACGGAATGTTGTTCTGCTGTCACGGGTAAGAGAGCTAAAATTCCTGCTAAGTATTTGATATGTTGTAGAGAGGAAGAGACCCGCTTAATCTAATCCCGGCTGTGCGAAGGAGCAGCAAAAGGCCAAACTTACGGACCAACTAGGGCCTTACACATGATAGAGTTGCAACTTATTTTGATGGTGGTTGGAGGCGGCGAAAATATCTGGGGCGTTAGTGTGAGATATAGGCAGAATGTGACGCAATTGGCTCCCGTTTAACGTTGCCGACCACCGGATTTTGCCTTAGAGAGGTGGAATATTGAGGGTACCGTGACAGATCAGAAGATTAGACATTCTACAAAGGGTACATAAAGATTTATCTTGTGGAGATTAGACATTCTACAAAGGGTACATAAAGATTTATCTTGTGGGACACCACTGATATGGTTTTGGTTTTTCGTGTAAGAAATTTATATGAAATATTGTAGTGGTGTAATTGTGATTTTTCGTGTGGAAGATCCAAGTTAAAATTTACATTTGGCTTTTATCTATAATACAAATTATATATTTATGCCGTAAAATCAAATGATATAAGTTAGATTTATTAAATTTTTGTATAATTATGGTGTTCTTAAAATATTATAATTATGTGTCTTGGTGGAGAGTGCAACTTTTAGGTTTTGGCTCTTTTTTGGGAGGTTAGGTTTTGGTTCTTTTTTGGGAGGTTCAAGGTGGCAAGGTTCAAACTGTGGCATAGGCGAATGTGTGAGGGGATAGATGTGTATGGGGATGAGTGTGTATGGTTGTGTGTTTGGCCCAATTCTCACTCTTCTCAGAGGTCATGGTTGTAATGGGGATGCTCAACTTTGAGCGTCGGTCGTAGGGGTTTCTCACACTAACCTCAATCAAAAAAATATTATAATTAAGTGGTTATGATATAAATTATGTATAATTATTATATTATCTAAATATTATAATTATATAGTTATAATATGATATTGACGAAACTCTATTCAATCCCAAATAATTTTGAAAAAATACTAATGTAATAAAGATCAAAAAGTTGGAGGGAGTGTGAGCCAAGATTCAGTCATGGCTAAAGAGCAACAAATTCATTTAGAGTATATCAATGCTTCAAACCTTTACCACAAATGCATGAAATATTGTTTCCAAAAAAAAAGTTGAAACGATGGAATATTAAGAGAAAGAAGAGACTGGAGGGAGTGCAAAGCTAGGAGGGAGTGTGAATCGAGAGGGAGTGCAAGCTAGGAGTGAGCCTCACGAGCTAGTATATAAGGAAAGTCATATTTGAAAATCATGATAGGAAGTCAAGATGCCCTAGTTGAAAGTCTCGAGGTCCAAGTTGGAGTCAAGCAGAAGAGCAAATACATGACAAATTTGACCTAAGCAACAAATGTTACACCATAAGTGAGAATCAAAGATGAGATGATTGAGCACGATATAATGGTTCTTAAAAGTAGAGGGTTAATATATAAGTTCCATAGATCATGACCATGGTTTTTGGAAATTTAAAGTTGGATCAAGTGGAAGTGGGGATTGAATTCAAATTACTTTGACTTTTCTTCCTAAATATTTTGTCCTCATCATCTTTTCCAGATAAAAAATTAGGGATAAAATAATGAGTGGTGGTCCATGGTTTAGGGGAGAGATGTCCTTTATTTGAGACCATGGAATGATAATTTTTCTATTAAGACACAAACTATTAAGAAGCTTTCAATGTGGGTTAGGCTTTTTGGGCTTCCATATTAACTTATCAATAAGGATGTTTTGAAGAATATTGGAAATACCTTAAGGGAATTCATCAAGGAAGGACTAACTACTAAGGACAAAAGCATGTTATATATAGTTGAATATGTGTTGCTAGAGTTTGCAAAGTGAAAACTATGAAGAAAGAGAGCAAATTTTGGTCATGAGATAAGCTTCAAGACAAAGCAAGGAAATCATACAGTAATAGAGGCTAGATCAGACTAAGGATATCCCACCCCAAAAGTAGAGGCAAAGAAAACCTATCTACGATATCATTTGGTAAGTTCAAAGGGAGTTAAAGTTGTAATGGAAGATGTGGAGGAAAAAATCTTAAAACAAAGATGATGGAAGAGGTCAAGTTTATTCCAGGTAAATCATCTTCATTTTTTTCAAGTGGTATAGAATCCTATCCTAGTAATAAAAGTGAATGTGGTGTAGATGTGATCCCTTGCACTTTAAGGTTTCAAGAGCAACATAATAAAGAAATAAGGATGGAGGAAATCTATAATAATTTAGGGTTTTTTTGGGCAGAATAAGAAGGTAATTACTATGGAAGAACGTCCTTGCACTTTAGGGTTTCCAAGACAACTTAAAGAAGAATGTGTTTTTTATGTTATTCCTTGCATTTGCACTTTAGGGTTTCCAAGGCAACTTAAAGAAGAATGTGTTTTTGAGGTTATTCCTTGCATTTGAGATCCTTCAAAGCAAGACAAACCTAAAGATGATAAGTGTTACTATGAGCAATGTGAGAAGATTGAAGAGATTGATGAAGATGAAAGTATTGGTGGGAATTAAAAAAGAGAGGAAGATCGAAGAAGCAAAAACAAAAAGAAAAAAAACTAGAGGGATATTGATATGGAAAACAAAAGCAAATATCACAAATGTTAACAAGGTGTGGGGCTAAAACCCACAAATAAATAAATAAAAATTGCAATGTAAATAATAGTTTGGAATATTAGGGGCATGAATAAAAACCCTAAAAAACATATTAAAAATTTGAAGGTTGTTATAGATAAGATATCTATAGATATGGAAACTAATCAACAAATATTTTAGCCATTCATGGTGTTAAATTTCATCTTCACAAATTTTAAATTTTGAAAAGCATTTGATATAAAAAATTTGATTGTGGAAACTTAGTAGTTTAAGAAATATGGAGAATATATTTGATAGAAACGAAAATGAACAATATCTTTGATAGAAAGACAAGTTGGATATGGTTTATTTACTTGTTAAAAATGTAATAAGAGTAATATAATGTTTTGTTTTTGTAATGGGATTGGTCCAAATAGAAACCACACATAGCTTATAAAAAAAAAGTTGTCTGGACAAGGACACTGCAATAGCAAAAGGCATGGGCTCTCTTAGTGGAGACCCAAGTTCAATTCACGAGGAGGGTGGCCTTAGTGTGCCTCCAACATTTCAACCTATAAAATATATATATGGATAACATGATATGAATTAAAAAAGATTGTAACATATGGTTGTTTTAAAAATAAATGCATATTAATGTGGTCTTTTTTTCTTGAATAATAAGAGGTTGTACTAGGGTCCCCCACCCTTGACAAATTACAACTCTCTTCTTTAGAGTTTGAGAGTTTACGAATAGATGCACTTCTCATCTCAAAGGGTGGCCCTAATGTACCTTCAACATTTCAACCTATTAATTAATATATATATATATATATATATATATATATGGATAACATGATATGAATTTAAATTTTTTGTAACATATGGTTGTTGCAAAAATAAATGCATATCAATTTAGTCTTTTTTTGGCTAAATAATAAGGGGTTGTATTGTGTGGTTGTAACCAACTCTTCTATCAAGCAAAACATAAATAAAAAGAAGGGGTTGTGCTCAAGTCCCCCACCCTTGACAAATTACAACTCTCTTCTTTAAAGCTTGAGAGTTTACAAATAGATACACTTCTCATCTCAATTGAGATGCTATAGCTAGAAACCTACATCATTTTACATAAAATGTCTAAATTCTTGATTTTTATTTTCTAGATCTTTTCAATTTTTTGTATGAATACAAATATTTCATAATTCAACATCCTTCTTGACATTTTTTTTTATAACAACCTTCACAATACCAAAACTTCACCTCTACTATATATGCATTGCTTCTTAGTAGATTAATATTTCCAAAACATCACACTATCATAGTCTTACGAAATCTAAATTGCTAGTTTCCTTCTTGAAACACAAGTGCAACCACAAAAATTATAAGAAATAGTTTATATGAAAACACAATACTGTTACAAAATAAAGTATATATTAACAATGGAAAGCATTAAAGTAAATCTTAATCATTATTTTATTTAGGCAATCAACATTTCTTGTTAGCTTCAGCTAAACATACTACTTCCTCTAACCATGGAAAGGAGAATTTAACTTCATGATCCTCAATCAAAACCCCTCTATTGGCTAGCCTATCTGCATAATTGTTTTCTTCCCTTAAAGTATGTGTAAACCTAATTTCTTCAAACTCTTTAGAAAGATCTTGAAATCCCATAATTATCTCTTGTATGTTCCATGAAGCCTTTGCTTTTCTCAAAATTGCATTTACTACTAAAGGGAATCACCTTCCATCCATACTTTGTTCCATTTTATTTGTTTGTATATTTTTAACCCTTCTAAAGTTGCCCAAAGCTTCAACTTCATTATTTGTCTTAAATCCACTATTGAAAGCGTAATGAGACAAAATCTCTCCTCTATTATTTCTAATTATTCCTCCTCCTCCCAATGGTCTTGAATTTCCTTTATATGCTCCATCAAAATTAAATTTAACCCACTCCACATCTGGTGGTTTCCACTTTATATTCTTTGCCTTCTTTTTGCTTCTCTTGTACCCAACATCATAATTCCATTTAATGACTTGACTCCATCTATCAAGGCTCTCTGCTTCCAGATTAGGGACTAGGTGAGTTGATAGGGTTGGTTTAGACTCCTCTATGGCTAAACATATATTCCTTTTCATTACCTCTAAACTACTTTCCTTTCCTTTAAATATTCTTCTATTCCTTTCTAGCCATACAGTCCAAAGTATTGTATCTTTTGATATATCTCATATTATCTGTAAAGCATCACTTATATAAGTGTTTTACCATTGCTTTAACCAAACTTCAACTCTACTATTCATCACCATGAATTTACTAGACATATTAGGAATCCATTGCCATAGTTTCCAGACTATTGAGCAATGTCCCAAGATATGGTCTATATTGTCCTCCTTTTTACAAAGAACACATTGAGAGGGGCCATGAAAACACCTTTTCATAAGGTTATCCCAGGATAAAATTCTTCTATGACCTACTAGTCAAACAAACATTTTGACTTTAGGAATGCTTGGGCTATCCCAAATATCTCTTCATATTTTAGTGATATTACTATTTTGTTGGTGTTGTATATTATATCCACTTCTTGTTGTGTATTCTCCTAAACTATTCAACTCCCAAATCAATTTATCCTTGGCTCCCCTCGGAATAATCATAGTTGTTATCTTTCTACTCAATTGCCTCCTAGCATCAATGTTTTGTATACTTGTAAGAAAATCTTCTTTCAATTTTTATCTTCCTTCCTAATCCTTGTACAAAATGTTTGAAACTCTATCACCATATTTGTCTTGAATCAATCTCATCCAAGGTTTCAAAATTGGATCTAAATTGAGTGATTTTTTATCACACCAAGTATCCATCCAAATAGATTTTTTTTCTCCAGTTCCCACCACCCATCTTAAACCTTTAATCATTAGATCAATAGATTTTTTTAACCATTCCAAAGAGCAAAACCATTTGGTAGAAAGAATAGAATAAATATTAAACTTGGGTCATTGGGCTTAACATACTAAAATGAATTTTGGCCCATTATCATTGAATCTCTTTGTACAATCTCCATATTACTTTTCCCCTAAGATCTAAGTTTGCATCTGTAAGAACTCTTAAACTAAGACTTCCCCTAGTTTTATCATCATACACCTTGCTCCATTTCACCAAAGGAAATTTCCTTTTATCATGTAAACCTGGCCATAAAAAGGATCGCATAATATAGATTCAAAATTTTCAACTGATTTTGGCATAGAATACAATGACATATAATATGTTGAAATGACCTGTAAGACTAACTTAATTAATTGCACTCTTCTTGCTAATGATAACTATCTACCTTCCCAAGCTAGAAGTCTATTTAGAACTTAACTAATAATTGGATTCCATAATTCTATCCTCATTCTCCCCTCAAATAAAGATGTCCCTAGATAAGTTGTTGGTAAATTTGCCTCCTCCATTTGAAGTAACTTGTAAATTATTATTAGTTGGAGTGTTTTTTTTTACATGGTGGAGTTGGTAGTCACCACGATGATCTAGCTATGTTGTCTGTCTTTTATGGCTGCCATAGTATTTTGCACTGTCCACCCAAAAACTGCCACACCGTACTTCGTGTAGTCTGCCCCTATAACCACCATGCCATAGTCATTTTAAACCTTTTACATCGTTGAAAGCAGATATTAGTTGGAGTTTTAAGAAAGTAAATTTTGGATTTTGTCCTATTAACTTTTTGCCTTGATGCTCTTTCATATTCTTTTAAGAATTTATTCAAAGCTCTGGCCTCATTTACCCTTGCCCTTCCAAAAAGGGTTGTATCATATACAAACTATTGATGGGTGATGTTGTCGATGTTATTACTAACCTTAAGTCCACTAATAAGCCCATATTTGTAAGCCTTGTCTAAGTTCCTACTCAAAACCTCTACCATAATGATGAAAAAATAAGGAGATAGAGGATCTTCTTGTCTAAGGCCTCTCTTGGATTTAAAATATTTTGTTACTAATCCAATTATTAACACTAAATAAGAAACTGTAGAGACACAATATTTAATCCATCTAACCCATTTCTTCTCAAATCCAAAATTTTCTAAAACTACGAAAAGAAATTTTCATTTAACCCTATCATAGGCTTTACTCATATCAAGTTTTAATATCATTGCTTTCTCTTTTCTTGAAGTTGTTGAATGAATAAATTCATGAACTACTATGATCCCATCCAAAATTTGTCTCCCTTTCACAAATCCTCCTTGGTCTTCTAAAATAATTTTGTCTAACAATGGCCTTAATTGATTTACCATCACTTTGGAGATAATATTAAATGCCATATTACACAGGCTAATGGGTCTAAAATAATCAAACAATTTAGTGCCCTTATTTTTTGGAATTAGGGTAAGATAAGTTGCATTTATTTTATAAGGTATGTATTGTTTTACCCTAGACTGTTCCACTACCACCAATAAAGAATCCTTCACTATATCCCAATTATGTTGGTAAAAAGCTACAGAGAGCCCATATGGACCTAGGAATTTATCCTTATTAAAAGATAAAATAGCTAAATGAACTTCTAGAGTAATAGGCTCCATCAGTTTCCTATTATCTTCATTCATTATAACTGAAGGAACATCTTGAAGAAGTTTATCATTAAGAACTTTAGTCTCCTCCGATCCTAGAATATTCTGATAAAAAGACTTTACCTCTTTTCTAATTTCTCTCTGATCTTCAATCCAAACCCCTTCTAATGATTTAATTCTACTAATTTTGGATGTTGATCTTTGTACTATAGCCATCCTATGAATTTTTTTGTATTTTTATCTCCTTTTAACCAAGTTTATCTTGATTTTAATCTCCAAAATTTCTCTTCCTTACTCAAAATATTATGATATTCACTAAGCAACTCTCTTTCCTCTAAGCTTGGATTATTATGATCACCTTTTTGGAATTTTGAAAGTTTATCTTTTAGTTCTTTCTTCTCAAAAATGTTTCCAGAAGTGTTATTGTTCCCTTCTTTTAATCTAGATGTCATATATTTAATTTGATTTGGAAGAGCATAAAACCCACCATTACCTGAAGAATACCACGTTTGAGCTATCATATCAACAAGTTGAGGATGGTCTTCCTACATTTGCTCATATTTAAAGTATGATCTTTTTTTGAATTCACTTACCACTATTTTAACTCTTATTGGCCAGTGATCTGAACCAATCCTTGTTAAGGTATTAATTTTAGCATAAGTTCCTTCATCTAGCCAATGATCTGAGAGAAATCATTTATATAGTTTTCCTGCTATTAGGTTTTGTCCTCTCATGTTATTGGTCCAAGTATAGTTGTCTTCTTCAAACTCCTCTCATAGATTATTACTTTGAATAAAATATGAGAAATCTCTCATAGTTTGGGTTAATTTCCTAATTCCCCTTAATTTTTCATCCAGCTTGGTTATGGCATTAAAATCTCCTATGATCATGAATTGGGTTTCTTGTTTTTTACTTCTCATAAAGGCTTCAATCTCGCTCCAAACTTCTAATCTACCTGACTAAGTAGTAGGTCCATAGACATTGATAAGTATGAAATGAAAATCTGCAAAGAAGCAAGTGACTAAAGAGGCTACATATCGATTTAGTCTTATTTTATAAAAAATAATGAATTAGTGATCAAATGATAATATCTTAAGTGGTTAAATTCCTCGACTTTCAAAGAGACCTAATATGAACCTTGTCAAGCAATACATGTTGTTGTAACACCACTATGCGGTCATGATGTAATTTAATCACATATAACTTAGTAAAAGAATATAGTAATAAAAGTGGTAGAATAAATTTGTATGTTTAATTGAGATCAAGTGGAAAGAAAATGATTGGATGTT
This sequence comes from Wollemia nobilis, assembly GCA_028583015.1. Lineage (NCBI taxonomy): Eukaryota > Viridiplantae > Streptophyta > Pinopsida > Araucariales > Araucariaceae > Wollemia > Wollemia nobilis. The sequence continues at coordinate 6,047,283 of JAQPPZ010003280.1, forward strand.
GAGAGAAAGCTTTGATTACAACCTCATTAAGAGTTGTATGGCAGTGATTTAACTCTTTTTAATTGTTATTGAAGATGTTATACACACAAAAGGACCTGAGACCATAAGATTTAAACCCTTGATCTTGTCAAAACGAACATCCCTATTCACCACTCCATAAGACCTAACCCTTGTTTGATTAGATTTCATCCAAGTTAAGAAGTTTTTAGTTCATTCTTTTTGACCTAGAGTTATGGCAAATGTTTAGAGGAAAGGAAGGTAATTAGGACCTAGAGTTAAGGCAAATGTTTAGAATAAAGGAAAGCAATTAGGACCTAGAGTTATGTCAAATATTTAGAGTAAATTAAGGTCATTAGGACCCCATCCGTTCTTTCAAACAAGTGTTGACATGGGAAGGTTCTTAATATGTGATCTCATCAAAAGTTATGAAAGAAGAATTTAAACCAATAAGAAAATATGAGGATGGTTCTTGTACCTAAAAAAAAGGTAAAAAGGTAAATGTAAAGCTTCAAAGCTCTAATTCGATATAAAGTTGATTGAATGATAAATATCATAATGATGATTACAAGGTTTTGGATTTATAGATTTTTTTTTATGCAATTAACCTAAAATATTTATATGATTATGCGAAAAACAACTTGAAAACTCAAGGTAATACTAAGATATGATTACATGTCTTAAAGGGTATTTTCATTGTGGTTTATGCTAGCAAATAAAATTGTTAGAGGATATTTCAAGGGGAAAGTCAATTCTTAAAAAATTAAGAATATTCTTGAAACATTAGCGCCTAGTCTTCAAACCCATGAAAAAACTATTAAGTAAAGTTTTAATGTGGATTTGATTATGTATCTTACCGAATAAATTTTGGAATGCTTACATCTTTTATTTCTTTATTTTTTGGGTTCATGAAGGGGGGATTTTATGAGTAAACACATTGAGATGACAAGAAATAATGTAAAAGTTGATTTAGCAACTTAGGTCAAAATATATGTAATGTAATTTGAAAAGGTATTTCCAATAACTATAATTTTCAAAATTGAAGTGTTTAAATAAAAGCATGTAATGCATGAAATTTAAATGTTGAATATATCACAATGTGGTCATTTAGTATAAGAAGACTCAATACATACTAACAATCCCATTAAGAAAAAATGGAAAAAAATAATCAAAAGGATGTGGTGCATTTAAGAAATCAATACGGAAAAAACATGATAAAGATGAATGGCCTAACCTAGAATAAAAAAAAACTTCCAAGTTTGATAAGATGAAGCAAACATGAAAGCAAATAATGGAAGAGGAAGAGGTTGAAATGATCCCAACAACACAACACAAAGGAAATGGGGATAAGGAAGTGTAAGTATAATGGGATGAGGAATATGGATTTATAAAGGATCTAGTCAACCATTTAGAAGAGGTGTCCAAGGAAGCAAGTGAGGACCAATGAGAGTCTAATGTCAAACATAAGAAAACAAGGAAGATAAGTCATTATATACGAGGATGAATGAATTGGAAAAACCTTTCATAAAAACTTGTGTTAGCAATTGTGCTTAAATGAATACTCAATAATGAATACAAAGTTCAAATAATTCTCACAATATACCAGGATGCATTCAACTTATAAATGAACACAAAATATATTCACTTGGATGGCAGTATTACAACGTTTTACAATACAAAAATAATGTACCATAATTCACATTGCATCTTCCTTACTTGTTATTCTTATTAATAGCCTTTATAAAAGACTCTTGACATTTCAACTTCAACGAACTCTTCATCTCCTCAAACTCACAGGGGATATGACTCATAGGAGAAATATATTTATTAACTTCCTAATAAAGACAAACATATAATGATTACTAAATGACAAATATTTACAAGACTCCTTCACACCAAATATTTACAAAGTATTTACAATATACTTAATGTAATAAACTCCAACACCCTCTGTATTACATTATTTGGTAAAAGGTTCATAATCTTCATTTGTTTTGCTTTATAGTGTTGTTGCTTATCCACATCATCAAATTTTTACATAGCTTTGCAATTATCCAATCATACAATTAGAATTAGTCCCTTTGAAGTAACTCTTATTAAAGCATACTAAACATATAAACTCTAGGTGATGGTTGCGATACAATTCTTCTAAAACTCTCTTTGGTACTCAAATACAAATCTATTTTGATGAAAGTTACATGAAGTTTGTAGGCCTTCAAAACCATCACAATGTTGTTGGTTGTCACTACATTATTGTACTTATCAAGTGGTGCACTAAAAAGTGTAACAATTTGCTTTGTTGCTATGTTGTCGTCGATCTTGTCTTGTCTTGAATTTTTTTTTATTAGACACTTCCTTTCCACCTCATTGTTACTAATCTCTTCTCACAACCTAGGTATCTTTTGCTTACATATGGATTCAATTTATTTATATAATATAGACAACTTATTCTTGGTGATTGACACTTTTATTTATCGATTTTCTTCCAATTTAAGGATTGTTTCTATTTCCTTCTTTGAACATTCCACTTTTGTTGCTAATTGTGAATCTTGTGAAATATTAATTCTTCTTTTATCATCTTGTTTAATCATTCTTGTAGTTTAGTAATTTTTGTGGTTGAATGTTTTTATGAATACCATATAGAGGGTTTGAAGGGTTCTGCAACATAATGGTTTAAAGACAATCGGTGGAAGAAGGGAGGATGCAAGGAAGGAACTAGGTGAAACTATGGATAGAGTGAATTTCAAGGATGCTTTGAGGGGTGCTCAACCTCCAATAGTTCTAAATGACCAACAAGATTTTGAGCATCAACCTCTTTGTATGCCAAGGATTGATCCCAGGAAAACAAACTCTGGTTGCATGAAAGTGATGAATGAATCTCTAATTGCTAATTCACAATGATCTAATATTTAGAATGGAATTGATACAATGGATTAGTGAGGGTTGATCTATTGATTATTGGGATTTCGGTCACCCTTACCTACTTTTAAAAGTTGGACTTTGAAGCAATGGTGAACTCCAAGTGAGTTTAGTATCTTAGATTACCCTATGGGTATTTTTTGGTGCTATTTGTTAATAAAGAGGATAGAGAACAAATATTCTAGGGTGGTCCTTGATTTTTTGGTCAAGTTGGTTTGTTTATGAAACATTGGCATGCTTTATTTAAGGCTGAAGATAAAATGCCTTTGATAGGACCTGTATGGGTCAAATTTTTTGGTTTACCAGCTGAATTTTAGAATCCTACAACCTTCTCAACAATTGGTAACACTTTAGATAACTACATGATAACAAAAAACAACACATTGTGGTTTGATCATATTGTTTATGGTAGAATTTGTGTGCTTATATACTTCAATAACTGCCTACCTATAAAAATCACTTTACAGTTTGGGAAAGAAACTTAGAAGCAAGAAGTTGATTATGAAAACATTCCCTTCAGGTGTTGGGTCTGTCATGAATATGGTCACTTAGTAAAAGATTGCAAATATGTAGTCTTGGAGCAAACAAAGCAAGATCAAGGTCAGGAGGAATTTCAAGCTCCTAAAAAAAAGCATGTTACTAAAAAAATGAAGCCTACAAATAAGACTTCTTCAGATAATAGGTTTTCAAAACTTGTAGTGGAAAATGATTTAGAGGATGTGGATGATTCTATGGAGATAAAGATTTTGGAAACTCAATTTTTAATATCTCACATATTCCCCACCCAAAAGTAGTAAAAGACTCCTCAGAGAAAGCCACTGGTTCAGTTAATGATAATTTTGAGATCCATTCTCAGCAAGGAAAAACTCACCAATGAAAACACAAAATGAAGGAAAAGTTCAAACAAGGCTTTAGTTCTTAAGGAGGATCCCAAGGATCTAAAAATCAAGCTTTAGTCATGTATTCTCAATTATTAGAAGTAGACTTAAATCCAAATTAGTCAAACCTCTAGTAAAAAGATGAAGTTGGATACAAACCGAAAGGTAGGAAGGAAAACAAATGTGGTTTAGATTAAAAAAGAAGGGAATAAGTTGGTTTGAATAGGTAGAGTGAGGGATATTCCTCAAATATTTAAACAATTTTCCTCATGAAGTACATCTCATGGAATATAAGGGGGTTGAAAGGTTGCCCTTCAAAACTTAATGAAATAGCAAGAATGATTAAATATAATCACCCACAAGTGTTTTTTCTCCAAGAAACAAAATTTTCAATTGAAGTGATGGATGTCTTTTCCAAGAAAATTTGGTTACGGTCTAAAGTAATCTCTCATGGTTCCCAAGGAGTTTTTGGGGTAAAGCTTGCTTGTGGGACTGAAAATATATGGTTGTTATTTAATCTGTTGGAGATCAGGGCATTCTTGCTCTATTAGTTTAGAGTAGGCAATCTGATCAAACGATTTTGCTTGTTATGTTGGCAATTTTGGGTATGTTGCCTAGCTTCATGTTTGTGAGTTGTCATTGATGTCAAAAGGAGTTTGTGTTGATGTCAAAAGGAATTTGTGTTGATGTCAAAAAGAGTTTGGTGCCAAAAAGATCTTGAAAGTTCCATGATGTTTGTTTAAGGGTTTTTATTAAAACCATGGTGACAAGGTTAAATATTTTTCTTAAAACCATCTGGACTCATTAAGGGTTTTTATTAAAACCATCTTGGCTTAATGAAAAGGTTTTTCTCCTTGAAAAAACCTTAAAAGTCCATTTTGATTATTAATAAATAAATTAACTCAAACCTTTGAAAATGTTTTAAGTTAATTTTATTATTAATAAAATAATAATTATTAACTTAATAATTATTATTGAAAGGGTTTCTAAACCCTTAGCGACGCTCATGTAAAAGACTTACAGTGTCGACATCAACTTGCATGGGATGCAAAAGACTATTAAAGGACATTAATTCCTAAGGTTCAATACACCTTCGATTTGTGCGATTACCTTTGAATTTGTATTGCTTTGTGACCTTCGATTTCAAATTGCTCTATGATTTGAGTTTCGTATTGCTCTATGTTTAAGTTTTGATTTCGTACGCTTGTGAGGAAGACAAATCTGTTTGTCTTTAATCTCTGCGAGCAAAGGGAAGGTAAAACGATGAGTGACACTTGAGAGTTTCGTTGGGCACTTGTGCTCCAACGACGGAGGCAATGGAGCGAAGGCGCTCGCTAGGCAAAGGTGTCAAGATCGATTCGCGTCGGGCATGTTTCGTTTTTGGTTGCGAATTATTGTGCACATGGTACAACAATTTCTTTGGGCCACGAGTTTGGAGGAGGAAGCGCTTTGGCACTTATGTTGGTGTCTCCACACTTCTCCTAAGGTTGGAGAATTGATTTTTGGCCAAGGTAAATCTTTTGTTGATAATGTGGAATATTTGATTTGACTTGGCAATTATTGTTGGTAATTGGATGGAGGTATAATGTTAAATAGAAATATTGCTTTGACATTGTTATTATTGATGCTTAATGTTTATATGGTAAATGCATTTAGAAGTAAATGTATTTTAGGAGTTATAAGGGTTTAAGGAATAATTGTGCTTAATGTCATATTGGGGTAAGAAAGCCTTTGGAATTATTGAGTGGATATTCTCTTGTAATTATTTTTGAGGTTGAAGTTATTTTGTGATATATTAAGTAGGAGTTATAAGGTGTAAAGGAATATTGTTGATATGTATATTTGTGAGTTTTGATTATTGATGAGTTGGAGTGATAATGTGTTATTAGGACTCTTATCATTGTGCATTATTCCATTGTTGCTATCTCAATTTTGTGGCAAATTGAGATTTAATGTTGTGACAGATTTTGAGTTCTCCTTCTTCATCAAAGTAAAGGTATGGGCACATTCTTCCATGGTTATTATTGATTGATGGTTTTCTGAAAATAAGTTTGAAGTGAAAAGGATTAAATTAAGTTTCCTTATTTGGAGTGGATCTTATTTTCTGAAAGTGGAAGTATTGATTATGCATTATGAGATCATGATGAGTTTATGAGTTATTGCATAATTCTGGTTTATGAGAGTGGAAGCATTTGAAGTTTGACTTAGGGTTTTTGAGTGAGAAGCTTATGCCAGTGCTATAAGTTGTTGAAACCCTAATTGAGTTGTTTGGTTGTTGAGAGTTTGGTTTTGAGATTGCTTCCATTGAGATTGAGTTGATCAAGTTATGCTTTACTTGATACATGAGTTGGGCTTGCTCCTTTGAGATTTGAATTTATGAAGTTATACTTTGCTTGATAAACTTGGTTGTGTGGTTAAGTTGAGCATTCCCATTTGAGAGAAGTTGGAATTTATCTTGAACCCCTTTTTGATGCTTAGAGAGAGATTGCTTTGAGTTCTTGAAAACTAACTTGGCTAGGGTTTGATAGCAAGTTATGGTTATATGTTGGAGGAGTTGATTCCTTGATATTGCATTATTGACAATTTTTGGGTCATGGTTCAAGATCTTGTGAAAGTATACTACTTCTATCTTTATTTTGATTTGAGAAAGAGTTTGTTTTTGAGTTGAAGGATAGAACATATTGAGTCTCTAACAATTCTCTTTATGCTCCTATCAGATTGATTTGATTTGAGATTGAAATTTGAAGGATAGAACATATTGAGTCTCTAAAAATTATCTTTATGCTTCTATGAGATTGATTTGAGTTGAGATCGAGAGTTGAAGGATAGAACATATTGAGTCTCTAACAATTCTATTTATGCTTCTATGAGATTGATTTGAGTTGAGATTGAAAGTTGAAGGATAGAACATATTGAGTCTCTAACAATTCTCTTTATGCTTCTATGAGATTGATTTGATATGATTGGATGAAACACATTGGGTCTCTAACAATTCTCTTTATGTGTTCACATTGGGCAAGTTTCTTGGTAAACTTGCTTGAGCTGATTTGGGCAAGTTCTTGGTGAGCTTGCTAGGATATATTTGGATAGGTTCTTGTGGAGAACTTGTGGACTGATTTGGACAGGTACTTGTGGAGAACTTGTGGACTGATTTGGACAGGTTCTTGTGGAGAACTTGTGGACTAATTTGGACAGGTTCTTGTGGAAAACTTGTGGACTAATTTGGACAGGTTCTTGTTGAAGAACTTGTGGATAGATTTTATGAAGTCTTGGTGGAGACTTGTGAGCAGTTGTGATTGATTTGTTCAAGATTTTGGCTTAAGATTGGGATAGATCTGACAGAGATTTGAGAGCAGATTTATGCTGGACTAGAGGACTAAGTTTGGTGCAGATTTGTGACAGAGTTTGAGAGGACTTATGTTGGACTGACTAACTGTGTTTAGTATAGGTTTTTATGAGCAGCTGTGGAGGTGATCAGTGAGGACAGAAGTCTCTAGAGCTAGAGCAAGGAGGACAAGACGTCTTCTATGGAAAAGAGTTCCACCTGCTAGCGGTAGAAGAGGCAGTGATTTTCTAAAGTATCATTTCCAGAGCTTTGGGGGATAGGACATCTCCTTTGGGTAGGAGGCTCATAAATACTTCTTTGGGGATAAGACATCTCCTTTGGGTAGGAGGCTCATAAATACTTCTTTGGGGGATAGGACATCTCCTTTGGGTAGGAGTCTCATAAATATTTGATTAGGGGAAGGATTCTCCTTTGGACAGGAAGTCCATAAACATTGTAATTGGGAAGGATTCCCAAAGGATTTGATTGAGAAAATTTAGTGAAATATTTTCTTTGTGGAGTAGCCCACCTTGGGTGAACCACATTATATTGGTGTCTCAATTGTGTGATGACTTGTACACTGGTTTGATTACTGCTTTGATTTTGCTATTGGTTCATTGCATTGCTTTCTAAAGTAAAAGAAAAAAATTAAAAAGTGGTCTTATAGGAACAGGAACAGGAACATGGACAAGGATATTAGGAAAAATCATGGAAAGGCAGCTATGGACACTGATGATGATCAGTGCCTAATGGGAGTTTTACTCCCACCCCATAATTAATCACCTCAACAGGAGGTGGGGGAGGGGCTAAGCTAAGAGGCTCATTCTTAGCCCTGAGCCCCAAAGGTGACCCTTTGCCATTGATGACAAAGGGGGAGAGATTTGAGTAAGGGGGAGAGCCTTGAGTCAGGGGGGGCAAAGGTCTAGAGGATGGTTTTTAGTTGGTTTTAGTTTTGACAGTTGGCAGTGGTTTCGGTAGTGGTTTGCCATCAATGACAAAGGGGGAGATTGTTGGCAATTTTGGGTATGTTGCCTAGCTTCATGTTTGTGAGTTGTCATTGATGTCAAAAGGAGTTTGTGTTGATGTCAAAAGGAATTTGTGCTGATGTCAAAAAGAGTTTGGTGCCAAAAAGATCTTGAAAGTTCCATGATGTTTGTTTAAGGGTTTTTATTAAAACCATGGTGACAAGGTTAAAGGTTTTTCTTAAAACCATCTGGACTCATTAAGGGTTTTTATTAAAACCATCTTGGCTTAATGAAAAGGTTTTGCTCCTTGAAAAAACCTTAAAAGTCCATTTTGATTATTAATAAATAAATTAACTCAAACCTTTGAAAAGGTTTTAAGTTAAGTTTATTATTAATAAAATAATAATTATTAATTTAATAATTATTATTGAAAGGGTTTCTAAACCCTTAGCGGCGCTCATGTAAAAGACTTACAACACCGACGTCAACTTGCATGGGATGCAAAAGACTATTAAAGGGCATTAATTCCTAAGGTTCAATACACCTCCGATTTGCGTGATTACCTTCAAATTTGTATTGCTCTATGACCTTCGATTTTGGATTGCTCTATGATTTTTGAGTTTCGTATTGCTTTGTGTTTAAGTTTCGATTTCGTACGCCTATGAGGAAGACAAATATGTTTGTCTTTAATCTCTACGAGCAAAGGGAAGGTAAAACGATGAGTGGCGCTTGAGAGTTTCATTGGGCACTTGTGCTCCAACGATGGAGGCAGTGGAGCGAAGGCGCTCGCTAGGCAGAGGTGTCGAGATCGATTCGCATCAGGCATGTTTCATTTTTGGTCACGGATTATTGTGCACGTGGTACAGCAGTTGCTTTGGGCCATGAGTTTGGAGGAGGAAGCGCTTTGGCGCTTATGTTGGTGTCTCCACACTTCTCCTAAGGTTGGAGAATTGATTTTTGGCCAAGGTAAATCTTTTGTTGATAATGTGGAATATTTGATTTGACTTGGCAATTATTGTTGGTAATTGGATGGAGGTATAAGGTTAAATAGAAATATTGCTTTGACATTGTTATTATTGATGCTTAATGTTTATATGGTAAATGCATTTAGAAGTAAATGTATTTTAGGAGTTATAAGGGTTTAAGGAATAATTGTGCTTAATGTCATATTGGGGTTAGAAAGCCTTTGGAGTTATTGAGTGGATATTCTCTTGTAATTATTTTTTGAGGTTGAAGTTATTTTGTGATATATTAAGTAGGAGTTATAAGGTGTAAAGGAATATTGTTGATATGTATATTTGTGAGTTTTGATTATTGATGAGTTGGAGTGATAAGGTGTTATTAGGACTCTTATCATTGTGCATTATTCCATTGTTGCTAACTCTAATTTGTGGCAAATTGAGAGTTAGTGTTGTGACAGATTTTGAGTTCTCCTTCTTCATCAAAGTAAAGGTATGGGCACATTCTTCCATGGTTATTATTGATTGATGGTTTTCTAAAAATAAGTTTGGAGTGAAAAGGATTAAATTAAGTTTCCTTATTTGGAGTGGATCTTATTTTCTGAAAGTGGAAGTATTGATTATGCATTATGAGATCATGATGAGTTTATGAGTTATTGCATAATTCTGGTTTATGAGAGTGGAAGCATTTGAAGTTTGCTTTAGGGTTTTTGAGTGAGAAGCTTATGCCATTGCTATAAGTTGTTGAAACCCTAATTGAGTTGTTTGGTTGTTGAGAGTTTGGTTTTGAGATTGCTTCCATTGAGATTGAGTTGATCAAGTTATGCTTTACTTGATACATGAGTTGGGCTTGCTCCTTTGAGATTTGATTTTATCAAGTTGTACTTTGCTTGATAAACTTGGTTGTGTGGTTAAGTTGAGCATTCCCATTTGAGAGAAGTTGGAAATATCTTGAACCCCTTTTTGATGCTTAGAGAGAGATTGCTTTGAGTTCTTGAAAACTAACTTGGCTAGGGTTTGATAGCAAGTTATGGTTCTATGTTGGAGGAGTTGATTCCTTGATATTGCATTATTGACAATTGTTGGGTTGTGGTTCAAGATCTTGTGAAAGTATACTACTTCTATATTTATTCTGATTTGAGAAAGAGTTTGTTTTTGAGTTGAAGGATAGAACATATTGAGTCTCTAACAATTCTCTTTATGCTCCTATGAGATTGATTTGAGTTGAGATTGAAAGTTGAAGGATAGAACATATTGAGTCTCTAAACAATTCTCTTTATGCTTCTATGAGATTGATTTGAGTTGAGATTGAGAGTTGAAGGATAGAACATATTGAGTCTCTAACAATTCTCTTTATGCTTCTATGAGATTGATTTGAGTTGAGATTGAAAGTTGAAGGATAGAACATATTGAGTCTCTAACAATTCTCTTTATGCTTCTATGAGATTGATTTGATATGATTGGATGAAACACATTGGGTCTCTAACAATTCTCTTTGTGTGTTCACATTGGGCAAGTTTCTTGGTAAACTTGCTTGAGCTGATTTGGGCAAGTTCTTGGTGAGCTTGCTAGGACAGATTTGGATAGGTTCTTGTGGAGAACTTGTGGACTGATTTGGATAGGTTCTTGTGGAGAACTTGTGGACTGATTTGGATAGGTTCTTGTTGAAGAACTTGTGGACAGATTTGATGAAGTCTTGGTGAAGACTTGTGAGCAGTTGTGATTGATTTGTTCAAGATTTTGGCTTAATCTTGGGATAGATCTGACAGAGATTTGAGAGCAGATTTGTGTTGGACCAGAGGACTGAGTTTGGTGCAGATTTGTGATAGAGTTTGAGAGGACTTGTGTTGGACCGACTAATTGTGTTTAGTACAGGTGTTGATGAGCAGTTATGGAGGTGATCAATGAGGACAGAAGTCTCTAGAGCCAGAGCAAGGAGGACAGGACGTCTTCTATGGAAAGGAGTTCCACCTGCTAGCGGTAGAAGAGGCAGTGATCTTCTGAAGTATCATTTCTAGATCTTTGGGGGATAGGACATCTCCTTTGGGTAGGAGACTCATAAATACTTCTTTGGGGATAGGACATCTCCTTTGGGTAGGAGGCTCATAAATATTTGATTAGGGGAAGGATTCTCCTTTGGACAGGAAGTCCATAAACATTGTAATTGGGAAGGATTCCCAAAGGATTTGATTGAGAAAATTTAGTGAAATATTTTCTCTGTGGAGTAGCCCACCTTGGGTGAACCACGTTATATTGGTGTCTCAATTGTGTGATGACTTGTACACTAGTTTGATTACTACTTTGATTTTGCTATTGGTTCATTGCATTGCTTTCTAAAGTAAAAGGAAAAAGTTAAAAAGTGGTCTTATACTATTCACCCCCCCTCTCAGTATAAGCTTGTGTTCTTCAATTGGTATCAGAGAAGGTTCCTTCGAAAGAGTTTCACAGCTTGAAGGAAAAGCTTGAAAAGAACACAATGGATTTTACAAGTGGTAATTCAACACCTATTCTTGATGGGACAGATTTTGGTCTATGGAGCATAAAGATGAAGGTTCATCTAATGGCTCTTGGAAATGAAGTTTGGGAAGTAGTTGAGTTTGGGTACACTATTCCAAATCTTCCTCCTACTACAAAAAATGAGAAACTTCTACATCACAACAATTCAAGGGCAATGAATGCAATTCTGAAAGGTCTACAAAAGGCAGATCTTACAAAGGTGATTCATTGTAATACAACAAAGGAAATGTGGGATCAATTGCAAGTGGTTCATACAGGTGATGCAAATGTCAGAAAAGCAAAATTGAGATATTACAAAGGTATGTTTGAACAACTCAAGATGAATGATGAAGAAAATATTAGTGACTATATGCTTCGTATGGATGAGATTGTTAATTCCATGAAGGAACTAGGTCTTGAGCTTGCTGAAAATGATGTTTGTGATAAAATTTTGAGGTCTCTTCCAAATAGATTTAGTGAAAATATTTCAGCTATTGAGGAAGCCAAGGATTTGGATAAATTGAAAAAGGATGAGCTTCATAGTATACTTACAACTTTTGAGTTAAGAACTAAAGTGGTACCTGATCCTAAGAAGGAGGCAACTTTCAAAGCTACCAAGAAGTCCAAGGGTAAACAACAAGAAGACAGTGATGAGTCTTCTAGTGATGAAGAAGCAAACTACAATAGGAAAGGCAAGTTCTCAAGAAAGCACAAAGGTATGAAATCTATTAAATGTTTCAATTGTGGAAAGTTTGGTCACTATGCTACTGACTATCCAAAACCCAAGGATGATTGTGATGAAGAAAAATAGGATTATAAGCACAGGGAATCTGAGAAGCACATGTATCAAAGGAAGAACAGAAATGAGCAAAATAGTCAAGGGAAGAGGTACTTCCAAAAACACAAGAAAATTTTCTACACAGACAAAGCAAGTAAGTGTTCTAGTAGTGATGATGGAAGTTCTTCAAGTGATGATAGAAATGAGATGTTGTTTCTAACAGAAAAGGAAGGAAAAGAAAAGAGGAATAGATTTGTTGTGCTTAAGTGCTTTAGATGTGGAAATTTTGGTCACCTTGAGGATGATTGTACAAATGATGGTTTGAATTATGGTAATACTATGTATGAGGATGCTTCAAAAAATTATGAGGAAGATCTTCTTATGGATTTAGATGAAGGTAGCACCTCTAGTGGTAAGAAATCAGAAAAGGATATTGATGTTTCAAAAGGTAAACAAATAGAGGATGTTTCAGAAAAGGGAGAAGTAGATCTTGAGGCTGAACTTGTTAATGCTCTTGATGTGTTAAAGAAAGAAAGAAAGAAATATGCTAGACTCATTGATAGGTTTGATGAATGTCATTATGAAAGAGATGAGCTTATAGGGAATCTTGATATCTCTATAGCAAAGACACAGGAACTCAAAGAAGAGTTGGCAGCTAGGTCTCTTGAGTGTAAAGAGTTAAAACATGAAGTAGCTTCCTTGAAAAAGGAAACTAAAGAGTACAAGGAGAAGCTTTACGAGTTTGAAGAAAGTTCCAAGAAGGTAAAATCAATCATCAAGGATCAAAGAAGGACAATAGATAAAATAGGTCTTGGTTTTGGAAAGAAACAAAAGGAACAGGTTGAGGAATCTAGTATGAGCTCCCAAGAAGAAGATGGTTCAGATGAAGAGAGTACTTCAGAGAGTAAGTTTTTAGATGGTAATTCAGATAGCACAGAATCAAAAAATAAGAATCAACATAAGGGGAGAAATACTAAAGGACCTATGAGGTCAAGGCAAGGAAAGTTCAATGGAAGATGTTTTGCATGTCACAGGTTTGGACACATGGCTTCACAGTGCAGGGCTCAAGCAAGACAGGTTAATGGAAATTTTAGAAATGGTAATTTCTTTCAAGGGTATTGCTACTCTTGTAATCAGTTTGGGCACAAGGCAATTAATTGTAGGGTTAACAATAGGAACATGTTTGGTCCAACAGAGAGGATTCAAAAAATAGGTACATCTCAAAGGAATAACATTGTCAAATGTTATAAGTGCAATAATGAAGGACATACAACCAGATGGTGTAGAGCAGAAGTTCCAAGGTACAGGTTCAGGGCTATGAACAGGAACAGGAATAATGGTAGGAACAGGAATAATGACAGGAATAGGAATAATGGCTTGGACAGAAATAGGGATGAGAATATGAACAAGAACAGGAATAGGAACATGGACAAGGATATCAAGAAAAATCATGGAAAGGTAGCTATGGACACTGATGATGATCAGTGCCTAATGGGAGTTTTACTCCCACCCTAGAATTAATCACCTCAATAGGAGGTGGGGGAGGGGCTAAGCTAAGAGGCTCATTCTTAGCCCTGAGCCCCAAAGGTGACCCTTTGCCATTGATGACAAAGGGGAGATATTTGAGTAAGGGGGAGAGCCTTGAGTCAGGGGGAGCAAAGCTTTAGAGGATGGTTTTTAGTTGGTTTTAGTTTTGACAGTTGGCAGTGGTTTCAGTAGTGGTTTGCCATCAATGACAAAGGGGGAGATTGTTGGTAATTTTGGGTATGTTGCCTAGCTTCATGTTTGTGAGTTGTCATTGATGTCAAAAGGAGTTTGTGTTGATGTCAAAAGGAATTTGTGTTGATGTCAAAAAGAGTTTGGTGCCAAAAATATCTTGAAAGTTCCATGATGTTTGTTTAAGGGTTTTTAATTAAAACCATGGTGACAAGGTTAAAGGTTTTTCTTAAAACCATCTAGACTCATTAAGGGTTTTTATTAAAACCATCTTGGCTTAATGAAAAGGTTTTTGCTCCTTGAAAAAACCTTAAAAGTCCATTTTGATTATTAATAAATAAATTAACTCAAACCTTTGAAAAGGTTTTAAGTTAAGTTTATTATTAATAAAATAATAATTATTAATTTAATAATTATTATTGAAAGGGTTTCTAAACCCTTAGCGATGCTCATGTAAAAGACTTACCTCGCACTCATTTTTGTCGCCAACGTCAACTTGCATGGGATGAAAGACTATTAAAGGGCATTAATTCCTAAGGTTCAATACACCTCCGATTTGCGTGATTACCTTCAAATTTGTATTGCTCTGTGACCTTCGATTTTGGATTGCTCTATGATTTTCAAGTTTCATATTGCTCTATGTTTAAGTTTCAATTTCGTACGCCTATGAGGAAGACAAATATGTTTGTCTTTAATTTCTACGAGCAAAGGGAAGGTAAAACGATGAGTGGCGCTTGAGAGTTTTATTGGGCACTTGTGCTCCAACGATGGAGGCAGTGGAGCGAAGGCGCTCGCTAGGCAGAGGTGTCGAGATCGATTCACATGGGCATGTTTCATTTTTGGTCAGGATTATTGTGCACATGGTACAACAGTTGCTTTGGGCCATGAGTTTGGAGGAGGAAGCACTTTGGCGCTTATGTTGGTGTCTCCACACTTCTCCTAAGGTTGGAGAATTGATTTTTGGCCAAGGTAAATCTTTTGTTGATAATGTGGAATATTTGATTTGACTTGGCAATTATTGTTGGTAATTGGATGGAGGTATAAGGTTAAATAGAAATATTGCTTTGACATTGTTATTATTGATGCTTAATGTTTATATGGTAAATGCATTTAGAAGTAAATGTATTTTAGGAGTTATAAGGGTTTAAGGAATAATTGTGCTTAATGTCATATTGGGGTTAGAAAGCCTTTGGAGTTATTGAGTGGATATTCTCTTGTAATTATTTTTGAGGTTGAAGTTATTTTGTGATATATTAAGTAGGAGTTATAAGGTGTAAAGGAATATTGTTGATATGTATATTTGTGAGTTTTGATTATTGATGAGTTGGAGTGATAAGGTGTTATTAGGACTCTTATCATTGTGCATTATTCCATTGTTGCTAACTCTAATTTGTGGCAAATTGAGAGTTAGTGTTGTGACAGATTTTGAGTTCTCCTTCTTCATCAAAGTAAAGGTATGGGCACATTCTTCCATGGTTATTATTGATTGATGGTTTTCTAAAAATAAGTTTGGAGTGAAAAGGATTAAATTAAGTTTCCTTATTTGGAGTGGATCTTATTTTCTGAAAGTGGAAGTATTGATTATGCATTATGAGATCATGATGAGTTTATGAGTTATTGCATAATTCTGGTTTATGAGAGTGGAAGCATTTGAAGTTTGCTTTAGGGTTTTTGAGTGAGAAGCTTATGCCATTGCTATAAGTTGTTGAAACCCTAATTGAGTTGTTTGGTTGTTGAGAGTTTGGTTTTGAGATTGCTTCCATTGAGATTGAGTTGATCAAGTTATGCTTTACTTGATACATGAGTTGGGCTTGCTCCTTTGAGATTTGATTTTATCAAGTTGTACTTTGCTTGATAAACTTGGTTGTGTGGTTAAGTTGAGCATTCCCATTTGAGAGAAGTTGGAAATATCTTGAACCCCTTTTTGATGCTTAGAGAGAGATTGCTTTGAGTTCTTGAAAACTAACTTGGCTAGGGTTTGATAGCAAGTTATGGTTCTATGTTGGAGGAGTTGATTCCTTGATATTGCATTATTGACAATTGTTGGGTTGTGGTTCAAGATCTTGTGAAAGTATACTACTTCTATATTTATTCTGATTTGAGAAAGAGTTTGTTTTTGAGTTGAAGGATAGAACATATTGAGTCTCTAACAATTCTCTTTATGCTCCTATGAGATTGATTTGAGTTGAGATTGAAAGTTGAAGGATAGAACATATTGAGTCTCTAAACAATTCTCTTTATGCTTCTATGAGATTGATTTGAGTTGAGATTGAGAGTTGAAGGATAGAACATATTGAGTCTCTAACAATTCTCTTTATGCTTCTATGAGATTGATTTGAGTTGAGATTGAAAGTTGAAGGATAGAACATATTGAGTCTCTAACAATTCTCTTTATGCTTCTATGATATTGATTTGATATGATTGGATGAAACACATTGGGTCTCTAACAATTCTCTTTGTGTGTTCACATTGGGCAAGTTTCTTGGTAAACTTGCTTGAGCTGATTTGGGCAAGTTCTTGGTGAGCTTGCTAAGACTGATTTGGATAGGTTCTTGTGGAGAACTTGTGGACTGATTTGGATAGGTTCTTGTGGAGAACTTGTGGACTGATTTGGATAGGTTCTTGTTGAAGAACTTGTGGATAGATTTGATGAAGTCTTGGTGAAGACTTGTGAGCAGTTGTGATTGATTTGTTCAAGCTTTTGGCTTAAGCTTGGGATAGATCTGACAGAGATTTGAGAGCAGATTTGTGTTGGACCAGAGGACTGAGTTTGGTGCAGATTTGTGATAGAGTTTGAGAGGACTTGTGCTGGACCGACTGACTATGTTTAGTATAGGTGTTGATGAGCAGTTATGGAGGTGATCAATGAGGACAGAAGTCTCTAGAGCCAGAGCAAGGAGGACAGGACATCTTCTATGGAAAGGAGTTCCACCTGCTAGCGGTAGAAGAGGCAGTGATCTTCTGAAGTATCATTTCTAGAGCTTTTGGGGATAGGACATCTCCTTTGGGTAGGAGGCTCATAAATACTTCTTTGGGGGATAGGACATCTCCTTTGGGTAGGAGGCTCATAAATATTTGATTAGGGGAAGGATTCTCCTTTGGACAGGAAGTCCATAAACATTGTAATTGGGAAGGATTCCCAAAGGATTTGATTGAGAAAATTTAGTGAAATATTTTCTCTGTGGAGTAGCCCACCTTGGGTGAACCACGTTATATTGGTGTCTCAATTGTGTGATGACTTGTACACTTGGTTTGATTACTACTTTGATTTTGCTATTGGTTCATTGCATTGCTTTCTGAAGTAAAAGGAAAAAGTTAAAAAGTGGTCTTATATTGTTCACCCCCTCTCAGTATAAGCTTGTGTTCTTCAATTGGTATCAGAGTAGGTTCCTTCGAAAGAGTTTCACAGCTTGAAGGAAAATCTTGAAAAGAACACAATGGATTTTACAAGTGGTAATTCAACACCTATTCTTGATGGGACAGATTTTGGTCTATGGAGCATAAAGATGAAGGTTCATCTAATGGCTCTTGGAAATGAAGTTTGGGAAGCAGTTGAGTTTGGGTACACTATTCCAAAGCTCCCTCCTACTACTAAAGATGAGAAACTTCTACATCACAACAATTCAAGGGCAATGAATGCAATTCTGAAAGGTCTACAAAAGGCAGATCTTACAAAGGTGATTCATTGTAATACAACAAAGGAAATGTGGGATCAATTGCAAGTGGTTCATACAGGTGATGCAAATGTTAGAAAAGTAAAATTGAGATATTACAAAGGTATGTTTGAACAACTCAAGATGAATGATGAAGAAAATATTAGTGACTATATGCTTCGTATGGATGAGATTGTTAATTCCATGAAGGAACTAGGTCTTGAGCTTGCTGAAAATGATGTTTGTGATAAAATTTTGAGGTCTCTTCCAAATAGATTTAGTGAAAATATTTCAGCTATTGAGGAAGCCAAGGATTTGGATAAATTGAAAAAGGATGAGCTTCATAGTATACTTGCAGCTTTTGAGTTAAGAACTAAAGTGGTACCTGATCCTAAGAAGGAGGCAACTTTCAAAGCTACCAAGAAGTCCAAGGGTAAACAACAAGAAGACAGTGATGAGTCTTCTAGTGATGAAGAAGCAAACTACAACAGGAAAGGCAAGTTCTCAAGAAAGCACAAAGGTATGAAATATGTTAAATGTTTCAATTGTGGAAAGTTTGGTCACTATGCTACTGATTATTCGAAACCCAAGGATGATTGTGATGAAGAAAAATAGGATTATAAGCACAGGGAATCTGAGAAGCACAAGTATCAAAGGAAGAACAGAAATGAGAAAAATAGTCAAGGGAAGAGGTACTTCCAAAAACACAAGAAAAGTTTCTACACAGACAAAGCAAGTAAGTGTTCTAGTAGTGATGATGGAAGTTCTTCAAGTGATGATAGAAATGAGATGTTGTTTCTAACAGAAAAGGAAGGAAAAGAAAAGAGGAATAGATTTGTTGTGCTTAAGTGCTTTAGATGTGGAAATTTTGGTCACCTTGAGGATGATTGTACAAATGATGGTTTGAATTCTGGTAATACTATGTATGAGGATGCTTCAAAAAATTATGAGGAAGATCTTCTTATGGATTTAGATGAAGGTAGCACCTCTAGTGGTAAGAAATCAGAAAAGGATATTGATGTTTCAAAAGGTAAACAAATAGAGGATGTTTCAGAAAAGGGAGAAGTAGATCTTGAGGCTGAACTTGTTAATGCTCTTGATGTGTTAAAGAAAGAAAGAAAGAAATATGCTAGACTCATTGATAGGTTTGATGAATGTCATTATGAAAGAGATGAGCTTATAGGGAATCTTGATATCTCTATAGCAAAGACACAGGAACTCAAAGAAGAGTTGGCAGCTAGGTCTCTTGAGTGTAAAGAGTTAAAACATGAAGTAGCTTCCTTGAAAAAGGAAACTAAAGAGTACAAGGAGAAGCTTTACAAGTTTGAAGAAAGTTCCAAGAAGGTAAAATCAATCATCAAGGATCAAAGAAGGACAACAGATAAAATAGGTCTTGGTTTTGGAAAGAAACAAAAGGAACAGGTTGAGGAATCTAGTATGAGCTCCCAAGAAGAAGATGGTTCAGATGAAGAGAGTACTTCAGAGAGTAAGTTTTCAGATGGTGATTCAGATAGCACAGAATCAGAAAATAGGAATCAACATAAGGGGAGAAATACTAAAGGACCTATGAGGTCAAGGCAAGGAAAGTTCAATGGAAGATGTTTTGCATGTCACAGGTTTGGACACATGGCTTCACAGTGCAGGGCTCAAGCAAGACAGGTTAATGGAAATTTTAGAAATGGTAATTTCTTTCAAGGGTATTGCTACTCTTGTAATCAGTTTGGGCACAAGGCAGTTAATTGCAGGGTTAACAATAGGAACAAGTTTGGTCCAACAGAGAGGATTCAAAAAATAGGTACATCTCAAAGGAATAACATTGTCAAATGTTATAAGTGCAATAATGAAGGACATACAACCAGATGGTGTAGAGCAGAAGTTCCAAGGTACAGGTTCAGGGCTATGAATAGGAACAGGAATAATGGTAGGAACAGGAATAATGATAGGAATAGGAATAATGGCTTGGACAGAAATAGGGATGAGAATATGAACAAGAACAGGAACATGGACAAGGATATCAAGAAAAATCATGGAAAGGCAGCTATGGACACTGATGATGATCAGTGCCTAATGGGAGTTTTACTCCCACCCTAGAATTAATCACCTCAATAGGAGGTGGGGGAGGGGCTAAGCTAAGAGGCTCATTCTTAGCCCTGAGCCCCAAAGGTGACCCTTTGCCATTGATGACAAAGGGGGAGATATTTGAGTAAGGGGGAGAGCCTTGAGTCAGGGGGAGCAAAGCTTCAGAGGATGGTTTTCAGTTGGTTTCAATTTTGACAGTTGGTAGTGGTTTCAGTAGTGGTTTGCCATCAATGACAAAGGGGGAGATTGTTGGTAATTTTGGGTATGTTGCCTAGCTTCATGTTTGTGAGTTGTCATTGATGTCAAAAGGAGTTTGTGTTGATGTCAAAAGGAATTTGTGTTGATGTCAAAAAGAGTTTGGTGCCAAAAAGATCTTGAAAGTTCCATGATGTTTGTTTAAGGGTTTTTAATTAAAACCATGGTGACAAGGTTAAAGGTTTTTCTTAAAACCATCTAGACTCATTAAGGGTTTTTATTAAAACCATCTTGGCTTAATGAAAAGGTTTTGCTCCTTGAAAAAACCTTAAAAGTCCATTTTGATTATTAATAAATAAATTAACTCAAACCTTTGAAAAGGTTTTAAGTTAAGTTTATTATTAATAAAATAATAATTATTAATTTAATAATTATTATTGAAAGGGTTTCTAAACCCTTAGCGGCGCTCATGTAGAAGACTTACAACGTCGACGTCAACTTGCATGGGATGCAAAAGACTATTAAAGGGCATTAATTCCTAAGGTTCAATGCACCTCCGATTTGCGTGATTACCTTCGAATTTGTATTGCTCTGTGACCTTCGATTTTGGATTGCTCTATGATTTTTGAGTTTCGTATTGCTCTGTGTTTAAGTTCTGATTTCGTACGCCTGTGAGGAAGACAAATATGTTTGTCTTTAATTTCTGCGAGCAAAGGGAAGGTAAAACGATGAGTGGCGCTTGAGAGTTTCATTGGGCACTTGTGCTCCAACGACGGAGGCAGTGGAGCGAAGGCGCTCGCTAGGCAGAGGTGTCGAGATCGATTCACATCGGGCATGTTTCATTTTTGTCTGGATTATTGTGCACATGGTACAAGTTGCTTTGGGCCATGAGTTTGGAGGAGGAAGCACTTTGGCACTTATGTTGGTGTCTCCACACTTCTCCTAAGGTTGGAGAATTGATTTTTGGCCAAGGTAGATCTTTTGTTGATAATGTGGAATATTTGATTTGACTTGGCAATTATTGTTGGTAATTGGATGGAGGTATAAGGTTAAATAGAAATATTGCTTTGACATTGTTATTATTGATGCTTAATGTTTATATGGTAAATGCATTTAGAAGTAAATGTATTTTAGGAGTTATAAGGGTTTAAGGAATAATTGTGCTTAATGTCATATTGGGGTTAGAAAGCCTTTGGAGTTATTGAGTGGATATTCTCTTGTAATTATTTTTTGAGGTTGAAGTTATTTTGTGATATATTAAGTAGGAGTTATAAGGTGTAAAGGAATATTGTTGATATGTATATTTGTGAGTTTTGATTATTGATGAGTTGGAGTGATAAGGTGTTATTAGGACTCTTATCATTGTGCATTATTCCATTGTTGCTAACTCTAATTTGTGGCAAATTGAGAGTTAGTGTTGTGACAGATTTTGAGTTCTCCTTCTTCATCAAAGTAAAGGTATGGGCACATTCTTCCATGGTTATTATTGATTGATGGTTTTCTAAAAATAAGTTTGGAGTGAAAAGGATTAAATTAAGTTTCCTTATTTGGAGTGGATCTTATTTTCTGAAAGTGGAAGTATTGATTATGCATTATGAGATCATGATGAGTTTATGAGTTATTGCATAATTCTGGTTTATGAGAGTGGAAGCATTTGAAGTTTGCTTTAGGGTTTTTGAGTGAGAAGCTTATGCCATTGCTATAAGTTGTTGAAACCCTAATTGAGTTGTTTGGTTGTTGAGAGTTTGGTTTTGAGATTGCTTCCATTGAGATTGAGTTGATCAAGTTATGCTTTACTTGATACATGAGTTGGGCTTGCTCCTTTGAGATTTGATTTTATCAAGTTGTACTTTGCTTGATAAACTTGGTTGTGTGGTTAAGTTGAGCATTCCCATTTGAGAGAAGTTGGAAATATCTTGAACCCCTTTTTGATGCTTAGAGAGAGATTGCTTTGAGTTCTTGAAAACTAACTTGGCTAGGGTTTGATAGCAAGTTATGGTTCTATGTTGGAGGAGTTGATTCCTTGATATTGCATTATTGACAATTGTTGGGTTGTGGTTCAAGATCTTGTGAAAGTATACTACTTCTTATTTATTTTGATTTTAGTTGAAAGAGTTTTATGAATTATTTGAGTTGAATTAAAGTTGAAGGATAGAACTATTGAGTCTCTAAATTTTTTATGCTTTTAAAAAAACATATAGTTCAATTCTCTTTATGCTTCTATGAGATTGATTTGAGTTGAGATTGAAAGTTGAAGGATAGAACATATTGAGTCTCTAACAATTCTCTTTATGCTTCTATGATATTGATTTGATATGATTGGATGAAACACATTGGGTCTCTAACAATTCTCTTTGTGTGTTCACATTGGGCAAGTTTCTTGGTAAACTTGCTTGAGCTGATTTGGGCAAGTTCTTGGTGAGCTTGCTAGTTAGTTCTTGTGGAGAACTTGTGGACTAATTTGGACAGGTTCTTGTGGAGAACTTGTGGACTGATTTGGATAGGTTCTTGTTGAAGAACTTGTGGATAGATTTGATGAAGTCTTGGTGAAGACTTGTGAGCAGTTGTGATTGATTTGTTCAAGATTTTGGCTTAATCTTGGGATAGATCTGACAGAGATTTGAGAGCAGATTTGTGTTGGACCAGAGGACTGAGTTTGGTGCAGATTTGTGATAGAGTTTGAGAGGACTTGTGTTGGACCGACTGACTATGTTTAGTATAGGTGTTGATGAGCAGCTATGGAGGTGATCAATGAGGACAGAAGTCTCTAGAGCCAGAGCAAGGAGGACAGGACATCTTCTATGGAAAGGAGTTCCACCTGCTAGCGACAGAAGAGGTAGTGATCTTCTAAAGTATCATTTCCAGAGATTTGGGGGATAGGACATCTCCTTTGGGTAGGAGGCTCATAAATACTTCTTTGGGGGATAGGACATCTCCTTTGGGTAGGAGGCTCATAAATATTTGATTAGGGGAAGGATTCTCCTTTGGACAGGAAGTCCATAAACATTGTAATTGGGAAGGATTCCCAAAGGATTTGATTGAGAAAATTTAGTGAAATATTTTCTCTATGGAGTAGCCCACCTTGGGTGAACCACGTTATATTGGTGTCTCAATTGTGTGATGACTTGTACACTGGTTTGATTACTACTTTGATTTTGCTATTGGTTCATTGCATTGCTTTCTGAAGTAAAAGGAAAAAGTTAAAAAGTGGTCTTATACTGTTCACCCCCCTCTCAGTATAAGCTTGTGTTCTTCAATTGGTATCAGAGCAGGTTCCTTCGAAAGAGTTTCACAGCTTGAAGGAAAAGCTTGAAAAGAACACAATGGATTTTACAAGTGGTAATTCAACACCTATTCTTGATGGGACATATTTTGGTCTATGGAGCATAAAGATGAAGGTTCATCTAATGGCTCTTGGAAATGAAGTTTGGGAAGCAGTTGAGTTTGGGTACACTATTCCAAAGCTCCCTCCTACTACTAAAGATGAGAAACTTCTACATCACAGCAAATTCAAGGGCAATGAATGCAATTCTGAAAGGTCTACAAAAGGCAGATCTTACAAAGGTGATTCATTGTAATACAACAAAGGAAATGTGGGATCAATTGCAAGTGGTTCATACAGGTGATGCAAATGTCAGAAAAGAAAAATTGAGATATTACAAAGGTATGTTTGAACAACTCAAGATGAATGATGAAGAAAATATTAGTGACTATATGCTTCGTATGGATGAGATTGTTAATTCCATGAAGGAACTAGGTCTTGAGCTTGCTGAAAATGATGTTTGTGATAAAATTTTGAGGTCTCTTCCAAATAGATTTAGTGAAAATATTTCAGCTATTGAGGAAGCCAAGGATTTGGATAAATTGAAAAAGGATGAGCTTCATAGTATACTTGCAACTTTTGAGTTAAGAACTAAAGTGGTACCTGATCCTAAGAAGGAGGCAGCTTTCAAAGCTACCAAGAAGTCCAAGGGTAAACAACAAGAAGATAGTGATGAGTCTTCTAGTGATGAAGAAGCAAACTACAACAGGAAAGGCAAGTTCTCAAGAAAGCACAAAGGTATGAAATCTGTTAAATGTTTCAATTGTGGAAAGTTTGGTCACTATGCTACTGACTGTTCGAAACCCAAGGATGATTGTGATGAAGAAAAATAGGATTATAAGCACAGGGAATATGAGAAGCACAGGTATCAAAGGAAGAACAGAAATGAGCAAAATAGTCAAGGGAAGAGGTACTTCCAAAAACACAAGAAAATTTTCTACACAGACAAAGCAAGTAAGTGTTCTAGTAGTGATGATGGAAGTTCTTCAAGTGATGATAGAAATGAGATGTTGTTTCTAATAGAAAAGGAAGGAAAAGAAAAGAGGAATAGATTTGTTGTGCTTAAGTGCTTTAGATGTGGAAATTTTGGTCACCTTGAGGATGATTGTACAAATGATGGTTTGAATTCTGGTAATACTATGTATGAGGATGCTTCAAAAAATTATGAGGAAGATCTTCTTATGGCTTTAGATGAAGGTAGCACCTCTAGTGGTAAGAAATCAGAAAAGGATATTGATGTTTCAAAAGGTAAACAAATAGAGGATGTTTCAGAAAAGGGAGAAGTAGATCTTGAGGCTGAACTTGTTAATGCTCTTGATGTGTTAAAGAAAGAAAGAAAGAAATATGCTAGACTCATTGATAGGTTTGATGAATGCCATTATGAAAGAGATGAGCTTATAGGGAATCTTGATATCTCTATAGCAAAGACACAGGAACTCAAAGAAGAGTTGGCAGCTAGGTCTCTTGAGTGTAAAGAGTTAAAACATGAAGTAGCTTCCTTGAAAAAGGAAACTAAAGAGTACAAGGAGAAGCTTTACGAGTTTGAAGAAAGTTCCAAGAAGGTAAAATCAATCATCAAGGATCAAAGAAGGACAACAGATAAAACAGGTCTTGGTTTTGGAAAGAAACAAAAGGAACAGGTTGAGGAATCTAGTATGAGCTCCCAAGAAGAAGATGGTTCAGATGAAGAGAGTACTTCAGAGAGTAAGTTTTCAGATGGTGATTCAGATAGCACAGAATCAAAAAATAGGAATCAACATAAGGGGAGAAATACTAAAGGACCTATGAGGTCAAGGCAAGGAAAGTTCAATGGAAGATGTTTTGCATGTCACAGGTTTGGACACATGGCTTCATAGTGCAGGGCTCAAGCAAGACAGGTTAATGGAAATTTTAGAAATGGTAATTTCTTTCAAGGGTATTGCTACTCTTGTAATCAGTTTGGGCACAAGGCAGTTAATTGCAGGGTTAACAACAGGAACAGGTTTGGTCCAACAGAGAGGATTCAAAAAATAGGTACATCTCAAAGGAATAACATTGTCAAATGTTATAAGTGCAATAATGAAGGACATACAACCAGATGGTGTAGAGCAGAAGTTCCAAGGTACAGGTTCAGGGCTATGAATAGGAACAGGAATAATGGTAGGAATAGGAATAATGATAGGAATAGGAATAATGGCTTGGACAGAAACAGGGATGAGAATATGAACAAGAATAGGAATAGGAACATGGACAAGGATATCAAGAAAAATCATGGAAAGGTAACTATGGACACTGATGATGATCAGTGCCTAATGGGAGTTTTACTCCCACCCCAGAATTAATCACCTCAATAGGAGGTGGGGGAGGGGCTAAGCTAAGAGGCTCATTCTTAGCCCTGAGCCCCAAAGGTGACCCTTTGCCATTGATGACAAAGGGGGAGAGATTTGAGTAAGGGGGAGAGCCTTGAGTCAGGGGGAGCAAAGCTTCAGAGGATGGTTTTCAGTTGGTTTTAGTTTTGACAGTTGGTAGTGGTTTCAGTAGTGGTTTGCCATCAATGACAAAGGGGGAGATTGTTGGTAATTTTGGGTATGTTGCCTAGCTTCATGTTTGTGAGTTGTCATTGATGTCAAAAGGAGTTTGTGTTGATGTCAAAAGGAATTTGTGTTGATGTCAAAAAGAGTTTGGTGCCAAAAATATCTTGAAAGTTCCATGATGTTTGTTTAAGGGTTTTTAATTAAAACCATGGTGACAAGGTTAAAGGTTTTTCTTAAAACCATCTGGACTCATTAAGGGTTTTTATTAAAACCATCTTGGCTTAATGAAAAGGTTTTGCTCCTTGAAAAAACCTTAAAAGTCCATTTTGATTATTAATAAATAAATTAACTCAAACCTTTGAAAAGGTTTTAAGTTAAGTTTATTATTAATAAAATAATAATTATTAATTTAATAATTATTATTGAAAGGGTTTCTAAACCCTTAGCGGCGCTCATGTAGAAGACTTACAACACCGACGTCAACTTGCATGGGATGCAAAAGACTATTAAAGGGCATTAATTCCTAAGGTTCAATGCACCTCCGATTTGCATGATTACCTTCGAATTTGTATTGCTTTGTGACCTTCGATTTTGGATTGCTCTATGATTTTCGAGTTTCGTATTGCTCTATGTTTAAGTTCCGATTTTGTACGCCTATGAGGAAGACAAATTTGTTTGTCTTTAATCTCTATGAGCAAAGGGAAGGTAAAATGATGAGTGGCGCTTGAGAGTTTTATTGGGCACTTGTGCTCCAATGACGGAGGCAGTGGAGCGAAGGTGCTCGCTAGGCAGAGGTGTCGAGATCGATTCACATCGGGCATGTTTCATTTTTGGTCATGAATTATTGTGCATGTGGTACAATAGTTGCTTTGGGCCATGAGTTTGGAGGAGGAAGCACTTTGGCACTTATGTTGGTGTCTCCACACTTCTCCTAAGGTTGGAGAATTGATTTTTGGCCAAGGTAAATCTTTTGTTGATAATGTGGAATATTTGATTTGACTTGGCAATTATTGTTGGTAATTGGATGGAGGTATAAGGTTAAATAGAAATATTGCTTTGACATTGTTATTATTGATGCTTAATGTTTATATGGTAAATGCATTTAGAAGTAAATGTATTTTAGGAGTTATAAGGGTTTAAGGAATAATTGTGCTTAATGTCATATTGGGGTTAGAAAGCCTTTGGAGTTATTGAGTGGATATTCTCTTGTAATTATTTTTGAGGTTGAAGTTATTTTGTGATATATTAAGTAGGAGTTATAAGGTGTAAAGGAATATTGTTGATATGTATATTTGTGAGTTTTGATTATTGATGAGTTGGAGTGATAAGGTGTTATTAGGACTCTTATCATTGTGCATTATTCCATTGTTGCTAACTCTAATTTGTGGCAAATTGAGAGTTAGTGTTGTGACAGATTTTGAGTTCTCCTTCTTCATCAAAGTAAAGGTATGGGCACATTCTTCCATGGTTATTATTGATTGATGGTTTTCTAAAAATAAGTTTGGAGTGAAAAGGATTAAATTAAGTTTCCTTATTTGGAGTGGATCTTATTTTCTGAAAGTGGAAGTATTGATTATGCATTATGAGATCATGATGAGTTTATGAGTTATTGCATAATTCTGGTTTATGAGAGTGGAAGCATTTGAAGTTTGCTTTAGGGTTTTTGAGTGAGAAGCTTATGCCATTGCTATAAGTTGTTGAAACCCTAATTGAGTTGTTTGGTTGTTGAGAGTTTGGTTTTGAGATTGCTTCCATTGAGATTGAGTTGATCAAGTTATGCTTTACTTGATACATGAGTTGGGCTTGCTCCTTTGAGATTTGATTTTATCAAGTTGTACTTTGCTTGATAAACTTGGTTGTGTGGTTAAGTTGAGCATTCCCATTTGAGAGAAGTTGGAAATATCTTGAACCCCTTTTTGATGCTTAGAGAGAGATTGCTTTGAGTTCTTGAAAACTAACTTGGCTAGGGTTTGATAGCAAGTTATGGTTCTATGTTGGAGGAGTTGATTCCTTGATATTGCATTATTGACAATTGTTGGGTTGTGGTTCAAGATCTTGTGAAAGTATACTACTTCTATCTTTATTCTGATTTGAGAAAGAGTTTTTTTGAGTTGAAGGATAGAACATATTGAGTTCTAACAATTTCTTTAGCTCTATGAGATATTTGAGTTGAGATTGAAAGTTGAAGGATAGAACATATTGAGTCTCTAACAATTCTCTTTATGCTTCTATGAGATTGATTTGAGTTGAGATTGAAAGTTGAAGGATAGAACATATTGAGTCTCTAACAATTCTCTTTATGCTTCTATGAGATTGATTTGAGTTGAGATTGAAAGTTGAAGGATAGAACATATTGAGTCTCTAACAATTCTCTTTATGCTTCTATGAGATTGATTTGATATGATTGGATGAAACACATTGGGTCTCTAACAATTCTCTTTGTGTGTTCACATTGGGCAAGTTTCTTGGTAAACTTGCTTGAGCTGATTTGGGCAAGTTCTTGGTGAGCTTGCTAGGATAGATTTGGACAGGTTCTTGTGGAGAACTTGTGGACTGATTTGGACAGGTTATTGTGGAGAACTTGTGGACTGATTTGGACAGGTTCTTGTGGAGAACTTGTGGACTGATTTGGATAGGTTCTTGTTGAAGAACTTGTGGACAGATTTGATGAAGTCTTGGTGAAGACTTGTGAGCAGTTGTGATTGATTTGTTCAAGATTTTGGCTTAAGCTTGGGATAGATCTGACAGAGATTTGAGAGCAGATTTGTGTTGGACCAGAGGACTGAGTTTGGTGTAGATTTGTGATAGAGTTTGAGAGGACTTGTGCTTGGACCGATTGACTGTGTTTAGTACAGGTTTTGATGAGCAATTGTGGAGGTGATCGATGAGGACAGAAGTCTCTAGAGCCAGAGCAAGGAGGACATGATGTCTTCTATGGAAAGGAGTTCCACTTGCTAGTGGTAGAAGAGGCAATGATCTTCTGAAGTATCATTTCCAGAGCTTTGGGGGATAGGACATCTCCTTTGGGTAGGAGGCTCATAAATACTTCTTTGGGGGATAGGACATCTCCTTTGGGCATCTCCTTTGGGCAGGAGGCTCATAAATATTTGATTAGGGGAAGGATTCTCCTTTGGACAGGAAGTCCATAAACATTGTAATTGGGAAGGATTCCCAAAGGATTTGATTGAGAAAATTTAGTGAAATATTTTCTCTGTGGAGTAGCCCACCTTGGGTGAACCACGTTATATTGGTGTCTCAATTGTGTGATGACTTGTACACTCGTTTGATTACTGCTTTGATTTTGCTATTGGTTCATTGCATTGCTTTCTGAAGTAAAAGGAAAAAGTTAAAAAGTGGTCTTATACTGTTCACCCCCCTCTCAGTATAAGCTTGTGTTCTTCATGTTAATGTTTAATTCTCTACAATTTTGTAAGAGAAGAGGTTACAACTGAGGAGTTTGGAATATGTTATTCACCTCTTCCCACAAGTTGGGGTGTTGGTAGGTGGGGATTTCAATACTATATTATCTTTGGAAGAAAATATTGGGGAAATAGGAAGTTGGATGCTAGCTCAGACCTTATGCTTGAGTACATTTCCTCTCTTCATTTGTTGGATGTCAAACCGGTTAATGGTTTGATATATTTTTCGGTCAAGATTGTATTTTGGAAAGGTTGGACAAGTTTGTAGTCTTCGAGGAATTTATGATGAATGGATAGATCCCAAAAGCCAAAAATTTAAATAATGTTGGCTCTAACCACTGACCAGTTATGATTGAAGTGTGGGAATATCAACCAATTAGGGTGACTTTTAGGTTTTAGCTGATGTGGCTGAGATATGTAGAGTTTAGAGATCACATTTAGAAGTGGTGGGCTAAAGGTAAGCCTAGGTTTGGTACCAAGATGTATACTTTTGTTAGAATATTAAGTTCTATTAAATCTAAACTTAAAACATGGATTTGGGATGAGTTTGGGAATGTTAAAGAAAGGAAGAAGGAAATAGTGGGTAAACTGGAGCAAGTGAACAAATCCATTTATACTAGGGATATGTCGGAGGAGTTAAGGAAGGATGAGTCCTTCCTTGTTAATATGTTAGAGGAATGGGAAAGGAGAGAGAAAACTATTTGGAAGCAAAAATATAGGATACATTGGCTTTAAGAAGGGGACAAGAATACAAGTTTCTTTCATAAGTCCCTTTTGGCTAGAAGATCTTTCAATTACATCTCTTCCCTTAAAACAAATGAGGGAGTGTCTATTTACACTTGATAGGGTTTGAATGATATTGTAGCTAATTATTATTCCCAACTTTTTATAGTTGAACCATTGGATATAACTGCTCAACAAGGGATTCTACAACATATTTTATCTGTTATCATGGAAGAGGACAATAAGGCTTTAGTTGCTAGCATTTCCAAGGAGGAGTTATGAAGGGTGGTCTTTAAAATTATGAAGGGAAAAACCTTAGGCCCAAATGGTTTTCCTATTGATTTTTATCAGGAATTTTGGTGTTAGCTTTTGATACTAAATACTTAATGAAAAGCAACCACAAGATCTAGAATAAGCATGGTATATCAAATATAAGAAATTGGAAATATTTAAAGCATATAAAACTCATGAAAGACTTTTGAAATAACTCTGAAAATTACCATTAACAAAAGATCACAAAAATAGTATTTTGATATAGAATGGAGATCTCAAACTCTCCATACTTCATACATGCTCTACATTGTATCTACCTTACTTCTCCTCTACATTGTGTGTATATGTGTATATCACACTTACATATATGCCTATTTATGTAATGAGAAGTGACTTTTCATATGGAGTACTATTGACCTTCTATCTTCCCATGACTCTTCACTTTCCTATTTTATGGCCTCATGTGCACATGGACTAACATGCACATTTACATCATTAAATACTTTGCACATTCTAACAATACTTGTTTATTTATTACATTGCATAAAGTAAATACTCAAAACCTAATCTAAGACACATTCCTAATCTAAAGATGTACCCAAGGTGGTACATTAGCATATACCAAATAATGTAATATATTACCTCCTGTATTACATTATTTGGTTATTAAAGACTTTAGTCTTCAATATGGTCTTCAAATTGGTTTTGGAACTTGAGTTCTTCTTTTCTGCTTTCTTCATTCTGATCCGTATTTGTATCCTGATCAAGTAAATAATTAGTATCTTCATAAAATACTATTTTTGCTGAAAGATATTTAACTTCATTTTCTTCTATAGGTTCTTCCAGTTCCTGCATATCCTAAGCTAAGTGTCCCTTTTGTTTCCCTTCTCTATATTGTATTTGAGCTTGATTGTATTGATTATGAGAAGTATATGGATGCTAAAATTATTGTTGATGTGAATTATATTGATTCTGATGTTATCTTGATTGAAATAGCCTATTTGTTTGGCTTCCAAAATTTGTTTGATTGCCTTGATAGTTATTTCTTGGATTGAATCTACAAGAATTTGTACTATGTCCTTTCTTTTTGCATACTTGACAATATCTATTATTCCATTTAGATATACCCCTTGAGAATGAAGCAATATTTTCTTGTCGATTATCTTTTGAGACAAAGGTATTATTAGTCATTTCATATTTTACTTAATTTTCCACTTCATATTCTTGTAGTATTTTGACTAACTCATCGAATGATGTATCTTTACATAGAATTTGTAAAGACATGACTATATGCTTGTAGCTTTCTAGAAGTGCTCTTAGGGTTGCTTGGACAAGAAACTTGTCTTCTACCTTTTCTCCTAAGGTTAACAATTTTACTTTTATATCTACCACTTTTCTTAGAAATAATTCTTTACTTTCACCACTATTAACTTTTAGAGAATGCAATTGGATTTGAAGATTCAATATAGTGGATTTATTCTTTCATTCAAATATCTTGGCTAAAGTATTTCAAGCTTCTATAGAGGTTGTTTCTAAACTAATGTATGGTTGTATATCATCTATAATTGCAAATGTTATTATCATAAGTGCTTTTGATTCATCTTCTTCATACTTTTGAATCTCTCTAGCATCTGCAATAGGTTTAGTTTTTTCTCCTTTAATAATATCCCAAAGCTTTTCAACTATTAATATTGACCTCACTTTGTTTTTTCATGAAGTGTAATTAGGTCCTTTAAGAGGTTAGGATTTTGGAAGAATGAATTTATATGTTGTCATGATGATACTTGTAGACTACCTTATATCTCTCTAATGTTTTGAATATAATATGTCTTTGATAAAATACTTAGCTTTCTAAATTATCCTTTGAGTTGAATTCCTTTTGTCTTCGTAATTATGATTAAAAAACTTAAAGATAATTTTAATGCAATTTCAATTTTGATAAGACTCTCTACTTTCAAGAACTTTAAGTTGGATTCCTTATGTCTCGTTAATTTGAACAAGAGACTAATATCAATGTAATTTTCCAACTTTCAAAAAGCTTTATGTTGTAAGCTTTATATCTCTCAACTTTTCAATATGGTTTCTAAATTTTAAAAATCTAATTTGATGTTGAATTCCTTATAACTCCCAAATAAGAAACTTAGAAAACAAAAATATTTGCAAATTTTTATTTTTGAAAAATTTGAAAAAAACTTGTATTAAAACAAAGATCATTTACAAGTTGGGAAGAGACTTTTCCCAGCCTTAGTCAGATATAACACATGCTTACAACAGTAAAAGAAGATTTGCAATGGAGCCATATCTCTTAAACCATTAACTAGCTAACAGGGGGATCGGTTTGGTCTGTTGATGCAACTTGTCGCGATATCGTGACACTTTTTCCTTCTCCTTTGGCAGCGAAAATGCAACATGTCACGATATCACGACACTTTTTCCGTTCGAGCTGTGATGTTGCAACATGTCATGATATCGCGACACTTTTTCCTCCTTTGGCCATGACGAAGCAACATGTCGTGATATCGCGACACTTTTTCTCCTTGGGCCGCGACGTTGCAACATGTCGCAAAATCGCAACACCTTTTCCTCCTTTGGCCACGACGAAGCAACATGTCGCGATATCGCGACACTTTTTCTCTCTTGGTCGTGATGTTGCAACATGTCGCGAAATCACGACACTTTTTCTCTCTCGGTCGCGACGAAGCAACATGTCACGATATCGCGACACTTTTTCTCTTTCGGCCGTGACGAAGCAACATGTCGCGATATCGCGACACTTTTTCTCTCTTGGCCACGATGTTGCGAAATCGTGACACTTTTTCTCTTGGCCGCGATGATGCAACAGTCACGATATTGCGACAATTTTCTCCTTTGGGCACGACGAAGCAACATGTCGCGATATCATGACACTTTTTCTCTTTCGACCACGACGATGCAACATGTCGCGATATCGTGACACTTTTCTCTCTTGGGCACGACGAAGCAACATGTCACGATATCGTGACACTTTTTCTCTTTTGGTCGCGACGATGCAACATGTCGCGATATCCTGACACTTTTCTCTCTTGGGCGCGACGAAGAAACAGGTCGCGATATCGCGACACTTTTTCTTCTTTGGCCGCGATGATGCAACATGTCGTGATATCGTGACATGTTTCTCCCTTGGCCACGATGAAGAAACATGTCGCGATATCGTGACACTTTTTCTCTCTTGGTCACGATGATGTAACATGTCGTGATATCGCGACACCTTTTCTCCTTTGTCCGCAATGATGCAACATGTCGCAAAATTGCGACACCTTTCCTCCCTTGGCCATGATGAAGCAACATGTCGCAAAATCACGACACCTTTCCTCCCTTGGCCGCGACAAAGCAACATGTCACAAAATCGTGACACCTTTCCTCCCTTGGCTGCGATGAAGCAACATGTCGCGAAATCACGACACCTTTCCTCCCTTGGTCGCGATGAAGCAACATGTCATGAAATCATGACACCTTTCCTCCCTTGGTCGTGACGAAGCAACATGTCGTGAAATCGTGACACCTTTCCTCCCTTGGCCACGACGAAGCAACATGTTGCGATATCGCGACACCTTTCCTCCCTTGGCCGCGACGGTGCAACATGTCGCGATATCACGAAATCTTTCCTCCCTTGGCCACGATGAAGCAACATGTCATGATATCATGACACCTTTCCTCCCGTGGCTGCGACGATGCAACATGTCGTGATATCACGACACCTTTCCTCCCTTGGCCGCGACGATGCAACATGTCACGAAATCACGACACATTTCCTCCCTTTGCTTTTTCTTTGATCATTAGCTCAGGGACCTTTCAAGACCCTGTCAAATATTTGCAAATTTTAATATTCCTAGTTTATGTAGAAATCCTTACTCCTCCAAGTTAAACTATTCGTAAATATTTCAATGTGGCTTAAATTACATATAGAATGAGATAATTCTAAAACCTTTAAATTGTATTTCCAAAATATTTCAATATAGTTTTTAAGGTTCTAGATATTCAATTTGTTGCCTTTTATCTCCATTAATTTAATTAATCTAAAATGTACTAGATTAATTAATCTCAACCTTAGAATAGTTAGAAGTAATATCCCTTATGGCTCCTTAACCTTTGCAATAATTGAATTAAATCAAATTTTATGTACCTCCTTGTGAATGGTGCACACTAATATCATTTTTCAATGCTTTTACCTTCCTCTGGTTGCTTGTAGACTTCTCTATCAACAATAATTAATTTCTCTACACAGCCGCACTATATTGTAGGCTACGTTCTCCACAAAATCTATGTTCTTGACTCTTTCATTTTCAATGATCTTTCACTTCCTCTTGTGAATAGGTTTTATGCTCTTGACATCCTCATGTAGGAGATTTAAAGCTCTCAATATTCTCCACGTGTGTGCTCCTCAAACATGTTGGTCTCCTCAATGAATGATATTTTCCAAACTCAGCAACGCCTTTACCTTTCTTACGTTCCTTGAACACGTTGATCTCCTTGGTGAATGGGCTCTGAATATGTTATTCAGACTCAACAATAACTTCACCTTCAATTATAAGCTTCTCACACTCAAAATAGTTTTCTCCTTTAGGCGCTCTTCAACTACAAGCTCAAGATTCAATATTTTTAGGCTACATTCTTCCTTTCACTTTGCCCTCTACAACGTAACCTCCTCCAATGTATTTAATGTTGTTTGTTAGGAAATTTTCACCTACCAATAACCCTTAGTGTTTCTATTTCAATGTATCAAATGGCAAGAATATTTTCAAAGGCATTTTCAAATGGCTCTTCTCCTCCTTTGCAATGCTTGTTCTTTTGTAACACTTAATATTGCACTCAATATCGTATGAATTCTTTCAAGACAACGCCCGAGTAGCTGAGCATTTGTTCTACCTCATCATGCAACAACTGCCATGTTCTCTTTAGTATATTGGTGGTCATGGAATCCAACGTTTGCTTCTCCTTTGGCTATTGTGATTCCAACTAACCTTGTTGTCTTCTCCACATCCTTTTTGGCTTCCTCTCAAAGTCTCTTTGCTTGCACGCTCTCTTGTGTACGTAGATGATGGTTTAATGGCTCAATATGGAGCTTCTGGTGGCTCCTCTGATGGATTACTGAAATGACACTCCTCCTTGGATTATAAGGTGATTTCACTTCTTCACTTGGTGGTTACCCTTCTCAATGTGGTGGCTCCACTTCTCCTCGACGGTTCTACCACTCCTTTGATGGCTATTCTTCACCAAAACTTGATGGTGGTTTTCAATGCTCCTAATTTGGACGAATGGTGAAAATGACTATCTCCTTCAATATGGTGGTTTTACCACTTCTTTAGTGACTTCGTCTTACCACTATCTTCTTCAATATATAGTGCCTTACTTGGTGTCTTTAGACACCTTAAGCCTGCTATTTTTGAGTACTTATTTGGCCTTCTTTCATTCAATAGATATGATCTTCCTTTCTCCTTATCACTCCCTTTCAAGTTAACTTTTAACTCTATCTTTTTTTTATTGTATTGTGCAAGTTATAAGACAGTTATGATGCAATATTCTTCAACTTTGAAGCCTTCATTTTGCTACTTTGAAAAACTCAAATGTGATGCTTTTAAGTACTTTATAATAAACTAACGTGAACATTCAAATAATGAACTTTTATAGCACCAATATTACATAACTTTTGGCATCCTCTTCTTGGTGTTTTGATTCACCTTTTTGTTGTCTTGAATTTGTAAAATTTGTAGCTTCAATTCCTTTTGCTTTACTGCCCTAAAATCATTAATTTTGCAACTCTATTACTACCTATTTTTTTTGCCTCTTAGCCTTTAACTTGCTGCCTAAAAATATGATTTTTGCAGCTTCAATTCTCCTTCGAATGTATCTTCTCAACCTCTAAAATTTGCACCTACAGATGTTGCCTTCTTGTTGTCCAAATATCTTTATAATTTGTAGCAATTATCTCCTTCAAATGTTGCCAAATCTTCCAATGCTTTTTGTTCAAAGCTCTCTCAAATCTGCCCTGAACTTCTCCAAATCGTAACCCTCTTATCACCTTCTAATGCTAACCAATTTTGCAGTGCTAAAGTATTAAATTTGCTGCTCTCTAAATATGTTTTCTTCTTCTTTATCTTATTGTCCAAAAACAACATTCATTTCCTCCAGATTGCTGCCTTCTTTTTTTGTCAAGCCTTCCTTCAATTGGTTGTTCAAGGACACTTCAAAATTTACCCAATTCTTCTTCAATTTGCAACTCTATGTCACCTTCAATTTGTTGTCATGTGACTCTTCAACTTCTACTGTAAAAATTAGCAATCTTCTTCTCTGTAAATCAGCCTTCGAATCCTTTATGGCTATCTTCAAATATTTCAAATCTGGTGGCCTCTTCTATCTTCTTTCTCCTTCAATCTTCTTGTTGAATTTTGAATTAAAATTTGGCCTCTTCCTCAAGAATCTGAATGTCTTAGATCTTCAAAAACCTTTTCAAAAATTTGGCAAACTTCTTGCCAAATCCTTCTTCCTTTTGGGCTTGTTTTTGGATGGCAATAATTATCCCAAATTCTTCTTTTCGAGAGCTTCTCCTACTTGCAATCTTCTATCTTGACCTTTATTCAAATCTTCTCTAATGACCACTTCTTCAACTTCTTTAATAGGGATTTTCTAACCTTCTTCTTTCTCTTTCCAAGTTTTCTTGAGACCTATTCTCTTGGGTCTTCAAATTCTGTAGTTTCTCAAATTTTTGTCCTATGACTTTTCATAGTCCTCCTCTATTTTAAATCTTCAATATTTTATCTTCCAAATCTGGAAGTTCTTCAATGAGACCTATTTCTTGGGTCTTCTCCTTATCAATCTGTAATAGAGTTGCTTTCTTCTTATAGTATGCAATCTTCAATCTTCTATGGGAACCTCCTTGTTGGGTCTTCTCAATATCCAATCTCCAATATTCTATGGGGACGTCCTTCTTGGGTCTCCTCAATATTCAATCTTCTATGCTATCGCTGTAACTAATCCTTCACTAGATATCCTCCAATCTAGTGGAAAGCTATCTTTGTTAAGTCCTATTCTTCACAAGTTTTCCTGTAACTCTACAAAAAGACTAACCAAAAATCAATTTTAAAAATTCCAAAAATAAGATCTCCATATCTTCTCTCAATCTCTCTTGTGGCTCTCCCTATCTCTTATCAATCTCCCTTGTGGCTCTGATACCACTGTTAGCTTTTAATACTAAATACTTAATGAAAAGCAACTACAAGATCTAAAATAAGCATGCTATATCAAATATAAGATAATGAAAATATTTAAAGCATACAAAACTCATGAAATAATTTTACAATAACTTAAAAATTACCATTAACAAAAGCTCATGAAATTAGTATTTTGATATAGAATAGAGATTTCAAACTCTCCATACTTCATACGTGCTCTACATTGTATCTCTACCTTACTTCTCCTCTACATTGTGTGTACATGTGTATATCACACTTACATATATGCCTATTTATATAATGAGAAGTGACTCTTCATATGGAGTACTCTTGGCCTTCTATCTTCCCATGACTTATCACTTTCCTATTCTATGGAATCATGTGCACATGGACTAACATGCACATTTACATCATTAAATACTTTTCACATTCTAACAATACTTGTGCATTTATTACATTGCATAAAGTAAATACTCAAACCCTAATCTAAGACACATTCCTAATCTAAATATGTACCCAAGGTGGTACATTAGCATGTACTAAATAAAGTAATATATTCCAATATTTGGGATATTTTACATGCAAATTTATTGGAGGTTGTGGAGGAAGCAGGAATTGCTAAAGTTATTCTCAAAGAGATTCATCGCTTTAGTTCCTAAAGTGAAAGAGGTAGAGCATATACATGGATTTTTTTCCAATAGCTCTTTGTAATGTATTGTATAAAATCATTACAAATATTATGGTTGATTGTCTAAAACTCCTTTTGCATAAAATTATTTCGCCAAAGCAAAGTGGATTTGTAATTGGTAGGAAAATTCTTGATGAGATTGTTCTAGCTTAGGAAGATTTTTATTCCATGTAGCTTTAGAAGAAGCTAGATATGTTTATTCGGCTTGACCTTTCAAACGCTTATGATAGGGTTGATTGGTTTTTTCTCGCGAGAGTTCTTCAACAATTTTGTTTCTTAATAGATTGGGTTCAGTGGGTAGAGGGTGCATTTCTTCATTTTCTTTTCTTGTATTAGTGAAGGGTGCCCAAACTATATTATTCTCAGGTTCTAATAGTATTAGGCAGGGTGATCCTCTCTCTTCCTATTTGTTTATTATTATGGCTGAGTTCTTAGGGAAAATTATTGCTAAATATAAAGATAACAGAGTTATTAGAGGCATAACTGTAGCATAGGGTGTGGGTTGAATTACTCATCTACAGTTTGTAGATGACAGTAATTGATGGGGAAAGTGTCATTTCGGGAGGTATCAAGATTTAGTAAGAGGCTGCAACAATTTACTAGAGCTATAGGGCAGTTAATTAACGAGGACAAATCTAAGATAATTTTTTCCATTATTCACAAAGATAAGAAACCATGGTTTTAGATAAGTTGTGTTTTAAAAAGATTGTCCTTCCATTATTCTATTCGGGCATCTCTTTAAAAGAATTTATATTAAAGGATTAGGATTGGTTAGTTGATAAGGTGAAACAAAAGCTTCGAAAATGGACCCATAGTTGGCTTTCCATGGGGGGTAGAATCACTTTGATTTGTGGGGTTCTTCAAACCCTTCCAATCTACTCCTCCTCTATTATAAATATTCCTAGAGCTATTTTTAAGGAGCTAGATCAAATCAACCACAAATTCCTTTGGAGTGATGTTAGAAATGAAAAGAAGTGGGCCTTAGTTAAATTGGAAATATTATGCCTTCATAGATATGATGGAGATTTAGGGTTTTGCTTAGCTATGAAGAATGGTAGAGCCTTGGTGGTGAAGCTTTATTGGAGACTCTTACACACTCCTATGTAGTTATGGGCTAAGGTGTTGAGAGAAAAATATGTAGAGAATAAAGAACCAGAATCGATTGTTAGATTTCCTCTTCCTTCACGAGGATCTCCTATTTTAGTTATCCTAAAAATAGGAGAAGTTATTAAGAAAATATTTTTTGGGTGATTAATAATGGTCAACGAGCAAATTTTTGGATGGATTCTTGGGATGGGTTTCCTCCTTTAGTTGAGAAATTCCCTAATTTCCAAAGTTTGATGGAGGAGCTTCATAGGGTTCATTGGATAAATGTGGCTAACTATTGTAGGCCTCACTCTAGGGCTTGGGAGGTGGGTCATCAATGGATCCCTCCTGAGGAATGACTTGTTCTAATGCATGAAGACCAAAAAATTCAGTTGAGTCACATCCTTAAGAAGAGATCCTTATCCTGTTCAAATGATGTGGATACCTTTGCTTGGGGAGGACAACAACAGGGAGAGTATACAATGGCTAGAGGTTATATTTCTTTTTATCAGCCAATGCCTAGTCCTCTTAAAGATATTTTTAAGCAGATATGGAATCAAAATTTATGGCCTAAAGTTAGGTTTTTTATTTGGTTATTGCTTCATATAAAAGTTCTTACAAGGGAAATTTTGATGAAAAGAGGTTTTAATGGACCCTTTACATGTGAGATTTTCTAGGAGTAGGAAGAATCAATTTCTCATATTTTCTTAACTTGTCCTATAGTGACCAAACTGTGGCAAAATTTGGTTACTCTTTTAGGTATTTAGTGGTTGGGAATCACTTATTTGGAGTAGCCCTTTAGAGAGTGGACTCATATTTTTTTATTTGATAAATATTCTCGTCAAATTATTTGTGCAAGGGTTTCTCTTTTGCTTTGGAATATCTGGAAAGAAATAAATAACATGGTTTTCAATCAAAATTACAAATATAGTTATTATATATGGCAAAGGAATCTAAATAATTTAAGATAATCTATTAAATACCTGTTGAAACATCCCCATGTTTCCTCTCAAAGGTGGGATCAAATTTTACAAAGATTAAACATGTCCTTGCCTTATTTTCATTCCTTAAATATGCAATCTAGAAGACATAATTATAATGATCATTGGCATCCCCCTAAGGGTATAGGAAATATCAACACAAATGGTGCCTCTAGGGGAAATCTAGGTCCTGCTTGTATGGGTGGTATTGGTAGATTTTTAGATGGTTCTACAACCTTCCTTTTTTAAAAAATGGTTAGAAATAATAATAATCAAGCCAAAGGATCTGTAATTTTGAGGGGTCCTCAGGAGGCATGGAAACTAGGTTGGAGGAAGATCCAATTTGAATTTGATTCTAGAATTTAGATTCAACATTTGACAAAGCAAAATCATATGACTTCCATAGACTGGAGAATAGTGAGGGTTTTGGAAAAAATACAAGTCAAGTAAAAATTTGAGCTTGTTGAGTTTATACATGTTCCTCAACATCTCAATAAGGTGGTTAATGCTTTTACAAATCAAGTTTTGGATAGAGGTGAGGTTCTTTGTTATGACAAGCTTCCAATTTGGTGGCATTCAAATTGTAGGGGATACATTTGTTCATTCTTTCCCTAGATGATAGTAACAATGGAAGTATCTAGGTCAACATGGTTTGTTTTGATTTTCATGATTTATTGCTTCTGTAGCAAAGTAGAGTTGAGAAAGCCATTTCTTATATCAGATGTCAAAATCTGGGCCATAAGTTTTTGTGTCTTGTATGACAGGATTTAATTGAATAAGATTTATTTTTTAACAATATGATAAGCAAGGCTTCCTCTTGTTGGAATATATTACATTATTTGGTACATGCTAATGTACCACCTTGAATCCATCTTTAGATTAGGAGTGTGTCTTAGATTAGGGTGTGGGTATTTACTTTATGCAATGTAAAAAATGCACAAGTATTATTTTAATGTGCAAAGTATTCAATAATGTAAATATGCATAAGGGTCCATGTGCACATGAGTCCATAGAATAGGAAGGTGAAGAGTCATAGGAAGATGGAAGGTCAAGAGTCACATCCCATTATATATTGGCCTTTGTGTGAGCATATATTGTGACACAATATAGAGGAGAAGTAGAGAATAAGGTATAGATACAATGTAGAGCATGTATGAAGTATGGATAGTTTGAGATCTCCATTCTATATCAAAATACTATTTTTGTGAGTTTTTGTTAATGGTAGTTTTTTGAGTTATTGTAAAAGTCTTTCATGAGTTTTATATGCTTTAAATATTGCCATTATGTTATATTTGATATAACATGCTTATTCTAGATCTTGTGGTTGTTTTCCATTAAGTATTAGTATGAAAAGCTAACCCCTCTTGGTAAGTAAAGTTATTTTCTTACAAGATGTTAGATCTAAAACTTAAAATATATAACCTATTCCCATCATCCTCTTCCTTTTTCTTATAAATAATTTATTTCTTGCTTTCAATCCCATTAATTTTCTTAAAAAGCAAGACCAATCATTTTGGAGATCTTTTTCATGTGTCTATAGAGAGCTATTTTCCTTCTAATAACGGTCTTTCTACAAGGCAACCTATTTTCATACTTCTTTTAAATGAACCTCTTCTTTGATCATTTTGGTCCTTAGCGAATTACACTATTTTGCATTATTTTTAGTTTCTTGTGACAGTCTCATAGTATTATTTGTAATCATGTGCGTTCAATATTCAAATTTATCAATAGTTCTTGCAAAGAATGAAGTTTGCTTTGAATTTGAGTCAACTCATTTGTCTCATATTCCTTCTAGTCCCTTGACTCTTTTCATGTCGCTCTCACATTTTCTTTATATTATCCAATCATGCTCCTCTTGGGTACTCTTTTTCACTATCTAGCCATGCTCCTCTTAGGTGCTTTCTTCCAATACCTCTTAATGTTGTCTCTGGACATCTCTGTATACAATCTTTGATTTATTCTATGCGTATGTCTACTACTACAATCATCTGTTGTTTGTGGTTTCTCTCTTATGTTTTTTTTAGAATGTTAATGGCTCTAGTCTGAGTGCCTTCCTTCATTTTACAAGTTTATCTCTTCAAGATTGTCCTCTTAAGCTTATTCTTTCCTTCTTTCTTCTTACAAGTTGCTTTCTTCAAACTTGTTTTCCTAAAATTTTCTCTCCTTTTTGTTGTTAACAAAATAACGTCTCCAATTATTCATCTTAGCTTTCTTCTTCTCCTGGTCTCTCGGTCTACTCATAAGTTTCAACTTGGGTACTTTATCAAATCTCTCCTCAATAATACTTGGGTGTTTTATTCAACTTGAACTTGAACTTGTGTGCTAATTTTCAACCTTGAACTTAAAGTTACAGAATAATTCACACAATACATGAATTCATGTATTATGTGTTTTCCTTCCATATTTCTTTTGGGTTTGTATCTTCTAGACAATGTTGCTTCTATAACTTATGTTCAACAAGGTCTCCTTCCTTATCGGGCCTTCCTACAACTTTTATTCAACAGGGTCTCCTCTTTTACTAGGCCTTTCTTCATTTTCATTTGACTTAGACTCAAAATCCTTGCAATTTCCCTTTGTGGCTTCTATCTTCCCATGTCTCTTTCTTCTCCTCATCTGGTTAACTATGGCATATTTTACTCATGAATGTAGCTTCTTCCAAGGGAATTGATCAATCATTTGGGTTTCTACACTTCATGGCACTCCCACTGTGGCTCTGATACCAATGTTAGCAATTAGGCTTAATGCAATACTCAATAATGAATACAAAGTTTAAATAACTCTCACAATATACCAGGATTCATTCAACTCATAAAATGCACACAAACTATATTCATTTAGATGACAATATTACAATGTTTTATAGTACAAAAATAATGTATTATAATTCATATTACATCTACCTCACATGATATCCTTATTAATAGCCTTTACAAAAGACTCTTGATATTTCAACTTCAACTAACTCTTCATCTCCTCAAACTCACACGAGATCTGATTCTTCATATTTCTAATAGGAGAAATATATTTATTGAATTCCTTATAAAGATAAACATCTGATGATTACTATATATTAAATATTTACAAGACTCCTTCACACCAAATATTTATAAAGTATTTGCAATATACTTCCAAGGTACCAAATAATGTAATGAACTCCAACAACGTGAGTCAATAACATTAAAAGGTTGGCAAAGGAATGGTTCTAGGATCACTTAGTTATCAACACAATAATATGCTAGACATTAATCCACA
The DNA here is from genome assembly GCA_028583015.1 of Wollemia nobilis. Classification (NCBI taxonomy): domain Eukaryota; kingdom Viridiplantae; phylum Streptophyta; class Pinopsida; order Araucariales; family Araucariaceae; genus Wollemia; species Wollemia nobilis. The sequence goes on from JAQPPZ010003280.1 coordinate 6,090,707, forward strand.
TAGAAGGGACACATATTCAACCCACTAAGTAGCCTTAAATTATAAGCAAGAGCAAGTGTTAACATGAAGTAGGTATGACTAAGGAGGGAGACTCACATTTTCTTATTCTAGATGTTTGGAGAAATTAAAAAAATGAAGAATTATTAAAGGAAAATCTAAGATAGAAAAAATAAAAGTCAATTATAAAAGTCCTTGTTAGATTTTATGATAGTTTCTAGAAACAAATGGAATCAACACATTACCCAAATATGCATAAATAACTTATACAAAGGAAAAACACGATGTAAAAAGGTGTCAGTGGATGCCAAAATATTTCATTGAAGAAAAATAAAATACACTCCAACCAATATTAAAATGGTTGGTATGAGGGAGTATTTATACCCCATTATAAGAGACCTTCAGGTTAAGGTTAAGGAACCAACATTTAGGTTAAATAATAAAATATTACAAAATATTAAGGGCCCAAAGAGCATCTACAAAGTATATAATATAAATTTTATTGTGGCCTTAATTAAAACTTAACCACTACATATTCCAACACCCCCCTCAAGTTGAATGAGACACACAAAGAAAGACCCTTATTAGTCATCCCTCTTAAGGGACACTCTCCTAAACCAATATGCTCTCGTATGCACACAAATGGTACCTTGGGCATGATCTTGATAAGGATATCTACTGCCTACTCTATTGAAGATACAAAAACTACATCATACCACTAGCATAAAGTCATTGCACATAGTGCATCTAGATCTCAATATGCTTAGTTTGTTGATGAAACTATAGATTGTGGATAAGCTTGACAATGCTTTTATTATCACAATAGAGAGTGGATGGGTAGGACTGAGGAATGCCAACCTAATCCAAAATTATAAGCATCCATAGAAGGTGCTTGGTGGTCTCACTAGAAACACAATATTCAAATTCCATGGGAAATTGGAAAATAATGGACTATTGTCTACAACACCAGGAAATGGGAACAGGGCCAAGATACAAGACAAATCCTATATTAGAGTGCCACTGATCCAAATAACTAGCCTAATATACATCAAAGAACCCTATTAAAATTAGAGGTACACCAATTGAGTAGATATTAGTCAACTATATGATATGTACCTCTCATGTAGTGAAGGATCTACATGACCCCTATCTAGTGACTCTCCCAAGGAGCCTACATATACCTGAAGTAATAATAGATGATAAATACAATATTTTGTTGAGTTTGAGTTAAGTAAAGGACACATCCCATAAGAGACCAATATAATATATCATTTACCAAAGGAGTAGTATAGTTTGCTTAAAGCCTTAATCTAAAAGCAAAGGGAGTCCAAGTGGATTTGTAATTCTCCATTTGAAAATATTATGAAAGATATAAGGTATACTTAGGATGTAAAATGTTGATCTTGGAAGAGGTCTAATCAATATGAAAACCCAAGTAGTGTAGAAGCCCTAAGTCTATCATTTTAAAGGTATCATGAAATCATGACTTCATGTCCTAAATCAAAGTAGAAGGGTCACCTGTAATGCAAAGATCATTCACATACAACACAATCATTTATGTCTCTCCATCCTAATGTTTGATATAAACATCATGCTCTACCTCATATCATTGAAGCCCATAATTGAGAAATAAGTGGATCTTCTTATGCTAACTACATGGTGCTTGCTTAAGCCTATATAAGAACTCAATAAAATGAGACACCAAGGGAGTGGGATCCTCAGGCTCAAAACTAGACAATTATTGCATGTAAATCTCCTCCTAAAGCTCATCATGAAGGAAGGAATTCTTTACATCCACCTAAACAACTATGAACCAAATTTTCAAACAAAATCCATCTAAGCAAGTAGAGTAAATATCTCTCAATAGTCAATTCCATCCTTTTAAGATAAACCCTTAGTAACAAGGCGTACCTTATTCTTCTCCAACATATCATTTAAAGTGTTCTTGTTCCTATAAACCCATTTGTACCCAACACCATTCTTCCATTCTAAAAGAGGAACAAGTTCCCATGTTTGATTCTTCATCAGATATTCATACTAGGAAAGAACAACATCTTCCTATTCTAGTAGGACCATGGCTTAAGAGTAGTTGAAATTATTTCTAAAATTATCAACTTTTGATAACAATGCTCAAAAAGGTGTCTTTTGATATTGTTCATAAAAATAATAGATTGAGCATCCTGAAGGAGAGTTTGAACCTATTACAATGTTGGATGAACTGTGGAAGATCTAGGCACATCCTGAGAAAAAACAATATCAAAATACAAAACTAAAATATCCAAATCATACTAAATCTACCTCAACATCCAATATAATTACACATGACTTGGGAGGATCAAGCTTATCACTCCTAGAGTCAAAAACTTGTGTTAGAGATATGTTGAGTGGTGATTTTACCCAAGTGCAAAACCACACTCACAGTTAGGATTTTGATTAGAAAACCCTCTCTTGCAAAGAAATGAAAATTTCTCCAAGGTTCCTTTTACTTTAATGTGTGCATGTATGCTTGTCAAATGAGTGCATGGAATACCTTAGTGCTTTGCAAAACAACTGTTAACAAGGGGCCTGTGTTGGGGTTACTTCATTATGCTATGTTGTCATTGTTCATGAAACTTAAATGGAGAATAAATGTGATTGGCCCTCATATGACCATGATGTGGGAATGTAATTCCTTTTATCTAGAAGTGTTTTAAATTAATTTCATATTTCTTTTTTAAGCAAGTTTTAACCAATTTTACCCTTTTATTAGACCTTGCTTTAAGAGTGAAATAAAGATTAAAATTACCTCTAACATGTGAATCTAAAAATGATAAGTGGATTCCTTTTATGTTGCCTCAAACATGAAAATGGAATAAATTTGGATGACTAACTTTGTAGCTCTAGTAGCCTTTAATATTCCTTATAAATAACTATCTTTAATGAAATTGGTTTCCATAAAGAGAGTTAGTTGATTGCTTGAAATGCCGAGTAAATTACCTCCTTTCAATGAAACTGTAATTTTCATGAAATTGTAATTTTCATATAGAGGAATTAATCTAGTGCTTGAAATAAAAACAAAAACCAAAATATGGAACTATGCAAAATTGAGACTACGAAATTCCTTTTAATACTATAGACATTAAATAGTTTTGGAATTTCAAAAATGCTCAAGAAAAAAATCGAAACTGCTCTAAATGAAGTTTTAGAGCTTGTTCTTTGAATCCGTGAATTTTTTTTTGGATTTTTTATATTTTTCGATTTTTATATTTTATTTTGAAAAAAATTAAAAAATGAAAAGGACAGGGTTAGAAAGTAAAAATAAAACAAAAAAAAACATAAAATAGTGCTGCAACATAGAAAAATCCCAGAGACCCTATAAATGTTAGTACCCTGCACAAAAACCGACACTAAGGTGATCCAAATTCATGTAATCTAACCATATAATGTGGTGTAATATCCTAAGGGAAAAAGGTAATATATTGAAAAATAAAAACAGATTAACCAAATAGACATGCATTAAAACTTGCCAAAGCTTCAATATACTAGTAAATAATAGATTTTCAATGAGTTTAGTAAATACATAATACAAACTACCAGCAATGGCATCGTGTGGAGACAAATCCGGTCCAACATGTAGTAGGAAATATTTTCTAACAAGTCCAGTACCAAAGCTTCCACTTTCCCTCTACAAATTTGTCTTATAGAGTTTCCAACCCCTCTTTCTACATTTTGAATGAATATTTAAAGATTTCCTAGATGACCCTCCGTTTCCTTCATTTTCTGTCGCTTCTTAGGCTTCGTAACGTTTTTTCTTCCTGTGTTGAGCGCCTCCTATCATCACCATCGACTCCATTTACATTTGGCAATAAGGTGCTACCAAATGTTGAGTGGTCCCTTTGTTACTTCCTTTTATTTTCTAATATTAGAAAAATTAGAACTACGTGGCATTATAATGATCTCCCCGTACGTTATAAGACTTGACTGAACACCGTTTTCGGTAAACACCCACTAGTTATACTCGGATTTCTAATAATTTGAAGTTGAGAGATTTAGAGTTTTCCACACCATCTACAATTCAGTTTGATATGTCAGCGAAAATACATATCAATTAAATGTTAATTTTTGGCACCTTCCTACACATGATTCTTTTGTTACCTTTCCCTCTATTCCATCATTGTGACAACAGGCATGATGACATGTTTCATACCCATTACCTTTTCCTACGATGATTCATAACACTAGGAAAGGGATAAGATTCAGTCTGACGAGGCCCGAGATTTGAACCTTGGACCTCTGCCCCCCTTATGGGGTTTGGATGAAATTATTATTATTATTATTATTTTGTTTTCTTTTATATTTTTATTTGAATTGACTAATTTAAAACTACAAAATTAATCAATAACACAACTTTAACCAAAAATTGATTCAAACAAAGAAACTAATAAAGAAGGCAGAAAGCTTAATTATCTAGCAAACACTAAACACTTCAACCAGAAACTAAACGAAGACACAAATCAAACCTCAAAATGGAAATTACGAGGATCACCACTCCAAGAAAACCAATAAGAAAACCTATCAAAATTATTGCCCAAATAGGACAAAACTCTCAAAAGCACAAAAATAAAGGTGGGTCCCCAAATTTGGGGATAGTTGTAGAACAACCACAACAAATGACGACTCTGCTAGGGAAATGCTCCTAAGCATTTTGGGTGGATAATCCATAATCTCTAGTTCTAAAACCCAAAAAACCAAGGGTTAAAAACAAGATTATTCAGCAACATCCAAATATGATGGGGATAAACAACTTCAATCGAAAACATATGAACCATTGCTTTAGCTAAGTGTGTGAAAGTGCTTTCATTTTAGTATTCCTAAAAACTATTCAAATTCCATCACTTATTTTGCGTTAGGCTATAAAAAATTACTCATGAAAGAATATGCCTTTGCATTGCTCCACAGCCAGTCAGGCATTTATAGCCCCGGTGGAGATGCCCTCACTCACCTAGGTATTAGATGAATTTGCATTTGCCTCTTTTATAAACATTGCTCCACTTCCATCCAAGCGTCTATAGCCCCGATGGAGATGCCCTAAGCCATTCGATTGATTTGGCTCTTTTTTTTTTATCATTTTATTGCTTTGCAAATTTCACCTGCCACCTGGGTTAGAGATCAAGTAAGGTTAAATATTGAGTATATAAAATATTTTTGCCTTAATTTGCAAACCAAATAACTTCATCTTTCAATATTCCAAGAATACCCCTTAATATGATGTGTTCATGTGTAGCCTTAGCAAAATGATTCATGGTTCCCAAAATTCACTATCTTAGTCCCCAAAATCTAGGAGCAATTACTAAATAATTCTATCCCCTTTTCCTTGATCCACATGATAGGCAATTCATCCTTCAAGAGGCCATAAGTCAATAGCTACCACAAAACACTACCACCAATCAAGGGAACGAACCAAAATGCAAAACTCACAAACCAAAACTTGGAAACAAACCCAAAACCTAATCTAATACAAACTTGACAAGAAAAAAACACACCAAACTCACCAAACCAAAAATTTGAAACAAAACCCAAAATAGAAAACCAAAACCAAAAAACATGAAAACCAAAACTTATATACAATAATATACAATATGAAGCAAAAATTTTGGCTATCACTTCCCTGGATCCCAAACATGATTAGCACACTTTAAAAGACATATATCATGATATGCATGCCAAGATTTACAAAAATCCAACCAAAACAAGATTAGATCAAGCCATGCAACACCTCTCATCTTGCCTCTCTCACATAACCACTTTGATTCAAGTTTATTAGCAATTCCATGTTGGACATTTGATTCATTAAACTTGCAAGTGAATACATGATTTTCAACAATCTTTTGCTTATTCAATGAGATGCAAATTTCAAAATTAGATTTTCATTTTCAAGAAGGATGATTTCTTTCAAATAGGAGGCTATTTCTGAAAATTTTAAAGCACATTCATCATCCATGTCTTTAGGCCAATCATACTCATGCAACAATTTACAAGCATCTAGGATATCTACTAAATGAGGATCATTATAAGTTTGTATCCTAGATTCAATTGTTAGTTGTTGATGAACCTGATTTAACAATTCAAGCATGTCTACTTCTCCTTCATTTAACAAAGCAATCTCATTAGTGGGGTGAGTAGAAATCCACTCTAGTTCTTCATTCACTTCTAGTGGCATTTCATCATAAATAGCATTTGAATCCAATAAATGATTATACGAATTTTCACCTGAAGTTTGGATGTTTGGACACAAAAGGTTAGATTCTACCTTTTGTACATTTTCATTTACCAACACTTGGTGAGCCATTGTGATATTTTCTTCTTCTTCATGGGCTTCATCATCTTCATCTTGTAACACTTCATGTGATATAGCGATTTCAGCATCCTGCATATCAAATGAAACAAAAATTTCATTAATAGGAATGTGAGAAACAAATAAGTCCTCATATCTTCCCCAACCATTATAATAATCATCTTCTAAACCCATGGGATGAAATTCTATCATGTTTTCCAAAGGCATATGATTCTCTAATTGTTCAGGAATTGTAGGCTCTTCATGCAAGATGGCAACTTTAGTGTCCTGCACATAAGATGAAGAAATTTTTTTATCGAGATTCGTGAAAGGAACACATTCCTCATACTTTTCCCAAACATCATCATAATTATCTTTTAAGATCAAAGAATCAGATTCTATCAAGCCTTTTGTATAATATTTAGATTCATCTATTGATTCACCCTCTTCAACTTCAAAGAATTCATCTTCCTCAGATTCATCCTCCTCAACTTCAAAAAATTCATCTTCCTCAGATTCATCTATTGGTGGGTCAAGGGTTTCTTCCATGGGATCCATTATTGTATTCAAACTTCTAAAGTTATCCCAATCCTCCTTTGTAAAAAGTGACCCTAAGCCAACCTCTAGACTTTGATCAACTTGATCATCACCATCCTCATTGATGATATCTAAGGTGGTTGTAATATGTGGACATTCAACTTTATCCCCTTGATTGCTCACATTAGGCATTGTTTGATTCAGGACTACTAGGTTTGATGGTTGGTATTGGTTGGAATCCATTACTCCTAAAAAACAATCCATCATAGGAGAAGGTGGTTCCTCAACTAGATTCTTTGGTAGCATTTGATTACAAGCTTTAGGGTTGAGCAATGATAATCGACCCACATCCATACCTTTTGAAATGCACCATTGTTCTACCATTATTGCCTCACTGTAGGCTCTAGGCAAGGATGACTCTTTAAGAATTCTCCCTAGAAATGTAGAGGTAAATGGGTCTAAGGCTTCTAGGTACACTTGGATAGCTTCTTCTTCTGAAATGATGTAATGAATCTCCATATCGATGTACAACCTATGGAACCTATCATTAAATTGGCTTGTGGACTCATTAGGTTCTTTACAAACAGAAACAAACTGATTTAATATCCTATCTGGATCAATCAATTTTCCAAACTATTTGAGAAATGCTACCTCTAATTGATCCCAAGAGGTGATAGAACCTACAGGTAAACCGATATACCAATCATAAGCAAATTCATCTAATGTGGATGGAAACATCCTACAAACAACATCTTCATGTATGATTTGCAAATGAATTAAAATGCTCTTATATCCTTGAATATGCTCTTCAGTCGATTCCATCCCATCATGCCTAAACTGAGGTAGATTACACATAATATCTATAGGCATATGATGTGAAGGCCCAGGTATATTTAAAGGACAACCTGCCCTTAAATAAGTAAGGAATGCCATTAGATAACCTCAAAGAATACGACTTTAAAACCAATTTTGTTAGTCAAAGAAATGTCTTGCAAAGAAGCATGAAATGACTAACAAATCATCAAAATATATGCATCAATTAAACCATGACATTAAAGAACATTCTCCAATTAGCAAAAGGTTAGCATCAATGCATCATCAATTGAAGAACTTTCAAATCAATGAATATGATCAACAAAACCTCATTAGTCAAGATAAATGCCTTCAAATCACTCTTTCAAATAACATGAACAAGTTAGCATCTATAACAAAAACAACCAAATCAGGCCCTCCTTCTAGCACCAAAATGTTGAGTGGTGATTTTTCCCAAGTGCAAAACCACACTCACAGTTAGGATTTTGATTAGAAAACCCTCTCTTGCAAAGAAATGAACATTTCTCCAAGGTTCCTTTTACTTTAATGTGTGCATGTATGCTTGTCAAATGAGTGCATGGAATACCTTAGTGCTCTGCAAAACAACTGTTAACAAGGGGTCTGTGCTGGGGTTACTTTATTATGCTATGCTATCATTGTTCATGAAACTTAAATGGAGAATAAATGTGATTGGCCCTCATATGACCACGATGTGGGAATGAAATTCCTTTTATCTTGAAATATTTTAGATAGATTTTATCTTTCTTTATTAAGCAAGTTTTAACATTAAGTATAAAATACAAATAAGCAAGTTTTAACCAATTTTACCCTTTTATTAGACCTTGCTTTAAGCATGAAATAAAGATCAAAATCTGCCTCTAAAATGTGAATCTGAAAATGATGCAAGTGGATTCCTTTTATGTTGCCTCAAACATGAAAATGGAATAAACTTGGATGACTAACTTTGTAGCTCTAGTAGCCTTTAATATTCCTTATAAATAACTATCTTTAATGAAATTGGTTTCCATAAAGAGAGTTAGTTGATTGCTTGAAATGCCCTATAAATTACCTCCTTTCAATGAAACTGTAATTTTCATGAAGTAAGTCAATTTATTGCTTTTAATGTAATGGCCTATGAAATGCCAAATAAATTACCCCCTTTCATGAAATTGTAATTTTCATACAGAGGAATTAATCTACTGCTTGAAATGAAAATAGAAACCAAAATATGAAATTGTGCAAAATTGAGACTATGAAATTCCTTTTAAAACTGCATACTTTAAATAATTTTGGAATTTCAAAAATGCTCAAGAACAAAACCGAAACTGCTCTAAATGAAATTTTAGAGCTTATTCTTTGAATCCGTGAATCTATTTTTGGATTTTTTATAGTTTTCAATTTTTATATTTTATTTTGAAAAACTTTAAAAAATGAAAAGGACAGGATTAGAAAGTAAAAATAAAACAAAAACGAACATAAAATAGTGTTGCAACACAGAAAAATCCCAGAGACCCTGCAAATGTTAGTACCCTGCATAAAAGCCAACATTAAGGTGATCAAAATTCATGCAATCTAACCATATAATGTGGTGCAATCTCCTAAGGGCAAAAGGCAATATATTGAAAAATAAAAGCAAAATAACCAAAAAGACATGCATTAAAACCTGCCAAAACTTTAATATATTGGTAAATAACAAAATTTCAATGAGTTCAGTAAATGCAAAATACAAACTGCCATCAATGGCATCACGTGGAGACAAATCTGGTACAACATGTGGTAGGAAACATTTTCTAATAGGTCTAGTACTAAAGCTTCCACTTTCCCTCTGCAACTCTGTCTACCAAAGTTTCCAACCCCTCTTTCTGCATTACAAATGAATATTTAAATATTTTCCAGATGATCCTCCGTTTCCTTCTTTTTCTGTTGCTTCTTGGGCTTTGTAACATTTTTTCTTCCTGTGTTGAGCGCCTCCTATCATCACCATCAACTTCGTTTACCTTTGGAAATAAGGCACTGCCAAATGTCAAGTGGTCCCTTCATTACTTCCTTTATTTTGTAATATTATAAAAATTAGGACTACGTGGCATTGTAATGACCTCCACTATGCATTATAAGACATGACTGAACACCGTTTCTAGTAAAAACCCAATGGTTATGCCCAAATTTCTGATAATCTAAATTTGAGAGATTTAGAGTTTTCCACGCCATCTACAATTCCGTTTTATATGTCAGCAAAATTACATATCAATTAAACATTAATTTCTTGCACCTTCCTACGTAGGATTCTTTTGTTAACTTTCCTTCTATTCCATCATTATGACAGCAAGCATGATGACATGTTTCATACTCGTTACCTTTTCCTGCGATGATTCATAACACTCTATTTCAACTTCCACTACTGTGCCTTCTCCATGCTTATAACGCTCATATCATTACCATTTTTATAACTTTTATTTTACACACGTTATGCCAATCTCCTTTGATACATTATTCAACCTACCAAAATGTGGCATGAACAGGACGCCCCTTTTCTGAGTGGAATCAGTCTAAATATCCCACTACTGTTGGGTCTATGTTTCTACTTTGATTTCCATACTGTAGTCATGTAATCAACCACTTGAGTCCATCATGAATCTCCTCAATTTATCGATGCTCCACAAATCTGGCTTGGCCTCTTCAATCATAAACCTGCATGACTGTAGATTACATGCACATACCGCTTCCTACACTAAACTATGCTCCACTACATAACACTCCGGATGGAATATCCAATGATAAATGCTTTGCTCCTCTTGTCTTATGTTACTTTTCTTCTCATCCATTTTGATATGTGCCTTGCTTTATGATGTAAATATTTGCTGGGATAAACTACTAGACGTCACAGACTGTCTACCTATTTGTGAAGTTATCCGCACTTCTCGACTATAGCATAGGTGTTGAATAATGCTTCCGTAGCAACTCCCATGGTGGCTTCCAGACCAAATCAAACCATCATGTCATCTGTCAAGTCGCTGTGCTTCATTGCTCTTGGGTCAACGTAGATCCACTGGATATTCTCGAGCTCACCGATGCTTCACCTTCATGCATTATTACCATTTTACATATGCATATTATGGTCTACATCCCTGTCACTGCTTTGGTGTATTAAACTTGACAAGTGCGAGGGCAATGGGTCTTTCACTTTTCCTAGATTCGTTGCCTTGTGTCTTAAGTGGCTTCTCATCAAGCCCGTAGGTCTCGGGTGTGCATCATGTAGGTGCTACATTACCATGTCAACCCTATTCCATTACCTAGTATTTGTAGCATATCCAAAACTGTGTGTGCCAGTCCAAACTTGGTTTATCACTAATACATCCTAATTTGAATGCACTATCCATTGTTCGTTGTATCTCAACAGTGCCCATTTTCACTGGATGTCCTCGCATGCCCCTCGTCTAGTCAGCATCAGTGGGCGTTATCAACTCCTCAAATTCAACTTTATGAAATATAGATATCTGCCATTTCATCCGAGTTAGTAGGATTTGTCATGCTCCACATCCGCTGCGTCATTAGCCATCCAACTATGTAGGTCTATGCAAGCAACAATTACCCTTGAATCCACCTCGAATCCTACTTTGACATATTCGATCGACAATTTGCTTTATGACTTGTGCCTTCCAATGTCATGATTTTCATGCATATTGCTATAACATCACTGCTACTACGCTAGATGTTTGAGTGTTGATCCCAAACCTTTCTGCAAATCTGCATCCCTAAAAACTATCATTACTGTATTTTTGTATTGATAAAGTTGCCTCACTATACAATGCTGTAAATTAGCTGTACGTTCGCTTGGATGAACCCTTTCATCCTCGACATATGGTCATCCATAGAAGGAAAGCCTCTGTCTAATCAGTCATCGAATCTATCGTGTCTCCTTTGTGTGTCTGCATCATTAATATCATCACTATCATATCCATCCCTACTGGCGTTACACCTAGATTTACCACCATGCGTCCAACGCCCAGGTCTACCCATAGGTCCAACTCCACCTTACTGTCTAGCTTCACTCTGTTTGCCTTCATGGCCATCTCCACATTGAAACCTACCATAAAAAAATAATTAGACATTAAAATTTTAGACAAACAAAATATAATCCTTTCAATTAGAAACGATCACATTAAAGTTAACCTTAACTAAACATCAAAGGAAGATATTATACCAACACTAAATCAGACTTCCATAATCTAAAACTAAACAAAATCTTTTTTCTTTATTATATATAAATATGTATATGTTTTTTAATTATTATTTTTTAATTTTGTTTAATTTGTACTATATATATGAAATATATAATAATAATATATTATTATTATTATTATTTTCTTGTATATTTTTATTTGAATTGACTAATTTAAAACTACCAAATTAATCAATAACACCACTTTAACCAAAATTGACTCAAACAAAGAAACTAATAAAAAAGGCACGAATCTTAATTATCTAGCAAACACTAAACACTTCAACCAAAAACTAAACGGAGACATAAATCAACAAGCAACCTCAAAATGGAAATTATGAGGATCACCACTCCAAGCAAACCAACAAGGAAACCTATCAAAATTATCGCTCAAAGAGGATAAAACTATCAAAAGCACAAAAATAAAGGTGGGTCCCCAAATTTGGGGATAGTTGTGGAACAACAACAACAAATGGTGACTCTGCTGGGAATTCTCCTGAGCATTTCGGGTGGAGAACCCAGAATCTCTAGTTCTAAAACCTGACAAACCAAAGGGTTAGAAATAAGATTATTCAACAACATCCAAATATGATGGGGATAAACAACTTCAATCAAAAATAAATTAACCGTTGCTTTAGCTAAGTGTGTGCAAGTGCTTTCATTTTAACATTCCTAAAAACTATTCAAATTCCATCATTTGTTTTACGTCAAGCTATAACAATTACTCATGAAAGAATATGCCTTTGCATTGCTCCAAAACCAGTCAGATGTTTATAGCCCTGATGGAGATGCTCTCACTCACACAGACATTAGATGAATTTGCATTTGCCCTTTTATAAACATTGCTTCACTGCCAGCCGGGCATCTATAGCCCCGATGGAGATGTCCTAAGCCATTCGATTGATTTGGCCTCTTATTTATCATTTTATTGCTTTTCAAATTTTACCTGCCACTTGGGTTGGAGATCAAGTAAGGTTAAAGATTGAGTATATAAAGGATTTTTGCCTAGATTTGCAAACCAAATAAATTCATCTTTCAATATTCCAAAAATACCCCTTAATATGATGTGTTCATGTGTAGCCTTAGCAAAATGATTCATGTTTCCCAAAATTCACTATCGTAGTCCCAAAAATCTAGGAGCAATTACTAAATAATTCTATCCCCTTTTCTTTGATCTACATAATAGGCAGTTCATCCTTCAAGAGGCCATAAGTCAATAGCTACCACATAACACTACCACCAATCAAGAAAATGAACCAAAATGCAAGACTCACAAACCAAAACTTGGAAACACACCCAAAACCTAATCTAATACAAAATTAACAATAAAACAAACACACCAAACTCACCAAACCAAAAACTTGAAACAAAACCCAAAATAAAAAACCAAAATCAAAACAACATTAAAACCAAAACTTATATACAATAATATACAATATGAAGTAGAAATTTTGGCTATCACTTCCATGGATCCCAAATACGATTAGCACACTTTAAGAGAGTTGCATTATGAAATGCATACCAAGCTTTACAAAAATACTAGAAAAACAATATTAGATCAAGCCATGCAACACCTCTTGTATTATCTCTCTCACGTAACCACTTTGATTCAAGTTTATTAGCAATTCCATGTTGGACATTTGATTCATTAAACTTGCAAGTGAATACATGATTTTCAACAATCTTTTGCTTATTCAATGAGATGCCAATTTCAAAATTAGATTCATTTTTTCAAGAATGTATGATTTCCTTCAAATAGGAGTCTATTTCTAAAAATTTTAAAGCACATTCATCAGCCATGTATTTAGGTCAATCATATTCATGCAACAATTTACAAGCATCTAGAATGTCTACTAAATGAGGATCATTATAAGTTTGTATCCTAGATTCAATTGTTAGTTGTTGATAAACTTGATTTAAAAATTCAAGCATTTGTACTTCTCCTTCATTTAACAAACCAATCTCATTAGTGGGGTGAGTAGAAATACAATCTAATTCTTCATTCACTTCTAGTGGCATTTCATCATAAATAGCATTTGAATTCAATAAATGATTATACGAATTTTCACCTGAAGTTTGGATGTTCGGACACAAAAGGTTAGATTCTACATTTTGTACATTTCATTTACCAAAACTTGGTAGGCCATTGTGATCTTTTCTTCTTGTTCATGGGCTTCATCATCTTCACCTTGTAACACTTCCTGTGATATAGCAATTTCAGCATCCTACATATCAAATGAAACAAAACCTTCGTTAGTAGGAAGGTGAGAAACAAATAAGTCCTCATATCTTCCCCAACCATTATAATAATCATCTTCTAAACCCATGGAATGAAATTCTATCATGTTTTCCAAAGTATATGATACTCTAATTGTTTAGGTATTGTAGGCTCTTCGTGCAAGATGGCAACTTTAGTGTCCTGCACATAAGATGAAGAAATTTTTTTATCGAGATTTGTGAAAGGCACACATTCCTCATACTTTTCCCAAACATCATCATAATTATCTTTTAAAATCAAAGAATCAATTTCTATAAAGCATTTTGTATAATATTTATATTCATCTATTGATTCATCCTCTTCAACTTCATAGAATTCATCTTCCTCCGATTCATCCTCCTCAACTTCGAAAAATTCATCTTCCTCAGATTCATCTATTGGTGGTCAAAGGTTTCTTCCATGGGATCCATTATTGTGTTCAAACTTCTAAAGTTATTCCAATCCTCCTTTTTAAAAGTGACCCTAAGACAACCTCTAGACTTTGATCAACTTGATCATCACCATCCTCATTGATGATATCTAAGGTGGTTGTAATATGTGGACATTAAAATTTATCCCCTTGATTCCTCACATTAGGCATTGTTTGATTCAGGACTACTAGGTTTGATGGTTGGTATTGGTTGGAATCCATTACTCTTGAAAAAAAATCTATCATAGGAGAAGGTGGTTTATCAACTAGATTCTTTGGTAGCATTTTATTACAAGCTTTAGGGTTGAGCAATGATAATCGACCCACATACAAACCTTTTGAAATGCATCGTTCTACCATTATTGCCTCACTATAGGCTCTAGGCAAGGATGATTCTTTAAGAATTATCCCTAGAAATGTAGAGGTAAATGGGTCTAAGGCTTCTAGGTACACTTGGATAGCTTCTTTTGAAATGACGTAATTAATCTCCATCTCGCTGTATAACCTATGGAACCTATCATTAAATTGGCTTGTGGACTCATTAGGTTCTTTACAAACAGAAACAAACTAATTTAATATCCTATCCGGATCAATCAATTTTCTAAACTGTTTGAGAAATGCTACCTCTAATTGATCCCAAGAGGTGATAGAACCTGTAGGTAAACCGATATACCAATCATAACCAAATTCATCTAATGTGGAGGGAAACATCCTACAAACAACATCTTCTTGTATGATTTGCAAATGAATTAAAATGCTCTTATATCCTTAAATATGCTCTTCAACCGATTCCATCCCATCATGCCTAAACTGAGGTAGATTACACATAATATATATAGGCCTATGATGTGAAGATCCAGGTGTGTTTAAAGGACAACTTGCCCTTAAATAAGTAAGGAATGCCATAAGTGGACCTTAAAGAATACAACTTTAAAACCCATTTTTGTTAGTCAAAGAAATTTATTGCAAAGAAGCACGAAATGACTAACAAATCATCAAAAGATATGCATCAATTAAATCATGACATTAAAGACTATTCTCCAATTAGAAATAGGTTAGCATCAATTCATAATCAATTGGAGAACTTTCAAATCAATAGAGAATAAATGGAGAACTAACAAGAGGCCTATGGTGGGGTTACTTCATTATGCTATGTTGTCATTGTTCATGAAACTTAAATGGAGAATAAATGTGATTGGCCCTCATATGGCCATGATGTGGGAATGAAATTAATTTTATCTAAAAGTGTTTTAGCTAAATTTCACCTTTCTTTATTAAGCAAGTTTTAACCAGTTTTACCCTTTTATTAGACCTTGCTTTAAGAGTGAAATACAGATCAAAATCTGCCTCTAACATGTGAATCTAAAAATGATAAGTCGATTCCTTTTATGTTGCCTCAAACATGAAAATGGAATAAACTTGGATGACTATTTTGTAGCTCTAGTAGCCTTTAATATTCCTTATAAATAACTATCTTTAATTAAATTGGTTTCCATAAAGAGAGTTAGTTGATTGTTCAAAATTCCCAGTTAATCTATTGCTTTTAATGTAATGGCCTATGAGATGCCAAAAAATAACCCCCTTTCATGAAATTATAATTTCATACAAAGGAATTAATCTAGTGCTTGAAATGAAAACAAAAACCAAAATATGGAACTGTGCAAAATCGAGACTACGAAATTCCTTTTAAGACTGCAGACATTAAATAATTTTGGAATTTCAAAAATGCTTAAGAGCAAAATTGAAACTAATCTAATGAAGTTTTAGAGCTTGTTCTTTGAATTCGTGAATCTATTTTTGGATTTTTATATTTTATTTTGAATTTTTTTAAAAAAATGAAAAGGACAGGGTTAGAAAGTAAAAATAAAACAAAAACAAACATAAAATAGTGCTGCAACACATAAAAATCCCAGAGACCCTGCAAATGTTATTACCCTACACAAAAACCGACATTAAGGTGATTCAAATTCATGCAATCTAACTATATAATATGGTGCAATCTCCTAAGGACAAAAGGTAATACCTTGAAAAATAAAATAAAATTAACCAAAAAGACATGCATTAAAACCTGCCAAAGCTTCAATATATTGGTAAATAACAGATTTTCAATGAGTTCAGTAAATGCAGAATACAAACTACCACTAATAGTATCACGTGGAGACAAATCCGGTCCAACACGTGGTAAGAAATATTTTCTAACAGGTCAAGTACCAAAGCTTCCACTTTTCCTCTACAACTCTGTCTTCCAGAGTTTTCAACCCCTCTTTCTTTATTTCAAATGAATATTTAAAGATTTCCCATATGACCCTCCATTTCCTCTATTTTCTGTCGCTTCCTGGGCTTCGTAACATTTTTTATTCCTATGTTGAGCACCTCCTATCATCACCATCGACTCTGTTTACCTTTGGCAATAAGGCACTGCCAAATGTCGACTGGTCCCTTCATTACTTCCTTTCTTTTCTAACATTAAAAAAATTAGGACTACGTGGCATTATAATGACCTCCGTCGTGCGTTATAAGACATGACTGAACATTGTTTCTGGAAAACACCCACTGGTTATGCTCAAATTTTTGATAATCCAAAGTTGAGAGATTTAGAGTTTTCCATGCCATCTACAATTCAGTTTTTATATGTCAACAAAATTATATGTCAATTAAACATTAATTTTTGGTGCCTTCCTACGCAAGATTCTTTTGTTACCTTTCTTTCTATTCCATCATTGTGATAGTAGGCATGATGACATGTTTCATACCCATTATCTTTTCCTGCGTTGATTCATAACACTCTATTTCAACTTCCACTGCTGCACCTTCCTCTTGCTTATAACGTTCATATCATTACCAATTTTCTAACTTTTGTATTACACGTGTTACACCAATCTCCTTTGATATGTTATTAAACCTACCAAAATGTGGTATGAACAAAACACCCCTTTTATGAGTCAAATTAGTCTAAATATCCCACTACCATCGGGTCTACATTTCCACTTTGATTTCCATATTGTAGTCATGCAATCAACCACCCGAGTCCATCATGACTCTCCTCGCTTTATCGATGCTCCACGAATCTGGCTTGGCCTCTTCAACCATAAACCTACATGATTGTAGATTACATACACAGACGACTTCCTACACTAAATTGTGCTCCATTGCATAACACTCTGGATAGAATATCCAATGATAAATGCTTTGCTCCTCTCATCCTATGTTAATTTCCTTCTCATCCATTTTGATATGTGCCTTGCTTTGTGATGTAAATATTTGCTGGGATAAACTGTTAGACATCACAAACTGTCTGCCTATTTCCAAAGTTATTCACACTTCTCGAATATAGCATAGGTGTTGAATAATGCTTCTATAACAACTCCCATGGTGGCTTCTAGACAAAATCAGACCATCACGTCATCTACCGAGATGTTGTGTTTTGTTGCTCTTGTTTCAGTATTGATCCGTTGGATATTCCCGAGCTCGCCAGTGCATTACCTTCATGCATTATTGTTATTTATGTATGCATGTTCTGGTCTACATCCCTGTCACTACTTCGACGTATTAAACTTGATAAGTGCGAGGGCAATGGGTATTTCTCTTTTCCTAGATTCATCACCCCGCATCTTAAGTGGCTACTCATCATGGCCGTAGGTCCCGGATGTGCGTCATGTAGGCGCTGCATTACCATGTCAACTCTATTCCATTGCCTAGTCTTCACAACATATCTAAAGCTGTGTGCACAAGTCCAAACTCAGTTTATCGCCAATACATCCTAATTTTACCGCATTATCCATTGTTCGTTGTATCTCAATGTGTTCACTTTCACTAGATGTCCTCATGTCCCCCTCATCTAATTAGCATTGATGGACGTTCTCAAATCCTCAAATTTAGCTTTATGAAATATAGATATCCGCCATTTCATTCGAGTTAGCTGGATTCATCACACTCCACATCCATTGCATCACTGGTCGTTCAACTATGTAGGTCTATGCTAATAGTATTTGCTCTCAAATCTGCCTTCAATCCTGTTTCGATGTATTCGATCGCCAATTTTCCCTGTGACTTGTGCCTTCCAATGTCACAATTTTCATGCATACTACTATAACATTATTGTTGCTACGCTGGATGTCCGAGTGTTGATCCTAAACCTTTTTGTGAATCCGCATCCCTCGGCACTGTCATTACTGTGTTTTTGTGCTGACAAAGTCACCTCATTGTACAATACCATAAATCAATGGCACATTCTCTTGGACGAACCCTTTCATCCTCAGCATATGGTCATCTGTATAAGGAAAGCCTTCGTCTAATCAGTCATCGAAATTATCATGTCTTCTTTGTGGGTCCACATCATCAATATCATCACTATCATATACATCCCTACTAGCATTACACTGAGCTTTGCCACCATGCGTCCGATGCCCGGGTCTGTCCATAGGTCCAACTCCACCTTACTTTCCAGCTTCGCTCTGTCTGCCTTCATGCTCGTCTCCACATTGAAACTTGCCATAAACAAAACAATGAGACATTAAAATTCTAGACAAACAAAAAATCTAATCCTTTCAATTAGAAACGGTCACATTAAAGTTAACGTTAACTAAACATCAAAGGAAGATATTAAACCAAAACTAAATTAGACTTCCATAATATAAAACTAAACAAAATATTTTTCCTTTATTATATATATAAATATGTATATGTTTTTTATTTATTTATTTATTATTATTATTATTATTATTTTTATATTATTATTATATATATGAAATATATAATAATAATATATTTTTTCTTCTTATTATTATTTTTGTTTTCTTTTATATTTTTATTTGAATTGACTAATTTAAAACTACAAAATTAATCAATAACACCACTTTAATCAAAAATTGATTCAAACATAGAAACTAATAAAAAGGGCAGAAATCTTAATTATCTAGCAAACACTAAACACTTCAACCAAAAACTAAATAGAGACACAAATCAACAAGCAACCTCAAAATGGAAATTACGAGGATCACCACTCCAAGCAAACCAGCAAGGAAACCTATCAAAAATACTGCTCAAAGAGGACACAACTCTCAAAAGCGCAAAAATAAAGGTGGGTCCCCAAATTTGGGGATAGTTGTGGAACAACCACAACAAGATGGTGTTACCTAAAGAGAGGATAAATCATTAGGTTAAGTCTAATCCCCACTAGAGGGTGAAGATGTAACAATAACTAGGATGGTATAAAAAATAATCTCTAAGGGAATATCTAAAACAATAAAAAAGAATAGAGAATATTCCATCAAGAGATCAAAAAGAGGACCTAGAGGTGCTATTGGAAGAACCTCATCCAAAACCATCTCCCATCTCTCAAGATACTGGATATGCTAGGCCTTGGAGGTATCTAAATACTCCACAAAAATACATCTATGACTCTTTGGTGCCTCTTTATTTAAAGTATCCTTAGGTATATTGATCCATGTTGTGGGTCAAAGATGTAGAAAAAAGACACATCAAGCTTGTTGTTGTCAATCTTGTAAGAGGAATCATTCCTTGAACAACTTGAATTTAATTTAGTTAATGATATGTGTAGCCCAATTGATTGCTTTGTTCTAAAATTTGGGCTCCATACCCTTAGCATGCAATATGCATTGAGCCATATCCATAATAGGCTTATTTGTTCACTCAACTATCAACTATGGAATATAATGAATACTCTTAAAGGTAATACCATGAAGAACCAAGAAATTAAAAAAAAAATTACTCACATCCTCCATTTATTTTGAGGCACTTGATCTTCCATTTCAAATAATTATCCACTAGTACTTTGAATTCCTTAAACTTCCTAAAAGCCTCATATTTAGTACAAATAGTATACAACAATACATAGTGAAATAAATCATGAACAAAAGAAGAAAGCACATGTTTTTGGAAAGATACAGTGTATCCATGGGTCCATAAATATCACTATGAATAAGCTCCAAGGGTTGTAGTGAATTCCTAGTTGTCCCTTTGGAAAGGACTCTCTATGATGCTTCCCTAAAATACACCCCTCATAGACACTATTAGGGAGATAAAGTGGAGGAGGTCCAATGGCCAACTAATGACGACTCGAATACCTCAATTACTTGTCACCAAGGTGCCCAAGTGATGCAGGAGCATCTCGGGCAGTGCAGCAATCTTGCATCACCAAAACAAAAAAAAGAAGAAGTTCAAAGTTGAAAAAGTTCAAAATTTAAAAAAAAATGACCAAGTGTAAAAATGGTCGCGATATCGCGACGTATTTCGAGCACCGTGGCCGAAGCGACAAATGGTCGCGATATCGCGACGCAAATGTCGTCGCGATATCGCGACGTATTTTGAAGCACCATGGCAAATACAACTCTGGTCGCGATATCGCGACGCAAATGTCGTCGCGATATCGCGACGTATTTCGAAGCACCATGGCAAATGCAACTCACGGTCGA
Organism: Wollemia nobilis; assembly: GCA_028583015.1. Lineage (NCBI taxonomy): Eukaryota > Viridiplantae > Streptophyta > Pinopsida > Araucariales > Araucariaceae > Wollemia > Wollemia nobilis. Next base: position 6,111,707 of record JAQPPZ010003280.1, read on the forward strand.
AAGTTAAAAAAAATTGCAAAAACGACTAAGTGTAACTTTGGTCGCGATATCGCGACACCAAAGTTGTCGCGATATCGCGACACTTTGGCCACCAAGGCCAAAGCACAAAGAAGTGTCACGATATCGCGACACCTTGGCCGGCAAAGCCAAAGCACAAAGAAGTGTCGCGATATCGCGACACCTTGGTCGGCAAAGCCAAAACTCAAAGTAGTGTCGCGATATCGCGACACCTTGGCCGACAAAGCCAAAACACAAAGAAGTGTCGTGATATCGCGACACCTTGGCCGCCAAAGCCAAAACGCAAAGAAAGGTCGCGATATCGCGACACTTTGCTGTCAAAGCCAAAAATGCAAAGAAAGACAAAGCCAAAGTAGCAGTTCCAGGTGGCGTTCCAAGTGGCAATTCCAGGTGGTGTTCCACGTGGCAGTTCCGAGTGGTTGTGCCTGAGATCGTGAAGGTCGTTCCAGCGGCAGTTCCCAAAGGCCGTTAAGGCCGTTCCATATGACCGTTTCAGAAACCGTTAAGGCGGTTATGAATGACGGTGCAGCACGAACCATGGAGAATAAAAAAGATTTCTTTGACGGATGGAGGAGGCTGGGGGAGAGAAAGGAAGGCTGCGGCTGTATTTTACGTTTAAAGCACTGTGTATGTTTTTTCACGACATTTTATTGTAAAAGCTCCCTGTTTTGAAATTAAGAATACTGCGACTTTCAAATAAAATTGCGTCATTTTATTTGTGGTAAATTGGCTCCCCATCAAGTGGTATCAGAGCCGTAAGATTCTGAGCGTGTCGAGCAGAAGCGCCGAACGGGAGGCAGCTCACACCAGGATCGGGGTTACGGGTTTTTCTGAGAAACGTGAGACAGAATGCCGCCGCATAGAAATCGTGGCGCTGGAAGGAACGTGGTTCTCGAAGGTGATTTTCGTGCATTGCAGCGACAAGTGTTAGCATTTCAGGAAGAGTTGCGTAGGGGAATAGAGCCGAGAGGAGAAGATCGTAGCGATGATGACGGTGTTGAAGATCCGTCCGAAGCGGAAGAAGAGGAAATGAGTGCCGCAGAATCGCGAATGATAAAAGCCATTTCGCAGATTGGAAAAAGACCAAAAATTGACGTGTCTACGTATGCTGGAAATTTAAATCCAGAAGAATTAATCGATTGGATTAATGACATGGAAGAATATTTCGATTATGAGGACGTTGAAGACCCTCATCGAATAAAATTTGCCAGAACAAAATTAAAAGGACATGCTGGCATTTGGTGGAAAGGAGTGCAATTAGAAAGAAACCGTAGAGGCAAAGAGAAGATTTCCAGATGGGATCGCATGGTGGAAAAATTAAAACGGCAATTTATTCCAATGAGATTACGAATTAGATCTCATTGCGAAAAATGCGAGTTCTGACGATCCGACAAAAGCTGTCAAAGAGTATACCGAGGAATTTTTTAAAATTTCTATTAGAACCGGTCATACGGAAGCAACTAAGGAAAGAGTAGCCCGTTACATAAATGGGTTGCGAACCAACGTGCAAGAGGAATTGAGTTTGGTTAGAATGAACAACATTGAAGATGCTTATCAGTTTGCTCTGAAAATAGAAGAGAAACTGAATCGCAGATTTGACAACAAGCAAAGAGGAAGAGGTCGTGGTGGAAGAACTGGTGGAAGAACCAGTGGAATTAAATATGATGATCAGAAACAGAATGGTGAAACCAGCAACCACCAGGAACAGAAGGAGGAGAATGCTTACAGACCCCGTAATCAGAACAATGATTATCAAAGGGGCAGAGGTAGAGGTGGACGCGGATATGGCAGAGGCCGATTTCGTGGAACCTGTTTTAATTGCGGAGAAGAAGGGCATCGATCGTATGAGTGTCCCAAACACCAAGAAGCACCAAACGGAAGGCTCGAAGGAAATGCCGGAGCTACGATTCTTGAGGATGGTGTTGAATCCGAGCACTACGAAGAAGCCGAGCACGGAGAAGTGATGATCACCGAGAAGAACTTTGTTGAATGAAGAGAAGGAACCGGATCAACGAAAAAGCCCATTCCGCACAAGGTGTAAATGTTCGGGTAAAATATGTAATATTATTATTGATAATGGTAGTACGAGATAATTTGGTTTACGAGGAAATGGTAGCTAAATTAAAGCTAGAAAGAAAACAGCACCCGCATCCATACCGGATTGCATGGTTGCCAGAAGGATCATAGAGCATTGGTCAGTGAACAATGCTTGGTCAAGTTCAAAATTGGAAGGTACCAGGATGAGGTCCTGTGTGATATTTTGTCGATGGATGCTTGCCATTTGTTGCTTGGAAGACCATGGCAATTTGATAGACGTGCAGCGCATGATGGACATGCAAATACCTATTCCCTGACAAAAGATGGAGTACGCCACAAACTGAAGCCATTAAAGGAGGTTGAGGAAAAGGTATGCAATAATGCTAGAATTTGTTTAGTAGATGGCAGAAAATTTTTGGATGGTATGAAGAGGGATTCAATGTGTTATGCATTAATTCCTAATGTAAAAAGAGAAGATACTACTAACATTCCCGTAGAAGTTGAACATCTGTTAGCAGAATTTCCTGATATAATATCAGACAATGTGCCTGAGGGTTTGCCGCCTATGAGGAAGATTAGTCATCGGATTGACTTAATACCAGGATCTAGCTTACCCAACAAAGCGGCTCATAGAATGTCTCCTGGTGAGAATGAAGAATTGAACCGAGCAAGTTCAAGAATTGTTGAGGAAGGGTTTGATTCGGGCAAGTTTGAGTCCTTGTGCGGTGCCGGTAGTACTTGCACCAAAGAAGAATGGCGAATGGCGAATGTGTTCTGATTCCCAAGCCATTAATAAAATTACTATTAAATATCGCTTTCCATTACCCAGAATGGACGATATCATGGATTACTTGAGTGGAGCTAAATACTTCACTAAGATTGATTTGAAGAGCGGATATCATCAGATACGTGTTCGAGAGGGTGATGAATGGAAGACAACCTTTAAAACCAGAGAGGGTTTGTATGAGTGGTTAGTTATGCCGTTTGGATTGACTAATGCACCCAGTACATTTATGAGGTTGATGAATGAAGTATTGCGTGACTTCTTGGAAAAGTTCGTGATAGTGTATCTAGATGATATTCTGATTTTTAGTACCACATTGGATGAACATTTGTTGCATGTTCGGACAGTTTTTGAAAAAGCTGCGTGAGGAGCGAGTTATTGATCAATATACGAAGTGCGATTTTGTACGGAAAGAGTTGATATACACGGGATTTGTTATCTCAGAGGAGGGTCTAAAAATGGATCCTAAGAAAGTGAAGGCTATCCTTGAATGGCCTGCTCCAAGGAATGTGACAGAGGTAAGATCATTTCATGGTCTTGCAAGTTTCTATAGAAAGTTTATTAGAGACTTTAGCAGTATTTGTGCACCCCTAACAGAAACTATGAGAGGGGATAAGAGAGAGTTTAAGTGGACTGCCAAAGCAGATACCAGCATGCATATATTGAAAAAGAAAGTGACAGAACAGCCCATTCTGGCACTTCCAGATTTTAATAAAGTGTTTCAGGTTGACTGTGATGCCAGTGGCAGTGCCATTGGAGCTGTGTTGAGTCAAGAAGGTAAACATGTTGCATATTTTAGTGAAAAATTGAATGATGCTAGAAAGAAATACTCTGTTTATGATCAAGAATTCTATGCTATAATTTAGGCTCTTAAGAAATGGAGACATTATTTGCTAACCAAAGAGTTTGTTTTATATCTTGACCATCAAGCTTTGCAGTATATCAATAGTCAAGGTAAACTTAACCAACGACATTTGAAGTGGGTTGAATTCCTGCAGAGTTATACCTTTGTACTAAAGCATAGAAGTGGCAAATCTAATAGAGTGGTAGATGCCTTGAGTAGAAGGCATAATTTGTTGATGGAAATGAGAGTGCAGGTTGTTGGGTTTGAGGAACTCAAGAGTTTATACCCAACAGATCCAGATTTTGCAGAGGCATGGACCACATGTGTGTCTCCTACTACAGTGGATCGCACTAAGTGGTTAGATTTCATGATCCAAGATGGGATCGTTGTTTCGGCGAGAATCGGTTGTGCATTCCCAGAAGTTCCATGAGGGAGAATTTGATAAGAGAGAAGCATAGTGGCGGACTAGCGAGGGCATTTTGGCCGTGATAAGACCATTGCTCTTGTTAGTGAGAATTACCATTGGCCACGATTGCGACGGATGTGACCAGATTTGTGCAGGGTTGCCGAGTGTGCCAGATGGCCAAAGGAGTCAGTCAGAATACAGGAATGTACCAGCCATTGCCTATACCAGGAAGACCTTGGGAAGATATTAGCATGGATTTTGTTCTTGGTCTGCCAAGAACACAACGTGGAAATGATGCCATTTTTGTTGTTGTTGACAGGTTTTCGAAAATGGCCCATTTTATTCCATGTCAGAAGACAAGTGATGCGGTTCACATTGCCGGCTTGTTCTTCAAGGAGGTAGTTCGACTTCATGGTCTACCCCAAAGCATTGTTTTGGACAGAGATACCAAATTTGTGGGTTATTTCTGGAGGACTCTATGGAAGAAGCTAAAAAAAGACTTGAAATTCAGTTCTGCGTACCATCCGCAGACTGATGGACAGACCGAGGTAGTCAACAGAAGTTTGGGTAATCTTCTACGATGTTTGGTAGGAGATAAACCGAAGGGATGGGATCCGATTTTGCCCAGGGCAGAGTTTGCTTACAACAATTCTGTCAATCGCGATCTTGGTAAATCACCATTCCAGTTGTGCATGGATACAACCCTAGAAACGCGTCTGAGTTGAGACCGATGGATAAAAAGACAAGTGCGATGCTTGAAAGTTGAAGACTTTGCAGCACACATGAAGACTTTACATGAAGAGGTACAGCAGCATATCGATCAAATGAATGCTACTTACAAGGCCAGAGCAGATCAGAAGCGGCGTTTCAAAGAATTCCAAGTAGGAGATGAAGTCATGGTTCACTTACGTAAGGAACGTTTTCCTAAGAAAACTTACAATAAGTTGAAGATGAAGAAGTTTGGACCATGCCGGATCATAGGCAAACGAGATTCAGGCAATGCCTATGAAGTTGATCTCCCAAGTGAGCTGAATATTTCACCTATATTCAATATTTTAGACTTGGTTGAATATCATGTAAGAAGTTGTAGTGAACCACCCAGTCCGGATCTGTGGAACATTCCTGCATCCACTTTAGACAAAGAAGAAATTGAAGACATACTCGACACTCGTGCAGGCAGAAGTACCCGAAACAAGCAATATTCGGAGTATTTGGTCAAGTGGAAGAACAGGACCTGTCGAAGATGCCACATGGTTGTCCAAATCGAGAGGTTGATCGTTTGGGTTTTCCTCTGACCATCCAGAAGTGAGGATCACTTCTAAACATCTACCCCGGGTGTCTGATGCAGGAGCATCTCGGGCAGTGCAACAATCTTGCATCACCAAAACAAAAAAAAAGAAGTTCAAAGTTGAAAAAGTTCAAAATTAAAAAAAAATGACCAAGTGTAAAAATGGTCGCGATATCGCGACACCAAAGTTGTCGCGATATCGCGACGTATTTCGAGCACCGTGGCCGAAGCGACAAATGGTCGCGATATCGCGACGTATTTCGAAGCACCATGGCAAATACAACTCTGGTCGCGATATCGCGACGCAAATGTCGTCGCGATATCGCGACGTATTCCGAAGCACCATGGCAAATGCAACTCACGGTCGAAAGTTAAAAAAAATTGCAAAAACGACTAAGTGTAACTTTGGTCGCGATATCGCGACACCAAAGTTGTCGCGATATCGCGACACTTTGGCCGCCAAGGCCAAAGCACAAAGAAGTGTCGCGATATCGCGACACCTTGGCCGACAAAGCCAAAGCACAAAGAAGTGTCGCGATATCGCGACACCTTGGCCGGCAAAGCCAAAACTCAAAGTAGTGTCGCGATATCGCGACACCTTGGCCGGCAAAGCCAAAACTCAAAGTAGTGTCACGATATCGCGACACCTTGGCCGGCAAAGCCAAAACACAAAGAAGTGTCGCGATATCGCGACACCTTGGCCGCCAAAGCCAAAACGCAAAGAAAGGTCGCGATATCGCGACACTTTGCTGTCAAAGCCAAAAACGCAAAGAAAGACAAAGCCAAAGTAGCAGTTCCAGGTGGCGTTCCAAGTGGCAGTTCCAGGTGGTGTTCCACGTGGCAGTTCCGAGTGGCTGTGCCTGAGATCATGAAGGTCGTTCCAGCGGCAGTTCCCAAAGGCCGTTAAGGCCGTTCCATATGACCGTTTCAGAAACCGTTAAGGCGGTTATGAACGGCGGTGCAGCACGAACCATGGAGAATAAAAAGGATTTCTTTGACGGATGGAGGACGCTGGGGGAGAGAAAGGAAGGCTGCGGCTGTATTTTACGTTTAAAGCACTGTGTATGTTTTTTCATGGCATTTTATTGTAAAAGCTCCCTGTTTTGAAATTAAGAATATTGCGACTTTCAAATAAAATTGCGTCATTTTATTTGTGGTAAATTGGCTCCCCATCACCAAGTCTATGATGCCATCTCTAACTAACATCATCTGCTTATGCCACCATAGCCATAAAATATCTCTTTTGAGAGGAGGAAGTAGGAGGAGTTAATCTCTTTCCTATCTTGTACATTTGATCCAACTCATCACAATACCCTAAGGCAACTATCTTGAATCCATCATTAATATCCCTAATAACCCATCAATCAGGTCAAAATTCCACTTTATTAGTTGTGTGGGTGATATTATATATAAAGAAAATATTGGGGCCTACATTTGGAATATGAAGATCTCATCAAATGAGGAAGAACCAACACCAACATCACCACATCCAACTACCTTAAGGGGGGATGATGACATGTTATCCTATATGTTGTTTATTGTAATTATGTAAAAGGTGTAGGTGCTTGGTCATGTGTCAAGTTGCCCATGAATTTGTAATCCAATTTTAAGAAAACTTGGATGTCCAATATGTTAAATGAACAAGTAAATGTGCTCGTGAGTTTTCACCATCATTATCATCCTTACCTTAAGAATAGAAGAGAGTAGTATCAACAATCCCATTTTTGGTTGCTTTCTTAAGCTTATTGATGCATACCCAAAATTTTTTTGCTTTATGTCCTTCCTTACATAAAGTATAAAATAGCTTCTTGAAGGTATTCTTAGCTTCCCTCTCCTTCAGAATTTCTCTAATAGTGCTATATCATCTTCCAATTTTTTGAATCAATTGATATTTCATCAATTGTATCAAAATAATTTATAGTCAACATAGCAAGATTTACCTCCAATTTTCTAATTCATGTGGAATCAACAAGATCACATAGTCCCTAAAATTTATAAGGCAACTGCTTTGGATCGATAATATTGCTAACATGAGTATCATAGATCTTGTAAATATTAAGAGCTACCATAATAAAGCATCATCCTTAGTTTTACTACACACCTAATTTATTTCTTTAGAATTAGTCTCTAGAGGCTTCTTATCCACATATTTGAGCAATCCCTTGCTTTAGAGGAAAGATTAAATTTTGATTTTCCAAGTGACATAGTTTGGACCATTCAACAAGAATTTATGTTGATCCATAAATTTTCTATCCAAATACAAAATCCTACATGTAGTTGTGACCAAACATAACACTACCCATATAGAAATTTTGAAAAATCATATGAGTTAAAACAACACAGGATCAAAATGTTCATGTATGTAAAAGTTATGGCCCTCAAAAGTTTGAACCTAAAATCATACAAAATGCCTCCAAAACCTTTATTATTTTTTTAGTACCTATGATGAATGGCAGGTTGCCACATGTCATTATGGAAGTGACTAAAGGGGTGCCACATGGGCATTGATTGGACAAGTACCAATGAACCAAATGTTACCAAGTGTTAATGTGTTGTGAACGAGAGCATCAATTACTTTATAATTATGTAGACCACTAGTCAATATACCAGGGAACTAGATCGTACCACTTGTCATGCTTTGGTTTACACTAAAATTTACTCTTCACCAAGTTTGTTGCTGATTGCATGATTGCTCAGTGAATGGGTTTGATGAGTTGGTAAATTATGATTGGTCAAACCCATATTTATACTTGCCATGTGGCATTATGCCTCTAACTTGACAACCCCTACCATGTAATCACCTATCATATCAACATCCACCACATCATTACATGTCATATCATTGATTGCCAAGTCTAATATTGTCTATGGGACTACTTGATCAATGGATTAAATTAATTAGTGAATTATGATTGGTTAAACTCATATTTTTTTTATTGGTAAAAAGGGGTTTTGAAAGGATCTTGTTGCGGGCCAAACAAGGTTAACTTTCTATCTATTTTGTCACTTGCCCGATCATTAATTATCAACCAGGGATTCGTAAACTTTCGAAGGATCTCTTACAGGATCATTCACAATACCACCTTGAGATGAGTCCTTCTAACTCTACTATTGGGGGGTGTTCAAAAGGTTGTCAATCTCTCATGCACTCCTCAATAAAATGCGTATGAACAATTAAATCTTCGGAAAGAAAGCATTCATACGTGCATCTAAGAAATAATCAAACCTACCTGCAATAATAAAACACAAATACAGGAAATGAAACTATGAAAGCATGAAATCTACAAAGCATAGAAAAGAAGGGGAAGAATACTGTCTTGGAGTGGGCCCAAGCTCCAGGAGATCCCTCCCAACGTGAACACGCTTTAGGAACTTGTAGACTTTATTATGCAATCAAAGGATTACAATGTGTATTCTATATCTTCTATACAATTGCTATATGTTCTATATTCTATATTCTATCTCTTCAGAGAGGTCTGTGTGTGTTTATATAGCACACGCATAGGTCTTCTATTACAACTCGGTTACAACCATCGGTCTATTCCAGACTCGACGATGGCAATCTGGTAAGCTTCGGTCGTCGTCTACCAAAAATTGGCTTTGTTCCTAATATTGGCGTGTTTCGTAATTGGCTCATGCTTCACTTGGCATGGGTGGCACAACTCCCGCAAATATCCTGTGTGGCATGGAGTTGTAACTACACCATTTATTATCACCCGCATCATGTTTGATCTGGTCAACGTGCAAAAATAGAGGCGCCTTCCTTTGCGGAAGGCGCCTACCTTCTATTGGCGCCTTCCTGGAAGAGGAAGGCGCCTATCTTCAATTGGTGCCTTCCTGGAAGGGGAAGGCGCCTACCTTCTTCTGGCGCCTTCCTGGAAGAGGAAGGTGCCTATCCATTATGCATCAGTTCCACAGTAAACAAAGTGCCAGGTCCATGAAAAAGACCTCGACTGATTAAATCGACAAAATCAACAATATCTCCACAGAAACACACTAAAACACACAAATCAGATAATACGCATAATCTCATTAAATAAATACATAATCATTGATAAAAACATACAATTCCTAATATATCATTGCATAATATCTGCTAAGACTCATACAAAAATATAGGTAATTCTAGGACTCATCATCCCCCCATGCCTAACATATGCCATGCCCTCGTGGCATCAAAATCATAGGCACTCTAGTCATCGCCTGTATCTGGACGTTCCTGTTGTTGTTGATTTTTGTCGATCTGCTCTCCTTGTTTTGGTTGCTATTGGGGCCGGCATGACTACTGTGGGTGTCCTTGCCTAAAATGCTACTTTTGTAGCCTACCACAGGTCAATTTCTTCGATCCTGGGAACCGCAAGGGGGATATCTAAATCACTTCCCCTTTGATGAACCACTTAGGCCTTATATGTTTTGGCCTCCTCAGTATCAGGCCTTGGATCTTCCTCGGCCTTAGTTGCGACCTTCGACTATGGGCCGAATATCCCCCATCTCTCTAACCATTTCCTTATTTTTGAGGGTCGCCCTAGGGCTGAGCCATAAATTTTCCAAAATTTACTCTTATGTGCCGGATCAATACTGATGCTAGAGGTTCCTCGGACCCTCGAAGAGGATTTTCTCCCCTGCTTAGCTGCCCTCACCTCTCTGCATAGCCATTCAAACACTTTATGCCTATCGACAAATGGATGCATATCCTAGTCATCATCTTTCGGCTCTATGACAACCTCCTTGGCCTTCTTTCGAGCAGTCCTAGGCCTTTTGGTTGTGGCCTATGCAGGAACTATGGTAGCTCGGTCAGAGGGCTCTCTGGCGGCCATTCTTTCATTGTTGGGGACCTGCTCTGCTGTCCCCACTGCTGCTGATGTTTCAGCTTCTTCTCCTGTAGGTTCAATAGGTTCTTCCCTGAGTTCCAGCTCTATCTACGAGGGCTGATCTGAGTCGGTTAGGTCAATAATAGGGGGCTCTACGGGGCTCTTGCGCTCCTGGCTCCCAAAAATAGAGGATTATTCCCCTACCTTCGGGCTGTTCTATCGTGCATCTGATTGGAACTCTCCCATAGAGACTACTCGCTCTCTGGAAGTGGGAGAGTTTGTCGGAACCTCCATCGCCCAGTCAGTCTAGGTTGATGCGTCCTTCCTTTTCGCTCACCCTGCCTTCAATTCTTGATTTTCTTTTTGCAGTTATTGAATCAGCTGCTCGAGGTGGGCAATTTTCTTTGCCTGCTCTTCTAGCTCACCTCTCTGACTACTTTGGCAATCCTCCAACATCTGTTGGGCCATCCAGTAGTTGGTTTTCCAGTCTAATGCTTCCTCCAGGGCCACGTCAATCTCACTATTGCCCCTGGGGGTTTCTCTTTCTCATGGGTCCTGGCCCATCAATTCCTGTAGGGCCTATGCTGCAGCCCCGACCTTCGAGTCTTCTTCCTCTTCCTATGAGGAGAGGAGGAGTCACCATAAGCGCTTTCTCCTGGGGGCCAATTCTGGCTGTTATGACTCGGTCGCGCTGCTGGTGAGCTATGCCCCTGTATCTTCATGTTCGGGCATAGGGGAGTGTCCTCTCTCTTCTATGCATTCGAGCAGCGTTGGCGGCCCGATATCCCCTACTTCCCTTGCAGGGCTTTCTTATGCTTGCATTGTGGGGCTCCCTACCACTTGAATTGTAGGGCTTTCTACTACTTGCCCTACCTCGACAACTTCCATTGCCTAGCCTCCATCTTCTCCTGCATCAGGGTCCTACCTCTACGCCTCTGCATGGCGGGCCAGTGCTGATATGAGCCCATGGTGGGCCAAAGCTATAGGTGCTCCCTTATGATATCATGTCACTTCTTCCTTAAGGGTTTGTGCCAGGTAGAAGGGCACGTTAATTCTTCTCCCATGCACCAGGTGGTTCAAAAACTGCACATGGTGGACGTGCAAGTGGGTGTATTTCCCGGTGCAAGTGAAGAATCGAGCAACTCTGCTCGAATATCTCCATAAATTTATAGGGAGGGTGCTTTTGATCAGCCCATATCTATCTATCTATGGATTCTCTCCAGGCAATAGCTGTTCTGTGTAGGATTTCAACGTCCCGCTCTTGTACACACATTCACCTATCAGGGGTAAGCCAATCACCTCTGAGATGTATTATGGGGTGACTGGAATTGCCATCCCCGCACCTAAGCAGAATCTCCCCTTAAGGAGGTAGCAAACTCCCTTGCTGCCTCTGCATCCTAGTTCTGGCTAACCAGGGCACAGTATCCGAGCCATCCCTCTGCCTGAAATTGGGCTCTCATCGCCCCCTTGATCCCATCTATGTTTGCTCGGCTCATTCTTTTTTATCGAATGATTCTTTGATCGACCTCCCATGGTGCCTTCCTACAAGCTACTATTTCTCTTCTTTGCTTTCTCAGGGAGGCACCTTCCTTATAAGGAGGGTGCCGAATAGCTAACTCCCAATCCTTGCCAGGCATGCCTTTCGAGGTACACGTTGGCACGATCGGCCATGGGGGTGTATGATTTTTTTGTTTTATGGCGGTGATATTTTGGTACTCGCATATTTTAACAATGATTACATATAAATCTAAGTAGAGTATGCGTGTACCTGATTGGATGCCTCGTGTGTCATGGGGATCATTGATTCATCGATTCTTTATGGGGGATGGGTACCTTGTTGGTGCGGATTATGCTGTTGAGTTGCTTTGATGACAGGTGTTGAAGACAAACCAAAAAAACTGATTGTTGTTGGAACATGCATCGATTTCGCCCCGTAATTCTCCGAGATTTGCTTTGATTGGGGTAGATTCTACTTACGTGCTCCTAGAGATAAATTTGTGCCATGTGTCACGTGATGATTGAGGCACGTGTGAAACTTGATCGTTGGTTGCATACGAAAGGTGCCTGCTTTGGTATCTTCCCGATGTGAAAGGTGTCTACTGTGGTGCCTTCCCGATGTGAAAGGTGCTTGATGGGCTACCTTCTCGATATAGTCATGGATGCACCTTCTGATGAGGGAAGGTGCCTTTAATGAATGCGCCTTCCTAGAAGAGGAAGGCACCCTTAAGGACACGTGCGCCTTCCTAGGAGAGGAAGGTGCCCTTCTGTATAAATGTGCCTTCCTGGTGTGGAAGGCGCATGATGGACGGATGCGCCTTCCTAGTATGGAAGGCACTTTGAAATGCATGCGCCTTCCTGGGTAAGGAAGGCACCCTTGAGGCTCATGCACCCAAAAAGGAGGGTGCTCCAATTTGATTTTTTTTTTTTAGGATGCGCCTTCCTAATGAGGAAGGCGCTCCCCTACTCTTTTTTTTTAGCACATTCTTATTTCGACGGGGCATCTTCTGGCAGTGGAAGGTGCCTTATTCACATGGGGGGCCTTCCTAGGAGAGGAAGGCACCTTCTTTCGGTGGGCACCTTCTTGGTGGCTGAAGGTGCCTTATTGAGGGGCACCTTCTAACGGGGGAAGGTGCCTTATTTACATAGGGTGCCTTCTTGGAAGAGGAAGGTGCCTTATTTTATCGATAGCCATGTCGTATTTGATCGAGAAAGGTGATCAGGCCTCCTCGGGCTGACTTCATGCCTACTTTTATTCTATTAGTGCCGACGTCGGGGTGCTGAGCCGAACCAGGCCTGGTGTCCCAGATGCCTATCCGTCGAACTATCAGTTCCTCCACCTGCAAAAAAAACAAAAAAAAAAGAAAAATGTGGGCGGTTAGACGCATTTCGTGCTGTTAGGCCCTGTGGCCGGGATGCTGCAGCTTGCATGCGGGCGTCGTCCCTGCAAAATAAAACATGTTGTAAGAAAATTATTTACACCTATCTACTATTTTTTTTTTTGTGAGCATTTTCATGCCCATCGTTCTATTTTGCTGAGAGTTTGGATCCAGATTCACGGGGATGAGGTCTCCCCCATGCCTATTCTGGATCCCACCAGTACATTTTTGGACGTGCTATAGGGACGCAGTCGGTGGCCATTGACAGTCAATAGAACATTGCTGTCGTCGATAGTTCTAACATGCACAACTCCATTCTTAATGAGTTCTACCACCTCATACGGTCCCATCCATCTCTGCATAAGCTTTCCCTTCCTTTCCTGGAACCGGGAATCATACAACAGTATCCATTCTCCTTCTTTGAACTGCTTCAGTTTGATGTGGCGGTCATGCCACCGTTTCCTTTGCTTCTGTGTGATTTTCGTCTTCTGCAAAGCATCCATTCGGATTTCGTCTAGCTGATCCAGCTGTCGAATCCTTTCTTTTTGAGCGTCATCCAGGCTCAAATTCAATTCTAAAGTTATTCTTAACGTCTTAATCTCAAACTCAATGGGCATCATTGCATTCTTCCCATAGACCAGTAGGAAGGGTGTGAAACCTGTGGTAGACTTCCATGTAGTGTTGTATGCCCATACTGCCTCTGGTAGCCATGTAGCCCAATCCTTTCTATGTTGTTGCACGGTCTTCGTCAGGATATTCTCAATCTCCCTGTTTGTTACTTCCACTTGCCCGTTTGCCTGCGGATGGTAGGGTGTAGTCTTATTGTGCCAAATTTTGTATTGCTCCATTAGCTCCTCAATCAAATTTGAAGTGAACTGAGGTCCCTGGTCCATTGTTATTTCCCTGGGGACCCCGAACCATGTAAAAATGTGAGCAAACAAAAAATCGGCAACTATTCTTTCTTTTGAATCTTTCAGTGCCTGGACTTCAACCCACTTGGTGACATAGTCTGTGCAGACTAAGATAAACCTCTTCCCTATTGAAGGTGGGTTAATTGGCCCCACAAAATCCATACCCCACTTATCAAAGGGTTCCAGGTGTACTTGAGGCTGGAGGGGCATTTCATCACGATGGGTTGGTCTACCCATCCTTTGGCACTCATCGCACTTGCTGACATACGCGGCTGCATATTTGAATAGGTTAGGCCAGAAATACCCAGCCTGCATAACTTTATATGCAGTCTGTTTCCCTGCAAAGTGTCCTCTGCAAGGTTCATCATGACAGGCTTTGAGTATCTCTGAGAATTCCTGCTCTGCCATGCACCTCCTTATGATTTGGTCACGTCCTATTTTGAACAGGAGGCCATCGATCCATAGGTAGGGTGCGCTCTTCTCTATCACCCCCTACTTTTCTCGGTATGAGAGAGCAGGTGAGGTTCTACCAGTGGCCAAGTAATTGGCTATGTCTGCATACCACGGGATTTGCTCATCGATGGTAAATAAGTGTTCATCCAAAAATTGGTCTTCCACTATCGTATAGTCTATTGGTGTCAACCTGGATAGGAAGTCTGCTACCACGTTGTCCTTGCCCGGTTTGTCAACTATGGTGATATCAAATTCTTGCAATAGTAGGAGCCACCTAACCACTCTCCCACCAATATCTGGCTTACTCATCAAGTATCTGATGGTTGCATGGTCCGTATGGATGAACACCTTATAGTCGATGATGTAATGGCAGAATTTGTTTATGGCATGCACCACTACAAGAAACTCCTTTTCTATTATCGTATAATTGAGCTCAGCTCCTACCAAGTTTTTACTGACGTAATAGATGGCGTAGAAATATTTGCCATCTTTCTATCCCAGGACCGATCCAATCGCATTATTGGATGCATCACAATAAATGTGGAAGGGTATGGCCCAATCTGGTCCTCTTAAAATTGGTGTAGTTATCAGCTTCTCCTTAAGCAATTGAAAAGCTTCTTCGTAGTCTTCCATCCAGTTGAACTCTACGTCCTTAGACAATAGAGTGTGTAGTGGTTTTGCAATCTTGCTGAAATCGATGATAAATCATCGGTAGTACCCGATAGATCCGAG
This sequence comes from Wollemia nobilis, assembly GCA_028583015.1. Taxonomy (NCBI): domain Eukaryota; kingdom Viridiplantae; phylum Streptophyta; class Pinopsida; order Araucariales; family Araucariaceae; genus Wollemia; species Wollemia nobilis. The sequence goes on from JAQPPZ010003280.1 coordinate 6,126,867, forward strand.
GAAACTCCTCACTTCTTTCTATGTCCTAGGGTTGGGTAGGTCTTTGATGACCTCAATCTTCCTTCTATCAACTTTTAGCCCTGCTACAGAGATATGGTGTCCCAGCATGATGCCTTCTTGCATCATCATGAAGCATTTTTCATTGCTCAGGGACAGATTGTTCTCCTCGCTTCTTTCGAGCACTTTCTCCAGGTTCAACATTGCTTCTTCAAAGGTCTCTCCATAAATGGTGAAGTCATCCATGTATACTTCGACCGCTTCTCCTATCATGTCCAAAAATATGCTAAGCACCGCCCTCTGAAAGGTGGTCGGTGCGTTGCATAACCCAAAGGGTAATACCTAGTAAGCAAACGTTCCCCATGGGTAGGTGAACATTGTTTTATCCTGATCCTCTCCTCCTATCTGGATCTGATTGTATCCATTGAACCCATCCAGGAAGGAGAAGTACTTTCATCCCGAAAGTGTGTCCAAGACTTGATCAATGAATGGGAGCGGGAAGTGGTCTTTCTTAGTTGCTTTATTCAATGCTCTATGTAGTCCATGCAGATTCACCATTTCCCATTTTTCTTAGGGACTACCACAAGTGGTGACACCCACTCACTATCAAAAATTGGATAGATGAATCCGACAGCCAAGAGTTTCTGTAACTCTATTTTGACAATGTCCTTCATTGTTGGGTTCATTCTCCTCTGTGGTTGCCTGCTTGGAGTCGCTTGCTCATCAAGGTATATTCTATGAGTGCAGATTTTTGGGTGAATACCCTTCATGTCCGAGTAGTCCCATGCAAATGCCTGTTGGTGTCTTACCAGGAGTTCTACTTTTTCCAGTTGTGTAGGAGTCAACCCATTGTTGACATTCAACGTCCTTCCTGGCCCAATAGTTATCTGTTGGACGTGATGATCATGAGCGCCAGCCAATGGTGATCCAGGTGTGCTGGTAGAGGACTCTCCATGGAGGAATTCTACAATAGCCCCATCCTCATCTTCTTCCTCTGCTAACTCATCTAACGCCATTACTGGCTGGATTATGGATAGCTCCTGATAATTATGCCTAGGTAACGTAGCTTCTCCCAATGGGTTGACAGACTATGTAGGGGGAAAAATGGTCAATCTCTTGATGTTTTGGCCATCGAAGATGGTCATCAGCCCATCCTAGCAGCTGATGTAGGCATCGACTATTGCCAGCCATGGTCTCCCCAAAATGAGCGGGTAGCCACCCAGCCTAGTCTTGGACTGCAAGACCAAGAAATCGGTTGGGTATTCCCACGTGCTAACTATCACCGTTACATCCTCTAGCATTCCCTCTGGTGCTACTGTCGATCGGTCAGCTAATTGCAGCACTGTCATGGTGGGTCTCAGGTTCATGAGTTGTAGCCTCTGCATGGTTTCTTGAGGCATTACGTTGATGGCTGCTCCAAGATCGACCAACGTATTAAACAAGGAATGCCCTTTGATTTTTATAGTTAGTATTGGACTGCCTGGATCCGCGTACTTGGGATGACATATCTTGCCCATCATCAGGTCCGCTAATTTACCCATGACATTGATAGTCTGGGTTGCTTTCCTCCCTGGATTCCTCAAGCACATTTCTCTTATTGCCTTGTTGTATATTGGAACATCTCGGATGGCTTGAAACAGTGGTATCATCACTGTGAGGTTCTTCAGACTCGATAGGATATCAAACTCCGGCTGCTTTTGTTTCTTCTATTCTTGCAGTCGATAAGGGAATGGAGCCTTTGCTCTCTCAGCTATTTCCTCTATCACCTCTTCCACAAGAGGTGTTTCTTCTTCTTCTTCCTCCTCTTCTACCAGTGGAGGTGTTTCTACTCCTAACTGCCTACCTGACCTAAGCTGAATATTGTACATAGGATACATCTCACCTTCGACGTTGTATGTCGGTTGATTTACTCTATTGTTTGGATTAGCCATCGGTTGTGCTGGTAGCTGTGTAGGTCTCACTGTTGGTAGAGCCGACAAGTTTTGATGGGGTTGAGCTGGTGCTACATTCTGTGGGGCTGGATTCCATGGTGTGTGGCCTCTCCACTATTGCCCTGGATATTGGTACTGCATCCAGGGTTGTTGATTCATGAATGCCGCTCTTGGGGGTGCGTTGGACCAAGGTGATGGCCCCCACCATCCCATGTTGGATGGTTGAGGTGGACCTTGTGGCATGTATGGCATTCCTCCGTATTGTGACATTCCAGTTGGCATACTCCCCGCAGGGGTTGTGGCCAACTCTTTCGGTTACCTATGAAATAGGCTTTCGATGTCTCGGCCTCCTCCTGGTTGCTAGGCAACTTTGGGCACAATCGAGTCTTATGATTCAATTTGCATACTATGCATACTCTAATCTTGTTCTCCGGGCATGCGTTCTTTGCATGCTTTCCTCTGCATTTTGGGCAGAAATAGGTTAATGTTGCCTCATTCTCTTGTTTCTTCTTCTCTAACAGCAATGTGTCCATCTGCAATGCTAGAGAAGAGAGCATCTCACTTTTCATATCTTCCAGCATATTGCCAAGTTCTATCTTTGTCACCGAAGCAGTCGCTTTGATGCTTTTGGAAGTGGTATTACCTCTTATTCTTGAGTAATTCTAGTAGAGTTGTCGGATATCTTCCATATCATGCTGGTAGACATCGCCTCCAAAAATCATATTAAGAGCCTCTAATGATTCATTATTAAGTCCCCTCAAGAAGATGCTTTTGAGGGACTTATCGGACAACTTTGCATGGGGAGATCATTGAAGATTAAAATTAAATCTCTCCCAGTACTCCTCGAGAGACTCATCCTCTTTCTACGTCATGCTCAGGACTTCTTCTCTGGAATCTCTTGCTCTCCCAAAATCTTGGTATTGCTCTTGAAAGAGCTTCTTCATTTGATCCCATGTCACTATGTGCTTTTCTCCCAGACCGATGAACCACCGTAGAGCTGCATCATCCAGTGTAGAAGGGAAGAGTTTCAGCTTCTACGTATCTGATTTGTAATCCACAGACCTGCACAAAACATCAAACTTGAATAAGAACAGGTCAGGGTCTTCGGTCGGGTATCCTCCAAAGGTAGGGAGATGAGCAGGGGATATGTTTTTCATCTTGGTGTCTCCTACTCCTTCGTCAATCGGGAAGCTAAATCCAGATGAGACTTCTTCTGTGTCAGCCATTTTTTCAGGAAATGTGGTCTCAAATGCAGCACTTATGGCCTTATGGTCGTTTAAAACTTTTTGAGTCAAAGCGCTAAGATTATCTGGAGTTATTGTCTGATCTTGCACAACTTTCCACAACAAGGCTTCTTCTAGGGGTGTTCTTTTAAACAATGAGTTCGTAACTGTTCGTTCTTCCCCAAGTAGATGGGATGAGGAAGCACTTCATTCAAAGTGTTGATCCTCGCTCCAGTGGATTGTTGGTTGCGAGTCAGGCGACTCTAGTTCTAAAGAGCTTTGTTTTATGAACCGACCATCAGGTCCTCTTCTTCTCGAAGAACTCATACAAATTTAGGTAGAAGGTTTCGGGTATTGGAATGGATCTAAAAGATGCTTCCTCGACAATGGTGCCAAAATGTTGCGGGCCAAACAAGGTTAACTTTCTATCTATTTTGTCACTTGCCCGATCATTAATTATCAACCAGGGATTCGTAAACTTTCGAAGGATCTCTTACAGGATCATTCACAATACCACCTTGAGATGAGTCCTTCTAACTCTACTATTGGGGGGTGTTCAAAAGGTTGTCAATCTCTCATGCACTCCTCAATAAAATGCGTATGAACAATTAAATCTTTAGAAAGAAAGCATTCATACGTGCATCTAAGAAATAATCAAACCTACTGCAATAATAAAACACAAATACAGGAAATGAAACTATGAAAGCATGAAATCTACAAAGCATAGAAAAGAAGGGGAAGAATACTTGTCTTGGAGTGGGCCCAAGCTCCAGCAGATCCCTCCCAACGTGAACACGCTTTAGGAACTTGTAGACTTTATTATGCAATCAAAGGATTACAATGTGTATTCTATATCTTCTATACAATTGCTATATGTTCTATATTCTATATTCTATCTCTTTAGAGAGGTCTGTGTGTGTTTATATAGCACACACACAGGTCTTCTGTTACAACTCGGTTACAACCATCGGTCTATTCCAGACTCGACGATGGCAATCTGGTAAGCTTCGGTCGTCGTCTACCAAAAATTGGCTTTGTTCCTAATATTGGCATGTTTCGTAATTGGCTCATGCTTCACTTGGCATGGGTGGCACAACTCCCACAAATATCCTGTGTGGCATGGAGTTGTAACTGCACCATTTATTATCACCCGCGTCGTGTTTGATCTGGTCAACGTGCAAAAATAGAGGCGCCTTCCTTTGCGGAAGGCGCCTACCTTCTATTGGCGCCTTCCTGGAAGAGGAAGGCGCCTATCTTCAATTGGCGCCTTCCTGGAAGGGGAAGGCGCCTACCTTCTTCTGGCGCCTTCCTGGAAGAGGAAGGCGCACTATCCATTATGCATCAGTTCCATAGTAAACAAAGTGCCAGGTCCATGAAAAAGACCTCGACTGATTAAATATGACAAAATCAACAATATCTCCACAGAAACACACTAAAACACACAAATCAGATAATACGCATAATCTCATTAAATAAATACATAATCATTGATAAAAACATACAATTCCTAATATATCACCGCATAATATCTGCTAAGACTCATACAAAAATATAGGCAATTCTGGGACTCATCATATCTCGTAACCTTTTACATAGAGTGAAACATTACAAAAAGCTCTACAGAGGTAAAAAGAAATAAGATCTCCAATCCTGATTGAGGGACTAGGATGATCCAACTAAACTCAGGGATAACTAAAATAGAAAAACCAAAAATAGAAACATAACCAAGCCCGTGTAGGGGTAGAAATAGAAACATAAAACATAAACCAACCCACATAGGGGCAGAAATAGAAGACCCAGTAAAAGTATCCTCATAGGGGTAGAAACAACAAAAACCCAAATCCCTGAAGCCAAACCAAGATAGAGCTCGATTAGACATTTGCAATGTTCAGTCCATGGTCATTTTCAACGATGCTATCTCCCATAAAATTATTTAATTCCTTAAGGATTTCATATTGTTCCTTGCATTCCTTGAGGAGGGTACCGCCTGCACCAATAGAGAAGACATGGTCTTGGTCGCTCGCTCAAGGGCCTAGAGAAGATTTTTAATTTCCTGAATATGCCCATGATCCAATAGATTAGGAAAATTTGTGACTCAGGAGACCAACCTTTGTGCTTGAGCAAATGTACGATCATTGGGGACTAGTTTCTTGGATGGATTCTACTTTTTGGCTTGGAACGATAGATAATTGTTCGAGACATCATTGATGACCAGTGGAGCTTTCTGCTTGCTGCATCCCGCATTGGCATGAAGGGGGTAGCACTGGGGCTCAAACTTTTGAGAACTGGGGTATCCTCCAATCTAGTCATAGGCATTGAAGTACAGTTGGAAGGAGGAGATATAGGAGCGTCTCCCCCAACATCCCCTCCAATATCGACAACACCACCGATAATGAGCGTAGGCCCGACAAGACCAGCAATTTTATGATTCTATTTTGTAACAACATGGTTGAAAAGGACACAGTGGAGGCCCTGATGGAGAGGAGATGATGTAATCCCCATTTTGAAATTCAACACTAACCTTTAAATAGACCTAAACATGTACTCAAGAATATTTATCATCTTATTCCCCTGGAGGTGGTTTAGAAATGCTAAATGGAAACTTCTCAGGATCGCACCCAGGTTGTCGAGGGTGAAGTAGTAGAGAACCATGATCACGATAGTGTCATAAGGCTTTGGAAATTTTTCCTAAAAAATACCTCCTTTCTCCTTACCCAGGGATTCTCCTCTATCCCTGAAGAGGGCCAATTCTCCCTGAAGGGAATGCTTCTCTCAGTTGATAATTTTGTCATCATTGGGGAGGCTAATGATTTTGACTAGCAAGTCCACCATCACAGTGAAGCCCAGGCCTCTGAGGACATGTCCTCCAATCTAGGTGCACACAAAGTCCAGTGATAGGTATGGTTCACTCCCATTAAACAACTACAAAAAATTGAGGAGGTCATGATCTCTAAAAATGTCTTCAACCAAAGGGGTGAGCTGAAGGGATGAGAGCTCGACCTCAACCATGGTGGGAAATGAAAGCATATCAAAAAAGGAGGACTCAAGAGGGGAAAGGTGGTGAATATGGAAGACCAAAAAAAACATTATGGTGGAAATAAAGCTAGAGGAAGGGCCTAGAAGGCACTAAAATCCAAGGTGATTTGTGACCCACATCATCCAACTCATGCGAAGAGGTGCAGGAATGGGTGGAGAGGCACGCCAAACAAGGGTGAGAAATGAATAGAGATGATTTTGGGTGATATTGAGGCTGATGCATGGGGCATGCTAGGTTAGAAAATAGTGGGAGGGGTAGCCATCTTGGGTGGACAAGGGTGTGTGGTACGGGTGCTCAAGGAGGTTAAAGAAAACAAGGGCCTTTGTGTTGCTAGAATACAGGAGTACAATATGACAAGAGATACGAGATAGGGGCATAAAACTAGAATGTCACATGAACCAACTCACAAGGATGAGCAAAGGGCGGATATGGGCCAGCAAACATCGAGAAACGATGAGGGATGAAACTGGAAACTCTAGGATCCTCGAAACTAGGGTGGTGACCAAAACAAAGCTAGAAGATAGGAAAACAAATGATGAGGCCAAAAAATTATTATGAGTAGACTGGATTGGAGTCCCAATGATGAGGGTTATGAGCTTATTGATAATGTTAATGATCTAGGCACACAAAATGAGCTTAGATGAAGAAAAAGCTGACGATTTATGGTTCCAAGGGTGCGCTTTACCAAAACTAGAAATTTGCCCCATCTTGGAAACAAGAATGAAGGTATTCTTGCATGAGTCAAAATACGTGGGAATTCATGTATTGGGTATGTTAAGAATTTGATGAAAGTACCTATTGGGGATGTTTTTGGAGGTGCTTACAGATAACCAAGTGGCGAGAAGAAACTTGTTGACTTGGCAAAGTGGGGCGGGGTCCAACTGGATGTTGAACCTATGAGACATTGTATTGAGCGAGGGTTGACTTTCAAAAAAAGGTCCAATCAAAGCCAACAGGACATAGAAATTAGGTAGAGCATAAAAGGACCAATGAGGAATCTGAGATGCAAATGAGCTTGGAACCAATGAGGTAACAATCAGTTTATGGTCTCGACACCCCCAGAGTCACTTTTTGTTGACTTCATCAACACTGATGTCAGTGAGGGTCTAGAGGAAGGATATTTTACACACAGTGAGATCTTGTTTAGAGATGCCCAAATTATCTAAAATATCGATGATCTAGTTTCCTTCTCTGTAGGTGTAGCTTGTCCTTACATCAGAGAAGGAGAGCATCAAATGCTTGACTTCGATGATCATATTGGATATGTTCCACAAGACTAGGAGAGTCTCGATTATCAAGCAACTGATGATGTTCTTGGAGTCCCCTTCCATTATGATATTGGGGCTTATAAACTATAAAGGAGAAAAACTCCCTAATAAAGAGCTCTAACCTTGACGAAGTGGCTAGAATTGTGGACCAAGTTCTCAGAATAGGCTAAGATGATGTTCCTTGAATGGTCTCTAATGATGCCGCCCGCCCCTACAGCCCTGAGATTGCCTTTGGCTACTCCATCGAAGTTTACTTTGAGGAATCTTGGGGGGAGGGATACATTTGATGAGAGAGCAGTCTACCCATGGAGGGGCATGAATGTGGATGCCTTTGGGGATCCTAAGGGAGGAAGCTAGGAGAGCTTTAGATTTTGGCTTAGGATTGTTTGCATTGTGTGTGATGGACACATTCTCAGTAGCGGCAACAAATATTCTGGACTAAACATACTTCTCATTATGAATGGAGTATTTGAAAGCACAACCATTGCATTCTCGTAAAATTTACCACAGGAAGTGGGGAAGGCAGAAAGACCAAAAGGTTTTCAAGTGTTGGCCTCTAAAAGGGTTAGGCCATTAGATGCAAAGATCACTTAGAAGTTTAGGTAGGACCCAGTAGAGGCCGACAAAGGAGAACAGTGAAGAGAGAATGGACTGGGAGAAAGGGTAAGACAAAGGGATGTGCTAGGCAGATTTGTAGTCCATAAGGCAGAGGTAACAACGATTGGAAATGGAAAAGCCACAATGATGGAGGTTTAGGATGGTGAGGATTTTATCCTGGACAGTGAGCCAAAGAAAGAAATTGACCTTAGGGATAAGATAGGGTTTCCAGATGAGCTTGGAAGGGAACTAGGGAGGGTTGGGGTTGACAGAGAGGGTATAGGCTGATTTAATGTAAAATAGACCATTGGAGGTAGGTGCCTAGAGGATGGAGTCTTCCACAAGGGAGGCTGGGATAATGCAAATATGCAACATCAACAAGAGAGCTCATTTCTACTCATTATTGAAGATGTTAACAAGAAAGTATTTCCAAGAGTGAATATTGGAAAGAAAGAAGTTGCATACCTTAGAGCCGAATAGGCCATTAGTCACTGGTTTAAGGCATAGGATATTCTCACACTCAAGGAGCATAATGTTGCCTAACTAGAGGTCTTTCCAAAATCTAATACTATTACTATTACCCAATTTCCATTGGATGCCATTCTGAAGGATATGCTTTATTTTGAGGATTGAGTTCCAGATAGCAGATCCACGGATGGGGTCTGGATCATCCAAAAATATTTGGTTGTGCCAAAGGTATTTAGCCTTGATGATCGAAACCCAAAGATAATCTTTATTAGTAAGAATGCAACAATATTTCTTGGCTATAAGTGTAAGGTTCATATTATGAACTTTTCAGAGACCAATGACACCATGGTATTTTCTAGAATAGACCTAATTCCAAGCTACTGGGTGAATCCACTGCTTGGTATTCGACCTTAACCATAAAAAGTTCCTTTGGAGTTGCTCAATGCAATTGCACATGCTGATGGGGATCTAGAATATAGATAGGAAGAAGATAGGGATGCTCTGCAAAGTAGCCTTGACTAAGGTGGCCTTGCCCACTTGACTGAGGAGGCTTCCTTTCCAACCGACCAATTCCTTCTAGATCCATTCAATGATAGGGTTCCATAAGGATTTTTTGGAATGGGATTCAAAGAGGGGGAAACCTAAGTAGGTGGCAGGGAGAGGAGCAATGGAACAGTCTAGGATGGCAGTAATATAGGCTTGGCATCTAGCAAGAGTATTGATGAAGTAAATTTTGATTTTATTGAAATTCACCTTTTGGCCAGCAACAACTTCAAAGGAAATAAGGATAGATTTGATGTGCTGGGCTTGGGGAATGAAAGCAATAGTGGTTAAGATGGTGTCATCAAAAAACTACTGGTGAGAGATGTCCTAGAGAGAAGAGGTGAGTTTGATACCAGATATTGTTCCTTCAGAGCAGGCATGGTTGAGGGCTCTCCCTAGAGCTTCAACAATAATGATGAATAGGAAGGGGGAGAGGGGATATACCTACCTTAGTCATTTGAAGTTTATGAAGTAGCCTACTGGGGAGTCATTAACCAAGATAGAGAAGTTTGTAGAAGAGATGCATGCCTTACGAGAGCAATCCAATCAGGGTAGAAATAGAATCTATATAGGATCGAGAAGAGAAACTCCCAGGAGACTTTGTTAAAGGCTTTGTTCATGTCAAGTTTCAGAAGAAGACCAAATTTACTGCTAGAGGATATGGAATGGACGAGCTCATGGATGGTGATAATGCTGTCAGTGATCTGCCTCCTTTAAATGAAGCTACCCTTGTTTGAAGCTATGATGCATGGAAGGATGGATTTGAGTCTGGTTGTTAAGGCTTTGGTGAGGATTTTATAAAGAACATTGTAGAGACTAATGGTCCGAAAGTAAAAAAGGGTACATGCTTGAGAGACTTTTGGAATGAGGGCTAAAAAGGTGGAGGTGATTTCCCATGGGATATCCTTATCTCTTTGCATATGTTGGACAATGAAAACCACATTTGGGCCCACAATGCCCCAAAATCATTTAAAAAATATAGGAGGAACCCATCAAGACCAGGAGCTTTCCCACCTTGCATGGAGAAGATCGTGGTTTGGATTTCTTCCATCGAGAGGGTTCTGATTAAGAAAAGGTTCTGGTCAGTAGTAACTAACCTAGGGATGTGTTGGAGGAGGTCCGAAGAGGTGTGGTGGTCGTAGCCTGGGTTGGGCCCAAGCATATCCTCAAAAAATATGATTGCCTCATTCTTGATTTTTGAGATGTTCGAGATGATCTTGCCATCCTTCTAGACTAACTCCTTCATTCTGTTGTTGCCTTTGTGTCTCATAGTTGTGGTGTGGAAAAAAATTATGTTTGAATCACCTTCTTTCAGCCAAGTGACCATGGACTTTAGTTTATAGAAGACTTATTCCCTTTGGAGGATATTGTGGAAATTTGAGAGAGGGATTCTTTTTTAATCTTGGAGATTTGGATTCGGTTGTCTATGCTGTATTGAGAGTTCAATGTTCCCAAGCTAGGACTGGATTTGCTATTTTTTGTAGAATATGTTTCTGAAGACCTCCTTATTACATTGCTTTAGTTTAAATTTCACATGTCTCAATTTGTTGCTAACTTGGGAGGCTATGGGGCCCTAAAAGGGTTGAGTCCAGCATTGGGAGATCAGAGACTCAAGGTTTGGATCTTGGAACCATATGGATTCAAATCTAAAAGGAGATTTGAAAGTAGAAACTTGAGGTGAACAATCCAAAAATAGGGGATTATGGTCAAAGCCAATCTTGGGCAAAGAGCGCTTGAAGGCATCACCAAAATTGGGATGACATTGGTAGAAATGAGAATACGATCGACGTGAATCTGGATCAGTTGGTCTCCCTTCCTACGATTGCTCTATGTATATTTTGATCCTTTGAGATTGATATCCATTAGCTCATTGCTATCAAAAAAGTTCACAAAGCATTCATAAGAGCCCCCAGTCATCTGGGACCCACCTTTTTTGTCAGTGGGGAAGAGGGGAGAGTTGAAGTATCCAACCAACATCCAAGATTTTGAGGAGAAGACTTCCCTTAGTTGGATGAGAGAGTTCCATAACAATGTCCTTTTGGAGGGATATTTTTGAGCATAGATGTTGGACATGACCCATCAGAAGCCATCCTCTTTGTTGAAAAATAGAATACTTATATAGGTCTCAGTGATAGAAAGGAATATCCCTTCAACTTTGGATGGGTCCCATAGGCAAAGCAACCCCCCCGACGCTCCATTGGTTGGACTAAAAGAGGACCCAAAGTCCTTCTAGATGTAATTAGAAATAAAGGAAATATTCTAAGGCTCAAGCTTGGTTTCTTGGAGTAGAATAATGGTGGGTCTGTGTTCTCTCCTCATGGAATTAACTAAGCATTGCTTATTTCATCCATTAAGGCCTCTCACATTCCATGAGAGGACCTTCATTTGGATATTATTATAGTTATGCGCTTCCCTCTTTCGAGTGAAAGAGAAAGTTTGTTTCTATTTTGATACTGGTACTCCAAAAGCCTAGATGACCCTTTGAGGGTGAGCTGAGTGCCATTCACGATATCATCATAAGATTCTTTGTTCTTGATATCTTGAGATGAAGGGTGCCCTCATTTTTTCCTAGAACCGACATCAACAACTAATTTTTTGTAGGAACGGGTGGGGGGAGGGCTGGGAGAGGGGGGGACTACTCTGGGAGGCAGGGGACTTAGCGAGGAGGGTGGATAAGGAGGGTGCAAGGGATGATTAAATATAGGTTTGATTGGATCAGAGGAAAGGTTTACGGAGGAGAGAAGGGAGAAATGATTGGAAATTAGGATTAGCAAACTGTGGATTGGGGAGAGATTACAATTGGGTGGTTGGTCCATCTAATGAATATCGAAGGGTTCCTTACCCTGGAAAAAAATAGCAGAATAGGAGGGTGTAGAAAATTAGTGGAGGTGGGGTTTGAATCAGAGCATGGGGGACAACCAGATTTAGGGTATGATGACTTTTGTGAGGGCCAACAACAGGGGGATTGGAAGGGCACTGAGAAGGTAAGTGACCTTGCTTAGAACAGAGGCTGCAAAACATAGGTTTGTTTTCATATTTAATGGATTGAGAAAAGGAACACACCTTGTAAATAAGGTTGATGGAAGATGGGAGGACAACATCCATTTTGGCGTTGATGCACATACGAGCCTGGATAATGCGGGTCCTAGCTCTAGTTGGGGATCAAAGGAAACTAGATCCCCAATGCTTCTCATGATGCCGTGGAGGATGTCTTCGTGCCAAAACTAGACTGAAAGGCTAGGGATATGGATCCAAATTGGAGCAACATTGATGTTCTGGGTTGAAGGGTCGAAATCCACACCCCACTTCCAGAGGAAAATACCTCTTCATCCAAAGAACTAGGCTTTACCTATGAGGATCCATTGGAAGTCCTCAAGGTTGTTTAGTCAAATTAGAAAAAATCCTCTAGGGAGCGCTATCAGCTCCATGGAACCTGTCGGATGCCAAGAGGTATTGGCCCATCTGCGGATAGACTCCATGTTGGGCTGTGATATGAGGAATTTACCAATCAAAGAATTAGAGTTGCGATCAATCACACTGGACATGATTTTGTAGGGGATCTCAAGGTTGCCATTGGAGGGGAGCAACTCAATCGTAATAACTATGTTTGTGTATAAGTTTTGATTGACCATGTCTGCATAGGTCCGAGTAGAGTTCGTTGATCCATCCACCATTTATGAGGCTATTTTATGTTTTGAAGAACCTTCAAAGGAAGTTTCATTTGTCTGCACTTTTTGGTCAAATTTTGATCCATGGTATTGGGTTCTTGTGTCCGTCAGAGAGGTTGGTCCTAAGTCTTCCTCTTGCATCACACAAATGTCTTCCCATTTGGTCCAAGTAGGATAGGGTTCCTCCTCTATGCTATGATTCAAGCCATTTGAAACTGAAGAGCTCAAGATGGTGATATGGGCTCCATCATTTGTTCCATTGGGATTATCTCTATTTTTTTTCTCTTGACCAAAGCTGACTCTGCCACATCCTTCAAATCCATTAGGGCTTCCATATCGGTGCGCTTCTACTATAATTTTGTCTTCGTTCGCTAACTCCTCCATCTTCACCAAATCGGATCTGGTTGAACTCATATTTATATTTATCATGTGGTATTTTTATTGTCATGTTAGCCTTTAACATGTTGACCCCTTCCATGTCAAGATTCACCATGTTATTGCATGCTATGTTAGTGATAGCCAAATATACTATTGATGATGTGACTACTCATTCAATGATTTTGATGAGTTGGTCAATTATGATTGGTCTAACTTGTATTTATACTCACCATGTGGTATTCTACCTTCCACATCAACCTCTAACATGTTGATCCCCACCGCATAAATATTTTTCATTGATTATTTGCCACATCACCTATCATATCACCTACTAAATCATTATGATGTATGCTATTGGGTGCCAAATCATCACTAGATGCCATGTCATCACAAGGTGCCATGTCAACATGTGTGACCAAAAAGTGGGTATTGTCGTTAATGGGTTTGATGTCATCATATGATCCCACATCATCATACAATGCCATATCAAAGTTGTTGACACCATCAATAAGGGGAATGGCATCATCATCCTCATAAAAAAATTGGGCATACAAGATTCAGACCATGGAACTCTAGGACCCCACTCTTAAGGGAGGATCCTATAACCCCTTAACTTGGATGACAATATGCACCATAAGTATCCAAACTCCTATGTAGAAGAGTCTTTTCCTTTTAATGATATTGTTACATGCCAAAACCCTTTTAAAACCTTTATGTGTACTAAAAAATTGATCACCATGATGCATGCATGCCCAAACACCTCTAAAATATTAGGTATGCATGTGCTCAACATTGCATCACCATGATGCATGCACACCCTCCACCTTTTTCCTCTAGTATATCATGAGAATATTCCAAAATTTTAATTAAAAATAATAATAATTTTTGAGGGGAAGCGAAACTTTTCAATGCAATGAAATAAATATTTGGAGGGAATATGAAAAAAAGTACTAAACTAAGACCTCCTTGAAATTTTGTATAGAATTAAAAAATGTTGACAATTCATTTGTATCTACTATAGATTTTCCTACATAACCTTTTTTAAACACAATTAATTAGGTCATCTTTTCATGTGAATGTAGCAAAAACACTGTCAAACCAATTTAACTTTGTTAAGCAACTCGAAGGTCTTTTCCATGCATAAAAGTCTACCCATTATTTTATTGGTATTGGAGAGCTATCAAAAAATGGTTAGCCTCTTCTTTTCTTCTTCTTCAACAATTATGCACATTGTCCTTTCAACTATGCTACTACTAGCTATTATTGAGATTTTTCTTTTAAAAACATTATAGAAGACAAATAGGGTTTTCAAGGGACCTTAGAAAACTTGATCTAAAAACTGGTTAGAAAACAAAAAATAAGATATTGGATTGAGTGTCAAAAAAGAAGTCAAAACCTAGAAATGAATATTTTTCTAAAGTAATTTTTTTGGAACAAGTGAGATCCTCATGATTCAAATCCTTTTAGAATTTCACCAAAAAAATCCTTTTTCCAAACTATAGGTGACTCAAAATTTTTTCCTATATGCTCTCAATTAATGTTACCCTTAAGAGATATCATAGAAGTTGTGTCATCTCTAAATGTACCGACTTGTCAAGGCAAAAAACCCAACTTGCCTAGGGCACTTGCACCTAGCGTAAAGAGACATAACAAGAAGATTTGTAGGCAAAGGGATTTCCTACGGGTTAACCTTCAAGATTTTTAATAAAGACCTTTTCGAATTGATCTTGATGCACTATAAGGTCTTCTTGAGCTTAGGATTTCTTTTCTTAGGGGGTGCAGGAAAAGGAATTACAATGAAGGTAAAAAAGTGCAGGAAATGTAAAGAGATATGAAAGCAAATTACAAGAAAAGTAAACCTAAACTATGGTTGGTGATACCCCAAGATTAAAGTTTCCCTCTCGACTACATGAACAAGATTGAGATGAACATATTTATCACAAATGAATAGCTAGAAATTGAACACATTATAATACACACAACCCAAAATCAGAAACATACTTAAGGGAGTAGGTTAGAGAAAAATTAGTCACAACTTCCATTCATGTGTCAAAATGATTACAAGGCATGCAACTTGAAGAGGTCAGATGCTCCTTAGACAATGGCTCAAGGTTTGAGCCTTGCTCATACAACCAAGGAGGAGTGAAAGGAATAGTTCTCAAGGCCAGATATAAGGCATGAGTGGACAACTCCCATTGCCTCTACAATGCAAATACATGCCTATTTATAGGCTAGGATGAGAGCCAAAACCATATGTATAAGGTCTACAAATTATCATATGATCTACAACCAAATCCTTCTACAATCCTAATTGGAAAATGTTAGGTATTTAGATCCAAGGCCATCAATGTTGGAGGCTTCTAGGCCTTTGAATGACAAATTATTGCTAATATATCTCGTTGATACTATGTTGGGGTGATTGTGCCATTAAGATTTTTCTAGGTTTCCTTTGGAATCTTCTACTTGCTGATATAACAGGTATAACTGCCCTAACTAGTGTGAGATGGTAAAGTGGGCTTACCCATGTGATAGGTAGTCATCGTATTGATACATGAATTTTTTTGATAGGCTAGGCCACAAAAGTCGATATTGACAACTAATGGTAGATTCCTTCTTAAATTACCCTTTAGATGACCTCCTTTTATGTGTTGACGATACCCACATGTCCTTGGTTAAGATGGGATCTTCTTTGGCCAATGGAAGATCTTCTTTGGCTATGCTCTAGCAATTGTTTTTTTTTCAATTGATCATCATGTTTCCAACCCATGCTACGATGAAACTTATTTCTTCTTTTTCTCTTGTTTGTCAAAAAATCAACGTGAGCCATCACATGGAAAATCAGTGGCCCATGGGTCTTGGCACCTTTGAATTGTTGGATTTAGATGGAATAAGGGATGCTTACTATTGATGAAAGATCTAATTACCAACATGGCTTTAAGGCTTTTCCACCTTTCTCTCAATGCCTAATATCCTTCTAATTATAAGCAGGATGCACCTTCTATCTACCTTATTTAACCTGTCCTACTTTCGACTGAGTATTTTCTTGAGTGAAGCAGGACTATAAGGAAAATTTCCTACAGTATTGGTGGCTCCTAAGGCTCTTCAGCCTATTGAGGAGAGTGAACCCCAAATTGCTAGCCTTGTACTTAGGCATAAAATCAAAATTGGAAACTAAGGAGATAACAAAATATACAATATCATAGAGAAAGAAAAGTAAGAAAGGGAATGAGGAAGATTACTACCTTAGGCTTGGGACTCCTAGGTAGAGCATTGTATTTAGATTCAATGCGCAACATAATTTACCCCAAAGGTTTTGAGTAATTTTAAGCCTGGGATGATTGTTTTTTAAGTCTTTAAACCAGCTTTTGATTTACCTTTTTGAATATCCCCTGGTTTGACAAATGCCACTTTTTCCACTTTTATCCTTTGCTAGCTCCTTTGATGCTTCAAAGTGGATCTATCACTAGAATCATGGAATTTTTTGTCTATTTTTTTAGTTTAGGCCACTTTTCCACGTGTTTTAGGGGGTGAATTTTATATGGATTAAAAATCCTAAATGGTCCTATCGAATCACTAACATTTCTCCCTTCCTTGTCTTCTTATGGCTCTTGGGTTTTCATTCATTAACATATTATTGGTGTCATTTCACTATTGTACCAGGATTACAATTACAAACCCAATTACCAAAAGGGGATGGCTTAGTTTCCTGACCCACCCCTTTGATTGAGAGGTGTGTTTGCACTCATTGAGCAAATAGAAACCCTACCAATGACATAATATTTTTAATTACCATTAAAAAGGTTTTGGGGTTCCTACCTATGGTGAGTATTGGCTTAACTACCACTAAAAGGGTTGTAAATATTTCATTTTTTGGTCTGGTGGGTCAGCATAGCCCCATGGTGTAGGAGGTTTCAAATTTTCTAGCAGCTTATTTCTCATCAATATCCTCAACCTTTTATGATGTCAAATACTTGATGAATCAAAGGAGATCCAAGTCTCCTCATCTTGTTCAACCTTTGAACAATAATTCCACTCCTAGTGCCTCCTTTAGACTAGATTTATCTATTGTAGCAAAATCCTAGGGAAAATGATTTCCTTTCTAAAGAAAAAATTTGCTTGGGAGGCATAGTGGAGGGAGCTTTTCTATTTATAGACCTCTCCTATTGTGCAAGTCATCAAAGTTCCTTTCCATATCGATTCTTATTTTCATTGATCCTTCTCTGACAAACCAATGAGAGACAATATTTCTTACATAGATGAATCAACAAAGATAAGATTATCTATTGTACTTTCTTGTGTTCAATTGTGACAATTGTATCTTCATCAACCAGATAGAGTTTTAGGCATTGTGTGGTAATTCATTGGTTCTCAAGGGTGTTGTTGTCCATCGAATACATTTATCTTATGTGAATTATTTTACCCAAGTTGATCCATATTCAAGCACATAGTTTATTTTGTTGGAAATCCAACACAGTTGCTTCCTCTCAAGGAGTTCAATCCATGTGCCAAGGCATAGGACTCACATGTGTTTTTCTTATGGGTGGCTGATTGAGGCATTAAATGATCCCTAGTTCTTATGAATAAAGTTTATCCATTAGATTTACATGCATGTCATGCTTTTAGATCCTGCTCACTTTCTTCATGTCTTAACCATCATGGCTTTGCAATCCACCACTTTGCAACAAATTTCAGGGCACATTTCCACAAATAGGAATTAAGCATTAACATATTTTGATAGCCTAAACTTGAAATGTGTACTATTTGGATTTCTCATAAATTTGGGTGGTTTTTGCTCATAGCCATTGATGGTATTTGATTTGATGGTGGGAATTGTTAGGTCCTTAGTGTACTTTTCTCTTGGTTATGGGTTGATGTGAATTTACCATGTACTTGGTCCAAAGGGGGGTGTCTCCTTGCATTGTCAATTTTTTTTGTCCTTAGTTGATCTTTCAATCTGGTGATCAATGCTTCTTTTGGCGAAAGTCTCCTATTCATGCATAGTTTATCTCCAAGACTGACCCAAATGTCTCATAGGGAGAGATATCTTCTTGAATGAATGGATAATAGGATTTTCTTAGGTTTTGCTTCATAGGGAGGACGATCCACTTTATGCTTTGAATAAGCCTTTCGATCACAAAAGGAATTCCCTTATTTCTAATATATATATGTATATATATATATATATATATATATATATATATATATATATATATATATATATATATATATATATATATATAATTTCCTTTTTCTCTTTACAATATGTACATCATACTTGCAATGATGGGTCACTCCATCCTAGTTGGCTCAAATGCTTTGTTGGAACTTGACCTCCATGTCTTAGATACCCATTGCTCTAGGTGGTCATTGAGAATGTATGGATGCATCTTGTCCATAGAGTAGTCTAATTTTGATAGCTTCTCTTCACCTATGTAGGTTTGTTCCTCCTCACTCCTCTACAGGGGACTTAGGGGGAGTGAGGAGGTGTCTCGATGGGATCTTCAATTTGGTTTTGTACCTAGTTTAGAGAAGCATGCGAGTCCAGTCCAATGGTAGGTATCCTCCAATTTTGGTGGTGAGGTCTCTTGAAAGACATTCTAAATGAAAGCCCAAAAATCGTGCATAAAAAATAGAGTAAAGATAGCAATATATATAATTGAAACACGATGATAAAACAATAAAATATGGAGCCCTCTTTATATTAGAAATTTATTTTTTCAATGTGTTACAATCAGATCCCCTCTGAGGGGATGCTACCCATGATACAAATATTACAATAAAATATCCAGGTGCATTGTAAATGATCTCCTTGCTAATGCGGTTCATCTAGGAGTGGGTTTTTCATGATCTGCTACTACTGATTGGATACAGATCTTGGATTATTTATCACCATAGAATCCTATTATCTGCACACAAAGAAACACAAAATGTATCAAAAGCATATGTAGGGCCCATCGAGGTTGGACCCATATTAAAGATGATAAATGCTGAAATAGAAAGAAAGCAGATGCATGAAATAAATATAAACTAAATGTAAAAATCAGGAAATTGCTTTTCTATGCTAATCTAAAAATAAAATTAGAAAAAGCAGGTCTCTAGTCGAGACCATCTCAGGTCGAGATGGTGATTGTCCTGAGACTGTATCTTTTTGAGACTAAGTTTGGGTGACATCCAAGATATCTTGGGGTGTGTTATCGATAGATTGTTGCACTGGGAGAGCAAATTGATGGATTGGATTGGTCACTGGTGTGAAGATTTTTGATTACATGAAATATAGAAGCATGACTTTCAATCCCTTGCAACAATTCGAAAACATGACCTCAGCAGAAGGAGGGCTTGGAAGGATTGAAATGGGGTAGCACTTTATTGCACAAAAGCTTGACCTCGAAATACAATTTTGGTAGCACTTCATTGCTCAAAAAATTTAATTATAGATATTTTTCAACTGAGGGGTGAGTGTCAATTTATAGACTTCTTGGATGGAAGCTAAAAATGGCAAAAGCACCCTACATGAAAAAGTGATTAAGAAAAATGAATGCTTATCTCTAAAATCTCATGTGATTGATAATGGCATGTGCTTTTCTAATTTTGGCCCATGTGGGATGCCTAATGCATTTTGCGAGATCATGTGTGGGATTAATTGGTAGTTTCGACTGCTAGTTATGCACCCCTCTATTTTTAAACTTGCTTTTTGATGACCATTTCGAGTCGAGACGACCATAGTTTGATGATCATCTTAGGTCAAGACGACCATGGTTTTATGGGGAATTGTGCCCGTTTAAGTGGTGAAAACCATTGTTTTAGCCTTGAAGCTACCCAAGGTAGATTATGTGGTCTAAAAAGAGTCCATTTAAGTAGTCACCTCAAAATGACATGTTTTAGGTGTCTACAAATGTCCCTTTTTGGGATGCTTTGTGCAAAAGCATAATGCAGAGTAAAAATAGAAAACCTAAAATGGTTGATTTTATGGTTAATGATATTCATTGATCAAATCAATGTAAGATGCACCAATCATGAAAAGAGCATGCACTTTTGAATTATTTCTTTGGATGCATTGATGAACTTGATTTTGGTAATCTTTTCAAACGTGAGTAGACAATACCTAGTCTATAGATGATGGCTACAAGTATACCAAATTTTTGATAACCTTTTCGACATAGGGTAGACAAGACCTAGTGTATCGATGATGACTTTAGGCATACCAAACCGATAGTTTCAGCTACCCATTATCATTTTGTTTAAATTTTACTTGTTTTTTTCCCTAGCAAGGAGGGCGTATGATTGTCTTTGGTAATGATTCTTGAACGAATGTAATTTATAATTTTTGAGTGTTTGATTATTGATTTGATTTTGAATTTTGTAATTTATATAACTACCCCCTCAAGCGATGAGTCGATGGAGGAGATGAAAAATGATGAAATCGATGAGTTGCTTGACCAAAATGATTTAATTGGTTTTTTTCAGGCAATTTTAAATTTTTTGAGGGCTTATCAACCTCTTACAACCTTGTTCTGACCAATTTTGACTTTTTGGAAAATTTGGGAATTTTTATGTATTTTTGTGGATTTTCATGTAATTTTGCAAATTTTACGATTGTCTTGTATGGTCGTAATGTGCCATGTGACCATCTAGAATGACCACGATGCACCACATGACTGTATCAAACAACCACATCTGTGGTGACTATTTATAACGAAATCTTCATAAAATTGATTTTATTTTCACCGTGTGCAATGGGATGAGAGTGAGACGGTGAGGAGGAGAGCTAAGTTTTTGAAGCAAAGCAATGCTAAAACTTGGACTGAACCTGATGATGGACCAACTCGAGGCATATTCAAGTGAAGGAGCCAGAGAGCGAAAGGTAAGTACCACATTCTCACTTTTCATTTGTTTAAGGAAATGAACCACACTAAGAAAAATTGGGAATGAACCTCACATTAAAATTTTTTAATGGGATGAACTTCACCTTAGATAGGTTAATTGTATATGGGTTCATTTTTTTTGTATTGTCATGCTCTTTATTTTTAATTTTGTAGATGTAGCATCTTGGTTTTTAAATTTGGTGGTCGTCTCGAGTTGAGACGACCTCTCTTTGGGTTTTTGACCATTGGGAAGGCTGTCTCGACTTGAGATGACCACACTTGGGGGTCATATCGACCTAATACAACCATGCTTAAGGGATGAATCGATCTAAGATGGTCTCTTGGACACTTGGAATTTTTTTTATTGATTTTTGACTTATGTTTACCTTTTATTTTTTGTTTTTTGGATGAGTGACATGGTCAAGTTATAGGTAAAGGTGTTGGAGCTGTAGGGGAGATTGATGTGGTATCAGGACCGATATCGATTAGATCAAGATTACATCAGTAGATTAGAGGATGAGGTGGATTGACGAGGAGGTGCACTACCGTCACATTCTACAACAGGTCCGTCCCATTCGTGTTGATGCAGTGAGTCTGGATAGTCTTCGGTGAGACCATGAGTTTTCCTATGTTTTCAAGTACTCCATAGATGTCGAGGGCCAGTGGTTCAGGATAACCTCGTCGAGATGAGGCCAAGGGTGATGGTGAGATCGGTAGTGTAGGGCCAACATAAGGGTTTATATATATGCTTTTATTTTTGAGTGTGAGGTTCGAGGACCCACTCCATTGTAGCCTATAGGCATTTTGTACCTAATGTACTATTCCATGATATATATATATATATATATATATATATATATATATATATATATATATATATGATATTTTTAGTTATGTTTATCATGTTGTTTAATGCTTATGTTATTTCATGTATGGATGCACTTATGGATGCAATGATGGATGATTGATGTATGCCTAGATATTGTGTATATGATTATGAATGCATGGTTAATGAATGATTTGATATGATAGATCTAGTATGTATTCATAAATATATGCATTAATGACATGATTATGCAAAGTTTTATTTTCATATTGATATGTTAAAACACAATGAATGAATCTAAGATGCAAAAAAAAACCAAGTGTAAGCACCACAGAATGTATAAATGTCATTAATCAAAATGTTAACATTTTCATGAAAGCCATACATTTGAGGGTAAACTATATGGAATAAAATATAATATGAAAAAATGTAAATGATGGATGGGGCATAGTGAGAGGTCACAAGGGAACAATGAGGTTTTTCATGAGACTGAAATACACTAGGTGACTAGTCAAAAGTTGTATACTCACTATACATGACTTTAAAAGATAAAAATCTGCTAGGAAGACCTAGATATTCAAAATTTCTATGTGTGCATAGTGAAGTTCATTAATATGATACGTAAGACTACCCCATTATCAGGTCAGCATTTATAGCTCATTTCTATAATGGGGATCACCTTATGGTCATCATTACCTCAATTTTGTACATAGTTGGACTAAACTACTAGGCAATACAAGCCACCAAAAGCTAGCTCATCCACAAGCTAACATTGGTCTATACAAAAGAATGTTGCTAATGTGACATACATATCACCACGCGTAAGGCTAATCTACTTCTAGGCCAACATCTATAGCCTATTTTTGGTGATGGATATCGCCCCATGGCTTTCAAAAACTAAGAATTCCAGGGATTTAAGCTCTTCACCCCATTTTTTCTTTTTATTTTCTTTTTTTTTTGGATACTTGCTCATTTTGTGAAAGAGCAAGGGATTTATCTATTTTTTTTAGGGATACTTGCTAATTTTTAAGTGGAGCAAGGGATTTTATTACTTTGGATAGGGGTGAGCTTGTCCTTTTGTCAATTCTTAGCATTCTAGACCATGCACATGATAGGATGAGCAAGGGAAACATTTCACTTAAGGTGCAAGGACTACATTGTAGTGTCATATTTCCTTATGCAAACTCGTATTTAAAAATATGAAATTGTGTTGGGATTCTGAGATATACAAGGTACAATCAAAGAAAGACCCTACCTTAAAAATCATGATAGCTTTCTATAAAATCTAAAAAGAAAACTAGGAATGGCTAAATGACCAAAAGACCCTATTAAACACCCTATAACAACTTATCAAATGAGGGGATAAACACAAACACCAAGGGGAATATGGATGGAGATGATATATTGAATGTGTGTATTTTTATTATGAACTTTTGAAAACTAAGAGGTGTGCATGAAATAGTCAATGGTCGAATGAAAATAATTGTTGATGGTCATACGGTATCTATCCTATCTTTCGAGGACCTCTTAATAGTCAAAAGATCACAAGAAAAAGTGCAAATGATGACAATAGAAAAGGTTTGATTATGACTCATGACAATCATACAAGCATGGTGCTCTACGAAATGCAAATAGTAAAAATGAATGTGTGGTGTGTGTAAGTCTTTTATGAAATTTTGAACATTAAGAGATGTGCATAAAATAGTCAATGGTCATATGAACATCATTGCTGATGGACATCCAGTATCTATCCTATTTTAGAAGGACCTCCTAATGCTCAAAAGACCACAAATATAGGTGTAAGTGACAACAAGATGCATAATGGAGTGATGCTAATGCAATGATTGATATGCCTAATGCAATTAATCAATGAATTATAGTAATGTGTAATGCATGATGACGTAAGCAATGCATTTTTTTGTAATTTTTGATTTTGTATTGTTTTTGTTATTTTAATGTTTTATTATAATTTTTTTGATGCATTGTGTGTTATGCATGAAATGCCCATAGATGGAGGATATTAAGAGGTTCAGGTTCCTCAACATGCTCAAGGGAAGCTAGATGATAAGTCCTTGGCCTTACTTTTTGTATCATGATGAACGAGTCTAACTAGTTAGCCATAAATTTATCCCTCAAATGGGGTGACAAGTTGGAATTCTATTGGTTTTCTTTAAGCACAAGATCTGCAAATTAAAAAGCTCAAAGATGGATTTTTGTGTCATAGGCTCATTTAATGCAATCTTGATAAATGTGAATATGCTCAAGAGCATTGATGCATCATTCATCAAGAAGCATGAGTTGATATAGGTGAGTTCATCGTGTAGTGTCAGCATTGATGAAATATTGTAATGAAATGTGCAACAACAAAATTTCCAATTCCAAGGGTATGATGGCCTCAACGCCATATAATAACGAACATGAAGTTGCCCTAGTTCGCATCCAAATGCTAGCTCGATAATCCCATAGCACTAGAGGCAGTTGCAGATGCTGCTATTTATGATTATCATTTACTTTTTTCTTAAGAATGGTAATGACTATTTTGTTTGATGCCTCTGCTTGCCCATTACTTTGTGGATAATAAGGCATTGAAAAGTTGTGTTAAATATTATATTTAGTGCATAAAGCTCTCATATCCTTGTTTTTGAATGGCGGTCCATTATCCAAAATTATTTTGGATGGGATACCAAAATGACATATGATGTTATGCAATGTGAACTTCGCAATGCACGAACCTATCATAGTGGTAAGAGGAATAGCTTCCATCCACTTTGCAAAATATTTTGTGGTTGTAAGAATGAACGTGTGGCGACCAAACAAGGGGGATAAATTTTTCTAATTAAGTCAAATCCCCATTGCGAGAAAGGCCACAAAAAATTAATCTATTGTAAGACGTGTGAAGGTACATGCAAAATATTAACATGATGCTGATATTTAATGCATATTTTTATATAAGTACAATAGTCACGCTCTATAGTAGGCCAATAATAAACCATCTGGAGGATGCGCTTAGTGATAGTCATACCACTAAAATGACCATCACAAGTACCATCATGAGCTTGGAAAATAACCCAAGTAAATTCTTGGGGCTCTAAGCAATGAAGGAGAAGACCATCATAGCTTCGACGGTAGAGTATATCTCCTACCAAGACATACTTTATCACTTTTTTCTTGAATGTTCATTTGGCAACATGCGACTGATGAGCACCTGATATGCTCATATTTTTGTATATGTACTAATGATTTTTGCGTGACACTATATAAGGAGTTGTGTATTTTTATGAAATATTATGTATGTATTTAATGAATTCATGTGTATTATCTAATCCAAGTGTGAAGTGTGTTTTGTGTAGTTATTTCCTAGATTTTGTCATCTTTTACTCAGTCGAGGTCCTACATGGACCTGGCATGGTTTCGTTCAATCAGACGAAGGCATACGAAGGTAAGCGCCTTACTGAAGTAGGCGCCTTACTCAAGTAGGCACCTTATTGAAGTAGGTGCCTTACTCAAGTAGGCGCCTTACTGAGTTAGGCACCCTACTCAAATGAATACCCAGATTATGCGTGTTGACCAAAGACTAGAGGGGGACCCCATTGACCATCATTCCATATCATCTATGGGAAACCATTGATGCATGAGTTGTCCCAACTAGAGTAGGTGAACATGTAACCATTTGTGAAGTAGAACCATACGAAATAAAAATCGCTCAATTGCAAGTAAACGACGAGGAAGCTGATCATCGCACATCAGCTACAGTAACTAAACTATCCTAGTTTAGACTATAACCAGGATGCCTATTGTAATAGAACTACAATAGGAAGTTTTGTGTGTAGTATATAAACACATGGACTTCTCTATAGTAGGGGAAGCATTCTTTTATAATACTATCACATGTAATATTTTTGCACTTATTAATAAAGCTTGAGCATTTTCTTATCTATGTATTGCTTTCATGATTTGCTAGGCAGAATCTACTAGAGCTCGGGCCCACTCCAAGCTAGTATTCTTCCCTTATTCTTAGTTAGTATTTTCATATATTTAATTACGTGTGGTAGTATGTTTTGAGTTCCTAGATTAAATCTAATTATTTTATAGTTGTATTCTTTTTATGGTAGACGTATTACTACTTTCAAGTGTGGTGTGTTTACGTTTATGCATTTCATTTGTATGTAAGTTTTCTTGGTATGGACAATTCAACTGATATTTCATGAACACCCCCAATGGTAGTTAGTGGATTCATCTCAAAGGTGGTAGTGTGAGTAGTTTCAATCATGGCACTTCTAAAGTCTACGAGCTCCCGGGTTGACAATTTAAATGTGAGTGTTGTGACAATTATAGGATAAAATTAACCAGTGTTTGGCACCCAATATTTTGGTATCATTTTTAAGGAAGCGTCACTAGTAAACTGATTACATTACCCATTAAAACCTTCTGCTTGACCTTGTATGAGTCCACCAAGAAGAAGAGGACCCGACGGTCATTTTATAAGATAGAGCCAATCAAAAAAATTTGAGTCAGCCGATGACCTAGAATTTGAGTTAGATTCTCTCGACTCATCACCAGTAGTCCACTGGAGTGAGCATCCTCACTTTGTGCAGAGTGCCTCCTCATCTCATCGACCTAGGAAAGAACAGATTATTCTAAACCCATTATTCAAAAGAACACCCTCGGAGGAAGCCCTATTATGGAAAGTCATAGAGGACCAGACTGTTACACCAATCGACTTAGAGGCTCTAATACAAAAAGTCTTGAGTGATCGAAAGGCCATAGAAGCTATAGAAGAGACCACATTTCCTAAAAAAATGGCTGAAGAAGTCTCATCTAGATTTAGCTTCCCGATAGAGGAAGGAGTAGGGGAAACCAAAATGAAAAACATATCCCCTGCCCATCTCCCCACCTTTTAGGGATATCCAACCGAAGACCCTGACCTATTTTTGTTTAAATTTGATGTGTTGTGTAGGTCTATTGACTACAAGTCAGATGCTCAGAAGTTGAAGCTCTTCCCATCAACGTTGGATGACTCAGCTCTATGATGGTTTATTAGGTTGGGGAACAAACAGATCACCACATGGGAAGAGATGAGGAAGCTCTTTCTAGAGCAGTACCAAGACTTTGGTAGAGCACGAGATTCCAGGGAAGAAGTCCTCAACATGACACAGAAGGAGGATGAGTCCCTAGAAGAATACTGGGAGAGGTTCAATTTCAACCTGCAATGATCTCCTCACACAAAGTTAGGAGATAAGTCTCTCAAGAGCATATTTCTTGAGAGGACTCAACAATGAGTCATTGGAAGCACTAAACATGATCTCAAGAGGAGACGTTTACCAGCATGCCATGGAAGATATCCGATAGTTATGTCAGAATTACTCATGAAGGAGAGGCAAACCAGCTCCTAGGACTATGAAGGTGACTGCATCGGTCATAAAAATGGAGATAGGCAACATGTTGGAGGATTTGAAGAGTGAGATGCTATCCTCTCTAGCATTGTAGTTGGATACGCTCTTGTTGGAGAAGAAGAAATAAGAGAATGATGCAATGTTGACCTATTTTTATCCAAAATATAGAGGGAAGCATGCTAGGAATGCGTGCCCAGAAAACAAGGTCAGAGTATGCGCAGTTTGCCAGTAGAACCACAAAACTTGACTGTGCCCATAGTTGCCCAATTCCAAGGAGGAGGCTGACGTAACTGAAGCCTATTTCATGGGCAATCGAAGAAATTGGTAGCAAACCCCTATGGGGAATATGCCCATGGGAATGCCACCCTATGGAGGAGGATCATATATGCCACAAGGGTAGCCACAACCACCCAATATGGGATGGTGGGGACCACCACCTTGGATGAACGTACCTCCAGGTGTGGCATTTCCAAACCAACCACCATGGATGCCATATCAGCACCCTGGGAAGTAGTGGAGGAACCACATTCCATGGAACTCCACCCCACAAAATATAGCATAGGTTCCACCTCAGCAAGGCTTACCAGCCCTACCTACGGTGAGACCTACACAATTACCAGCATAGTCGATGGTGAACCCGAACAATAAGGTAAACCAGCCAACATACCAGGTAGAAGGAGAGATGTATCCGATGTATAATGTTAGTTGTAATCCTATTCAACTTAGATCAGGAAAGCAACTAGGAGTAGAGGCACCTCCCCTGGTAGAAGAGGAGGAAAATGTAGGAGATTCCCCTCTGATAGAAGAGGTGGAAGAAGAGAAAGTTGTTGAGAAAATAGAGGCTCCATTTCCCAAATGGTTGCAGGAATAGAGGAAGTCGACGCAGCCAAAATTTGATATCCTCTCGAGCTTGAGGAACCTGATAGTCACTATTCCTCTATTTCAAGCCATCCGAGACATGCCCATATACACCAAGGCAATAAAAGAGTTATGTCTGAGAAAACTAGGATGCAAGGTGGCACAAACCATCAATGTCAAAGGGAAATTGGCTGATTTGATGATGGGGAATGCATATCATCCCAAATATGCAGACCCAGGTAGCCTGGTGTTGATGGTAAAAATAGGAGGACATTCATTGGCAAACACCTTAGTTGACCTAGGTGCAGCCATCAACGTGATGCCATAGGAGACCATGCAGAAGCTGAAGCTTACGAACCTGAAACCCACCAAGATGGTGTTGCAACTAGCCGACCGATCAACCGTAGCACCAGAGGGGATGCTTGAGGACATCATCATAATAGTTGATGCATGGGAATACCTGGCTGACTTCCTAGTGCTACAATAAAAAATAGGCTGGGTGGTTACCCACTCATCTTGGGTCGACCATGGTTAGCTATGGTTGATGCCTACATCAGCTACCATGATGGATTGATGATAATTTCAAATGGATAGAACATCAAGAAATTGATGATCTCTCCTCTTACTCAATCCATGGATACATTGGGTGAACCCATGTTGACCAAATAGAATGAGGATTCATTGTCCATGCTCCAGCCTATGATGGCAGTCATAGAATTGGAGGAGGATGGTGATGAAGATGGTGCCATAACGAGATTCCTTCAAGGGGAATCCTCCCTCACCATTCTTGAGTCACCATTGGTCGGTGCCCAGGACCACCATACCAGGAAGATTGACATTGAGCCTGGCAGGATGTTGAACATCAGTAGTGGGTTGACCCCCGCACAACTGACAGAGTTAAAAGAGCTCCTAGCTAGACACCAACAAGCATTTTCCTAGGATTATTTAGATATGAAAGGAATCAGCCCAGATATT
This sequence comes from Wollemia nobilis, assembly GCA_028583015.1. Taxonomy (NCBI): domain Eukaryota; kingdom Viridiplantae; phylum Streptophyta; class Pinopsida; order Araucariales; family Araucariaceae; genus Wollemia; species Wollemia nobilis. The sequence continues at coordinate 6,155,891 of JAQPPZ010003280.1, forward strand.
TGCACTCATCGGATATACCTTGAAGAGCAGGCGACCCCAGTCAGACAATCATAGAGAAGGATGAACCTAGCCATGAAATAAATCATCAAAGTCAAGCTACAAAAGCTTTTGTTAGTAGGATTCATCTACCCGATCTTCGATAGTGAATGGGTGTCACCACTCGTGGTGGTCCCCAAGAAAAATAGGAAATGGTGAATCTATGTTGATTATAGATCACTAAATAAGGTGACTAAGAAAGATCACTTCCCACTCCCCTTCATTGATCAAGTATTGGACACACTATTCGGAAGGAAATACTTCTCCTTTATGGATGGATTTAGTGGATACAACCAAATCCAGATTGGAGAGGAGGACCAGGACAAGACAACGTTCACCTACCCATGGGGAACATTTGCCTATAGAGTGCTGCCCTTCGGGTTGTGCAATGCACCAACCACTTTCCAAAGAGTGTTGTTGAGCATATTTTTGGATATGATGGGGGAGGTAGTAGAAGTATATATGGATGACTTCACCATTTATGGAGAGACATTCGAAGAAGCAACAACAAACCTAGAACGTGTGCTTCGGTGATGCGAGGAGAACAACTTATCCCTCAACAATGAGAAGTGTTTTATGATGATGCATGAGGGCATAGTGTTGGGACATCATCTCTCGGTAGAAGGGATCAAAGTAGATCAAAATAAGATAGAGGTAATTAAAGATCTACCCAACCCAAAAATGCAGAGGGAGGTAAGGAGTTTTCTCGGCTCTACTAGGTACTATAGGTGATTCATCATTGATTTCAGTAAGATTGCCAAACCGTTGCACAACTTGCTGGTGAAGGACGTAGAATTCGATTGGATGGAGGACTATGAACAAGCATTTCAGATGCTAAAGGAGAAGCTGATTTCTGCCCTAGTGTTGCGGGGCCCGAATTGGGTTATCTCATTTCACATATATTGTGATGCATCCAATAGTGCAATTGGAGCGGTCCTCGGGCAGAAGGATGGTGAAGAGTTCTATGCCATTTATTATGTCAGTAAAAATTTAGCAGGGGCTGAGCTCAATTACACGGTAATGGAGAAATAATTTCTCGTAGTGGTACAGCATCAACAAATTCTCCACTCACTAGGTACAAAGTGTTCGTGCACACGGACCATGCGGCCATTAGATACCTAATGAGTAAACCGATGATTAGTGGTAGGATAATCAGGTGGCTCTTGTTGTTACAGGAATTCGACATCACCATAGTTGACAAGCCTGAGAAGGATAACGTAGTCGTAGACTTCCTATCTAGACTAATCCCAGTAGATCATGCAGTGGTAGAGGACCAGTTTTTGGATGAACATTTATTCATCATCAATGAACAGACATCATGGTATGCAGACATTGCTAATTACCTAGCCATGGGTAGAACATCCCCTACTCTTTTATACAGGGAGAAACAGGGGGTGATCGAGAAGAGCGCTACCTTTCAATGGATTGATGACCTCCTATTCAAAATAGGGCCCGACCAGATAGTGAGGAGATGTGTAACAGAGCAAGAGTTCTCGGAGATACTCAAAGCCTATCACAATGAGCCATGTGGTGGGCATTTTTTAGGAGAGGACTACGTACAAGGTGTTACAAATAGGGTATTTTTGGCCCACCCTATTTAAATATGCAGTCGCATACGCCAGCAAGTGTGATGAATGCCAAAGAATGGGTAGGCCGACCCACAGGGATGAAATGCCCCTTCAACCTCATGTACACATTGAGCCCTTCGATAAATGGGGCATGGATTTCATGGGACCCATCAACCCACCTTCAATAGGAAGGAGGTATATTCTAGTCTACATAGACTACGTCACCAAGTGGGTCGAAGTCCAGGCATTGAGAGATTCTAAGGAGAGGATGGTGGCTGAATTCTTGTTCACCCATATTTTCACAAGGTTTGGAGTGCCCAAGGAAATTACAATGGATCAAGGACCCCAATTCACCTCTAGGTTAATCGAAGAATTGATGGAACAATATAGGGTATGACACAATAGAACCACCCCCTACCATCCATAGGTGAATGGGCAGGTGGAGGTGACCAACAAGGAGTTAGAAAACATCTTGATGAAAATTGTGCAGTAGCACAAGAAGGATTGGGCTACCAGATTATCGGAGGTAGTATGGGCATATAATACAACGTGGAAATCAACCATCGGGTTCACACCCTTCCAACTGGTATATGGGAAGGATGCAATGATGCCCATAGAATTTGAGGTCAAGATGCTCAGAATGATAGTTGAACTGGACCTAAGCCTGGATGAAGCATAGAGGGAATGAATTCGATAGCTAAACCAGTTGGATGAATTTTGAATGGATGCCCTCCAAAGGACAAAAATCATGCAGAAGCAAAGGAAACAGTGGCATGACCGCCACATTAAAACAAAATAGTTCAAAGAGGGAGACTGGGTTCTATTGTATGACTCCAGATTCTAGGAATGGAAAGGAAAATTGATGCAAATATGGATGGGACCATACGAGGTGGTGGAAATAATTAAGAATGGTGTTGTGTGGGTCAAGACAATTTTGACAGTAAATGGCCACCGGTTGCACCCATATCACAAGTCTGAAAGCATGCTGGTAGAGTCCAGAATAGGCATGGGGGAGACCCCATCCGAGTAAAATTCTCTAGAATTCTCAACAACATGGTGGGCGCAGAGGTGTCCACCAAAAACAAGCTAGATTAGTTTCCTTTATTTTTTAGCTTACGGTGTGTTTTTGTAGGGATAACGCCCGCATGCAAGCTGTAGGTATCCTGAGAGCCAGGGCCTAACAGGCACGAATTGCATTTAAACTGCATTTTTCTTTTTTTCTCATTTTATTTTTGTAGGGGAATGGCCTGATTGCTCAAACAATAGGCATCTCTAGAAATAGGGCCTAAGACCGGCTCAACATCCATGAACCTACGCAATAGGAGGATAGCATTGATCTAGGCATAAGGTGGGCACCAATTAACCATAAAGAAAAATTATGCACCCCTATGCCTGGATGAAATGGATGCTGACGTAGCACGAGCAAAAATTCAGGAGGCTTGATCAACCCCACATCAACAGGCATGTCAACCATCGATGACTTTTCAAATGATGGAAGAACAGACAACCTTAGAAGGAAAGTGCCTTACTCTGGTGCCTTACTCTGGAGGAAGCAACGCCTTACTCTAGAGGAGCGATGCCTTACTCAGCCAAGGAGGCACCACCCTAGAGCATTATTTCAATAGTACAAGGGGAAGCACCTTACTCGGGTGCCTTACTTTGGAGGAGAAGCACCTTACTCGGGTGCCTTACTCTAAAGGAGTGATGCCTTACTCAGCCAAGAGGGCACCACCCTAGAGCATTCTTCATAAGTCAAGCGAGAGGTAGGCACCTTATTGAGGTAGGCACCTTATTAAAGTAGGTGCCTTACCCAGGTAGGCACCTCACTCTGCCAAGAAGGCACCACCACCCGAGATATATATATATATATATATATATATATATATATATTCCCATGGGAGGTGCCTTACTGTAGTGCCTTACTCCGGAGGAAGTGACGCCTTACTCTGGCACCTTACTTCGGAGGAACGTGCCTTACTCCGCCTTATTTTAAGGTAGGCACCTTACTCAAGTAGGCACCTTACTCAGGTAGGCGCCTTACTAAGGAAGGCACCTTACTGAGGTAGGTGCCTTACCTTGGTGCCTTACTCAAGCAGGTGCCTCGATCAATTCAAAAAACACATGCACAACTTGGCAGTACGAGGAGCAGTCGAAGCCAACACCATCATCTCACATGATGGAAATCTGAAAGCACCCAAAAATATTTTGAAATCATTGGGCAGGATTTTTGCATGTCCCAAGGCCAACCATCGAGGAGATATGCATCCCAACTTGAACCAATAGGATCCACCACATTTTTAGCAGTAGGACCTCGAGCGAACCAGGAATGCAGTACCCAAGGTGACGTAATCAACACATGGGAAAAATATCATCGAATAGCAATTTGGCATACTCCACGCAGCACGAAATGACCAATCAGGTATGCGCATGATTTTATTTAGATATATACATAATTTTTTCATATAATATGCCTCTCTAAAAATAATGTCGGTGCAAGAATTGAATTCACCCCACATGCCTAATACGTCATGTCGGACGTTAATTCGGGTGGCGTACCCTACCAACCCCAATGAGGAAACAATTTCCAGAGTTAGGCACCTGAGTTTATAAAAAGGTGCCTTACTGAAGGTAGGGCATCAAACCAGTTGAAACCAGTAGAGAATTCGCCATGGGTGGATGATCAAAGAATCATGCACTCAAAAAGCATGAGCCCAGTGGCACTAAGGGGATCAGGGGAGAAGTGGCATATCGGTTCGAAGCAGTTGAGTGGATGAATTATTGTCGCCTGGTCAGCCAAGACCAGGATGTAGAGGCAACAAAGGAGTTTGCTATCACTGTGAATAGAGGTGCTACTTGATTATATGGACTAGAGATTCTAGTCACTCTAGAGCACATCGTGCATGTCACCAGCCTCCCCCTTACTAGGGAATGCACGTATAAATATGGTATGGTAAAGAAATGCACATAGGTATTACTAGGAAAAACAAACATCCCATGCGACCAACATGGGCTTCCAAAATAGAAGCTCTCGATGCACCTGAGGAAGCTCTTCGAGCAGGTGGTGAGATACTTCACATGCACCGGGAAGTATTCATACCTGAACGTGAACCACATGCAGTTCCTGAGCCACCTGGTGCATGGGCAAGAAATTAACATCCCGTTCTACCTAGAAAATGCCCTGTAGGATGAGGCATCACGATATCAGAGAGGGCATCCTCTACTCTAGCCCACCATGGGCTAATTACAGCCCTGATCTGCCATGCAGAGGAGCATAGGGGAAGCTCATCGATGGTAGGGGCTGAACACTCTAGTGCACAAGAGCAAGTGGTGGCCAAACCAGAGCAAGAGGTCAAATTATGAGGATCGACCAAAGAAGTTAGGGCTGAATCCTTCGATGCATCAGAGCAGGTAGCAATAGAGGTAGAGGATGATGTCAAATTAAGGGGAATGTCCGAAGAGGAACACCCTCGATTCTCACCAAATGTTGTGGAGGAAGGGCAGAGCTCTCTACCCAATTATATGGAGGAAAGGCCGAAACCTTCCAGCCCCAAACCTACAACACGATGGATAGAGCGCATACATGGTCAAAGGTGAATGTGGCACCTAATCCTCACAAGTGAGGAGGAGGAAGAAGATGTAAAGCTTAGCTTCATGGCCCAAACCTTACAAAATTTGGTTGCTCAAAGCCTGCAAGACCCGTAGCCCTCAATGGGCATGCAACAACAGCCCGAGGTACCAATGGAAGAGGACCACATCGAACAGGGTGAGAAATCTATGATGTAAGTATTATTCGATGAATACAAGGAGATGACTATGAGAAAAATTTAGAGGCAGGAGGCCACCATCACCCAATTCCAACAATTGATCCAACAACTGAGGGTAGAAAACCAATAGCTACAGGCCCGGGCGATCGAAAGGTGGGATACCTCTACCCAAACAGATTGGGCAATTGAGGTGCCCATGAATTCTCCAACCTCACCAGAGAGAATAGTCTCATCTAGGGTAGTCAGGTCTGATGCCCAAAATGAGGAATTAGAGGTAGGAGAAGGATCATGCACCTCTGATAGAGGAATTACAGAGGAATAGGGAATTCTATTTTTCAAATAGAAACCCCTATTATCAATATCGATGATGACGAGGAGCCTTCAAGGTAGAGTCAAGGGCAAGACCCTAAACTTGAAGGCAAGAAGGAGTCCCTAGGTCTCCAAGAACCCAAAATTGAAAGGGGACTACCTGAGGAACTAGAGGAGCAGGCACCGGATGACAAGGGCACAGGAGGAACAACTACGGGGGACCCCCGATCAGAGGAACAACTCCCTAGATCATCCAATAGGGAGACAACCTCCATGGGAAAGGAAGACCTCCCCACATAGGCCATTACAATACCAGGAAAAGGAAAGGGGAAGGCACCTCAAACAACTCAGAAGAGGGCCAAAAGAAAGGCTAGGGTAACATTTACCAAACCGAACCCTCATTCAGATGAAGAATGGGAAGTAGGTGTATAGGCCTTCACTGAGCGGAAGGTGAAATTTAAATAACTCCATAAGGAGTTCGAGGAGGCAAAGGTAGCTAGGAAAGCTACCAAAAAGGAAGAAAGAGGGCCAGGCATCTATGTGAATCCTACCGACGATGACCAATTTTGGGATATCTATGGTTCGTCATCGGGTTAGCCCTCTAAAATGAAGAAGTGGCTAGAAATATGGGGAGTATATGGACCAGAGGTAGAGGCAACAGCAATCATGGTAGAAAATGTCAGCCTCACCCCTGAGGAACTTTGGCTATACAAGGCCAGCGTGGTTGTGTGGAAGAGGGATGACTCTGACATTCCCTTTAGAGAGCTACGACCACAACACGTTGACCTATGGCAGGAAGCAGAAGTAGCCTTCCAGAAGGGAGCAACGACTGTGGTAGCCATGCCCAACACAAGTGTTAGGCCAAGTAAGAGATAGAGCCAGTGCAATAGGAAGTTGATGTAGAATATAGGCCAACCCAACAGCTGGTTGCCAACGTAGCCGAAGGATAGCGTAACCCAAGGATGCCCCACAACAAACTAGGGCCCCTCAATAGAAATGGAAGCCTCAGGAAGGAGAGCAAGCCAAGGCCACCAACAAGAAGAGGAAATGAAGAACAATGGCCTATAGGGAGGAGGTGTTTACCAATTTTAGGTGCCACGAGGGCGTGGCACATATTAGGCATGGGGGGATGATGAGCACCTGATATGCTCATATTTTTGTATATGTACTAATGGTTTTTGCGTGGCACTATATAAGGAGTTGTGTATTTTTATGAAATATTATGTATGTATTTAATGAATTCATGTGTATTATCTAATCCAAGTGTGAAGTGTGTTTTGTGTAGTTATTTCCTAGATTTTGTCATCTTTTACTCAATCGAGGTCCTACATGGACCTGGCACGGTTTCATTCAATCAGACGAAGGCATACGAAGGTAAGCGCCTTACTGAAGTAGGTGCCTTACTCAAGTAGGTGCCTTACTAAAGTAGGCACCTTACTCAAGTAGGTGCCTTACTGAAGTAGGCACCTTACTAAAGTAGGCGCCTTACTGAGTTAGGCGCCCTACTCAAACGAATACCCAGATTACGCGTGTTGACCAAAGACTAGAGGGGGACCCCATTGACCACCGTTCCACATCATCTATGGGAAACCACTGATGCACGAGTTGTCCCAACCAGAGTAGGTGAACACGTAACCATTTGCGAAGCAGAACCATACGAAATGAAAATCGCCCGATTGCAAGTAAACGACGAGGAAGCTGATCATCGTGCACTGGCTACAGTAACTGAACTATCCCAGTTTAGACTGTAATCGGGATGCTTGTTGTAACATAACTACCACAAGAAGTTCTATGTGTAGTATATAAACACACAGACTTCTCTGTAGCAGGGGAAGCATTCTTTTATAATACTATCACATGTAATATTTTCTGCATTGATTAATAAAGCTTGAGCATTTTCTTATCTGCATGCTGCATTCATGATTTTCTAGGCAGAATCTACTGGACCTCGGGCCCACTCCAAGCCAGTATTCTTCCCCTATTCTTAGTTAGTCTTTTCATATATTTAATTACGTGTGGTAGTATGTTTTGAGTTCCTAGATTAAATCTAATTATTTTATAGTTGTATTCTTTTTATGGTAGATGTATTACTGCTTTCAAGTGTGGTGTGTTTACGTTTATGCATTTCATTTGTATGTAAGTTTTCTTGGCATGGACAATTCAACTGATATTTCATGAACACCCCCCAATGGTAGTTAGTGGATTCATCTCTAAGGTGGTAGTGTGGGTGGTTTCAATCGTGGCACTTCTAAAGTCTACGTGCTCCCGGGTTGACAATTTAAATGCGAGTGTTGTGACAATTATAGGATAAAATTAACCAGTGTTTGGCACCCAACAATGACAATCCCAAAGGAAGGGTACCTAGTTTCAAAAAATATTTGAGTTGAGAAAACCAATCTTGATACAAGTCAGCTTGGACCATATGAACTGTTTGTTCCTCTCTAGATACACCTCACACGAATATAGAGTGGGAGAGAACCTTAAGGTAGATGATAATTTTACTATCACAAGGATTTTGTGAGACCAAGGACCCCCAGGAAGCATGGTTCAAAAAGTCTTGAATTGGGGAGAACCCATGTTGGTAGGGTTCAACCTGTATCATGTGAATATTTTGCTTGTCTTTAAAAATATCTCGCGAGACCACAACTTGGAAGAGCATATTGAATTGCATGGTTGTGCCATCATCCAATGGGTTATATGGAATTAGATATCCCAAGGAATCCATTGAATTTGCAAAGTAGTTGGATGATCAAGGTACAACCTCAATGTTGTACCCTTCGAATTTATCTAGTAATTTATCCACAAGATATTTGTAGGATTTAAGATTGAATACTTGCATTGATAAATTCCATTAACATGGTTAACTATTAACAAGAAGTCACCAAAGATGTATAGTTTATTTATGTTCATGACGAGAGCCATTTGAAGACCCAAAAAGAGGGCTTCGTATTCAATATTTTTGTTGGTGTAGGGGAAATCAAGTTTAAATGAAAGAGGAATAGGAGCCCCTTGTGGCATGAAAAACATGATGCCTACACCACCCCCTTGCTCACATTTTGAACCATCGAAGAATAGCGTTATATCCACTGTGTTTATTTGTTCTTTAGGTTCTTTGGACTGTGACAGTGCAAAGACTACATCATCAAAAATTTCTATGTTTAGTGGCTTATCATCAAGGAGAGGAGCTTCTGCTAGCTAATTAGTGATGACCTGAACTTTAATAGAATTTTGACTTATAAATTCAAGTTCAAACTTCGTCAAAAGCATTATCCACTTTACAGTATGATCGTTGTGATAAGTATGACTCATCATATATCGTAAAGGGTTTTCTTTTGAAATGACATACATGGTTTGATTTAACATGTAATGTTAAAGTTTATTGATGGAAAAAACCACCGCTAAACAAACCTTCTCAACATAAGCGTACTTGAGCTTGTAATTTACCAAGGTGCGGCTAAGGTAATAGATGGTTTGTTCTTTATTTACCTCATTATTTTGGGTCAGCATGGTCCCTAGGGAAAAGTCAATGGCCATAATATATAAAAAAATGAAACACCTGGTCAGGGAGAAGATAACATTGACAAAGATGCCAAGTATTGTTTAATATCATCAAAGGATTTTTGGCACTCCTGATCCCAATAAAAAATGATCTCCTTTTGTAATAAGTGGTTTAAAGGCTTGCGTTTATCTAAAAGTTGTGTTATGAAGTGTCGAATAGATGAAAATTTTCCTTGCAAGCTGCGTAGCTGCCTAAGATTAGTAAGTGGAGGCATATCCATGATTACCTTAACCTTATTTGGATCTACTTCAATACCTCGTTTGGAGACTATGAAGCCTAATAGTTTCCTACATGTAACTCCAAAAATGCACTTCTTAGAATTTAAGCACATGTTGTACTCTAAGATATGATTGAAGACTTTTTCTAACACATCAAGGTGGTCCTGACGCAGTAAAATTTTTGCTAAAATATCATCCATATAGTCTTCCAAAATATTGTGCATGTAATCATGAAAGATGTAAGTCATAGCCCACTGATAAGTGGCACCAAAATTTTTAAGTTCGAAGGGCATGAATTTGTAATAGAAAGTCCCCCATAGGATGGTAAAAGTTGTTCTGGGTTGATCTTCAAGGTTAACCCGAATTTGATTGTAACCCAAAAACTATCCATGAGGGAGAGTATTTTATGACTGACTATTACGTCAATGAGTGCATCAATGTTTGAGAGTGGAAACTCATCCTTGGGACTCGCTTTGTTTAGATCACAAAAATCAGTGCATATGCGAATCCCCCCATTCGGTTTCCCTATAGGGACTATATTTGAAACCTAGTCAAGGTAATCAATAGGTTGGATAAATATTGCATCCAACAAATTTTGTAACTTAGCTTTTACTATTAAGGCTATTGTTGGGTGCATTTTATGGAGTTTTTACTTAATTGGTTTGATCTTTTGATCGAGTGTTAAGTTGTGAACAACCAAGTTTGGATCAAGACCCGACATATCTTTATAATACCAAACAAAAGTTTTCTTATATTTTGTTAGGAACTTTATGAAATTGGCTCATTTTGTAGCTGATAAACTTTGTCCTAATTTGACAACTTGAGGATTGTTAGGATTGGTACCAATACCAACGTCAATTTCTTCTTCCACTAGCATGTGGAGTCCCTCCTTCATTTGGTGAGGCGTAGGGATTAGATAAATATCATCAACTAGATTTAGAGAATCGAAGGTATCATTAGGTTTAACCTCAAATTTAAAAACATCTTCGAATGGATCTAAGGAAAAGTGAAATGGTTGTAACATTTTTATGCAAGGTAGGAACTCTTTCGAAAATGATGGGGAAGCAGTGTGATCAAAATAAATAGCCTCAATATTGACGTGCACAGGTTTTGAAGGGTTACCTAGGTAGTGCAGTGGTGTGGTGAGGTCAATGAAGATCATATTTATGGTTGGTGGATAATATCCATTCTCTGGTGGAAAAAGCCAATCGAAGATGGGTGGATGTAGATGTATTAGGGGTGGTTGTGGTGGTGGTGGAACGACAGGGTGTGGCCTAGGGAGAGTGCAAGAAATGGAGTACCTCAATGGGAGAAGTTGGCACATAAGGGATAGTGGTGATTACAAAAAAAGACAAAGATAAAATTCATCTAGATAATTTGAGGGGCTCAATGGCAACTTATTCATCCTTTGAGCTAGCTGAAGCAATAGAAATTACATCATAATTTTGGTAAGATTCATCATATTCTTCATCCTAATCTTCATCAAACTTCTCTTCTTCTTCAAACTCTATCCAATCATTTTCAAGCTCCCAATTTTCTTCAAAACCTTCAAAAATATCAGGAGACTCGATGATAATAATTGTAGTTTGGACATGGTCATTGAGCAGATGATTATAACCCAGGCCAACATATTTGTTAGGATCGATATCATTTCCATAACCTAAAGTTAGGTGTTGGAGGGAATCAACAAGGAGTTCATCGGGCATACGTATGGAGTAGCCTAGCTCAAACGTATCCATAGGTAGCTAATATTAGGGGTCCAGAGGGATCTAAAGACCTTGATCATACTATCCTAAGCCATTTTCTCGCTAATGGTGATGATGAAAATACTATAATGCAAAGGATGAATTTGACATGTACTCGATGTTGGCCTGGAAGGGTTCTCCATCCTCTTCCATTTGATGGAAAGTATTTAAGGGAACATCAAATCTACCATAAACAAAATTTGTTTGATTTGGTGGATGTCGTAGGGGAATTATTGTGCCAATGGGTAATGGCATGACAAGAGATCAACCTATGTCTTGAACTATCTCAATAAGGGGAGTGAATATGAAATTTTGTACTGTGTACTAGAATCCTGGGCTAGACATATGTATTGTGACTTGTGAAGGACTGGGTGATGATGATGGTGATGTGGGTTATGATGGGGTATATGTGGAGGGTGAAGGTTCATCCCTTGTATGAGATATATGGATGAAAATTGTGGAAACAATTGAGATCAAAGGTGTGAGAGGTGGCTTCGATGATTAGGATATGGATGATGTTAGAGTATATTAAATCATTTGGGTCATGTAAATTTACCACCTTTGGTACATCGTTAGAGTAGGAGATTACTTTAGGGGGAAGATAGCTAGTTACTTCAAGCAATGTAATAAATGCACAAGTGTCAATATGCAAGTTGTAATGTGCAAGGTGTCCCCTTGTATAGCTAGGTTGAGTGTTGGCCAAGGAATCTATATTCCTATATAAAGGGCCTCATAGTGAGTGATCAAAGACATCAAGTAGATCAAGAATATCAAGTTCATCAAGTTCTTTATAGTAGAGAGTAGTATATAGTGGTATAGCTCCTTAATGGAGAAAAATGTAGTACTTTAGCTTATATTATTGGAGTGACCATAGTTTGTTCTTATCCAAGTACTCCTAAGTGTGAAGCAAAATTTTGATTGGGAAAGTAGCAGGACTTAGAGAGTGCAGTATCTTTTGGGAGGTAAATTATTTCCTTAGGATACCTATCAACCATAACTAACATCCTAGGAATCCACATTTTTATTGTTTGTATTGCATTCCTCAAAAGGGGGTGTGCGCAAACTACCTTTCATTAATTTTCATTTCACCTATTAGTTTTTATAGGAATAGGATCTCAAAACCAAAACACACAAAAACACATCAAAAAAATTATTAAAAATCAACAACAAAAAAAATCAAAAATAAAAAAAATGCAAAAAAAAATTACTTTCTTGCTTGTTTGTTTATTTACTATTTGCATAGTTTAGACAATGGTAACAACACACAATCAAGCTCAATCAAGAGCCAGTGTTGTTGAATACCCACAAGTATAAGTGGAACTTCTTCGATTTAGTCTAGAGGACCTTCCATTCTTGACTGGCACCCTGGCATATACCGTAACTTGAATATATCTTATAGGGAATCTGACCTTCAGGAAATCCCTATTTAGGAATCACCCACAAGTCTTTAGTATGATCAAAAAGGAGAATTTCCTAATCTAGATACTTTGCTTGATTTTTATAAAAATAATCATCCACCCTTTGAGGGGCCTAGTAGGGTAGTTTCATGCATTCACATCACAGCTCGTCCTAGAGAACCATTAGAATTAGTGTGAGAGTACATCCCATACCAAGATGACTGCTACTAGGATTACCCAACTGAGCATCTATCTATAAATCAAGAACATGATCAAGAGGATACGTGTGTTAATCGACATTCTCATAAAAAAGCCATGTTAGCTCTCACATTCGTTATAGATGAGGGTGACATAAATCTTAATATGTTTCAAGAGAGACCATTCATTCAAGAATGTTGTGCTTTGGCACCACCTGATTACACAAATCTCACTTTCAAACCAGAATACCAGGTCAATGAAACCTTTAGGGATCAACAAAAATAGATTGTAGATCCTACTAGGGGTGAGAGATAATACAAGCCCATCCATATTATAGATACAAGGGTAAACATACCTAATAGGATGCACCCAAGAGTAGGGGAATTTTTGGTGATGAAGTCTGAAAAGCCACTCGTGGGGGCTACTATGTAAATGGACCAATATGTAGTAGGAGATGAATGCCCACGTCGCGTGATTACTGTTAGTTATTGGTGATGGAATACAACTAAATGACATTATATTGCCTCATGAGTGTGTGGTTCATTTTAAACATTTTATAATAAGGAAACAACGAGCATACAAATGATCTTTCACTAAATGCAAAAAAATATACGTTTAATATCCAGAAAACCCTATATGATATTTAGCCTTTGATCAGGCAATAAGGCAGGCAAACCACATAAATGCAAATATAGATCATATCGTACTAAGATGGCTATAAATAGAGATCATATTGACTTGAGACGATCATAGACAGAGACCATATTGCCCTGAGATGGTCACTGATAGAGACCATATCGACTTGAGACGATTGTTGTCTGACTGTTTTAAACCAATAAAATCTTTGCAAATGCTTTAAATCTATCTTTTTCTACTTGCTTTTCTAGAAATAAAAAAGAGAAAGATAGCAAAACTTATCATGAAAGCCTACATTTGTAGAAGATTTGCTAGTTTATTACTATTTTTGATCCTTTTTTGGGGTCGTCTTGACCTGAGATGACTGCAATACAGGGGCCATATTGATATGATATGGCTGTAATTTAGTGGCCATCTCGATTTGAGATGATTATGACTATGTACTTGTAAAAGTAAAATTTTATCAGTAATAAATAAAAAATATAAAAAAGGGACTACATCCCACCGTGATCGCCATCTGAAAGCCCAAAAATCTTACACCAACAACAAAGTAAATATAGCAATATATATAATTGAAACACAATGATAAAATAGTAAAATATGGAGCCCTCTTTATATTAGAAATTTGCTTTTTCAATGTGTTACAATCAGATCCCCTCTGAGGGGATGCTACCCATGATACAAATATTACAATAAAATATCCGGGTGCATTGTAAATGATCTCCTTGCTCTAACACGGTTTGTCTAGGAGTGGGTTTTATCTAACCAATGCTACTAATTGGATGTGGATCTTGGAATCTTTGTCGTTGTAGAATCCTGTTATTTGCATACAAATAAACATGAAATAGAAGGAAAGCAAATGCATGAAATAAATATAAACTAAATGTAAAAATCACAAAATTGCTTTTCTATGCTAAACTAGAAAGAAAATTGGAAAAAGCAGGTCTTTGGCCAAGACCTTCTTGGGTTGAGATGACCTTGTGTGCGTATCATCTTAGATCAAGGTGACCGCTATCCCTAGACTATGTCTTTCCAAGACCAAGTTTGGGTGACATCCAAGATACCTCGGGGTGTGTTGTCGATGGATTGTTGCGCTAGGAGAGTGACTTGATGGATCAGATCAGTCACTGTTGTGAAGATGTTTGATTACATAAAATATAGAAGCATGAATTTCAATCCCTTACAGTAATCTAGTAGCATGGTCTCAGTAGTAGGAGGGCTTGGAGGATCAAAATGGGGCAGCACTTCGTTGCACGAAAGCTTGAGCTTGAGGTATGATTTTGGCAACACTTCATTGCTCAAAAACTTTAATTACGAATATTTTTTAACTAAGGGGTGAGTGCCAATTTATAAACTTATCAGATGGAAGCTAAAAATAGCAAAAGCAAACTGCATGAAAAAGCAAGGATTCAGTTTGCATTAAGAAAAGTGAATGCTTATATCTGAAATCTCATGCGATTGATAATGGTATGTGCTTTTATAATTTTGGCCCATGTAGGGCGCTGAATGCCTTTTGCGAGATCATGCGCAGGATTAATTGGTAGTTTTGGTTGCTAGTTATGTGCCCTTATATTTTTAAACTTACTTTTTGGCAACTGTATTGGGTCAATATGACCACGGTTTGCTGATTGTCTCGGGTCGAGATGACCATGGTTTTATGGGGAATTATACTTGTTTAAGTGGTGAAACCCACTATTTTATCCTTGAAGCTATCCAAGGTGGTTTATGTGGTCTAAAAGGAGTCCATTTAGGCAGTCTCCTCAAAATGACATGTTTTAGGTGTCTACACTAAATGTGGGTGTAGATCGATCAATGCTATATCTTAGTGCACCTTTAGGTTGGGGCATGCTTGGAGTGTCAAAGGAAGGTCTCATACTAATTCAAAGACTAATGCTAGAGTGTTGTCTAACTTACTACCCTACTACTGGAATGCTCACATGTTAAGCCAAGCATCCCTTCTACCCTTTAGGCATGACTTATATGTTTGATCCCATGTCCATGAAATAATTATGTATGAACTTATCTCTATAGATCAACATTAGGTAGTATTGAGTGTGCAAATGACACATAGTCAAGGGCATGATAATGTACTTGGAAAAAATATTTGTTCCCTCTTGAAAAGGAAGTATTTTCTCCAAGGTTTGGGTATGCCAGGTCTTGGCCAGTGTGGATAGACTCAAAGGTCATTGATAATTGTTCCTTCAAGGGGCCTTTGTTGGTTATGAATCAAAAGAAAATTTCTTATGCAAAATGCTCTAAAAATAAACATTTAAGTATCTAAAATAATTCCACTAAATTAATACTTAAACAAACATGAGTTGAGTGGAATTACAATTGAGCAACAAAAGATAAATTTTAAGCACAATGATTACTCAATTCATATCATTCATTGCATTTAAGATATATTGCACATATATAACAACAATGATCATTGAATTTGTATGAAATTTTAAAATATGCTGCAAGAAACCAACTTCAATGCTTTGAATGAAAATTAATCTACTCCTAATAAGATCCAAAGAAAATTCAAAGGTTTGAGGATAACAAAAAACAAAGAAAAAAAAGCTAATACTACCTTGAACTCTAGTTCTAGTTTTATAAAGTAAAAAATTTGATTTAAACCAACCTCAGCTCGACCAACATTCACATAACATAAGGCCTGATATGGTGCAATCTTCAAAGGATCAATAGATAGTGAAATGAATTGAATACAACCACCATCAACATGCACAGATTGAACACAACAAATTTTGAAAGCCTTATATTATAAAGATGTTTGTTGAGTACACAAATTTAAATTTTTCCACTCAGGTGGATTACAAGAATAGAGCTCAAAAGCATAGAGGCTTGGTTCAAAAAGGCCATCCAACTACAAGCAAAGAAAATGCAAAGGAGAAAAACTAAAGAGGTAGATAATATATGGTAATTGACCTTTATAACTAATAGGTGATCCACTATTTATACAACTTTTTGGCCTTCACCCAATGTTACATTTTGTAATTAATTACTAATTAATTCTATGATGTACTCCTTAAGATTTGCTTCTCAGTCATACTGTGGCCATGCCTCATTAAGTCAACACTATTTTGGCCATGCATCATAAAGTCTTTATTTACTTGATGCTTTGGAGCTCTGTAAAAACCATACTTCATTAAATCTTCACTTCTCTATAGTCTGAGTTGGCCATTTATTTCATCCATTTGTTTTCCAATATGCTTGCACTTTCTTTATCTACATTAAAATTCCATGTTCACCACTAAGTCTACCATATTCAATATAGCCACTAGCAAGAATTCTACAAATGACAAAGGAAAGAAAATAAAATTTAGAAATTTAAAGCTTTTTAATTTTTAATTAATTATATATATTTTTACAAGAAAACAAATTGTAATTTTATTTCAAGAGTGAAAGAAATTTACACTTCTCAAGTTCCTTAGCACAAATAGAAACCCAAATAAAATTAGATTATTGGAATTCAAAGATATAATTAAAATTGGGTAGATCAGAGAGGAAAAAACCCTCCCTTTGAAATAGCATGGGGATAATAAAGATAAATATCCTTATATATCAATACTTAATCATCCAAACAACCTCCATGACCAAAACTTGGATAGAAATCAGTGAAAAACCAACTAAATAGAAAATAAACAGTTAGAAACTGCCATAAAGATCTAATCAAATGAAACAACCCCACAATAATAAACCCAAAGCTAGCATAGAAACTAGGGATATGATATGTGAGTAAATGAAGAAACTCCATCCTTGTTCTCTTCCATTTGCAAGAAACCTTATGGAACCTGTTGATATTTTGATAACCTATTTGCTTCTTGATTTAATTCCCTATAAACATGTGCAAAAGAGATATTTTCAAAAAGAGAAATCACCTCCAGTAGTTCATCTCCCATTGGTCTAAGCAAATTATTTTTAATTGAGTATATCTATTCATCCAATTGATGACTACAGTGGAACCTCCAAAAAATTGTAATTTTTTCACATTTCTCTCCACAACACACTTTATTAACAATCTCAATACCCAAAACTCAGCAAAATTGTTGGAACCTATCTCAAGACCTACTTTAAATTTGATATAGTGGGTATATGAGAAGTACAGAATGCCTCCCACACTACTAAAATATTAATGTCTCTAACTAGCCCCATAAAAAAAACCCATGGTTGAGACTTTTCAATAAATAAATTGTCTACTTGTCAAGGTTTCTTATGTTTGTTAGGCCCTTTGTTGATTGAGACCAAAGTCCTCACTTGAAATATGACTTGAAATGGGGGAATTAACTTCCCTTCAAAAATAGCTGCATTTCGTGCCAACCATATACCCCAACATATAAGACATGGTAAAGAAAGAAACTATTTCAAATATTTTTTCAAAAACCACTATCTTAAGCATACCTCCATTGTTTCTCCTTCCCAAATATTTTGTACTCCAGTTATTTGTTCAGCTTCTAACCAAACCTATTGAGAAAAAGGACATTTGATTAACAAATGTGTGATGTTTTCCTCCTCTGACTAACACAACATAAAAATACTTGGACCTTGTTTGCTTCTCCTCTGTAAAAATTCCCAAGTCAAATCCTTATTTCTCAAAGCTAACCACATGAAAATACTTATCTTTTTTGGGACATATAATATCCAAATTAGCTTCCATCACCAAGTAGACCCTTGAGGATGAGGGTCAAAACTTGCTTTGCAACCAAGTCTAGCCATTTATTGACCCCTAGATTTTTTGTATACCAAAGAAATAGTATCTGGTTCATCTCTCAGCTTGATATGACTCTTATTAAGACTATCAGTGTAAGCCTTCCACAAAAAAGCCTGCTCATCAGAAAAACCCATGACTTGATACTGATTCCAACCTTGGGTCCAAAGACTAGAATAGTCTGATTCCTCCACCTAATGAAGAAAGTAAAAACCCTTATCTTGTAAAGAAATTATCATAGATTTCGATAACAAAATGTTTTCTCTACAACCCAAAATAGAATTAGCCTCTATTCTAACTTGTTCACCATTGCCCACTTTCCAAGCCAAATATTTTCCAATCATAGGAAAGGCCTGTACTAGTACCTTCCATTGAATGGAAATATTTTTAATGTTTTTTTGTGTACTTATGATCCAATCCATAAATATCCCTAGATACATATAATTCTATTCAATAATATTCTTCCATAATCCTCCTTTGGCCTAGCAATACTCTGCCACTTAACTAAAGGAATGCCTTCATGTTCCTTGCGTCCAGTCCAAAGAAATTTGAAGCAGAGTTTTCTTGTTTTCTCTAGAAATCCTTTGGGAATGAAGGTCAAGAAGTGCCAAAACACATGAATTTCCTCAAGAACTAATTTTACAAGTGTTAATCTCCTACTAATAGACAACCATCTATTACACCAATGGTTAATCCTAAATTCAATCTTCTCTAAAAGCCATCCCAAATCTCTCTTCCTATAAATTTTTGGCTTCAATACAAACCCCAGATACTTAAAGAATTCCTAGAAATATAAGAGAATAAAAGGATTTTTTTTGATTAGATCCTATGTAGTCTCATTATCTAGACCATTAAAGCAAATAGAGGATTTTTGAAAATTTATCTCCATGCCAATAGCAATATTGTAAGTGTCCAAGATTTCCTTCAAATTTCTAGCTTCCCTTAAACTCCCATTTGTGGATAACAATACATCATAAACAAATAATAAATGAGATAAATAAAGAACCCCCACTTTGATCCTGGACAAGGATCCTACCCTATTTGCATCCAAAACATCTCTACTCAATCCTTCAACAAACAACATAAAAATAATGGAGATAAAGGACATCCCTGTCTCAGTCCTCTCGAGGGTCTAAAGAATTTGGAAGCTGATCCATTGATAAGAACAACAAAATATACAAAATAAATACATCCCATAATCCACTTTACTACTAGATAGCTAAAACCCACATGTAAGAGCATCAATATGAGATACAACTAGCTAGTTCTATCATAAGCTTTAGATAGATCTAGTTTAAGGACCATTGTACGAAGATTTTTGGTTTTAATAAATTATAGGACCTCTTGTGCAGCTCCTATGGCTTCAAAAATTTGTCTACCTACTAAAAACCCAAATTGCTCTTGGAAAATAACTTCAAAGAAAATCTTCTTCAATCTAACAACTAGAATCTTTGCAATGATTTTATAGATACAATTACACAACAAAATAGGTCTAAATTCATCAAACGTTTCAAGCTTCTCATTTTTTTGAATCAAAGATAAAAAAGTGGAGTTAAAAGCTCCCAAAACCTGACCACTCAACCTAAATTCATCCATTCCTATGAGAAGATCCTCCTCAACCAGATCATAGAATACTAGGAAAAACTCCATAGGCCATCCATCAGGTCTTGGACTTTTATCCTTTTGAAAGAAGTCAGGGCAAATTTTAGTTCTTCTCTTTCATAAGTAACTAATTATCCTCTATCACAAAACTGGGGAAGAAAGTAGTTAAATTTAAAATTTCCCCAATATTGACTCTATCAAGTTCTTTATAGATAGATTGCAAATATTTTACTCTCTAATCTTCTAACTCAAAAAAACTCGTAATGAGGACCCCTTCTTCATTCTACATCTCCTAGATAATTTTAACCTTATTCCTCTGATTATCAAAATTATAAAAAAACTTACTATTTTCATCCATTTTTTAACCATACAACTCTAATTTTCATTCTCCATTCAACATCCCTCCATTCCAATAATTTATTCTTCTTAATTTCTAGCTCAACCAGTCTTGTTTTCTCCTCCCCTTTAAACAAACCAACCTCATTATTTTTATGAATTTCTGAAATTTCCTTCTCAACCAACTTAAGATCTCTATCCATACTCTCCTTTTTAACTACATTTCAAGATGACACAACTCCTTTTATTTTTTAGACCAAAAGTAAATTGAAAACTTGCCGATGACCTAGAACTTTGGTCATAACCAATCCATTCTTTTTTAATCAGTTATTGAAAATATTATTCCTCCAACCAAATTGGATTGAGCTTAAAAGGACTGTCAGGTTTTACCTCTTGAATTTCTAATTGAAGAAAAATGGGAGAATGATCTGAGCCACCTCCAGTATCAACCCATGATCGTTTTTTGTCTATTTCATTGTATATGTATCTGAGATCAAAAATCTGTCCAACCTTTCAACCAATTAAGAATTAATTAAGGATACTAAGTTTTCCTAGCGAGTCAAAAAACCCCCTAAATTTTTGGTAGCATCTAGATCCAAGAACTCCTAGTCCCTAAACAATTTACTTAACCCTTCAATAACTTTTGTACTTGCCCCCATGGTTTCTTGGAGAAGGATAACATCTAGATTATGAATTGCCACTAGCCTGGATAAGGCTAGTATTTTAGAGGGACTACGAAGACCTCGGATATTAAGGGATAACAAGATAATTTAAACATATTAGAGGGGTTTTGTCCCACTCTAAGGACCCCTTTTATAGAATTTTATTTACCTTGATGAATTTCCCTCAAAGCCTTCTCCTATGCATGAAACAAAAATAATTTCCTACCTGCTGAAGTAGTGGAAGATTCCTCTATATGGTCCAGACCTAACTCTAACCTTCCAACAACTGCACAAGTTCTCAGCTTGGATTCCCTTTTCCTAGAACATCCCCTAAAATAGATACCTCCCTAGGAGATTCACCTAATAAGTCACAAAATTTTCCCCTAATAGTAGAAATATTTGGATCATAATCCCTATTCAATGCATTTGAGGTTGCCAACCCATTGTCCAAAATCTTAGAAAATTCCTTGGCCCTAGGACTTCTCTTTGAACATTCATAAGGAAGTGTACAAAGTTCTTTATTACCTAAGTCCATATTATTCTCATGTATTGGATAGTAATTATCATAAGGCTTAGATGTCTGACCAACAAAATTAATAGTATCGGGTTCCAATCCTTTCATAGTTTTCTTTATGACTCTATCTCCTTCTCTAATAACTTGTGAACAGTGAAATGGAGATAAAGATAGGCCCAAAATTTCTTCCTCCTTCTACAGAGTTTTAGTTCTAGATTCAACAACATTCTTTTTGCTTTTTTGTGCCAAATAAAGGAGCACTATTGAGCTCTGAAAAATAGGTATCTCTTGATTGTTGTTAGCTGAATTGAAATACCCACTAGTCATTTGTTTTCTCTTCCATACTTTCTATGTGAAATCTTGAGAACATTCCTTAGTAATATGTCCATAAACATGACAATAAACACATCTAAAAGGAATCTTTAAATAATACAAGATTTGAGTATGAATTGTATTCCCCACAACTATCTCCATACAGTCTAGTAAGCCTTCACCGATATCCATCTCAACCAAAATCTAAGCTACAGACCAAAAAACACTAGATTTGAAAGAAATATCTATATCCAAGGTTTTACCTAATGAATCTCCAATCGCTTTCAAAGCTCTTTCTGACCATAAATCCATTGGTAGACCTAGAAGTTTTACCCAGATTAAGATTCTCCTAGAAACTTTAGTCCTAGGATCAAAGCAAGTCATCCAAGCCTTCAAAATAAAAAAGAAGACCCCCAATACCAATGACTTCCCAAAATTTTTGTGCATATTCCTCATATCGAAAAAGGAAATCTATCCATCCTTTGGTAAGTGAAAAATTGGCCCATATCCTAATATTGGGACCCATACCTTCTGCAACCACTCATTTAGTGTATTATCAACTATTTGATGTCCATGAAACTTTCCAATAAGGGCCTTCCCCAAAAACTCTAAAACTTGTTCCATCCTCAAGTCTTCTCCAACTACCATTATGATCTTTGAACTTCTCTTTTTAACCACTTTATGTGCCTTACACACTTTAGTAACCAAAGTTATAGACCGTGCCAATTGTAAGTTTAGACCCACTCCACTTAGGGCCTCTAAAACAATAATTTTACCAATAAAACTATAACCAAACAAAGGAAAACGTGTTAGAAAAAGTGATTTTGGATTATTTGGAGTCTGCTCAAGTTTTTCTTCCCCATAATGAAATGCTTGCTCATTCATTAGACCCATCACTTGAGTAGAGTGTTCTGAAACACCTGAGAGTGAGCAGTCAATAGGACAACTGAATTTATCTAAACCTTTTGACATAGACTCTCCTTTGTCCACTAAAGTTTGATAACCTCCAATATTATTTTGGTCACTCAAAAAACAAGGACCCCCAATTCTCAACTTCTAAATATTGTTAAAAATGGGATCCTTGGCCCTTGGAGTTAAAAATATGTGCTACCCCTCAAAGGGATCCTCCGAGAAGTCCAAATGTTCCTCTTCATTCTCCATCAAAAACAAGAAATCAATTTCCAAATTATACTGCCATTTTAAAAATACCAAATAAAAAATATTTTTACTTCGCTGCCCTAGCACTGTTGTACTAGCCTTCGCTGCCCTAGCACTACTGCAACACTGTTAAAATATTTTTACTTCATTTCCCTAGCACTGTTACACTCACCTTCATTGCCCTAACACTACTATAACACTACTAAAATATTTTTACTGGGCTGCCCTAATACTTCTACATTTGACTTTGCTACCCTAGCACTGTTGCAACACTATTAATTTTTTTTACTTCACTACCTTAGCATTGCTGCACTTGCCTTCATTGCACTAGCATTGTTGCAACACTTAAAATATTTTTACTTCACTACCCTAACACTGCTGCACTAGCCCTCGCTGCCCTAACACTGCTGCAACACAGTTAAAATATTTTTACTTCATTGCCCTAACATTGTTGCACTCACCTTCGCTGCCCTAACATTGCTATGGCATTATAAAAATATTTTTACTTCGCTACCCTAGCACTACTGTGCTCGCCTTCGCTACCCTCGATGGAGAATCTTTGCATATCAAAGAATACCATTATGTGTATTTTTCTCTTTAAGTGAAGTGTTATTTTGTTTCCACTAAAACATATACACATAACATGCATTAGAAGCTACTCAACATCACCCAAAGAACTAGAAGGTATTCAAAACGAGTCTACTTGTAAATTCTGTTAGCTTAGAATAATTCTTTTCTAGCTAATCCAGCACATGCTCGCTCTCCATACTCCTTCCCATTCTCTTCTCTCTTCCCACTGGCTCTCCTCCACCCCCTCCTACCACTCATAAGAATAAAATATTATCAAACAACATATATATATATATTAAAAAACTAGAGCTAAAATTCCTTTGGTGCCAAGATAAAATAGTCGTCCTCACACTCTAACAAAATATTTTTAAAAAATCTGAAATGAATTTTAATTGATCAAAAATCATGTCATAATACCCAAGATGAAAATTAATTGGCCATTTAATCTTGGCCATCCATGTCATTTCTAGATTAAACGCGGGTCGTTCATCTAAAAGCTTTTAAAATATTTTAAAACTCTAATTTTTATCTCGTTTAATCCTGGTTGTCTGCATCATTTTGAGATTAAATGTAGGCCGTTCATCTAAAAGCTTTTAAACCCTCTTAAAACTTTGACTTTTCTCTCATTTAATCCTGGTCGTCCACATCATTTTGATATTATATGCATGTCGTTCATTTAAAAGATTTTAAAACCTTATCTTTTTTATCGTTTAATCATGATTGTTCGCATCATTTTGAGATCAATTGAAATCGTTTTAACCCTTTTAAAACTTTGAATTTTCTCTCATTTAATCCTAGCCATCTGCATCATTTTGAGATTAAATGCGGGCCATTCATCTAATAGCTTTTAAACCTTTTAAAACCTTATATTTTCTCTCGTTTAATCTTGGTCTTCCACATTAATTCAAGATTAAATGCACGTCATTCATCTAAAAGCTTTTAAAACCTTTTAAAATCTTACCTTTTCTACCGTTTAATCATGGTCATCTGCATCATTTCAAGATTAAATGCGTGTTGTTCATCTGAAAGCTTTTAAACCCTTTTAAAACTTTTACTTTTCTCTCATTTAGTCCTAACTGTCTGTATCATTTTGAGATTAAATGTGGGCCACTCATCAAAAAGCTTTTAAAAACTTATATTTTCTATCAGTTAATCATGGCCATCTGTGTTATTTCAATTTTAAATATGGGCCGTTGATCTGAAAACTTTGACTTTTCTTCTTTTTCTTTTTAAAGTCTAGAAAATATTTTTAAACACCCAAAATAAATTTTAATTGGCCGTTAAGATTTTTAAATACTCGAAATGAATTTTAATTGGTTGTTTAATGATTTTATATTGGCAAAATTTGTTTTTTACATGTCTAAAAGGGTTTTAGAATAATCTCTCAATTTCTTGAAAGTCATCTATGTTGTAGAGAGGGAAATCAAGCCTATAATATTTAACCAGTCTTAATGCACTAATGCTATGTAACACAGGCATGCAAGTACTCATTGGAAATCTTATTGTGAGCTCAAATTGATGGGAAATTTTATTTACCACTTTAGAAAAACCATAAACACAAACATGACAATAACATCACAAGTTCAAAGCAGACAAAGAAATGGTTAGATTTAAAACTTTCAATTAAAAATAAACCCAAGAAAAACAAGAGAAAATTTACCAAAATTTTAGAAGTGGATCCCCAATTCATGCATAGTGGGGCTTGTTGTGTAAGTGCAACAATAGATAGAATGACATAGGTTTTGTCTAAATAGACTCTAAGATAGAGACTTGTAGCATGGAAAATGTCTCTTATCCACCCAATTCTTTCTACTTCTATAGGACCTCTTCCAAAATTTTCATTTGTTTTGAAATCGATAGGACGTCCTAAAGAGGTAGGGCTATGGTAGACTTCCTTAGGTGCTCCACTATATTGAAAGGCATGATAGAAGGAGCCTTTATAATGGTATTCAATGATGTCAGGGGCCTTGGAAAATCTACAACAGGTTGCCTTTGAGGTTTCGAGCCCACTCTTGTGATTGTCAGAATTACTCAAGCCTAACCTTTTAGTGTAGCTTGCATTAGGGAGTTCCAATTATCTACTTTCCTTATCTAGGTTCTGGTATCCATTAGAATAGACTTATTTTTTTTTTCAATGACCTTTATATTAGCCTTGATGATATATTCTAATTGAACTTATTACCTTGTAGACATTGAAGGGCTTGCTTCATCTAATATGTCATACACTTTTGCTTCATCCTAGGTGATTGTTAGAATATTAATGTGTACTTTGTCTGTGCATGTTATGACATGTGTCCTTGACACTTGTCATGTTATCATATAGACCTCATGCCTATATATTGTAATCATTATTATATCAATATAATCTCATCTCTTTCATTCCTAATATTTGGTATCAGAGCTGGGGGGATGTGTCCTTGACACTTGTCATGTTCTCATATATGCCTATATATTGTAATCATTCTTATATCAATATAATCTCATCTCTTTCATTCCTAATAGTGACAAAGGCCTACTCTGGGACTAATGGATTGGTAGCAGGTGTCATAGTTGGAGGCTGTGAGATAGGATTTGAGCTTGGCATTTGGGCTTTTGACTAAGAAGGTTGGGCAATATTATGGTTAGACAAAGTTGTTCCAACTACTTAAAACTCAGTTTCGATATAAAGATCAAAAGTGTAATAGTTAGGGGTAAGGCAATACCATCCATTGAGATCTTCAATATAGTTATTTTACATGGTGACTTAAGTCCTTGATCGAGGTTGCAGACATTTATTGGACTAGGACTAACACAAATACTATCTACTGAGTTGGAGTCTATAATTGATCCAGATTCCTATTATTCGAAAATGAGGGCTTCTAATATCCATTTGGAGGTGGTGAAACATTTTGATTTACCTATTGTAAAAGAGGTTTTAGGTAGTTTTGGTAAGAAAACCTCTAAAAACTCCTTTTTAGAGCAATAATATCATTAGAGAAGGTCCTTATCATGTTCCACATTTCATCAATTTTAGCAAAAAAAGGAGTGAGAATATCTAGGCTTGAGGTAGGGGTAGTTGGACTGGTGACATGCTATATAGTTAGAGAGGGGTGATGCAAGAGATGAATGGAAGAAACAATGGTAAAGGGGGTTTAGGGGCTAGCCTTCCTATATGGATTAGATATTTTCAGCCTGGATGACTATCTCATAGGCCTTTGGTAATGAGTTCCCTCTCTTAGACTTGACCATCATGGCAATTTTAGAATTGAAAGCTTTTAAATAGTAAATAATTCCCATACCTAGAGGTGGTTGGATCTTGTCGAGGATCCTTTGCCAAGTCTTATAGAACCAGATGTTGAAATCATCCATTGCTTATACAAGCACCCTTTTGATGGTCATGAGCTGCTCTAGGAGAGATTCTCGGTATGCATTTTCTCTAAATTTGCTTATAAAGAGTTTTGCCAATTGGTCCCATCTTTTAGCTGATTAAGGATTAAGGTTGAGGTACCTGTTGGATCTAAAATCCAACTTGTTTTACCCCTATTTTTCAAAATTTGGTGTCTTGTGAGTCCTTCAATTTTTTTGCCTTGGTCAGTCTCCTTTCAATAATTTTTTTGGTCCTTGGGTCTTTTCTTGTCTCACTCTCTGAAAGCATTTTTGAATTTTTGTGTTGCCGAAGTTCAGTCTTCGTTTTGGTCTCATGTCAACCTTTTTGGACCTAAATAAAATTTAATTAATTAATTTTGACCTCCAAAGGTCTTAAATATTTAATTAAATGTTTTCATTTTTTTAATAAGGTTTGATTATATATTTAATTATGCATTAAATTAAACTAAATTATTATTAATTAAATTTATTTAAGTATTTAATTTAATGTCTAATTAAATTTTGTATAATATAATAAATGAAAAAAAATATGTTTGTAAATAAATAAATAATAATAATAACAATAATAATAATAATAATAATAATAATAATAATAATAATAATAATATATATATATATATATATATATATATATATATATATATATATATATATATTTGATTTGGTTATTGTGAGAAACCTCTATGATCGACGCACAGGGTTGAGCAGTCTCCTCCCAACCATGACCCCTCGTAAAGCCAAGAGCTATACTTATCAATAGAGAATTTAACACAAAGCCACCACACACCCACCCCCTCACACACTCGCCCATGACATGGTATAATAATAATAATAATAATAATATTATTATTAATAGTAGTTTTATTATTATTACTTAATTTTTTAGAATAAATTTTGTAATTGGCTACGGTTAGCCTTATAAAAATGATGAAAAAATTAAAATTAAAATTGTAATGTGCCTCATTTTTTTTGGCTAGGTTTTTAATGACTAAAAATTAATTTCTTGAAGCCATTTTTTGGGCAACTTCGAGAGGACTGGTAACAGACAATTATGAAGGTATTTTTGACCAGTTGAGACCACTACCAGGCCATGAACGAGAGCCATTATAAATGCAAGCAATATGGTGGATCAAATATGGAGGCAATTGCAATTTTTATGAGCCATCACCCGGTTTTAATAACAATTGCAGTTATGATCCATCATTGAGGAAGTTGCAATTTTTTGCAATTATGGACCAAATGATTGAGCTATTTAAGAGAGATGTTGCAGTAGGAGAAATGATCAAGTTTTTTGCGTAGTAAAATTTTGCAAGAGGTATACCAGAGTGTCCATCCTTGTCAGTTGTATTTTCCTTTGTGTCTTGTCTAGTCATCCCTTTTTCTTCCCCATTATTGTGTAGGTGTTTGCTGAGGAGGTGCCCAATTAACTAAGATCATTTTTAGTGGCTAAGGTTGGAAGCCAGGAGGCTCTTTGTTACATCATTTGAATGAAGAATTACAGTTCTCTGTTACATTATTTGAATAGAGAATTATTGTATTTGCTTAGTGAGATCTGGTTACACTAATCAGACTCCCATTGTAATGATTTATTGGATAATACAATCTCACTTCCTCCTTTCAGCAGTTCCATGTGCAGTTTTACTTGTCTCATTTACTTGTTACATCATTGGAATGTGTAAATTGCATATTCTTTCATTGGTATATTCAATCATTTCTGTTACATTATTTGAATGGATGTGATTGGCTCAATTTTATCTTCTTCCTCTTCTCTCTTCACCATATTTTAAGTTTAGCTACAATTACCTAATGGATAAGGCATTGATATACTTTTTGAAGCACTAACTAGGAGTTACTTCAAAGCTTGATCAAATTTTGTGTTGCAGTTTTATTATATTTTTGCAAATCTGGATGAGCATGAGCATATAAGAAATATTATAGGCTCACCTTAGAGGTTTCCTTACCTTACTTGGTATATCTAGAGTATTTGTGATAATCTTATCCCGAGTTAAAGAGGTGGATCCACCAGAGTCCACAATGTTGATTGGAGCAAGGAAGTTTTACAACATGATAAATCTCTTAAGGGTGCAAGAATTTTTCCCAATAATTTTTGACACCGTTTTCGAGGACGATTCTAAATTGTTTTGTGTAGCAACAATCAACCAACAGTTTTTGGTGGCTTAGTACTATTTTGTGTTTGTATTTCTCATAGTATTTCCTAGAGTGAAATTTGTGAGAGTTGAGTGAATATCAGGTTGAGCAATCTTGGCCCAAGTATTGTTGAAGATATTACTCTTTCTTTGCACATTTGTGCTAGTGACTTTGAATGAACTCATAAATTTAAAAAATCAAGAAAGAGGGAGGAGCTGGATCTGAAGTCTATAAGAAGTGGCAAAGAAGTGCTTGATGGAGTGCCAAATCTTGAGGTATTCTTCAAATCTCACAAAAATATTTCAATTACAATTTTTGTTTTTCTTGTTTCTAGTTTAAATCCTAGTTCGAATTAGTCTTCTCCTATTGCAAACCAAGTACCTATAGTAAACCAACCTGTAGTGAGGATGAAAACTCCTAATGTAAATCATAATGTTAATAAAAATATCAATTCTAACCAAAATGTCAATCAATAGAGAACCAATACACATAGAGCTTTTGTTTTACTTGTAAATCTAAATACTCTCCTTGGTAAAGCTCATAAGTACTTGCCTAAGTTCCAAGGAAATAATGTTGTCACCTATGAAGATCATATTAGAGATTTTTTGTATGCCATGGATAGTATTAAGGTAGATGATGAAGATGTTGTCCTTAGACTATTCTTTAAAAATTTAGAGAAATATGCTTGAGAATGGTTTAAAAACCTTGGAGCTGGTACTATCCATAATTTTCAAGAGCTAAAACACACTTTCCTTCGAAAATATAGAGAGGAGAAGAATAAAAAGTCCTTGTTGACATAATTGGCTACCATGAAAAAGAAAGAAATTGAATCAGTAGAATATTTCAATAGAATATTCTTTAAATAAGAAATAAGATTCTGGTAGCATTAAGGCCAAATGATGATCGGTCTATTTGTTTCTACAAAAATGTTTTTCCTAGAGATTTTAGTTATGAGCTGAGATAACAAGCAACAACCACCATTGATATATGTATGGAAAGGGCTATTGAAATAGAGAGAAATATGATCGATAGTGGTAAGATGAAAGCATACTCTTTAGAGCCTAATCAACCTGAAAAGAAGCCCAAGAAGGTTGAGTTATATATCTCTAAGAAAATAGATCAGGATCCTATGAATAAAATAGCTAATTAGTTGAGTGAGATGTTTACTAATTTGAATAATAGGTTGGATAGACTTGAAAAAGACAAGGACAACATTGCAAAAACTTTACAGGGTAATAATAGACAATAGGAAGATAACATGCCTTCTTTCAGGAGAAATTTTAATAGAAACTAGAATAACAATGGAAATGAAGAGGGAAACATGAATCAAAATGGAAATTGGAAAAAGAAAGAAATAGAGAGAGATCTAGATTTTGTTCCAAATCCCATGCCATCAAATAATATAGCATCAGATCATCCCTTTTATCACTCTGCCTATGATGCACCACATAATCCTATTGATTGTGATATTCATCTAAGTATGCATTCTAATGTTTATTTAAATACTGAATCTGAAGATGAAAATATTATAATTAATATAGTTAGGAGGATGAAACCAAAGAACAAGAATTTGAAAGGGACATGTATATATATGCTAGTAATCTTGAGCAAATAGACTTAGTATTTGGAGAGACATCAACCTCAAGTGAGCCTCCTAATACCATATTTGATAGAATGAAGTAAGGAAAGCTTATACCTACAACATAAGAGGTTGAATCTTTAGAAAGAACACATGCTATCAATCTTAGTAACAGAACAGTGGAGGACAAAATTGATGATGGGCCTACACAAAAGGAGAAAGCTACTGGAGTTATTTCACAAAAAAAAGTAAATAATATGAAGTTGCAAATGATTCCTTAAGATCCTAATGTAGAGGAAATTATCCAAAAGCAACAAAATAACTTGGCTAATCAGAAATCTAGAAAAGAAATTGATGATAAGAAAGTTTCGTTTGATTTGGGTGTAGAGGTTGCTAAGCAAAATATTAGCATCACTTTTGGGGAATTAATGACTATTCCAAAGTATAGGTATCAGGTATGTAGAGCCTTTAAATTAAATGATCAGTTAGGAGAACAACCTAAAAACCCCATAGGCCTTGAGAAAAATGTAGTCAGAGCCCCTTCTTTAGTTAAGCCATTTTATATATCACTATGGTATACATTAGGTTATGGGGACCAATATGTTAGTCATAACTGCATGCTTAATAATGGTGCTTCTATGAATGTGATGTCAAAATAAGTAGCAGATCAGTTAGGTTTGATTTATCAAAAAGAGCATCCTCCTATTTCTATCATTGATAATAGGAGAGTACCTTGTGTAGGCATTATCACTAGACTTCTTGTCCATATTGAACAATATCCTAAGAAATGTATGGTAATGGATGTTGTAGTTGTATATGTGGACCCTTTATTTTCCATCTTACTCTCTAGGCATTGGGCAGAGTATCTAGGTGGTACTATTCAATTGGATTAGTCATATGCCACTATCCCAATGTAGGATAAGGAAAAAGTCATCTTGAAAAGATAACCCTTCAACATGTATTCAATTGGATTCAGAGATCCTAATGATAATATGGTTAATGCCATGAATTTTATTAAGGAAAAGGACATGGGAATTTACTCTATCTGGCACTCTTCTTTCTTGTTAGAAGTACCTAATGCTGAGAATATGGATCCAAAACTGAATGCTGAAGCAGATGCTGAAACTAATTTTTTTTGACTTGTGAGTTATGAACTATGACTTTTGATGAGGTAAAATCTAAAGCAAGAGCAAGAGTTGGAGTACTATTGACAGACATAAATGGCAACTATCTTGGCATACCATACAAGTTAGAATTTTCTTGTACAAATAATGTTGCAGAGTATGAAGCTTTATTTCTAGGGATAAGAAAAGCCAAGGAATTGGGTATTAATTATCTCAAAGTTAGTGGAGATGCTGAGCTGATAATTCAATAATTCAAAGAGAAATATCAAAAAAAGTACCCTAGATAAAAGCAATATAATCAAGTAGTGTTGGATGAAATAAATAGATTCTTGAATTTTGATCTACAATTTATTCCTGGAGCACATAATCACACTGTTGATATGTTGGTCAATAATGCTTCTAGAGTAGGTCTTGAGATATACACTTGGATCATGGAAAGGTTCCCAACCATATCTATTTATAAACCATCTATCCTTGATAATGTGATATTTTTACAAGTTTTTCATGATGATATACACATTAATGATTTTATGACTATGAAAAATAATTTTTTTGATGTTATTTATGATGAAAGTGATGAAGAAAAATATGTACTCAAAAACTTCCTTGGGCAATGGTTTTGTGAATATATCAGCTACCTGCTCTGTAGTTGGAACAAAATCCAATTTGACCTCTCCTTCAGCAACTTTATCCTTCAAGAAATGATACCGGATCGCAATATGTTTGGTTCTAGAATGCATAACCGGATTCTTGGATATGTTGATAGCACTAGTGTTATCACATTTTATTGATATTGGTTCTTTGAAGTGAATACCAAGATCTTTCAATGTTTGTCTCATCCATAATATTTGTGTACAGCATGTTGTTGCTGCAATGTATTTTGCCTCTGCTGTGGATAGAGAGACTGATTCTTGTTTCTTTCTGTGCCATGCTACCAGCATGTCTCCAAGATAAAATGCTCCTCCACTGGTACTCTTTCTGTCATCAATACATCCTGCCCAATCTGCAATCAAAGTGAAGTCTTTACCTTTTGGGTACCACAACCCATAATCCATAGTACCCTTGAGGTACTCGAAGATCCTCTTTACAATTGTCACATGAGTTTCTTTTGGACTAGCTTGAAATCTTGCAACCATGCATACTGCCCGTAATATATCTGGTCTAGTGGTCATTAAATATAATGAGGCTTCCAATCATAGACCAGTACATTGTTTGATCTACATCCGGAGATTTGTCATCCTTGCTCAACTTGCGACTCGTTGTCATGGGAGTGCTAACAGGTTTACTGTCTTCCATTATGAACTTTTTCAGCATTTCTTTTACATATTTAACTTGAGAAATAAAAATGCCCTTTTCATTTTGATTGACCTGCAGTCCTTCTTGTTCACCAATCATAGACATCTAAAATTCTTTCTTCATTTTAGTTGATATGTCTTTGCAATATTCATCCATGCTGCTGCCAAATATTTTATCATCTACATAAACAACAACCACAATAAGATGGCCCTTCTCTATTTTGACATATAAATTGCTGTCCACCAAACCTTTCCTGAACCCTTGTTTAATTAGATAGTTATCCAGCCTTGCATACCATGCTCTGGGTGCCTGTTTCAAACCATACAAAGCTTTCTTTAACCTGCAAACAAAATCTGGATTGTCACCAAGTTGGAAGCCATCTGGCTGTTCAATGTAAACCTCTTCTTCCAGTTTTCCATTCAAAAATGCTGATTTTACATCCATTTGATATACTTTGAAATTTTTATGGACTGCTAAAGCCAGAAACATTCTGATTGCCTCTAGTCCAGCTACTGGTGCAAATGTTTCCTCAAAATCAATGCCTTCAACCTGAGCATAGCCTTTACAGACCAATCTTGCCTTATTTCTGACAACCTGTCCATCTTCATTTAATTTATTTCAAAAAATCCATTTAGTGCCAATTATGTTTTTATTTATTGGCCGTGGTACTAATTCCTAGGTTTTGTTTTTCTCAATCTGATCTAGTTCTTCATTAATTGCCTTCATCCAACTTTCATCTGTGCTTGCTTCAGCAACATTTTTAGGTTCAATGCTAGATAACAGAGAATAGTTCCGTACTACTGCTCTTATTGTATGAATACCATCTGTGGGATCCCCAATAATCTGTTCACTGGGATGATTTTTCTGCCAGTTGCCTATTTTAAATTTCTTGTTTTCATCTTCTTCTGAGTCAGTTTTTAAAACATCTGGATCAATTTTTTGATTCTCTTGAAATAAAATACGGATCAACTTTGTATTATTCAGCAGGCATTTAAATAAATATTACATTGCCGGGAATAGTCACCGGCGTAAACAAAACTCTGTTACAGGAGTTGTAACAGTATGCCAAAATGAAATAAAGACAAAATAGAACAGTACGCTAACATCCCCCTTTATTACATTATTTGGGTAATGTAATAACTAATAGCTATACTAGACTACTAACATCCCCTTACATCATTTTGCAATACAAAGTGAGCTGCGAAACAATTCAAATTTGACACGTCCAAGTGCCTTAGTG
This sequence comes from Wollemia nobilis, assembly GCA_028583015.1. Lineage (NCBI taxonomy): Eukaryota > Viridiplantae > Streptophyta > Pinopsida > Araucariales > Araucariaceae > Wollemia > Wollemia nobilis. The sequence continues at coordinate 6,189,939 of JAQPPZ010003280.1, forward strand.
AAAATGTCTGCAACTTGAGCATCGGTGGGAATGTGCTGAAGCTGAATTTGGTGCTTTGGAACTTCATCTCGAATGAAATGACATTGTGTGTCAATGTGCTTTGTTCTTTCATGATGGAATGGATTCTTGACGAGGTTCAGAACACCCTGATTGAAGCAAAACAAGTGTATTGGAGATTTTGATGGATGGCCCATACTTGTCAGAATGCGATGTAACCATATCACTTCGCACACAGCTTCACGTGCGACACGATACTCTGCCTCTGTTGATGAAATAGCAACCACCTGTTGCTTCTTGCTGTGCCAAGAGACAGGACCGGATCCCAGATGAAAAATGTATCCAAAAGTTGACTTGCGATCATCAAATGATCCGGCATAGTCGGAGTCCGTGTATCCTTGCAAGAAGAATTTGTTGTTCCTATTGTATTCTAGGCCATATTCCATAGTACCATGGACATAGTGAAGAACACGTTTTGCTGCTCTCCAATGAGTGGTCTTAGGCTCCTGCATGAACCTCGAAAGATAGTTGACAGCAAATACGAGATCTGGCCTAGTATTGGTCAGATATATGAGGCTCCCAATCAACTGTCGATAGAGAGTACCGTCTACCTGAGGTGAATCATAATATCGTGATAACTGAAGTCCATTCTCCATCGGAGTTGCCATTGGCTTGCAATCAGTCATGCGATATTTTTCCAGCAATGTCTTGGCATATTTTTTCTAAGACACTTTGATGGAGTGCTCCTTCTGGCTGAATTCCAGACCAAGACAATAATGGAGAAGTCCGAGATCTATCATCTCAAAAGATTTGCACAAGTTTCTTTTGACAGTAGAGATCATAGTTTCTGAACTCCCTGTAATGAGCAGATCATCCACATAGAGTACAAGCAACACTATCTCAGAACCCTGTTTCTTGAAATAGAGGTTTGCATCTGACGGACATCTCTTAAATCCATGCTACATAAGGTGATTGTCCATTTTTATATACCAAGCTCGAGGAGCTTGTTTCAGACCATATAAGGATTTGACCAATTTGCAAACCTTTTGCTTTTGGCCTTCCACTTCAAATCCTTCTGGCTGAGTCATGTAGACTTCTTCTTGGAGATCACCATTTAGAAAGGCACTTTTGACATCCATCTGGTGAACTTTCCACCCATATTGTGCTGCCATAGCACACATAACCCGAATTGTGGTCATCCGAGCAGTAGGTGCAAAAGTTTCCTCGTAGTCAATGCCTTCCTTTTGAGCATAGCCCTTTGCAACAAGACGGACCTTATGCTTATCAATTGTTCCATCTGCCTTGTACTTGAATTTATATACCCATTTGCAGCCAATGGGTTTCTTTCCATGCGGCAAATCAACAAGCTTCCAAGTTTTATTTTTCATCAAAGACTCATACTCTGTATCCATAGCGGCCTTCCACTGAGGCTCACTAAGAGCATCTTGCACTGATGCAAGTTCAAGATCATCTATGGTAGACATGAATGCCCTGTCATCATCAATATCCATATCCTCTACTTCTATACTTGGAGTCACAGAAAGTTCCTCAAAATATTGACAAAGATCATCAACCTCACCAGTTTCTTTGGCTTCTTTTTCCTTTTGAGCCATACTACGTGTACGAGGTCTATCCAAATTCAAATTGGGAGGAGTGGATAAATTTGCATCTCTGATTGTATTTGTACACCATTTAGGATTCTTCTTCGGTGGAGTTGAAGAAGATGTAGAAGGACCTCCTGTCTGTGTTGACGAAGGAATCTTCTCTTCCTTAGATTCCATAATATCTTGGTGTACTTTAGATGTGCTCTGTGATGTGAAAGCTTCATCAAAGACAACATCTCTGCTGATATGAATTTTCTTGGTCAAAGGATCTATCAATCGATATCCTTTAGAGTGCTCAGAATAACCAAGAAAAATACATCTCAGTGTTTTCTCATCTAGCTTCTTCCTTTTCTCTTTCGGTATGTGCATGAAAGCGTGACATCCAAAAATACGTAGATGAGATATGGAGGGTTTTCGACCACTCCATGCTTCCTCTGGAGTCATTCCTTTTAGGGCCTTTGTGGGAGCCCTATTCAACAGATACACTGCAGTGGTGACAAATTCTGCCCAATATTGTTACCCAAGAGTAGCTCCTGTGAGCATACAATGAACCATTTCCATGATAGAACAGTTCCTTCTCTCAGCAACTCCATTTCTTTGAGGAGTATAGGCAGTTGTTAACTGTCTCTTGATCCCATGCTTATCTAGGAATGCAAAAAATTCATTAGAGGTAAACTCTCCCCCTCGATCTGAGCGAAGGGTTTTAATAGAAGCTCCTGACTCCTTCTCAACGGATTTCTTGAACTGCTGGAAGAATGCGAAAGCTTCAAATTTTAGTTGGAGAAAGAAAACCCACATCTTTCGTGAGTAGTCATCTATGAATAACTAAAAGTACCTCTTCCCTCCATAACTATTGGGTGTGAAAGGACCACACAGATCGGTGTGAATTAACTCTAGAGGTTTTCATTCTCTTATAGAGCTCTTCTCAAATGGTACTCTATGCTGCTTTCCTACTAAGCAGTCAGAGCACACTGGCAATGTGGCAGAAAGGGAAGGAAGACCCTTTACCATCTCATACTTACTGAGCTCAAGTAAGTAGCCGAAACTAAGATGCCCATATCTCTTGTGCCATAGGGAAGTTGCCTCCTTGGTAGAGACAGTCATGGCAACATGTGGAGTAGAGATAGCATCTAGTGCAAATAAGCCATGCTTATATGAAGCTGTTGCAATCTGCTTACCCTTCCTGGTAATAGTACAACACTTCTTTCTATTCTCAACACGAAAGTTGACAACCATATTTCTATCCAGGATTTGTGTCATCGACAACAAATTGTTGGCCAATCCTGGAACATAGAGGACTTTGTCAATCTGACACTTGCCATCAGGAAGAGTGACTGAAACTGTACCCTCTCCCTGAACCCTGTAGGTTTTATCATCGACAATGGTGACAGGTTTGCCCTCTTTGGCCACAAATGATTCAAACCATGATCTGTCACCAGTCATATGTTTGCTAGCTCTAGAATCGACATACCAAACATGATCCCTCTATGTGGAATCTGTGGTAGTCATGAGCACCTTATGTGCCCATTTAGAATCTGAGTCAGATTCTTCAACAACAACATTCACCTAGGGTTGCTTGTTTTTATTTTGTGGTTTGTTTTGGCCTTTCTGCTTGTTCTTATGCCAACACTTGTTGGTGTCATGGTTGTCTTTCTCATAGATCTTGCACCACCTCTTCTTCTGTTGAGGTTGTTTGCCTTTTCCTTTCGTATCCTGTTGAGAATTTCCTCCTTTCTAAAAGTTGCCTCCTTTTTGCCCATTACCTTTCTTCCTAGAACCCTTCCTGTTGGTGTATAGGGCTGTATTGGAAGAATCATCCTTGTGAAGTTGGCGTGCCTCCTGTTGTTGAAGCAGATTGACCAACTCGATGTAGGTAATTTGTCGTTGAGACACCTGGATGGAGGTGATCAACATATCAAATGAAGAAGGTAAAGCTCTCATCACAAGTGAAATGAGAAGATTTTTGTCCACAGTATCTCCCAAAGAATTCAATTTCTCTTTCAACTCAGACACTTTGCACAAAAAGAGTTCAACTGTTTCACCCTATCTCAAACTCAGGTTATGAAGTTGTTGTTGAAGATGAATAATGGTTGAATCATTATTTCCCTCATAGATGGTTCTAAGGGCATCCCATGCCTCTTTACCACTTGCTTTGTCAGCTATATGAGGTTTCACTTCATCTGAAACAACAAACAAAATGAGCACCTTTGCTCGACTGTCTTTCTTGTCAAAAGCTATCTGATCTACGGAAGGACCCGTGGATCCTGCTTGTTGGTGAAGGCCTAGTTGTTACTCCAATAACAATATCCCACAAATCTTCCATTTGGAGAACTCGCCTTCATCTTATGTTTCCATGGTGTATAATTTGGACCTTTCAATAACTGATGCGGATCAGTCATCAACTTTGCAACAAAGGCCATAGTGAAGGTTCCTTATATCACCAATTGGTCCCCCTTTCGATATACCTTTTGCTAGGCCAATATACCGTACAAAATACCTGCCCTTACGTGAGGGAAACTATAGGTATTTAGAAAGATCAACAAAAATCACCCGCCCTTACATGAGGGAGACTATAGGTGAGTTTTAGAGATCATACGATACGTGGAACATAAGCGGTACTGAAAGGGTATCGCCTTGTTGATGGAACCTACCATAGAAGATTCTTCTCATGCGTGGGTCGTAACTTCCCCTAAACACTATGAAGAATACTTCATCAGGATTTACGCCTAAACACAAGTGCGATAAAGGGTAGTGGATGGAGTAAAAAAATGCAAAAATGGCTAACTTATCTCTCCCCGACAATTTATAGAGAACAAGCTCAGACGTCGTTGTAGCAACTATATTAGGCCGCGGATACATGAGCCAAATCACGACAGCTTTACCTGTAAGTGCTGGCCAGAGGTATCACAAATACCGAATGCTGCAGTGCAATAAATTGCACGGATGGGTTTTAATTATTCCGGGGACTTAGGGAGTGTATTTGATTTTTTTAAGTTTTTAATGTTATAGTGCAAAAATGAAATATGCAACATACAACATAAAAAAATTGCCCACAAGAATAACCCACAAGGTGTCGGACACAGCCGAAAATGCACCTTTTACAATTCGCCAAATTGCTTTTTCAGAAAATTACTCACAATCCCCCTTTGATTTTTTGAAAAAATATCCCCCCTTAAAAAAAAAATTCTTTAACAAAGCATTTTTAATAATTATTATATATTTAAAATTAAAATAAATAATTTTAATTTATATAGTTTTAAAACTTATGAAAAAATAAATTAAAATTTTAATTTTAATTTATAAAGTTAAAAAACTATATAAAAAAAATTAAAATTAAAAATTTTAATTAAAAAATAATAATTAAAAAAATAACTTTGAAAAAAAAATTTATACCTTGGGGGGAGTCGGCGGGATTTGAACCCCCGACTGCTGGGTTCCCGGAACCCACCACGCAGCTCACTTGCCAGTGAGCCCGTGGGCTGATCTGGGAGGAGAAAAGGCCCCCTCGTATTTGAGGACCTCAGCCTGCTACAGCTGCAAATCGCGGCCTCCCGTCGCACGCTACTGCTCACTGTGGCTGGCCTCCTCTGACGTCCTCTGTTGTTCTCCTCCGCTGTATTTTTCACAGGTCTGCTATTTTTTTTTTTTTTTTAAAGTTGGCTTTTTCTTAGGGGGTCGTGGGACGCCGCAGCGCGATACGCACTGCGTTCACGTCCTCCAATGCAGGGGGGGCGTTTGGGAGCACGTGCACAGATTGCACGTCGCACTGCCCTCCAATGGGGGGCCGGCGGACGCCCGTCCGCTTTCCGCTTGTAGCGTTCACGCTGCGCGGGGGCCGGCGGACGCCCATCCGCTTTCCGCTTGTAGCATTCGCGCTGTGCGGGGGGGGCGCGATGTTTGCGCCTGTGTAGGGGGGCGAAGAGTTTACACTGCACGGGGGTGGGAGGGGACGCGCGCTGCGTTGGCAGCGCTGTGTCAGTCCCTTCTCTGCGCACAACGTTTGCGCTGCGCAGGGGGGGAAGGGGACGCGCACTGCGATGGCAGCGCTGCGTTAGTCCCTCTTCTCTGCATCCAAAGCAGGGATGCAGCAGCAGGCTGAGTCCTGCATTTTTTTTTTTTTCAATCACGCGATTGCGTGAATTAATCACGCGATTGCGTGAATTAAAAAAAATCACGCGATTGTGTGATTTAAAAAAAAACACGTCGCAGAGAACGCAGCAGCCTGCTCCCAGCAACCTTCTCCCTGCAACCAGCTTCCGCCTCCAGCCTTCTTTCATAGCTCCCTGCAATCTGGCTCTGATGCCATGAAATAAAATACGGATCAACTTTGTATTATTCAGCAGGCATTTAAATAAAGATTACATTGCCGAGAATAGTCACCGGCGTAAAAAAAACTCTGTTACAGGAGTTGTAACAGTATGCCAAATTGAAATAAAGAAAAAATAGAACAGTACGCTAACATCTCTTTTGTTTCCTTTTCATCATCACCTTCAATGACTTCTTCATAAATAGGGTAGTTTTTTTGATAAGTAATTTCTCGCTCTCTACCTTCATCAATTTTAACATCAGCACTCTCAACAATTTTCTTTAGCCTCTTGTTGTAACATGTGTAGGCTTTGCTTTTTGTTGAGTAACCAAGAAAGATACCTTCATCAGCTCTATCTTCAAATTTACCGAGATTATCTTTAGTCCGTTTGATGTAGCACTTGCTGCCAAATGCTTTGAAATATCTTGCTGTTGCCTTTCTGCCGAACCATAGCTCAAGGTGTTTTGCTTTCATGTGGTCTTAGCATGCACCTGTTTTGAATGTAAACTGCAGTATGTACTGCCTCTTTCCAAAATCTGTCAGCTATTTTGTTCTCATCTAGCATTGTCTGTGCCATTTCCTGCACTGTCATGTTCTTCCTTTCTACAACACCATTCTGCTGAGGTGTCCTAGCTGCTAAAAACTGTCTTCTTATCCCATATTTTTGACAGTATTCTATAAATTCTTCTGAAATAAACTCTCCTCCTCTGTCTGATCTTAGGCATTTAATCCTTTTTCAGTTTGATTTTCAACCTATTTTTTAAAAATCTTAAACATCTCAAAGGCATCTGATTTAAGCTTTAAAAATAATACCCATGTCATCCTGGAGTAATCATCTATGAACAACATAAAGTATTTGTCACCATTTATGCTTTGTGTTCTCATGGGTCCACATAAATCAGTATGAATTGTCTCAAACGGTTTCTTTGGTGAAGTATTCCTTTGATTTAAAAGTGGATCTGGTTTGCTTTCCTTTTTGACATGAAGCACAGATGCTATTTACTGGTTTGCCAATGGTTGGTATATCTCTTACTGCCTTTTTGAACTTATTTTTGCTAGATTGTCAAAACTAATATGACCGAGCCTCTTGTGCCACAACCAATTTTCATCTTCCTATCCAATCAAGCATGTTCCTTCTACAGTTTCTGAGAGAGTATATAGATTACCATAAGTCCTTGATCCAGTAGCTATCAACTTCCCACTATGTGCTTTTCTCACTTCACAACCTCGCTTCTTAAAAATGACTTCATGACCTCTGTCACAGATTTGACTTACACTCAACAAGTTATGCTTCAGACCAATCACAAACAAGACTTCTTTTGATTTTATCTTTCCATCACTGATCTTGACTGATCCTTTTTCAACTATCTTTGCTCCATCATTATTTCCAAATTTCACAGAACCACCTTCATAATTCTGTAACTTCTCAAATTTTTGCTTGTCACCTATCATGTGACTGGAGCATCCACTGTCAAGTATCCATGGTGCAGATTTGTTCTGTGCTTTGAAAGCAGTCTGAACAATCAAAGATTCCTTTTCTTTCCATTATGGTTTGATGACAGATTTGGCTACTTGTTTTGCATTTGCCCTTTCATTAGCATGTGCCTGTTTTTCAAGAAATTTCTTGTTTTGTTTCAACCCATTTGGTTGAGATTTTCTACCCTGATAATTATTTGATGCAAAAGTGCTTCTACAGTTTCTAGCAATATGTCCAAAATTATGACAATTATAACATTCAATCGCATAATTCATTAAAGGAGAAAAAACATTTCTACTGGTAAAATTCCTTTGAGATACATTATGACTGCAATCTGAAATCTTATGGCCATAAGCATTGCATTTAAAACAATAACCAGAAAAATAATGATTAAACCTGGGTGCAGGTATTTGCCAGTTTGAAGTAGGAGCCATGAATCTTCTCCTTCTTGGATGTGTGACTTTTGTGAATCCATCTTTGTCAGTACTCTTCTTGAGTCTGGCATTATTGCTTTCTTTGGCATGATTTGTTTTTTCTTGATCAACCCTGATCTTTTCTTCTTTCTTTATGGGTTCTACATTTAAGGCCTTTGAACCCTTTGATGATTCTCCTTCATCGAAGCCTAAACCAAATTTGATGCCGGAAGGCATTTGGTTATTTAACATTTTATCCAGCTTTACAGTACTTTCTTCAAACTTATGAAAACAGCTCAATTTCCTATTCATCTCCTCTAGTTGTATCCTTAACTTAACAATGTCTTCTTCTAGCTTGCTGCATTCAACTGTCTTTACAGTTAATTGTTCATCAAGAACTTCAGACATTTTCTTGAATTCATCTGTCTGTATTTTCAAACTGTATATTATGTCAGTGGCATCCTCTAGTTTTCTTGAAAACTTTTTATTCTTTTTCCTTTCTACACTCAACTCTTCAAGTGTAGCAACTAATTCTCCTTCCAGATATACTTCAGCTTCATCCTTAAAGTTTTCATCACCTTCCTAATTTTCTTTAGTTCTTTTTTCTTCAAGTGCCATGAACAGAGCTTCACCTGTTTCTTCTTTAGAATCCTCACCTGAGCTTTCTTCAGAAGAGCTGACATTCTTGGATATGAAGCTTTTCTTCTTGAAGTTGTTCTTTCTAAAATTTTGTTTCTTCTTCCAGTCACCTTTTTCTTGGTGTGACCCTTCACCATTTTTGGTTTTCTCATGCATTGGAAATTTGGCTACAAAATGACCGACTCCTCCACAATTGAAGCACTTAAATGGAAGATTTCCTCTATATTTTTCTTTTCCCTTTGTGAGTTTTCGAACAAAATTAGCTTCTATTTCATCCAGTGTCTCTTCATCCTCAGATTCATGTTCAGCTTTTATATTCTTGTGTGATTTAAAAGCAGCTTCTCTGTCTATAGGCTTAGTTTGTCCTATTCTCATTTCGTATGCAGTCAAGGAACCGTGCAGCTCATCCATGCTAAATTTTTTTAGATCTTTCGCCTCTTATATTGCAAAAACTTTGGAGTTAAATCGTTTGTGAAGAGTTCTGAGAACCTTTTTCATGACAACTGCATCATCAATTTCTTCACCGAGTCCTCTGATTGCATTAATGATTCCATTGACTCTCAACATATAAGCCTCTATGTTCTCATCTTCATTCATTTGTAATGCTTCGAACTGAGCTCGATGAGTTTGTAGCTTGGCTTCCTTGATCTTGCTGTCTCCTTCATGGATGCTCTTCAGTTTATCCCACATGTCTTTTGCCGATTTGCAGCTCATGACTCTTATTAGTTCACTGTCTACAAGCCCACACATTATGGCATTCTTTGCTTTGGAGTTGTTCTCAAAATTTTTCTTCTTAGCAGTATCTGTTGGAGGAGTAGTGGGTGTTGTGTATCCACTATCTACAGAATCCCAAATGTCGTATCCTAATGCACTCAGATATGTCTGCATCCTGAGTTTCCAGAAAGTGTAATTAGTTCCATCGAACAAGGGAGCTTTGTTGGATGAGAATCCTTCACCACCTGCCATTGTGTTTCTTCCAATATCACCTTAGCTAATTAAGCTTGTTCAAGAAACCTTGCTCTGATACCAATTGATATTCACACAATGACACTGAGAGGGGGGGTGAATCAGTGTAGCTATTAAAATTCAAATCTACAGTATTTAAAACTGAAGCAAAGAGAACTTGAAAACCAAAAAAGCAAATTGAACAAGAGAACACACCACAACACACAATATAACGAGGTTCACCAATTTGGCTACTCCTCAAAAATAACTACTTGGACTCCAATCCAAATCTAGTCTTTACAAAATACCAATTTTACAAACACTTTACCAGCATCTACTGGAAGGAGCACCAACCCCTTAATTTTTTGTCGCAATGAGATAGAAGCACCAACCCCTAGTACCAAACACCAAATTGGACTGCAATTCTGAGCAATTATAATGACATAAAAATGTCTTCACTGTTTACACAACCCTGACTGGTCTGTAATTAAACAAACTCTACACACTCTCACGACTCTGCTTATTTCTCTCTTGGTCCTCTTCTAACCCTCTTTTCACAATAATTTCACTCTAACAGCAGCAACATAAATCTTTGCACGACTATACTTTTATAACCCCTTTTTTTTTCTCATCGAGACTCCTCGTCTTCTTTGACTTTTCTAATTCTGCATGCAGTCGAATGACATACTCTGACTGTTGGAATTCCTTTCTCTGCATGCATGCAATTTTTTATTCTGCTTGTGTGACTGTTCAAATTCTTTTCTCTTTTCCATATGCGACTGTTCAAATTCTGCAAATAAGACTGTTCGAATGCGCTTACGATTCTGCATATACGGCTGTTCGATTGCATTTTTGATTCTCTATATATGGCTGTTCGAATGCTTTTCCAATCCTACATATACGGCTGTTCGAATGCATTTTTGATTCTCTATATACGGCTGTTCGAATGTTTTTCCAATCTTACATATACGGCTGTTCGAATGCATTTTCGAATCTCTATATACGGCTGTTCGAATGCTTTTTCAATCCTGCATATACGACTATTCGAATGCTTTTCCAACACATGTCACTGTGTAACTGCAGATCTGACTCTAGTTAATTCTTACGTAACTGGCTGCATGATTTTCTTTTATGCTTTTTCGACACCTGTCACTGTGCATGCTCCTTCGGATTTTACCCGCCAAACTGCTACTTGTCGCGATATCACGACATTTCTGCCCATTTGACTTTTTTTGGACTGTTGACCGTGAAAACCTGACCTGTCGTAATATCGTGACGTTTTCATCCTCCTCAACATTATCATGGCATACACCCATGAAAATAGAACATGTCACAAAATCACGACGTTCTTCGCTTCCGTATAACTCTCCTTCGTTTGTAGCCACGAAAATGGAACATGTCATGAAATCGTGACACTTTGCGCTTCCCTGCACTATGCTTCGCTTGTAGCCACGAAAATGGAACATGTCGCAAAATCGTGACACTTTGTGCTTCCCTGCACTATGCTTCGCTTGTAGCCATGAAAATGGAACATGTCGCGAAATCGTGACACTTTGCGCTTCCCTGCACTCTGCTTCGCTTGTAGCCGCGAAAATGGAACATGTCGCGAAATCGCGACACTTTGCGCTTTCGTACACTTTTCTCCGCAAGCCTCAGCGAAATCGGAACATGTCGCGAAATCATGACACTTTTTGTTGTCGTACACTTTTCTCCGCAAGCCTCAGCGAAATTGGAACATGTCACGAAATCGCGATGCTTTTCTGCCTTAGCGTTGTTCTTTGTTATTCGCCCGCAAAAATGCAACATGTCACAAAATCATGACATCTTTCGCATTCGTACATTTCTCGCTTCATGCACTAGCGAAATCAAGACATGTAGCGAAATCGCTACAACTTTGTTGCCTTGCATTTTGACATGCAGCAAAATCGCTACACCTTTGTTGCCTTGCATTTTGACATGCAGCGAAATCGCTACACCTTTGTTGCCTTGCATTTTGACTTGCAGCAAAATCGCTACACCTTTGTTGCCTCTACTCCGATCCTGTCGCAAAATCGTGACACTTTTCATTGCCTGCGCCTTTACCTGAAACACGTCGCGAAATCGTGATAGTTTTTCAACTTTGCTTCTTTCCTTCCAGTATGTCACGAAATCACGACAGTTTCTCCAAATTTTTCTCTCTCCTCCGATATGTCGCGAAATCGTGACATTTTTTGTTGTGCCTTCTCTCTCCTCATTTTTGTTGCAAAATCATGACATTTTCGGTTGCGCCTTCTCTCTCCTCATTTTTGTCGCGAAATCGCGACATTTTCGGCTGCGCCTTCTCTCTCCTCATTTTTGTCGTGAAATCGCGACATTTTTGGCTGCGCCTTCTCTCTCCTCATTTTTGTCGCGAAATCATGACATTTTCGACTGCGCCTTATCTCTCCTCATTTTTGTCGCAAAATCGTGAAAGAAAACATGTCGCGATATCGCGACAGTTTTCTTACTTGTCTTTTTTTGCAAATTGCTAAATCTAGGTCACTTCTATTTTCCTGGAATTTCACTGTACTTGATTTGACTGACCTCTGAATTCTTGCCCATTGCTTCAACTGCATCAATTTTTGTCTGTGTTGACAACAATGACAATTCTTTTGCTGCACCTTGCTCAACATTGGAGACCCCATAGAAGTCATACAACTGAAGACCAACAAGATTCCTATGGGGTTTGTATCTTTTGAGAGCTTGTTTGATGAATTTTATAGAGCATATAAACCTCTAGTCTAGGAATATGAAGTAGATGAAGTTAATATTGGAATAGAGGAAGAGCCCAAGATTGTTTGGATTAATAAAGCTTTGTCAGGAAAAGAGAAGCATCAGTTTATCAACTACCTAAAAAAGAATCTTGATTCTTTTGCTTGGAGTTATGAGAATCTGAAGACCTTCAACACAAAGGTAATGACTCATATAATACCTCTTCAAAAATATACCAAGCATTTTAGGTAAAATCAAAGAAAGTTCAATCCTACTTTGCATCCAATTATGTAGAATGAAGTGCGAAAATTATTGGATGCTACGATAATTAGGAAGGTGAGATATTCTACTTGGTTGAAAAACCTGCTTCTAGTTAGAAAAAGAATGGTGAGATTAGGCTTTGTGTAGATTTTAGAAATATGAATAAGAGCTCTCTCAAAGACAACTACCCACTTCCAAATATGGAGCAGTTACTTCAAGCAATGGTTAGGTCTTCAAGAATATCTTTATTGAATGACTTTTTAGGTTACAATCAAATTGTAGTGAATCCAGAAGATAGACACAAAACAACCTTCACCACACTATGGAAACATTTTAATATCTCAAGATTCCCTTTGGATTGATGAATGCAAGGGTGATATTTCAAAGAGCAATGGATGTTTTATTTAAGGGGCTAATGTTCAAGATAGTGGTAGTATATCTTGATGATATTACAATTTTTTCCAAAAATATTGAAGATCATTTTGCACATCTAACTCAAGTATTTGGCATATCCTTGAATCCTAAAAAATGTGTGTTTAGGGCTACACAAGGTAAACTATTTGGGCATATTGTTTCAAAGAATAGAAGCAATTGCTAAAATTCCCCTCCTAAAAATCTTAAAGGAGTTAGATCATTCTTTGGGAAGATTAACTTCATTAGGAGGTTTGTCCTTGATTTTTCTTAGATTGCCAAGCCAATAAATTACATGATCAAGAAAAATGGGTAAATAATATGCATAGAGGAAAATACTGTAGCTTTTCAAAATATCAAAGATGCAATTACAAAGGATCCAGTATTAAATTGCCCTGATTACTCGAGAGATTTCAAAATCTACTCATTTACTTCAGAACACACTATTACTATAGTTCTAGCTCAATAGGATGAAGAGAAAAATGAAAGACCTATAGCATTTATGAGCATAGGATTGAATGGTGCTCAATTGAAATTTTATTTACTAGAAAAATAGGCTTATGCGTTAATCAAAGCGTTAGATCATTTCAAGTGCATTTTTGGATCCAACAAAGTAATAGACTATATCCCCTACATTACTGTTAAAGATGTTTTCACTTAGCTTGAACCTTTAGGTAGTCCTACAAGGTGGATGACTAAATTAATATAGTATGATGTGGAGTTTAAAGTAGTGCGGATTGTTAGAGGATAAGGACTAGCAAAGTACTTGGCTAACAAAGAGGGAGAGGATATGAATAACACTATTGCAGTAGATGAGCAAAAAGAAGCTAGAGCGATTGATAATTTTGATTGCCAGTGGTATGATGGCATTATGTTTTACCTTCAAAATTTATCATTTCCAGAAGACATGCCCAAAAACAAAAGAAGATCCATCAAGCAATTGGTGTAAAAATACTACATTCAGGAGGGTAGACGATATTGGAGGTATCCATATGGTGTGTTGCTTCTATGTTTGTTTAGAAAGAAGTCCCTCAAGTACTAAAAGAATATCATTTTGGTTTTTGTGGAGGTCAATTTCTCCCAAGGCTACTGCTCACAAAATCATGAGAGCTAGTTCTTATTGGCCCTCCATGTTCAAAGATGTCTATTATTTTGTTAGAAGTTGTCATAACTATCAAATTTTTGCAAGAAAAAAATTTGCTAGCCATGCCCTTAGACCAGTAATTGTGGAAGCTCCTTTTGCTCAATGGGGAATACATATCATAGGTGATATTAATCCCAATTATTTTAGAGCACAACAATAGACTATTTTACCAAGTGGGTAGAAGCAACTTCTCTCAAGAAATCCACTACAAAAGTGGTCATCAAGTTTCTAGAAGAGCATATATTGATAAGATTTAGGGTTACTAAGAAGATAGTCACAGAAATGATAACTACTTCACTTATTTTGAGATGATTGAATTTTGTATTAGGTATCACACAGAGCTTTCTAATTCTGCAAATTACTATCCTTAAGGGAATGGTTTAACATAATCCTAAAAAAAAAAATCTTATCACAAGAACTAGAAGAGCATTAGGCAGAAACAAAAGGAGTTTGGATAATGAGCTAAAGTATTTTATGGGCTGATAGAATATCTATCAAAAGAAGAACAATAAAATCTCCTTATGAACTAGTTTATGGTGAGAATGCTTTGTTGCCCCCTCAGGTGGAAAGTCATGCTTTATCTTTGCTTCTTCAAGATCATGAAAATCCAAATGTCTTGCAGAGAAGACTTGATCAAATTGTGAAGTTGCAAGAAGATAGAAAATATTCATTGATGAAGATAACTGAGCAGGCTCACAAAACAACACAATTGACCAGAGGTAAACCTTTTCAGGGAGGAGATATAGTATTGTATTGAAATCCTAAAAATGACAAGCATGATGAAAAAGGGAAGTGGGAACCCAAATGGCTTAATCCCTATCAAATTATTCAGATGGTAGACTAGCATACTTACAATTTGCAAACTCTGGATGATACAAAATTTTCAATTTCTATCAATTGTATCATTCTATACAAAGGACTTGAGAAGCCAAAAAAAAAGTGTTTCAGTCTTAAGGAGTCCTTTTAGATGACTAAGGTGTTCTTTTTAGCTAATTAAGGCATCATTTTTAGGTGATTAAGGCATTTATTTGTAGGTGATTAAGGCATTCATTTTAGGTAATTAAGATGTTTTCTGTAGGTTATTAGACGGGTTTTTGAGTCCTTGTGGTCTGCTGGAGATTTTGGAGTTCTCAAGTGATACATTATCCAAGAGTCTTTTTCATCACCTGTCCCAGTCGAAACCTGTGTTGGATCCTCAAAACCCAACTTGTTTTGCCCCTATTTTTCAAATTTTGGTGTCCTTTGTGTCCTTCGAATTTTTTGCTCTGGTCAGTCTCCTTTCAATATTTTTTTCGATCCTTGGGTCTTTTCCTGTGTCACCCTCCGAAAGCATTTTTGAAGTTTTTGTGTCACGGAAGTTCCTTCATTTTGATCTCATGTCAACCTTTTTGGACCTAAATATAATTTAATTAATTATTTTTGACCTCCAAAGGTCTTAAATATTTAATTAAATGTTTTCCTTTTTTTATAAGGTTTGATTATATATTTAATTACGTATTTAATTAAATTTATTTAAGTATTTAATTTAATATTTAATTAAATTTTGTATAACATAATAAATGAAAAATAACAAAAGAAATATTTGTAAATAAATACATATATAATAATAATAATAATAATAATAATAATAATAATAGTTTTATTATTATTATTTAAAATTTTGAAATAAAATTTGTAATTGGCTAAGGTTAGCCTTATAAAAAATGATGAAAAATAAAAATAAAAATTGTAATGTGCCTCATTTTTTTGGCTGAGTTTTAATGACTAAAAATTAATTTCTTGAAGCCATTTTTTGGCCAACTTCGAGAGGATAGGTAACATATAATTATGAAGGTATTTTTTACCAGTTGAGACCACTACCAGGCCATGAGTGAGAGTCGTTATAAATGCAAGCAATACGGTGGATCAAATATGGACGCAATTGCAGTTTTATGAGCCATCACCCAATTTTAATAACAATTGTAGTTATGAGCCATCATTGAGGCAGTTGCAATTTTTTACAATTATGGGCCAAATGATTGAGCTATTTAAGAGAGATGCTACAACAGGAGAAAGGATAAAATTTTTTGTGCAGTAAAATTCTGCAAGAGGTATACCAGAGTGTCCATCCTTATCAGTTGTATTTTCCTTTGTGTGTCTTGTCTAGTCATCCCTTTTTCTTTTCCATTATTATACATGTGTTTACAGAGGAGGTGCCCAATTAAATGAGATTATTTCTAGTGGCTGAGATCAAAATCTAGGAGGCTCTTTGTTACATCATTTGAATGAAGAGTTACAATTCTCTATTACATTATTTGAATAGAGAATTTATTGTATTTTCTTAGTGAGATCTGGTTACATTGATCAGACTCCCATTGTAATAATTTATTGGATAATATAATATCACTTCCTCCTTTCAACAGTTTTGTGTGTGGTTTTACTTCCTGTCCTATTTACATGTTACATCATTTAAATATGTAAATGGTGTCTTCTTTCACTAGCATGTTCAATCATTTATGTTACATTATTTGAATGGATATGATTGGATCAGTTTTATCTTCTCCCATTTCTCTCTTCACCATATTTTATGTCTGGTTACAATTTCCCAATGGATAAGGCACCGATCTACATTTTTTAAGCACTATCTAGGAGTTACTTCAAAGCTTGATCAACTTTTGTGTTGCAGTTTTATTATATTTTTGTAAATATAGATGAGCATGAGCATATAAGAAATATTGTAGGCTCAACTCTAGGATTTCCTTATCTTACTCAGTTTATCTAGAGTCTCTGTGATAATATTTTCCTGAGTTAAAGAGGTGGATCCACCAGATTCCACAATGCTGATTGGAGTAGGGAAGTTTTGCAATATGACAAATATCTTAAGGGTGTAAGAATTTATCCCAATAGTACCATTCATAATCCTTTAATTTGAAAGAGGCTGCTAGTAGCCTTAGGAATCTATCTTATTTTAATTTTCAATGAGATGCATTGCACACAAGCTCACCAAGTGGTGCAAATGCTATGTTAGAATAACATCTTATCCCAGAAAATATGGTAGGGATTTGATCACCAAGGTGAGAATTGGGTCCTACATGTTTAGGTGATATGAAAGGGATCAATAAACCTTTGTAATTCCATACCAAGAATTTTTTAGGCTGGTTTAGCATGACTACCATGTTGCATTGTTGGTTCCTTATCCTTACTTTTCAATTCAGAGGTAGTATTAACTCTTGTTGATTGGCTTAGGTGAAGGCTCTAGTTATAGGTCTTTTTCTCTTTGGGTCCTTCCCTTGAGAAAAAATTTGCCAGATGAGAATAATGCTTCAACAATATTTAAGATAGGGATACCCCCACTAGAATCTCAATCTTACTTTTGTCATACAACTTCAAAGTCCTTCCTTTTTAGCGGAGTCACCAAGTGAATCTCTTGATGCTTCACTACAAGTGGATTGACAATGAATTTTATTGAGAGCATAGTTGGGAGTCTTATTTTAGCTTTATGAAATGAATTTAAAGCTTTTCCCATAGGGTGTGCTAGACAAAAAATTATCATATTTGGATACATTGACCTATTGAGAAGGAAGCTTGACATGCTTAGGGCACCCATGACTCACATAGAGTGATATAGTAGGAAGTATTGTAGGTGAACGGATCACCTATGGGGAAACCTCTAGGGTTTTTAAACAAGGCTAGATCCTCATTATATTGATCTTGATGCATTGTAAGGCCTTCATGAGCTTAAAATTGCTTTTCTTAGGGGGTTGTAGGAAAAAAAATTGCAATAAAAGTAAAAATATAGGAAATATAAAGATATAGGAAAGTAAATTGCAGGAAACGTAAACCTAAACAAGGGGGGATGATGTACCAAGATTAAGGTTTTCCTCTTAACTGCATGAACAAGATAGAAATAAACACATTTACCACAACCTAATAGCTAGAAATTGAACATATTACAATACACAACCTAGAATAAAATACACACTTAAGGGAGTAGGACAAAGTAAAATTAGTCACAACTTCCATTCATGTGTTGGAATGATTATGAGGTATGCTACCTAAAGATGCTCAATGCTCCTTAGACAATGACTCAAGGTTTGATCCCTATTCATAAACTAAGGAGTGAAAGGAAGAGTTCTCAAGGTTAGATATAAGGCATGAACAAATAACTCCTAGTTCCTTTACAATGCAAATACAAGCCTATTTATAGGTTAGGATGAGGGCTCCTTCCCTTTGAAACCATGTGTAGAAGGTATATAAATTCTCCTCTGCTCTACATCCAAAATCCTTCTACAACCCTAATTGGCAACTTCGAGGAGGTTGCTAGATTCATGGCCATCAATATTGGAGGCTTTCAAACCCATGAATGATGAATCACTATTGATATATCTTGTTTCTAGTATGTTGGGGTGGTTGTACTATTAAGATTTTGCTAGATTTCCTCTAGAATATCTTGCTTGCTGATGTAATAGGTATGGCTTCCTTGAATAACATGATATGGCAGAGTAGGCTTCCTTGTGTGACAATCAATCACCATACTGACATGTAGATGGTTCTGATATACCACACCATAAATTTATTCTTGGTGGCCAATTGTAGATGCCTTCTTAAATTATCCTTTGTATGACCTCTTTGTATGTGCAGGTAGTCGCCATGTGTCCCTAGCTAAGATGAGATCTTCTTCTATCAATGGCAAGACTTCTTTGACTAAACCCTAATGCTTGTTTCCTTCTATTTTCTACTGGTTTCCATGTGTTTAGCCCACCCTATAGAGAGACTTCTTTCTTATTTTACTTTTGCTTGTCAAAGGATGTGAGCATATGAAAAATTGATGGCCCACGATTCTTGGCACCCTCCAAATATTGACTTTAAATGGAACAAGGGGTTTTGAACATTGATGAAATATGCAATGACTAAAATTACTTTAAAGCTCATTCACCTTTCTCTCAACACCTGTCCTTTGACTATAGGTAATATATACCTTTTGAGTGCCTTCTTCAACCTGTTCTACTTTCGATTGAGATTTTTTCTTGAGTGAAACAGGATTGTAGGAAAATATTCCTTACAAGTTGAATTACCAAAGACACATAATCGAGTAATGGAGATTCACACCTGCTTTGATTCCATGTTAGATTTAAGAATAATTATAAAAATAATGGAATCAATACATTAACTAGATGTCTAGAAATAACTCATAGAAAGGAAACAAACAATGTAAGTGGATGTTCGTGAACACCAAAAATATCTTACTAAAGGAAAATAAAATAGACTCCAATCAATATAAAAATGGTTGGTATTAGGGGGATTTATGCCTAGTTATAAGAGACATTTAGGTCAAGATTAAGGAATCAATATTTAGTTAATATAATAAAATATTATAAAATATTTACCTACACAAGGTGTATAGGGATGTAAAGGGCATGTACAAAGAATATAATACAAAATTACCCATGGCCTTAAGTGAAGCTTAACCACCACACATTCCAACAAACCTTACTATAAATATGAATAATCTAGTTGGAAGAAAGGATGCCCTAATTGGGGATACTAGGAAGAGCAAATCTATGATAATACCTATCTAGACAATAAAATTTTCATCAAAAGTGATTATCAAGGATGAAATGATTGAGCATAATATAATGGGTCTTAAAAGCAAGTAATTAATATGTAAGTTTCATAGATACTAGCTACATGTTTTAAAGATTCAAAAGTGGATTAAATGGAAGTGAGGACTAAATTCAAATTATTTATGGCTTTCCTTCCAAAAGAGTTTTCTTCATCATATTCTCCAATTTGGAAATCAAGGATAAAATAATGGGTGGTGGCTCAAGGCATAGGGATGAGATGGGATGCCTTTAAGACCATAGTGTGGAAAGTTTTTTGAGACAAAAAATATGAAAAGGATTCCAATGTGAGCTATGGTTTTTGTACTTCTAAATTAGCTTATCATTAAGAACATGTTGAAGAAATTTGGAAATACTCTAAGGAAGTTCATCTAGAAAAAAGGTAAAGGTAAAAGATAAAGTAATTTTTAACATCCACGAGATCATGATCCATATGATATGACCTCGATAGAGGATGTTATTTACCCAATATATGTTTATCCAACCAAAATTTTATTATTGAAGTATGGCATACAACTCTATCCCCCATTGGATTTAAACCTTAAACCTCCTATTTAAAGTTCCAAGTTTTTACTATCAGGCCCACTAAAGTTATACTTGGATATGTTTTACCATAGATATTTTACAACCTTAACCAAATCCATTAAATTAAAATATTAATTAAGAGAATGGAATCATCAAGTGGATTATGAAATCATTACATTCTCATGTCATAAATGATATGATATTGGATATATAGAAATATATTTTAATGTGAAAATGATTGAGAATGAGATTAGAACTTTTGGTCATGGAACAAACTTCAAGATGAAGCAAGGAAATCATACTGTAATAAAATCATGCTTAGATCAAATATTTTACTCTCCTAAATAATGATAAAAAATCCCCTCTACCTCATAAAATAATGAAGGCCTTCATGGTTCACTTGGAGAAATCACTAAAAGAAACTAAAAAAGGTGTAGAGGTTGAGGAAGTGCAATGTGCAAGTTCAAACGCAAAAGGAATTATGTTGCAATGAAAGATGTGAAGCCATATTTTAATATAAGAAGTTGAGAGAGATCAAGTTAAATATACGTACTATCGAAAAAATGAATGAGAATGTAGATTATGATAAATTTCCTGGTTAAGAACCGATAGTTTTTAGGGTTTTGACTATGCGAAAGGGTTTTTTCAGAGGTGGAGGGATGACGGTGGGCGGGAAGGCTGGTTTGGGAGAGCACGAGAGTGCCAACAGGTCAAACCAGGGGCACGACAGGGTGGAGGGAGGGCAAGTAGAGTCTGGGGATGCCGAGGATCCACCAGAAAAATGGGGAGATGGACCTCGAAAGTCATATGCTCTAGCAGCGGCTTCTGAAACCCTAAGTGGGCTCTCCACCAAGGAGCTATTTTCGTTCGAGAACGAGTTGGACATCCTGATGGAAATTCTATCAAGATTTATGGAATTCAAAAAATTAACCCTCATCGATAAGTTTATTGGTGGTCGTCCTGACATGGAGACCATCCGCAAGTGGGCGTCTAGAAAATGGTGGACCTCTGGTCACTTGGAGCTGGCTGCCCTAACCCAGGGATTTTTCGTGATTAGACTGAGCAACATGGAGGACTACTGTAAAATCCTGGCTGGAGGGCCTTGGTTCTTAGGCCGTAGGAGTCTCTTTCTAAGGAAGTGGGGTTTGGAATTTAACCCCGATACACAGAATATCAACATTGCTCCAATATGGGTTAGTCTCCCGAGTCTCCCCCTTTTTGACTGGCATGAAAATATAATCAGAGGAATTGCTCGATCCATCGGGGAGTTGGTCACTATAGACCCTCCCACCAGGGCTCGAACAAGATTTGTCCAAGCTCGGTTCTGTGTTTTGGTGGACTTGGAGACGGACCTCCCTTCCTCCATTACTCTGCGGTCTGAGGGTTCTTTTCTACATAAGCAAGCTATTGTTTATGAGAACAGACCAGCTTTCTGCCCCCAGTGTAGTTCTCAAGGGCATCTTCAGTCCAATTGTCCTCTTCAAAAGCCGGGGAAGAAGAAGCGGGATCCCTGCAACCCTCTGGAGCATGGTGAAGGTTAGACGAAGCACCCTATTACGAAAGACCATGAATCTCTAGGTCCATCCAGAGACCATCTCGAATCCTCCTTACCAGATGAGGAAATCACCATTCAATCGAACTCCGAGCTATGCGGTGGACGCTCCCAACTAGGACCATAGGGGGAAAAGGAATAGGCCCCCCCATTATCACCACACTAGCAGATTCGCCCAAAATTTTTTATCGACACTCTCCCGAGGCACAAAAGATATTGGAAGATTACCTGTTGGGAAGAAGAGGTTACCAGCCTGGTAATATTAGCCCTCGAATTACGAGGATTCAAATGCAAGGGGTGGATTTTGGTGGTAATAGGAAGCAGGGCCGTCCCCCCAACAAGGAAAAGAGAGACAAGGAAACTACGACTGATGTCACAAATGGCACCCAACGGTTGCTGTTTTAGGATGACTCTGATTCTTTGATGGGTGACACGCTTATCCCAAAACCTCCCCTCCAGCAGGGAAAGGGAGGTAGGAAGAACCTCAAACCGTACAGATGAAAGTCATCCTGGATGTGAGAACCTGCGGTGGGAACGAAGAGCGGGCTTATGGTTTTTTGGGACCCAGAGAGTGTTGAGGGCAGCTTCTTTTCATCTTCCAGCAGGACTTTCAACTTTTTGTTTCAGTCCCAAGCCATCATTTTTTCTTGGATCCTATTCATCATGTTTACTTCGAATTCTACCTCGGAGAAAGCAGAAATGTGGAAAGTTATTTCCTTGATAAGGGAGATTTTTTGTAGTTTTCTTGGCTATATTTTTCTACTTTCCAATGGTCCAGTTTTTATATTGGCCATAGTTTCCAGGATAATCAGGCAAAAATGCCTCCTTGTAGCCCTTGGGCAATTAGCGGCTTTAGGTTTATTCATCTAGCCAAGAGGCACAAAGCACCATTTAGCAAGGCTGATTTTGTATATAAGGTTTTGGGATCCTCTATAAAAACCCACTGTTAATCTATTATAATAATTACCAAAAAAAAAAGTTAAATCTAGGTAAATCATCTTCATTTTCCTCAAGTAGTAGAAAATCATCTCATTACAATAAAAGAAGAAAGTAGTGTAGAGTTCATTCCTTACACTTAGGGTTTCAAGAGTAGCACAAAAAAGAAATAAGTAAGGATAATATCCATTGCAATTTAGGGTTTTTATGCCAACATAAGAAATTAAGTATTATATATGATAATCCTTACACTTTAGGGTTTCAAGAAGACATAAAAAAAATATTTTCAAGGTTAGTCCTTGCACTTTAGGTTCTCTATGGAAGTATACACCTATATATGATAAGCCAAATTAAGAAAAATCTTAAAAATTATAAACTGATGAGAATTAAGGTATTGGTAGGAATGGAAAACAAATGAAAGACCCTCAAATCAAGAATAAAGAGAAAAGGAAACTCGGAGGGATATCAAATTGGAAATTGGAAATAAATATCACAAGTGTTAAAAAGGAGTGTGACTAAACCTATAAATAAAAATAAAGAGTGGTAATGAAGATGGTATCTTGCAATATTAGGGGTATAAGTAAGACCTTTGAAAAGGAGTTATCAAGGAATTAATATGTTACGCTTCTGGGTTTATTTTAATGAAAAAATAAAAAATAAGTAGTGATAAATGTAAGGATATACTCAAAAGGATTTGGAAGATGGGAGATTATCTAGTAGTTTCTATTATAGGAGCTTTAGGAGGTATTGTAATAATAGGGGACACACATAAATATGATGGAAAATTTCTAGAGGCAAGACATAATTATGTTGTTAGCCTTTTTTCATAGGAAATGAAAATATCAAAGTTGTATTCGTAAATGCATATTGCTCCAACTATAGTTACTCTTTATGATAAATGATATAAATATCTTGTTTTATTTATGTTAAATTTGGTAATGATTCAAAATTGTGATCTATGGATTCTTCAAGAGTTTTAACATAGTTCTATCTCCTTCATAAATGAAGGGTGGTACTCTTGGATGGTTTAAATCAATATAGGATTTTGCTTGTTTTATCAAATTAAATTTCCTTTGGGATGTTGTTTCTAAAGGATTTAAATATATGTGAGATAATAAACATATCAAACAAACTTATATAGTACAAATATTGATCTCATACATGGTCATAAACAAAGTATACAATCTCTTTAGATGTTTTATTGCAAGCATCTATCAGAGCACAAACCCATTCTCTTAAGATGGGATCTACTCAATAATGGTCATCCAAAGTCATTTTGATTCTGATTTATGTGATTCCAAGATCTTGACTTATTTTATATGTTTATGATATGGTGGGATGAAACAAAATTTGAAGGATAATTCATGTATAGGTTTATCCAATAGATGAAATATATAAAGGAGTAATAAATTTTTTGAATGTCTAATACTTTAGTAACATATTTAAAATTAAAGAGGAAATTAAATCTAATATCAACTTACAAGAGAGAGTAGAAATTAAATCTAATATCTGATATTCTCACAATGACACTGAGAGGGGGGGTGAATCAGTGTAGCTATTAAAATTCAAATCTACAACACTTAATGCTGAAGCAAAGAGAACTTAAAAATAGGTAAAGCAATTTTCACAAGAGAGCACACCACAACACACAATGTAACGAGGTTCACCAATTTGGCTACTCCTCAAAAATGACTGCTTGGACTCCAATCCAAATCCAGCCTTTGCAAAACACCAATTTTACAAACACTTTACCAGCACCCACTGGAAGGAGCACCAACCCCTTATTTTTTTGCTTCAACAGATAGGAGCACCAACCCCTAATGCCAAGCACCAACTTGGACTGCAATTCTGAATTATCTTAATGACATAAAAATGCCTTCGTTGTTTACACGACCCTGACTGGTCTGCAATTAATCAAACTCTGCACTCTCTCACGGCTCTGCTTATTTCTCTCTCGGCCCTCTTCTAACCCTCTTTACACAACAATTTCTCACATACAGCAGCAGCCTTATTCTTCACGCAGACCTGCTTTTATATCATATTAGTCTCTATTTTTAACTTCCATATTTACGCATGCAACCCGTAACTGTTCCTTTAATATTCTCTTCTGCCACTTGTCAACTGTAACTTCTTCTTTATGTAACTCCTTTTGTATTTATAGAGTGGGCATTTCGTTAAACATGTTACATGCAACATATACCTCTACCATGACTGTTCGTCTTCTTTTCTGTGCATGCATGCATTTTTTGATTCTATTTATGCGACTGTTCGATTTCTCCTTCTTCGATTGTTCTTAAAATAGCTGCATGCTTTTCTTTTGTAATTGCTCCTGTAACTGTCGCATTGACTCCAGTTAACTCTTCTTATTTTGGCTGCATGCTTTTCCTCTACAACTGCCCCTTTAACTGTTGTTCTGCTTCAGTTAACTGTCAGTGATCGTGTTGTTGCGACCTGTCACGAAATCGTGACACTTCTGTCTCTTTATGCTCTTCTCGCCTTTTATCCGTGAAAACTCAACATGTCACGAAATCGTGACATTTTTTGCCTCCTTGTTCACCTCTTGTCTTGCACCCGTGAAAACCAGACATGTCGCGAAATCGTGACACTTTTCGCTTCCTTGCACTTCTCTGCCTTTCGCCCGTGAAAATGGAACATGTCACGAAATCGTGACACTTTTGCTGCCTTGTGCCTTTTCTATCTTTGGCCCATGAAAACACATGTCATGAAATCATGACACATTCGCTACCTTGTGCCTTTTCTGTCTTTGGCCCACGAAAACACAACATGTCACGAAATCGTGACACATTCGCTGCCTTTTGCCTTTTCTGTCTTTGGCCCACGAAAACACATGTCACGAAATCGTGACACTTTTCCTCCTTGGCGCTTTCTCTTCGAACCTGTCATGAAATCGTGACACTTTTTCTCCTTGGAGCTTTCTCTTCGAACCTTCACAAAATCGTGACACTTTCTCTCCTTGGGCTTTCTCTTCGAACTCGTCGTGAAATCGTGACACTTTCTCTCCTTGGCGCTTTCTCTTCGAACCTGTCACAAAATCGTGACACTTTTTCTCCTTGGCGCTTTCTCTTTCAAATCTGACACTTTCTCCCAACTGTCACAAATCATGACAGTTTTCTTTGCCTGTGCCTTCTCTCCAAACATGTCACGAAATCATGACAGTTTTCTTTGCTTGCGCCTTCTTTCCAAACATGTCACAAAATCATGACAATTTTCTTACTTGCCTTCTTTGCTTCCAACATGTCACGAAATCATGACAGTTTTTCTACTTGCCTTCTTCTCTGACAACATGTCATGAAATCGTGATAGTTTTTCACTTGGCTTCTTTGCCTCCAACATGTCACGAAATCATGACAATTTTGCCAACATTTTCTCTCTCCTCCGATATGTCATGAAATCACGACAATTTTGACAGCATTTTCTCTCTCCTCCGAGATGTCGCGAAATCATGACAATTTTGACAACATTTTCTCTCTCCTTCGAGATGTCACGAAATCATGACAAAAAACATGTCGCGATATCGTGACAGTTTTCTTACTTGTCTTTTTCTTTGATTTTCTGAATCTGGGCCACTTCTGTCTTCTTGGAAATTCACTGTACATGTTCTGACTGACCTCTGAACTCCTGTCCACTGCATCAACTGCATCAACTGATCTATCTGTTTGTGTTGACAACAATGACAATACTTTTGCTGCACCTTGCTCAACAATCTCCCCCTTTGGAATTGTTGGCAACACTCATGCACTCTCCTGGAATTCTTCTCCCCCTTTGACAATAATACCAAAGGGCTGCTGCAGACTCCCCTGAGTCTATGCACAACATTCTCAGATACACATTGTTATAGTTAGCAAAAATCATGAATATGAGCAAAACTATAAACATAGGCATAAATGCTCCCCCTGAGAATGTGATCCCAATTGATAGTCAGTTCTTGGGAAATGTGACTACTCCCAACTTACTTCGAAGGTACTCAAAAACTTCCTTTGGCAATGGTTTTGTGAATATATCTGCTACTTGCTCTGTAGTCGGAACAAAATCCAATTTGACCTCACCTTCTGCAACTTTATCCTTCAAGAAGTGATACCGGATTGCAATATGTTTGGTTCGAGAATGCATAACCGGATTCTTTGATATGTTTATAGCACTGGTGTTGTCACATTTAACTGAAATTGGCTCTTTGAAGTGAATACCAAGATCTTTCAAGGTTTGTCTCATCCATAATATCTGTGTACAACATGTTGTTGCTGCAATGTATTCTGCCTCTGCTGTGGATAGAGAGACTGATTCTTGTTTCTTGTTGTGCCATGCTACCAGACTGTCTCCAAGATAAAATGCTCCTCCACTGGTACTCTTTCTGTCATCAATACATCCTGCCCAATCTGCATCAGAATATGCAATAAGAGTGAAGTCCTTACCTTTTGGGTACCATAACCCATACTCCATAGTACCCTTGAGGTACCTAAAAATCCTCTTCACGGCTGTCACATGAGTCTCTTTGGGACTAGCCTGAAATCTTGCCACCATGCATACTGCCTGTAAGATATCTTGAGTCTGGTAGCTGTCAAATACAACAGACTTCCAATCATAGATCTGTACATGGTTTGATCTACATCTGGAGATTTGTCATCCTTGCTCAACTTGCAACCTGTTGTCATGGGAGTGCTAACAGGTTTACTATCCTCCATTGTGAACTTTTTCAACATTTCTTTCACATATTTAACTTGAGAAATAAAAATGCCCTTTTCACTTTGATTGACTTGCAGTCCGAGAAAATAAGAAAGTTCACCAATCATAGACATCTCAAATTCTTTCTTCATTTTATTTGCTATGTCACTACAAGACTTATCATTGTTGCTGCCAAAAATGATATCATCTACATAAACAACAAGGACAATAAGATGGCCATTCTCTATTTTGACATACAGATTGTTGTCCACCAAACCTTTCTTGAACCCCTGTTGAATCAGATAGTTATCCAGCCTTGCATACCATGCTCTGGGTGCCTGTTTTAAACCATACAAAGCTTTCCTCAACTTGCAAACAAAGTTGGGATTATCACCAAGTTGGAAACCATCTGGCTGCTCAATGTAAACCTCTTCTTCCAGTTTTCCATTCAGAAATGCTGATTTTACGTCCATTTGATATACCTTGAAATTTTTATGAACTGCTAAAGCTAGAAACATTCTGATTGCCTCTAGTCTGGCTACTGGTGCAAAGGTTTCCTCAAAATCAATACCTTCAACCTGTGCATAGCCTTTATAGACCAGTCTTGCTTTATTTCTTACAACCTGTCCATCTTCGTTCAATTTATTTTGAAAAATCCATTTAGTACCGATTACATTTTTATTTGCCGGCCTTGGTACTAACTCCCAGGTTTTGTTTTTCTCAATCTGATCTAGTTCTTCATTAATTGCCTTCATCCAACTTTCATCTGTGCTTGCTTCAACAACATTTTTGGGCTCAATGCTGGATAATAGAGAGTAGTTCCGTACTACTGCTCTTCTAGTCTGAATACCAACTGTTGGGTCCCCAATAATCTGTTCTCTGGGATGATTTTTCTGCCAGCTGCCTATTTTGAATTTCTTGTTTTCTTCTTCTTCTAAGTCAATTCTTAAATCAGCTAGGTCAATTTTTTGATTCTCTTCTGTTTCCATTTCTTCATCTCCTTCAATGACTTCTTCATAAATAGGGTAGTTTTCTTGATAAGTAGTTTCTCGATCTCTACCTTCATCAACTTTAACATCTGCACTCTCCACAATTTTCTTTAGCCTCTTGTTGTAACATGTGTAGGCTTTGCTTTTTGTTGAGTAACCAAGAAAAATACCTTCGTCAGCTCTATCTTCAAATTTATCGAGATTATCTTCAGTTCGTTTGATGTAGCACTTGCTGCCGAACACTTTGAAATATCTTGTTGTTGCCTTTCTGCCGAACCACAACTCATACGGTGTTTTGCTTTCATGCGTCCTTAGCATGCACCTATTTTGGATGTAAACCGTAGTATGGACTGCCTCTTTCCAAAATCTGTCAGCTATTTTGTTCTCAGCCAACATTGTCCGTGCCATTTCCTGCACTGTCCTGTTCTTCCTTTCTACAACACCATTCTGCTGAGGTGTTCTTGCTGCTGAAAACTGTCTTTTGATCCCATATTTTTGATAGTATTCTGCAAATTCTTTTGAGATAAATTCTCCTCCTCTGTCTGATCTTAGGCATTTAATTCTTTTTCCAGTTTGATTCTCAACCTATTTTTTAAAAATCTTGAACATCTCAAAGGCATCTGATTTAAGCTTTAAAAATAGTACCCATGTCATCCTGGAGTAGTCATCTATGAACAACATAAAGTATTTGTCACCATTTATGCTTTGTGTTCTCATGGGTCCACACAAATCAGTATGTATTAGATCTAAAGGCTTACTGGTGAAGTATTCCTTTGATTTGAATGTGGCTCTAGTTTGCTTCCCTTTTTGGCATGAAGCACAGATGCTATTTACTGGTTTGCCAATGGTGGGTATATCTCTTACTGCCCTTTTTGAACTTATTTTTACCAGATTGTCAAAGCTAATATGATCGAGCCTCTTGTGCCACAACCAATTTTCATCTTCCTATCCAATCAAGCACGCTCCTTCTGAAGTTTCTGAGAGAGTATATAGATTTCCAGAAGTCCTTAATCCAGTAGCTATCAGCTTCCCACTGTGTGCTTTTTTGACTTCACAGCCCTGCTTCTTAAAGATGACTTCATGACCTCTGTCACAGATTTGACTTACGCTCAATAAGTTGTGCTTCAAACCAATCACAAACAGAACTTCTTTGGAATTGATCTGTCCATCACTTATCTTGACTGATCCTTTGCCAACTATCTTGGCTCCATCATTATTTCCAAACTTTACAGAGCCCCCTTCATATTTCTGTAATTTTTCAAATTTTTGTTTATCTCCTGTCATGTGACTGGAGCACCCACTATCCAATATCCATGGTGCAGATTTGTTCTGTGCTTTGAAAGCTGTCTGAACAATCAAGGATTCCTTTTCTTCCTTGGGTAGCTCCTTTTCTTTCCACTCTGGTTTGGCTACAGTTTTGGTCACTTGTTTAGACTTTTCTTTGTCAATAGCCTGTGCATGTTTTTCTGGGAATTTTCTGTTTTGCCTTAAACTGTTTGGTTGAGTTCTTCTTCCCTGATATCTGTTTGCTGCATATGTGCTTCTACAGTTTCTTGCAATGTGTCCAAAGTTATGACAGTTATAGCATTCTACTGCATAATCCATCAAGGGTGAAAAGACATTTCTACTGGTGAAATTTCTTTGTCCTATATTATGAATGCAGTCTGAAATCTTATGACCGTAAGCATTGCATTTAAAACAATAACCAGAAAAGGAATGATTGAACCTGGGAATTGGTCTTTGCCATTTTGTAGTAGGAGCCACAAATTTTCTTCTCCTTTGATGTGTGACTTTTATGAATCCCTCATTGTCAGCACTCTTCTCGTGCCTGGCACTGTTGCTTTCTTTTGCCTGATTCATTTTTCCTTGATCAACCTTGATCTTATCTTCTTTCTTTACTTGTTCTACTGTTATGGCCTTTGATCCACTTGACGATTCTCCTTCGACAAAGCCCAAGCCAAATTTGATGCCCGTAGTCCTCTGACTATTTATAATCTTTTCAAGCTTTGCAGAACTTCCTTCAAGTTTGTGATAGCAACTTAATTTTTGATTCTTTTCTTCTAGCCGCATTCTTAAGACAACAATCTCTTCTTCCAGTTTGCAGCACTCATCTATTTTCATGGTTAATTGAACTTCGAGTTCTTCAGACATTTTCTTAAATTCTTCTGTCTGTACTTTCAAACTGCTTATTATGTCATTCGCATCCTCTAGTTTTCTTGAGACCTTTTTATTCTTTTTCCTTTTTGTACTCAACTCTTTAAGTGCAGCAACCAACTCTCCTTCCAGATATACTTCAGCCTCATCCTTACTTTTTGTGTCACCTTCCTATTTTTCTTCTGTTTTTGCTTCTTCAAATGCCATGAACAGAGCTTCACCTGTTTCTTCTTCAGAATCTTCACCTGAGCTATCTTCAGAAGAGCTGACATTCTTGGATATGAAACTTTTCTTTTTGAAATTGCTTTTCCTAAAATTTGGTTTCTTCTTCCAGTCACTTCTTTCTTGGTGTGACCCTTCATCACTTTTGGTTTTCTCATTCATTGGACACTTAGCCGCAAAGTGACCGACCCCTCCACAATTGAAACACTTAAACGGTAACTTTCCTCTATACTTTCCTTTTCCCTTTGTAAGTTTTCGAACAAAGTTGGCTTTCGTTTCATCCGATGTCTCTTCATCCTCAGATTCTTGTTCAGCTTTTGTATTCTTGTGTGCTTTAAAAGCAGCTTCTCTGTCTATGGGCTTAGTTTGTCCTATTCTCATTTCGTATGCAGTCAAAGAACCATGCATCTCATCCATGCTAAAATTATTTAGATCTTTAGCCTCTTCTATTGCAGAAACTTTAGAATTAAATCTTTTGTGAAGAGTTCTAAGTACCTTTTTCATGACAACCGCATCTTCAATTTTTTTGTCGAGTCCTCTGATTGCATTAATGATTCCATTGACTCTCAAACATATAGGCCTCTATGTTCTCATCGTCATTCATTTGTAATGCTTCGAACTGAGCTCGATGAGTTTGCAGCTTGGCTTCCTTGATCTTGTTGTCTCCTTCATGGATGCTCTTCAGTTTGTCCCACATGTCTTTTGCTGATTTATAGCTCATGATCCTTATCAGTTCACTGTCTACTAGCCCACACATTATGGCATTCTTTGCTTTGGAGTTATTCTCAAACTTCTTCTTCTCAATAGTATCTGTTGGAGGAGTAGCGGGTACTATGTATCCACTTTCTACTAACTCCCAAATGTCGTATCCTAACGCACTCAGATATGTCTGCATCCCGAGTCTCCAGAATGAGTAATTAGTTCCATTGAACAAAGGAGCTTTGTTTGATGAGAATCCTTCATTACCTGCCATTGTGTTCCTTCCAAGATCACCTTAGCTGATTAAGCTTTGTTCAGGAACCTTGCTCCGATACCAATTGATATTCTCACAATGACACCTAGAGAGGGGGTGAATCAGTGTAGCTATTAAAATTCAAATCTACAACACTTAATGCTGAAGCAAAGAGAACTTAAAAATAGGTAAAGCAATTTTCACAAGAGAGCACACCACAACACACAATGTAACGAGGTTCACCAATTTGGCTACTCCTCAAAAATGACAGCTTAGACTCCAATCCAAATCCAACCTTTGCAAAACACCAATTTTACAAACACTTTACCAACACCCACTGGAAGGAGCACCAACCCCTTATTTTTTTGCTTCAAGAGATAGGAGCACCAACCCCTAATGCCAAGCACCAACTTGGACTGCAATTCTGAATTATCTTAATGACATAAAAATGCCTTCGTTGTTTACACGACCCTGACTGGTCTGCAATTAATCAAACTCTGCACTCTCTCACGGCTCTGCTTATTTCTCTCTCGGCCCTCTTCTAACCCTCTTTACACAACAATTTCTCACATACAACAACAACCTTATTCTTCACGTAGACCTACTTTTATAACATATTAGTCTCTATTTTTAACTTCCATATTTACGCATGCAACCCGTAACTGTTCCTTTAATATTCTCTTCGGCCACTTGTCAACTGTAACTTCTTCTTTATGTAACTCCTTTTGTATTTATAGAGTGGGCATTTCGTTAAACATGTTACATGCAACATATACCTCTACCATGACTGTTCATCTTCTTTTCTATGCATGCATGCATTTTTTGATTCTATTTATGCGACTGTTCGATTTCTTCTTCTTCGATTGTTCTTAAAATAGCTGCATGCTTTTCTTTTGTAATTGCTCCTATAACTGTCGCATTGACTCCAGTTAACTCTTCTTATTTTGGCTGCATGCTTTTCCTCTACAACTGCCCCTTTAACTATTGTTCTGCTTCAGTTAACTGTCAGTGATCGTGCTGTTGCGACCTGTCACGAAATCGTGACACTTCTATCTCTTTATGCTCTTCTCGCCCTTTATCCGTGAAAACTCAACATGTCACGAAATCGTGACATTTTTTGCCTCCTTGTTCACCTCTTGTCTTGCACCCGTGAAAACCAGACATGTCACGAAATCGTGACACTTTTCGCTTCCTTGCACTTCTCTGCCTTTCGCCCGTGAAAATGGAACATGTCACGAAATCGTGACACTTTCGCTGCCTTGTGCCTTTTCTATCTTTGGCCATGAAAACACATGTCACGAAATCGTGACACATTCGCTGCCTTGTGCCTTTTCTATCTTTGGCCCGAAAACACATGTCACGAAATCGTGACACATTCGTTGCCTTTTGCCTTTTCTGTCTTTGGCCCGAAAACAGAACATGTCACGAAATCGTGACACTTTTCCTCCTTGGCGCTTTCTCTTCGAACCTGTCATGAAATCGTGACACTTTTTCTCCTTGAAGCTTCACGAAATCATGACACTTTCTCTCCTTGCCTTTCTTCAACTCTCTAAATCGTGACACTTTCTCTCCTTGGCGCTTTCTCTTCGAACCTGTCATGAAATCGTGACACTTTCTCTCCTTGGCGCTTTCTTCGAACCTCATAAATCGTGACACTTTCTCTCCGCTTTTATTCAAAATCGTGACACTTTCTCCTTCCTTTCTGAACATGTCATGAAATCATGACAGTTTTCTTTGCTTGTGCCTTCTCTCCAAACATGTCATGAAATCGTGACAGTTTTCTTTGCTTGCGCCTTCTTTCCAAACATGTCACGAAATCGTGACAGTTTTCTTACTTGCCTTCTTTGCTTCCAACATGTCACGAAATCATGACAGTTTTTCTACTTGCCTTCTTCTCTGACAACATGTCACGAAATCGTGATAGTTTTTCCACTTGGCTTCTTTGCCTCCAACATGTCACGAAATCATGACAGTTTTGCCAACATTTTCTCTCTCCTCCGATATGTCACGAAATCATGACAATTTTGACAGCATTTTCTCTCTCCTTCGAGATGTCATGAAATCACGACAATTTTGACAGCATTTTCTCTCTCCTTCGAGATGTCACGAAATCGTGACAAAAAACATGTCGCGATATCGCGACAGTTTTCTTACTTGTCTTTTTCTTTGATTTTCTGAATCTGGGCCACTTCTGTCTTCTTGGAAATTCACTGTACATGTTCTGACTGACCTCTGAACTCCTGTCCACTGCATCAACTGCATCAACTGATCTATCTGTTTGTGTTGACAACAATGACAATACTTTTGCTGCACCTTGCTCAACAATATCAACTTACAAGAGAGAGTAGACGACTTACATCACCATTGGTAAGGCCATTGCTAGACTTAAGGAACAGAGGCATAATCTTAGCCTTTTCTTCTTCTGTGAAAGTTTCAATGGTTCGTCCATGGTCTCTACTGTTGAACCCCCTTTCGATGTCAAAGGAGGTGCTAATGAAGATGATGTAGTTTAAATTGCTCAAGATGCATGCCTTGAAAATCTAAAGGAAACTTCAAAGGACAAAGAAACCTTGAAGGAGGAAGCGAAGGATAATGTTCTGGAAATTGATGTTCACAACCTTCTGCAACCCGATGCCCTTCATTGATGGCATCCATGGCTTGCTGCTGGTTTTGCTCTCGGCTACATTGCTCTTCCTTTGGTATGTTAGTGTGCAATATGTTTTGTTCCATCTTGCCTTTGTGTTTCTATTTTTGGTGGTGTTCCTTTATGTTCCTTTTTGCCAAAGGATTGTAATGGCTTTTAGCCTTTCTGGCCTTTCTGTTCTTAGTCTTTCAATTTTGCTGGGTTTTGTTATGTTTAAGGAGACTCGTTTATCTCTATTGCGTTCCTCTTGGTTCCTTGATGTAAAAGGTGATAGGGTGCCTTAAAAATGCCCTTTTTGAAATAATACAAATTAATTTACCAAAAAAAAGAGAGAGTAGAAATCAAGGGAAAAAGACCAAGATACTTATGTGCAAGAAAAATAACTACTTTTTGATTATCATAATGTATATTTAAATGAAGTCAGTCATATTGGGCCCAAAAATACAGGGGAATATGGATTAAGAAAGGAGACAAGAATAGCAAATTTTCATTCTGCAACCAAGATCAATTGGTCTTTTCATAGAATCAAAGATATTTCAAAACTAATTATTAGGAAGGAAGCAATTATATCTTTTAAGGATATTCTATCAACTTTTAGACAAGATAAGGAGGCTTAGAATAAGCTTATGACAAATATTGCATTTATGTTCACATAAAGAAACATTAAATTTTGATGAGGAAGATCCCTATGGAGAAGCTATAGGAGGCAATTTTTCTTTCCACCTTAATAAAGCATTGGCCTTGGTGGATATCTTGCAAATTTCTTTCAAAATTTTTAGGATTTTTTAAAGATCAGTATGTTGGTGATATGGGAATTAAAAAGAAAAAGTCTCATTTTATTTCCAAGAGGGATTACAAGCATATAAAGGCAAAAACCTACCCAAAATAAAATATTGCATATATTCATGAGGAACAATATTTAGTGGATCCAATCTCAACTAACACCTAAAGGATCTAAACTAATAGCTATCTAAAGATAATAACTATTTTGAACATACAACTAGGAAAATTCTTTATGGAAATTGAGTTGTACAAATTATATAGGTAATAAATAAACTAATAAATAAATTAAATCCTATGCTATCCTCATCATTTATCCCAACAATGAAAGCATTAGACTCTAGTACAATTGAAATACAATTATGAGATGGTATTACCATGAAAATATTGGTGAGGTATGCTATCGAAATCTTTGACAACATTGAAAGCGAAAGCACTACAAGAAACCCACTATATGAGAGGCGCATCACAAAGAAAACTCTAACTGTAGGAGTACCCACAATTTCATGATTGAAGAAATTAAAAAAAATGGTCATGGTCAAAGGAAGAGACAATGACAACTCTAAGACTAGAGTACCTAAATGATTCCCATGAGTAGAAAATAATAACTTTGACTGTAGGAGTATCCAAAATCATGATAAAATAAAACAAGAAGGCCATGGTTGTGAACTTAAAGTCTACTTCCAAAAAAGTCTCAAACATGAATAAATTGGAGAAGATGGAATAAGACTATAAGGATCTACCATGAAATGCCAAAGTAAATACTAAGGATGAACCAAAAGGATACATAACTAGGAATATTGAGGAGAAGCATAGGTTTTATTTTCTAGAGAATAGGGTAAAGAAGAGAAGATGGGAAATGAACACTAATTAGGGATAAAACCATTGATGTCATTTGTAGGTACTTGATTCTATGCTATCCACCATGGTTGACATCTACTAGGTCAAGGTCCAAGCAAGTAGAGAAATATGATTAAGGTTACCATCGAAGAGCTTGATGCCAGTGCCAGGTCCAAAGGTGAAATTCTATGTAGTGACAAGCATGAAGGTTCCTTTCCAAAATTTTAGATGGACACATTTTGTATAATAGGGACTCACCTATTCAGTTAGATGGATTGTCTAGATGTTTGTAGTAACAAGCTAAATTGCTAGTTTTGAGAGAGAAGACTGTTGACTTTTATAATTCCAAAATCCACCAAGCAACACGAGGAGGATGGTATTGTATTGAGGAGTGTTGAGTACTATCGATCATGCACTCCATTAAACAACTTTACACTTTCATAGAAGGTTTAAATGCTGAAAAGTATATCAAATGACTTGAAGGCTTACAAATGCCCAAAAGCATACTAAGGACTAGAAAAGAATACCCAACTCCAAAGCCAAAGTTCCCAAGGAGTGAAAGAGGGACTAGGCCAATTATAATTTAATCATATTATACATTTTGAATATACCATGTATTTTGAAAAGTATATATTAAATAATTAATTAAATGAATGAATTAATTAATATATAATTTTATACATGACATAATTTAATATTTGTATGTCATTCACTATACATAATAGGAGTTAACTAATTAGTTTACAAACATGAAATTGCTTAGCTAAATATTTAATTAGTTAGGAAATAAAGTTAATTTCCTCTTTAACTGTATACCTTTTCATAATTGACTCCAATGGTTATGCAAGGGCATCAACGGTCATCATCTACCAACAACCACAAAACTGCCACCCACCAATGTTAAATGCATAGTTTATCATTCATTTGTCAATGTGGACATCGATATCCACCTTGGCTTAGTAAATTTTTTTCTATCATCTAGCCCACATTGGGAGGAAATATTGTGTAGTACAAAAACAAGCTCTAATGAAACTATGCTAACTATCTTACATCATGAATGATTAACATCAAATTTCGACGATGAATTTTGTAAGAACCTTCACCAGATCTAGGATTTATAGAAATCATTGAAGGACAAAAACCACATGAAAAAGAACAAGTGATGTAGGGAAAGTGTAGGTCAACATGTTTTTTAGAGCTATAATAGATGTCAACACAATAGTGTCAAAGTTGTGCAGGATGATACATCATCGAACAAAGCCAAAAATATCAAGGAGCTCAAGCAAGAAAATAAATCAAGAGAATATGACGACCACCTTGAACATATATGCCACCAAAAACTCAATGAAATCTCCTACTACCAAGGATGAAAAACCCATTGGTGTTGGATCAGAGCACACTAATGTGACACTAGTTGTGGTAATTATTTTCAAAGAGATGATAAGGAGCAATGAGCAAGTTGACTGGTTCTACTTCTACATAACCACTACATCTATTCTAAAATCATCGCTTTCTTCTACGCACTCTTACTGAAGCTTCAATCCCTTAACATGTCAAATTAACTAATTCTTGCTTTACATGTTCCTACTCATGGCATTGAGAATTTATCAATAAGGTGGAAATAGCCAAATGACATCAAGAAGGGCTATGTTGAATGACATAGGCCATGGTTTTTTAATGTTCATGCATTGTAAAAGGTCATGTAAAAATCAAAAGGAGGGCATGTGGAATCAACATACTTGGAAGAAGAATATCAAAGGGACATCAAAATGGATAAATTCCACTGATGCAAAATTGGATGATGGAGACATGAAGAATCAAATATTATCATTGCAAATTCTCAATTGACTCAAGTGGCTCAATGTCATCAAGATTTTCTAGTCAAACATCAAAGGGTGGTGAACGAGATCCAAGCCATAGGGATATCAAAAAAACTACACCAAAAGATGTTATCAAGAAAATTGAATAATGTGTCAAGTAGTCAGGCAATGAGAGTGCACCAAGATTGGAGGAAGGCCATAATAATAAGAATGCCTAACCTAAATGGTGGGAAAAAAACATGTTGTTATGGTGATAATGCGATCTAAGCATCATCTCATATGGAGACATTACATAGATCCACATGCAAATGATATATTTTTAATGATGTAAAGCTATGGTGAGTATAACTACCAGTAGAAGCATGATGTTGAAAAAGTCAAGGCTATATATATGGTATTGGTTAAGGCTCATAAGCATGGAAGGCATCAAAATTCAAGACATGAGAGAGAAAGAGATTGACAAAAAATTTCAAAGTAGCTTAAAACATGTCATTTCTATGGAAAAAGTGGGGTTTGAACATTGTCACCAGGAAATTGAAGAAAAAATGAATATAAAATTGTAAGGATGCTCTCCTAGATGGAGCAATGGCACCTTCTTTAATTAATGATTTCAAGTGGAACCAAAGGTCAAGGTGATAAAATCCAATCCATCAGTCAAAATGAGGGAAGGAGGGAGAATTTTTAATAGGGAAAATCTCCCTCATAGACAGGTTGGATTGAATAGGGATTTGATACCAATGATATGGGAATTGAAAAACATAATTCTCATTTCATTTCTAAGAGGGATTACAAGCATATAATGGAAGAAACCTTTCCAAAATAGAATATTGCATATATTCGTGAGGAGCAATATTTGGTGGATCTAATCTCAACTAACACCTAAATTATCTAAACTAATAGCTAACTAAAGCTAATAGCTATTTTGAACATACAACTAGGAAGCTTCTTGATGAAAGTTAAGTTGTACAAATTACATAGGTAATAAAGAAACTAATAAATACATTAAATCTTGTGCTATCCTCATCAGTTGGATATGAGTGAAGAGGTTTAAAAAAAATAAAGCTATAATACGGGAGATAAATGTCATCAATATTGCATCAAATAACATTAGCTCAAGTAATTAAATTTCTCAATTATTAAGGAGGATAATCAATTTTGAATATTGCTAAGCGATATATGCATAATAGCCACATTCTTGTAATACCACTATATGTCCATGATGAAATATGAAGGGCCTATTTCAATCCCATATAATTCAATAAAAAAGTATCATCATTATTGTATTAAATTCTTAAAAATTGAGTATTTTTATATTTTTTATCGAGCAAGGCTTTGTAATATTATTTATAAGATAATTTAAAAAATATAGCAGATAGATTAAAAAGCATTCTAGATTGTGTTAACTTGGATGAACAAATTGGATTTGTTTTCTTTATGGGATTATAATTGCATAAGAAGTCATACATTATCTTCTTTCTATGAAAAAAGTAGGTATTCATGTAAAACTAGATATGAAAAGCATGTGATAGAGTTTGATAGAGTCTTTGATATTCTTAGAAATTTTGGTTTTAATCAATGTTGGTGTGAGTGCATAAAATGTTGTGATAGCACACAAAAATATTATATTTTGATAAAAAAATCTCCTACAAAATAGTTTGGATATCCTCGTGGACTTCATAGGGTGACTCATTATCTCCTTACTCTTCATCATTCTTATTGGGGTATTGGGAGAGATTTATCAAAGGAAAAAATGAAAGGAAAAATGAAAGGTATTTAGATTCAAAAAATGCTCTCTTTGAATCTCATATCCACTTCGTTGGTCATCCCTCAGTCAGTGAGATCATGGACTATAAATCAATATTATCATTCCATAAGAAGGCTATTGAACAATTAGTTAATATAATAAAATCGAGGATATTTTTCACTAACAATGCCCTAGATTTATAATAAATTATTAATGGATATTTTAGGGTTTAATGGTGTAAAAATACTATAAACACATATATGTATTCCTTTTTCTAATAAATGGAAGAAGAAGGAAGGAGTTTTAGGACTTAATATTGGATAGAATACAAGCTTGTTTGATAGGTTATTGAGGTAAGTCTTTAACCATGGATGGAAGGCTAAAAATCATAAAGACTACATTACAATCTATATCTCAATATATTATACCACTCCTAGGATTTCCAATAGGTATACCATATGAACTTAACGAAATTCAAAGAGATGTTTTTTGAAAAGGATGTGGAGAAAAAATTAAGTTCCCTTTTTGTGAGTGGGATAGGGTTTGCAAGGGAAAAAGTATTCAAGCTGTAGGCTTGTGAAGTTGTAGAATTGCAAGTTTATTATTAGGGAAAAAACTTAGCTAGAGATTACTCAAAGATCAAGGAAAGAGTTGAGAAAAATTTCACTTCTAAATATATATCAGTTCTATTGATGCAATAAAATTGTTAAGGAAATGAACTTTACTTAGGGGCTCAACAACATGGAACTTCATATTAGAGAGTTTGTAGTTGATCAAGAAATATATTAGGAAATTATTAAATAAGGAGGATTCTATGAATATTTTTCCTATTTCTTGGTTGAATCCTTATACTCTTATTTCTAATCCAAAATGTAAACCACTCACTTAGGCATGTTCAATTTGTAAAGTTCAAAATTTAAAAATTACATTACTGTGAGCACAACTCCAAATCATGGATATCCATTGACAACCTAGTTAAAGAGTAGATCTTAAAAAAATAGTAGATGAGCTTTAAATTATGCTTTAAGGGTTCAAAATCCCATTTTTATGTGGAAGGATAAGTTGGTTTATAATCTACAAAAAGATGGTGGATACTAGGTCAACTTGTCATATAAGGGCTTGGAGCAATTATAATTTCCTATTCTAAAAGTTTTTTTGGAATAAGTTTGGTCAATTGAGACTCTCCATAATGCCTCAACAATCCTTTTGTTGAAATTTGTGTAATATAATATTGTTTAGGCCAAGGCCAAAAGTGTGAAGAAGTGCTTACAAGCACTATTAATGTAGCCTATGAGCATGTGGTTATGTAAGCCTATGGGTATGTTCATGTAAGTGTAAGGGTCCATTTTCATATTTCACCCTTAGTGGTATTGGTTAATCCACCTTTATAGATAACCTTGCTTAAATGATACTTTATTATTATTTTAATTTAAGTTTAAGTTAACATTGGTCTGAGGTTAACCTCTCATTGGGGTTGTGGTATCACTTTAAATACCCCTCAATAAGGATCATTTGTATCATAAGTGTGAATAAACTTTGACATATTAGGGTACCCTTGGGCACCCACCTTATACTTCTTGTCATCTTCCTTTATTTATTTACTTTGCTTACTATTGCTATATGTTAATCACCTTTTATTATTTTTGCCACACAACTGTGGTAAATGCATATTTTGAAAAGTTTCAAGAAAATATTGCAAATTCAAACATGGTATCAGAGCGTATTTTGAAATTGCATCACTAATTTAGCCAAAGAGATTTATTTTCTAGTGATTATTGGCATCACATTCAAGTTCTTACCTTTTGAGTTTTCAAAATTTAACTTTTAAATTAGTTTTGTTACCATTGTTTTTCTTGCTTAATCGACTAGTTTGTTTTTTTTGCATGAGGTCTATCTATTTGCACCTCCCATAAAGTCTATGCAACCTAGCCCTAAATAAGTTCCTACATTAGCATAATGGATGTGATGGTAGATATATGGTGTTTGTATATAGGAGGTATCAGGTTCAAAACTAGTTGCATCGTCTTCATTTTTTATTATCATTTTTAGGCTTTAGAGGATCCCCTCCACTTATGTTATGCCAAATGAGAGTGGCACAACAACATAGGCCAAAATTTTTTGAACTATCACAAATACATTTACTTGATCCAATGGGCATACAAGCTAAGTGAATATGGTTAGATCTCTGCTCTAAGCACAATGGTTTGGTGCAGTAATTGAACTCTTGCTTGCTCAAAAGAGGTCCTGGGTTTGAGACTCAACAACATTTTCATGGGTCTTCAGTAAAAGGAGCACATAAAGAAGTTTTCAATAGTTAAATATTTACATATGATAGTAGAATGCAATGGTTAGAGTGGTGGCTTGGCACTAGAATTTTTTGTAAGGTTCCAAGGAGATGTTGAGTTCAAAACTTGGCACTAGAATTTTTTGTAAGGCTCCAAGGAAGACCCATAGTCATGCATATATCAAAATACAATACTTTCTATTTATTTTCAAGAAGCATACATATCACAATTGGTTTGCTCTT
Source organism: Wollemia nobilis (assembly GCA_028583015.1). Taxonomy (NCBI): domain Eukaryota; kingdom Viridiplantae; phylum Streptophyta; class Pinopsida; order Araucariales; family Araucariaceae; genus Wollemia; species Wollemia nobilis. The sequence goes on from JAQPPZ010003280.1 coordinate 6,231,831, forward strand.
TCACTTGTAGATAGAATGTCTGGGGTTTGAGCCTTGTCAAGTCTAACTTGTTAAAAATTAAAATATTATATATATGTGAGCATGAGAAATATAGCCATTCACATCAAGTGGTAAACTAAAATTTATCAATTGATGATGCAACGTCTAATCCAATGGTGCCAAGTGGTAGTTGAATCGACAAATATTTTTCTAACTTTTGGCATTTTATTTTTTTCTAATTTGGTTGTTAATTTACCAAATATTCCAAAGGTTTAAATTTTACATACAGAAGCATTTGGAGCCCATTTTTTTTTTCAATATTGCATGATCTTTTGAGCTCTATATAATAGTGAGTTTATGGACATGTTACATTTTGTTTATGTTTTTTGTGCAAAATGGATTCCTTAGGGTATTCTACTCACCTTAATGGATAAAAGTATAACACTTGAAAATGGTAGGTTTACTTAGGAGAAAAAATATTTGGTTCATCTTCAATAATGAATCAGATCATGAACTTACTAAGAGAAAGGAGGAAGCTCTTGTACTCTTCTTCATGTAAGTGGAACCAAATGTACTTTTTCAAATTAGAGAGAAAACTAATCCTATTGAGGTATAGTCTTGTTGTGGAATTATTTCGTGTTCTTTTAATTTCAAGTGTCACACCATAGAATACTTCTTTGTCACAAGCAATATTACATACTCTGGTGAATCTGCCACTTTGATTTAGAAAAATATTATCTAACAAACTCTAGATAGACTGAATCAAGTTAGGATACCCCTAAAGTGAGCTCATAATATTTCTTTATGTGCTCATGTTCATACAGATAAAAAATTAAAGTTGTTCTTTGACCAATATTTGCATAAATCTTTAATTGTGCCTTATATTAGATTGATGCTTTATTCATTGCCCATTGTAGCAAGATTTTAAACACATTAATGCATTTAGAAAGAAAGAGAAAGAAGATGTTGAGTCAATTATGTTCATTCAAATAATGTAACAAGCATAACTGATTACCAACAAAAGAAAGCATCAATTATACATTCAAATGATGTAACATATAAAAGAGACACACAAAACTAAACACAAAGAATTGATAAAGGGAAGAAGCCTAGAATTGTATTAATATCAATGATTTTTACAATGAGAGATGGCTTGAATTACCAAAAATCTCTTTTTAGAATCATACAATAATAATTATTGTTCAAATCATGTAACAAGAATCCTTCACCCTCCCTTTCCAATCTAGTAATAGTAAGATCTCCAAATATTTGACTCAATAGCTGGAAATGATCTCAGTTCCTAAATACTTCCCTATCAAGACCTGCATAGAAATGGGAGCAATAAGAGATGGCAAAGAAGAAATACACAAAAAGAGAATACAATGGCAATACAAGGGCATTCTCGTATACCTTTAGAAAAATGACTATGCAAAAATCTTGATCCTCCATTTGGCAATGTAGCCCCTCATTATAATTTGAACATGGCTTGAAACTGTTACAACTGCCTTCATGTTATCCTTATATGTGGTTGTATTTGTGTCATTGATTTTATGGATGGCTTATAGTTTTCTTTCATATATCCTGAGTTGTACTACATTGAATCTTATTACTTTATCTCCTTTTGAATTTTGTCTTTTGCTATGGTGGGACCTATGTTATCCATGCTGGTTATTTTAGCTTTGTCTCTAACTAATTTATCCATTTTAAGTATATCGACAATTTGTAACCAAGCCTCATTGTGAAAGGAACTTGAAAATGTGATTTCATGAATCTTTTTTAATGTTTTAATATTATAATACTTTATTGTAGAATCATTTTCTTTTGAAAATCTGAGTATGGCTTGGGTTATTTTTAACAAGTTGATCAGCTGCTAAGCTAATTTATCTTCATCCATGTTTTTACACTCAAAGTCTTGAACCTTATTAACGATTAAAATTATTATAAATTTCCATTGTGAGGGGCTCTTCAAGGAAGGTATCAGTCTGTTTCTTCTTTTCAATAATTCATCGCTCCCATAGCTCTGACTCATTAATAAAAGTTTTTCATCGAGACATTTCTCATAGCAAGGTAGTTACTTTGAAGAATTCATCTTGGCATTCATAAACCTTGCCATCTAGGCTAGTCACTTGTTTGTCAATTATTTGGTCATATTATTATTTGATTTTATCAAAGATATGTCCTATGATTAACACTCTCTTATCTACATCCCCCAAAACTGCTTTCATGTTTTGAACTCTGGTCGTTATGGTAGCAAAATTATTTAGGCTTATGGATATGGTGTTTATTTTTTCTCTCAACTCAGCAGTAATTTTATCTTTGTACTTTTGGATGAATATTGTTACATATGCTAATTGAGCTTCTTATTTTTGTGGAGATTTCCATTTGATCCTGTCGATTTTTACCTATAGCTTGTCTTTCTCTATTTGCAATTGCTCGGTTCTAGATGCTTTGGTTCTTAATTCTACCATTTCTCTTTCTATGGCTAGGTGGTCTATGCCTATGCATAGAGTCTAGATTTCATCAGGTTAATCGTATCCCCTATGACTTATGCATCCCCTACTGTAGGGTTAACCTGAATTCCTTCTATATCCTTCATAGTAATTCTAATTGTTGTTGTTGATGCAGGTTATGAACTTTGTTCTCCACCACTGTGTTGAGTTTTAGTTACCCTTCCTTTTTCTATGGTTTGTATATGCTCTTCTTTCAAAGGATCAAACTAAATAGCTTCTCATACCCTAGTCAAGGTGAAGCTTTTTGAGGTGCAAGGTACAACTGATTTAGCTTTATTTTGGGGAACCAAGGAGAATTTTGACCTTGATTTGATGCTCTTTGAGAATATTGGACAATCCTTCACCCTCTTGTATTCTTTCAACATTGTTGGATATATTTTGATTTCCTTATTGTTCACCCTTAAGGTGGTGGGAATCACCCTGGGTAATTGTGTAGCCAATTGTTGCTTGTGTTGTGGCAACATAAATGCTTTGGATAAATATGTGGTAGAGGCTATATTGGTGAATATGAAGTAGTAACAAATTTATTACCTTTCTCTATGTTTATACCTTGAGTGGATGGGGAATGTTTTGTTTCACTGCCATAAGACCAACCACCTCTATCAACACTTCCACTTGCTCTAGTTCCTCATTGATAATTTCTAAAATCGAATCTTGATAGTCCTTAGGAGGCATTACAGGGACTAATGGGGTGACTAACTCAACAGTGGCCATCCTCAAAACTCTTAACTCTATAGGTTATTTACCTACCATATCAATTTGAGTATGTGGCCTCTTTCTTATGAAATTATGCCATATGGTATTTAGAGTCTACCCTTTTCTAAGAGCTAACTAAATAGCTTCTTCAAATATATCTCCTCAATATGTCATTGGTTTCTTTTCAGGAGCATGATTTTTGTAGTATTCATGGGGGTCATATGGTTGCCATATGATTTTGGAAAAACCATAAGAATCCATTTTTTGTAGAGATCCTAACAAACTGGGATAACCTTTATACACATAGTGCCCCATCTTACAGGGAATAGTGATCCATGGGATTCTAGTATGTTTCCTTGTGACCCTCACTTTGGATTCTTTTGCAATTTACCTTATGATTTCCAATGTAGCAAATGACATGGGATAAAAATCAAGTAGGGATTTTGGAGGGACTTTGGCTCCATATATTACGATATAAGTGAGGTATTCAGTAAAAAAGTAGTCCCTTGTAGATTTGTCATGAAAAAATATGGCTATGCCATGACTTATTTTGGAAGGACTTCTGTTACAGAGTATGTGATACAAGGATGTGAGAAATTTTCCAAAGAATTGAGTATAACTTGAAGCTCCTTCTTGTATCCTGGGGAGTCTTTCTTGAACTAGTTTCCCACACACTCCATCCAACTCAGTTATTGCACTTTCATCTAGGTGTCACACTATTAGATGTATGAGGAGGGAATAATGCAAAAAATGAGGTATTATTTTTCTATGCTCGATAATGATCCTCTATAAGTCCCTGAATTTTCTATCTATAGTATCACTAAGTAAGCTTTCCCATATATACATGGTGGGATACCCCTTCCTATTAATCTGAACTATCAAGTACATGACCTATTTTTCAACCTATTTTAAATCTTTAATCTCCATTAATATGTTAATTATGTCTACATAATATTTGACCCAATTATCCAATGAACTCTTATGAATAGGAAATAGTGTTGACACCGATTCATTATAATCAAAAAATTTGGCATAAAAAGTGGTCCTAATAATATATTGAGATTTAGAGGTTAGTACTTATTTGTCGAGGACCATTATTACTTTCTCCATCTAAAAAACTTTTCTAATCCTTTTTGGAATTATTTTTAAAAGGGCCCGATTTGAGCTGCCTTTAATTACTCTGGTTAGAGGGTTGTATGACATGGCTAACCATGATAAAATATCGAAGGAGTAATATAATTTAGGAAATATTAATTTTCCTAATTTTTACATCCATTTGTTATAATAAGGACCGAGGCTATGTCGATCTCTATATGCCCTCCTGAACAAGCCTTTCAATAAAGTTGGGTGGCATTGCTAGTATTATGTAGTCAGTTTAAAAATGGATATGGCAATATATTCTACCCCCAACTCCTGTTCAATGGTGATTTTACTTGGTAATTTCTAAAAAGGTGAATCTTCCTCTAATTTCTCAACCTTACCAATGGGAATTTTTGGAGCAACGCTTAAGGAGGCCATTGTCTTCTGTTAGAAAATAGAGCATATTACATTATTTGAATCATGTAAATGTACCTTCTTTGGTACATACTTAGGAAATTAGGTTACTTTATGGGGAAGTTATCTAATTATTTCATGCAATGTAATAAATGCACAAGTGTCAATGTGCAAGCTATAATATGCAAGATTTCCATTTGTACAACTAGATAGAGTGTCAGCCAAGGAACTTATCTTCCTATATAATGGCCATAGATAGATCATAGAATATAAGAAGATAGAGCAACATCACAATGAGTGTGTGGTAGATAGGTAGTAGGGTAGTGTATGTGAGTTATAAGCTCAGAGCTCCCTCATGGAGTAGTAGCATATCTTATGGAGTGCTTCCTCCATTGCTACTATTGTAATATTTTCACCATTTCTATCTATAGCATATTTTAGTCATCTTGTAGATCTATTTTATTTCTTTCTACATCTTGTGAATGGTATATCCCAATGTATGTGGTATCAAAATCTAACAGTGGTATCAGAGCTACAATAGATCAAGCCACACTAGGTATAGAGAGAACCACCATTATTTGATCATGAGTTTTATTGAGAACCTAACGCGCCATTAGACCAGTAACTATCAAAATTTCTCAGAAGAGTCTAGGTGGTAGATTTAGGGAGAGTTACAAGTGAGGACTAAAATATCAATTTTAGAAATATTGAGATTGAATAGGGTTAGAGTATTTTCACAGAGTTTGATCCACTAGGTTGACGAATCAACTAGTGAAGCTAAAAAATATGGAAATACTTACTTGATAGTTTCTTTTTGTAGGGAATTAATACTCAAGTAATTGGGATACCTTCTACAAAAAAAATATAGGAGACCTCAACTGAAGAACACAAGCTTATACTGAGAGGGGGGTGAAAAATATAAGACTACTTTTTACTTTTTCTTCCAAATTAATATTATGTTGTGTAAATATAGCAGTATCAATAGTAGTAATAAAAGCAATGCACAAAAACCATACACAATAGAGACACCATAATTTATGTGGTTCACCCAATGTGGGCTACTCCACGGAGAAAATATTTTACTAAAACTTTCTCAATCAATCTCTTTGGGAATCACTCCCAATTACAATGTTTATGGATCTTTTTCCAAAGGAGATGCTAATCCCCTAATCTCAAGTTCATGGATATCTTCCATAGGAGAAATCTTTCCCCTTCTACTCTGGCTATGTGATATTCTAGAAGACTCTGTCTCTGTGCTGCACTAAATTATGGACCTCTCTCCACTTGAAGACTCCTCACTTAGATTTGTCTTAAATTGTGATGGTTGCTGGATCTCTATCCACTGAGACTCTGTCCTCTGTAATTTGTCACCTCCAAAGCTCTATCAATAGGCTCACTAAGAACCTAATCAATAGGCTCACATAGAACTTGCTTAACAAGTTCACACAAAACTTGTCCAAAATTGAATAACAAGCTCACACAGAACTTGTCCAAAGCTGCTCAACAAGCTCACACAGAACTTGTCCAAATATGAATAAAAATATCACACAGAACTTGTCCAAATATGCTCTAGAAAGCTCACAAAGAACTTGTCCAAATATGAATAAAAATATCACACAGAACTTGTCCAAATATGCTCTAGAAAGCTCACAAAGAACTTGCCCAAATATTCTCTAGCAATCTCACCAAGAACTTGCCCAAAATTTATTCTAAAACTATCCATAAATCTATCCCAACACTATCCTCAAATCTGTCCCAAAGCTGTCCTCAAATCTGTCTCAAATGCCTTCTCAAAGGTTCAATCAATCATGCTCAAGTAGCACTCAAATATCATACACAAATATATCAAGGCAAAGCTCAAAGATGAACTCAACAATGAATGGCAATGTACTCTTCAATGGATGACAACAATGATACACAATGATCTCAACTCAACTCAACTCATATAAGCATAAAGAGAATTGTTAGAGACTCAATATATTCTAATCTCAAACTCAACTCAACTCAACTTAAATCAACTCATAGAAGCATAAAGAGAATTGTTAGAGACTCAATATGTTCTAATCTCAGTCTCAACTCAACTCAACACAAATCAATCTCAACTCAACTCAAGTCAATCTCATAGAAGCATAAAGAGAATTTTTAGAGACTCAATATGTTCTAATATTACTCTCAACTCAAATCAATCTCAACTCAACTCATAGAAGCATAAAGAGAATTGTTAGAGACTCAATTATGTTCTAATCTCACTCTCAACCCAAATCACCACAAGGGACAACTCTTTCTCACGTAGCCCACTCAAAATATAATTCATTGCTCTTGCATTGATCTCAACCAATTTCCTAGTAGTATTATCTTCCTCGAGATCACCTTCAACCTTATACTCTTTTTCAACCATCTACCATACCTCATATCCTTGTGATATCAAGTAGTTATTCGTTCTCATAATTATTACCATCAAACAATGGAGCCTTATTTGAATATAATCCTTTCTGTGAAGCCATATGTGATCTTGTAGAATATTCCCTCAAGTTGTTAGCCTTTTTGAAAGAACCCGCTCTGATACCAATTGAAGAACACAAGCTTATACTGAGAGGGGGGGGTGAACAGTATAAGACCACTTTTTAATTTTTCTTCCAATTAAATATTATGTTGTGTAAAGATAGTAGTATCAATAGCAGTAATCAAAGCAATGCATAAAAACCATACACAATAGAGACACCACAATTTACGTGGTTCACCCAATGTGGGCTACTCCATGGAGAAAATATTTTACTAAAAATTTCTCAATAAATATCTTTGGGAATCACTCCCAATTACAATGTTTATGGATCTTTGTCCAAAGGATATGCTAATCCTGTAATATCAAGTTCATGGATCTCTTCCATAGGAGAACTCTTTCTCCTTCTGCTATGGCTATGTGATATTTTAGAAGAATTTGTCTCTCTACTACACTAATTGGTGGACCTCTCTCCACTTGAAGACTCCTCACTCAGATCTATCTTAAACTGTGATGGCTGCTGGATCTCTATCCATTGAGACTATGTCCTCTGTAATCTGTCACCTCCAAATATCTGTCAATAGGCTCACTAAGAACCTACTCAATAGGCTCACACAAAAATTGCTTATTAAGCTCACACAAAACTTGTCCAAACATGAATAACAATCTCACACAGAACTTATCCAAAGCTGCTCAATAAGCTCACACAGAACTTGTCCAAATCTGAATAACAAGCTCACATAGAACTTATCCAAATCTGCTCTAGTAAGCTCACCAAGAACTTGCTCAAATATGCTCCAACAAGCTCACTAAGAACTTATCCAAATCTGCTCTAGCAAGCTCACCAAGAACTTGCCCAAATATGCTATAGCAAGCTCACCAGGAACTTGCCCAAAATTTATTCTAAAACTATCCATAAATTTGTCCCAACACTATCCTCAAATCTGTCCCAACACTATCCTCAAATCTGTCTCAAAGACCTTCTCAAAGGCTCAATCAATCATGCTCAAGTAGCACTCAAATATCATCCACAAATCTATCAAGGCAAAGCTCAAAGATGAACTCAACAATGAATGACAATGTACTCTTCAATTGATGACAACAATGATCCACAATGATCTCAACTCAACTCAACTCATAGAAGCATAAAGAGAATTGTTAGAGACTCAATATGTTCTAATCTCAATATCAACTCAACTCAACTCAAATCAACTCATAGAAGCATAAAGAGAATTTTTAGAGACTCAATATGTTCTAATCTCAATATCAACTCAACTCAACTCAAATCAATCTCAACTCAACTCAAGTCAATCTCATAGAAGCATAAAGAGAATTGTTAGAGACTCAATATGTTCTAATATTACTCTCAACTCAAATCAATCTCAACTCAACTCATAGAAGCATAAAGAGAATTGTTAGAGACTCAATTATGTTCTAATCTCACTCTCAACCCAAATCACCACAAGGGACAACTCTTTCTACAAAACCCTAATCCAAGTATGCATAAACCAACTCAAATATTTCCAACAATGCTCAACCACAAATCTTACATAACAATGATACTCATGTTATTTTCTAACTCAAGTTCTTTCACAACCAATGGGATTCAACCACTATGCTTATAACATAAGGTTTAAATACAACTCTCAATTCAGAATACCTTGAAGCATTCAACCAAACAATCCTTTTTCCTCCAATGATATTTCAGAAATCAACCACCATAAATAATCAATAGGATAATGTTCACATACCTTTTATGAAGATGAAAAAACCTCTTTGTAAATCTGCCACAATCACAAAATTCTTTTTCCAATCTTCACAAGGGTTAGTAGATCACAAAATAATAAACATTAATCCACTTTTCAATAATCATCACCAAGGCCTTTAATTGCACAACTTCCTTATCTATCCTAAAACCACTTGTACCATAAAATAAAATAAATCAAAACATTGCATAACCTTTTCCTCCCAAAACCACTAATACCATAAAATAAAATAAATCACAATATTGCATATCTTGTCACCTCATGAAATAATTAATCCTCTTGAAAAAGAACAAGAAAAACTTCACTTTTGGAACCCCTTTGCAAAATAAGAAATATCTCTTTACACACACCTTATTTCTCCTTCTAAATAAGTTAGTAAAATAGCCCTCGAAATAAGCTTTTCGATGATATATAATATGCCCCCTTTTCGAAATAAATTGAAACCTTTACATATATATATATATATATATATATATATATATATATATATATATATATATATATATGCCAACCTCCATTAATTGCACATAGGTCGGCCCTCCATTAATTTAAAATTAAAATTTAAATTTTAATATCTTCATTACCGGAGGTCCTTTTTCGATGAAACAAAATTCCACCTTAACTTTTAAGAAAATCCCTTTCCACATAAGCCCACCATGGTTTTAAATAAAACCTTTTATTTTTTCTACCTTGGTTTTCATAAAAACCCTATATATATCCATGCTCTCTAAAATATCATAGATGATTATCTATGAAGTGCTTTTGCCACCAAAACTCAATGTGACATCAATGATCCATGTGACATCAATGACAACATAAAATGCCTCAAATTAACTCAAATTTCCAACATCAACTTCGTTGCCCGAAGGTCGGAGTGCCTTCATAGTGTAGAGATTAGTTGTTGCAGAAGGGAGAATACTTCAGAAGAATCTTCTGGAAAATAATCATGGTGAAGTCTGGAGATAGGAGATCTCCATTGATAGATTGAAGAACTTCACCAGAAGAAAAGGCCATAGTAGCCTTGATATAGAAGAAAAGGCCATAGAAGCCTTGATACAGAAGAAAAGGCCATAGAAGCCTTGATCCAGAAGAAAAGGCCATAGAAGCCTTGATCCAGATAAAAAGGCCATAGAAGCCTTGACATTGAAGAATAGGCCATAGAAGTCTTGATACTGAATCTTGAAGAATATTCCAGAGGAAAGGATCTAATTTAGAAGAATATTTTAGTACTAATATTTTTGTTGCAGGTATAGGTGATCCAGTAAGTCGGGAAAGCTTCCTACAAGAAAGTTAGGAAGAAAAGCTTCTTCAGAATCAATCTAGTACCTAAAGCAAAAAGGAGATTAGGAGGAGATCTCATTGAAGAACTTCCAGGCTAGGAAGAAGAAGAAGGACTAGGAGAGTCCTGCTCGTATCCAAAAGTAGTAGAATCAGAGATCCAGGAGAAGATCTCAACACCAACACTTCCAGAAGTAGAAGGTTGAAGATAAGGTCTCTAGGAAGACCAGGAGAAGCTGCAAGATCAAAGACCTTGACTAGGTCTCAATGAGCATCCAGTAAAAGGCTAGGAGAGCCTTGCTAAAGAAATCCTCAAAGAAGAACTCACTGGAGAAATCCACTACCAAGGAGAAGCCCCTGATAGTGAAGGACTTGGGACAATTATCGCCATCCGACAACAAGCCCAAGAGGAGGAGAATTTGGCAAGGAGTGCCAAATATGAGAAGAAGAAGAATCCAGTGAAGACCTCAAGACATTCAAAATCTTGAGGAGAAGATCCTGCTTGAAGTCAGAATTCGACAAGAAGACTTGAAAGCAGAAGATGCTTATCAAATCTAGGAGATTTGAAGATTACCTCCTATAGAAAGAGGTCACTGCTTCAGAGATACAAACTTCTCCAAATCTACAGCAGAAGGAGGAGATTACAAGAGGAGATCAAAGTCACCAAATCCTAGGCTCGTGAAAGAAAGTTTGAGACCATCAAATTGGTGAAGAAGGAACTATTTAAAAATAGTCTACAAAGAGCTGCAAGATCCTATTCAAGGCAGCAACTTGGTGTTCTTAGGCACCAAGATCTACATCCTCTACAGAAGTAGAAAAGGAGCTACAAAAGCATTCAAAAAAAGGTATGCAACTATTGGTGCAAGTAGATTCATTAGGTGAATTACTTATCAGATTTATTAAAGCACCTTCATCCTGATTAAAGTTGCAAAAAGGAGATTTGTATTACAGTCTTCAAGTGTGCAAAAAGAAATATTCTTTTTAAGGTTCATTTGCACATTAGGAGTTGATTAGATTTCAGAATTTTTAATAATCTATCAACTAGCCTATTATCTACTTTGGAAAGCAAAAGAAGACTATCTCCTAATATCTTGCTTGTAAGGAATTTACAGAATAAATCTTGAAGGTTCATTTGAGATTATTCTTGATTAGTTGCAGTGAATTGATTAAGTGCATTTTCTTGAGAGTAGATTGGAGTGATAAGGTGTAATTTGTTAGTGCATTAAAAGTAGAATCTATTAGAGCTATTTGCACTATTATTACTCTCAAAAGAAATTAGTTTTGTGCTTTGAAATAAAGGCTACAAAATCTAGTTCGGATCAAGTGTCTAAAGACACTTTTTTAAAGCACAGAAACCTGCAACTCAGAGTGGCCAATAGAAGCCACCAAAATTGGTTAGTACAAGCAAAGGAAAAAGAAAAAAAATCTAACCAAAAAGAAGCTTCTAAGATTGAGACTTGGTGAGTCTCAAATCCAAGCACTTAGGGTTAGTGCAACTAAAAGAAAGCTTCTGTTCTACAACATTTACAAGGCTTGGATTCACCATCAATCATCCAAGCAAAAAGGGTAAGGAGTCTAGCCAAAGAGACTTCCTTAAAACCCTCTTCTTGCACTCATCAATCTGCTACAAAAATAAGAATCTTAGACCTGCAAAAGAGTGCAAGGAAAAGGTGCAATATAAGGATTCTATATTACATGGTGTTGCACTTCTACATTACATCAAATATAGGTAAAGGAACAGATTTAAAGGTGCCACAATAGGTACAATAAGTACAAGGAAGAAGCAACCAAAGGAAAGGCCAAAGGAAGGGCCAAAAGATCGAACGTTCTCCATCACCGAAAGGGCATTCTCTCTAGCATTGAACTTGTAGTCAAAGGAAGCTTTACGTAAATGATAAAAAGCCTCTCAAAGGCTACTTACGTAAGCTAAAGGAGCCAAAGGAATTCTATCATGCATATTTACATAAATCACAAGCAAGGTAGTAAATCTATCTACATAAAATAAAAGATAGAGCATATTGCAGCATTCAAAAGCATCAAGCTTCACCTCTATCATCATGAACAAGGAGCACAATGTAGGGATAAGTGCACAACAACAAGGTGGATGCTACATTGAGAGTAGCATCAACAAAGGGTAGCAAGAGAGCTACCACATCTTCATCCCAAGCTCCAAGATGGCTCACAGATCACCTATAGAAGGAAATACATTGCTTGCTCTCCAAGAAATTGATGTAAGCTAAGGAGAAAGACTTGGAAGGAGTTATAATCTCCTTCTTGGAGGTATTACATAGGAAACTCCATGCAAAAGGGCTAAGTTCCACTTGGCACATTATTCCCTCATGGTTATCATTTCTCTAACACTCAAGAGATGAACATTGAGAGCGCTCAAGCAAGAAGGATATGTAATGACTAGTGGAGCAACATTACAAGAAGAGGAGGTAGCATTACTAAGCAAATCGAGTGCCACTTGTCCATCAAAGACTACCCAATTGGTAGAGCAACATTACAAGAAGAGGAGGTAATATTACTAAGAAAATAGAGTGCCATTTGTCTACCAAAGACTGCCCATATATGTAGCGCAGAGAAACGAAGAGATAGCATTCATGTCCAACGTCCATAGAGTGTGAAAAGCAAGCGTAGTCCAGTCAATCCATAATATGGAAGAAGGAGAGAATAGGAGCATTAAAGACTCCATTGAAAGGTCCAACATTTATTCTCCCAGCATCAATGCAGAAGCTTGATAGCCATACCAAGCGTGGAAGAAGGAGAACATAGGAGTATTAAAGACTCCATTGAAAGGACCAACGTCTACTCTCCAAGCATCAATGAAGAAGCCCAACAACCATACCACACTTGTTTCCTCAACCTCATCAAATCAAGCACCATAGAAAGGGTACATAGAGGATTATCATACTTTAGCCAAATCAGTGCCATCCAAGTGTGAAGTTAAGAGGGCTAAGGTAAGAAAAATATCTCATTAATATTGCTTTCAAACATTGGAGTTATAAGGTTATATTTTTATGGATTAAATTTTAATATTGAGAAAGCAAAGATGTAGGAGATAACTTACCTAAAAATCAGAATACTATTTGTAAATTAACCTAGGAGATATAAGGCCTTCTACTTAGGTTGAATCATTTAAATATTTTGCAAATATTATTATCTTTTCTAATTTTCCAAAGTTGGGAGTCATAAGGTCTACTACTACAAATTGATTTATTGGAAATTAGAAAAATTGAAATCAAATTCCAAAGGGCCATTATAAGAGGTTTATCAATATCATATAAAGGTTGGACATTATAATATTTACTTGTCTCAAATCCTCTCAAATAGAGACAAAATATCCAACATTAAAAACCTCTTGATATCTAGAAAAAGTGCTTAGTTCAATAGGAGCAATAAGGACAATAGAAGTTGATTTTTAGCATTTTCATAACTTTACAAAATCAACCAAGATTGAACTATATCTCTCAAAAGCACTTCATATCTTGTCCAATTCATACTAGGGAGTCATAAGGCATTCTACTAAACTTGGTAATATCATATTCTATTGTTTATCAAGTTGCAAATCCATTAGCTATATATATAAGCTATCTTCAAAACCTAAAATCCTTAAGAGTACTCATTCTCATTACTAGGGAGACATAAGGAAGCCCACAAGGATCAAGGATCAATATAGGTTTTATCAAATCAAGCTTATAAACTTCTATCAGAAGAAAATCCTATCTCATCTCTTCAAAAATGGCATATAATGAATGTGGAATTTGCTACAATAGAAATCAGTCCACAAAACATGAAAATATATGGTACATTGACTCTAGAGCAAGTCATCATATGACAGGAAATATACATTGGTTTGACTATCTTGAAGATATCAATGGCTACAGATTAAGAATTGCAGATAGCCAAACTTATCCTATACATGGATATGGATATGTAACACCTAGCAGATCATTTACAAATCTTCTACTAAAAAATGTATTGTATGTTCCTGGATTAACATTCAATCTCATTTCAGTAAGCAAGTTGGTAGAAGATAATTATATGATCAAATTTGGATATATGGATGGAATCAATACATGTCTCATCATGAATCAAGGTGAAATTAAGGCAACAGGGTCTATCCATGGAAATACATACATCTTAGATTCAATGGAAATTTCACAAGATACTGTGGTATTTCAAAATGATACTAACATATTTCCAAAGGAATAGGTTGATGAAAATGAAGAACCAGTTCAACACAGAGCCAAGCATAGAAGAATAAAAATCAAGAAGATGAGAGGACAAGTGCACCATGCTCTACTGAGCCATCAATATTCAGAACCAAACAAAGATACGTGCAAGAAAACCAATGAAGGTGGATGGATAGAAGACAACAATGATGAATCTGAAGAAGCCAAAGATCATTTCGAAGATGAATATCCAATTCAAAGCTATCATATGGAAGAAGATCCACATTGAAGACTAAAGTCTTCAATACCCAAATATTGTAATACAGGGGGTGTTAGAAAATAGAGCATATTACATTATTTGGGTCATGTAAATGTACCTTCCTTGGTACATACTTAGGACATTAGGTTACTTTAGGGGGAAGTTATCTAATTACTTCATGCAATGTAATAAATGCACAAGTGTCAATGTGCAAGTTGTAATGTGCAAGGTGTCCACTTGTACAACTAGATAGAGTGTCGGCCAAGGAACTTATCTTCCTATATAATGGCCATAGATAGATCATAGAATAATAAGGTAGAGCAACATCATAGTGAGTGTGTGGTAGATAGGTAGTAGGGTAGTGTGTGTGAGCTATAAGCTCAGAGCTCCCTCATGGAGCAGTAGCATATCTTATGGAGTGCCCATTTCCTCCATTGCTACTATTGTAATATTTTTACCATTTCTATTTATAGCATATTTTAGTCATCTCGTAGATCTATTTTATTTCTTTCTGCATCTTGTGAATGGTATCTCCCAATGTATGTGGCATCAAAAGCTAACATCTTATGTAACTCTGTAAAATTTACAACTCTCGCAGTAACTTTTTCTGCTTAGTATCTCAATATTTACTATGACTGTACATGGCAACTACTGGAAAGCTCCATTATGTTTTTACATTTTTCTATCTCATGTAGTGTAGTAACTCTTACTAATCATTTCTATGTTTTAGCCATCCATAGATTGACACATTACCTCTCATAATGGTCTAACCTATCATGAATTTTTCTTCCTTTGATTGCCTTGTATTAATTACCCGTTAAATTTGGCACTTGTTTGAATATGGGTCATAGTTTCTACCATGTTATCTTAAGGCGCGTGTCTAATGAAATCTATGAGGATATTTGTACTTTGGCCTATGTGCCTATAACTCTTTTGGTTGGTTCTCATTTGTGTTACTTGAGTCCTTATCAAAACTTGTGTCTTCATTGCTCTACACTTCCTCTAGTAGGGGTCCCACTAAATGTTCTCATTAATTATGGGGTAATGAAAGGTGGCATTCCATGCATGATTTGCTTTTTTAGTTAAACTCTCTTGCTTATGTTTTTGCCCTCTTATTTTTGTTTGTTCTCTTTTCTTTTACGCCCATCTATTTCGAGTTTCCTCAATAATTTCACATTCCTTCTAAAACTCAAGGGGGCACCTTGGCTTGAGAGGCATTAAAGTCCCTAATACCTCGTTTTATGTGTAAACTTTCAAAATGTTTGAAATAACACTATTTTTGCACTACCCTTTTCTTCTAAACCAACCACCCTTTTTTGTGTTCGTTGTTATTTACCCATAGGTGTCTACATATTTCTTTGACACATTTATTAGGCCATAAATGCATCAAAGAGAGGACAAAATGTAGATATAGAAAATTGATCCATCTAAATGAGATATTTTTTCCTAGAACCCCTAAGAATTCCTTCAAAATAATCAAGTGTAAGCTTGGGCTTATCTCCCCCTTCTTCTTTGCTCTTTCCTTAGTTTTGCCAAATTCATAGTTGCCCAATATGGAGCACAAATTCGACAAATTAGGCTTTTCTCTTAGAAAACCCAATCTTTGGACTGACCTCTAGGACATCGGCCTTCCCCTAGGTTTTACCCTTTGTTTTCTCACCCTTTTACCCTCAAAACCTCTTATAAATAGAGGGATTGAACCCTCTTTTCTCCTAGCAATTTTTTCCTAACAAGTTGTTCCAAGCAATTTTGACAAATTCTCCTAGCAAGATCAAGTTTTAAATGCTATAAAGTATCTCCAAGTGTTCTTCTATTGCTCTACTTTTGTAATTTGCTACTCTTGGTGGACAAGTGTTGGATCCTTGAGGAGGAGTCTACCATTTGTGGAGATTTTCATCCTTTGATTATTCTTTCACTGTCACCAAGTTCCTTCTTACATTATTAGTTTTCCTAGATTGTTAATTTCCCATTTATGTTTTATTCTACATTTATAGATCATTTTAGCATTTCTATCATAAATTCATGCCTCATATATACTGGTCTACCAAATTTGTGGTTGCCCCTTACGGGGTGTGATTTCAGCTCCTTTATATTTGGGGGTAAAGTTTCACTCCCAAACCCTTAGTCTGCTTCTGCATGTTTCGTTTAGGTCATAATATTTTTGTGTACACTCTATTTTTTGTATTTATTTATTTTGTTGCATCTTGTCTTGTTCACTTTCAAAAGGGTCAATATTTGCTTTTATTTTCAAATAATCAAATAAAAGGACCAAGGGGGCTTGACTGGTGTACCTCCAAGCTCAGTCACATAGCCACCTAAGTAGGCCCCCAAACACTGATCAATTTTTTCTAGGGTTTGTAAAGTTGTTTTATAGGTTGTGAAGTTGTTGGATATATTTGGATGTAAGTTAAAAGCTAGGGTCAATCACCGGATCAAGTAAGTGCTCTAAGTAAAATTCTTAGGCTATTTCTGTTTGTGTATTGTCTATTTTTGTTTTAGATTCAGCTCATGATAAAATACAATAAAAAGGAAAAGAAAAATATTTGACTTTACTTTTAGGCATTTAAAAGAGAAAAGCATAGAGTTTGCATCGTAGGTCAAATCTATTTGTGCATTCTCTTGAACCCTTATTGAAAATAATTTTTTTTGTTTTATTGCAAGTTAGAGTTCTAGTCCTCATTGAAAATTAAAAACCATTCTAAGATTAGTCTTGTTTGCTTGCATCATTGTTTGTCCTGTATTTTTATTTAATTTCCTTTTAGATTAGATCTTAAAAAGGGCAAACATAGGTGTTTGATCAAATTGACACATCAAAAAATATCCACCCTAAACTTGGAGCGAGTCCTTTAATTATTCTTTGTGAAATATTTTTATCCCTAAGCCCTCAAGTATAGAGGATATAACACACCCCCACAATCACCTCGGCTCCTAGTGGATTCAACTTAGAATCATAGGCGACAGGGTAGTTTTCCCCCTCTACAATTTCCAACATCATAATTCCATTTTATGACTTGACTACATCTATTAAGGCTCTTTGCTTCTATATTAGAAATTGGGTGAGCTGATAGGGTTGGTATAGACTTCTCTATGGCTAAAAAAATATTTATTTTTATTACCTCTAAACTAATTTTCTTTTCTTTAAATATTCTTCTATTACTTTCTAGCCATATTTTCCAAAGTATTGTATATTTTGATATATCCTAGATTTTCTGTAAAGCCTCACTTATCAAATGGCTCTAGTATTGCTTTAACCATTATTCACTTCTATCATTCATCACCATATATTTACCAAACATATTAGGAATTAATTACCATAGTTTCCAGACTATTGAGCAATGTGCCAAGAGATGGCCCATATTATCTTCCTAATTTTTACAAAGAACACATTGTGAGGGGCTATGAAAACCCTTTTCATAAGGTTATCCTAGGATAAAATTATTCAATGAACTACTAGCCAAACAAAAATTTTAAATTTAGGATTTTTTAGGCTATCTCAAATATCTCTCCATATTCTTGAGATATTCCTATTTTGTTGGTGCTTTACATTATATTCACTTCTTGTTGTGTATTATCCTGAGCTATTCAACTCCCAAATCAACTTATCCTTTGCTCCCCTTAGAATAATCATTGTTGTTATCTTCCAACTTAATTGCATCCTAGCATAAATGTCTTGTATATCTGTAAAAATATATTCTTTCCATTTGTATCTTCCTTCCTAATCCTTGTACAAAATGTTTGAAACCCTATCACCATATTTATCTTGAAGTAATATCATCCATGGTTTCAGAATTGGATCTATATTTAATGGTTTTTTATCACACCAATTATCCATCCAAATAGAAATATTTTCTCTAGTTCCCACCACCCATATTAAATGTTTAATCACTAGATCAATTGATTTTGTTAAACCATTCCATAGTGCAAAACCATTTTGTAGAGAGAATGCAATAAATATTAAGCTTAGATCATTAGGCTCAACATACTTAGAATAATTCTTTCCCATTTTCTTTGACCCTATTTATACAATATCCAAATTACTTTTCCCCTAAGAGCTAAGTTTGCTTATGTATGAAAGCTACAAGCTTACTACAATGGTAAGGGATTTGGCCTCTCTTTGAGAGGTCCAAGGTTCAAACCCCACTTACTATGAGGGGATTGGGACCCATCATAAAAACTTATGTAAACTCATTGAAAAAAGTTTATATCCGTAAGAACGCTTAATCCAAGACCTTCCCTAGTTTTATCATCACACACCTTGCTCCATTTCACCGAAGAAAATATCCTTTTATCATGTAATCCTAACCATAAAAATAACTACATAATATAGATTAAATTATTTTCTATTAATATACTGGAAAGACTAATTTAATTAGTTACACTCTTCATGCTAATGATAACCATCTACCTTTCCATGCTAGTAGTTTATTCTAAAATTTACTTATAATTGGATTCCATAATTCTATCCTCATTCTCCGCCTAAATAAGAGTATCCCTAGATAAGTTGTTGAAAAATATGCCTCCTCCATTTGAAGCAACTTGTATATCCCTGCTTTGATTTAGTTGTGATTTTTAGGAATTAGATTTTGGATTTTGTCTTATTAATTTTTTTTTATTCTCTTTTGCATGCCTTTAATAAATTATTCAAATATTTGGCCTTATTTATCCTTGCCCTCCCAAAACGTGTCATATCATCTACAAATTGTTGATGGGTGATGTTGTCGATGTTATTACTAGCCTTAAGTCCACTTATAAGCCCATATTTGTTAACCTTATTCAAGTTCCTACCCAAAACATCTACCATAATAATGAATAAATATGGTGATAGAGGATCTCCTTGTCTAAGACATCTCTTGGCTTTAAATTATTTTGTTACTAACCCATTGATGGACATTGAATATAAAACTGTAGAGACACAAGCTTTAATCCACCTAACCCATTTCTTCCCAAATCCAAACTTTTCTAATACTAAAAAAAGAAAATACCATTTAACCCTAGCACAGGTTTTTCTCATTTCAATTTTTAAGATCATTTCTTTCTCTTTTCTTGAAGTTGT
Source organism: Wollemia nobilis (assembly GCA_028583015.1). Classification (NCBI taxonomy): domain Eukaryota; kingdom Viridiplantae; phylum Streptophyta; class Pinopsida; order Araucariales; family Araucariaceae; genus Wollemia; species Wollemia nobilis. The sequence continues at coordinate 6,251,541 of JAQPPZ010003280.1, forward strand.
GGAATGCATAACTTCATGAGATGCTATGATCCCATATAGACTATATCTTCCTTTCACAAATCCTCCTTGCTCTTTTGAAATAATTTCGTCTAACAATGATCTTAACTAATTTACCATCACTTTGAAGATAATATTATATACCATATTACATAGGCTTATGGGTCTAAATGAATCAAACAATTTTGCATCCTTCTTTTTTAGAATTAGGGTAAGATATGTTGCATTTATTTTATAAGGTATGTATTATTTTACCCTAGATTGTTCCACTACCACCAATAAATAATCCTTCATTATATCCTAATTATATTGATAGAATGTTGTAGAGAGCCCATCCGGACCTAGGTATTTATCCTTATTAAAAGAGAAAAGAGCTAAATGAGCTTCTTCTAGAGTAATAGGCTCCATCAGTTTCCTATTATCTTCGTCTGTTATAACTGAAGGTACTTCTTGTAGGAATTTATCATTAAGAATTTCAAATTCTTCTCCTAAAATATTCTAACAAAAAGACCTTACATCATTTTTTATTTCACTTTGGTCTTCTATCCAAAACCCTTCTATTGATTTAATTATTCAAATTCCAGATTTTGTTCTATGTAATATAGCCATACTATGAAAAAATTCGTATTTTTATCTCATTTTAACCAAGTCTGTCTTGATTTTAATCTCCAAAATTTCTCTTTCTTATTCAAAATATTATGATATTCACTAACAAATCCATTTCCTCCAAGATTGGATTATTAGTATCATATTTTTGGAATTTTTAAAGCTTATATTTTAGTTCTTTCTTCTCAAAAATATTTCCAAAAGTGTTCTTGTTCCATTGTTTTAATCTAGATGTCATTGATTTAATTTGTTTTAGAAGTGTATACAACCCACCATTTCCTGAATAATTTCATGTCTGTGCTATCATATCAAAAAATTGAGGATGGTCCTACCACATCATCATATTTAAAATATGATATTTTTTGAATTCATTTACCATGATTTTAACTCTTATTGACCAATGATATGAACCAATTTTTGTCAAGGTATTAATTCTAGCACAAGTCCCTTAATCTAGCCAATGCTTTAAGAATATGCATTTGTCTAATTTTTTACTATTAGGTTTTGACCTTTCCTATTGTTGGTCCATGTATAGTTGTCTTCTTTAAACTCAACCTCCCATAGATTATTGTTTTGAATAAAACTTGAGAAATCTCTCATAATTTGGGTTAATTTCCTAATTCCCCCAATTTTTTCATTAGCTTGGTTATGTCATTAAAATTTCCTATGATCATGAATTAGGCTTCTTGGTATTTACTTCTCATAAAGGCTTCAATCCCACTCCAAACTTCTAATCTGCTTGATTGAGTTGTAGGCCCATAAATATTGATAAGGATGAAATGAATATCTACAAAGTAGCATGTGAATAAAGAGGCTATCTAATGCCTAGTTTTATAAATGGTTACACATGAGTTCCTATTAGAATTCCAACAAGTTAGAATTCCCATTGCAACTCCTTTAGAATCCATAACATCCCATTCACATCTTGCCCATACTGATTTCATAGTTTTGGAAACTTCTTTTATCATTTTAGATTCTTGGATACAAAGAATATCAAGCTTATTACTTAAATAAATGTCCTTCATTAGCACCCATTATATTCCATGAGATGATAATCATGTGTAATTAGGGGCTATTGGCCTTGCCTATGAATTACCAATATCATTTCGGTGTTTGATAAAAAAAGTTCAACCATCTTAGTTTATGTTTCTTTCTCTATGTTTGCTCTTGATTCCCTGGATCTCGCTTGATAATTTGAGGGTTTTCCCCTTTTTGCCTTGCCTGTATTAGGAGTAGGTGTTATTCTTCTATTCCTAAATATTCTTTCACAACTTTATTTTTCATCAGATTTATCTTCTCCTGGATCTACTACAAAAGCTTTTGACTTGTCTTACTCATTTTCTAGTATTTCTTTATGACAAAGGTAACATTGCATTTCTTTAAATTTTTTTCTTAAATGGTACATGGTACTTCAAGAGAGTCTTCAAAATATTATGAGACACATTCCTTAGGTTCATCAAGAATTTTTATCCTAAATCAAGATCATACTAAATAGACGGTTCCTTGTTAATATGCTAAACCTGCTGTACAATATCCTCTAAGCTTTGATCTACTTTTTCTTCATAGGATAAAGCATTAAAAGGGTTGGTATTTCTTCCAATATCCTTAATTATTGATTTCCACTATTTAATTACTTTCATTTGTCTAGATTTATTTTTGGAAGTTGAAAATAATCCTCATCCATATCCATTTGTAAGTTTCTCTTGCAGTTTTCTCAATATGATTTTGTTGGACTCTTCTTAGGGCATTATATCTCAATATATCCCACCTCATGACATTTTTTAAATCTAAAAGATATATTTTCATAATCTATGGTTTGGATCCACATCTTGTCTCAATACTTAAGAATGATTGGTTCTGGTAAAGCTTTACTTGTATCAATCATGACCAATATTAAAGCATAAATAGCTAAGAATACATATTTTATGGTTTTTGAAATCTTAAGGAATTATACCAGAGTGTTTCCTATTACATTGGAGACATCCATATCCAAAAATTTAATATATAACCCATACATCCTAACCCAGACTGGTACTAACGATAGATTTATATTTTTAGGTGAAAAGCCTTCATACCAATGGGTAAGGAAGAGTCTTGCTCTTCCTATAAACCAATGAACTCCTTTTAGGATTCTATATCTTTATTTTCTCGAACAAAAAATGGCTAGAAAGAAACCTTTTGGAAGAAAGGATAGAATCACTCTTGGAGACTTCCAATTCCTATCAATCCATTTTCTCAAGGTTGAAGCCCTTGACCAATACCCATTAAATTTACCAAAAATTACCCTATATTTGAGCAACAAGGATTGATCCTTTATGGTGTGCTCACTAACCTCTACTACTAGAGATGATTCTAAGGATTTATATATAAATCGATCCATGGGAAGGAAACTAAAAATTAAAATATACTAAATTTACTAGAATATCTTATATCGAATATAATATTTGATAAAATGTTATAATAATTTCCATGCAAAATTTCTAAGATAAAGAAGAGAAAAATAAACTTAGATAAAAAATTATATGCCCATATAGAATATCTTGCCTCGTTGAAGCCCTAGCCCTCCATTGTTCCTCTCATCATCCAAACCCTGAATGACAAATATTTGCAATTTTGTTTTTTGTGATTTGAACAATCGTCACTGTCCTTGTTCCGAATGACTATCTTCATAGGGTCATATCTCCATTAATATTTTTAGGATACCTTCATATGATCACTCATTTTAAAGCTCTTCAAAATTTACACAAATTAGTCCAAAAAATCAACTAAATCAGACAACCCTTCATGAAGATATATTATTATCACTAGTTCTTATTTTCCGTTCTTCTTAATTTAAAATATATTTATTTTGGTATTTTATCTCCAAGAAAAAAGAAGTGGATTAAATTTTTTGGATGATGCTTTTGTGACTAGAGTGTGCAGTATACTTGTCCAATTGATGATTTCAAAGTCAAACAAAAAATATCATTTTATTTTTAATTTTAATAAATAATTATCAATGATATAGGTCCTTTGAATTTAAAATAAATTTTGGGTAATAATGAGTTTAATATATAATTTAAAGTTTAAATTTTAAGGGTTAATTTTAATATTTTATCCTTGATTTTAAAATGAAAAGATAGGTTATTGGATTTTTTTTTCATCTAAAAAAATTATTCGATTGTGTAGTGCAACTGATGAATGTCCTGGGTACTGGTAGAGGTCAACCTAGGATCCACTACCCCTATCTCCACCCTACGGATATGTGACACAGTTGGTGAATATCTTGTGTAATGGTAGAGGTCAACATGAGCTCCATTTCCCCTGTGCCTCACCCTATGGATACTCAAATAACAATCCCTTATGATTGATGCCATGTGATATACCTAGATGGGACAGTTAGGGCTGACCACAAAGCTAGGTTCTTGGGGTTTCCATTTCACCTAAAATTTTTTAGTCCTCAAGGGCTAGGTGGATTGGTAAGTTTTGGTGCTTACTAAGAAGAGACCTAGGTTCAAACCATGGGGGCATACCTATTTGCAAAGGTAGTAGTATAACCTAAATTTGTTGAGTGTGTGCTAGCTTGACGATGACGGTACCAATCATGAGTGATTGGTGGTCCCCTTCACATTGGGTTAAACAATAACAAGGTGGAATAGGGTTTATAGGGGGCAATCCCAAGATTTGAACCCTACTTGGTAGTATAAAATGAATGTGGATGTAACAAATTCCTCTATGTATCATATATATATATATATATATATATATATAGTCAAATATAGAATGAATTTGTTTAAAATTAATATAACAATAATTACTTTAATAATGGTTCTATTAAGTTGATGTTTAAACTATTAATTTTTCAAACAATGATAATATGAAACATATTATCTGATAAAGACAACATAGTGGCTAGGGATTTGGCCTCTCTTTGGAGGTCTAAGGTTCAAACCATGATGTACCTAGAAAGGGATAGGTTGGATGGTAGTGGCTTAGTGTTTGCTGGTTGGTTGCCCCAGTTTGATGCCCTGGAGGGTTGAGGTCCTGTTAACTTCTTCTAACCCAACAGGCTAGGGTTTACAGTGGTATCATCCAATGGTGTCATTAATTCCCTCATGTATTAAAAAAAAGGATAACATGAAATATATTGTGATCAAATATTATTAACTTAACAAGTTATATTCCTCAATTTTCATAAAAGATACCTAGCTTTGAACCTTGTCAAGCGATCCATATATAATGATTAAATTATTGTAATACAACTATATGGTCATGATGCAATACGGTGAGTCTGTTTAAATCCCATATAAAAATGAGTTATATTTCTCAACTTTCATAGAAGATATCTAGGTTTGAAACTTTTTAGCGATATATATATATATATATATATATATATATATATATATATATATATATATATATATATATATATATATATATGTATATATATACACATATATATATACATCTATATATACATATATATAACTAAACTATTATAATATTACTATGGTCATGATGTAATACAAATGGATCTATTTCAATATCATATAACCAATTAAAAAATAATATTTAACCACAATTATTAATTTTTTTGAATGCATAAACAACATTCATATTTTGGTTTGAAAAATAACAAAGAATATTTATGTGTTTTCAAATTTCCTTTGGACCTATACAGGGCATCCTATGGAGATGATATTTAAACTATAAGTATTCCTAGTAATCAAATTATGAGACATACTATGATATAGACATAGGGTTAATAATTCATTTGGCCTCAAGGTATGTAAGTTGTGTGGTCGTGGGTGTGATTTAATCTATATTATGTGGAGCCTCCAAAGGTTAGGTGGATTGGTAATTATTTGTCTAGCTAGACACTTACTAAGAAGAGACCTAGGTTCAAACCTAGGGGACAATTCTATTGCAAAGGTAGTAGTCTAATCTGAATCCTCTGAGTGCACGCTATATCAATGATGACAATACGAATCCTCAGCGATTGGTGGTCCTCTTTATATCGGGTCAACAATAACGAGGTGGTATAGGCTTGTTGGGAGCAACCCTTGTAGTTTAAACCTACACTTAACAATTACTAAAACTAGTGTGAATGTGACCAACTCCCTTTTGTATAAAAAAATCTATATTATATGGACACAAATTGATTCAGTCCCTCCTACTAATTATACCAACAATGGTGAGGAATATAAACGTGTGGTTTCCAACCAATAGGGTTCTATATGATAAAATATCAATCTAGGTTTATCTATCATAAGATATAAAGTCCACCTAGAGGAAAATGTCAATAATCATCAATATCTAGGTCGATGCTCATTTTAAATTTGATTAAAATACTTTATATCATCCTTTTGTTTAATAAACAAGGGATAATGTTTTTAATTCTTCTCACATACATATAAGGATTTACATTTTTCTTCATTTTATAATTGATTTTTTTTTTTTTTACATAAGGGAGTTGGTTACAATCACTTATTTTATAATTTTTTTTCATTTATAGTTTTATACTATGTAAAATCTAAATGAATGAAATAATGAACATATGAAATTTTTTTCTTCTTGCATTGTTTTTTTTCTTGCATTGCATTGGTAGTATGAATGTTGTATTTTTATAATATTAGTTAATTTTTTAAATTTTACATTGGAATTTTAGTGAACATTGTATATTTCAAACTAATTAGTGATTTATTACAATTTGAGCAAGAGAATTATTGAATGTTGATGTAATTAATCATATCACTATCACACATAAATAAATTATAATAGAAAATTCTAATCCTAGTTTTAATGAGATTTTAATTATGATGGTATTATAGGACAAGTTTTAAAGCTTTATTTAAGAGATAAATTTGTGAGTTTAAATATTTAAATGTATTTTTTATAAAATGGATGATAATTTGTGATTCAATTAGACTGATATTAAAATTAGCTCAAGAAAAGACCTGATTGTGTTTCCCAAGCTTGAGATAAAACTAAAATTGTTTCACCAAAGGGCCATTCTTTTGTTACAAATACTTAGTTTTAGTGCACTTAATACAAGGAAAACAATTAGAGGAGATTTTGATATACCAATTTGATGCATTATCAATTCAATTATCTCTAAAGATCATATAACAATGGGTGAGGCCTTTTGTGGGCGTCTAATCACCATGTGAGGCACTTACTGGAGAAAATAAAACTTTCTCTCATTTTTGTTAGATAATTTTAGACAATATATAATTACACACTTATAATCAAATGACATTCTCTCAACTGTTTATATTCATAAACTTTCAAGGAGGACCTGCCAATCTATTATAGCACCACTATGTGGTTAGGCTAGTTTCATTTCCATACAACCAATTGAAAAAATATGACACTTTAAATCGTAGACCTTAATTTTTTGTCTTTTAAGCCTTAGCATCAAATTTTCCAAAATATTCAAACTTTGTCATAATAAGTTGTGTGGCACAAGGAATGAAAATAATTTAGAAATAGAGTTGGTACCACTAATAAATATTTTTTTCAATCATGTCATATGATGTGGCATAGAATAGTTTAGGTGGATTGTTGAGCTACACGACATGCAAAAAAAATGATTTTTTTTTAATATGACCTTGAGCTACTTAAAAATAGGGATTTCAAAGATTGATATATGGGGATAGCTATACAATGATATTTGTTTCCATGGAGCATTATATATATTTTTCTATTCACCATTAAATACAAGATCATATTATGGGAATGTTGGTTTATTTTTTTATTTTCACCTAACTCCAAAATAATATCATTCAAAATTTTAGTAGTTAAAAAAAAATTTAAATGATAGTTAGAGGTTGTATAGACTCTTATAAAATATTGAGAAAATAATATTTGACAATATTGTATATAAAATTAGATAAATATCAAATTTAAACATTGATGACAAATAAATGGACAAAGGCATATTACTCTTCTTAGGGAAAAATAAGTCATTTTGACATCAAATTTATGGATATCAATATATAGTAAATGAAACTATAAGAAATGTGAAGAACACAAACCATAAACAATGGCCAAAATCATTATAACTACCTTTGTGTTGGATATTGTGATGCAAATTTGATTAATTAATAATTAATAGCTAGAAAAGCTAATCTAAATATAGAAAAGCAATGAAAATAAGAAAAGCAATTCTAAAAATAAAAAGGCAATTATAAAATTAGAAAAGTACAATTTAATTGCATAATGTAAAAAGCCCATAATTATAAATGGGTGAGTGCTAAAAATAGAATTCTAAAAATAGAAAAGGAAGGTAAAAATAAAAAAAGAAACCAGATATAGAAAAGTCATGTTATTTTTGGCATGTAAGATGTCTATATATTGGGTGTGAGGCACCTATTGTAATTAGGATTTAAGGGAATTCAAGAAGGATTCAAATAATTCAAGGAGGATTCAAAGAATTCAAGGGGATTTAGTTGAAGAATTCAAGGGGATTTAGTTGCAAGATTCAAGTTGGCTATAAACTCTGGTTTTATGATCATAAATCAGATCTGCAATATAATATAGCATAATTGTTGTGTATATCTGGGGTTGTGTCGTCTTTATTCTATGTAATAAATTGTTGATTTCTTGATTAAAATCAGATATTTATTGGTTGTATATGCATTCTTTCCACACTTGTATTAACATCTGGTATCAGAGCCAAGGGTTCTAGTTTGTTGGTTTCTAGCTTGCAGGCTCGAAATTGTTGGTCTAGGTTGTTGTTGTTGGTTCTTTGAAGAAGGAAAAAGAAGTTCTTGGTGAAAGATTTGACCCAGATATTCCTTAACCAGAATTTTGGCAAATCTTGTTGGAGAGAAAATATCTACATCGATTGAAGAATCTATCATGGCTCTCAATGGTGCTTCCATGAACATCCCTTTGTTCAAAGGAGACAATTTTAAGTATTGGAAAGATCAGTTGAAGCAAATCTTAGTGTGGAAAGGCGTATGGGATAGCGTAGTGATAGGTTACATGGCTCTCGATTGATTGGAGCAGCTTATCACAAGATCAAAAAACAAAAAATAAAGATACCCGCCTCCTTGGGTCTTACAGTTCAAAAAAAAAAACCAAAAACAAGGAGGAGAAGGCTGATGCACAAGATTTTTTCTACATTCAAAGTGCTATAGATCCTAGCATCTACCCTCGCATAGCTAGTTGTAAAAATATAGCTAAAGCATGGACAACTTTGGAGACTTCCTACCAAGGAATGGAGAAGGTCAAGGCAGCCAAGCTCCAAACTTTGAAGATGAAATTTGAGAACATGCGAATGGAGGAAGGAGAAAGCATAGGAGACTATTGTGTCAAGGTGAATGAAATGGTGCAAAAGATGTGGGTCTATGGTGAATCCATTGAAGAGAAGGTGGTTGTCAAGAAGATCTTGAGATATTTGACACCCAAGTGGTTACACATAGTTATCACCATTGATGAGTGCAAGGACTTAGACAATCTAAAAGTTGAAGAGCTAGTCGGTTCACTCTTGTCTCATGAAGACAAGATGAAATACTACACCAACAATTTGGATCAAGATCTTGAGACCAATATGAGGATTTCAAACCCTCAAGGAAGGAAGTCGACAAAGCATGGAGGTGGAGGAGAAGGCACCTCAGAGAGATCCAACCAAAAGGGAAAGGAGCAAGGCAACTCAAAATGGAAGAACAAGTCAAACAAGAAGAATATTACTTACTACTATTGCAAGAAGCCTGGACATATGAAGAAATATTGTAGGATCTTGGTGGCCAAGACTCAAGGAGATCAAGGTAATGAAAGCAAGAAGGCCTACACTATGGAGCATAATAATGACTATGCTATGTCATGCAATGACTCTATGGAATCTAGTAAGGAAGTTTGGTTTCTTGATAGCAGTTGCTCTAACCACATGTCTAATTACAAAGATGGCTTCAACAAGCTTGATGATAGCTACAACACTCAAGTGCAATTAGGAGATGGAAATATGGTTCAAGTGGTGGGCAAAGGCAATATACCTATCAACTCTAGATATGGAAAAGGAACCATCAATGATGTCTATCATGCTCCCAGTATGAAGCACAACTTGATAAGTGTGGGGCAGCTTGTTGAGAGAGGTTTCAAATTGGTATTTGACAACAAGGAGTGTCTTATATTTGACAAGAAGCAAGGAGACAAGTTGATTGGCACATCTTCTATGACAAAGAATAGGATGTTCCCTCTAAAGATCAATATGATAGCCAATGGTACTTGCTATGCCACTATTGAGGATACAAGTTGGTTGTGGCATGAGAGGTATGGACACCTCAATTTTGGTAGTCTTCATATTCTTCACCAAAAAGGAATGGTTCATGGGCTTCCAAAAGTGCAAGTGAAGAGAAAATATGAAGCATGCAAGGGGTGCATACTTGGAAAGCATCATAGGGACAAGTTTCCCTCTAGCAAGTGGAGAGCTAGCCAACCATTGGAGCTGGTCCATTTTGACTTATGTGGTCCTATGTCTTGCCCAAGCATTGGTAAGAATCTCTATTTCATTACATTCATTGATGATGCTACTAGACATGTATGGGTTTTCTTCTTGAAGGGTAAAGATGAAGCATTTTTAGCCTTTAAGACATTTAAAGCTATGGCTGAAAATGAAACGCAAGATCCATCAAGACTTTGAGGAATATAGGAGGTGAATTTTGCTCCAAGGAGTTCCTTGATTATTGTTCCTCACATGGCATCAAAAGGCAGCTAACCACACCTTATTCTCCACAACAAAATGGTGTGGTGGAGAGAAATAATAGGACAATAGTGGAATCAACTAGAAGCATGCTTGAAAGCAAAGGCTTAGAGAAGATGTATTGGGGTGAAGCGGTGAAGACAATTGTTTACATACTCAATAGGAGTCCTACCATGGCGATCAAGAACAAAACTCCATATGAGGCTTGGCATAGTAAGAAACCAAGTGTTGCACATTTTAAAGTATTTGGATGCTTAGCATATGTACATGTTAATGATGAGAAGAGAAAGAATATGGACCCCAAAAGTGTGCCTCATGTCTTCATAGGCTATAGTGATGAGAGCAAGGCATACAAGTTCTACAATCCTCAAAATAAGAAGACTATTATTTTTTGAGATGTTATATTTGTTGAGAGTGATGTCTATGAAGATCACTACAAAAAAGGGAAGGAGGTTGAAAGTGAAGAGGGGCCTCAATGGATAAATATTTAAAGGAAGAGGATATACAAGTTACTCCATCAACACCTATTGAGGTATCACCTACTCTGACATCAAGTGGCTCATCTTCTACATCCTAAGGAGGAAAGCATAAAAGGTTGTTGCTCCCACATCCACCTACACAAATGTTGGATTAGAATTATGAGAGGAGAACAACTCAACTTCAAGCATGAAAAGGTAATAAAAATCAAGTTGATGATGAATTGACTTATTATGCATTATCTTGTATTTCTAGTGAACCTAGAACCTTTGATGAAGTGGTCAAGTGTAAAGAATGGGTTGAAGCTATGGAAAAGGAGATGGAGTCAATAGAGAAGAATGAAACATGGGATTTGGTACAACCACCTAAGGACAAAGATGTTATTGGTGTTAGCTTTTGAAACTTTAATACTAATGTAAATATCATAGAAAATTAATCATAGGATCTAATATAATGAAGTTGCAATATAATGAAACAAATAATAACTCAAAATATAATATCAAAATAGAATAACTCATAAGAATACTCATAGAATAATCACATAGACATGCTCACAATATTGCACATAAAATACTAAAAATACTATTGAATAAATGTCTACTAATGCAAGCATAAAGCTATGCATGTTTGATGAATATTACAATGCTTTGTCACAAATATATAATTATATGTGACTCCTCATATGCTGCACTCTTGACCTTCACTCTTCTTTACAAATATTCACTTTCCTATTCTAAGGACACATGTGCACACTTACATATTGGACACTTGTGCACATTTACCCTCATAAAACTTGCACACATATTCCTGCACATTATTACATTACATAAAATATCTACTCGCTCACTAATCTAGGACACAATCCTAATTTAATATTTACAATGATGCACCAAGTTGGTACATTGGCATGTACCAAATAATGTAATATTCTCCAACAATTGGAGCCAAGTGGGGTACAAGACTAGGTTCAACAATGATGGTACTATTGACAAAAACAAGGTAATATTGGTTTCTAAAGGTTTTGCATAAACATATGGTCTTCATTATGAGGAGACATATTCTCCCATTACAAGGCATGATGCCTGTAGCAAATTTCCACTACACTTGGAATTTTTTTCCTTAAATAAATTTTGAAAAAGGACCAAAGTGGGAGTAAAATAGTCAAAAAGCATAAAATAAGGCATTGGACAAATGCAGAAAAACTTGGCTATTATTGGATCATTACAAGTCAATGGTTGATGCTTTTTCATGGATTTTTTGATGAGAGGTGAAAGGAAAATGTTTTATGAATTGTCTAATCAATCAACGGTCCTCAAGATTTCTCAAAAATCCTCCAAAGAAGGTGGTAAATATTTTTTTTTGCAAAAATATAATGTCAAAGTTAGTAGTCTGTAGGGTTTTAATAAAAATTTGAATGCGGAGGATGATAAAATTTCCAAAGATTTGATCTCCTAAAGAGACAGATGGAGGAAATGAAGGAGAAGCCAAAGACCATTTGACTTGGAACTAAAACCCCATGAAATTTTAAGAAAATTTCAAAGACAATTATGGCTAAAAGGTTTTGAGGGTCGGGCCCTCTAAAAAAGTCTAGCCAAAGATAAGAAAGGAGAAAGTGTTGTAGATATTTTGATAGAAGTTTATCAAGTTATAGAAGTTTTAGAGAGGTTTGAAATGTGATATCAAGCAAAATTTTAGAGATCTTACCAATAAAAATCAATATACTACACTACTTTGAAGAATAAGAGAAGCAGAAGAGACACGGACTTTTGAGATAGGGGAAATATGTTTTATCAACCTATATAAGTGGCTAGTAAATAAAAGTAGTCCACCATGGAAAAGCCTTAAAAAGGATAACTATAATAGTAATATCCAATCAGATCCTATGACAAGTAATATTCAAGATATTATTGATGCACAAACTCCAAAAAAAGTCATTGAGTTTATCAAACGAGGCATTGTTAAAACCACATACCTACATTAGTTGGGATTGATAATACAAGGAGAGTGATTGGCCTATTGAAGATAAAAGTGTGAAAGCTACAACAAGAGAAACCTTGAGTCTAATAGCTTTGTGGGAAATCTTTTGATCCCTCTCTTTTTACATAATTATAATTTTTGTTATGCATATATAAGAAGCCATGACTATTTATATTTCTATCATGTTTCTTGTTTATATGTGCATGTATAAGGATCTATGAAACTTGCTTTTTCTGTCCTATTGCTTGTATGCACTTATGCTTAACTATTCATGCTAAGAAGAGAAAGTGTTCACTTTTCACTATGAAGAACACAAGCTTATACTGAGAGGGAGGGGTGAACAATATAAGACCACTTTTTACTTTTTCTTCCAATTCAATATTATGTTGTGTAAAGATAGCAGTATCAATAGCAGTAATAAAAGCAATGCACAGAAACCATACACAATAGAGACACCATAATTTATGTGGTTCACCCAATGTGGGCTACTCCACGGAGAAAATATTTTACTAAAAATTTATCAATCAATCTCTTTGGGAATCACTCCCAATTACAATGTTTATGGATCTCTATCCAAAGGAGATGTTGATCCCCTAATCTCAAGTTCGTGGATCTCTTCCATAGGAGAACTCTTTCCCCTTCTACTCTGGCTATGTGATATTCTAGAAGAGACTCCAATTATTTTGTAAATCTGCCACAATCACAAAATTCTTTTGCCAATCTTCACAAGGGTTAGTAGATCACAAAATAATCAACATTACTCCACTTTTCAATAATCATCACCAAGGAATTTAATTGCACAACTTCCTTATCTCTCTTAAAACCACTTGTAACATAAAATAAAATAAATCAAAACATTGCATAACCTTTTCACTCCCAAAACCACTTATACCATAAAATAAAATAAATCACAATATTGCATACCTTGTCACCTCATGAAAGAATTAATCCTCTTGAAAAAGAACAAGACAAACTTCACTTTTGGAACCCCTTTGCAAAATCAGAAATATCTCTTTACACACACCTTATTTCTCCTTCTAAATAAGTTAGTAAAATAGCCCTTGAAATAAGCTTTTTGACGATATATAATATGCCCCCTTTTCGAAATAAATTGAAACCTCCATTAATTGCACATAGGTTGGCCCTCCATTAATTTAAATTTAAACTTTAAACTTTAATATCTTCATCATCGGAGGTCCTTTTTCTATGAAACAAAATTTCACCTTGGATTTTAAGAAAATCCCTTTCAACATAAGCCCACCATGGTTTTAAATAAAATCCTTTATTTTTCCTGCTTTGGTTTTCATAAAAACCCTGTAAATAGCCATTCTTTCCAAAATATCATAAATGCTTATTTATGAAATATTTTGGCCACCAAAACCAAATGTGACCCATGTGACATCAATTATCCATGTGACATCAATGAAAACATAAAATATCTCAAATTAACTCAAATTTCCATCAATATCCCCCTTTGTCATTGATGGCAACACCTCTAATGCAAACACCACAATCACTGCAAAAACCATCTTTGAGAATCAAAGCTGCTCCCCCTGACTCAATACTCTCTATGGAGGCTGCTCCCCCTAACTTAATACTCTCTTTGGAGGCTGCTCACCCTAACTCAATATTCTCTGCCTTACTCAAATCTCTCCTCCTTTGACATCAATGGCAAAAGGGACACTTATGGGGCTAAAAGATATAACTCTTAAGCTTAGCCCCCCTCACCCCCTTTTTATTTTGAGGTGATTAATTTTGGGATGGGAGTAATTTTAATCCCATATCACTTTATTTCTTTAATCTATAAAATTCCTTCCATGTTTTTATAATATTCTTCTCTTGATGAATTACTTGATCTTCTTGTCTAGAACCTGTTTGAATTTCTTGCCTTGAACTTGTTTGGAATTGAGTTCTACACCACCTTGCAATATGCCCAAAGTTATTGTAATTAAAAAACTTGATATTATAGCCTTTGGTTGGTTCCCATATCCTTAAATTATTCTTGAAATAAATTCCATATCCATTCCTTTCCTGAACCCTGTATTGTGAAGCTCTGTTTTCATGACCATTATGACCATGAATTTTGAATTGTGTAGCTCTAAAACCAAAACCATGTTGCTCATTTACTTTGCACTGAAAAGTTTTATGACCAATCCTGTTACATGAGAAGCAATGTCCCTAAAAATCATACCTTCTTACTTTGAAGTTTCTTCTAGCAAAATCAAACTTCTTTGATCCATGGATCCTGCAATGTATAGCCATGTGTCCAAATCCATTACAAGAAAAACAATATCCTTGAAAAGCCCTTTGTTCATGCCTTGGTTCCTCATACCTCTCTTGACCATTATTCTTATGATCATCTTCAACTTGTGCATTGCATTCTTGAACCTTATTTATAGAATCTAAAACCTCTTCCTTAGTTTCTTCCTTGCCTTTCTCTTCAATAATTTTTTTTCCCTTTGAACTTTATTCACCTATATCAAAAAAAGAACCAAACCGAATATTTGGAGCCATAGGAACTTTGGAACTTTCCTCACAAATATTAGGTGCTTCCTTGCTTTCATATTTTAGAACTTCCTTTCCTTTTGAGTGTGATTCCCCAAACCTAAAATATGGGACCTTTGGTGCTTTGAAACCTTTCCAAAATTTGTGCAACTTATCCTTGGAGTCTTTCACTTCCAACCTTAAGAAAACAACTTCATGTTCTAATATTTCACATTCTTGCTTCCTTACCTTTAATTGTTCAAGCATATCTTCTTCAATTTTCTTTGCCTCTTCAATCATGATTTTTAGATCAATGAGATCTTGTAGGAGCTTTACCTTTATCTTCTCATCCTCATGTGCTTGAGACTTTAGTATTGAGTTTTCTCTTTTCATTTCTTCAAAAGATTGTTCTGACACTTTATTTTTTTCATGATCATAATTGTGCCTATTTTTATCTTCATGATAAATTCTTACTTGAGATTCCTATTTTTGATTTTGAGTAGGAGCTTCTTCTTTTTCACTGACTGAGAGACTTTAATAATTGCTGCTAGAAGCACTGATTGCTTCTTCCATATTGTTGGCAATTTTGGGTACCTTGGGTACATTGCCTTTGCTCTAAGTGTAGATGTTGTCATTGATGTCAAGAAGGTCTTGAAGCAATCTGGTTTGATGTCAAAGAAAGTGTTTTGATGAAGGTTTCAGTTTGGACAGTGAGTTTCCAAGAAGATCAAAGTAGCCCAGTTGCAAAAAGATCAAGAAAAAGACAAGTAAGAAAAAGTATGCAGGCGGCTGGAAAAACTGTCGCGATTTCGTGACATGTTTTAGGAGAGAGAAAGTGCTGGCAAAACTGTCGCGATTTCGTGACATGTTTGAGGAGAGAGAAAGTTTGGGCAAAACTGTCGCGATTTCGTGACATGTTGGCAGAGAAGGAGAGCAAGTTGGAAAGTGTCGCGATTTCGCGACATGTCGCATTTTCGTGACTCGAAAAGTGCAGGAAGGCAGAGAAGGAAAAGTGTCACGATTTCGTGACACATTGCCAGGAAAGTTGTACGGACAAAAAGGTGTCACGATTTCATGACATAATGCAGAAAAGAGAGTCCGTAGTGTGAACTGTCGCGATTTCGTGACAAGATCGAAAGAGAGAAAGTTTTTTAGGAACTGTCACGATTTTGTGACATGATGCAAAGTTCCAAGTGAGGACTGTCGCATTTTTGCGACATGCTGCAGAGGTCAAGTTGAGGACTGTCATGATTTTGTGACATGCTGAAAAGCTCAAAGTGAGAACTGTCATGATTTCGTGACATGCAGCAAAAGGGAAGAGTCTGAAATGAGAAGTGTCATGATTTCAGACGTAAAAGAAGTGTATGTGATGCGAAGTTGTACGAGTTTGACAGTTGAGATGGCACTTGAGTTGGAGAAAGTGTCATGATTTCATGACAAAAATAGTTGAAGTCTTCTATACGGAAGTAGCATCATGATTTCATGCATGAATTGAAGAAGGAAGAGCTCGAAGCGAAAGTGTCACGATTTTGTGACATTTTGTAGAGTAAGGAAGAAGAAGGCATGAAGTTAAAGGTCACATGTGTCATGATTTCATGACAAAAGTAGAGAAGAAGGCCATGAAGACTAAAGTGTCATGATTTCATGACAGGAGTGAAGATGACGTCAGCAAAATATAGAAGTGTCACGATTTCGCGACAAGGACGTTGTCAAGGTAGGCAAAAGCAAAAGTGTCACGATATCGTGACAAAAGCCATAAGGTAGTGTATGGTTGCAAAAATGTCATGATATCATGACATGTTGTAGTTTCACGGCAGAAGCTACAGGTGAGTTCCAGAGGCGGTTGAAGGACAGAGTTAACTTTGAGCCGACAGAGTTAAATCTGGGCCGACGCAGCATAGGGTTTTGCAGCCGATGGATTCTAGGGTAATAGCCGACTAAGATTGAGTGTTTTGATCTTAGAATTTATGCTATAAAAGGAGGGCTATTTTTGAGTTTGTAAGTATCGAATGGTGAATCGAACTTGCGCAAGTGAAGTCCGCGGTGCGCAGAGAGCGAGTCGAATCGATTTGTGCGAAGTGTGCGAGATGCAGCCATAACAACGTAATTAGCGCAGAAGTGGCGAGTTGATGCGCACTGTGAGAAGTTCGATCGTAGAGTGTTGTATGCTGTTGTGTTTGCATAGAGGTGCAAAGGTCGATGTTCGATCGAGTGCAGCTGTAATTGCGCAATAAGAGCGAAGGACTGTGTCTTGTAGAATAGAGGAAGAGGACAATTTGTACCAGATCGAAGGACTATGTTTTGGTGCAAATTCGAGGACCAGCTTTGAGGTGACAGAGTTGAGGACAGAGGTCTCCAGCCAGAGCAAGGAAGACAGGTGTCTTCTGTGGATAGAGTTCCACTTGCTAAGGGTAGAAGAGGCAGAGGTCTTCTAGAGGATCACCAGCCAGAGCAGAGTTAGGGGAAGGTATCTCCTTTGAGCAGAGGCTCATAAACATTGTAATTGGGAAGGTTTCCCAAAGAATTTGAAATAAAATTTTAGAGAAAAGTTTTGTGGACGTAGCCCAGCCTTTCTGGGTGAACCACGTTAAAATGAGTCTTCTATGTGTGATGCTTTCTGTCTTGTTTAATATCATGTTGATGCCACTGCTATCTGAATTTAAAATTATTAAATGGTTAAGTCTTATACTGTTCACCCCCCCCTCTCAGTATAAGTTCATGTTCTTCAATTGGTATCAGAGCAGGTCACTCCAGAAAGAGCCTAACAACTTGGAGAAGGATCTATCAGAGGAACATATAAATTCAGAAAGAAATGAAGAGGTTGAGTTCGATCTCAAAAGTGAATTCTTCTTGGCCTTGAGAAAGCTTGAGAAACTCAGGGAAGAGAATTCTGTTCTCAAGCATAAATGTCAGGAAGAAGAGATAGCAAGATCAGAATTGTCTCAAAGTGTTATAGATTTCAAAATTCTAGCCGAAGAAGGGAAGAAGGTTGAACAGGTTCTAACAGAGGCTCTAAAAGGAAAGGAAGCCGATTGTGAGAAACTAGAAGAAGAAATTATGTCTCTTAGAGTAAAGTTGGAACATTTGACTCTCAGACAGAATACTCCATGTGAAAAGAAGGATGGTATCACCATTCATGAAACAGGGTCTTCGAGCAAGATCAATCTTCATCCTGAAGAACAGTGGATTCCAGTTGATCGCAAGAAGAACAATCATCCAAGGCATCAAAACAAGTTACATAATACCTTCCATGGCTATTGTTTTTCCTGTAAGAAATTTGGTCACATAGCTATGCATTGCAATAAATATCTGAATAGCCATAGTAAGGAAAATGTTAACTCATTTGCACCTCTTATGAACAAAAATATCATGTGTTACAAGTGCAAGAATTTTGGGCATATAGCAAGGATGTGCAGTTTGAATAGATTTAGCTTTGAGTTCACTAAAAAGAGGAATGAGATCAAATCTAAGTCAATGATAGTTCAAACTGCTTTTCATGCTCAAGACAAAGTAGAAAAATGGTATCTTGATAGTGGTTGTTCAAAACATATGACTGGTGAAAAAGAAAAGTTTTTGGTTTTCAAAGAAACAAACAGAGGAACAGTCAGTTTTGGAGATAACAAGTCCGCAAAAATCTGTGGTAAAGGGACTCTTAGTTTGGATGGGAAATCCAAAACAGAGAATGTGCTCTATGTAGAAGGCCTAAGACATAATCTTCTTAGTGTGAGTCAACTTTGTGATCAAGGGCACATAGTATCTTTCTTTTCAGATAGATGTGAGATAAGTAAAGAAAAAAATGGAAAACTCATTGCTAGTGCTACAAGGACTCCAAACAATCTTTACATGCTAAGTGAGATAAAAAGGGAAAAGTGTTTTATAACTCAAGAAGATGAGAGTTGGTTATGGCATAAAATATTGGGACATTTGAGTTTTGATAATCTTGTCAGTATTAGTAACAAGGAAGCGATCAGAGACTTGCCTAAAATAAAAAGGCCCCATAACATCATTTGCGGTCCTTGTCAACATGGTAAACAGACCAGAACCAGTTTCAAATCAAAAGGGTATACTTCTTCCAAACCATTGGATCTTATTCATACCGATTTGTGTGGCCCCACCAGAACTCAGAGCATTCAGGGAGATAGCTACTTCATGTTGTTTATAGATGATTATTCTAGAATGACTTGGGTTACTTTTCTCAAAGAAAAATCTGAAGCTTTTGAAAAATTTAAAGCTTTTAAAGAAATGATTGAAAATGAGACCGACAAGAGAATCAAATGCTTAAGATCAGATAGAGGAGGAGAGTTCACTTCAAATGAATTTGTGGAATACTATGAGCAACACGGAATCAAAAGAGAATATTCAGCAACAAGAACTCCTCAACAAAATGGAGTAGTTGAAAGGAAAAATAGAACTGTTGAAAATATGGCTAGAGCTATGTTAAATGAGTCAAAACTTTCAGATGGCTTTTGGAGAGAAGTAGTCAGTACAACAGTTTACATCATCACCGGGGCTCAACTCGGAGTCAATCATCATAAAACTCCCTATGAGTTGTGGAAAGGAAGACCAGCTACAGTAAAACACTTCAAAGTGTTCGGGAGTAAGTGCTTCATCAGAAGGGAAGATCAGAATTTGGGAAAATTTGATCCTAGGTGTGATGAGGGAATTTTTCTTGGATATTCCAGCAGAAGCAAGGCCTACAGATGTTTCAACAAAAGAACTCATACTGTTGTAGAAAGCATAAATGTAACAGTAGATGAAAAGACAGGGATAAAAGAACCAGTCAAGGAACTGGGTGATGAAATCTGTCAAGAAGAATTCAGAGAGGCTTCAGATGAAGAAGAGGAAAGACAACAACTGCTTCCCAAAACTCCTTCACGGTATGTTCAGAAACATCATCCCAAAGACTTGATCATTGGTGATCCAAACAACAAGCAAACAAGAAGAAGAGTCATTCCTTCACATGATTCTACGAATGTTGCTTTATTGTCTCAGATTGAGCCAAAAGATTTCAGTGAAGCATGTGCAGATAAATTTTGGATAAAAGCAATGGATGAAGAGCTAAATCAAATAGAGAAAAGTGAAACTTGGGATTTGGTTCCTAGACCTAAGGACAAGAATGTCATTGGCACAAAATGGATATTCAAAAATAAACTCAATGAGGACGGAAAGATTGTCAGAAACAAAGCTAGGTTAGTTTGTAAAGGTTATTCTCAAGTAGAAGGTGTTGATTTCGAGGAGACGTTTGTGCCTGTTGCTCGTCTTGAAGCTATCGGAATGTTTTTGGCCCTTTCTAGTTTCAAATATTTCAAGGTATTTCAAATGGATGTAAAGTCAGCCTTTCTAAATGGGGTGTTGAATGAAGAAGTCTACATAGAACAGCCGGAAGGAGTGTCTCTCTCGGAACAGCCGGACTATGTATGTAAACCGAAAAAGGCCTTGTATGGGTTAAAGCAAGCACCCAGGGCTTGGTACTCAAGACTTGACGGGTATCTTCATGAACAAGGTTTCAGGAAAGGCGTGGCAGATAGCAACTTGTATATTAAGAATGAAGGTGATGATATGTTGATCATAGTTGTCTATGTTGATGATATTATTTTTGGGGGAAATAATACTCAGATGTGCAAAGTTTTTGCCAACACCATGCAGAAGGAATTCGAGATGTCTATGATTGGAGAGCTGTCATTCTTTTTAGGGCTTCAGATTGCGCAATCAAAATATGGCATATTTCTCTCTCAAGAAAAGTATATCAAAGAAATGTTGAAGAAATTTGGGATGATGGACAACAAACCCGTGTGTACTCCTATGATTACAGGGTGCAATCTGAGTAAAGATGATGAATCTCCAATGGCAGATCAGAAGTTGTACAGATCTATGATTGGCAGTTTACTATACAATACAGCTACCAGACCGGATATCATGCAGGCCGTTGGATTAGTTGCAAGATTTCAGGCAGCTCCAAAAGAATCTCATGTTATAGCAGTCAAGAGGATATTCAGATATTTGAAGGGCACTATGGACTTTGGGCTTTGGTATCCCAAAGGTGATGATTTCACCCTCACAACCTATACAGATGCAGATTGGGCAGGCAGTATTGATGACAGGAAAAGCACTAGTGGTGGAGCATTCTTTCTGGGAAAGAGTCTGGTTTCTTGGTTAAGTAAGAAACAACCTTCAGTTTCCTTATCTACAGCAGAAGCTGAATACATAGCAGCAGTGGCTGGGTGCACACAGGTTTTATGGATGAAAACCACCTTGGAGGATTTCAAAGTCAAGCATGAACAACCCATCTCCATTCTCTGTGATAATACAAGTGCCATAAGTATTTCTAAAAATCCGGTAATGCACTCAAGGATGAAGCACATTTCCATCAAATATCATTTTCTAAGGGAGAAAGTGCAAGAGAAGCAGGTCAAGCTAGAGTATGTGCCTACTAAAGAGCAGATTGCAGATATCTTCACCAAACCTCTTCCAAGAGATACGTTTGAGTATCTAAGGGAGAAATTGGGAGTTGTACTCTCACCTCAAAATTAATCACCTCATCAAGAGGTGGGGGAGGGACCAAGCCAAGAGGCTCTTTCTTAGTCCCGAGTCCCAAAGGTGGCCCTTTGCCATTGATGACAAAGGGGGAGAGATATGAGTAAGGGGGAGAGCTTCATAGTGAAGAAGAGAGCTTCAAGTCATGGGGAGCAAAAACTTCAAAGGAAGATTCTCAGTTGATGGATCAGTTTGGTTTCAGTTTTGGCTCTTGACTAGTGTTTTCAGTTAAGGTTTGCCATCAATGACAAAGGGGGAGATTGTTGGCAATTTTGGGTACCTTGGGTACATTGCCTTTGCTCTAAGTGTAGATGTTGTCATTGATGTCAAGAAGGTCTTGAAGCAATCTGGTTTGATGTCAAAGAAAGTGTTTTGATGAAGGTTTCAGTTTGGACAGTGAGTTTCCAAGAAGATCAGAGTAGCCCAGTTGCAAAAAGATCAAGAAAAAGACAAGTAAGAAAAAGTATGCAGGCGGCTGGAAAAACTGTCATGATTTCGTGACATGTTTTAGGAGAGAGAAAGTGCTGGAAAAACTATCATGATTTCGTGACATGTTTGAGGAGAGAGAAAGTTCGGGCAAAACTGTCACGATTTCGCGACATGTTGGCAGAGAAGGAGAGCAAGTTGGAAAGTGTCACGATTTCATGACATGTCGCATTTTCGTGACTCGAAAAGTGTAGGAAGGCAGAGAAGGAAAAGTGTCACGATTTCATGACACATTAACAGGAAAGTTGTACGGACAAAAAGGTGTCACGATTTCATGACATAATGCAGAAAAGAGAGTCCACAGTGTGAACTGTCACGATTTCATGACAAGATCGAAGAGAGAGAAAGTTATTCAGGAACTGTCATGATTTCGTGACATGATGCAAAGTTCCAAGTGAGGACTGTGCATTTTCGTGACATGCTACAGAGGTCAAGTTGAGGACTATCACGATTTTATGACATGCTAAAAAGCTCAAAGTGAGAACTGTCATGATTTCATGACATGCAAAAAGGGAAGAGTCTGAAATGAGAAGCGTCACGATTTCTGATAGGTACAAAGGAGTTGTACGAAGCGAAGTGTCACGATTTCATGACAGGTTGAGATGGACTGGTTGGAAAGTGTCACGATTTGTGACAAAAATAGTTAGCAAGTATTCAATGAAAGTAGCATCATGATTTCATGACGAATTGAAGAAGGAAGAGCTCGAAGGAAAGCATCACGATTTCGTGACATGTTCCATTTCGCTAGTGCAAGAGAAGAAGGCCATGAAGGGATATAAGGATTTCGATTTCAGACAGAGTTGGAGATGACGTCGAAGAAGCAGATGTGTCATGATTTCATGACAAAAGCAGAGAAGAAGGCCATGAAGACTAAAGTGTCACGATTTCATGACAGGAGTGAAGATGACGTCAGCAAAAGACAGAAGTGTCACGATTTTGCGACAAGGACGTTGTCAAGGCAGGCAAAAGCAAAATTGTCACGATATCGCGACAAAAGCCATAAGGTAGTGTATGGTTGCAAAAATGTCACGATATCGTGACATGTTGTAGTTTCGCGGTAGAAGCTACAGGTGAGTTCCAGAGGCGGTTGAAGGACAGAGTTAACTTTGAGCCGACAGAGTTAAATCTGGGCCGACGCAGCATAGGGTTTTGCAGCCGATGGATTCTAGGGTTATAGCCGACTAAGATTGAGTGTTTTGATCTTAGAATTTATGCTATAAAAGGAGGACTATTTTCGAGTTTGTAAGTATCGAATCGTGAATCGAACTTGCGCAAGCAAAGTCCGCGATGCACAGAGACGAGTCGAATCGATTTGTGCGAAGTGTGCGAGATGCAGCCATAATAGCGCAATTAGCGTAGAAGTGGCGAGTTGATGCGCACTGTGAGAAGTTCGATCGTAGAGTGTTGTATGCTGCTGTGTTTGCACAGAGGTGCAAAGGTCGATGTTCGATCGAGTGCAGTTGTAATTGCGCAATAAGAGCGAAGGACTGTGTCTTGCAGAACAGAGGAAGAGGACAATTTGTACCAGATCGAAGGACTGTGTTTTGGTGCAAATTCGAGGACCAGCTTTGAGGTGACAGAGTTGAGGACAGAGGTCTCCAACCAGAGCAGGGAAGACAAGTGTCTTCTATGGATAGAGTTCCACTTGCTAAGGGCAGAAGAGGCAGAGGTCTTCTAGAGGATCACCAGCTAGAGCAGAGTTAGGGGAAGGTATCTCCTTTGAGCAGAGGCTCATAAACATTGTAATTGGGAAGGTTTCCCAAAGAATTTGAAATAAACTTTTAGAGAAAAGTTTTGTGGACGTAGCCCAACCTTTTCTGGGTGAACCACGTTAAAATGAGTCTTCTATGTGTGATGCTTTCTGTCTTGTTTAATATCATGTTGATGCCACTGCTATCTGAATTTAAAATTATTAAATGGTTAAGTCTTATACTGTTCACCCCCCCTCTCAGTATAAGTTCATGTTCTTCACATATACAAGCTCTTCTTGTCATGCCTGCCTTGTTCATACATGTTTTCCTTTTCTTTTTTATTCTTGTATTCATTTTCACTATTTTGATTGTGCCTGTCTTCCTTGAGTTCCATTTCATCTTCACTATCACTGAAGCCATTGTAGTAACTTGAGACATGATTGAGTTGAACAAAAGTAGAATATTATTCTTTTGAAACCTTGAATGATGCCTTTTGAGAAACAATATCTTTGAAAATCTAGTCAAGTTCCATTTCCTCTTTATTGCTGCTATACCCATTTTATGGACAATAAAATACCATGTGACCAAGCTTACCACAATCAAGACATCTTATTGATTTTGCTTCTTCCCTTATTAGAGCTTCAAGATCGGATTCATTTTTCTTCTTAGATCTCATGGTTCTTATTTTACCTTTCTTTGCCATGTGTGTTCTTGTAGAATCTTCCCTCAAGCTATTAGCATTTTTGAAGGAACCCGCTCTGATACCAATTGAAGAACACAAGCTTATACTGAGAGGGGGGTGAACAGTATAAGACCACTTTTTACTTTTTCTTCCAATTCAATATTATGTTGTGTAAAGATAGAAGTAATCAAAGCAATGCACATAAACCATACACAATAGAGACACCACAATTTACGTGGTTCACCCAATGTGGGCTACTCCATGGAGAAAATATTTTACTAAAACTTTCTCAATCAATCTCTTTGGGAATCACTCCCAATTACAATGTTTATGGATCTCTGTCCAAAGGAGATGTTGATCCCCTAATCTCAAGTTTGTGGATCTCTTCCATAGGAGAACTCTTTCCCCTTCTACTATGGCTATGTGATCTTCTAGAAGACTTTGTCTCTCTGCTGCACTAACTGGTGGACCTCTCTCCACTTGAAGACTCCTCACTCAGATCTATCTTCAACTGTGTTGCTACTGGATCTCTATCCACTGAGACTCTATCCTCTGTACTATGTCACCTCCAAAGCTCTATCAATAGGCTCACTAAGAACCTGCTCAATAGGCTCACACAGAACCTGCTTAACAAGCTCACATAGAACTTGTCCAAAACTGAATAACAAGCTCACACAAAACTTGTCCAAAACTGAATAACAAGCTCACACAGAACTTGTCCAAATATGCTCTAGCAAGCTCACCAAGAACTTGCCCAAATTTGCTCTAGCAAGCTCACCAAGAACTTGCCCAAAATTGTCCACAAATCTGTCCCAACACTATCCTCAACTTTATCCCAAAGGCCTTCTCAAAGGCTCAATAAATCATGCACAAAACTTCCACAAATTTATCCAAAAATCTATCCCAAAAGCCTTCTCAAAGGCTCAACCAATCATGCTCAAGTAGTACTCAAAACTCATCCACAAATCTATCAAGGCAAAGCTCAAATATGAACTCAACAATGAATGGCAATGTACTCTTCAATGGATGACAACAATGATCCACAATGATCTCAACTCAACTCAACTCATAGAAGCATAAAGAGAATTGTTAGAGACTCAATATGTTCTAATCTCAATCTCAACTCAACTCAACTCAAATCAACTCATAGAAGCATAAAGAGAATTGTTAGAGACTCAATATGTTCTAATCTCAATCTCAACTCAACTCAACTCAAATCAATCTCAACTCAACTCAAGTCAATCTCATAGAAGCATAAAGAGAATTTTTAGAGACTCAATATGTTCTAATCTCACTCTCAACTCAAATCAACCTCAACTCAATTCAAGTCAACCTCAACTCAACTCAAGTCTTATAGAACCATAAAGAGAATTGTTAGAGACTCAATATGTTCTAACCTTAATCTCAAATCAACATAGAATGATGGAATAGTTTGTTTCATAGAACTTGAAAAATCACTTCACACATCACTTGACTAGGCTCAATCAACTCAACTCAACCAATCATCACAAGGGACAACTCTTTCTCACACAACCCTAGTCCAAGTATGTATCAACCAACTCAAATGTTTCCAACAATGCTCAACCACAAATCTCACATAACAATGATACTCATGTTCTTTTCTAACTCAAGTTCTTTCACAACCAATGGGCTTCAATAACAATGCTTATAAAACAAGGTTTAACCTCAACTCTCAAACTAGAAAACCTTGAAGCATTAAACCAATCACTTTCGAAAAGGAAACCACAATCAATCATTTTCTCTCCAATGATATTTCAGAAATCAACCACCATAAATAGTCAATAGGAGAATATGCCCATACCTTTTATGAAGATGAAAAAACCTCTTTGTAAATCTGCCACAATCACAAAATTCTTTTGCCAATCTTCACAAGGGTTAGTAGATCACAAAATAATCAACATTACTCCACTTTTCAATAATCATCACCAAGGCCTTTAATTGCACAACTTCCTTATCTCTCCTAAAACCACTTGTACCATAAAATAAAATAAATCAAAACATTGCATAACCTTTTCACTCCCAAAACCACTTATACCATAAAATAAAATAAATCACAATATTGCATACCTTGTCACCTCATGAAAGAATTAATCCTCTTGAAAAAGAACAAGGCAAACTTCACTTTTGGAACCCCTTTGCAAAATCAGAAATATCTCTTTACACACATCTTATTTCTCCTTCTAAATAAGTTAGTCAAATAGCCCTTGAAATAAGCTTTTCGACGATATATAATATGCCCCATTTTCAAAATAAATTGAAACCTTTACATATATATATATGCCAACCTCCATTAATTGCACATAGGTCGGCCCTCCATTAATTTAAACTTAAACTTTAAACTTTAATATCTTCATCACCGGAGGTCCTTTTTTTATGAAACAAAATTCC
The DNA here is from genome assembly GCA_028583015.1 of Wollemia nobilis. NCBI lineage: Eukaryota > Viridiplantae > Streptophyta > Pinopsida > Araucariales > Araucariaceae > Wollemia > Wollemia nobilis. The sequence goes on from JAQPPZ010003280.1 coordinate 6,278,569, forward strand.
ACCTTGGCTTTTAAGAAAAGCCCTTTCCACATAAGCCCACCATGGTTTTAAATAAAACCTTTTATTTTGCCTACCTTGGTTTTCATAAAAACCCTGTAAATAGCCATGCTTTCCAAAATATCATAAATGCTTATTTATGAAATATTTTGGCCACCAAAACCAAATGTGATCCATGTGACATCAATGACAACATAAAATGTCTCAAATTAACTCAAATTTCCAACACACTATCTATATATGATTCACACATTCATTTATCCCACTATTATATGAAAGAATCTCATGATCTTGGTGCATCACCCCTGGTTAGATTAGGACTTTTACTTTTTGTTGTTCTATTTCCTATGGTTATTATTTCTCTTTTCCTTTGTGTACAAAATATATTTAGATATATAAGCATTGAATATCACATCCTATAAGAATTTATCCTTGTAAAAAACAGAGGTAGTCTGTTGAGCCATGTCATGTGCTCTCAAACTTGCTCGTTGTGTCTCTCTACATGAGGCATGAGTGTTGAGTGCGATCGATAGTCGCAATAGAAGATTGCGATATTATAACATGAAAATAATTTAATGGTATGATCAATGAGAAAATATAGTTTAGACTCATCCTACAATATTGATTGAACTTGGTTCAAAAGGAGATACAAACTAATAGAGCTCAAAAATCACCCATCGTGTGTAGCAATAATTTAACTCCTTACTCTACAGATGGATCTGCACATATTATAATGAGATCTTGTTGAGATTTTTTACCTATTTTCTTATTGAATCATTTATAAATATCACCTGGTAAATCTATTGAAGAAAATAACTCATAAAAAATCCACTTAGAGAGACGGTTGGATTGAGATTCTAGTGAAGATGTCAATATATCAACTTGATGAAGCAATTTTAGAATTCATCCGGTGACTTTGTTGAAAGAAAAGTATCAAAAAGTTGATAAGAACAAGACCTACTAATATGTACTACATGGATATATATCCTCAAGTGTTGATCTCCCCTCTTAACACAATTTTGAGAAGGAGAGCCTATTGCCAAAATATGGTTGTTGAATCACCTAGATGATTTACTGCATGGAATTACCGAGATCCATTGCAATAACTGGTTCCAACTATAATATGGGATGATATCCCAACATCTACATTAAAGTATCTACCCCACTTTACTAATAAGGACTTCACCACACACACTGAGCACTTACAACATATAGTTAACCTATGCACTCTACAAAATGTAGTAGAGCAGGATGTGGCACTCAGAGTACTAGTTGCATCCTTCAAAGGAAAAAGTACATGAGTGGTATGTCTCATTAGCCCTACATTTGATTACAAATTAGGATAAAATTGTTGCCTTGTTTGTTGATTTATTTTCAAAAAATGTAGATGGAGTGTCTCTCTTAGAATAATTTTCAACTATAAAGAGGGCACCAATAGAGGCTATGGATGATTTCAATCTACATTTTATAAGACATGGCATAGAATTCATGATGAAATCTATCCTCCCCTAAGTATGGATTTTATATACTATTTAAAGGCTTTAGATTCATAATTATATATGATAATTAAGGCTAGGAAAATTTCTTGCCAACCACTTATGGGATAGCTATCCAGGATTAAAATGATCTAATACAAATAAGAAGGCTAGCCCCTAGGCCCCTTATGCTCTTATTTCCAAATGTGCAATCATCATATCAGTCATCTTCTGCCATTCATCCAATATTTTTTTAGCAAACTCCTATTTTATCTCCAACTATGGTTCCTATTTCCCTTTCTACTTTGATGCACCCTATTATAGATAATTTTGAATTAAGGCAATGAAGAATCTGTTGAGAGTTATCTAATGAAGTTTTGGTATTAAGGACACAAAAAAATGGCTAGAGGTTTCAATACCAAAATAATCCCATACCTCCCTTCCAACAGAGCAATTAGAGAAATTGGCATCCTATTAATGGATATATGAGGTCCCAATTCTAGGCTAAGAGGAATACATATCCATAATTAGCATATGGTGTCTATCCCAACCCTACTATAATAGATTCCTATTAAATCCATTAAGGAAATACCTACCCTCATCAGGTCTATTTTGGAGAAAGTATTGTGGCAATGTCAAATGAAATTATACCTACTTAGGCATCTATATCCCATTCAGGGGTTGAAGTATAAATGATAAATCATCCTCCCTCCATCCCATCCCTTCCTAATTCAAGTGTTTCTCCTCCTAAGTATATCCTAGTCATGTACGATGAGGAAGAGATATATGTTATGTTTGGCAAAGTTAGAATTTAGGTATCTCATAAGCCCCAAGTATGATAAAACTATGTGGCAAGGGCTACAAAGAGGGAAATAGAGGAGAAAGAATAGTCAAGCAACCCCAAACATCCAAAAAAGGATGACTAATTCTAGAAAGGATCCTACCATCATGGCCCCACCAAAGTAGAACATTCCAAAAGACCCAAAGCTATGCACATTCTGATAAGAGCCTATAAAAATTCCTAAATCAACTATGAAAAATCCCAAATTTTAGTTGTTACCAAGTGCCTTCAGAAGACCAATTTTCTTGGATCATTCAATATAGTTGACCATCTAAAGAGGTCTATGATAGCCATATATATGGGATGTTTTATCCATTCCTAAGTAGAAGGAGCAACTGAGGAAAGATTTAGAGAAACATAAGGAGTTGGGACCATAAAAGATACCAACAATCCTATAAATATCTAGGCCAAGAGTGAGTAGGTCTAATCCACCTTATTTTATGTATCCTTGATTCATAAAGACCAATTGATCCATAATTGTATGATATATTCTAGGTCAAGTACCTTAGTCATGCCAAAAGGGGCGGTAGATGCATTTGTTTTGGTTTATCAACCTATAAACAAGAGGGTGGTGCAACTAGATGGAAGTGTAGTTCAATTCTTGGGGGTAGTTGAATGTTTTCCTCTCACCTTATATGCCTATCCAAGCCTCACAATATCTCAAGATATAACAGTAATTGATCTCCTTGTGTCATTTGGCATTTTATTATCAAGGGATTTCACTACTAAATTAGGAGGCTATTTGTATTTAGATTGGTCCCTTATGGTCTTAAGAACTTGGTATGGGACCAAAATAAATATCCCATTAGAGCCACTCTACCTACATCATGTTGAACACTTGCACCCATCTGGGATTAACATCGATCAAGTTTTCGTATTAGAGGAAGAGCAGACTGAGTCATAAGTTTTTATTTATGAGCTATATTATTTCATTCCTAATGATCATACAGATCAATGGGAAACCAAAGTTTGGGATTTTGATCCTCTTAAGATATATGGGCCTATAGTCATGGGTTGAAACTAAAGCATACACATATTTGTTGATCCTTCTTGGATAAGGTACAAAAAAAATAAATTTGATGCAGCAATTTTAGATTTTTATTGGTTTCTTTTGTAGGCTTGAATATCTAAGGAATTATCAAATTTCCTTATTCATAGATATTTCATCATCAAAGAAGACTAACAATGCATTGCAATTTTCCAATCACTTTTGGATACTTTGCTAACTATCAAATTTTCTTAGTCGATAGGAAATGATTTGATGAAAGAAGTAAGAAATGTTGGGGTACCATTTGATTGTAAAATCAATGGTTCATGTCATTTCAAGAAAAAATTGATAGAAGATAACAAGTAAAAGTTTCTAGAATCTTCCAATGATGAATATCAACTGATCATGCCATTTTTGGATGGTTTTGACAAAGTCACACTTCAAAAGATCTAAGGATTATCCAATTGCTAATCAATTTCTCGTGCCATGTCAGAGAAGTAATAGGACATAATTCTATAGACCGTCCAATATTAATCTATAACTCATGCTACTTTGAGTTCCTTTCGATGGAAGCTATTCACCAATTTTTTTTATTAATTGTTATATCTCAATTATTAGTGGTCATCATTATTCAAGAAAAATCTCTTATGAAATTAGAAAGACAAATCTCTAATAATTATCAAATTACCTAGAGGAAATACCTATATGATTTTTTGAAGCTCCAAGGTGATGAAAGAGGTCCATATAAACTATTGATTCCAAATCAACTGAAGATCTGTGTAATCTTAAAAATTGTCAAAAGAACGTTAAGCATGGATTGGTCCATTTTATGAGAAGCATTAATGACAAATGGTTTCTTGAGTAAGTGTATGTTGTTCCATCATGCTAATAAACCATCAATATTCAGACAAAAGAAAATACTTCAAAATGATGCCTACTTCAATTGGCCAATAAAGAAGCTTTGCAATCTAATAGTTGCAAGAAGCAAAGAACCACTTCAATCATTCTTACAAGGAAAAATTAATGATTCCATGCATAAATTAGTGCCTCGTTTGATGAAATAGCTACCACATAAACCTAGAATAAAGTAAAAAATATGGCATACTAGTAAAAGAAAATGATGAGAAAGGAATGAATTAGGCTCCAAAATTGTGGAAATCTCCTTAATTTGGTTTTACAAATGGATTCTTATATATTATTCATGCAGGGTGATGAACATTCCCCACCAAACTAATGAAGGTCGAGTTAAATGCATGGTAAACTAAACAAGGTGGAAAATAGAGAAAATCATCTATAAAGGATCCCTTACCCCCTAGTGTGCTCCTTATAAAATTTAAAGAAATTGAATAATATTTGGATATCAAGAGAGTATTAGATAACTCAATTATAGAGTGAGCACAAAGAAAAAAAAAGGCCAAGAAATTTTAAATAAGTACCAATCAAACATGAAGAAGAAGAGAGATTCCAACCACACAACATCCTCCAAATTAAGTGGCTCCCAAATAGAGGTAGCTCCATCTTCTATAGGTATAGAGATACCATACTATACCTCCAACATAGAGATATTAAAAGACCCCACTACAAAAAATTTAGATCCCAAGGTTTCAAAGAAAAAAGAACTTGAGGGAGGGTGCATGGAAAATATTCCAAAAAACCCATCCCACAAGCTTAGGGAGCAGTCTCCTAGCATGGTACTTAGTGCATGAGTTTCACAATTATTTAAAATTAGTGTCTGCATATGCAAATTTTTATGACCTTGGTGCTTGTTCAATCAAGTCACATGAGAGGAACTTAAGGGTAGATATCTACCCATATGTCATTTGATAGATGTTGCTCCTATCGGTTGAAGAGCATAGTTTTTTTTTGGATCAAGTAAATAATATTATAAGGATGGTTTTTTTTATAGGGTCCCCAAAACCTATTTACATAAAGTATCTTTCAACCATCATTAAAAAACCTTAGCAATACCGAAGAAAACTAAGATACTCAAACTGTAACATAGTGTTACAAATCATTAACTACTTGTTTTTGGAAAAATTTAATCAATATTCCATTGATATTCAATCTTGTTGCTTTGATATTTAGAGAAAGGGAAAAGGTAAATACCACTCTACCACTCCTAACAATACCCCCCTTCCAAGTCATTGTGGCCTTCTTATATAATATCTTCATCAAAAATATTGCATGCTTCTAGAAAGGAGTTCATTCCTCCTTCACAGATAATTCTCTAGACTTTTGCCTTACCCTTGACTTCTACATAGTTGTTTGATTCCATATTCACAATATCTCCATCGATATTTTTAAAATTCCTCTAGTTTTTATGGAAGATAGTGATAAGTTCTATGATGAGTTTTTATAAAAATAATAGCTCCAATTCTTATGCAATTAGTGTGCAAGTACCTAAACCCCAATAAGCCATTTCTAGAGTTTTCTCTAGACCTTAATATGTTTGATGAAAGTACAAGGGATGCTCTGAGTATAATCATCTTCATTTTTTCCTTGGAAAGTAAAAAAACAATTGTATCCACCCAATTGGATGTTATCTACCTAATGAAGAAAACATCCAATTATGAGTGATTAATTTTGACTTTAGTGAGTTGATTGTTGAACAAATTTATGAGGGGTTGTGCCAATTCTTAACCACCAAAATTTTTAGGCACTCATCATTTTTAGCATATTTGAATTTATTCTATAACCTTGGAGGAGCCTTGTTTTTGAATCAGAGATGGATAGATGAGGAGGATCAATAACTGCCTATGATTTCCTAGAAAAATGACCTAAATAAGAATTCTTCTTATTATTCGTTTGTTGAGCATTTTTTGCTCAAGTCAATGCCTTGCTTAGTGGGAACCCTCCTGAATACCTCTCAAAGATATTATTTACACCTACAAGAAGTGCAACATGGATATTGGTTCTTTATGGAAGATGCCACAATTGTTACACTACATGTCTTTGGATGGCATGCAAATCTCCTTGCCAAATTTATTTCAAATCAAATTTTTGCATTGGAGGTATTCAAGCAAATGGACCCAATTGATGATAGATTTGGAAATTATAAGTCAAATAAAACCTTTTATAAACCTCCTCTTAGCATAGGTGGGATGAATTTTTTGAGGAGAAAAGTGGCTTCTATTATAGATGACAAGCTAAAGGGGTTGGGACTTAGCAAAGCAGATGATAATTGGGATCATGACCCTAAGGGGAAGCTGTTAACAAATATTAAGGGTTTGAAATAAATACATGATCCCAAAACTAATATGAAGTTTTAAATGAATTTTATGTATGGGATTAGTGCATATTCCCTAAGTATACTTATCAATATATCTCCATAGCAAAGGTCGTATGAGTCATTTTATAAACTAAAGGTTTTGATCAATCCACAAAAAATTCAATGTCAAAAATAAGGATCTAAGAACATGAAACTAGAGAGAGTCTAAAATTAATGTATGGTGGAAAATAAGGGAAGATATTGGCAAAGTAGTAAAAGAGTACGATGAAATATCTATGAAAAATTCAACAAGTATAATGAAGAGCACCTATATGCTGACATATTAGGCTCAAAGTAATGGAGTGAAGAATAAATAAGTGTTCAAACATTCTAGAAGATTTAAAACATAAAATAAGCAAGTGAAGGTACCAAGGAATATCTATTGGATGTTCCAAGAGGATCCCCAATCATCGTTTCCCCCTAAATACCTTCAACCTCACCATCGTTGATGCAACAAGTACCCCAAAAAGAAACTCTATAACAAAAGATCCAATGAAAGGAAAAGCAGAAGGTGTATTTGGCAACCAATGCTAGAAAGTCAAAGAAGAAGAAAAGGGGACCCTAAGGACCAAATCACTGATCATTGAATCCCCTCCTCTTATCCATCCAAATTTTCCTATTAATAAGCCCCTAGCATCCCAATTTTTCTCATCCCTATTGGCCAATAAATTTAGCAACATAACCATAATAGCTAGCACTATTCTTGCAACCTCCTCCATTCAGGAGGTATTTTGATTAATTCATACCTCCATAACTCAACTCATTGGATTTGGCTACTTTTACTCCTCCTTCCTTACTGCTTCCTCTTTTTAGATCTTTAGCTGCTCTAACCACTCTTTTAGTGCTTCCTCCCTTTAGACCTTTGACCATAGTTCTATATCCACAAAGGTTGCAAGAAGGTTCAAAGACACTTATGTAGTGATATCAAATTATTCAATAGAAAAAAACACTATATGATAAAAATAATCAAGCAAATATAGCCCAAAAACCATCCATAACTCAAACTATTAGTCACTTCGCTTCCTAAAGAAAGATATTGTTTTTCATGCAAAAAGACGTATTGGTGTTCAAACCTGAGGAAGAAATGACAAAGCAGGATTATTGAGTGGCAATAGTGGGGCTTAAATTAAAAAATACTTAAGTTTGAGATAAGGTACTCTTGGTACAAAATCTACCTATGTGGATGATTTGTGCCGTTAAGACCTCGACCAAGATTGGAAGACCTAAAATAACGTATGGATCAGCCTCTAGAGTAGGCTGGTTCCTATAAAAGTAGCTAAACTAATTAAAAATGGGGTTGCAGACTAAATTGGGAAATGCATAAGGTTAGAAGCTAGAACTAAAGTTTCCAAGATTTAGCAACATCAAGAGACATAAGGCATAAGAGTATTGCACTCCAAACTAGACAAAATTGCCTAACATACTAGCCATCATCTAATATTGCAAAACAATAAGCAAATAAGCACATACACACTTAAGCATTTCAAGAATTGAAATAACAAAAATCTGGGGAGAACTTTAGATATAAGAATGACTCTTAACATAATACATTATTTATTCAATTTTAACATAAATACCTAATAGTAAAATCAACATACATAAATGTTCTACAATACTTTTAGATGAAAGACAAAAAACACTTCATTTTTTTTATTAAGAGGTGCACAATATAGTCATCATACAATTTATGCAATTATAAAATCTAAATATTCAACCCTTGAAATGGGTTATATTAAAATATATATATTTACATTTGCATTTGATTAGCTCAACATGATTGCTTTAAAAACTAACTACAGGTCTGTTAGGCTGGTACAACACGTGTGCATCCCTTTCCAACTCATTCTGGTGTAACTATAGTGATGCTATTATGTTGATGTGGTTTGCATTGATTTCATCCAAGAAGGTGGTTTCCTATGTATCTTCATCTAATCCATGATATTGTCCAGCAAGTTTGCTTTATTCCATATTACTTAATGATTGGCCTTGTTGCATTAGGATAGGTGCTGAATGGGAAAGCCTTTGGTTGTTGAGATTATTTTGACAATAGATTCTAGTTGCTATGAACAGGTCTGGTATCTTTGGTGCTCTATCAAATTCATATTTATTTAGCCAAAATTAGTCTAGCTCTAGCTTTTCAGGTGTTAGGTTGATGTTAGCTACATCACCAATCTGACTCCTTTTCTCAACACAACCAATTTTTTTATTTTCTTTGTTGGATGTTAGACTTCTGCTACCCATGATGACATCAATACCTTTAAAAATCCAACCATCTTCTAAACTTAGTCATTCTTCTTCAATGTATGTTGTCGGGCTCCAAAAATACTTTTGCTTTAGAATCCTTTACTTTCTTCTATCGGGATTCATGCCTTTGAATTTTTTCTATTCGAATTTATTTTCTCTCTACATCAGAATTTTTATGCACTAGCGATGACATCAACACCATTAAAAATTTGGTCACTTTCTGCGCTTAGCCATTTTAAACAATATATTCTTTTGGATATCGAAGATTAATCTTGAGGCTTAGTACCTTCCTGTCAAGCTTCATGATTTAGAAGTCTTTAAGCTCCAATATCATTTTTTATTGTGTTGGACTTTAATGCATTTTATGGTGACATCGACTACTTCAAAAATCCAGCTCTTCTTCAACACATAGCCAAAATTTGAGTTTGATGTTACAAAAAAAAGTCAGATTCTCTTACCTTAGTCAAATTTTGAGACTCATTTGCATTGATTGTTAAACCTTTTTATGCTCATTGATGACATGGGTATCTCAAAATTTTGGTTGCCTTCTACACTTAGCAAAATTTTATATTTTGATTTTGTACAAGCTTGTTGAGTCTTTGCTTCTCTCTTGGCCAAATGACTATTCCATGTGCCTGGTTGTGCTTTCGTTCTCTCGTCTTGACATGTACTAACTCAAACAATAAAATTTATCTCTGAAGAGATGGTCTATAAATGTGGATGAGTTCTTTTTATCCATATTATTGGTACCTCATAAGGGTTTCTTGCTTGCAAGAACACAAAACCCATATAGCCTTATCCTATTAGGCAATAAAGTAATAAATAAATAAAAATATATTTATACAAATTTAGGATTCCTACAAACTCCCCATATCTAAGGTTCTAGTTGTTGTACTAGAAGACTCACCCTATCCCTCCTCCATTGTCTTGTTGGCTAGTCACTTAAAGCATTGAAGGAGTTTCCACAAGCCAAAATAGTTTACACATATAATCTGATGATGTCTAAGAAGGGACATAAACTGGTATGATTTTATGCAGAACCTCTCTCAATTCAAAGTCTTTATCATAAAATGGGTCCTTGTATCTTTGAGCTAATTCTTATGATCATGAGAGTAGTGTAGAGAGTCCATGGAAGGGAAAAATTATCTAATTTACTTCCAAAGGTTCAAGCAATGAATCAATCTCATCTCCATAATTTATTTTTTGATCTAGTCATTGGCTAAGTTGCCTTGCATTGTAAGAAGTGCCATTCTTATCCCAAAATCCTAGGAATCCAAGGTCCATGACCTCTTGAACTGTGAATTTTATCTTATCTATACTTTCTTTGAGTGTAGTTATTATGTCCCCTCCTTCCAATATTAGTTGATTTCCATATATTACCTGAGTTGAGAAAAACTTTCACTTGCTTAGGTATCTCTTAGAGCATACTACAATAAATGGGTATTATATTCTATTTTGCATGATACAAACAACTACCTTTGCTTGATTCACATTATCCATCAAATCCTCTCTTCCTTTGTTGAATTCTTCTTCTGCATCATAAACTTTAAATATATGCAATATTTTTCACTAATGGGAAAGTCTTCATAGCTACTTCCTTGATCTTAATCCAATACTTACCTTGGATCTATTTCAACATCTCCTGGGCAAGGATAGGATTTGTAGGCTTCTTCTTACCTTATTCAAGCTCTAACTACACTATTGCTAAGATTTACTCTTGATTCTAGAGTCTTGCCCTTAGCTCTTGCAATTAATTTTCTTGTGATTGGATTTTATACTCCCTTGTTGTAACCGCTCTTCCAAAATATAGATTTTTTCATCTCTTTGCTACAGTTGCTCTTCTATTGGGAATTTGTCTAGTAGAAGCTTCAGGTCTTAGAATTTTGTCTTTAAAGAATTTTTCTCTACTTCCCTTTTTAGCCTCTCTTCCATACTTTCAACCTTCTTCTTTGTAGCTTTACTTGCTACCACCATCTGATTGTTATAAATATATAGTGTGTCTGCTTCAGTATGAAGATATCTAAGGGTATCCTCCTTGGGGATTTATGAGATATCACATCTCTGCATCTTAATGTGATAATCTACCTGTTGTGGTTGCTCCACAACGTACCCCAAAATTGGGGACCCACCTTTTATTTATTTTGGTATTTGGGTGTTTGCATGTTGGTTTTGAGTGTCTAATGCTCGGTTTTTTTGAATTTGCATTTATCATTAGTTTTTGTCGACAACTTTTTCTTGTCGATGATATTTTATTGTCGACGACTTTTTCTTGTCGACGATATTTTATTGTCGATGACTTTTTCTTATCGACGATATTTTATTGTCGATGACTTTTCCTTGTCGACGATATTTTATTGTAAATGACTTTTTCTTGTCAACGATATTTTATTGTCGACGACCTTTTCTTGTCGACGAATTTTTCTTGTCGATGTTTTTTTTGTTGACAACTTTTAGCGTCATTTTTGTTTATGATAGCTTCGTCGTCATTTTTGTTATTTTTAGCAAGTTTACTGTCGAGTGTTGGTGTTTCTTGTCATGTGGTGTTTCAGCTAATGAAAACAATAAAAAAAATGTTTTCGTATCATTACTCGCATTCAAAAAATGGCATCTCGATGAACAAAGCAAAACCAAAGGCTATTTATTAGAATTTAAAACTTTATTTATTTATTAATTTTAATATAGATTTTGTTTTATGGTGTGTAGCTTATTCGCTGGATGGCGACCAACCAAAGAGAACATTATGGAGATCCAAATTGGTGAAGTGATGTCAACAGAGTGTGGATGGGCGACCAATAGGAGGAGCTTTCACACTGCGTAGCATGAGAGGTGTAGACACCAAAATCCAGCCACTTGTAAGTCATCTATACCTTCCTGTCAGCCACGTGTCAGTCATCCATCCTTCCCGCCATTATTTGGCCCAAATCCACACCTTCCCGCCATTATTTGGCCCAATTTCACCTTTTCCCGCCATTATTTGGCCCAATTTCACCTTTCCCGCCATTTTTCATTCCCAAATTTATTTAAATTAATATTTATATATATATTTTAATATATTTTAATATATATATATAAAGATACTTTAAGTGATTTAATCTGAGCCGTCCATCCTTCATTTAATCTCATCCGTCCATCCATCTTAATCCGTTTCACAACCTAGATTTATTCTCTACCCTTGGATCCACTTTAATCTTAGCCACACGTTCAAAGTGTCGTTAAAACCCTAAAGTGTGCCCTAAGAGTAGATTATAAATTGAGTCACCTTGATGGCTCAAACCCTATCTCTTTTTTGCTATCTCATATGTGCTATCTCGGATATCTTCTATCTCTCCCCTAGCTATCTCTTCTGCTAAATTCGCAGTCCATTTTTGCCGCTTCAATTGCCGCATCCATCGCCGCATCCGTCGCCAACTTCGCCGCCATCCCTTCTGTAGCACTGTAGAATCCCCCATTCTTGTCGCAAGTGCCCGTGGGCGTTTACCCACAGTCTCAGACGCAGACCGGCGTCTGCAACCCCAATCCAGAAGCACGCGGGCATTCAACGAGTGCACCAGGGCGCCTTCTGCAGCCGATTTGATAGTCCCAACTCTTCCAGGTGCCGCCTGGTCTCGCCGCGTTAACAGAAACAGGTATAAATTAGTCTAAAGCAAGTAACTTCTTTTCTTGTATTAATCCGTTGTTAGATTCTCGCATTCTATTTATTTATTTCTAGGGTTTTAGACTATTTTCGAGGGCTCACACAAGTGGAGCCCTCTTATTAATTTCTAACTCCTTGATAGTGTTAATGTGTGCAGGATTTTAATGGCAGATCCGATTTGATGATAGCAATGCTTAAGCCGGAGTGGTCCGAGCCAAAGGATACAACGAAGCCCACTCATTCCGTTGAGGTTAAGGATACATTCTTCGGAGATGCCACCACATTGTGCCGCCTAGGGTTTCTGAGAACCCTAGCACAAATTGTAATTTTTGTATCACGAAAAGGGTTACTGGCCCTGTTGTACTCAAAAGGAGTTTCTAAACTCCATTGATTAATAAAAATCATTTGTTTTGTACAACCGTGTTCTGCATTACTTTTTATCGTGATTTCTTTATCTTTTGTTTGGCGTTGTATCTTTAATCTACAAATGGCGATCACTATGGGACCCCCTAGGGTTTCATGTTTTTAATACTTGCTTTACTGATCTATTCCTATTTTCTATTTTATTTTGCAGGTTCCAGAAATCGTGAAATTCGCTGTTCCAGCGAACTAGGGTTTCTGAGGAGTTTGCAGAAAACGCAGCAGACGCAGAGCGGCGTCTGGAAGTCCGATCCGAAACGCAGAGGTGCGTTTCAGCCTGCGTAGACTCCCTTGGGCGTTTGAAGGCAGTTTCACAGAGAAAGCGTAGGCTTCCGAGTAAGTGCATTTTTTTTCTTTGTTAAACTGTACTTTTTACGTTTTTGGTTTTTCTGCTGTATTCTGTTTCTTTTTCATATCATTACTTTAAAATGAACAAAAACTAAGTAATCTGGAAAAGAACAGTTATTTTTAGTTACATTTTTTTTTACATTGCATTATTGGTTGTTGCATAAATAAAAAAAAAATTTGCATACCTAGTCGCATATTAGAATAGCTACGAATTATCTGCTTTAGTCATCTAAGTAGGACTATTGATTGGATGTCAATAGTACTCCTGCCATTGGGTGATTCCAGGCAGAGAAGTGGACTAACCTTCCGGTTGCTCCTTTGATATCTGATATCATTGGTAGGCAGGGGGTTTTAAACGGTGTACTCCACTTCTTCGGAGGAAATGGCATGTTTTCAGTAGCCTCTTGCTTAGATCATTAGAACTTTTGATTTATAGCTTTGTATGTATACATTAGACAACTAAAACACTTAAAATAAAATTCACCGCATTTCATATTGCATTTAAAACAGGAATATCCTGGATTTCATCACTGGTATTGCTTGAAGTTTAGTGACGGTGGAATTCATCTCCATCCATTAAACTTCTGCCTTAGACACCATAGGTCACCCCCGAGCAAACTTGCTGGATTTCATCACCAGGAAGAATCTCGTTGTCCTTTCCTAGCCATAGTTTTTACCTTTTTTGTGAATAATTCAAGATTAGATCACATGCAAAACTCATAAACCGGACACTTAAAATTTACTACAATTAAGATCGGAAAATAATTAATTAACCGCAGGTAAGACACATTGGTTGAAACCTAGGTTGTGACTGTTTTCTGATAATTTCTTTAGTGTAAATTTATCATTCAAGTTTTGCATTCTTCTTTTCTGAATTTGTTTAGATTTATTGCTTCATGGTCTTAACAAGGAATCAATCTAAAATGTTAAATCTAAATAATCAAATGGGTAATTCACATAACATCCCCACCACCAACATAGCCACTTATCCTAGTGAATTTCAGGCAGGTTCGCCTGCAGGTCTTTCACGTCCTTCTACCGTCTATCACATGGCCATGCCCATGGAGGAAGACAATTCCTCTCATATTACCCACATTGATATGGCCCAAGTGCAAACTCACTTAAGAGATGGCACTGGCTATGTCCTTGAGCCAATCCAAGATTCCCCTATGCAAGATTCTATTTTTCAGCAGGATATTGCATCAACCATACCCGCTGGTTTCACTCAGGTCTACACTAACCCCTTTTTTGAGGCTAATGTTGTATCTGCTCAGCCGGCTTCATCTCCAACATCTTCCCAGATGCTCAATTGTCCTCCTTTGGAGACAAATGTAGTGTCTTCCCGACCACTTTCTCCTCCATTTACCCGGTTGTACACCAATTCTCTCTATGAGGCCGGTGGAACCTCCTCTAGCCATGACCAATTTCAACCCTCTTCTTCCCAAACCATTTATGGTTTCACCCTACCTGGGGCACAGTCTATTGTTTCTTCCCGTGTACCGCCTACTTCAGCCACCTTTATTGCCCCTGCTATGAGTCTCCTGTGACTACCATGGCAGCCTGCCCTCCACCTTCATCCAATCATACCATCTCCCTTGGGTTAGAGATTAATAAGGTTAGGGAGTACCTCGACAAGTTTCTTCAGCAACAACAGCGACAAAATGCTCAACCACCTGTCGTAGTAAATCCTACACCCCAACCAATTTCTACCCAGCCAACTTTTCTTAGCTCAGGCCCCACCTGGGTACCCCAATCTTCGGTGGTGTCCATTCCTACCCCACCTTTCTCCCAACCCAGTCCAGTTCATCATCCAAACCAATCACCTTCTTTTCGGTATCATCCATACCAACAACCTGTCCATTCCACACCGCCTAATCCAGGCAATTTCATCCCATCTCATCATTTTTCCACTCCTCCATTGCATCATCATAATCATCAAACGAGTCAAAATTTTCATGAAGATTCTCGACTCCATGCTATGCAACAACAGATTGACAACCTTATGCTCAACATGCCTGGCTCATCTAGTCAGAAACCTACGCTAAGGTCGTTGATCAATCAACCAATTCATCCTTCGGTACCTTCACCGCCATATCCGACCGATTTCACATTACCGAAGTTTGACAAATTTCGAGGAACTGAGGATCCTCATGAACATGTGAGCTCATTCATGCATGCCTCGCTTTAGAATCCAAAATAATGACGCTCTTATGCTCAGAACTTTTCCTCGGACATTAGGGGGAGATGTTGTACAATGGTACAATCATTTAGCTCACCATAGCATTTATGCTTACGAACAATTGATTAATCTATTTTTAGAACGATTCTCCCTAAATGTACAAAGGAAAGTTTCATTGTCCGACTTATACAAGCTCAAGCAACATGACGATGAGACTGTTTATGACTTTGGAAACCGTTGGAGGGCTATCATTAATAAACTGCCATTCTCCCTACCAATGGAGGAGTTAACCAAAATGTTCACCCAGAGTTGTCTAAAACCTATCTCTTGGTTACTCCAATTACAACAATACAGGACTTTTGAAGAGGCTTTGGCCCAAGCAAGTATCATAGAAGACATTAAAGTCCAAGAGGGTGTTTTAAAACCCCGTAGAAAAGAATGGCAACAAAAGGGCCAACAACGAAATAATAATTATGGCCAAAACAAACAAACACAAAGCTAGTACAGACCTCAAATGTTAACCAAGTTAATCAAGTGGTGGCGAGTCAGCCCGTAATGGCTCAACAACAACAAGTAATGCAAAGTCAACCGCAACCAATTGCTTATCATGCGGTACCCGCCCCTACTCAACCAGCTCACAATACTGAGCCAACCATGGAAACTCGACCTTGGCAAAATAATCGTCCCAAGCGACAATTCACACCTTTAGATGAACCATATGCGGTCATATTCAACAAGTTATATAGCACAAATCAGTTAACTTTACCTGAGTTTAAACCTTTAGAACCATCTAGAAGGGGGAAGTATTACAAGGAGTACCTATTTTGTCCTTATCATAGGCAAAATGGGCACGATATCAATAATTGTACAGCTTTCAAACATGTGATCCAAGATCTTATTGAGATTGGAGCCATTAAATTGGATAGCCCCTTAGCCCAACAAAATCAAAATCTTGGTATATTTCAAACACCCCTTCCACATCGGGAGGAAGCTCCAACAACTTCAGGGGGAGTAACTCAGGTAACTCCTCCTAATCAAGTCAACCATGTACAACAATACCAAGGTTTTGTGGGTACTATTAACGTAGTAACCCGGGGTCAAAGGGCGAACCAACCAAATCAGGCTGAACCACAGCCACCTGTACAAACCCCCAGTCCACCTCAGGTAACAATGACCCAACGACGTGCTAGTACTTCTCAACAACCGCTAAATCATTCTACTCAACGCCAACGACCCATCATGTCATTGAGTAGCCGGTTAACTACCAGTTTAAAAATGGCTTCTCGCCAAGTTATCGATCTATGACCTCATTCAACAATCTCCCCCGCATAGAGAGGCATTAATGGAAATATTAAAGTCAATCGAGCTTCAAACTCAAGATACTAATGCCTTCAACAACTTTGTGGGGAGTATTCAAACATGCATGGAGCCCTCCATCACTTTCTATGATTTTGAAATCAAACCTATGTCAACAGAAAGTATAGATCCTCCACCGCATATCATGGCCAATATCGATCACAAGCCATTCAAGAGAGTCTTAATTGACACCGGTTCCTCAATCAATATCATTACAACATCGGCGTTGAGTCATCTAAAGCTGTCGCCATCCCTTATCACAAAGTCGACTTTTACTCTTAAAGCATTCAATGATGCTTTATCTTCCACTGTTGGCACGGTTATCTTGCCCATTGAGGTAGGGGCCCGAACTTTGCATACCTTGTTTCACATCTTGGAAGGGTCCATGGCATACAATGTATTGCTTGGACGGCCTTGGCTTAGGGAGATGAGATGTGTCCCTTCTATATAGCATCAATGTCCGAAGTATGTATATGAGGGACAGGTTCATTGTGTACCCGCCGACATTGAACCCTTCAAACATTGCAACTATGTCTCAAATCCTTATGAGATTGTGTTGCCATCCACTCATCTTTTCTTGACCCCATCTACTTCTTCTATACCATCTTCTTCTAAAGCTCCCATTCCCGAGGAGCTACCCATCATATCGCAACCATCTTCCTCTTCCGCTATTCCATCTCATTCACCACTTTCTTCATCTCCTAATCTTCCTTCTTCTTCATCAGTGACCACATGCACATGTGGCCATGACCAATCATCTCTTTCCACGTCATTACCCCATTCTTCTACACCTTCTTCAACATCACCTATTATTCCTCCATCTTCCCAACCATCACCACCTGATGTTTCACAAGTCAGTGAAGCATCAACCCAACCAAATCCTTCCAATTCTTCTATCCCACATTCTTCTATTCCATCATCTAGTCCATCTCCCTCCCAAGTCAAGGTCCATCTCACTGATGCAGTTATTGGTGAGTATGCCATCCAAGATGTCCACATCACACCGTTCAATGTGCAAACAGTTAAAGATTTTGGTCGTCCACATGACCAACATTTATCCATTGGATCGGTTTATAACATGGGTTCTATGCCAAATTCCATTAATTTTGTATATGGGGGAATAGAGTCATCTTCTAGTCCTACCACCATACTAGAACCTAAGCATCCAGTCCCTGCCAATATCGAAAGGATGGAGGGTTTTCCCTCTCGCTATTTCCACAGACATAATTGGCAGCAATTTGGCCTAGGTCGATACGAGCAAGGGGTAACTGAACGCATCGATATGCCATACCAGAGACCCACTGAGCGTTTTGGTCTGGGCTACCAACCACTTCCATCCCTTTCTTCTTTTGAACGAGCTTTTCAAAGCATTAATCTTAATTCGAAAGAAGAAATCCTCCACCCCGACGAATCCGAAGATGAAGCCTATGAAGAATTTGACGTCATGTCAAATGGTGATGAATTTGAAGAAGAGTCGGCGCCCATTGTTCCCCTCACTAAACAAGACGAGTTTTATCTCCAATTGTTCCCTCTCCAAGAGGCCATCTTTCGCTTGCTTCTTCCACAAGAACGAGGTGAACCACCCCCTCCGCCACATCCATAAGCCATAATCCAAACCTGTATTATATGTATATACTAAAATAGTGGTTTTCACCACTACCAAAAAAAAAAAAAAATCAGAAAATTCCAAAAAAAAAAAAATCAAAATATATAAAAATACTTTATTGCTTTATGTATGTGTGTAATAGTGGTTTTCACCACTACAAAAAAAAAAAAAAACTCAAACTACAAAAAAAAAAAAAAAACTGAAAAACTATGTTGTTTTGCATTTCAGGTCTTCCGAGGTCTTCACCGGTTTTCCCTTCCATTCCGCCCATCCTTTCTTCCATAAGTCGACAATGAATTTTGAAGACTTATTCACCCCGCTCCATAATCCATATGATCCGGATAAGCCAATCCCGATCAACCCAAGCTTGATTGGCATGGATCGGATTTCATCCCCTCCATCTATTTCAGAGTTCATCCTTTCCGAGGAATTGTTAAGGGCTTCCGCCAACTACATTCCTCCTTCACCTCCACATTCACCTTCATCTTCTAAGCCAGAGGTCTTCCAGGCAGACATAGACGAGAGCAAGGCACAGGAGCTTGATGACATTTTAGATGACATAAATCTGATCCCTACTCCCCATCACCTTGAGGAAGGTTCCCACATGTCTATTGAAGAAACTATCGATGTAGACCTTAGTCCAGACCAAGATGGCACCCAAATTGTGAAACTGGCTAAAAGTCTATCATCGGAGGAACAAGAGCAAATGATTGCTCTACTCAAGCGGAAGAAGGAGATATTTGCATGGTCTTACAAAGACATGCCAGGCCTAGACCCTAATTTGGTTGTCCATAACCTCACCTTACAAAAAGATGCTAAACCCCGTCAAACAGAAACTTAGGAAAATGCATCCTACCGTGGCCCTCATAGTTAAATCGGAGATTCAGAAACTTTCGGATGTTAAATTTGTCGTCCCGATTGATTATCCTGAGTGGCTTTCTAACATGGTACCCGTTCGCAAGCCTAACGGGGGATACGTGTTTGCACCGATTTTCGAGATCTAAATAAAGCGTGTCCTAAGGATGACTTTCCTCTTCCAAACATTGATACTCTTGTCGACACCTGCGCTGGTCATGAAATGCTTTCGTTCATGGATGGATTTTCAGGATACAACCGGATTCGAATAAACCCTGAAGATCAACACAAAACAACATTTACCACACCTTGGGGAACTTTTTGTTACAGGGTGATGCCCTTTGGCCTTAAGAACGCAGGTGCAACCTATCAACGAGCCATGACTTATATTTTCCATGATTATATGCATAAGATTATCGAAGATTATGTGGATGATTTATTGGCAAAATCTAAAACTCGACAAGAGCATTTTGATGTATTGGAAAAAGTTTTTGATAGACTTCTAGAGCATAAAGTAAGGTTGAACCCTAAGAAATGTGTCTTTGGTGTTACCTCATGCAAACTCCTAGGTTTTATTATCTCTAAACGAGGTATTGAGGTGGACCCAAACAAGGTCAAAGCCATTATGGAAATGTGTCCCCCAACTAATTTGAAGGAGTTGCGTAGTTTGCAAGGAAAGATTAATTCAATCCGTCGCTTTATTGCACAACTTTCTGATAAATGTAGGCCATTTTGCCACCTACTACAAAAGGGGGTACAATTTTCATGGACAGATGAGTGTCGGAAAGCCTTTGATGACATCAAGCAGTACTTAGCATCTCCGCCAGTCTTAGCTCCGCCTCGTCCAGGGGTCCCTTTCAATCTTTATATCTCAAGCAACGGACTTTGCCTTAGGGACAATGCTTGCACAAAAGAATGAACAAAATCGTGAGCAAGTCTGTCTATTATATTAGTCGAACATTGGTAAGCTATGAAACCCGATATGCTTATGTGGAAAAGTTGTGCTTAGCAATGGTTTTTGCCACTAAGAAACTTCGTCATTATATGCTTAGCCATACAACATATGTCATAGCTAGAGAAAACCCTCTCGCGTTATATGATGTCTCGCACTTATAATAACACTCGTACCGCTAAATGGATAATGTTGCTTACCGAATTCGATCTTGAATTCATTAGCCAAAAATCTGTTAAAGGTCAAGTTATAGCCGATCAACTTGCGGAAGCTCCACTACCTAGTGATCATCCTTTGATTATTGAGCTCCCGAGATGATTCGGTATTTGCTATCACTGAACAAGAAGAGGACATCATTTCGGAGGAAGATGTTGACATCACGCTATTCTTTGATGGCTCTAAGTGCGCGAAAGGTCAAGGTGCTTGAGTTGTGTTTCATACACCTCAAGGGATTCCCATCCCTTTATCATTCAAACTAGACTTCCAATGCACCAATAATACAACAGAGTATGAAGCCTTAATTTTAGGTCTTCAATCAGCCATAGCTATGAGCATTAAGCGTATTCGGATATTTGGGGATTCTCAACTCGTGGTTAAACAAATTACAGGAGAATACCAAGCCAAAGAACCTACCATTAAGCTTTATCATGATGTAGCAATGAAGTTGCTCTCTAAGTTTGATTGGTATGAGATCACTAGTTTGCCTCGCTCGACTAATAGATTTGCGGATGCCATGGCCTCTCTTGGATCATTGATTCCAAAGGACTCCCTTGGAGAGGTACAGCCCCTAATCATTTCCACAATCTCTAAGTCCGCAATTGTCCGTGCTGAGTCTAAGGATGAAAAAGATGTTTGCTTTATCCATTCGGATCCATATGAGCCTTGGTCTAGTGAGATAGTAGCCTTCCTCAAGTTTGGAACACTCCCATCTGATTTGTCTCGAACTGCCCGTCGCTGTTTTAAGCAAAAGGCAGCTCGTTTTGTTCTTTTGGGGGATGTGTTGTATAAACGTGGATATGATGGAGTACTCCTCCACTGTCTAGAAGCAGGTGAAACACATAGAGCTATTGCTGAAGCCCATGATGGTACTTGTGGTGGTCATTTTAGTGGAATGGCCATTGCGAAGCGTATTTTACGTATGGGGTATTATTGGCCCACTATGGAACAAGATTGTTGCAAATATGTTAAACAATGTAAAAAGTGTCAAGAACACGCTAATTTAACCCATATACCATCACAAGCTTTACAACCCATCCAAAGCCTTTGGCCCTTCTCACAATGGGGTCTCGATTTAATTGGCAAGATTTCACCTGCCTCTTCAGGACAACATACTTTCATCATTACAGCCACTGAATACTTCACAAAGTGGGTTGAAGCTATTCCTCTAACCAGTACGACAAGTCCTAGAATTGTGGAGTTTATACTTCACCATATCATTTGTCGTTTTGGTATTCCCTCTAAAATCATTTCTGATAACGGCAAGTCTTTTAAGAATAAGGATGTTCGAGCTCTTTGCGAAAAGTATAATATCCAACATAGTTTCTCAACTCCTTACTACCCACAAGCCAATGGACAAGTTGAAGCTTCCAATAAGACCATAATTGCTATTCTTAAGAAACTTGTTAAAGAAAATCATAAAGATTGGCATACACAAATCCCCTTGGCATTATGGGCTTACGAAACAAGCATCAGAACTCCCATTGGGGCAACGCCATTTTCTTTGGTCTATGGAGCTGAAGCAATCATGCCTCTTGAGCTCGAGATCCCTTCCTTGCGAATTTCTTTGCAGGAATTTATCGATGATGATACTGCTAGACAAGCACGTCTTGATCAACTCACACTCATAGATGAAAATGAATCAATGCTTTAGAGCATTTGCGAGTTTATCAAGACCGATTGAAACGTGCTTACAATGCCAAAGTTCATCTAAGAGAATTTCAAGTAGGAGATCTTGTCCTTAAAGAGAATCAACAAAACACCAATGCATTGCCGCATCTTCGAGATAAATTCGCGGCTAATTGGTTAGGTCCATATATGGTCACCGAAAGAGTGGGTAATGGAACTTATAGACTTGCCAGCTTAGAGGGAGAGGAAGAACCCGAACCACTTAATGTTATACACTTGAGGGCATTCTACGCATAGTTTGAATTTTATATGTACATATATACATGGCTTGTACAACAAAAAAAAAAAAAACAAACAAATAAAATAAAAAGAATTTGCATTTCATTGTTAGTTGCATACATCTCATTCAAAAACATTGCATTTCATGTGCATACATCTCATTGAAAACCATAACATTTCATTTTCAGCCATAGTTGCATATCATGTTAGAGACCATTCTATCTTTTGGATATAAAATTTGGTCAAGCAAAAGTCATGTTGCCTTAATCAGGGGCACCTTCATAAAATCCATCAAACCGAATTGTCATTCGTACACCCATTTTCCATTTGCACATATTTACATTGCCAAAATGTTTTCAGTCACTCAGCCATTCCTAGTGTTTTAAGCAAACTTTGAAATGCATGTCAAAGTTCTCTAGGGCCATATCACAAATTACACTAAATAAAATCTTGAGTATTGGGAAATGATTTCAAAAGCGGTCTTGAACCTATCACATTTTCACATCTTAAAAACATCTTGTGTCAAAGAGAGATAACACCATCCTTGGGTTGTGCCTTGAAGTGAAAAGGGTAATCCTCGTTTGTCCTATCATGCAAACATAGTCCATAAAACAAGTGGTTCTTACCACTATCACAAGCAATCACAAAATATAAATATAAACAGAGTAGTAAGGATAGGGTAAAATTCTCATCATACTTCGGTTGAGAATCCGATTCCCCAAATCTCTAAGGAAATGAACATTTTTCACACACCACCGATCCCAAATAAGTTGTAAGGATCATACTACTTGTCCAATCAGACGGATAGGTAGTCATCCCCAAGGCTTACAAAGGTCAAAAACAACATGGACTATGGAGTTAACCTTCACCGGGGCTATAGACGCTTGACTGGAAGTGGAGTATACTCATTGCGTGGCGACATGTCTCTCCTCAAAAAGAGACCTCTGAATGCTCATACGGACAAACTAGCTTCGGGGTCTTCTCCATAACAGGGTTACCTAATTTATGCAAGATGAGGTTAATGAACACACTTGCACACACACAGGTTTTTGATTGCCTAGAGTCACTACCATGCTTCTGATTTGGTTAATGAACTCGCATGCACACACATTTGGTCCTAGTTGAATTAGGCAGTATTAGTAAGTTTGTTTGATACCACTAGCATGTTTGAGTCTTTGTAAAATAGTCTTCCTCCATATCTTCTTCCATATCATCCTCCATATCTTCTTCCATATTCATGTCATTCCATACGTCATCCATTCACAAGCCACCAAGTTCGGTGCCCCTGATTAAACAATTATGATAACAGTTGGCTAAATCTAACTATCTAAAAATATGAGTGCTTCTTAGTGCATATTTCATTTACTTAGTCTTGCATTAATCATCAATAGATTTACATATCATTTACTTAGTCTTGCATTAATCATCCATAGATTTGTATGTTATATACTTAGTCTCGCATTAATCATCTATAAGTTTGCATTCCATTCCATCACATATGCATCAAAAACATTAAAACATATAAAAACATGCATCACAAAAACATAGGCATTCACACAAAAGAGAGTAAAACACCAAATAAATAAAAGCCATGATATATATATATGTATAAAGGTCAAACTTTACAATGAATGCCAAAAGGCTACAATATACAATAGAGCACCAAGGCTCATAAAGAGTGCATCTAAGCACTAAGCTAACCATCAAAAGAGGACCTCTCATCCACCCGAACTACCTCCAACCGGGCTGCCTCCGCTAGTCCCACTGCCTCCAATATCTCCCGATCTGCCTGGGACAACGACCTCCTCATCCCCGGAATGATAGGGGAGAACCGGTGTCGTGCCTCTAACACCCTAAGCTGCAAAACAACAAAACAAAAATTTGTTACAAATTTTTCCAAAAAAAAAAAAAAAAAAACACATAATAAGTACTTGCTTAAATGAACAAATACCTCAGCTGGCTGCACTGGCGCGTCCGCTCCCATCTCCGCCATAGCTCCCGCGTGCTTCAATCTCCCACACAACCTTTCACTCCACTTCACTCCACTCCCTCAGACGCACTTCTCTCAAGCTCGAACGCACAAATGAGCGAAATTCTCGCTGAAACTGTTTAAATAGCTGGTTTTGGTGCCCTGAAACGTAGTGGGGCATTTCATGGCGCATTCAGACGTAGTCCTACATCTGCAGAGCGCCTAAACACCGACGGGCGTCTCTGCCAACCACAAATGCAGACCGACGTTTGGTGTCAGTATTGAATAAAGGAACAAAACTTGCAAAATTGAAGCTTACCTCCTCCAAATTTCATCAAATTGCATTCATCCATTCTTCTTATCATAATAAAACATTTTGTGAAGGTTACAACAGTTTTGGACACAAATTTTGTCATTTCGCTCAAAAAGCGCATCATTCATCATTGTTTTACAAATTGGGTTAAAAATATTCAAAACCTTCACAAAATTAACCACATTCATCAATTCTTCTGATCTATCGTCAATTTCATTCATTCTTCTTTCATCATGCATATTTTTGCCAAATCAAATTAAAGTAAACCTCGTATCTAGTGGTATATTCTATCACCTTGGCGATTGCAACGATTTGAATCCATGCAATTCGGTAAGAGGATTAAACCACCATAAGGACACTTACCATTTATCATCATCAATTATTTCACTTTTTGAAAATTGGAAATCAATTTTGGGTATTCTACTTTTCAAGTGACCTCATACCAAGATTAATTTGCTCAACAGCTTGTCATTGATGGCCTAGTTCATGGGGCCTTAAACATGGACAATCTTTAATATCATCATTATTTTGAGTCTTGCTAGAGATTGAGGCTACCTAGGTTGATTGGTTCCGACCCGAGGAATTATCCATACAATCACTAGGAGCATCTCTCGAGTTCTGGACTCTTTTCATGCATCTTTCATCTCTGCATATCAATGGCGCCAACAAGGCAATTTCATTAACAATATGGACTCACACACAGGAGTTGGGGCATCCGTTATCAATTTCTAATTTTCCTATAGTGGAATTCATCTTACATGATCATGGAACTTACAATTTGGCAAAAATCCCTTTATAACCGTTGGAGCAGAAAACGGTCCATCTTTCACATCACTCATATCGTCTTCAATCATATTCTTTTCTGGTTTGTACACCAACCCCTTTCCCGTTGGGACATAAACAGATGGTTCATACACCAACCCCTTTTTTCACCGTTGGGGCAAAAACGGTTCATTTTCTTCCAAATTTCTTCCAATTGGCTTGTGAGAACCATTCTCGCTCGCCAATTGAGGGGGTAAGCTGATAAAATTTTAAATATTCTTTTATTCTTTGGTCTTCAAAGTTGTGCTTTAGTCTTGAGAGAGAGTTGCGTCTGATCCACTTTTCAGGTGTCTTAAGTTTTTGTGCTGCATTGTGTCTTCACACAAAGCGGCTCAAAAAGGGGCATCTGTAGACACCAAAATCCAGCCACTTGTAAGTCATCTATACCTTCCTGTCAGCCACGTGTCAATCATCCATCCTTCCCGCCATTATTTGGCCCAAATCCACACCTTCCCGCCATTATTTGGCCCAATTTCACCTTTTCCACCATTATTTGGCCCAATTTCACCTTTCCCGCCATTTTTCATTCCCAAATTTATTTAAATTAATATTTATATATATATTTTTTAATATATTTTAATATATATATAAAGATACTTTAAGTGATTTAATCTGAGCCGTCCATCCTTCATTTAATCTCATCCGTCCATCCATCTTAATCCGTTTCACAACCTAGATTTATTCTCTACCCTTGGATCCACTTTAATCTTAGCCACACGTTCAAAGTGTCGTTAAAACCCTAAAGTGTGCCCTAAGAGTAGATTATAAATTGAGTCACCTTGATGGCTCAAACCCTATCTCTTTTACTATCTCTTTTGCTATCTATCGTATATTCTATCTCTTTAGCTAATCTACTTATCTCATCGCTCCTTTTCGTCGCATCAATTGCCATTCATCGTCGCATCCGTCGCCACCATCCCTTCTGTAGAACTCTGTAGAATCCCCCATTCTTGTCGCAAGTGCCCGTGGGCGTTTACCCGCAGTCGTACGCAGACCGCGTCTGCAACCCCAATCCAGAAGCACGCGGGCGTTCAACGAGTGCACCAGGGCGCCTTCTGCAGCCGATTTGACAGTCCCAACTCTTCCAGGTGCCGCCTGGTCTCGCCGCGTTAACAGGAAATAGGTATAAATTAGTTTAAAGCAAGTAACTTCTTTTCTTTTATTAATCTGTTGTTAGTTTCTGCATTTCATTCCTTTTTTTTAGGGTTTTAGATTGTTTCTGAGGGCTCACACAGTGGAGCCCTCTTATTAATTTCTAACTCCTTGATAGTGTTAATGTGTGCAGGATTTTAATGGCAGATCCGATGTGTTGATAGCAGCTGCTTAAGCTGGAGTGGTCCGAGCCAAAGGATACAACGAAGCCCACTCACTTTGTTGGGGTTAAGGATACATTCTTCGGAGACGCCACCACATTGTGCCAGCTAGGGTTTCGGAGAACCCTAGCACAAATTGTAATTTTTGTATCACGAAAAGGGTTACAGGCCCTGTTGTACTCAAAAGGAGTTTCTAAACTCCATTGATTAATAAAAATCGTTTGTTTTGTACAACTGTGTTCTGCATTACTTTTTATCGTGATTTCTTTATCTTTTGTTTGGCGTTGTATCTTTAATCTACAAGAGGAAGACTGCCCAAATAGAGTCAGCACACTAAAGGTGGACTCCGCCTTATGAAACACTCAGAGGTATCAATTCAAGGCATGTGGGATAAACAGATTTCCCACCCAAATCAAAATGTTTCCCATGTACACATGGTGATTCCAAGAGCTAGAGCGCATAGCGAGCTACTCGCTGACGATAGTAACATCGGGTGCAGAGGAATAATAGGTGGTCAGAGAGAAGTTGCAGCATAGGATGGAGAATGGCAGTGACGAGTGGGAGTAGAGAAAAATGTAACGCATTTGTGTCATAAAACCTAATGCCAACATCTTGCATCCTTAAGCATCTATCGAAGAGCTCATTCAATAAACAATGGGTGAGGTTTTGGAGTGATGTTTAGTCCCAAGGGTGGGTCTGGACTAGCTATCGAAGCCGAACCATCACATACGTAGGATAGAGGAGCGCCGCCTAGCAGTGGCAGTGCAGAATGGAGAATGGCCATGCATGAGAGACGCCATAGGGAGCAGCTACCGTTGGAGGTAATGTAGTAGAGTTGCAGGTGCAGCGATGGCAAGAGAAGCTTCGAGAAGTTGGAATACTCGAAGGGATTTCTGGTTATTTTTCCCCACTTACACAGGCGTAACTACAAAATTTTGGTGCAACCATCAGGGCTAATAAGAGTTTGAATGCCACCCAATTCTGCAAAAGCGTGGATTTTTCATGTGATCAAGACATGCCAATTTTGGCAACCGACACATTTGCATACGGCCATGGATTTGCGGACGAGGCACACATGTTCATGGAGGTGATGGAGCTGAGGGAAGGCGGCCATGTCACGCTGCCAGATTTGCACCCTCTGGTGACATGGAAATAATTTTTTTTTGCCCCATGAGTTGGTCGAGACCATGCCGCCCTTCTCCATCGAAAATCTGACGCAACTCCTCACATTGTTGGGCATCCCACATGGCTCCAACGTGTCTCATAACATGCTGAGTACGCTGGAGGCGTGTGAGGGAAGGCTTTGTCATTGGTAGCTCATTTTGTTTTTGGCTGTGAGGCACCAGTGGATGGGATCATCGGTAGCAAGGACTATCATGAATGAATGGTATTGCATAGGAGCTATCGATGCCAAAGAGAAGGGAGGCATCGAAGGGTAAGTCTGGGAGGAATAAGATTTAAAGTGTTATTTGTATGTTTATATTATAATATAATACCATGGAGTAATAAGGGGTTTATTGAAGGTTTAAGATTTTATTTACAAGCTATATATTATATATAAACTATAGGAGTTATAAGGAGGATTTTTTTTATGTGATTCATATAGTAATACATGACGGGAGATATAAGGGATAGAATCGATGACTATTATTTTTAAGATATGATTTTACAAAAAGAGAGTTATAAAAAAAATAATAAAATAATATTTTTTATTTTATTTTATTTCTTAGTTGTTTTAACATCATCAAGGAGGAGAAGTTGAAACGAAGAGGGTAGTTTTGAAACTTTAAATAGTCAAGGAAAACATTGTACAAGGGCTGGAAATTGTAGAAAAAAAGACTATCTTTCGGAATAAAGGAGCTTTTATTTGGCAAGAGCAACTTTTGTGTGTGAAATCAAAAGGAGACTGAAACTAAGACTGCTGCTATTTCTGTAAACCTTTCCTTTGCATTATTGCTTCTTGTATCTATTTGTTTATGCCATAAAGTGGGTTACGATAGGTGAATGATAGAATGATGCAATTATTTGTTTCCTTAGAGTCTTGCATCTGATCTAATTTGACTGTGTTTATGTTGCAGGTCTGTTAGGTCAGGTTGTTTTAGAATTTCATCTCATAACTTGGGGTTTTGTAGGGAGGAGATTGCTAACCAAATTAATGTTCTATTTTGGTTTTTCTAGCTAACTTTTGTAAATAATGTTTCTATTTTAGTTTTTTGATATTTAGATTAATCTTACCTTAAAATCTACTTTTTTGATTCTGGTCCATTCCAGAATTTTTGCATGCGTTTTCCTTCTATTCTGGTCCATTCCATAATTTATGCTAATTGTTCTTTGATTCTGGTCCATTCCAAAATTTTTGCATTTGTTTTCATTCTATTCTGGTCCATTCCATAATTTCTGCTAATTGTTCCTTGATTCTGGTCCATTCTAGAATTTTTGCATTTGTTTTCATTCTATTATGGTCCATTCCAGAATTTTTGCTAATTGTTCCTTGATTCTGGTCCATTCCAAAATTTTTGCATTTGTTTTCATTCTATTCTGGTCCATTCCAGAATTTCTGCTAATTGTTCCTTGATTCTAGTCCATTCCAAAAATTTTGTATGTAGTTGATTTCTTGATTCTGGTCCATTCCAAAATTTATGTTCATAAATAGTTCATTTGTTGCCATGAATAATCTAAGTTATAAAGAAGGTAAATAAATCTGCCAAGAGTATGCTCTACGTCTGCGCTTGAGAAAGCGATCTGCTCGCACCAAAAATTGGAGGGTTTGTTTACAGATCTAGTGTTTCCCAAAGAAAACCAGGGATTAATAGCGGAGAAGAGAAAGCCGCTTCTAGATCCACTTCTTTAATTTAGATTTTCATTCTTGCATCTCCAAACACCTTCATCTAATTTTTAGACAAAAAAACATGGGTTTAGGAGGGCTACTAATTCCAAATGCACATTAAGTCAGATCAAGTGAATGAATCCTAACTTTTTGCTAACATTTAATGCTAACATTGCTAACTTTACTAACACCAAATGCTAACATAGGGATAGTGGAACACTTTTAAATGAAGATAAAACGAACCCGCTAACTCTAAAAATGAACCTCATGTTAAAGGCATGGAGCTTAAAATGAAGTGGCTTATACCACACACTTTCTCATTTGGAATATTTTTAAGTTGAAGATAAAAGAGGTTACTAACTGGGTTTCGGGTAGATCACCTTAATCTCAAGAACATTAAAAGAAGCTATCTTCACATTTGGTTGATTTAATGGATTATGGTTGCAAAGTACTTGTTCGAATCATTAAAGGCCCCTTGTTAACTATTACTTGCATGGTTTAAGTTATTCTGGTATACATTCATTTATTTGCTCTAGTCTTGATTGATTATATGCACATGAATGTTTGTTCACAAGAACCTTGGAGAAATGAATAATGCGATTTAATTTCTTTGCAAGAGAGAGTTTCCTATTTGATACTCTAGTTGTGGTGATCATTTCGCTATAGGGAAAAATATTCACTCAACATTTTGGCGCTAGAAGGAGGGCCTTATTTATAGCTTTGTGATTGCGATCTGTTCTAACGATTAATGTGGGTAGTTTTGTTTCCACCTATTGTGCTTGCAGGTATAACATTTATTTTTTTTCTTTTGCAAGTAAGTTGAGAGAAGTCCTTTAGAATTCTAGAGTTTTCAAGCTGGCCCAACCTGAGTACATAGCTACTAGGTCCAAAACCACAGGGGAAACTATTTTCCAAAGCCTTTCTCCCACTGCTAGGAAGCCGAGAAACAAAGCATTAGAGATCGAAATACCACCCAATATACTTGAGTTAGGAGTTTCTTTAGACTCAAGTATGTCTAGTGGGCTTGAGCCCCTAGTTTCAAACGTGACAGCTACACCAAGTGTGTCTATCCCCATAATTACAAGTGTTGCCATTGTTCCTATAGGGTCGATACCCTTGAATAACATGGCCCAAAAACAACAACAACAACTGCCCTTTGGTATGGTGCGCAAAGTTCTCCCTTGGATATCCCTAGGGTAGTCCATGACTTACCTAGAAATATTGAAAGGGGATTGCCTAAATTCATGCATGATGGTCCCATAACAGCCGAAGAACATGTCCAAATTTACAAGGATTACATGTTTAGACAAGGAGTTACCCATGAAGATATCGCTTGTCACATTTTCCCTGCTAGTCTAGACAGTACGACCAATGAATGGTACAGGAATCTTCCCGTAGGGTCCATTACTTCATGGGCCCAATTAGAAACTGCCTTTATTAGCCAATTCCAAATGTTGTTGGATCCTTCCATAATTTATAATTTATTCGTATCATGCAAAAGGTTACCCAATGAGCCCATAAGAACATTCAATCAGAGGTTCCAAAAGCTGTATATAAATTTGACTCGCCACTTTGCAGTAGATCTTGCGGTGGCCCTGCAACTATACTTTGGAGCTTTAGATCCGTTAACATCCTTGTTGGCTAGAAGGAATCCTCAAGTTACGACACTTTCGTTAGCTTATGTGGAGACAATGACCCTTGAACAACAAATGAATTTACCAGGAGTAGGGTTGTCTCAATTGACTGGGATGGGACAATATGGTCCATACAGTCAATTTGCCATGATGAATCAATTAATGGCACCACAAGTTCCAACAATGAACAATTTCCAACAACCATCTCAAGTCGCATCATTTCCCACTTATCCTAATGCCTCTATTCCAACACAGGCATTGATTCCAAATAACCCGATGACCTTGCCTGGGTTCAGTATGGGCAATAACTTGTTGACCATACCTGGGTTTACTCCGATTAGTACGCCAAGCCCAATGACTTATCCAACAATCACTCCTATTCAAAGTGTGAATCCAGGATGGAATCAAAGTGCCCAGACCCAAGCCATTGTACCTATTCTAGAGGTGGCTAATGCAACAAATACAACTGGGCATGGAATTACAGTGCCCCAACCACAAGGGCCTGAATCCGTGATAGAAGACATGAAGGAAACATTGGCCAAAGTTTTGGTTACTGTGGGAAATGTTAATAAAAAATTTGACCAAGTCATGGGTCATAACCGACCTCATAACCATAGAGGAAAAGGAACATACAACACACATCCTAATAATGGACGAGTACCCAATCCCGTAGCCAATCAGGCAGATGTCTCGAAAGATTTTGGAGAGTTAGGATCTTGTGATAATGATTGCCCGCATTGTTGCCATGGAAAGCAGGAGTCTATGTTGACTGAAGTTATACATCCCCAAGAAAGTGAAGAAGAGGAAGATGTTGAGGTTTTTGGAAAAGAATATGAAGAAACATTGGAAGTTCATGCCAATAAACGTTTTGGGAAAGGAAATCACAAGTATTACACAAGGAGTTCTAAGGATCCCAAAACTTCCTCTACCCCTCCAAACAACCCATTACTTCCTCCTGATTTCAAAGGAGATGTCAATCCACCTCCTCCATCAATGGTGGAGAAGTCTAAGTTGGTGCAAAACATGTCAAATTCGGAAAAACCCACTTATGACTTGATAGAAGACATGAAGAAAACTAAGGCCAATGTCTCAATGTATGATATGTCCCAACTTTTAGGCCAAGAAGTAAGTCCACCAAAAGGTTTGGATCCACCTACCCAAGTTCATGAAGCTAAGGGTGTTGAGTCCCAATTGGTTTTGAAAAGGGAAAAATGAGACGTACCCCCCTTTCTTATAACCATTAGAATTGCTGGTAGAAATCTACACAATTGTCTAATAGATTCAGGGGCCTCTACTAGCATTATGCCCCTAGAAATCTGTCAAAAATTGGGACTTACACCAAAACCTTCTAAAAGCAAGGTGGTGCAACTGGATAGATCGGCCATGGAGGCAATGGGAGAATTAAGTGATATTCTTATTCAAGTCAACTCGGAACCTAGGGTTCAACATCACATAGATATATTGGTACTTAACATTCCTATCAAATATGGCATGGTGTTGGGAAGAGATTGGAGCAAGAACTTAAATGGATACATTGTAACAGACTCTTCACATATGTGGTTGCCTTGGAGAGGAGTGGCCAACCAAATTTGAATTGATAGTGAACCTAGGCTCAAGGAAATGATAATAGAATACAACAAACCTAATGAGATTCAATACATTGAAACTGAATTAGGAGCCTATTGCTTGGACGTAGAAATTCTTGAGAATCCTCAAAATGGAAGTATTGGATGCAATGATTTCGAAGAACACCATAAGGTTTGGACTCTAAGATTTGATGGATCCAAGTCCAAACAAGGGGCGGGAGCTGGTATTGAACTTTCATGTCTAGACAGAAAACCTATGTTGGCTGCATATAGATTACAGTTCCCAGCCACCAACAATGTGGCAGAATATGAGGCCTTGATTTTCGGACTCCAATTGGCCCTTCGAAAGAAAATCAAATGTATCAAGGTCTTAGGTGATTCTGAATTGGTGGTAAAACAAGTTAAAGGACAATATGCATGTAAGAACAAGTGGCTCAACCTTTACCAAACCAGAGTTAGATATTTAATAAATGAATTTGATGCTTTTAACATATCTCTAATCTCTAGAAAAGGCAATCATTTGGCAGATTCTTTAGCCGTAGCTGCTAGCATGCTTAAACCAATGGATCACAAGAAGTGCAAGAAATTTTCCATAGAATTAGTCCCTTGCCCCTCGATACCTGATAACGTCACGAATTTCCAAGTCTTTGATAGTGACAGACATATATTCAATTTTGTCACTAATTCTGGTATCTTTGAAAATCAAGTTATTGATGAAGACGAGAGGGGGCAAGAAGAAGCAGATTTGAAAATGGAAGCTACTAGAAAATGGAATGAGATGCCAAATGGGATGGCCTCATTAGAGAAAATGTTTGATATTGGATACCAACCGAAAGGAGGGAGAAAAGTTCCACCTCCCAAAGAGGCTTGTGACTTAGTCAATATTGGAAGTGCAGAAAACCCTCATGAAATATTCATTGCAAAGGCATGTACCGAACATGAAAAGAATTCCATTGCCAATGCATTGAAGGAATACATAGATTGCATAGCTTGGAGCTATAAGGAGTTGAGAACTTATGATCAGAATGTTATAATGCATACAATTCCTTTGAAGCCAGACTCCAAACCCTTTAGGCAAAGACAGAGGCCAGTCAATCCATTACTAGAGCCCTTGATAGAGAAAGAGGTAAAGCGGCTATTAGAAGCTAAAATCATCTTTCCTGTTAGGCATTCCACATGGGTTGCTAACTTGGTCCCTGTGAGGAAAAAGAGTGGAGAGATAAGGCTATGTATTGATTTTAGAAATCTGAATAAGGCCTCACAAAAGGACAATTACCCTCTACCTACCATTGACGAAATCCTTCAAAAGGTAAATGGGTCAAAAATGATGTCATTCCTAGATGGCTATTCAGGATACAATCAAGTCCTCATCCATCCTAATGATAGGATGAAAACCGCCTTCACCACAAAATGGGGCACTTTTGCATATAGGAGAATGCCTTTTGGATTGTTGAATGCAGGTGCCACATTCCAACGAGCCATGGACTTTGCCTTTAAGGGGCTCATCGGTAAGTGCATTATTGTCTATGTAGATGACATTCCTGTATTTTCTAAGAATAGGGAAAACCATGTCAAGGATCTAAGGAAAGTTCTCCAAAGGTGTAGGGAACATGGCATTTCACTCAACCCAAAGAAGTGCATTTTCGGGGTAACGAAAGGAAAATTATTGGGACATGTAATATCCAAAGATGGAATTTCCATAGATCCTGAAAGGATAGATGCCATACAACAGATTTCTTTTCCCAATAGAAAAAAAGAATTGAGATCATTTTTTGGGAAGATTAATTTTGTTAGAAAATTTATTTCAGGTTTTTCAAAAATTGCAAAGCCCTTGAACGATATGTTGAAGAAAGAGGCCCAAATCAAATGGACAAATGAAAATAGGGATGCTTTCAAAAGAATCAAGGATGCGATTTCTAGAGCCCCAGTTTTAGTGAGTCCTGATTATGCGAAACCTTTCTACATTTACACATTTGCTTCAGACCATTCCTTTGCGAGTGTTCTAACTCAGAAGAGTGAACGCAACATTGAAAATCCTATTGCCTTCCTTAGTACTCCTCTCAAAGATGCAAAATTGAGATATTCCATTTTGGACAAGCAAATGTATGCCCTATTTAAGACTATTAAAAAATTTAGACATTATATAGTCCACAGTAGGGTGTTTGCTATAGTCCCAGATCCTGCAGTTAAAGCCATGTTTATACAGAATGAACTGGGTGAAAGACGAGGTAAGTGGATCTCAACTCTTCAAGAATTTGACCTTGAAATTCAACCTATGAAGATAGTGCGGGGACAAGGGTTGGTTAAGGCCATAGCAGAAAATGATCCCTTAGTTTCATGTCAGCATTATGAAACAACAGATATAATTGAAGATGAGTGGTATGTAGATGTTGTGTATTTTTTACTAAATGGTAAGTGTCCACCACATTTAAATTCTACTCAACGAAGAGCCTTGCACCTAAAATCTGCTAATTTTCTAATCAGATCCGGTGCATTATACAAGAAAAACCATGAAGGAATTTACCTTCGTTGCGTTGATCGAAAAGAGGCAGCACAAATACTCGAGGAATTCCATGGTAAGTATGGGATAGGACATGGGTCTGCTAATGCCACAACCCATCAAATCCTTAGAGCTGGTTACTATTGGCCTCAATTGTTCAAAGATGCTCATGCTCATGTGAGGTCATGTCATACTTGTCAAATTGCGACAAATAGAGAAAGGGGTGCTTCTATGCCATTACAATCTGTAATTGAGTCTAGACCTTTTGCACAATGGGGTTTGGATTTTGTTGGGATCATCAGTCCCAATTCATCCGATTCCCATAAATACATTCTCACAGCTACAGATTATTGCACAAGGTGGACGGAAGCTATCCCCACTAAAAATGCCACTTTAGAAGTTGTTATTAAATTCTTAGAGGATAACATTGTCACTCGATTCGGAATGCCTAACTCCATTGTAAGTGATAACGGTTCCGCTTTCTCCTCTCTGGAATTTGCAAATTGGGCATTCGACAACATGGTGAGTTTGAAGTTTTCTTCCAATTACTATCCACAAGGTAATGGCTTGGCTGAGTCTTCTAATAAGAATTTGTTATGTGTCATTAAAAAGTTGCTTGAAAGAAATCCTAGGGATTGGCATAACAAACTTAAGTTGGCTCTTTGGGCTGATAGAATCAGAATCAAGGAATCATTAGGAACATCTCCTTACCACTTAGTTTATGGACAAGATCCTATTTTTCCCACAAATCTTAAGTTACAAACATTACATTTCATGAAAGATTACCTTGGAACTGATAATAAACTTGAAACTAGACTAACACAATTGATGCATCTGGATGAAAAGAGGGAGGAGGCTATGCTTCACTTTAGTAAACACCAAGATGTAGTAAAAAGGTGGTTTGATAAAAGGTCTAGAGTCAAAACATTTAAAGTTTCAGATTTAGTGTTGTTGTGGGATAAGAGACATGAGAGGAAAGGAGATCATGATAAATTTGATTACTTATGGTTGGGTCCTTACCAAATTTCAGAAGTCCTAGGTGAAAACAACTTTAGATTAAAAACCTTGGACGAAAAATATTTGGCTTTACCCATCAATGGGCTGCATTTAAAACACTATTTCCAGGCCTGAAATGGCAAGGCCTTGTATTATATGTAAATATGTCATGCTTTGTTTTGTGTGTGCAGATTTGTTTTTTTTTGGTGTGTTTTAGGCTTTTGCCTTCAACCTTTATTTTAGCATGATGAGGTTGTTCTGAATAAGGTTTTGAGGCATTTTGATTGCATTGTTTTTTTTTCTTAGCTTGGTGTGTTGGTCATTGGACCAGTTTTGGACTTGAAAAAAAAAAGAGAGAAAAAAGAAAGGGATAGCAAAGATGTTAGTTTGTATCCTTATCAATGTTTTAAGACTAGAAGTATATGAAACAACAAGATTGTACTACAAAAAGCTCCACGAGTACTGCAAACACATTAAAGAATATCATTTGAAATTTGGGACACATGAAAGTTGTCAATTTTGCAAGATAGGGTGAAGCATTTTGTATAATCTATCTTACTCATTTGTTTTCAGGATACATTGCATAATAACTTTGAGTCTCATTCCATTCCATATTTCAAAGACAACCACCAAAAGCATGTCAGACCCTCTTAGGATCATTGCACAATAAACATTAAGTAAGGTCTTGGGATTGGAAATTGATGCCGCATTGTCTTGAATTAGACACGTTCTGCACATATAAAGAACATCTTGGGCAAAATGGTTGAAACCATACATGGAAGAAAAAGTGAGGTGAAAAGAATTTTTCTTGTCTGTCCCATCATGCAAAACATAGTCCATGAAATAGTGGTTTTCACCACTCCCACAATACTTGAAACCCATTTGGATTGGAAGGATCGTACTACATGTCCCTCATAAAGATGAGTAGTCATCCCTAAGATTCAAGGAATCCATCACTACTCCACCTTCATCACATCATTTGGATTGGAAGGATCGTACTACATGTCCCTTGCAAGGATGGGTAGTCATCCCTAAGGTTCAAGGAAGCCATTACTACTCCACCTCCATCACATCATTTGGATTGGAAGGATCATACTACATGTCCCTTGCAAGGATGGGTAGTCATCCCTAAGATTCAAGAAAGCCAAAGCCCGGACTATGGGGCTGATCTCCACCGGGGCTATAGATGCCTGACTGGCAGTGGAGTAGGCTCATGCATGGTGACATGTCTCATTTAAAAGCAAGACCTCTGATCGCTCACACGGATAGGCTAGCCTGGCAGTTTTATCCATAGCAGGTTTAATCATTTTGCTTAAGGTGAGGTAATAAACTCAAATCAGAGTAGTAAGGATAGGGTTAAATTCTCATCATGCTTAGGTTGAGAATCTGATTCCCCAAAGCTCTGATTTCACTTACACATGCACATTGATTCAATATGGTAGTGGCGCATAACCAACCTTGAGATTGGGTATATGAACTCAATACATGCATGATTGGTCCTAAGAGGGTTTGATAGTTTTAATGTTTCTGCTCATGCTACTAAAATTTTATGAATCCTTGCAAAGCAGGCCAGTCATAGTTTATTATTCTAGCAATACATTCGATCTTGCATAGACCCTCCATGATTCATTATATGCATTCATGTGAAACTGGCAATAGAATGTGGAACTATTTCAAATGATAAAGAATGAATCACTATGCACACATTGAGCTGATGCTAAATGATTCTAATGTTTCATGTATTTCTGGTCTATTTACATTCTTTGGATATTTGCTGACGCTTGCAGTTGAGTTGTAGGTTTTCAGGTTGGGTTCTCACCAAAATGCTCAGGAGCATTTCCTAGCAGAGTCACCATTTGTTGTGGCTGCTCCACAACGTACCCCAAAATTGGGGACCCACCTTTTATTTATTTTGGTATTTGGGTGTTTGCATGTTGGTTTTGAGTGTCTAATGCTCGATTTGTTTTGAATTTGCATTTATCATTAGTTTTTGTCAATAACTTTTTCTTGTCGATGATATTTTATTGTCGATGACTTTTTCTTGTCGATGATATTTTATTGTCGATGACTTTTTCTTGTCGACGATATTTTATTGTCGATGACTTTTTCTTGTCGATGATATTTTATTGTCGATGACTTTTTCTTGTCGACGATATTTTATTGTCGATGACTTTTTCTTGTCGACATTTTTTTTGTTGACAACTTTTAGCATCATTTTTGTTTATGACAGCTTCGTCATCATTTTTGTTGTTTTTAGCAAGTTTACTGTCGAGTGTTGGTGTTTCTTGTCATGGGTGTTTCAGATAATGAAAACAATAATAAAAAAAATGTTTTCGTATCATTACTCGCATTCAGAAAATGGCATCTCGATGAACAAAGCGAAACCAAAGGCTATTTATTAGAATTTAAAACTTGTTTTTTTTATTAATTTTAATATAGATTTTGTTTTGTGGTGTGCAGCTTATTCGCTGGATGGCGACCAACCAAAGAGAACATTATGGAGATCCAAACTGGTGAAGCGACGTCAATAGAGCGTGGACGGGTGACCAATGGGAGGAGCTTTCACACTGCGTAGCACGGGAGGAAGACTGCCCAAAGATAGTCAACACACTAAAGGTGGACTCCGCCTTATGAAACACTCAGAGGTATCAATTCAAGGCATGTGGGATAAATAGATTTCCCACCCAAATCAAAATGTTTCCCATGTACACGTGGTGATTCTAGGAGCTAGAGCGCATAGCGAGCTACTCGCTGATGATAGTAACGTCGGGTGTAGAGGAATAACAGGTGGTTAGAGAGAAGTTGTAGCGCAGGATGGAGAATGGCAGTGACAGGCGGGAGTAGAGAAAAATGTAACGCATTTGTGTCATAAACCCTAATGCCAACATCTTGCATCCTTAAGCGTCTATCGAAGAGCTCATTCAATAAATAGTGGGTGAGGTTTTGGAGTGATGTTTAGTCCCAAGTGTGGGTCTGGACTAGCTATCGAAGTTGAACCATCGCATACGTAGGACAGAGGAGCATCGCCTAGTAGTGGCAGCGTAGAATGGAGAATGGCCGTGCATGAGAGACGCCATAGGGAGCAGCTACCGTTGGAGGTAACGTAGCGGAGTTGCAGGTGCAGCGGTGGCGAGAGAAGCTTCTAGAAGTTGGAATACCCAAAGGGATTGCCGATCATTTTTCCCCACTTACACAGGCGGAACTACAAAATTTTGACGCAGCCGTCAGGGCTAATAAGAGTTTGAATGCCACCCAATTCTGCAGAAGCATAGATTTGTCATGTGATCAAGACATGCCAATTTTGGTAGCCGACACATTTGCATACGGCCATGGCTTTGCGGATGAGGCACACATGTTCTTGGAGGCAACGGAGCTGAGGGAAGGCGACCATGTCACACTGTCGGATTTGCACCCTCCGATGACGTGGAAATCATTTTTTTTTGCCCCGCGAGTTGGCCGAGACCATGCCGCCCTTCTCCGCCAAAAATCTGATGCAACTCCTCACATTGTTGGGCATCCCACATGGCTCCAACATGTCTCGTAACATGCTGAGTATGCTGGAGGCGTGCGAGGGAAGGCTTTGTCATCGGTAGCTCATTTTGTTTTTGGCTGTGAGGCACCAGTGGATGGGATCATCGGTAGCAAGGACTGTCATGAATGAATGGTATTGCACGGGAGCTATCGATGCCAAAGAGAAGGGAGGCATCCAAGGGTAAGTCTGGGAGGTATAAGATTTGAAGAGTTATTTTTATGTTTTATATTATAATATAATACCATGGAGATATAAGGGGTTTATTGAAGGTTTAAGATTTTATTTACAAGCTTTATATTATATATAAACTATGGGAGTTATAAGGAGATTTTGTTTTATGTGATTCATATAGTAATACATGACGGGA
Source organism: Wollemia nobilis (assembly GCA_028583015.1). NCBI lineage: Eukaryota > Viridiplantae > Streptophyta > Pinopsida > Araucariales > Araucariaceae > Wollemia > Wollemia nobilis. Next base: position 6,318,715 of record JAQPPZ010003280.1, read on the forward strand.
GATATAAGGGATAGAATCGATGACTATTATTTTTAAGATATGATTTTACAAAAAGAGAGTTATAAAAAAAATATATATATATATTTTTTTTATTTTATTTTATTTCTTAGTTGTTTTAACATCATCAAGGAGGAGAAGTTGAAACGAAGAGGGTAGTTTTGAAACTTTAAATAGTCAAGGAAAACATTGTACAAGGGCTGGAAATTGTAGAAAAAAAGACTATCTTTCGGAATAAAGGAGCTTTTATTTGGCAAGAGCAACTTTTGTGTGTGAAATCAAAAGGAGACTGAAACTAAGACTATTGCTATTTCTGTAAACCTTTCCTTTGCATTATTGCTTCTTGTATCTATTCGTTTATGCCATAAAGTGGGTTACGATAGGTGAATGATAGAATGATGCAATTATTTGTTTCCTTAGAGTCTTGCATCTGATCTAATTTGATTGTGTTTATGTTGCAGGTCTGTTAGGTCAAGTTGTTTTAGAATTTCATCTCATAACTTGGGGTTTTGCAGGGAGGAGATTGCTAACCAAATTAATGTTCTATTTTGGTTTTTCCAGCTAACTTTTGTAAATAATGTTTCTGTTTTAGTTTTCTGATATTTAGATTAATCTTACCTTAAAATCTACTTTTCTGATTCTGGTCCATTCCAAAATTTTTGCATGCGTTTTCCTTCTATTCTGGTCCATTCCAAAATTTTTGCTAATTGTTCTTTGATTCTGGTCCATTCCAAAATTTTTGCATTTGTTTTCATTCTATTCTGGTCCATTCCAGAATTTCTGCTAATTGTTCCTTGATTCTGGTCCATTCCAGAATTTTTGCATTTGTTTTCATTCTATTCTGGTCCATTCCAAAATTTTTGCTAATTGTTCCTTGATTCTGGTCCATTCCAAAATTTTTGTATGTAGTTGATTTCTTGATTCTGGTCCATTCCAAAATTTATGTTCATAAATAGTTCATTTGTTGCCATGAATAATCTAAGTTATAAAGAAGGTAAATAAATCTACCAAGAGTATGCTCTACGTCTACGCTTGAGAAAGCGATCTGCTCGCACCAAAAATTGGAGGGTTTGTTTACAGATCTAGTGTTTCCCAAAGAAAACCAGGGATTAATAGCGGAGAAGAGAAAGCTATCTTCATATTTGGTTGATTTAATGGATTATGGTTCCAAAGTACTTGTTCAAATCATTAAAGGCCCCTTGTTAACTGTTACTTGCATGGTTTAAGTTATTCTGGTATACATTCATTTATTTGCTCTAGTATTGATTGATTATATGCACATGAATGTTTGTTCACAAGAACCTTGGAGAAATGAATAATGCGATTTAATTTATTTGCAAGAGAGAGTTTCCTGTTTGATACTCTAGTTGTGGTGATAATTTTGCTATAGGGAAAAATATTCACTCAACACTACCACTATCATTTTTAAAGCTAGGGTGTTAACCTTTGGAATTGCAATTGCTTTGACTTGCTCCCCAATAATTGGATCTATACCATCATATGTTTGGGTGGTTTCTTTCTCTGTCTTCTCTTGAGGCATTTGCTCATGTACCCATTTCTGAAAATTGGCTTCAACTTGTATTATAGAGAAGAATTTTGAGAATTTATGGCTAGGAGTAGGGGGAATAGTAAGGGATATATTAGAAAGGATAAAAAGATTTTGATAGGGGTCTTATGTGTAAAATTCTAGTATTTACAAGGGTTTTTGGATGTGGGATCTTGGAATTTTGTTGGCTTTCGTGTACAAGAGAAGTGAAAACCATACTTGATGGTGGGTTTTGAGCAGGAGAAACTTCTCTTGTAGGGGAATATGGTGGAAGTGGTTTCTTTGGTAGAGGTCACAAAGGTGGTGGATGACCTTTAGGGATATTTTTGGAATATAAACCATAAATGATCCTCTTGATTTTAGCACCTGCTTATAAGCTATTGCATCAAATTTTTGAATTTCCACTTCAGTTATTTGAACCTCCATAACTAGCTATTATCTCTTAGTTTTCTTCAAGATTTCCTTTTACCTAGTGCTTGAAGGAATCTTTCTCTTTGCCTTCTCATTGGATATTGAATATGTTGGTGTATATCAGGCTGGGGGTTATGCTTACCAAAAATTGTTGTAGCAGTTTCTTTTATATGCTTTTTTGCTTAAACCATCTCAAATCCTATGATGTATTATGTTTTCTCTTCATGACTAGTTATTACAAGTTTTCAATTATTGAAAAATGCTCAAGCACACCTATTCTTGTAGTATCTCTACTTTGCCTCCTATGTATAATTAATTCATGTAAGCCTGAATATTCTTTTGAATCTGCATAAGCGACCAAGGGCTCTTTTTATGGGACTTTTTTGAATGGTTTCTTCCACCTATTCATAAAAATATGCCTCCCACTCTTTATCCTCATCTTTAATTAGGTCAATGTAACAACCCTCCTTTATAGGACATATTATTGACAATGAATTATGTATTGATGTGTGGATGTTTAATGCATAGTTTTATTTCATGATATCAATAAGAATGGATAGTTGCACTTTACGCTTTGATTATATTATTGGAATATGGTACTACTGATGTATTTGTGGTTGGAGGACCAGGTGCTCTCACTAGTGGATTAATATGGGATAACTACCTAATTTGAGAGAATATTTATAGAAATAAAGGATGACTTATTCATAGACAACTTAGGGGATAAAAAAATACTCTTCATGTAAATGCATTGCATTTGTGCTTGTTGTACGATCATACCATTGGGCTAGGAAAGGATAAAATAATGGTGTGTAATATTTATCTGTTTGAGTGGTATTTATGCTTGTATGTTGTAAGCATAGATTGATGGATTAAATCAATAAAGTATTAATATGTTGGTAATATTAATACTTGAAAATATTAGTATCAATGTTAATAATTAATATTAACAATTGATATTAATTGATAAGTAATTAATCTAAATACCTTATTGCTAGAAATAATAAGGTTAGGATGGAGATAATAGATTAATTATTATAATTGCATGATTTATTCAATCAATAATGCTCAACCAACTTCACTCAAACATCCACTCAATGAAACACAACTTGCTTACAAACCCTAACCAAGTGTTTCACTATACTTCCAATCAACTCACACTATGGATCTCAAACCTTGACTCAAGATAATTCCAATTTCACATAACAATGATACTCATGTTCTTTCACAAACCCTAGCTCAAGATAGTTCTCAATCTCACATAACAATGATACTCATATTCTTTCCAACATCCACAAATCATGCACATGAAAACTCACTCAAACATTTCCAACAATGCTTATCAAACAATCCTTTTCACTCCAACTTTGCATTTCACAACATTCAATCCAACAATATTTCACTCATAAGGAAGATGTGCCCATACCTTTTGTTTTGATGGAGATATGTCTTCAAAACCTGTCTTAATCACAATCAAATCCTCTTTGCCAATTTCAAGGTTAGATAGCAATAGTCTATCTCAAAATCTCCACTCAAATATTTCCCAATAATTATTTCACCATACAAAAATATCAAGTCTCAAGTACACCTTATAATCTCCAAACTCTCAAAATAATATTCAATACATAAAAAATCAAATTCCTTTGTCAACACCTTATAAACTCCAAACTTCACAAAATAACATTCAACAAATAAAAATTAAATTCCTTTGTTAAACCTTATAACTCCAATCTTCACAAAATAACCTTCAACAAATAAAAATTAAATTCCTTTGTTAAACCTTATAACTCCAATTCCTTTATATTTATTTCTAATAAAAAATAAAATATTTT